>OU744324.1:24619111-25869111 GCA_916610235.2 Lasioglossum morio
CCTCGCCAACAGTGAACCGAGCAACACGCACATGTAACAAACAACTTTTATAAAAAAAGCCCTACATAGTTAACTTGTTATAATTATAAAACAGAGATCCCACTTATAATAAACTCCACCAGAAGTGGTGAAAATGTTAAATTTTCAAATTCGCCAGTGAAAATCATTTCAACGAGCGGTTCAGAGGCCCGAGCGAATTAAAAGCTGGCGCACTGAAAAGTTATGTGAAAATTCGAGTGATAAACTGTTGGGGAAGTTTCGAGCACGAACGTAGACAATCTAGCTTTTAGCGTGGATAGATTGGCAGCAGTTCGATGTATATTTCTGACCTAGAAACGACAGAGGGATTAGCCAGCTCGAAATTCGTATGGCGATTGTCGTCGAAAACGGAACTGCGATCGCGCCCCGTTCGTCTCGCTTCGGTTGCAGGAAGAAGAATGATATTTCGAGTGTTCGATACCGAAAACAATGCGACACGTTTATCGGGCAGGTTTTTCTGTGTATATAATGCTCGAGAGAGCAAGGCACTCGTTCCTCCTCGTTGCTCGCACACGATCGAGAATACTTTACGATCATCTTTCCATGGCCGCGACATCACGCCCTCGTAAATAACTCATAGCACGACCAGAGAATCTCCGTGCGACGTTAAATTCTTGTATTAATGTAGTACATCACGTCGAGATATGCTGTAAACAACGGAACACAAAGTCAAGATTAAAATAGCAGCCGTGAGCCGGACAATTTATGGTACATCTGTAGGTTAATGGAATTGTTCCTCGGCTGCAGTCCCGTGTTGTGCATCGCTAGAAAAATGCCGATGGTATTGCGATACCGTTTCCTACCTGGGAAGCTTTCATGATATCCGCACCTGCGTGTGAATATCCCGTTTTATTGCGAATCAAATGATAGGATCTGTTGCGGCAGACGTACCGTTCGATATACATATATGGAATTCAGCGTTGTCGAGGCTAATATTGCTTTGGTATCAAAAATGCACCTTGATAAATTAGTAGGAAAAAATATCTTATAACATAATATTAAAAATTTCAGGATTCGTTCGAATCAAATGGTAGGACCTGTTCTAACAAATATATGTCCGAGATGTGTGGATGTCAGGAAAAATTTGTGGAAAAGAATTTTCTGCAATATGAAATTAAAAATTACAAGGTATTATTTGCGAATTAAATGATAGGATCTGTTCCAGCAGACGTGTCTTTGGAAATATGAATTTCAGCGTTGTTGAGGCTAATGTATGTCAAAAATGCTCCAGAATTAATTAGTGGAAAAATATTCTTTGCCATATAAAATTAAATATATACAAAGTATTATTGCGAATTAAATTATGGAATCCGTTCCAGCAGACGTGTCTTTTAGAAATGCATCTGGAAAAATATTGTCTGCAATATAAAATAATTCCGAGCGTTGGAAAAAGATATGCACGACAGAGAAATTTCGGGATAAATGTAAATATGTTTGGACCCGATTCTCGATCACCGTGTCGCCTATGAAGCACTAATCGAACTAATTTGATGGCCGCTTTAACCGAAGGCTGTAGAATCTTTCAGGTTAAGAGGATTTTCTTCTCGGCAGGGAAATTAAGTTTTACATCCGGTCGGCGTTGGACGCGCGCGCGACCAGCAAGTGCAAATTTTCCGGGGAGCATTTACGCAGCAACATAGCGGGATTTATTTTGTCGGATGAAAGCGTTCCTCGTTCGTACCGAATTGTAATCTCTGGACAAGTTGGCATCGGAACGAGAATCTGCTGGAATTACTGGATTTCAGATAGTGATTAAGTGGAACGCGTTTTCCGAAATTCACCACTCTAAATTATGCCCAGGAGAGAGCGCCGCGCGCTCGACCCGAACGAGCGTTAAATACGCCAAGAATTACTAAATTGCAGAAGAAGGATTTAAATCACGTATCCACCAGTTCGATTTACCGTGCAAAGTGAATTGAAATTAATTGAACAAACGAACCGATACGTAATTGCGATTTCCAGGTGATGATTGCTGTCTTTTTTCCCCCGATCGTCCTTTCTCGACCAATCGAAACCTATCAATACTCCGCTACTCGAAGATTCATTACACGAACGAGATTCTAATCGACGAGTTTTTTTAATTTATTCGATAAAGCTGCGTCGCCGCTAATTGTACGTTCTGTTAGATTTATTTTCCAGTCGAATGTTGTACAAATAATTTCAACAGCTCCGTTGGTTCGCCACGAATAATCGAAAGTACTGATAGCTTCGCGCAATCGACAGTTTAGACCGATTTCGGTTTCACTCGGCGTAAAATTAGGTTGCAATAACTGCGCAACCGCGACACTGAAATAGTTACATTCAACGTAACAATCGGTCACTGAACAATTAGGGTGTTACTAGAAGCATCGACAAACAAGGAATCATTCTGTTAACCAGCACACAGTGAAATTCCCTGGAAAATTATTCACAATGACTGCGCTTACATGGGGCAATTGAGCATATCGTTACATCGTTAAGTGTACGATAATTTTATGCTCGAATTGGCTTTGCAGGATTACGAATATACTGTTCTTCGATTCTTTAAGTGGACATTATAATGTGCAATGGACATAAAGCCAAATTTCTCTTAACACGTGATCAAACTAACTTGACATATGTTATTAAATTCTACAACTGGTAAAATGATTCTTTCTAGTAACTACAGAGAACGTGTAATAAAATGTGCAATGTTATACATACAATACTACAACTATAACATTAATTAAAGAATTATTAAATGTGTTAATACGTGGAGACGTATTAGGGACAGTTTCGCAGGATTTCCGTGCGGTATAAAATTACAAAACCTCGCAATAAAACCCTGTCGTGTGATTCATTTCGATCATGATCATGGATTACGCGCGATTGTAACCATCATACAGCACTTCGGCCGTCCACTTTATAGGTAAAGATAAACCAGTTGATATCGCCGGTTCGAAAATACCATTGATTTCAATGAAAACCCGATTAAACGACGCGGCAAGAGACAGAAAATACATTCCACTGACGTTCCCTTTTGTTGCATCGAGCTAGCTCGATGTTTGACCGCGTTCACGCAGTGATTGCAATAAATAAAGGCATTCCGTACGGACTGTTGCGGCAACCGGATGCGATTCGTATGGTTTCCCTATTATTGGCTTACAAAATATTCACGTGACCAACATACGTTCCCCAAGTTATTACGGGTGTCGTTATCTGATTTCAGGCGATTCAGTACGAACGCCACGGCCAATTGAATATCCTCTCTCTAATTATAAAAACAATTTCAGATTTAATTACGCAGATAAGTGCTCGCATGCTGTCCCCCTCGCACGCACCTCAGGCGCCAGTAAAACCCTCTGATTTTATACATGCGTGTCCCTTGCAATTTATCGTATATTACAGCAAAACGATATATCCGAAAGAAAACTACAGGTTGTTTTCGCTCAAATTTTATTAGCCGCGAGAAAAAATTTTGGTCTTGTTTATTCACTTTTGAAATGTGGTTACGAATACATTTACAGAGCTAATAAAAATAACTATAACAAAATATTAAGCGACATTTTAATGAAGACAATTGTTCGTGATCGTATTTAGAACCACTAAGTAATAAGACGAAAATAGTAACTGGAGTAGTTCATACATGGAAACGTCATCGGCATATCTAAATCTTCGGAGGCGAAACCGCCAGCGGCCGATTCGTTAATTATTTTGTTTTTGCCGCGCGCGCGGCAGGCGCGGAGGCCGATGGAAATAAATCAAATAGCATCGATTACTCGCGATAAATTTCAACGCGGGACGGTTCGCAAAAATAGTAGGACGGTCATAACAGCGGACGATAAAGCGCGGCGACGTCCATTGTGTTTCGTTACGTCGGCGCGGCGGTCCAGTTGCAAATAAACGCGAATAACAGCGACACGTTATCGCGGGCACGCGTTTAATGAGCCCGAAACGCATCTACCGCCGCTCGAAATCGCGTTCGAGCAATACAGTAGTGCTCGCTGAAATTTGCTAAATCTGTTAAACTGAAATTCGCATCAGTCATTCCCACTCTTCACCCATCACTTACCAGGGGAAGCCACTGTTGATGGGTCACGGATTTTTCTGAAACTTTCAGTATTTGAAGATGTCTTCTCGAAATATAATTTGGCAAAGCAGTAGCGCGCGCTTCTCAATATTTTTCGAGAAAATTGCATTTGAAAATCGGTTCACCCGTTCATAAGGAGTTCGCATTAAGAGGTCGATAAGAAAATGAATAGCCGTGGGCGTAGCGAGGATTACTGGTAATTGGTAGGTTACTGGTTCGAGTCTCCTTGTGGACTTTTTTTTCTAGAAATTTATACCCCTCCCTCAATTTTAAGCCTAAATCTATTATTTATAACTTATTTTTATTTTTTGAGTAGAAAATGCATGTTTTCCGATATACGTCCTGCAAAAAGTGTGCTCTTGTACGAATGCGGCGTTCATTGTGTGTGCGAGATGCCGCAAAAATTATTGTTTTCGATGTTTTTACGACGATTATCACCCTGGCTCGTGTCATACTAGCATATAATTTAATAAATAGAGAATTTTCAATAATAAAGTGAATATAACATTCTGTATTATTTTAATTTTCGAATTATTTCCCATTGCCCACAAATAAAAGACATGCATTTTCTACTCAAAAAATAAAAATAAGTTATAAATAATAGATTTAGGCTTAAAATTGAGGGAGGGGTATAAATTTCTAGAAAAAAAAGTCCACAAGGAGAATCGAACCAGCAACCTACTGATTACCAGTAATTATCGCTACGCCCACGGCTATGGTAAACCGATTTTCAAATGCAATTTTCTCAAAAAATATTGAGAAGCGCGCGCTACTGCTTTGCCAAATTACATTTCGAGAAGACATCTTCAAATACTGAAAGTTTCAGAAAAATCCGTAACCCATCAACCGTGGCTTCCCCTTGTTAGTTACTGCTTCGAGAACGGACACAGTAGACGAGAGAATAGAACTACTAAAGGAATGTTTATATTTTACTTCCGAAACCTTTGCATATTTAAGCGAGCATTATTGTGCATACACACGACATACGTGAATAGGGAAATGAGCACAAATCGACGGCAACACACCGCTTAAAATAAGCGACTCGTGCGCCGAAACTATTTGACGAACGTCTAAAAATACCGGCGTGTCTAGCGCGCTCAGAATCGGCGACCCATGACATCGGGCTATTGTTCCTTGCCACGGAGAAATTTTCGATTTGCAGTCCTTGACGTTCCACTCGAGTGTCTTACCCTACTTTCATTCGCCGCAGACCTAATTCTCCTGCTCGTTCTTTCTTTCTTTTTTTTTCAGGCTAGGAACTTCGTCGCGGGCATCGCGTGTTAAGCCGCGTAGTTTTGCGTCTGAATTCCGAACGGAGGACCTAAATACCTGCCGAGGTAGATGTACGCTCTGCGACAAGAAGACAGCACGTTTGCAAATTTTTCTGATCTTGCCGAAATCTATTCAACATATCTTTGGCTTTCAATAAGTGGTTAAAAACTTGAATGGATACATTCTCGTTATTTGTTGAAAGTATTTAAACAGTCTCGGATATATTCAATAAAATTTCTTTGGGTATATATTTTTAAAAAATGGCTACAAACTTGAATGGATACATTCTCGTTGTTTGTTGTAAAGTACTTAAACATTCGCGGATATATTCAAGAACATTTCTTTGTATATATGTATATTTTAAAAAATGACTTAAAATTTGGACGGATTCATTCTCGTTATTTTCATAAAATATTTGAACATTTCCTGATATATCCAACAAAATTTCTATCAGTATATATTTTTGTAAAATGGCTAAAAATTTGGATAGACATATATTTTCGTTATTTTTATAAAGTGTTTGAACAGGATAGTTCTATTACAGTTCCAGACAGCAATAATCGCGTAATCCTGCGTAAAGACGTCGGTTCCATTCGCAGCACGGAATCGATATTCCACTTCGATATGATTAAAAGCCATAACGTGGCGCATCGACTTTTCAGTATTTAAAAATGAAAATTTCAGATCCATTATCATCGGCGAATCGCGATCTTCGTTCAACTGCAAACTTTACATCGCTTATTTGCGTGAGATCGTTCATCCCTTCTACCATGTTGATCACAGAGATTTCGCGAGAGCGTGACTGAATTTCAAAGCACCTTTTTATGACGGTCTCTGTCTGATCAGTCACCGGTGCCCCATAATATCTCTGCCGGATATAGCGTGAAACGCCGTAAGTCATAATATATTCGGCATTTTCTGATACCACGGTTTTACTGTATTAAATCTACCTGCATTCAATTAATTAAGTTGTACCATTTATAATCGATTTTATTACGAAAATCATTCGCTTGAATGGTTCTGTCATTTTCATCTCGAAGTATAAGCTCACATTATTTAAAAATGTACTAAGTAAGGACAGAACGAATAGGAAGAATATTTTATTTATGTGAAGCAAGCTTCTTTATTTTCACTTTCAGAAAGTTTCGACAATCTGAATCCGTTCTCGTTAGAACTTAAGAGAAATCTCTCCAAAGCATCGGAAACGTTTATAATCGATTTTACTACTCCAATGTTAGCGTTTCAATCGAAAATCATTCTCTTGAATGGTTCTGTAATTTTCATCTCGAAGTATAAACCCACATTATTTAAAAACGTACTATACAACGACAGAACGAATAGGAACAATATTTTATTCATGTGAAGTAAAATTATTTTCACTTTCACAAAGCTTCGACAAAATCTGAATCCATTCTCGTTAGAAATTAATGGAAGTCCCTCTAAAGCATCGAAAATCTGTCAACTGTAGATTGCAAAAGTATGCAAACGGTATGTAAAAAAATGCGCTAATAATTCCCAACAGGGTTGACAGCCGGCCAGTGACCTATTACAACACATGCATATTCATTCGAATTGAACATTGATTGGAATATGGGCTCCAATAAAACGCTACTGTAGACGAGAAAAAAAAAACAAACACCCGGGAATAAATTAGAACTGAAAACTAATTAGTTCGCAGAATTCACACGAATCGAGCCTAGTTTCCCACTTGCTTGAAATTTCGTTTCCACTTGAGGCTGATGGGAAGTGTCTGTTGATTGCTTTGTTTGCCCTGATTTTCTTGGTTTTACCGTCTGAAGTACTTTCTCAAGTTTCCGTGGGAAGAATAGAGAATAGAAATTTTGTTCCTTCGTTTAATTCGTTTAATTCGTTTACTGCTTTAAACGCATAAAATTCGCAATCTACCTGCTATGTTTTCAGGGGTGTAAAATTTGAAAAAATTTCCCGCTGTACGAGTGCGTATAATTCGCAGTCTAATTATGATTAGAGCAACTGAATTAACGTGGGAGAATCAAAGAACGAAATATGGAGGTAAAGTGGCAGCAAGAGGAAAAGCATAGTGCGAGATGATGAGATGAAAATGAGTAAAATTATCTACTGAAAGAGGCTCCGAATTAGATAATTATTAGCAGCAGTAGTAAAATAAAAATTGATTTCATCCCTTAATGATTTTGTTGCATTGAGAACAGCATCATGATATTTTTAAATTTATCTTTCACTGTTTTTTATTTCACTCAGACAATTTCTTCATAAATGTATAAAAATCTGTCTAATTATTAGATATGTGATATATGTAAACTTTACAGTTTAATAGTGTATAGAATTATCGAAACTAAAAAGAGAAAATAACATTCGCATAGCTCCGTTGATTAGGTTCCCGAATCGAAGGTCTATAAAATATTACTACAGGTGCGCTAATTGCGTTAGAAATTGGGAACAGATAGGAGATCCGCTATTGGGTCTCTCGATTATCCGTACATGATCGAATAGACTTTCGACTGCTTCCATTAAGCGGACTTTCTATTATCTCTGTGGACAATAAAACGGTAACGATCGATTATCAGGAAATAATTTTAGGAATTATCGTAGCTATATAATAATATGCACATGCGAACTGATAAGTCATATCCGATCGAATTTTAATTGTTAATTACCTTCATAATTAGTGCAATGCTTCAGTAGACAATCCGATACTCATTATACGATAATTACGCTTAATAATTCATCACGGTTGTGCTTCTCGGTGGACAAACGGCCGGTCACACAATCAGTGAGACGAGTCATTTCACTTGCACAGCACTACCGAAACGATTCAATGGAATTTAGCCTTTTAAATCTTCATTATAGGGAAACAGCAATTTGAAATTTATTTTGACACATCACCTAAAAGACCAATTCTTCTAACATGAAAATAAATGCTCGAATCGTTTGATTCAACTTCAAAAAACTTTTTAAATACTGTCCACTCAATTTTGTCGATTTAAAACTGTTTCTATTTTGTGTTTCAAATATCATACTATTTCGCCATGATGACGAGCGAATGTATTCCCCGCGTACGGTCATTCCATTTGAAATGGAAACACTTGTTGGATTTAGTAACGATATGTTTGCAAATGCTCGTAAGCGTGATTTTTCCCGAAGAAAAATAAGGTTGAATCCTGTTCAAACAACTCCTGGAAACCGGCTTCCGCGAACTTCCATCACTTCGTTACCTTTCCAAATATCGGTGGGATAAATTCGATTGGCCAGGTTTTTCGAAAATTTTTTCGAGCGTACCGCGTGGAACAACGCGACGCGACGACAACGCAAATTCTTTACCATACCGAAGAGTTCGCGTTGATGGCCGGTAACGATAGCGGAGGAGCCATTTACGTGAAACACAGGCCCGTTCGGTACGTTTCCGAGCGTGTGCTTCCATCACATTGTCCCCGTACAATGTGTCGATTGCTCTCTCGCTTCCCGAAATTCTGCAAATCCGGTGACGCGGTTTGTAAGTCAGACAGAATTAGTGCAGATGGTTTGGAAGTAGTCCAATTGCAGGGGAGGAAAGCATTTCGACCAAAGTTGTAAAGCTTTCGATGCTACAGAGGAACGTCGAATATCAAAAGTCCCCCCTACGCCCCGTGCCGATGTTGTCGCTCGAGGAAATGTGAATTGCATTACTTGCAGGGACGATTCGGTCCTTCCGATCGTTAAATTTGCGGAAACTCGTTGTGCAGGACGTATATAAACTCTGCCCGAATTCCGTTCGGATAATAAATCTCACCGTGCTTCCGATAACTGACAATTACTGCCGCCGAAAAGAGCTCTACAACTTTGTAAGCGGTTCTAGCCTAAACATAAATTCTACCGGAGCGAAAATCGAGTATAGGTTTATACAGAGATCACAAAATAAACAAAACTTTTCATCCGACACTTCGTTTCCGAATGGTCGTTCTTAAATGATCGGTTTCCAATCTTTGATTTTACCATTTGTTGTGGGAATTGATTCGACAGATTCCCTTATCCAAGCATGTGTTATCAATGAAAATAACATTGAATCGAAATAAATTCAATCTTGATATTTTTATAAGACAATACATGCTAGCCAATTTTAATGCTTGGTAGGTTGAGTGTTAATAAATTGTTTTATGATTTCATCTACGAACAGTGTGATTATCAGACTACGGATTTGATGAATTTATTATAAAGGTGAGTAGATGTAATTCAAAACAATAAAAGGATTACAAGGAATGAAAAATCTTTAAAGATGAAAAGTCAGAATACCCTCTTAAGCGGAGCAAAGATTCGGGAGACTGTTTTGCAACGTTCAAGCAACGCTCGACATCTAATAGGCTTACACATAGTTCCTAGAGGGAAATATTATTAGCCGATGATGCAATCTTCAGTCGCGATAGTTGCCCGCGCGTTATAATGCACGCCTCGAGAGGTATCCCCAAGAATCGTCCACCTCGGATTAATTAAAACGCGAGAAGCAGCGACAGCTGTGCTTTTTTGGAGTTTTATTGGGCACATTCGCCATTCGCCGCAGCTTTTATATGCCCACTTAATTTTCAGCCGGCCGAAGAAATATCTCGAGAGTTTCTTCTCGTTTTTGTTGGATTGCTAATAAATGCCAGTCGCACCTTCGGAAGAATAATTGCGAAATAAAGGCACGTACATTCGGACGATGTCGGCCGTAATAAGCACCTCCGAAGAAATATTTAATCCCGCCTGGCGCGCGTTAAACGTAAATGATTTCGCCGGGTCGATGAGCAGTGGGAGTCGCCGAAATCCTCGGCTACGATTCGTTCCAGTCACCAGGACTAATTACTATATTTTTGCTAATTAGTAGACTTTAACCGCTGAATCGTTTGAATTTTAGATGAATATTAATGGAACATATTACTCATTTAGTTTTCAGGTATGTTTTACGGAGCGAACAATGGTATATGATTTCTTATCTCTCTCTAATCTCATGCTATTTTCTCTCATCGTAATGTCAATGTTAATTATAGGCATTTTTACGAGTTCCATGTCAAATATAACCAAGTGTAAAGATCGCTAACGTTAAACTAAACTGCAAATAAATAATTTCATATCTTTTGCCAGCAGAACTAAATTCGGTGAAAAGTGTAATCCCGCGTTTCTGCTGGTTAATTCAAGAAGACATCACGCGGAATATGAACAATAAAAGAAGCGTCGCAGCTCAAGGAGGAAGCTTACGCATATTGCAATCTGCTTCAATAGAAGGAGCCAGCCTAAATCCTCGTATTCCGACAATCATGAAAGAAAAAGAAATTACATCTCCCTGGAAGACGATTAAAAATTCCAACTACTTCCGTCTTCTATAAACTTCGCGCATTATTCATCGCTGCTTCGACGGAGGATCCTGCTCGCGCACAGAAGAAAATTGAGGATGCTGAAACCGTAAAAGAAAAAGGTGAGATGAAGTGGGAGAACTGTGCAAAATGGTACCTTCACTGCATATTATCCTGAAACAGTCCTGGGGATAGTCCGATGGTAATTTCGAGATCAGTCGTGCTAAAAGAACTTGCCAACCAATGAGGAAAGTCGGAATTATTTTCGCAGCGAGCCCACAAATTGACGGTGTAATTACTAGACTGTGGATTTTATGCATTTATAACAAAAATGGGTACGTACAATTTAAAGTAGTGGACATGTTAAAAATATTTAAGAACATCACGTATTAGTTTCAGCTTGATAGGATAATTCAAAGAAGAATACAATTTTTATTTGGCTCCTGTATTCAACAATCAATTCAAATATTTTTTATTTTTCATAAAGCTCTGCAGTCTAGTAATTACAATCTCGAAACTTTACATTTAGTGTTTCAAGTATACACGAAGGCGTCGACTACACTATCGAATATTTATATTGCATTGAAGCAGTGATTACATCGAATAAAAATTTATTAACTTCCCGATTCATAGGGAAGTTATTATTATTTATGTTGGAATGGTGTGAAGTTTCGCGTATAACCAGTTGTTAAGTCGCGAGTTGTGGTTTCGCAACTGTTTCGGATCTGTGCCCGCCAAATTAATCTTGGGCCAGTAGTTCAAGAGATTGGCTAATATGAAGGACGCAAAAGATAATAATCGGTTCAAATGACAATGGATTACGTTAAGAGAAGCGTTTCGTCCCAGACCTGCTAGTGGACTCATCAGTAAGGCTGATCTAACAGGTCCTGCCTTATACGCGCGCAGATTTGAATAATCCTAATCTGGATTGAATCGATACAATAAAGATTGACACTCGCGGATCTAATAAAAGATGTGATCCCGGTTTGACGCGTGTCCTGATCGCTGGACAATTAACTGCCGTAAGCCGAGTTTAAAGGTAACGCGAATGACTGACAAGACAACGGCTGTGCGTTGTACTTGTCTACCCGAGGACTGAAGAGTGTCACGGCGTTCGAGCGTAAAACTCAACTGTGTGAGCTCGACTTCCAGTCCTAACGCGATGCTAGTTGGGCTTCTCTATGAAGAAAGAAGATGCACTGATTGTTTCCTGCAGAAAGTTGCATTTCCCAATCAGTACACTTTTGACTATTAGGACCTCCTTCCCGTAGCTCTGAAGGAGGCTTTGGGAAGGAGGAGTGGGGCGATACCTGACTCGGTCGACGACGCGTCTTGGTAATTTGACACGGTACGGTTAACGGTCGCGGGTGATCTTTCGAAAGGACGAGATTTATGGCACGTTACCCTAAAAATGTATAAAAAAAACTAAACATTGAGCAGATGCCACGACTGGTCGCCGAATGACTCTTGTTTTGCTTAATTCTTTATGACGGTCTTTAGGCACGAACGGACCATAAATATTAACCGTAAGAAATCCACGTTTTTGGTTCCTACGCGACGGAACAGAAGAATACAATTTTTATTTGGCTCCTGTATTCAACAATCAATTCAAATATTTTTTATTTTTCATAAAGCTCTGCAGTCTAGTAATTACAATCTCGAAACTTTACATTTAGTGTTTCAAGTATACACGAAGGCGTCGACTACACTATCGAATATTTATATTGCATTGAAGCAGTGATTACATCGAATAAAAATTTACTTATGTTGGAATGGTGTGAAGTTTCGCGTATAACCAATTGTGTAGAAAGTATGAAGGTTAAATGAATAATAATCTGCGGACGGTTTCGCGAATAACGCCGGCGCGGCGTCGTGTTCAATTGGCCGTTTGAGAAAATCGCGTGATCCTTCGGCGAGTGTAGGTGGGTCAAGCGACCGTGAATCGTAACATCGGGGCCGGAACACGTTTAAACGTTGCTTCGGTAGTTAACAAAGCGGGGCTGCCTTCGTCGCGACGATGAATTGGTCCCGGACGACATTCGTGCGCATTGAACGAGGTGTGCGCTCGTCGTTAGGGGATCGGCCAGGACCCGTATGAAATAATTGTTGCCACGGAGTAACGCGCGTCTACCCGGTTAACCGTACGATGCCAAGTAATTACCCGTTTCGCATCCACAACTCCATTAATTCACGAAGGAGGAGCAATTACTAAAGGAGGAGCCAGACCAACTTCCACCACTTCATGCTGTCCTAATAAACAGCGACTCCGAATTACTTTCGTATTACTATGCCTTTGTGCCACCGCGGTAATTAATCCTTTCCACGAGCTTCACCGCAAACCCATTGCGTCCACCAAAAATTTTGATACGATAGATCAAGCATAAAATTATTTACGACTCCAGTCGACACACCAATCTTTCATCCATCATCATCGAAATTTCAAAACCTGTCTCGAAGTGTCGGCAAATATTCCGCAACAAGAGACCGTATAGAGGAAAAATGTGGCTTTAAATCGCGTCATGAATTGAGAGTTCAGTCATGTTTTATCGATCAGCGAGCGTGTCGGGGGGAGCAAACAGTCCCGAAATTTCGAGGTATATTTTTTTAATGGAAACCGGTTGACGCCGGGAAAAATTTCGCTTCGAATTATATGGTTTTGAAATGGAAATCGTGTAAAAAAATAACAGAGAAACCCTCATCGATTCGACCGATACACGGAAAATTTGATTTCTTTTGTCATTTTTATGTTTTTGATTTATAAACTACGATAAGCTTGTGGAATTGCGTATAACCGTAGCAATTCGATATATCCCGGAGTCATTTTTGTGCCCACCACTTTCGATCGCGGCAGTATATTGCAGAAATGGTTCGGCGATACGTATACAACGTGATCGCCATCTTTGAATGCTTTTAGAAGTACACGAGTATAAGCCGCGTTTACGATACCGACGTGACTTCTTCGCTATGGTTGGGATTAAGATTTCAGTACGTGTTATGTAGCATTCCATTACTTCGTTCCGTTCATTGTTTCCGTTTATGGCAGCTCCAAATTCTGCGTAACAAATGAACAATTTTTAATTTTATTTTAGGACAACAAAATTGAAAGAATTCATTAAAAATATACATATACGTTAGGATAATTATCAGAAGGTAGGAATAATATTTTTAATGAATTTTAGTGGAAATCGCATGCCGATATCTTTTATGGCTGAAAAGTTATAGTAAAATGTCAGATTTAGATTAGCCTCCCGCCTTGCCCTTCCGTGACGCTGTCCCCTCACCATCGCGCTTCGGCCGAGGCAAATACAAGCAGGTACGAGGCACGCGTCGTCTCTTCGCTCAGCGGTCAAAATGTTCTGTCACGAATGAATTTCGGCTGATTTCGCTATAGCCAAATATACTGATGTTTCGCGACCTTTTCACGTTTTTACTACATACATTCAACATAGGAACACTACACTCCCCTTACTTAGCGTCCCCTCCTGGAGGGGACGAATCTTACCAGGGGATGGGGACGAGGGTTTCACCCACAAAAAATGCTTGAGCTGGCCGAGAATATTTGTCGAGCGCGAGCGAGGCAAACAACGCGTTATCGCATTGCTTGCCTCGCCTGGTCGATTCATATTTAGTTCCACTAAATCGTGGATTAAACAGTCATGGAAAATCCGAAATGTATCGTGTTTGGTATCATTTTAATCGGAAAAATGTAACGAATGTGCATCTAAAAGTGGAACCCGAAAATTTTTAAGACTTCAAAAAAGCACATATATGGAATATCCTGCACAATAATCAACAATTAAAACGAAGAAAGTCCCGCAAGTTAAAAAACAACACATTTTTCGCTAATATAGTAGATAGGAATAATTTTTTATCTTTCGTTGTAGTTCGTGGATTATTTTAATTCATTTCCATATTGTGACGTGTATAAGACATTTTCTTCGAGTCTAAAATCATTTCCTTTCATTCTTGTCGCTAGTACAGGAAATTTTTTTGAATGTATATCGATGGGCAAGCAATAGCACCACGTTTACCATTATTTACAAATACGTCACTGCAAGTGCAATTTTGTAAAGGAATTACTTTTAGCCTCTCCCATTCCATCTTCCCTCGTTCCTGCCATAAACGCACACCTTTTCCCCTTAAGCCTTCAAAACGTGTGCAACGTTCTCGCACCTGATACCTTCATCCTGAACGTGACGAATTCAAGATGGACGTTTCAATCCGAGGAAGCTCCTAACCGTGCGATAAATAAATAAAATTGCTACAGCCTCCTCTCATGCTCCACTAATGAAAAGATTGATTAATCTTTTAAAATATTTATATAACCTTTATGTGGTTTCCAGCCACCAGTTGCCGGAGATCCTTTTGTCAATTCAATCAATATACAAACATTCCGGAGCTGGCATCGGAGCTGAACCGGTTTCAATTTCAGCGGCTCCTTTGAAATCAAGGCACCAATGAAAACGCTGTACGCGAGCTCACTTTGTGCAAGGTTTGTTTCAATAGAAAAATGCCAGTGGTTCCGGCAAAAACATGAAACAGGGTATAGCTCCTGATTTCGAAATGATTATACGAACTAGAGTTTTTTTCACTTGTCCGTTTGTATACAGTTTACGCGAAAATGGAAGTCGAAGGATATTTTGTTCCCAGCGAGTCGGGCGCGAGCAAATTGGAAAGAATGAACCATTTAATCTACCAGGCGACTTCGCTCGCAGCAGTAATTCAAACAGAGAGATCTTCTCTTCCTGTGAAATTACTTATCTTTCTACAATTACGTCTTCTGGTACGAAAATGAACGCTCGTACCCTTCCTCCAGGGTCTGTCGACGTCCGCTACCATTCTTTCCCTTCTAATTCCTCTATTTCGCAAGGCAATTCCAAACCGTTGACATTAAAATGTGATTCAACCGCCCCTGAATTTCATTCGATGTTTACACGTCGACTGCACCCCATTAATTTATCAATCCACACTGCCGATTAATTTCACAATCGCCGGCGTGTCCCGCAATTAACCGTTAAACCTATCGCTGCAATTTTCCGTGTCAGTAGAGTCGCAAATATTTGATCAAATAGGTTACCGTAAATATTATTATCCCGTGTAAATTGCTCATCGATCTCGCGTGCTAAGTGTAATTTAAACGCGTTTCTGTGAGCACACACACACTTTTGATCAACTATTCGAATGTTAGGAAATATATATTCCAATAAACTACAGTGGACTGCGTGTTTATCAGAGCTCAGAGTGATATCTACTTTGAACGGTTACGGCTGTAGGGATGAAACAGAAGGGAGATTTAGTCAATGATATTATCACAGAGTCCACTGTTCTAGATAATCCTCTTACGATTACGAATGTAAAGAAGCGATTATATATTTAATAGCGAAATAACGAATAGACTCGCTGTACACGATAAGTGGAAACACCGTTCCATCATAAACAAAAGCAGGTTGCCAGGATATAATATTTACACGTACCTACCGAGTTTAAATTATAATAACTTTCTTTAATCTTTCACCTCGCGAATTACGTTCTTCATATCTTTTACTTACTATTCTTTATTGATACAATATTGTTACACGTAGCTGACATTACACAGGTATTACATTGTTTCTAAATTTACTTGCTATTATTTCAGATGATTCAAATTTATTCAAATATCACACACGTCACGTATAAACGTAATTTTTCACGCCAGTGTGAATTACATAGATCAGTCCCGATATCTACGTTTATTTATTGATGCCATAAACCATGTTTCCCAGTTAATAATGAATAGACGGCGGATCTTTATGCAAAATAAAAATTTTCTATCTGAATTGCAACAAACCGGAGGAAAAAATAAGTCTATTTTCCCACGTTTTTATTAGCTCGCTTTCTTGTTTGCGTGTTTGTTTGTTCGGTGGCAAATTTTGCAATTGATTTTAAACTAACTTCCCGATGAGCTAGAGACTTGAAATCGGGCATATAGCTCAGAACTGGATGACAATGCATTATTAAAAAAAAAATTTTAAACAGTATATCCGTTTCGGAGCAATAACGATTAAATATTTGTCCTCTTCACCTCCCCGCGAAACCTACGTGATCGCGTTCAGCGATCCCCACTCCGCGCGACAACGTTCTCTATTTTACTATGCGTGCGCACTCTGACTCGTCCCCACTCCACGGACCCACTTCGCCCCGACGGAGCTCAGTATATGATAGTAGGTACGTCGACAAGCAACGATTCGTAGTAAGTACATCATCGCTTCTTTTACCAAGTCAAAAAATCGTTACACCGTTACTGCTTGCATTTGTTTTCGATATGTCGCGGTCGCAATACTGTCTGAATTTAGTACATGTCTCTGTTATAATTTCATAACGTGGTAAAAATTTTAAAAATCGATTGAAAACTTTCACATACATAAGACTAGAAAGCAGAAAATAATTATATAAATAAAAATAAATTTTTAAAAAATACCACGTTTTTAAAAACGAACTAAAAAGTACAAAATAATGTTTCCTAGTTCCATACAGATTTCCAACACTGTACTGATAGTCCTAAAAATTTCTAATTGTGAATTTTGAGTAGCTGTGAAAATACTTATAAGATTTAAAACGAAAAACGTGGGGCGCAAGATAATAGTAAGGAGTGTAGAGAGTAGCTGCCGTTGAGAAAACTCACACAACAGTCCATATCATTTGCGGAGAAATAAATTTTTTAGTGATTCAGGTGAAGTATTTATGCATCAATTATCTATTGCATGCGTCCCACGTTTTTCGTTTTAAATCATATAAGTATTTTCATTCTTAATACAATCTCGATATAAGTTGAAAATGATATAGCAGTATTTTAAAATTCTTCTGTTTTCACTGTTTGAAAATGAAATCTACTCATTTCTGTCATAAATTCATAAAATCCGTTGTTTGATAACAAAGTATATATCGTCGCGAAATCTATTAGCAAACTGAAGAAACGTCTTCCAGTACCTAATATATTCGGCGTTTCTATACCGCGCGTCCCCGGAACGCTTTGTGATAAGCTCGCTACTCCGCCTATATCATTCCCGATAGCTGTCGCCTTTTGTCTCATCTTCAGATCGAAATCCGACAATTGTTTTGCATGTTCCTCTAGTTTCCTTAGAGTGTCTCAATACCCGTCAACGCTGGTACTTTTCGTTCTCTTTACCTTGTTGCATTGTTCCGCTCTTTGTGCCCAGGCCTCTCGTAGATTGCTTTCGATGCTGCCGTGGTGCACTCTCTATATCTCTCTCTCTTTCCCTCTCTCTCCTTTTCCTCCGTGTTTCGTTCCGATCTCGCCCTTCGATTTCCTGTATCGGCGTTCCGTTTTTCTCTCCTCTATCCTCTTCGATCCAGGCCGTTTCGCCTGTTATTTTCGCTCGCATCTTCGAACACAGTCACATATCGCGTCCGAAACCGGCCCCGAGGCGGAAAAAGCGTGCCCATATCGCGATTCAGCTACCCCAATCGCGCCACTTACAAAAGGGATAATTGTTTTACGCGGTGCTCGTTTGCAGACCCATTGTCGTCGCTTTCCGAGGAGGCGTCGCCGACCTTCTTGCTCACGTCCCGTTTGCGAATTCCGCGCGTTTCTGCCGCGCACAACGCTCCGAAATTCAATGCACTATAAATATTAACCGTACGAATCCATTCTCTCCGTACCACCACGCCCGGTTCTCCAAGATACAGAAACTGTACATCGAACACATTTTTTTTAAAACAGATATGCATATTTATTAGACTGCGGTTATCCAGGATTATCAATTTCTCATCGGTCATTATTCCACGATGTTTTTTTAAACGTGTCGTTCACAGTCGTATCGATCCTGTCTCGAACTTTATTTTCATCGAACAAATCACATTCGATCGCACGCCTACCGCTCTCTCAGATACGCGGCCCTTCGTTACATGAAAGATTTATTCCCTTCCGCGTGCCCACGGTTAAATAAAAAAAAAACAACAGTTCAATATTAACGACATGGGAAAATAAATCGTTCGTGCGACTGAATATGTTTCTCCCCGCACGTGTCCCATCGTAATCGAGTATTTAATACATTTAACGGCACTTTTTGTTTGCACCGACGAAATTGCCAGGGAATTTCTCATTTTACAAAACTCATCGGCTCGCACTCAACGGCAAACAAATACAGTGTTCCATCTGCTGACTTTTTCATTCACGAATTAATATTTGATCATCGGTTGCGCACTATTGCAGACCAAATGAAGAGAGTGAATGGAATCGATGAAATGAATTAAATGAATGGGATTAAAACGACACGTGATCTACAGGCTACTGGGAGAAAGTGTATTGGTTGTACCTGTGGCAGAGATTATTATTTTGTAATCGCGATAAATAATTGATATGTGTATTTACTTTTATAATGTATTGTGGGTCAATTTTAAATACTGAAGAAAATATTAATATAAAATCTCCAAGAATAGTTTTTTCACATTAAGAATATTAAAAAGTATTCCAATGCTTCAACCAGCCACTTCAATGTCGTTATAATTTTTTCTGACAGGGGAGAAATGAAAATTTATCTGTTTGGGTGAAAGACGATGATAACTCTCCCTGTAAACAATTATGATAAAAGGAATCCTGCCACCTCGGACGTTTTATTTCCCTTTCAGATTCTCGCAGAGTCGTGCGAATTCCTGTTCGATGCAACTTTTAGTGAATCAGTTGAAAAAAATGCCGGCGTGCGCAAACACTTGTGGCACGTAAATGAAATATTCACCGGGAGCCATTTCGCTGTTTCAAGCAATGGAAAAACGAGGAAAAACGTCCCGGTTAGAGTCCACAAATATTTACGGAGTTTGTAATTTCACGGTCACATGTGCGTCTAAATTTCTCTAGAATGTTTGCATGGTTGGCGGGGAAGGACGTGGTCGAGGGAGGGGTTGAAAGTATCGTTCAATTTCGCGGGAATCGTCGGTTAGCAAGTTTGCCGAGGAATCCCTCGCTGTCAAAAAATGCTTGCCCGGGGGCAGGCAAAAGCAGTTGGCCCGCGAGCTTCACTGACCACTGTTAGTCGACGCACACTCTTTCGTTTTCGGTGGTTTTATTTCGCGCTGCTGCCAGCCGAGTGGACCAAAGCAAATATCCATTCTACCTCGCTTATGTTGGACGCCGCAAAAAGCAAACGTTCGCACTTCTAGATGGTTGCTACGGAAATCCCGCGAAATGTTTTCTTTCCGACAACTAACATTCAACATTTCTCCTCCAGTGTAACGTCAAACGGGTTATTCTTCATTGAATGTTTCTCGATGATTTTTCGGGCAGAAATTCTTTTTATTTCTGTAACTTAGTCGGCAACGTCTATTTTCATTATTTTCCATTGCCTGTCTGTAATTTCCCTCGGGAACAGTATGCTTCGCAATCATTAACTATGCACAACAGCAAGAAAATCTTTCAATAGAAATGCTAATGCAGCTTCCCTTTTAAAAAATTATAGAATCCCCCGTTTGCTCAGCTGGGAAAATTGAAAACACTTTTCTGGTCGATAATGTTACAAATTAGAAAGACTGCAAAAACATTGAAAAATTGTTGTCGTAACTGAAACCACCGTGGATGTAAAAATCGAAGCTTAGCCTTTACAACGAGTGCTTAAAACTTGACTTGCGACTTTATCCTAACCACTTTATCCAATTTTTAATAAAATTTGTACTGAAAAATGTTGGTCGCAAGTGTTACAAATTGAAACGACTGTAAAAACATTGAAAAATTGTTGTTGTAACTGAAACCACCGTGGATGTAAAAATCGGAGCTTACCCTTTACAAAGTGTGCTTAAAACTTGATTTGCGACTTTTTCCTAACCACTTTATCCAATTTCTAATAAAATTTGTACTGAAAACTGTTGGTCGAAAGTGTTACAAATTGAAACGACTGTAAAAACATTGAAAAATTGTTGTCGTGACCGAAACCACTTTAGATGTAAAAATCGAAGCTTCCCATTGACAACGATTGCTTAAAACTTGATTTGCGACTTTTTCCTAACCACTTTATCCAATTTCTAATAAAATTTGTACTGAAAACTGTTGGTCGAAAGTGTTACAAATTGAAACGACTGTAAAAACAATGAAAAATTGTTGTCGCGACCGAAACCACTTTAGATGTAAAAATCGAAGCTTCCCATTGACAACGATTGCTTAAAACTTGATTTGCGACTTTTTCCTAACCACTTTATCCAATTTCTAATAAAATTTGTACTGAAAACTGTTGGTCGAAAGTGTTACAAATTGAAACGACTGTAAAAACATTGAAAAATTGTTGTTGTAACTGAACCCACCGTGGATGTAAAAATCGGAGCTTACCCTTTACAAAGTGTGCTTAAAACTTGATTTGCGACTTTTTCCTAACCACTTTATCCAATTTCTAATAAAATTTGTACTGAAAACTGTTGGTCGAAAGTGTTACAAATTGAAACGACTGTAAAAACAATGAAAAATTGTTGTCGCGACCGAAACCACTTTAGATGTAAAAGTTGAAGCTTCCCCTTTACAATGAGTACTTAAAACTTGATCGATTTTTGAGAAAAATGGTGAAAAATTGAATTTCCTAAACGTATGAGGGTTAAGATAATTGTTGAAGGGTTCGTCAGGAGGTAGGAGAAGCCGAATCGATAGAACGCGACATACGTGTGCTGGTGTCCCTTTAGCCCTGTCAGCGTGACATATCTGGTCAGCGGCTATTTCATGCAGATTACATCAGCTTATAAAACGTGACCGCCGTCGCAATACGCACCCTTGGCCTCGCCGACGAATTTTCCCAACACTTCGTCGAATGGGATCGCCGTATCCGCGATGTTTTATTGCTTGATCGTCGGAGGGTGAGGAGGGTAGCACGGTAGCAAAATATTAGCGGGAAATGGCATTGCGAGCCGGGTCAATGCACTTTTGGCACAGGGACCTGCGTTGCACCGGGCCGTGAGAGGGATCGTTACAACATGTATATGTATGGTATACGTGCACACAGCTCGAGCTCTCGCTGCCGTGGAGACTGACAATGAATAAGTACGGCCCGCGTTCTGCAGCCGACCAATGTTTGCTGGACATTTGTCGCGCGGCCGACATCGACACCATCTTACTTTTGCCAATCTACCCGAGAAACGTCCGTTGCACATCGAGACTCTAGCGAAACCACTTGCGAGACCGAGATTCTCCACCGCGATCGAAAAACCACGGTAATTGAGAAACGAGAGCACTGCGTTAACGCTCAGCGATCCTTAAAGGAACATCGAAACGCTTTCTCCGCGAACCAAGAATAGGTGTTTAAGGAATTTCGTACGAATCAGACGTGTTCTAGGGTTATTCATGTAGAATATAGATGGGCGACATTTCTGTAGAGCCTCCATGCCCAAATTCTTATTATTATTCCGTAGAAATGAATTCCTCTGATTCTACAATGCAGCCGAGTCGGTTCCAAAAAATAGATATACCATTTATTTCAAGAGAATCATAAAAAATTCTTCTTATTATTCTACATTGGTTCTTGATACTCATTTTTATTGTTATGTACTACTTTGTAATTGAGTCGGTTTCAAGAAAACTATAGATGCAACAATTATTTCAAGGTAATCATAAAAAATTATTTCACAGAAAATGAAATATGAACATCAGAAGTTCGGTCTGACATGGATAAAGATATTACTGACCAATTTTTACTGACAACATGGGCGGAGTCCATTGTTCGGGACACAATAAAATCGCATTCGTCAATGATATGGCAATGAATAATAATAATACGTACAGTTGAGAGCACTCTAACAAATGTTTGTAGTAAGTAGCGCAGAATCGGGTTCGCAGTTTAACGTAAATCATTCTCGAATATTTAGATGCTTCGATACACGGCTAAAATACGAGTGCATATTCTATTCTATCGGGCTGCTACTAAAAATTTGCACAAAAAACCGATTGCGGTATCGATACGACCAAGCGATTAATGGATAGAAATATGAGGATCAAGTAAAAAAAAAAAAACGTGGTAACTTATAATTAATAACAGACAGTTTCGAATAATGGTACTGTCACGAAATTATCTCTACATATAATAAAATCGAGTCTGTCTGTCTGTTTGTAATGGAATCAACTGAGAACGGCTAAAGGTAAAAAGTTGGGGTCTGAGCCATTAGACGCTATTGGAATATGGGTATATAAAACTAGAATCTATTAGTGTAAGAAACAGAATTTATTCAAAGTAAAATATATCTAAGAAGGCACGTTGTGAGACACGTCTTTACCATTCGACAAACTCGAATGAAGTGAGGAGCGCTCTTGAAAAACCAGATGACGTTCTCAGATAAAATGAGAGTTGAGGGTCCTATGACGCGGACAGCATCGATACAATGTATCATTTATATACGCGCTTGAGAGATACAAAGAACCGAATGTACCTACTAAGTAACAGTAGATTATTTTTGACAAATTGTTCTTAAATAAATTCCAACAGACGCAAAGTTTCTTCGGAAAGGTTTAAGAGAAATCCGCATTCGAAAAAGTCCATTCGTTCAAAAGTTGTGACGTCATTAATGTCATATATCACAACTCTTTTGGGTTAGGATTGGGTTAGGATAGCACCTGCACAAAGTCGCGGGTACAGCTCGTTTTTATATAAAAGTACATTGTTTGAAATTGTGTCAAACTTTATGACAACGTCCATATTAATTGATTGGTTTGTTAAAAAAAACTTTTTAATCACAGTATATCATGTCATACGATTTCACTTCTTCGAATCTGAAACATTTCATCGCATTCCGAAATACACTTCCATTATCGTTACCGTTATTATTGAATTTTCTACTTGTCGAAACTCATCGGTCTACGTCGCCGCCAATTAACAAATAAAGAATCGAGTAATCACATCACCGAGTGAAAACATGTTCCCACGGAAACAACACAGTAGCACGTGAAAAATTAAACATTCCGCAACACGGAGGTTCCTTTTAATTTCGTTTGCAATTGTAACTACATATTTCACGCCGGACATTAAGCTAACTGAAATTTCATTCTATTTCCGAGCGACTGAAACATTGTAGAAGCTGCGGCTTTCGTTAATTCGAATCATTACTTGCCTAGGATATTCTATAATTACCCTAATTTTACATACATTGCACAAAGCGGAAGTACAGTGCCATTTTCGCGCCGACGAATGTTTAAATTTCGCTTCCACACTGTTCGAATATTATAGTGAAATTCCTCGTAATTAATGTGCAACGAGATTTCATTCTTCTGGATATCTTCTTGCAAAAATCTAAATCGAAAGTGTCGAGTTCGAAAAGTAATATTGTAGTGCACTTTCTCATAATTAATATGTAAACACACACAGCGGATTTTATGTATTTATGAGAAAAATGAGTAGGAGTCATTTAAAACAGTAAAAACATTAGAAAATATAGGTAGAACATTTTTATTTTGCATAAAGACCAGATGTCCATTAATATGTAACAATTTCATCTTTGCAAAAAGATAAATCTGCGATCAAAAATTTTAGCGGCAAAAAAAGGAAGTTGTATCGAAATTAGGCGAAATTGCTCCACGACGTATCTTCCGGTTAGATGGAAACTCGAAGATATTATGGATTTTTAGGCTAGCTGAATAATGAACACTGTAGCAATTTTATTATCGAGCTGTCCATCGGCTTGTCAAATCCATTGTATGTACGTCGTTTCCGAGGATGATCCGCGTTCAAATAGAGCACGACACTTCGCGCTCTGTTCGCGTTTTAATCGAGTTTCCCACCCGTTGCGAAATTATAATATTTTGACATGACACGGACGAGTCCTCTCGCGTGATTAACACGCGACACCGTTCGGTGTAAAATGCATTTCGACGGAGGTGCTAATTTAGCCGATAACGTTGACACGCCCACGCTTTCTACTTTTCTGTATCGATAGGAAGGCGTTGCTTATCTAAAATCTGGTATATAGTAAACAAAAAATGTGTTTTTTTTACTATTCTAAATTATGTTTATTTTTCTGAAAATGTTCTAAATTTTTTAAATATTTTTCTCTTGATCAAAACACGAAAACTGACCTACTTTCAATTTTTTCATCCTACTTTAAAAAATCATGCAGTGAAGGGTTAAATTAAGGAATTTACTTTCCGAATTATTTGTTCAAGTATCAAAGACTCGTATCACTCCAAACCTAATATCGTAATGAAGAATTTCGTAGAAATTCGCGTTGCGGTGTTTACACTCCCGTAAACGCGTTCCAAAAGTCAGGCTATTAAGGGTTTATGTCATTACCTGGCTAACTGACTCGTGAAAACCGCATATTATACGCGTTAGCATACCACAGTTATCTTTAGCAAGCGAGACTAACGTAGGAAGCACGTCTCTAGGCCACGCGTCTAAGTAATCATTCAGAAAATCTACAAAGCGAACGCGGTGAAACCGTCGGACAATGCCAAATATATTATCAATTACTAGTAGACTGTGGATCTTTATGAATTTGCTTCTAAAATTTTTAAGAAAACGCTGGACTGTAAAATTTCACAGAATTGAGTACGTTTTTTTATTCATTTCAGATCTATACAGACTACCACTGAATATAAGATCTTATTTTATTCATTATGTTGTGATACTGTATTTTTGACTGTAATGATTCGACTGAAGTGATTTTGATTGTAATGTCTACTGTATTACAACTAGCCCTTACATGTTTTGAAGATACGTGTTCTTCATTGTTCGCACAGGCCGATTTTTTAATGTAAATGTAGGCTAGCGTATCGCGTCGATGTAGGACAAGAGGAATAGCATCACGCGATACGTATTTCTGCGATTACCATCTCGAAACACACCCTAGCACGCCTAATGAACGGGCCGCGATTAATCCTCCACCGTGAAATATTAATTTATAAACGCGTCGCACGTGTGTGCTGGGCGGGGATTAAATGGAGCAAGTGCTGCTCCACCCGTTCCTCGTAGAAATGTGGATTTATGTTTGTTTTTGTGTCACTAGGAAACTGTAATGCAGCGTGCGTTCATCGGAAACGGAGTGTAGAAAGTTTCTCGTGAATTTTAACAACTTTTTGTTCGGAATTGTGTGTTCTTTTTACTCATATTCTTTATAAATGCATAAATAACTGCAGTGTATAATTTTTACAGATATGCTTTTTTATACTCGAAGAGAATTTTCTAATTTATTCTGCTCGCGAGAAATGAAATGGTTTTAGTATTTCCAATTTTCCAGGAAACATCGAGTACACTATTTCTATTCGATCAAATTATCGAGGAAGACTGTTTTCATCGAATTTAATTGTTTCTAATTGATAAAGCTCCATATTGTGCGCAGAACAAATTTTAATATTGTCATTCTTCTGTCGAATACACGGCTCGTACCGATGTCCTCGCGTTTGCGGGGAGAACAATTATTGAATTAAAATTTTTAATTAGTAGAGAGTCCTCGGGACACAATGCAGCAGTGCTCAATAATTATTATAAAAGATTATTATAATCTGCTACGTATTTTAGCCAATCCAATTTCCAATTGAGTTCACTCTAGAATTTAATAAAATATTGAACACATTCACTACTCGGATGTCCAGCACATATTAATATTTTAACTTTCTTCTTATGATACGAAGTCAGCGTAAATAAGGATTATAATGAATAAATAATTTGTATAATTTTTAGTTACATACTTTGACACTCACTGTAACGGATCATCGCTCACCTGAAACACAAAAGGAATTTTTAACATTATTGAACGATAAGCGTTCAGTAAAACGATTAATGTTCAACCGTGCGAATAACTAGTGAATCCCTATTTTGATAATCCAATGAACATTTCAATGAAACTCTATTATTCAATTTCATGTAAATCTGTAAAGTTCTCCTGTTTGACGAGATCAACGATGCATAAATTTATGTATTATCCTCGTCAATTAATAGAATGCGAGTGGAATTTGGGCATTTTGATGGAGTATTTTAATTAAATACACACCGTCATAAATGCGATCCGCTATTACACATTTATTATTGCACTATCGCCATTTGCAAAATCCGGGGAGACCTTGATTCGTGTCATCAACTATTAGGTTGCTCGGAAAGTCATCCCGTTTTCTCAAGGGAAAATGAAAGCCAATTTTTTACCATTTTGAATAAGTTTTATGACATTTTGTGGTACGATCTTTTGCGAGTTCTCGGGCAATTTCTGTTATTATTTTAAATGAAATTTGTATCGTATAAAAAACGTTAAAAAAAAAACTAAAAAATGTATAATCCGATGGTACATCCTCTCCTTAAACAGCACACAATTTTTTCTTTCGTGTACTGCATTTTTAATCTTGCGGTAAAAAGCAAAAGATGATGGAAATGCATCACCAGGTAAAATTGATTAAGAGTTTCATTTTCGTTCGAAGACTATATAAAAATCGTTTGACCCGTCAAATTCTCGTAACTTCTCTCATGAACGTTACACCGTTATTGATAAAAATAAATCCTCGGTGCCCGTGGACTCGCGGAACGTTACCCGGAATTTTATTTGAGCTTGCAATTTTTGTTTCCCCGGAGCAATTAATAGTGAAAAAGAGTAACAAGACAGAATATTTGAAAAGCACTGTGCCGCGTTGGCTACGTTCGGATCGCGCCGAATGGAATTAAAACCTGCTATCTCGTCCGCGAATCGAATTTTCCACTTATCTTGCTAAACCCCGTCAGAACCGAGTCCGCCTCACGAAGACAGACATTTATCAGTTCCGGGCCTGGAAGAAAAATTCCAGGAGATTACACACAAAAGTTAGGGGAGATTAGGTCCTTCTCCTTTCTCGCGGACTTAAAATGCGGACCAACTTGTAACTGCGAAGATTCTCCTTGTTCCTCCAACAATTAATTCAGTTAATTCAACTTGTTGGTACAACGTTTAACGCTATTCTTGCAGCTGATGCAATTTCGCGTTATCGCGGGCCCTCGGGAGCACGGAAAAATAAATCTCGAAGAAGAACTGGGCCATCGGATAGCTAATCAAGTTTTCCCGACAGCTTTACTCGATATTTCGAATTTCTACAGGATTGACCTCTTTTTTCACCATCAATTATTTTTATGCAATTACTTCAAGTATTTGATCATTACGTGAAAATCACGAGATCGGTTCGTGTGGAAATATCAATCGAGTTCACAGGTATGAAGTTTCTATTGCGCTACTTTTCCAGGAGGCGCGAGCGAAGGCGACATGGGCGCGTAAAATTTACCGTCAAGAAAGATACGTGATTTAATTCACTGTGAAAACATACAAAATTTTTCTGCTACCGATATCAAACACGGAACCCAGAATTTTATCGAGCGACCGGCTTCTAAATGAAATTAATTCCCGCCTCATTTATTTATAAACTCTCCGTAAGGGAGACGAATATATTAGTATGTAATATTGATCATTTTATGTCAAATATATCACTCTTTGAAATACGACTCATGTTACTGGTGAAATAATTGGCAATTTTTGTGTATTTTTAAAAGAATACTTTGAAAAATTGTTTGAACCCTGTAAAATGATAAATTAAATCCCCTCATCGCCTAATTTTGAATTCGTTATATCGTATTTCAATTTTATCGAATTTCCGACATCGCGTCCGAAAGATAATCCATTTAGCATGAAACGACCCGATGCGATAACAAAAATAATATATTATACGTAATGTACGGTTGTGCGTAATAATTACGGTATAAACTATTTGCAAAATATCATAGTGATAAAACGAAAGAATAGACCGTGCTCTCTCGCTGGTTTTTAACGCCATTATTTTATTTCTCGACAGCAATTACGTCGTATTGGTATTAGTAAAATGGAAACGCGCCAATAAAGCGAGATAAAAACTTTATTGAGAGGCAAATTTTCATTATACAAATGCGAAATTTCTCGGATGCGTTCAAATGAAACCTATACACATCATTCCATCCGATCGTGAACGATTCATTAATTGCACGTAACTGAAAACAACAATATAGGCTATCGGTTTCGACGTAAAAAATTTCTCCATATATAATGTCTTACGCAATTTTATTTTATTGTGAAATAAATCATGTTTACCAACTATTTCATAATTTCATTGAATCAATGAGGAAACCTATTTAAATGTATTCATTTGTGAACGTTTCATTAGTCGCGCGTAACTGAAAATAACAATATAGGCTTCCAGTTTCGACGTATAAAATCCCCCATATATAATGTTTTACGCGATATTATTTTATCGTGCTATAAATCAAGTGTACCTAGTGTTTTATAATTTCATTGAATGCATGAGAAATGCAATTTAATTCAGTCGTTAAAAATGGTGTAAAAAGAGCAAAAATATTAATAGCTTTGAGAAAATGATGAAAACTGTGTAAAAAATTCGCCCTGGAAAAAATGTAAACGATGTAAAGAAATGAGTGTTCGAGAGGGATTTTTGTTTGGAAAACTTGTCACACAGAGGTTAATTGAATATCGTTTATGTACTTCACGAGGTATTATATCAATTTCATATCCCTACAATGGAGAAAAAAATCATATAAAATGGAATTTTTCTAGGTCGGAAGAAATGTTCGAGTTAAACTATCGACTGCAAAGGGCTAATATTTAATACAGTGTAGTTGTATGTCTTTCCATTTAGCGATACCAGAAAATTGTTAAACGTTGCCCTTTTATCCAGGAAACTGTCAAATGTTGCATCGTTTACGCGAGACTGTCCCCAGAAAACACTTTCATCCGGCCTTTCAATTTCACAGTCTATTGCGCCGGTATTCAATGGTCGTTTGCTATAATAAAAATGGCTGGGGGAAGAGGCTTTCCTAACCGAGACCTTTGGTGGTTTTCGACTGTCTGCCGATTACGAGTGCGAGAGACGGTTTAATTAGTCAATCAGCTTGAACGACCGCGGCGTGACTATCTCTTAGCCGCCAATTGCGCGTCTTGCGAGCATTCCGTGCGCTTCTATTTTGCCATATACGCGATCACATCGGCATCCAATCACACGCTCGATCAACCAAACCGACTCGGTATCGGTTTAATTATGGGAAACACGATGGAGTATTGTACCCGGGGCCGAGGAACGACAGCGTCGCTCGCTGCTCTCTCGGACGTCCTTTGTTTCCGGCAAGCGTTTCAGAACTTCCGGTACAGTCGCTATCTTGGCCGAGACGTTTCGCCGATTGCACGGTTTTGCATTTCGCTGGGGCGACGCTCAACCCAATTTCGAAAATCCCGCAAATCGGAGCACGTCGAGAAGGACCAGCGCGCACCACGCTATTCAAGATTCTCTGCGAAATCGGACGAGAGCCACCGCTGCCGCCGATAAGCCCATTATGTCGACACGAATCTCGTCTTCTGGTTAATGAACTGCGCTTCGTTTACGCCGGACATCCTATGTTTCAGCGACCGTTCCTCTGCCTCCTGTCCGTCGGTCGTTTAACACCTTCGCTGACGCACCCTTCCTATGCAAACCCGAAATTTCGCATATCCACCAGTTATAGAAATTATACAGACTAGTAACATGCTGAAACAAGTCGGAAAGAAGGAGTAACATTTCTTTTTCCGACGTCCCGTATTTTAGAGAAATGAGTGGGAAGATCCGTCGGCTTAGCGTGTCTTGCGAGAAGTAAAATTGGCCGGACATGGTCAGACACGGCAGCCAACTCCACTCTAACGTTGTTTTTGAAAACGAGGCCAAATAAGAACATGCTGAAAAATTAAATATATTAACCCTTCGCAATTGGAACCATTTTAACTTGAAAAATTAAATTCTTATATTAAATTTGATGGGTATGAAATTGATATACTAGCTCGTGCAATATTTAAATATGTAGTAATTGATTAGTAGACTGTGGATCATTATGCAAAATAAAAATAAGAACCAAATTGAACGGTATTTCTGCCTTTAATGATTTTAATAGAGGAGAAATCATATTTTCCTATAAATGCATAAAGATCCGCAAAAATGCATAAAGGTCCATTGATTAGATACCATTTAATAATGTAAAGAATGCTGAGAATAATGCTATGAGAAAATTTTTATTATTTTTTATTATTATAGACGGACCGAAGCCCTTTTACATAAGTGTTTACAATATCAAAGAAACGAAAAAAGAAAAGAGAAAGATACAATACTGCTCGTGTAATAACAAAGAAGGGACATGCACAAATGAATTTCTAATGTTTAAAAAATATCTTTCTTGTCCCGGACAGTATAACTTTGCTGGGTTGATATCGGTATCAGAATCATGGGGGGAAGACGTAAGCCCGTGGATGCGACAGCGAGTAGAACAGCGGGGTTAAACGATCAATCAGGGAATCATCGATCCGTCTTCGGAGCGTGGTACCCGAGGGATGAAGAATTATGGGTAGCCAGTCTTCTAAGTGTTCGACGTCTCCCCTGGTTTCCCGTGACAATAGAATTCAGCCCGGGTGACAGATACGTTCTTACTGTCTCGGTGGGAAACTAGCCTCGTCCGCGTCATTCCCTGTCCTCTTTGTCCCGATATGTCGGCAGCTCGGTGATCTTGCGGCGGTCCTGCACACATCCGCAACCCCTTTCAACCCTTGAACCCGTTCCCCCCACTAGCAGACCTTAGCCCTCTGTCACACAGTGTCTACTTACGCGCCATAATAGTCTGCCGCGATAACACTGCATCATCCGCGCTGTGATGCGGCAACATCAGTTTCCGACTGCTCTGATATTTATGACGGGATACGTGGGATTCTTCGTCATCTGTGTTTCAACGGACACCAAACGCGCACAGCCGGACACCCACGGAATAGTAATTCTTATCGAATATGATAAGAAGAACGAATGGGTCGGGTGTCTGCGGATCGTTACGGGTCCAAGGAAATATGGCGAAGGCTTTTATCAGGGAAGACTCGGTCCGGTGAATTCGGGGGAACCTTCACCGGCGATTCGGGACGACAGAGGTCGACCATTGGACATGCTTCGACGAACCAAGTTTCGTAATTTTTCGCCGAGGTGCGAGCACACACACACACACACACACACACACACACACACACACACACACAAACACTCTCTTTTTTCTTGATCTTTTTCACTCTTTTTATCTCTCTCTCTCTCTCCCTCTCTGTAGAACTCTCCCAGGAAAGTCGATCGGTTTTTTGAAGTTGAATTGCTCTTTCGGTGCTACTTCCACAAAAGTTGATAGTTACAACGTGGTATTCAATAAAGAGAACGGACATAGTGTAGCAACGTTTTTAAGGGAAGATTCCTCTGATAAGGTTTGCGGGAGTTTTCGATGATGAAGTGTTCGAGAAGGATTTTTCGAGTCTTCTTCTTCAGGGATGTTCGAAGTATCTTATTTTACGATAAATTTAACGCTGTTGTAATACGGTTCTGATGTAACCGGTGTAAGGATCGCGACAATTTATAATGCGATGCAACTTGAATTTTTAATTTTATAATTGTTGAAATTATGAGATTTCTTTGCATTTTTGAATTCTAAATGAACTTCATATAATGTCAAAATAACAAGCACTAAAAATTGTATTGCTTTAATTTAGTTTGCGATAATATATACGATGTAAAATAACTGATAAACTCATTTCTTCAAATTTTGATCTAGACCACATTCATAACTATGGGAACAATTAGATTGATTAGTCTATTTCTATACTGTTACATGAAATAAATGGAGTGAACACGAATGGCAGACATTGTTAGTAAAATAGTAATACTTGTAATTAGATTGATTAGTACATGCGTACATTGTAATAGATTGTTGTAATGAATAAATGGGGTGAACACGAATGGCAGACATTGTTAGCAGCATGAAAACCGTAAAATGGTAATTGTGGAAACAAAAGCTGTCCTACCCTTTTACTGGAACGCTGAATAACAGGGAGAAAAGAGGACGGTCTTAAATGAGTCATTAAGCGTGAAAAATTTTCAAACCGACGTTCTCGCTAAATAAATCGCCGTAGTCGAATCGGCGTAACTCGGGGGAGTACTATATCCCGACGTCCATACACATTTAGCGAGATAATCTCGTTGCCGTGGCCGCTTGAAACTTTTTTACGTGATGTATTTAAAGATAACTTGGAAAAAGTTGCGGCGGAATTGAACACGTTTAGAGGGTATCTACATAGTTTCCAGCGCAAAAGATTTTATCGTTTAACTTGCTGGATACGTGATTACATCTAATAACATTTTATATGTTTTCAAAACATTTTTCCACTCGGCGAAAAAAACATGAATTTGCTTAACGTTCAATTGGCGAGATGCATGCTGAATTAAAATCTGTTTAAACTGATTCACAAATGTTTTCCAATATGTTCATCGGCAAAAGGTTTCATTATAATTAATTACGGTTTAAGAGATATTAACGTGTTTTTTAGAGATTGTATTTTTCATACGAACATTCTTCCCACACGCTATGTCGTGGAATAAGTGTGGAGCCTTGATAGACATTTTCTTAGATGGCACATTCGCTTTAACTGCTAATACGCGGTCATGTTTTTCCTCCTTTATGATAGAAAGTTTCACATAACCCGCATTACTCCTTTTCCAATATTTCAAGTACTCACTTAGAGTATAAGACCAATACGGATTATAAAACAGAATTAATGTTATAACATTCCCGTGTTAAATCGATACAGGTACGCCGAATGTAAAGAATCCTAATGAACTTGTGATATTGGATATTGGATATTGATATCATATTTATGGACTCGGTTTTATTTCATTAACAAAGCATGGCTGTCAAGCGGTACATTAGAGATAATTTCTCGATACCAATTTTCGATCGATTGGTCGTACCCTATGAACAATGAAGTAAGTTTATTAATTCAGCTTTCAATTCATCGGAAAAATCTGTTTCGAATTATATCGTGAAAAGAGATCTCAGTCGAGTATATCTTCGCTAATCTAAAATAACGATATGCTTTGTGTTAATAGTTGAGTGAATCATATAATTTCAGTTTGGTAAATTGCAGAAAATTGTTGATTGTAATAAAGCAGCGGTTTTTTACAATTTAAACCAATACTTCTTAGTGAAAAACCCTGCATTGCACAGGAGAACGAAATTCTGTTTAACTCTGATTCTCACTCTGTCTGCAAAAACATAAATCTGCATAAATCTCGGCCTAAGGGTTATTACTCATCTTCACTGTTATCGTTACATAAATGGAAGAATTAAGGATTCGCTGAGACTAGAATAAATAACATCGCGGAAGAAGCTGCGGTCTCCACTTTCCAAAAAAAAAGTATTTATCTAACAACGACGAAAGTGCTGTAATAATTTTGTGATCCTCTGGTATCAGATTTCTGAAATTTCGGAAATTTACATAATCGTCGTTGGTTTTGATATAGCCAATCTGATTAGGAAAATGAAAACCGTGTAAAATAGAAAAGAAAGTACAGGAACATGAAATGATCCACCACTCTATGGACGACCAGATGCAGACGCATTTGGTCAGAGTTTGATTTATTAACCACTCACTGCATAAAGCAGACGATCGATTGCATATAAATGTATTCGTTCCCGTCGAAATAGTTTTGACAGGGAACCTGGCCTAGTTGACGTATGATTGTTAATGGGAAATTTATGAGCCACGAGATTAAAGGGGACGATTTATAGCGGAACTAGCTATAGTATCTGCCGGAAATACGTAAGGACACTAATTCACGATTATAGCGAGAGAAATGCACGAATTTTCCAGTTTTTAAACTAAAATAAATACATTTTTTCAATCTATATCCAGTTCCACTGTTCTCTGTAATTTGGTATACAAGTAGCCGTTAGCCCAAAAAGGTGCACGAATATATTATGAACCCGAAAATCGTTCAGGATTAATTCCTACAATTACATTAGGCTATACATGCATAAAATCCGTTATCGACAACAAATGATCACCGAAACCGTATTGCAAGAATACGAACCGAATACGAACGATAATTGTTTCGTTGATCGATATTCGACAGGCACGTTCGGTTCCCGCTGTCGAACCGTTTATCCGATCACAATTTTCCCCAGAATCATCGTGGCAGTCGTCGTCACGGCTTTCTTAGAATCGAACACGTTGTCATCGATGAAATAACGCGCGGTGCCGGAGACCTCCGTAAAAAGGACACACAATACCTGTTTGCGCGACAGTCTGCGGGTTTATTCAATGATTGGAAACTCGACGGCGGAGGAAGCAGAAAATTTGATTCTTCCTTTCGAATGGAACAACACGTGACAGTTTTCTCGATCAAAGAACACGGGTGTTAAAGCCGAACGGCTGTCTGGCCGTGATACAGCGTTCGAGGCTGGCGCCCGCACACACAGGAATAAGCGAGCGAGCAACAATATTGTCATGAAGTGGAACGGACGTAAAAGGCAATCGATTTTTGATCGTTCCGTCAACGAAAAAATAGGGGAAGAGCGAGAGATAGAGAGAGAGAGAGAGAAAAAGAGAAACCCTCGAGGTGACATCCCACGGAACCGACTTTTCGCTCCTCGACAAAATCACGACCAACTCTTTAATTCTTTCGAAAAGTGAATTTTGGTAAAAATAATGATACAACAATAATTTTGGGCACATTTCTCAGCCCATCGTTAATTGTTTTCCAGAAAAATTTTTCCTAAAAAATCCTACAAATTGGAACCACTGTGTAAATATTAAAAATTCTTTTTGCAAATGATTCCTCCATTGATTTGAAGATTGAAGCCTCCCCTTTACAACGAGACCTCAAAACTTGAGGTACGGTTTTGCACGACTATTTTATGGAACGAAAACGAGGAACAAAATTTTAGGAAAAAAATGAAAACTAGGTGCGACGCATCACCATCCCTTATTTTAGACAATGTATACCTCCGGCGTTTATGCGTTCATTTATCCGAAGGTTATCAACCGATCCCATCGAAGAAGTTATTATCGGCATCTGGGCTTAATCAAAATTACGCGGAGCCTGCCTGCGCGGGAATTCTTCTCCTTTATGAAAGTCGTCTCCTTTATGAGACCGAGCGAACGACCTGCTAGAACCTCCGTTCCACCCCGCGCTCGTTCTGCACGTCTCGCGACGACGCCAGATCGCGGAATTCTATTCTTTTTGCGAGCTAATTGACTGCGCCGCGGAGTCACGTAAGTCTTAATCCAGGCCAGAGCTGAAGAAAAAGATTTATTATTATTTGGCCCACCCGGAGGAACTCTGCCATTCTCTTCCTAACCCGGCGACAATGCAACCTGTTTCGCCGAACCCTAGCTGGCCTCTGGAATTAGGGGCTTGCGTTTAATTAACAGTCTGAAAGAACTTTTATTTTTAGAATTTTTTCTGAAACTATTAATGGACTTCTTTTCAGCGAGTGTCTTAGCAGAAAATGCATGTATAATCGTTATTTTTGGAATTGCTTTCTGAATAAATTAAATGACTTCATTTCGACGAGTGTCTTATTTGACAGTGCATGTCGGATCGTTACTTTTGGAATTTCTTTCTGAATAAATTAAATGACTTCATTTCGGCGAGTGTCTTATTTGACAGTGCATGTCGGATCGTTACTTTTGGAATTTCTTACTGAATAAATTAAATGACTTCATTTCGGCGAGTGTCTTATTTGACAGTGCATGTCGGATGATTACTTTTGGAATTTCTTTGTGAATAAATTAATGGCGAGTGTTTTATTTGGCAGTGCATGTCGGATTGTTACTTTTGGAATTTTTTCGGAATCAACGAAGAGACTTCATATCAGTGAATATTTTATTTAAACGTGCATGTCGAATCGATATTTCCGGAATTCTTTCTAAATCAAGCAATGGATTCGTTTTATGAGTGTGCTATTTGAATATACATGTCTAATCGTTGTTTTTACTAATCTTTTCTGAAATAATTAATGGACATTTTCGATCTACAATTGTAGGATCTGGTCGTCAATGCGGATGGATTTTCGTTGACTTCGGACGAGATAAATTAACTCGGCTACACGAACAATAAAAGGACAATTTATTACGTTTAACATTAAGGGACGTTGACAATTTTACAGCTCGCGCAACTCGCTACTCTATACAACTTCTCTATAATCGACTGACTTCGGTTTTCGAATTGTCGTCGGTTACACGTCACGGGGTGTTTTCTGACTTCTTCGCGACGAACGGTAAGAACCTTGTCGTTTGTTTTCGTTCGTACGTACACGCTCATACGTCGCGCAACGCAGAACATACAGTTTGGGGCTCGTCGATCCCGCGCTTCATATCCTGCACTAGTTAATTTGGAAAATTAAAGTTACTTTCTGCTGGACACAGTTTGCGGGCTTCAGCTCGGTGAAGTTCCGATGGCGATTTTGAAACGTAGTCTACATTGGTAATCAAGATCGATAGGAGACATGTTAAACGTGGCTTAACAAACAATTCTGAATCACATTCGGCAACTAAAAGCACTCGCAACGGGTTCCGCACTACTCGCGGCTGGATAGAACTTTCAGATAGACCCGATACAAAGTTTGTCCACGATAGTGCCACACATGAGACCAATACAGATCAATTAAACATTTCCTGTTAGAATTGAAAGCCAATGAATTATACAGGAACTATCCGCAAACCACAAAGAGTCTAAACAAAATTTTCGCTCTCGAAATGTACATTCGAAACGTCATCGAAACTGCCAATCCAGTAAACATCCCCGAAGAGAACAATTATCCGAAACAAATACAGTATAATTAATACTTGCAACGAATATTGCTGGATAATAGAACGCTATTTAGTAGATAAAGATACGAAGAAGAATAAGATTTCGCGATAGCATGTTTCCCTGTGTCCATCGTTGCTCAAGATTTTACATGAGCAGGGTGAATAAAATTTGTATAATCAGGTTAAAGCGAGAGATTAAAAAAAAGAGAGATTTTATGGAATTAAATGGATTCTCTGAAAGGAACTAACTCTTCGTAATATCGTTCAATCATGTTCAATCGTTAGATCTTTAAAGCTGTTGTATCGTGTAATCTCTGCGAAATAAAAAAACTATTTTCGGTGCAGGTTTTCTAACCCGGAAAAATCAAATTTTGCAAACATCGACTTGGCTCTAGTTCAGGCAATAAAGCGACATCCGCTGAAGATATCTGCCAAGTTTCAATATGATGTCAGCCAGCTCGAAAAATGCCGTTTCGAGGAGAACCCGTTCAAAGTTTCACGTCCTGTTTCAAAGCATATGAGAGCTGCTCTATTTCGGAGTCTATAATACTTCGGTATTATATTTTCGTCGGATCGAACGTTGTAACAAAGGATGAAATAAAATTTTTATTTTCTTGTGACCATTAAGGTAGAAAGACCACTGAACGAATTGACTGTTGGACAATTGCTGCTAGTTGCAAGGAAGTTTTAATGGAAAGAACTACATAGTAAATCTCAGTGAAAATTGAATTAATAATTTTCAATAATCTAATAGCAAAAACTCGGGTTGGTTTGATAGTATTATTTGATCTGACACTGGCACCGAAAATGTAAACGAAAGCTCGTTCCAAATTGTTGACATTTATGATTGGAGGATTGGACGTATGTTTTGGTTGATGATTAACGTTTGATACGTTTTGATTAGTGTTTACTATTTGATATGTTTTGATTATTACCCTGTAAATATTAAACATGTTCCCTCAGTTTGATTATCTGAATAGTACACAAAATTTAATTTTTTTTTTACCAATGTTTCCACAACAATTTCAATTGTAGAAAATTATTTTTACTTAGTGATGATTAAATAAATGTTGTTTCGCTTCATACGTAGCAAGAAACACTTCTTTAGTGAATGTTAATTATTTTTTCCGAAACTACATGGTTTGCGAAACAATAACAGTTATAATATATGTGCAACGGAGCTTAAGAAAAACGTAGAACCAACCAGAACCACACAATACATACAGAGGTTGAAAAAAAGCCGTAACTCGACAGGTTAATGGTTACACTTCGCAAAGGTTTTACTGGAATTGTCTTTCGGATATTTTTCACTGCACCAAACGTATTTCAAGACCATTGTTCTCTATTCAAAGAAGAATTCAAAAGATAAGAAATATTTCCTGTCTGGTAGTTATTTGGACACTCGTTTCAACCCTCAAATGAATTAAATTGATAATTAATTGGATTGTCGATTTTATGCACGTGTAACAATGACTAGTGGAAATGCAATTATAAATAGACCGATTCTATTGTGTAAGTCTTGCACTATAGAACCTTAGAAAGTAAGATATCGCTGTCAGACGAGTTTCAAAGCGGTGCAGCGAAAAATTGTTAGAAAATTGTAAGGTTTGAGGTTCCTGATTATTAAGGGGATCGAGAATTCAATTGTAAGAGGATTAGGTAACCTCTGATCGATGAGTAACAGTATCCCATTTCTGATAACTGTTCCGTAACAACTGTTCTTAGTACACTGTTCGAATTTCACATGTTGCTTCGAATGATCACAGTTGGGCTCGGTCGGTCCGATTCATGCAAATGAAAGGGCTGGTACAAAAACACCAGCTCAGACCTCCTGTTCGAAGCATTTGAAGCTTCGCATTACGCCCTTATTGCGGAGCCTTGTTCTCGATATTCATCCACAAAATATTAGGCCCTTCGGATATTAAGCGGATGTCTATGTAATTTGCAATTTTTGTAGATGAATATTAAGAAAGTGGAATAAAATAGAATCTTATTTCCAGTGGTAAATGGTTAACCTGTGCAGATTTGAAATAAATACAAATGGTACTAAATTCTGTCGAATATTATATGCTATCAATTTATGAACAATATTTACAAACAATTTGTGTTATTACATTCAAACAGTTCAATAATATATGTATTTTGAAAATTGTACAATAAATATATATTTTTACAGACGCAATATAAATACTTCTTGAAAAGAATTCAAACTGGAATCGAAACGTCGATGATTATGTGATAATCTGCAAAATTGTTCTTTGATTTCTCAATAATAATTGATCGAACCGTAGCGCCGAGAACGTTAAACTTTTGTTATTAACAATAATACGATCGATATAAGAAACATAATTATATGCTATCCTTTTATGAAAATTTTCGGAAGCCATAAATGCATAAATGTATGACAGAATTTATCGAAATCAGTGGCGAACATCACTGCACCCAAAACTACCAACCAAACAACGATCTCGAACAATCTGAAAAGTGGGAAATTATTTTTGTCTATTTACCAGAACTCGGCTCTCCATGAAAGTACCAGACGACCAATGGAACGTTCATTTATTCTGAGCGAAGACCGGCTCATTAATGACACCATCAATGCCTCGATAGAGAAACTAATCGACTAGAAAAGCTCTCGATTATGCGGAACAAAAACTGACTTACAAAAGCGGGTCGAATTGATCCGGGAACGTTTAATTCTCATCTCGTTATCAGCGTATCGTTCTCGAAGGACGCGGCTCCGGGAACTTTAAACGCGGGACGCGATTAATTTTCTAACAAATGTTTTCGATTCGCCAGCCCGGTAAGGTCGGAGAACTTAATCCCTAGGTTATAATTCTTTGGAACGAAAATCCGATCTCGAAATAACATCGATTCGTGACGATCGAGTCTACATTCGCGGCGAATCTTCTCGAATGAAAGGTAACATTGGGCTTAATCAATCATGCTCCCGCTCCTCGTCCCCGGTGCAAAATTAATAAATCCAATAGAGAACGATAGTCGATCACACGGCCGCCGGGTAATGAACGAAAAAATTGAGTCAGGGACGTGAACGTGGAATTTCTAAGTGAGAGATTTTCATTAATATTTCATCGGTCGGACGTTTACTGAATACGCGATCGCCGGCCGTTGATTAATTCCTCGCGAATGAGTTATTGTACGTGAGCACGTAGATGTTTAAATCGGATCGCCGTCACAATGGGGTTACTTCCGTGATAAGCGGCTTAATCTCGCGGCTGGTCGAGAAGTTTGCCAAGTCCACGGATTTTTGCCGTTTTCTGTTTGTTGTTTTGCCGTTCGTCGCGTCCTAACCAGCCGAAATGGGTCAGAGACTTACATTTCATACTGGATAAAACGGTGGAATTGTCGCTGCTTATGTCACTTATCATTTATCTCATTCCCCTTCTCGAGCGGTATGTGTCACGACACTTTCAGTTGTCACGCGTTTACCAGAGCTCCATCAAGAAATTTAAATGGAAATTACTGATCAGTGCAGTAGCTCTGTTGAGTATACGAGCCTGAGAAATTAAAATATTTGAACGTAATCTTATCAAAAATTAACATCGATCCGTCTATGTATGTCGAGGTTAATTATTTGCTCTGAGGTTTCGTGCAGAGTAGGTGAAAAACATGAAATTTATGTACATATTGATTCGGAAGTGTTAACAGTAACGCAAGCTGAAGTCTAAACATGCGAACGAAGACCTCTTCGTGTCTCCAATCTTATTTCGACATCTGTATAGTACCTACTGTGTTTTCTAATCGGCAATCTGAAATTTTAGATATTAAATATAGCTGTTAGGAAATTAAAGCAGCATAAACTATTCGTTTCGCATAAAAATCCTGAGTCTAATCGTAAAAACCACGGAGCCAATGAAGCTATCTGAATAATTTATGCGTCGGTTCGTTCGTAGCGAGTGCAACAGAGAGATGTGGATACACAATAGAAAGCTGCATTAACGCGGAGTCCGTGACATCCGCGAAAGTTTCCGCTCCATTGAAATTGTCAAGCAAGTTATTTTCCATTATTTAATTAACTTACTCGCCGGGAAACTTAAATAGCATCGGGGAGCAAGGGGAATCGAGTCTGTATTCAAATTTCCCCGTACAACTTGGTAATATAATATCACGTTGTACGTGATAATACAAATCCGAGAGGTCATCAAAATGTATCTCGGCATTTTAACACTTTCAGCTTACGCCGTAAGTCGTCGCTACTTTTCTTGCATTACCCGGGGGCTTAATTCATAACCTTTACCCTCTTCCCCACCCCTCCGCCACCTCCCACCAGCATTCGTTGTGCAAACTGCACCGTCGAGATTCGCGGCCGTCTAGTTTTCTTATGTAAATTACGTTTTCGCGCTCTTCCAATTTCGAATAAGCAGCCGATCCTGCGGCACACGATTTACCTTGTTAACCAGTTATTCCGCGCGTTGCGAACAATTACAATACAGTGAAACCTCGATTATGTGAACTAATTGAGGGACGAAGGATTCGTCAGAAAGAATTTTACAGTATTGATGTAATTACACCGAATAATTCTTTGCAGGATTTCCTTCGGTTAAATTACTGTGGCGAATGAAAGATAGATCAGGAAGGGGTTGTAACAATTGATTTTTAAAAATATTAAATAAAATTAATGTTGGTCGATGCTTAGAATATTCTAGGGGATTATAAGATAAATATTGTGAATAATTCTAGTCTATACTATATTTAAAGGAAATGGATATTAACAACTGTTCAGTTTTGACGATATCGTAAAAATTACATTGAATTAATTCAGTTTAAAATAACCCGATGTCAAATAACTGATAAACCCATTTCTTTTTAATTTTCACTCAGGCCACTTTCGTAAATATGGGCACATATGATAGTCTTGACGTAGTAATGTATAGCATAAGCAATTTGATCCTTCCACGAAGGTAAGGGAGCTCCGTTGTTGAGCGTACATAATTACAGTAATTGTACATATTTTTCGTTCGTGCACGACGCGTGTACATAATATTACTTCTATGTCGATGAGAATGTAATTAATGATGAAGACAATAGCTACTGTGTAATAGATACGTGTAATGTACACAATCTATTAACTATACGGCTTTAAGCATTTATGAGGGAAATTAATATTTTTAAAGTTTAAAGCAGTGAAAAGAATGTGTATAGTATTATTTCCAATTTTTTATAGTTGTTCAAGCAAGAATAAATCTTATGGAATCGTTACAGTAATATATCATTTGAGCCGGCTGCATTTAGAAGCATAGTCATCCTATCCAGAAGCAAAGGGTTAGAACAGGGCGTTTTTTGTTCCAAGGAAAAAGAGTAGAAAATCCTGATCGAAATATACGCGGAGAGAATTCTCTGTAGGTAACAGCAGCGTAAAGAGAGGCGAATTAATAAATCTCTGCAGTGAGAACGCCGGAAATGGGTTACATTAAAATCAATAACATAAAATTTAAAATATATGACAATAATGAAAACGTAGATATGGAAATGGAGGGAAATAAAGACTGCGTGCACATTATTGAAATGCAGATCTACACTATCGATGAAATTTTCATTGAATATAAAATTCATAAAGTATGAAACACGATTTAATGTAGGTAATTAATCTTTGGATTTGTAAAAGATGAAATAAGAAATAAACATTAACTTCGAAAAATGTTTATGTAAATTGAAAAATCGAAATGAGGTTGTAAATTGACACTGTGCCCAGTCGCAATTTCGCGGAATGATCAAGCAATTTTCCGTCCGACATTAGAATTAACGCGTACCGCGGTGAAATTGTTTTTCGAAAAATATCGTGGCCCCCGCGACGCGAGCATGATTGCAAAAGTAACGAAATTTACAGGCCGTCGCGTAATTACAAAAACAACAAAACTCGCCGCAGCGAGCATAGTTAGACAACTAACAAATTTCGTCAACCGGAACGATTTTCGTTTCGCACGTCGCATCCCGGGACACCCTTGAAAGCGGCTTCCAGCGTCGTTTCAATTTTCGCCGTACCATTTATCGTGTTTAAACAGAATTTAGGCGAAACCCGAAACTCGTCTCACAGTGCTCTCATCCATAAACTAATTGGAACTCTATAAATGTTGTGTTTCGTCGGCGCTGACATTGTTGCATCCGTATTTTTCGTTTCGCAGTCAGGAAACTGGCTTAGATCCAAAGAAATTGTATTTATGCAAATGTTTCATTATCTATCGATATACGTATGATACTGAAATTATGTATGATCCAGATGTTCGAAATAACTGAGGCGCCAGTCAAAATTGCCAAGCCATTATTCAAAACAATCTGAATATACTTAAATTCATCTGTATCCCATAAATTGAAAAAAGTGAAAACAATTACACAGAAACAAATTCTCTGGGTTAAAAGAAATCTTTTAATTTTCGAATTAAAATTGCTCCGAGTCCAAATCGTTAAGTTCCAAATCGAAAATCCAAAGAAATTGTATTTACGCAAATGTTTCAATTGTTTCATTATCTATCGATATACGTATGATACTGAAATTATGTATGATCCAGATGTTCGAAATAATTGAGGCGCCAGTCAAAATTGCCATGCCATTATTCAAAACAATCTGAATATACTTAAATTCGTCTGTATCCCATAAATTGAAAAAAGTGAAAAAAAATTACACAGAAACAAATTCTCTGGGTTAAAAGAAATTTTTTAATTTTCGAATTAAAATTGCTTCGAGTCCAAATCGTTAAGTTTCAAATCGAAATCGAACTCAATCAGTCGAAGTCTAGCTTTAGAAGAGATATCTGCCTTTTTATTAAAAAAAATTACTAATTGCTGCCGTAAAAGCAACATTATGCATTTTCAAAAATATTTCACGAGTACTGTAAATAAGTTGATCCCATTAGATTGAACCAGAATGATGAAAATGTGTCTGCGCAGTGGTTTTCGACTTTTCGGACACCGCGTGCACCGTTTGCAACGAGCATATTTTTCTTGGAACGGTTACCGCGCGGATCATTCGGTGGCACTTCCGCCCTTGAGCACAGGGAACTATCTTCCCGTGACGCGGCAACGACGACGGTCCCCCGAGTCACGTTCATGGTCGGGATAGAGGAGGGAATTTTTCCGTGCGCGCCACGGAACTCGGTTTTGGCACTGGCGCCCGGTTGGATTCGGCGAATTGTCTGAATTCCGCCGGCGGAAACTCCGCCGATCTGGTGGCTTCAAATTGGACGCGGATCCTGGGGACTTCCACCACCGGTGACGCCGGCTGTTAACGACAGACGCCGGTTTATGAGACTGATGCGACCGTTTCGTTAGTTTCCAGGTTAGCCCGTCTACCATCCAGCGGATCGTCGATTGCCGTTTTACTGGTCTCGATGAGCGCGGTGCCTAGTCGACGGCCGACGACGATTGAGAAAGTAATTATGCCTCGGCGAGGGAATGAGCAGTTTCCGGGCCGGGCCGGGTCAGGTCGGGTCGCGCTCGAACCAGCCACCATTGTTACGCGTGCGCGGACACGGGGGCGGATCCTTTGTGACCCGAATTATGAGTTTCTTCGGTTTTACTCGCAGCTACCGTCCGAATACTTTGAGATGCCCTAACGCGTTCATTGCCGTTCCAGCGACCACCGGAATTGCACAGATGCGAATTTAATTAACGAAACGCTTCAGGGGCCATTCTGGTCTAGCGCCCGAGTTTCCTGATCATTTTCAGCTTTTTTTTTCTCGGCCATCCAAGTCGGCGGAACTTTCCTGTTTACGTCAACAGATTGGAGAACACGGTTGTTCATTTATTCCTTCTTTCATACCGATGATTTTGAATTATCCATTTCGAATTTATATTTGTTACGAACTTCATGGAATTGAATACTAATTTTTATGAAAATCTTGTAGTCCGCGTATCCTTGTGCATTTGTGGCTTCTGGAAATGTTAAAAAAAATGGTAGGATATAAAATTTTACAGAATCTAGTATTCTAAAGAAAACATTTGAATCGATTTATAAAAATATATGTCTAATATTATTCAATGATATCATTTCCATTATTTGTAACAACTTGTTGTCATCTTTCAGACAACCTGTCTATTCCTGTTTCCCAATCGCTTATCACAGTCATCAGCAACATGTGTTTTTAATTTACAAGGAAAATCACCTGCTTAATAGACCACCTCTCCAGCCAAATATAGTTTCCAGACCTGCAAAGATTTAATTCGACTTTCTTCTATGTACTTCGTCTGCTGAAATTGTACTTATGACATTCAGAAATCCAACCTCATCGGTAAAGCTGCGCGAAGGTGGTCCAGCACTTTCGGGACACCTTGTAGAGCAGTCTCACGCGTTCTCGACGTGAACCGACGAGACTGGTCCGCGATATATCAGGTTTCCGGTGCGGATCGGCCGCGCATATGATGCGTGAAGCCGTAACGGTGCCCGGGTAGCAGCGCAATCCCCGAAGCAGATCCGAAGCGGACGCGCGACGACGTAGGATGACCGGGTTTTCCGTGGGAACGAATCTGCTCAACAGTCGCGACCCGTCCCAACCGGCGAACACCGAGAAAAATATCGCTTTATTTCGGAGCGGAGCCAACGGATATTGCGGACCGTTTACCGGCCGACAAGCCGGCGTTAACCTTTATCTTATTGACGGCGTAGGAAGCACGAGAAAAAAGTGGAAGAAACCAACGGCCCCCAGGGAAACGAGAACTCGATACACCACCGGATGGTGAAATATTCTTCGGTTCGAATCCATCAGTCGCCGGAGGAAAGGTATTAGACGCCTCCTCCCTCTGCCATTTTTCCGTCTCTTTCGGGGACCCTGGCTTGACAGTGAATTAATTGATGAAGCTACAGCGGGCATGCCGCGTCGACCGCCAGCTAGGAGAAAATTGGTCATTGTTGCTCAGGGGAATTATTTGATTTGCCTCGGAGCACCACGGTACTCTTCGCCAGCCAATGAGGAACGAACCATCGAACAGTTTTCACGTGGACACACGTAATTGGATTATCCGTTTTGGCCCAGGGCTACTGATACTTAGGATTTACGCGTGTTTGCGGTGGAGAAAGATGCTTCGCATTGAATTGGTCACGCCAAAATTACACATTCTTACATTCCTTGCAACAACGTACAGGTCAGGGCTAAGACTGTAAACATGTGTACAGATTGATAAGCTGGTTGAATTATTTCTATTCGGAACATCAAGATTGTCTTTGGATAAAATACACATCTAAATTGTGAGAAGAAGGAACATTCATTTGATATGTTTGTTTTGTATGTTTCTGTGATATATCTTTCTAAGAATGAAAATTTCTACGAGCTCTCGAAATGTCTTCAACATTTTAATAACTCCGATATTGGCAGCTTAGTGTAAGACAGCGCACTCAACAATATTGGGGCTAATATAAATGCAAACTTCGTTAACTCGGAGTGGCAATCTCGTGCAAAAATCATTTCGGAACTTGTCAGCCAGCAAATCATTTTGCATACATAAATTCCCCGTTACGTTCGGTCGGCGATATGAAAATCCGTCACCGGCGATTTCAGCGGCGCGTGAAAATTTCATAAAATGTTAGCTAATGCAAAGCTCCTAACCGGAGAACACAGGAGAGAGAGAGAGAGAGAGAGAGAGAGAGAGAGAGAGAGAGAGAGAGAGAGAGAGGGGGGGGGGGAGTGATATATATTTAATGTTAATTTAAGTCATACGGCGAGCGAACAATAAATAATGGCCACGTACGCATAAAATGCCGAGGAAAAAATTACAGGATGAAAGCGCGTAAATTTGAAGCCCGTCTGAGGGGAAGAGCACAGATAAAAATGATAAACGTGTACGTGGAACGCGTAATAAAAACGAAATTTGTAGAACACGTGAGTGTTACGTCAGCGTGGAAACGGATGTTCAAGCAACGGCCTCCTCCTCCTTCCCGCCCCCATCCACCCTCCGCCTTTAATTTCCACGCGATATTAATTACTAAGCAAATGTAGAAATAACACGTGTTGCTTGTTTCCACCCCGGTTAGTATCTTGCAATACCTTCCCGGCCGACTATACCGCAACCTAGTTCAAAATTGTTAAATTACTCCAAACATTTGTGTACCGCATTCCCTGGTGGTTCTGGTAATCTCTGAAAGACCGTCTGACATTTAAGCTGAATACGAAGCAGATGGCTTATGGTATTAATATTTCATTAATTACCAGACTGTGGACTTTTACGCCCAATCAAAATTGCCTCGCATTAATTGCAAGAACCAAGAGCAAGATAGTATCTTTATGCAATTAATCCTAATTTTGCTTTATGATATCATCGATTGAAATTAATTCTGTTGTATTTTATACTATCGTAGGAACATGTACACAGTACGCAAGTTAACGATAAGAGACAACACCCTGGACATATAGCACCCTACATACCGTGCACAAAGGAATTTAATATAGAAATGACGGCAGAGCGTTCCACACATATTAATAAATCCAAAAATCCATTTCTACATATTAAACACCTTTTATTCTTCACATTTTATTGCCGCGGATATTAGTACTGAATTTACAACTTATGAAAATTTTTCAAAAATAGTTTCAGTCAACTCGATCGTTCTCGAGCGACAAAAGAATTTTATTGCCAATCCTTATCGTTTTTCTTCATTGCTTTTTTTAACTTTCACTAGACCACTTTCATAATTATGGGCGCATATATTTATTCAGATTTCCCGAAAATGCGTGCAACCAATATTTTCAGGCTACTAGATGAATGCGGAATATTCGGAGTCCCGCAGCTCTTTCAGAAAACACGTCAATCCCTATTAAGTCTTTCAGAAATGCATTCCGCTTAAACCGCAGAATGCTGTAAATTTGATTTGCACGACGGGACAGTCGCAACAGCAATATCCATTCTCCGCCGGTGACATTGTAAATGTTCGAAGCGCACGAGGACGTCAACGCAATTATGCGTATGGATTTCGCAACCGCAGTAGCATCAGTAAACCGAGCTACACCGACGAGGGAAACAATCACGTTAAAATTCAACATCCACGGTCTTTACCTGACTGCTGCTGATTCGATGAAAAATTACTTCCGGTCTGTTTTTTCATAAGGTCATGAGGTCATTTTTTCAACATTTTTATGAATTTCTTCCAGAAAAATCATCGACCCTTTTGCAGTAGAATTTTGTACACGTGTTTGCGGGTATTCGGAGTACGTCAGATATTTTTTTCAAGCAAAAATTATCAAAATTCCACGAGTTATATTTTCTTTATTTTAGATTTAGGACTTTTAGTTCTTTTAAGAGAATTTAGATACTCTGATGTACTGTATTATTTCAAACTTGTTAAGATTATTGAAGGAATAGCAGTTTTTTATCTGGCCCTTGTTCCTTGTAATTGGTGCAGAAAATCGTTATTTTCCATAAAAGTCCGTCGTCTATTGATTAATTATTGAGATACCACGTCAGTGAAAAAAAGCTACCTTCGTGAAGGTGCATTTAAAGTTTCAGGTACTGTTTTAGAGCGCGCTACAACCGGCTGATTCAGCTGTACGCTTTAGAAATATGTTTTTAAGTTGTTTTTATCCTAAGTAAATGCAGAAAACCGGAGAACGATTTTTACAAACCTTCTAAACTAAGGCGTTTTTATAACATTATTCTCGGTTCTTCGGTAATTGTTTTTCTCCACCTGATATCAATGTCTACGTTGTCGACATGAAGTTCCGCTTAATTGAAAATTCAACTTCAGGTGGCCACATTTTGCTGGAATATTTTTCAATGCAAAGCATCGAGCGAAGCTTTTTTTTAACGTAATCTGAATTTATTTCTTCCCTTCTTCTTTGGAGGGGAAGATTGTCGATCACGTGTCGAGTGATTAAATATACAGGCTGCAATGTGTACTTGTTAATGCTATCGGACATGTTTATTCAACACGCTATCGCCACTAGTATACCTGCAACATCCATTTCAATAAATTATAAAACATTTGCAAGCGGGAGGCGATAGAAAATATATTTCATCAATTGTAGACGCTGCACGTCTGTCGTTTTCTGCTTCGAGGATTGAAATATTGTAAAAAGCGTCGTTATCTGCTGAACACCATTTTCGCCTACAGAAATTTAAGTTAAAAATAAATAGGTTAATGCAGAAGAAGAGTAGAACGATTATATAAAAGAATTGAATTGTTTCCAAAAGAACAGAAAATTTCGAGAAAGTCCAATTGTGATTTTTCACTTCTCATCTGCAGTCTAATGTTATTTCTTTGCTGGTTATAATGAGAAAGGTTTACTCGCGATCTTTTCGCGTATAAACTCCAGCTCATACTTGAAACAAAGGGGACTTAACAATGCTCAGCAAAGAAAAACAAAAGTTCCAGTTTTCAAGCGTTAGTGCATAAGTAGTTCGTTTCACAATCGGGTCAACGAAAGTTCTACATTTAAAGATGCTCACTTTTCACGAAACTCGACTTCAACTTCGGATGATTCCAAAATTCCTGATTATGTACAATCTCCTTTTTTAATGAGGAATCAGTGTCTAACAGGTTGAGGTGAAGATTGAAATGGTTTTCTGGAGAATTTGAGGTTGAGAGGGGCGCAAGCAGTGTCGGATTTCCATGAATCATTCCACGGTATCAATTATAACGACGCGGATTCGACCTACTAAATTCGGGCGTATTACAGGATGCGAAAAGCGTGTTGAGTACTCAGAGCGGTACACGTACTCACACGCGTGATCACTGAACCCAAATAATAGTACAGTCGCTTCGGAATGATGCGATTATTATAGGATGTATCACGTGCAATCAACTCGACGTCCCTGCCCTTCAGAGTGCACTCCAATTCACTCGGCCTAAATCGCGAATATTGACGAACTACGAGGTCACAGAGAAACAATAATCCTGCTATTCTCTGTCTCTCGAGCTGCCGTCGCCGGCGGCCAAATGAAACGGGATTGTCGAAAAGCGTTTCAGGATTGTTTACCGGCAATATTACTAACGAATAAAATCTGCTATTTCCATAATACTACACTGCCAACAGAGGAACGTTTTGTCAGCAACCTTTCAGTTTCTTATTAGCCTGTCATTCCACTTGCCAACGATTATGAGAGCATTACGTTGTTGAATATGAAATGTTCGATTTTAGAATGCAACTCTTAAAAACCGATTCGATCAAGAAATTCTATTGCAATCTACAGATTTATTATATAAAACTTTGAGGTAGAAAGCTAATCCTTAACCACGACCGATTCTAAATATTTTATTTCACAATTAGTGAAATTCTAAAGATGCTTTCATAAGAAATGATTTAATAAATATCTTTAATAAATGTCACTGCTAAAAATCGGACATTTCATATGCAACAACATAATAAATCCACAACAAAACGCTGATGAACTAAATTCTTTTTCAACTCTGTATTTATATTCTGTAATTAACGTTCAATCGGTTTGTAATTAATGCTCGATAATTTACATATAAATTTGTTCATAATCGACTAAATTTATCGAGCCTGCATTCTTTATGGAAGATATAATGCAATTTATATAATGGCAGGCCCACCGATAACGTCACGATTGAAACGCAGTTGATTCAATAAATATTACCAAGGGAAATATTTGATAGCATCAGCAACAAGGTTAATAAGTTTAATATGTCATTTTCGATTATAAATATTTCCCAATAATAGATTGTCGCCAAATATTTAAATTGGAACACCAATAGTGTTCGTCGCGAGATGTTTTTCAATTTATTTCATTAATTTTCCACTCGTTCATCTCCGCAAATAGGTTCGCCGGCGATTATTTGAAAGTGAAATTCGGCTAATTCGGTAGGAAATTGGCTGGTACACATGCCTGGCTCGCTTTTTCTCGGAATTGAAACAATTAGCGCTGTGACCGCTCTCGAAATTTGTAATTAACGCGTCCCATTTCTTTCCGCCGACACGATATCAATTTGAGAGCGTCACTGTACCGTCAATTATTCCGTGTCCCGCCTGTAGGTTACATTAAAAGGCAATTAATTTCCCAATGATCATTTCGACGCGGGTGTGTTACAGAACACTATTTTTTTTCTCGGGTCTCTTTTTATATTATATTCTAAATAATTTCTTAATTTGGAAATTCAGGTCTGTAAATTAATAACGAATTTATTAAAAATGAATTTTGCGAAATTTCAGCATTTTTAACCAAAGTAACAGCAACTGATAAAAATGGTATTTTTCAGAGAAACATTGTAACCATATTATTCTATAAGGACGTTTAATTGTTAACGAGATAATAGTGTTTTTGTGCTCACAGTAAAATGTCTGTTTTACCCACAAGAAGCCAGTAAACAAAAATCCTCAGACGTCAGATGCAACTGAAGGAAAAATAACTTGCATGTTTTGAATCTCTTTGGCGCAGCATCTCCTGCATAATTAGTACTCTTCTTATTCGAGGTCGCTCCACACAGTGATTTACTTTCCCATTTATACTCTCCTTCTTTCCTACGCTAATAAGATAAAACCGAGATATCTTCAATCTCGGAAAAATAATTCTTCGATTCTAAAGCTACCTCCTGTTCGCAACAAGAGAAAAGGAATTTCGCGAACCATTTACTCCGTGAAAACCTTTCCAATCAATTATCACCGCTAATCTAATTTTTAATTACGCGATTCAAATCATTGATTTGATTTTGTAAGACGAAGCTGAATAATTTCTTTTGAAATGGTAATCCTTCGAGAAGAGTGTCGTCAGATTATATGTATCCGTAATTATAAAAGTGATCAGTTATTTCACATCACGATATTTCATCATTATATGGAATTCATTTGGTATTAAGTATAAATACTTTGTTTTTGAAGATCTATCAGTAACGCTATTATGATTTTAATTGCGCTGTTATCGAGACGAATCGTGTTCACCTGAACAAGAACAAAGTCCGATAAGGTTGGCGGTCTGGGTACCATTTCTCTGTCAATATTTTTCACGAGACACGTCCTTTCATTGGTCCTATTCTCGAACAATGTATCGCACGATATCGGGTCTAACAATGGACCTTTGTCGGGGGCCTCTGCTTTCTGCGAGTAGGCTCATTCACTTGAACCCAGACCTAAGAAGTTTTCTACGAACGCGACGTAAATATTTCATATCCACTCACTCAACTGGAGACTTTTTAGATATATCCAGCCGTGATTTTCTCTGTTCTCTATAGACCTGGGTACTTCCCTCGCTCTTCATGAAATATTCCGACATTAATCCATTTTTCGCCGATTGTGTCGGGAACAGCAAAAACGAAACTCGGTTCTAGTGACTTCTGATTAACTATCGTCCAATAAATTTCAATAGATTCGTAGATTTATGTTGACGTACTGCGGAAACAAAATATTGTATTAACACGTCTTCGATGAATATTGCACAATTGGTAGTATTGAACGAAGATCACGATTTACTCTGAAAGTGTATAATACATAGCCTGGAAAGAAATTATTCATACATTTTATGTGTGAATAAAACTGGTGTTAAACTGGTGTTAAAATTATGAGATAATCTTTGAATGTGTTCATTATCATCTTGTACTTTTAAATGAAATCATTAAAATTGTATATTGAAGATATATTTAAACGTAATTAAAGTTATATACAATATTGCAAACAAAAATTATACTACAAATTTTGCGTTGTTCCTGATTTTGTAAGTTACGGGCTCGATTTTGACTTTCCGTTCCGCGTGTCCGTTCAAAAAACAATTTACCCCCTCCGTTTGATCTATCGCGGCGAAAGCAGTCGATAAAGTATGGAACATAAATGTATTATACGAAGATTACGAGTAAATCATAGGGTGCGTGATTTAAGTGACACGCTGTAAATTCGCCAATTTATCTATCGCAGAGATTTTCGCCTGACGTGCACGCATTTGTTACGTGAAAGCGCCGGGCGGCCAAGCTCGGCTCTGCGTGACTTTTAACTTTCCTCATTTTTACCCCTTTTTTCCGACCGTTCCATTCCGGGCACGAAGGACACGTAGAAAATATGTATTTGGAGCGGGAAGAGGTGGAGTAATGGAATCGACTTTAGCTGCATTAAAATATGTTTCTGCAAAACTGATAGCATTAACGCGGGCTCCTCTTCTATTCAGCCCGAGCTTGCATTTCGAAAAACTATCCAATTATCGCGACGCTGCTGCTTAATAACCCCGGCTGCAATCACAAAACGTCCTTTGCTAGTATTGACGGAAAATGTCAATACACACGGGTCCCACGTAATCAGGGGATCGGATCACTAATCGACGTACACTCGCGATCCCTGTTAGGGCTACAGGTACAGTGACTCCCACCAATATATTTGGACGCTCTTAAAAAGACAAAAATAAATTTTTCGAAAAATGTTGCAAGTTGTCGGAATTGCAGAAAAAATACTAAAACTTGTATTTTGCAACTCTTTTATGTGGACTGATATAGAAAATTTTAAAAAACAAGTTTCATAGATCTGTATTGATTAAACACATTCTGAAAATTTCATCAAAATCGATCCACGTTGCAATGAGTTACAAACGATCAAAGATTATAAAAATTCTTTCATTTCTCAATGTCTGTCGTTTGTCCATCAAACTTTCACAAGACATACAATTTTCACAAATTCACAAAAAACGTATTTGTTAAATATTCAATACAGGTCCACAGAAAATGTCTCTGTGCAATATAGAATTGTTCTACCTTGATCGCAACAAACGGGAGTGTGAATAAAATAATTTCCATCTGCGATCAATACTGTGATCTTTTTAATAACGTAGACAGTCCTTATAGTACGGTAATAATCGCATTCGAGAGTGCGAAAAGATGATATCAAAGCGAATCCTTGGGTCTCGAGGAATACTTTTCATTTCACAAATTTCCCGCCTGATTTTCCGGTATGAAACGTGTCTTTCACCGCGGAAGGAGATGGGGGCCGGCGGTTCATAACGACTGATAACGAAGTTCAAAGGATTTTTGGCAGGTTCGTCGACCACCTGGAGCGCTCTGGTTGGCGCCGACGCGACGTGATCACGGACATTGGGAACGACCAACTGTTTGTGCCGCATTGTCCTGCGTTCCGGTCGCTGGACCGGCGCGGATTAGTGCATCATTAAAGGATTCGAGAACGTAGGGTATAATGAGATCTCTCTTTCTCTCTATCTCTCGCTCTCCGAGTGCCGTTCCCTGAAAGAACGACAAAAGAGGCGCAGTTCTTTTGCATCTTGCAAGTCGTTTCCCGGCTGTTTACCCTCCCGCAGAATAAGTTGTCCCTATTGTGTGTGCTCTCCTGCCTCCTTCACGAATCGCCGACTAACTGTTCCGATAATTCTTTTATTTGAGGAGGTTCAAGCAAAATTTCGCTTCGAAACACTGCTTTGTCGCATTCGCGAACGGAATGAGGAACTGATCAAATACTCCTTTCCCTGGGAAATTATTATTTATTTGTTGAGACGTCCGTGGGAAAACGGTAAGTTTTTCGATAATTCTTTTATTTGAGGAAGTCCGAGCAAAATTTCGCTTCCAAACACTGGTTTGTCGCAGTCGCAAACGGAATGAGGAAGTGATCAAATACTCCTCTTCCTGGGAAATGATTATTTAATTATTGAGACAGCACAACGTGGAGTATTTTCGCCGGGATGTTGGCCGAAACTATTTTAAACCGATAAATATCAGCTACAACAACTGATTTATTCGACAGATACTCTTGTCTGTAGAAAATCTTATGCATTTAATAAGAATGACTAACCGACATAGAACATTTTTATTGTACATAGAAATCCGTGATGGGGGGAACCAATTGAATAACGTGTTTTTAAATAACGTTTGGACATTTTTGAATGTTCGCGGAGCGTAACGCAATCCGGAAGTTTCTGTTTACGCTTCCCATTGCTCATTTACTTCGTATGTTTGTGATTAGACGTCATTCGTGCACGTTAATTATAAACTAAATACTTAAGTACTTATTTAAGAGGCCAGTAAGATGCGGACAACTTTCCCCTACTTCACAGTAATACCGCGCCGGAAGTTTCGAAACTCGCCGAGCTCGCAAAACTTGCGGGGCTTGCAAGATTTTCGAGATATAAAAGACTTTCACGATTTGAGAAGGCTTCCAAGGTTGCTGGAACTTACAAGATTTTCTGACCTCGAATAATTACGAAAGTTTGTCGAACATCCAGCGATTGAATTGCTTGAAAATCCTGAATATACGTAACGCGGGTGTGTTGCTCCGTTTGTCTAGGCTTATGGTTTTTTTTTTTTATTAAGCATTTCAGATCTCAACTGAGATCTATATCTGCTGTACAAATGTAAGTTACAGTAAATACATATTCATACATACATTGACAATATTAAATCTAACTAAATTCGTACTTTTACAATTCTTTAGGAAATGAACTATAAGAAGACAAGCTTTAATGTTGGGTCGGGCATCTAACATTTTTAAGCAAAAGGGTAGCTGCAATTTAATTTTACACAGTTGGTGAGTTTGGATCGCTGCAAATCAAAGGAGCTACATTGCCAGAATCTTACATTCACTATACGTGACGCTACATATACAGCTCACAATCTTTTAGGAAGGAACAAATGATCTTTCATATAGTGTATGTAGGTCTGTGGAGCAAAACATTACACGACTTAGGAAGAAAAAAAAACCCGTGAACTCAGGTTATGTATAAATTTAGTTCTGTGGCTGTCATGGGTAGGACATTGCCATGGGACATGATCAATATCCTGGGTCTCATGTCCACATGAGCAACCAGGGTTATCTATCACATTGATTTTCGCTAGAGAAAAGTTAAGACTATAATGACCAGATCTAATTCTGTTTATCGTAACAATGGTTTCTCGAGATAGATTATACCCCGTGTACCAGTGCTTTCTTCTTTCGTCGTGGAAATGCTCAAAATAATTTTTGCCTTTGTACCGGCCTTCATTAACTATATATTCATTGGTGTTATAGAAAACACGTGATTTAGGCTTATGGTTAGGTGATATTCGTGAACGTATTGATTTGCAATCGTCACTTCTGTTTGTATCGTTATTTAAACATTTGCACACGGAGCTATCTCAACTGAAAAATTTCTTGCGACCTAGAATATTTCCATTCTGTATGATTTTTTAAATTTGGTCGGTATGAAATTGACATAATACCTCGTACAATATTTAATTGTTAGTTGTCTATTTAAATTTACAACTACGAGGATGAGTTTACACTTGATTAATTTAGAACTGGGTTTAGTTCCTTCCAGGAAAACGTGATTTGCGTACTTTCCACGAAAACGTGCGTACGGGAATATAAAACGAGTAGATGGGCGTTCTAGCTGATTTTCTGAATTCGATATACGCTTTCTAGAGTCGTATTGCGCATCACGCGCAGGTATGCAGCTCAGGGACGTTCAGCAAGTTCCTAATCTCGAGAAACCGGCCCGTAAATCTTGAATCCCTTCGTTCGAATCTGGCATTCCCATGGATTTAAGATGGGTTTACGATACGGTAGAGAAGGGTAGTTGACATTCTCGAAGCGCTCCGGGCTCCTACGAATCGCATGTTATTCAAACATGTAAGGATCTCGCTCTCGAAACTGGCGGAGCCTTAAAGTCTGCTACGTTAAGGGACCTTAACCCTTCTCCTTTATGAAATTTAGATTGTAAAATACGAAGACCCCGTAAAACCCTACAAAGTAACAAAATAAGTCACAGAGTAACTTCGTTCATTATTAAATTCGCACGTCGCTGTTTCTCCTTTATCCACAGAAAATCCTCGAACGAGAATTTTTGCATAACGATCACAGAAAATCAATTTCTTTTTTAATAAACCAAAAGTACGTCTTAATAAGATGCCTCCAAATTGTTTAAGAAGAATTATGAGTGCTACTTTAATGCAAAATTAATGCATTTTGAGTTTGTAGAATACGTTCGCAGTTTTCCTGAAATACTGACAAAGTTAGTTTCGTGAAATGTGCGAAATAAATCCAACGAGCTCGTCAGATGTTACGAAAAAGGTAGGAGCACGAGAAAGAGAAGGTAACTGTGTTCTAATTAAATCGCAGGAAGTTGCATTGAGTACAACACTGTCGCTCCCGCGGAATAGCTCAGCAGCTGCCTTTAAAAGTTCCGATAACTTCCGTTGTGGCCCACAATTCCATTTCATCTCCGTAATTGAAATGGCAAGTTAGTTCGACCTCAAAACAGCTTCCTTGTATTTTCGTAACGAAGAAGTTTGCAGCGCTATTAAATAACGCCTTAATGATCCACGGCGAACTATCCCAGCCTTCGAATCCGTTGAATTTTTCTCGGGGCCGCGGAACCTTTGCCGCCTCTGTCCAACTTCGCTCGTGCAAATTAAGTTTGACTCATCCTAATTAACTGGATCAACATACGGGACACTTAACTGGTCGATGTGAGTCTTAAAGCGCTTCAATCTTTTCGTCGGTATTATCTTTGAATCAAAGAACCAGAGCTAATTCAGCGCTCGAATTATTAACATCTCTTTGGCTACATTTACATGCATAACGAAATATTTTTACTGTAACGAAAAAACGTTCTACTTTTTCCGAATTATATTTAAGAAGATTCACGGCCTGCAGAAAGTGTACGAAATACATTTTATAGTTGGTGCAATTTTGACAGAGTCCGTGCTCCTAAGAATTCGTCACAAACTGGAAATTCCGCGGTCTGGTACAAGTATAGCGAGATGATTATTATAAATGAGAAGTTTCTTTGTGCCCCGGAGATCCCATCTCATCAGTTAAGGGGATGAAAACGGAACGTCGTCGTCGCTTTGATGTGTTCATGCTTGTTGCATACGCTGCCCCTCGAAATCCAAGTTAATTGTTCATTAACAAAGTGATTATATAATCATTTTCTTTTACACTTTGCACTCCGCGGTAATCTTAGCCGGCAAACATACACGGTGCGCATTACGAGATGAGGTCGGTAACTAACAATGCATTAAGTAGAACAGGTTTAATTCATAAACTTCTTTGTGGCTACAGAGTTCTTCTCTCGGCTGAAGAAGAAAAAAAAATTATATGTAATCCACAATTAAATAAACGAACGTGCGCGGAAACTCTAGCTTCGCCTCTCCTCAGTTCTTGTTTGCAGAGAAAAGCCGAGGCGAGTTTTAAATTTAACGGGATTAAGGTGTAAGTAGAAGAAGGGACTCGAATTCGACGACTATCCTCTTTATACGGGAATAAACGTGTACACAAACTTTGCTTGCATGCGCGTGAAACTCTTCGACGATTTTCCTAGTGCATTGCTTAAATAGCATACGGATATAAATAAAGTACATCCTCGTTTAAAAGCTTTTCAACTGTTCAACAAGAATTCAACTGCGCTGCTAAACCTCCCTGAGAGAGCAGATCGATCAATCATGGTTTCAACCATAAATGGAACAATTCCTTGGATACATATTTAACATGATATTTGTTCCCCTCAGGGTTTCAAATTCATTTACCAATCCCCCTCTATTCCACTAACACCATCGCCTTTTCAGCGGGACCTACTGTTTATGGTGGGTTCCGAACCACCTTTTGCCAACAACACATGAAAAACACCTCGGGTGGGTCACTTTTCGGTTTTTTACCAGACGGTCACCCATCCTAGTGCCGTTCACGTTCCACATTGTTTAACTTCGGTGATCTAACGAGAACCGGTGCTTTCAACGGGACTACGGTTGTTGGCAATTCCTTGGATACATATCTAACACATTAAATTATTCAAAATAATTATTCAAAGTAATCATTATTAGATAATGTGTCGGAAATTGAATGAAGAAACAAATCAGCGTACAATAAAATTCATTTTCTGATCGCGGCAACGGGGATTCGTGTAAGCAAGGTAAAGAGAGGTTCGTGTTTCGTCGACAACCTATAGCGAGTCAGGGCCAGATAATATCGGTGAGCAAACTACTTGAAACTGGATTATAAATGTGCAATTCCATGCACGATGTAAAATGTTCATTAGCGAATATATACATATGCTATATGAAATGTTAGCCCAGTTCTTCGTAATAAAACGAAACTGATGATATCGAGCAGCCTGTAAAAATCCTTGACTGGTAATGCAAGGCGACAGGTCAGCTGTATCGTTTCAACTTTCTTCCTTCTGCAGTTGCACATATTTCTATAAATATTAATCTCTATATTATTCAAATTATGCAGTAAAAAAAGAAATATATTCTGATTACACTTGTCACGTTTATTTAAATTACATATATTCACGAAAGTTATTTCTAAAGTCAAATTTTACACAAAATTCGCAGTCTTGACAAAAGATTTCCTCTTTTGAAGCTGGAAGAAGTAGAACTAGACGGAAAAGCATCGCACAACCACGGTAACATTAAAGAACTGAAACTACGATCGGCTCGCAAAAGATCTGTAGAATTCAGCAGAGAGAAAAACTGACTCGATGGACAAAGATATTACAAGAAAGCTCACTGGCTCAAAAAATATCGTAGCCGGACAAAGAAGAGATATAAACCCGTGTCCCGTTGTGCTAAAATTTTTACGTCGCCGGACTCTATTCGTTCGACTCCGTGCTACATCACACTTCCATCTTACGATTCAGTTTTGTTGCCAAGAGAAAAACCACGCGAATACAACAATGCCGTATAAAACGTTTCACTCTCCGCAGTGTCGTTACACTTAGGGATCAACGGAATACGTGTCCATAAACTTGAAGCTGTGGTCGACACATCCGAACTGGCGTTTCATTTTCTCCCCGCTTGCGAAACCGAGAACGATCGATAAAGCGCCCCTCGCATCAGTTCAAAAATAATTAACAAAACACGTATCTAATATTTCCTCCGAAAATCCGTGTCTCTTTCAAAAATTAATTCATAGCCGTCACAATTGATCAATTATAATTAAACACCTTATCGTTATGCATTTATGATGAAATTGGTTGGGTGAAACATAAAACATTAAAGGATTAGAACAATTTAAGAATATCGTAATGCTGTTTTTAATGTATGAAAGTCATTAAGGGATGAATTCAATTTTTATTTTATTCCTGCTTGCCACAACCGATGCAGAACTTTTTAATTTTGCACAGACATCCGCAGTCTAATTATAACTTTATTACCCTTACTGAGTTCATCAGTTCACTGTAAAATGAATGAATGTACAAAAGACGACAGGGGTATTTTTCAAAATTCGCGTACGTTCGATTGTTCGTAAACAAATACCGTGTATAAAATGTTACACTGTTCGCAGAGTTGTAGGGATCAGCGGAACGCACATCCATAAACTTGAACCTCGGTCGAACGGTCTCGCGTTTCATTTTTTCCGCAGAACCGAGAGCAATCAATATAGGGGGAACGGGAGAGAGAGCCGCGTAACTTACAATCAGCTTACCGGGTTCGAAACGAAAAAATAAAAGGAGGCTCCGGAGCAAAAAGAAAACGGAGGTGTGCGCGAGAAGCAGGGGAAAAGACAATGAGGACGCCCGGGCCTGTCGAGACATTGGTATCCGCTCTTAGCTTTTAATAAAACGAAAGAGCCGTTGTGGAAACGCTCGTAAAGCCTCGCGGAGTGTTCCTTTTTACGCGCACAATGGCGCCCGGTGTAATCTGGCGACAGTTTGATCGGGGAGCGAGGGGCTCGCCTGTTCGTTATAGATTGATAACGGCCTGAAACGAATTACTGCAATCCTTGATCGTTTGGCCGCGATTAATATCCGATTCATAACGGGCCTGCGGGGACGGGCTGCGGCAAACGCCGTTCACGGAATTGCGGATTGCAGAAATCGTATATCCCCCGTCGAACAGTTGTGAATTCACCGCTATCACGCGTAGGGATGTTCGATTCGATGTTTTTTTTATTTTGGTTAACAGATAGGGCCTTTGAGTCTCTCTTTTTGCGAACCAATTAATGTTAAACCGCGTTGTTCTGTTCGATATTGCTGCTATGGTTTGGAACAATAAAACAATACTTTTCACAACTGTGAAATTTGTACCTTCGGAATAGGGATTTGTCCATGTTTGCGGAACACGAAAACTAATTACACAGAAGAATCATTGCAGACGGCTTCCATTCAGCTCGTCGCGCGATTGCTTTTCTGATTCCACATCATCGATATCACGAGTAGGGATGTTCGAGCCGATATCTTTTCATTACCACGTTTTTATTAGTTCGCTTTCTTGTTTGTGTGTTTGTTTGTTTGTTCGGTGGCAAATTTTGCAATTGATTTTATACTAACTTCCCGATGAGCTAGACACTTGAAATCGGGCATATGGCTCAGAACTGGATGACAATGCATTATACAAAAAAAAAAAATTTTTTAAAAGTCTATCCGTTTCGGAGCAATAACGATTAAATAGTTTTCCTCTTCACCTCCCCGCGAACTGACTCGTCCCCACTCCACAGACCCACTTCGCCCCGACGGAGCTCAGTAAGTATATGATAGTACGCCGTCGTGCGATGATTCGTAGTACATCATCGCTTCTTTTACCAAGTGAAAGAATCGTTACACCGTTACAGCTTGCATTTGTTTTCGATATGTCGCGGTCGCAATACTATCTGAATTTAGTACATGTCTCTGTTACAATTTCATAACGTGGTAAAAATGTTAAAAATCGATTGAAAACTTTCACATTCATAAGACTAGAAAGCAGAAAATAATTATGTAAATAAAAATAAATTTTTAAAAAATACCACGTTTTTAAAAACGAACTAAAAAGTACAAATTAATGTTTCCTAGTTCCATACAGATTCCCAACACTGTACAGATAGTCCTAAAAATTTGTAATTGTGAATTGTTGAATAGCTGTGAAAATACTTGTAAGATTTAAAACGAAAAACGTGGGGCGCAAGATAATAGTAAGGAGTGTAGAGAGTAGCTGCCGTTGAGAAAGCTCACACAACAGTCCATATCATTTGCGGAGAAATAAATTTTTTAGTGATTTAGGTGAACTATTTATGCATCAATTATCTATTGCAAGCGCCCCACGTTTTTCGTTTTAAATCTTATAAGTATTTTCACAGCTATTCAAAATTCACAATTAGAAATTTTTAGGACCATCAGTTTATTTTGCTGTAGTTTGCAACAGTCAAACAATATATTTCAGAATTGTAAAATTTGTACTTCCAGAATAGAGATTCTTTAATAGTTTTTGTTGATGTATCGTGAAAGTACGTGTCTGCGAGATACGAAGTCTAATGATACAGAAGAATCATTGCAGACGGCTTTCATTCGGCTCGTCGCGCGATTGCTTTTCTGATTTCACACCATCGAGACCCGCGTATTTTTACAAGACCGGATTATCGCCACGCCGGCGAACCACGCCACGCCGGTTGGAAGCACTTTTACGATACGGATAAATTTCCTATCCACTACCCCGATGTGGCGCGGTCAACGAAATTGTTTCAAGCAAGTCATTCCGGCCCGCGAACGGCCCAGCGTTTAGCTGCGCGGAACTCGCACCGTGATAAAATGAGATTTCCGGCGACGAGAGCCAGTCAGTTGTCCAGCTTGTCCACCGGTTTTTGGCTGGTTGATGCACAGTGATTGGAATTTTCGGAACATTCTGCAGATGATTGATTTGGAAGATTGAGAACAAATCGAAAAATCATTTATGAATGAATCTGTAGGTTCGAGTTGGTTTTACGAAATTCCAAAATCCCGATGACTTCGTATTACCCCCTGACTGTCATAACCAAATCTGAGAATCCCGAAGACCTGCATAGTGTCTCTTGAGTACCCTCTTCGGTAGCTGCCTTGCCATAAAACTTTGTTATCTTCTTCCTTGCGTAGCTAAGACGCAGCGACATATTAAATTCTCATATCCCAAGAACCAGCGTTCCCTACATTTCTCACTTTTTCTCGACTTCTTGGTACCCGTGAATAATGACTTTCGACATTCTCTTACTTCATTTTAACCATATCACTTCAGCGTAATCCTATCCGATAGCTTCACTCCCCCGCGAATCCTATTAAGTCGGATTCAAGTTTATTGCGTTTTCATTCCCAGCTATCACAGCTTCCGAAAATGTTCGGAAAAAGTCGAAGTTTAGTCGTAGAAACAACATCTGCCTTTTAATGTTTTATTTACTGGTTCCTAAGCTCTTACTTAACCACCCAATTTAGGTTGGTGAAAATGTTCTGTCGTATTTTAAATAAGCAAGAAATATTGCTCGTAAATCGAAAACACATTTTCTACATTGATTCAAATGTTTCCTTGAAAAGACGACAGAACTTTCCTTTCAACCTAATACTTGTTTGAGAAACCACTCTGAATTTTTAATGTGGAGTCGAGAACGAAACGAACGTTTGAGACAACCTAAACTGGAAAAATCGGTATGAGAACTTTCCGGGCACCGTGTACATTTCACTGGTTATTGGTTCCTCGCATGCGAGCGAATTCGCATGAAACTGCAGAATCGTGCAAAACGCCCGAAGACGATCGGCGTGCTCACCCGTTAATCAATCGATAAAGGCGATTGCATCCCGTGAGAGTATGCAACACCGACGTAGAAAGAAACGTGATTATGCGGGGATGGATCATTTTTCTCTAATCTAGAGACCGGATCGTTCTTCGCGACGTAATCCTGCAAATAATATCTGGTGCTCAGTGTATTCGAGCTCACGGTTGAGAAAGCATTGAATATGCATCCGGGACGATGGTGTATAATTGAAAAGGAGAAAGAGAATCGCAATTTCTATTTATCCGTACTCCTTAAACGCGAAATATAATTCACGGCTGACTGGAACGAACCATACACATCGGAATTGTTAATCGACTATTATCGAAAATTTATCGAGGCAGACTTTAACACACTGGCGAAGAATGGAAATTAATTCAGATGATCCTCGTTAACAAGAATACTGTGTTGACATTACTACGAGACTGTTTGGCCTGGAAACTTAGTAGGCGCTCTATAAACATTTTACTGATCATGCACGCACTACTTGATAAATAATAAATTATTGTTTGTCGCTTCTCTTGCTGTTGAATAAAATTATTTATAACTCAACTTGATATTTAGAACAACAGGAATGAAGAATTAAGGGAAATTGATGCAACAAAGGATTAAGAATTTCAACCAGCATTAAATACTGCGAAGAAGGTAAAAATGGATTGTGGTTAATGGATGAAATAGAATTGTACAGTTATAAATGAAACTGTGCTTACCGCTAATAAGCAGTCGAGATAAAAGCTTCGAGATTTGTTTAATGCGAAATCCTTACCGATTCCGCTTCTAGTGTTTCGATCATTTTATTTCGGGAGGGAAAGAGCGAGAGAGAGAGAGAGAGAGAGAGAGAGAGAGAGAGGGAGATGGGAAACTCTCGTGATCGTTGTGTGGCACGTAGACCCAGAAAATGTTGGTTTACCGTGGATATTTCGAGAGTCACGTCCCTGTATGCGATGATTTACGGACATTGGTGAGAGCGAACGCGATTACTGAAACAGAAAAAGTTCCTAAAAAGGCGGTCGAAGTTTGCGTTGCTTCTAGAGAACGGATATCGAACACGAAATAGTGGAAGCGTCAACTATCATGAATGCATGCATAGCCGGTAGATGCTGGGAATCAGATAATTTATTACGTTTCGCAATCGAATTGTTCCACGTCGAGGGTGTAAATAATACATTTTGTAATAAATTTAGTTACTTCATTTCTGTAAAGGATAAGAATTGTTTGAAGCGTTGTAGACACTAAATTTTGTTTTTAATAATTTTAAGTACTCTTATTTTGTGTTTTAACTTCATAGAACTGTTGTCATTTTCCATTTAATTCTCGCAAAAATGACAAGACTGTCCACAGACAACTAACGAGTACACTGAACGAAACATCCTGGTAATTTTAAAGCATTCATCTTTATATATAAAATCAACGTAATCAAAGGGAACATTAATTATAATTCCCAACAGTGGGTACCGCGGCAGTAAATACATTTCGTTACTATGTCAGCAACTTCCAACGAAAATATATTATAAAATGTCACGAAGGCACTGTTACACGGATAAAAACGTTTCACTTCGAATCCCATAACTATTCATTTCTATTAAGGAACTGTGAATAATGGGTACGGCAGCTCTTTATTTTTTGCTCGGCTGGAAACTCGAGATTGTTCTGCTGTAAAAACGAGGTTGCCTCCTGAGAAACAGTGTAACAGAAGTCTTTAAAAACTAAGGTTTCGCGGAATGCGCACGCCGAGTGGTTGAACTACAAGATTTTGCCTTTGTGTATGCGTGAGAGGCGAGACTGTTTAATCGTGGCAAATGGCGCGAAGAGAGTTGGATGTCTTCGCAGAAGTTTATTTAACAAAATACAACAAAAGTGTAAAAGATATTTTATCATGAATTGGGGATCCAGAAGTTGTATAGAAAGAAGATCGGACACTCGCTTAGCCCACGGATTTATTTTAAAAAATACAACAGAAGTTAAAAGGGGTCATTTAAAAGTTTCAAGGGGACATTTAGGTGGACCACTTGAAACAAGCTTTGATCAAGAAGCTGAATAGAAAGAAGATCGTACACTTACTTTGTCTACTAACTTATTTTATAAATGACACCAGAAGTATAAAAGACATTTTAATTACGTGATCACAATTGAAGGGGGGTTGTCTTTTTATTTTTAAGTTTTTGAGAAAATGTAAACTACAAATTTGATTTGGTGTAGTATGGACTGGATAGGTGTGAATGTGTAAAATATGTACTGTGTTGTGTTATCATATTTTCATTATAATGTTTTTGTACTTTCAATTTTCTGCTGTGTAAAAATTTTCATCAGTTTGTAATTTTCGTATTGTATTCTTCATCATGTTGAAATAAATCTCATATGAGATTTTCTATAAAAAAAAAAAAAAAAAACAATTGAAGGGGGCATTTAGGTGAACCAGTTGAAATGAACTTCGACGATCCAGAAGCTGAATAGAAAGAAGATAGGGGCACTCACTTTGTCTAATGAAATGAAGGCATCGTTAGTGGGAACGGTATATTGGCCGTGAATAACTAAATAATGTTTAAACGTTGAACGATGACGACTGCGCTTAAAGGGCAAAAGTTGGAGGGTGCAATGGAATGAGACAATTAATTGTCTTCCACGAGTTCGAGGAGGAAAGGACACTCTCGCGGGGAAAGGAAGAATTCTAGCACCGGGGGCACTTGAGTCTCTAAACGAGGTTGGTTGCTCTCAACAGAAGCCACCTTTCTGTGGTCGTCTGTTCCAAAGGAGAAGAAGCACTGAATAGAAGAGCTGATACGGGCTTGCCTAATTGTCTAATGATGATATAAACCGCTTCTTCGCTCTCGTAGAAATGGCACGAACCGCTTCCTTCGCGTCTTTGACAAAGTGCCGGCCACTTTACCGATGCCGCAAAAGGACGTCAATCAAGAACTGCGAGCGATCAGTTAAGAACGAAAATTAAGGCTGCTACATTCTGAAACTGTTCTCGCTTGCTTCGAAATCTTTCAATTATTAACTAGTTCTCAATATTGTAGTTGTTATAGATAATATAGAACGGGAGTCAAAAAGTGAGCTCCATTTGTTTAGAACTTTCTGTGTGCTGGAGAAGCTCTATTTTATACTTAGAATTGATGAACTTTATTTAACGAACTTTGAATTGATTTCTTTCGTAGATAAACATACAATGGCCACACTTGTACCGACCAATAAATATTTTCAGCACACAAAGCCTGGCCTCTTACAATACGCCTTTTCTATAGATTTTTGAACACTTTATAGCGGCGCAGCGCGTGCTGTAGATTTACGGTTGCATCACGTTAAAGATAGACTTCCGTTAAACAACAATGGCGGCTTGGCACGTCACGCGATCAACCTATTGTTGCTCCACGCTGCTTCGGATAGAAAAGCTTGCTGCTCGCGAGAAAATCGAGTGCATTAATTAATGCTGCAGTAACAAGAAAAAATTCGTCATCGATTTTTGGCTTGAAATAAATGAATGGAGGTTCAAAGTGTTCCTTAGGTATGCAAGGATCCATTTGAGCCAAGAACACGTGTGGACAAGGGACAGATGTAACGCAAAATCTGTCAGGACGGGATGAGATAAAGGTCTTTGGTCCTGGGCGGTGGGGGTTTAGTGGGTATAGGCGCTAGACTACGTTAAGGTAATGATGATCCCCCCAATACCATCAGAGGGGGGAGCCGAGCCTCACACTACCCTCCCCGAACAACATCTTAGGGGAGGGTGTGCGTAAGAGCATTTAAAAAATAAATAAATAAAAAAAGGTATGCAAGGATCCAATAAAATTGTATTTGATATTGATCGCAAAATTTCATCTAAATCGATAAATCGCCGACCATCTTGGACCGAGAGACAATAATTCGGATTTATCTCCGGTGATAGCAAAATATGGTTCAATCTTCCCGTTGGAAAGTGTGGAGGTCCCAGACTGTGCAGGACCGCAGCGAAATAAATAAAAGCAGACAGCGCGGCTCCTATAAATCTTATTTGATAGACTCATAGGCATTAATGGTAGCTGTGCTACACAGGAAGCAATTCGGCCAGGCATTTTTTTTCACGGGACACGTTCGCTGGCAAACTTCGCTACCAAACTCCGAACGATGGGAGTCCCTGCGCAACCGTGTCGAATGAAATATTCATTCCAGCCCAGGTATCACTGCAATCCAGTCAAGTGATACATAAACATCCAATAGACTGTGATTTGCGAGCTGGCGGCGTCGTTCCTTTCACGTATACGTTGAAAAAGAGTGCGAGATAGAAAGAAAGAAGAACATACGAATTTAGGTTAGAGATCGGATGCACGAGTTCGGCAGAAAGAAATTGGGACGTCGGTTAGGTGAATCGGGAAGGGTCCGAGATCCTCGAATGCAGCCATTGAGCTATCCGAGAGGTATTATAATTCAAATGGTGTGCATAAGCCACGCGAGAGTCTAATTTCGACACGCATTGTGAGACCGATAGAACCCGATTCACGTATCGCAGCCTCGATTAAACGTGGCCGACGGGCTTTATGAGGGAAAATCAAGGCAGAAAGGTGTACAATAAAATGAACCGCAGCAAGACGAACGACTATAGGAAGGGAGAACGTGGAGAGAGAGAGAGAGAGAGGAGGAAGCCTTGGTACAGGGGGTCAGTGGTAAAAAGAGAATCGAATTTCTCCTATATATCGATGTTCGCCGTTACGTCATTTCATTTGGAAATTAGGGAAATGCCGTGTGCACGACCGCCGCGAGAAACCTCGAATATGCAGATACGAATTAGCGGTTCCGTGCTATTTTCACATCTGCGAAATGCAGATGCAGCATCAGAGGCGTTGGCGCCCGGCCAAATCTTCGCAGCACCCTAGCCGAGCCGCATGGCTGCACACGCGTGCGCGCCACCTTCGAACGCGTGTTGTTTTCGTTGTTTCCTTTGCGACTTGCTAGCCATCTACTGTGTTCCTTTTCGAGAACCACACACACTCTCTCTCTCTCTTTCTCTCTCTCTCTGTTTTCAACCAATAGCGCGTTGAGCCGCTTCGAATTAATCCGGTCTACGATGGTCAAAAATCGAGATTCATATTATTATGTGAAACTAGCTTAACCCCGCCACGCGTCGCTGTGGTACAGTATTTTTTAAAAGCATGTGCGTGCTGAACGTGTTTGTAATAATCGATTTCATCTATCGCTGACATCTGCTTATATCTAGAATATAGTGTGTGTGAAATGAGGATAATGATTTAATTGATTAATTTTTTATTTGATTTGTACACGTATGGAATCTATATAAAATTATAGTTGTACATACATATATAGAATCCATATAAAATTTGAAGAGTTTGCGAAGAATTGTAACCCTGAGGGAAGCAATAAAGTTCTAAGGGCAAACTAGTTCACAAGGGCGCTACTCAGCAATTAATAATTTCCGATAATAACATTGGCGACGCTGGCGTACAATGTTGGAGCGACAGGTTGCATACTAATTAAAAATTTGCGGCGCACAGTGAACCGGGAAAGATCGTGAATATGTCGAAATCTGTAGGCTCATTAGAAGACGTTGGTCCGGGACAAGCAACGTAATTATAAAGGGCGGTGAACACGATTCTGCGGTGGCTACATTGGTTATCGATTGGCAGCTACCTCGGTTCTTTCACTGGTCCGTCAGCAGGTGCCTGTCTTGCCGTCAACGAAGACTCAGGCTATGTCTATATATTCATTGTCAGCTAGTCCTACGGGCAGGTCTCGCCGCTGGGTTCAGACAATCCATTTAGCTAAGAAATGCCCCAGAGAAAAATTCCTCGCAGCGAGGAGAGTCAAGTCTCTTTTCCTTGAAACTCTGATTTTACGGGAGCTGGTGGCTTCTAGTGGCACTTTTCCCGGTGTGCTGAATCGCACCACGACATCTGCAGGTGCACAGGAAAATTCGCCGCTCCAATGAGCTGCTGTAAGCTCAATTTGATCCTATATTGAAAGATAATAACTGCTACCCTAGTCTTATTATACACTGGATTTAACGATGCGATTGGGAAAAGATTGACGATTACCTGGTAATCAAATTAGTAGAAATATGCATTTTAAATTAGCTTAATAGTCATTTCCGACAGTTAGGATTATAAATAAAACTGTTCTGCATTTATTGTGGGTAGCAGGAATAAAATAAAAATTGATTTCATCTCTCAATAACTGCGTTACATTAAAAACAACATTACAATATTCTTGGATTTTTCACTCAACCAATTTGTTTTATATATGCATAAAGATCCGCAATCTAGTAATGATCTATGATTATCTATGATCGCCATCACGGCACTCGAGGTATGAGGCGGTCTGTTATAAATACGAAATTGTCAGACGACAACATCATACATCTATTGACTTTTGGCACACACACGGTCCATTATTCCCCCATTCCGGCCTTTGATGTTCTATGCATACGTCCAAGAAGATTGAACTGTTACTCCTCAAACATAAGCTTCGAACAACGTTGGATGATTAATCCTCTCGACCCCCATTTTGATTGCCTTCGCATAAGGAGGTCCGCTAGCAATACATATTAAACGTTCTCATTCACTCTCCTCTTAAGAAATTGTGTTTAAAAGTGAAAATAAAATTTCTATTATTTATGTCATTTATTTAAGCCACATATTCATATAAATCTCGTGGTACATTCCTTATAATTTAAAAAAGAAAATGATTGGATCTTATAAATCTATCTTGTTTCAAGAAGTAATTACAAGTCTGTTGTACCTTCCATAAAAATAATTTTAAAAATTATTGTGTAAGAAAGATATAGGTTTTACGAGCAAGATGAAAATCTAGAAACGAAATAATGATCACAGTTTTAGGCAGAGTGAAACTGCATTATTATTTTGCATACTACGCGAGTACACAGAATGTAGTCATTATAAAACTTTCACGAGTTTGCTAGGAGGATTCTGTTAAGTACAAACTAATAGTAAGTCTGTCGAACGTGGAGTCTGCGCCATTTAAACATGATGGATTTTGAGGTGCTTCTTTTATGCACCGCTCTGCATCGACGTTGATCCCTTAATGTTACACGTTGATGCACTACTTTACCTGTATACCGTACACGTCCGGTAATCGCGCAGACATGACAGTGTTTTAAAACGTTTCGCAGCAAGCTCTGCGGCGTTAGGAAACGAATCAACATCAAAATCGTTTCGTTCATCGGAGAAACATCGAAGCTGACAAGCTGGCGCATAGCATTATGCAACACAAGCAAAATAAGTATATTAAAAAAACGTAATCTACATTCATCAAGAATTCTAATAGAGCAACCGTATTAATGTAAGCTGACTCATAAAATATCAGACCTTAAACCCAAGTAAATTGATCAAAAAAATCGCTGAGTACAATTTAAGAAAAAGATTTTCCAATCTGACATCGTAAGACATAAAATATTTTATCATAATAATTATTAGACAGCGGTTCTTTATGCATAATAAAAATTGTACATCTGAACTGCAACAAACTGGAGTGAAAAATTTGACATGTATAAAATCCACTGTCTATATATACATATATATATAATACTCTTGTTAATATGTTCTTAATGGAAGCTTGAAAGCAATCTTTCACCAGCAAGTCATTTATTCAATCAACAATCAGTCCACCGAAGTGCTGTGAATTATTTCAATAAAGTTTTAATCTGTTGTAACCCAGTTCCGCTAGAATTTCCATTAACAACCCCTGAGATCCATTTCCATAAATGCTGAACAATCTACTTATCCATAAGATGATGCCAGGATCTCTGTACTTATGAATACCGAATGCTTTGTGGTTAATTGAACAGCAGTTACATGCTTATATGGGTTGGAATTACAGCCGGTGATACCTAGCTTACAAGCAGTCGTCGTAACCCTGGGACAATGAGCCTGACGTTGGTCTCAAGTCGTCGATATCTGAGACAAATCCAACTATAAATACACCAGTATATGGTTGTTCAGTAAAATCGAGCTCCGCGGATCTCCGAGATACTTCGGAGATCAAGATCTCGCTTAAGGTCGGATCTCCTTTGCGCGTCTGGGCGCAGCGTTTTGTTAAGGTGCGATCTCCTTTGCGCGTCTGAACGCAGCGTTTTGTTATTCCATCGCCTTTTATACTCCATTCGTCATACTTCGTCAGAACTGCGTTTCGACTTGAGCCACTGCGTCTAGACGCGTGCGTCTTCGCCAAGAAACAGTATCGTATTAAGGTTGGTGTAAACCGAGAAGCGAGCAACAGCGAGCATAGCAAGCAGCTCTAGCATATAGGCATCTCCCGGGGTGTACAGGGGCGTAGAATCCGTGGAACATTTTAGGCCTAGTTCCTCGTTCTATTACACTAGTTGGTCTCGCCCCGCTCCTGGAGGGGAGGAGTCTTATTTTTTTATATGTCAGTAGGTAGGAATAATTTTTTTTAATGAATTTTAGTGTAAATTTCATCCCGATATCTTTTATAGCGGAAAAGTTATAGTAAAATGTCAATATATTTATACCACGTTTTTATTAGCTCGCTTTCTTGTTTGTTTGTTGGTGTGTTTGTTTGTCTGTCGGTGGCTTTTGCAATTGATTTTAAACTAACTTCCTGATGAGCTAGAGACTTGAAATCGGGCATATAGCTCAGAACTAGATGACAATGCATTATTCAAAAAAAAAAATTTTTTAAAGTCTATCCGTTTCGGAGCAATAACGATTAAATAGTTTTCCTCTTCACCTCCCCGCAAAACCTACGTGATCGCGTTCAGCGATCCCCACTCCGCGCGATAACGTTCTCTACTTTACTATGCGTGCGCACTCTGACTCGTCCCCACTCTGAATTTAGTACATGTCTCTGTTTTAATTTCATAACGTGGTAAAATGTTAAAAATCGATTGAAAACTTTCACATACATAAAACTGGAAAGCAGGAAATAATTATGTAAATAAAAATAAATTTTTAAAAAATACCACGTTTTTAAAAACGAACTAAAAAGTACAAAATAATGTTTCCTAGTTCCATACAGATTTCCAACACTGTACTGATAGTCCTAAAAATTTCTAATTGTGAATTTTGAATAGCTGTGAAAATACTTGTAAGATTTAAAACGAAAAACGTGGGGCGCAAGATAATAGTAAGGAGTGCGGAGAAATAAATTTTTTAGTGATTTAGGTGAACTATTTATGCATCAATTATCTATTGCAAGCGCCCCACGTTTTTCGTTTTAAATTTATAGATCTAGCCCACTGTAGCGCCAGATCGAGACTAGTCCCCCCTTTGCCCTTCCACAATGCTGTCTCCTCACTCTCGCACCTCGGGCCGAGGCAAGGTCCTGTCGCGAGTGACTTTCAGCTGATTTCGCTATTACCAAATATACCGATATTTCGCGAGCTTTTCACGTTTTTTCTACATAGGAAAACTGCACTCCCCTCACTTGGCGTCCCCTCCTGGAGGGGACGAAACATACCAGGGGAAGGGGACGAGGATTTTACCCACAAAAAACGCCTGAGCTGCCCGAAGAAATTTTCCGGGCGCGGGCGAGGCAGACAAGACACGTGGTCTCACTGGCCGCGGCAAACAACGCGTTATCATATTTATTTAACGGTTCATTTTGCAGAATTTTTTGAAACCGCAGTTCTCTTTATAAGACTTTAACCCTTGAGAAAGTGGATCCCGAAAATTTTTAAGACTTTGAAAAAGCATATATAAGGAATATCCTGCAAAATAATGTGCATGTAAAAATCAATAAGACACAATGACAGAAAGATTGACACAACAAAATTATTATCTACTGTTTTAGTTTCATTGTGTGTAATTTATGTTTAGTTATAGACGCCTTATTCCATTTCGAATATACGATGCTCGCTTCGTGCACCATATATTGATAATACAGAAATACGGACTCGAAGCATCATAGAAACAGGTATCTAATGCAAATTCAAAGCATCCTGCATGAACCAACATTTTGCGAATTTACTTACTGCTTGAGCGAAGGTAGAATTTCCACGCTTTGAGGTCCTCTAAATTTTTCATTGCGCTGAGTGAAACATTAAAAGCCTTCCTTACCTGAAACATGCAAAGAAGGAGACGTTAAAATTGAATGTAAGGAGCACAATACAAATGTAAAATTATTATGAACTACAATTGAAGAAATAATAAATACATTATAATTAATCAATTTAATTAGAAATTAATCGTAAAAGTTCAATCATAGTGCATGTAGTTGATTAAAAAGAATTCATTTTCGCTATTTTAAAGTTCATGGAATAATGTGTTCTTTATAATATTCAACAATTTTTGTGATATCTGAAAATTTTCAAGTAACATGACACGAATGGTGCTAATAGTATCGCACAGAACGTGATAATTATAATAATTTCCGTATTTTATTAAACGGAACTATTGAATCACCCTGCAATGCTCTGTGGCGGCGTAAAACATTCATATCCCTGATATCGTCCAACTTCGGGGCTGACTTTATGATTTGGGTCGTGTCCTAAATACAAGCTTTATACGACGTTATAAATTAAACCGTGTGCGAGTGGATGTAGTCGGAATACTTAGCCACGTCTTAAACCCACAGTGCACCTTAAGCACATACAGTAACAGGAAAAACTGATTTACGACTCGCTGAGTCACGATTTTTAAAAATTAAGCTGCTCGATGTTCGATTCTAAAATCAATCAAAAAAATCATTCAAAAGCTTGAATATTTGAATCAGTAACTCTATCAGCGAAATATGTCGCATCAACGACGCGGAATAGTTCGTCCTGTTATTCGCTGCGTACAATTATTATTGTGTAGTTGTCATACACAGTATTATGCATTTTCAGCATCAGAAAAATGTTAAAGAAGAATATAATCAATTTTAAAAATTTTAAACAATTTTGAATATCATCTACTCCATTTTACAATAAATGCATAAAGATCCGTAGTCTAGAAATAACGAAAAACGAAATTACTTTCCGAACGATCTAATAATTTATGACCAAAATACTCTCACTTGGTTTTCCACGCCTCGGCCATAAAAATGGAGATTCGCGCGATCATGTTAATGATTGCAAGCATTACATGGCGCGGTTACAAGTCGTGGGGTAAGCATCCGTGGGGTCGCGGGTGCTCTTGATTATATTGACGGATTAACATAATGTATGTCTGCGGTTGTCCCGTGAAGGATTTAACTTTGCCGCAACTGTTGTGTGCGACTGCCAAATTACGCCTTATTATCTTAATTTGCAAGTGAAGAGCAGCGGGATAGTGTAAGAGAGCGCCGCGACGCCGACGCATCCACTACATTTAAGATAAACAACCGAGTCGCGACTTATTTTGGCAAGCGTACTGCATCGTCCTGGCGATCCTCTCGTAAGATTCATCGGGGATTTATGGCGGCTATTAAAACGGTAGAGGGAAGCCAGCTTCTATTCTTCTTTTTTAATTTCTTGCCAGTATTATGCACGAGCCACTCAGAAGGATCGCATAAAGATTCGCAAACGGCGTGCGTAAATAAAACCTCTTGCAAACTTGAACCTGAAGATCTTGAAGACGCTTCGAGAAGGGATATATTGCTAATAAATGAAATTGATGCTTTCGTGAAAAATTGTGGTATACGTATCTCGAATAGATCTCCGCCGTTCCACAAGAGAAAATTAGGTCTGCGAAGAATTCGTAAAATGGACTAGCAAAAAGTAGACCGTGATCCGTATAAATGATGCGAAACGATATTTGGACAGGAGCCCTTTTCCGCAGGGGGATGAAACATGATTTTCAATCTGCAAAAGTGGCTCTCTATTTCGTCGAAATGGCGGGCGTGGATGCTTGTTTCTATCAGAGGTATTAGTCCAAGAAGGATCAAGACCCCCTTGAAATCAGCATGTTGTCAAAACGGTAGACAATTCAATAAAATTTTTTCAAACGGACCCGTTCAAAAAACATAACCAACAGTCTGTAGATATTCAATCTATCTAATTATAATTATAAGTCATTGTATATGAGCGGCTCCAAACCATTAAATTTTGAATATTTCAGTCGAATAGAAAGCCGAGCAATGTTGGAACCGCGAAAGCAAATGAACAAAGTGAGGCAATTTCGATTTTTAATCATCAAACGAAAACACAAATATTGAAAGTTACTGCGAAAAGCCAGGTTTTTTGGTTCTTGCTCCAGCAATTTTATGAACAAACGGAACTGCTTTGTTTAACTTCCCTATTATGTATTGCCAACAATTGCTAGATTGCACGAATCCACATTCTACCGTAGGTACAGGTGAAATCGAATTACGGGAACGGAGTGAACATGAAAACTTCAACAATCCATTATGGAAACTCGAATAATGAAACAACGACCGATTGAAATGGATGCGACTTCTAAGGACACTGCAAAAAAAGAAAGTATATCGGTCGAGTATAAATAGTAGCGTACGAGTAAACAGCGTGATTGAACTATAAATATGGGTCATTCAATCTAACCACCCACCGTCGATCGATTCAGTCACCTGATTGGGAATCATAGTTTCCAGTTGTATTGATGCATCATACAAACTATTGTCTTCTGTCAACAATACACAACGCAAGGTATTCTGTGTACAGATAATGGCGATTGTAGAGCATGTACCGCTGATGCGATGATATACGACGTTACATGGTGTCCTGTCAACACCAGTAAAAAGTGCAATAATTCAAAATTAAGTGCCAGCCATTGTTTAGAATCTATCGATCACGGAGGCAACAGTCAACCAGAACATAGAAATATATATTATACCCCATACAACTGTCGAATAAACTTCGTTCGCGGAAAATAAAAGGTAATCGGACAACCGAAGAATTCTCTTCGAGTAATAATAATAGGAATACATTATTATTATTGCTTTAGACCATATAAGGTTTATGTAGCATATACATTACGAATTATGTAATATACGATTACTAGTCTAGTCAGTGGATTTTATGCATTTATGACAAAAATAAGGTGTACCTAAAAATAATAAAAACAATCGAAGAATTTAAAAATACTATTATATTATTTTCAACCTATTGTTGTAAGTCAGGTGAACTACATTTCAGTGTGGCTTAGTTTTGTTAGGATACAATTACCTCATCGAAATAAAATTTTAACTGAGCACATCTTAATGAACTCAAAAATATTTTTCATGAGAATACATCATGCCCTATTGTTCTTTTGAGGGTGCCGGGTTTAGTGCCAGACCGAGATCGAAGCTTTTATAGTAAATCGAAGTTTAAACAAGCGATAGTTGAAAGAGTTGTCACGTTTCTTCCGAAGAGAATAGAGTGTGTCCACGAGAACTATAGCAGAAGTCTGTGCAAACAAAAGCCATTACAGTGCGTCAGTTCCCGAGGCATTGAAGAGCAGAAAGCAAGAAATCTGGATTGAAGCAGGTATCCAATATTGACTCTCGAATAAAAATGGCTCTTTCAAGAACAGGCTCGCGATCAACTGGCACGTATAAATCGTACACATAAGAAAGCTAATGGGTTTTATGGTGCTCTGTAATATTCCTTCCCGGACGCAATCGCTCTTCCTGATAGGAACCAAGGAAGCGACTCGGGAACGACGTTCAAGACGTAACAGTCGACCCTGCCAAACATTATCCTTTAACCTTCTGCATACTTCTGCACGCCGAGCTCTGAATATCCTGCTCAAAAAATCGCACAAACTCAAAACGACTTCATCAACACGGCTGCAGAAAAATGAATTTTTAAATCTGGTCAGATTTTAGTGTGTTTAAAAAAATATTTGTGTACGGGCATAGTGATTTACGTTCGTCAGATAAAATTTTTCGATATTTCACAAATGGTTTACGATACTTTTTTTTACAAAATATTGCAACTATGAAGACTGTTGTCAAACTAAATGGTCCAGCGACCGTGTTAATGGTTACATCGATAACCAGACAGCCGAGAATCCACTTGAAACTTCCGTTAATAATTTACGTTGCCTATTGAAAAATTGTGAAACTGGTTACGTTCATAATTTTTCAGATAATATTACATCGTTCGGCAACATAAAAATGTGTTACGAAAGTTTCAGCTAGTCCTTCCCCGTTAAATGGGTTGAAAGGTTAAGTTCCAAGCTAGCAATGCTGGAAAGAGAAAAACAGCATAATTAACTCGTGACAGTTTCTCGAGCGGATGCATCTGTCCCGAATTTTCTATGCCTACCAAGGGAAAACGCAGTGTACACACAATTCTCCGGGATCGATTTAATTCCCAGGCTATTATTTTCGTCGGGCCATTCTACTTCGCTGGAAATCTACGACTCGCTGTTCCTCCATTTCACTCCATTTCCGACGTGATTAATTCAGTTTATACGAACGGAATGTCCGCGGATGAAGTAAACAAAGCTTCCTACATTACCCGGAACAAACTAACAAACCCTTCAATTTCCACTAAAACGGTCATCTATTTTGTCGGCGCGCCGCTCCGTTGCCTTGCCCAGATTTTTCACTGTAGTTGGAAAATCAAGAAACTGCTTGGACATGTGCGCGCTCGAACATGATTCAAACGTTGTGTTCAACCATGCGCTAAAACATTATTCAAACTTGATTTAAACATTGTGTTCAAACTTTCGCTCGAACATGATTTAAACATTGTGTTCAAACTTTCGCTCGAACATGATTTAAACATTGTGTTCGAACTTGCGTTCAATAACGATTCAAATATTGTGTTCGGATTTGAGTTTCAGCATTGATTGAAATCGTATGATATATTATTGTTAATCTTTTAATACATGTATGTACCCATTTCTTTAAATCGACATTTGCAATCGTCTATAAACCTCGCAAGTAGATTACAATCGATACGGCTGGACCGTCAGCTACAGTTGATTCAATTTCTATTTCCATTACTTTCTTGCGATTCATTTGATTCACTTTTTTTTATCGCGTCTTTACACAAATGCACCTGTGCCAGCATCAGCTGAATTCCGTCTTCCAATTTGTGTAATTCAAGCTGTGCACCTCGTTTCATGCATTTCTCCGAGTCCCTAAAAAACACGAGTCACGTGGTTCGACTTGCACAACCAATTTCAAAAAAGATGCTTTGCAAATACGTGTTTTTCTACATTGTTCATGTCGTCGCATAAAAATTTTTCGTTCTTGATGTCATTTCAATAAGAAAAACGTTACAAATGTTTTGTTAAATATTGATATCAATTCCATTAATTTAATAATAACGAATAAGTTCACTCAATCCGTGAACTGAAGAGTTCAATGAAAATATTAACGAACGATGGTCGGCAGAAATGCATAAAATCGTTCCGATCCCGATCAGTTTGGGATCGGAATGCATCTGACAACGCATCAGATGCAAGTGATGCACCCATTGGCGTCCGGTTGCGTCAACTTCAATGCCGTTCGTCGTATTTCATAAACACAGGAACGGCGTCCAAGGAACCCAGGTCAGGGTTGAGTTTCGGCGAAATGATCGTGTATTTTTGGGTGGGCCGTGTGTTTCTTAGGAAATCGAGCCTCCGAACCGGTGACGTAATCGACGTAATCGTTTGTGGATGTCAGCCACAACGAGTTTGTCGGACGATGATGGGTACGTACGGGTAGGCTGCAGCTCTGCGGCTGTGGCTTCATGCCAATTCCTTGCTATACGAAAATAGGTGGAGGTCGCAGACCAGAGACGGTTTCCCGCTTCGCCGGCGGACCTATAGCTGTGTCATGAAACCGCACAAATGACCGATCGATGCGCGCGCCACGCTAATTTCCACGTTCTCCTCACGCGGGATATATACGTTATTTTTCCGGGGAGGGGGGCGGGGGTGGTTGGATCCATCTACTCCACATAGTTTCTCAGATTTTCGACCGGCGCATGTCAGTCGCCTGGAACCGACCACTATTAATATCCATGCGAAAAACCGCGTCGGGTTTCAATTATCCCAACCAGGTGACGTTCGACTCGCTTAATTATGACTGATGGCGTTAAAGAGATGGAAACATCCGAAACTCGAAAAGATCGATATTCATTAAACCCTCGCTGCCGCATACCGGCGCGAACAGTTACCCCGACACTTCTCCTTTTTCACAAAGTTGTGTCTGATGCGGCGGAATTGTTCAGTCCCCCTTTACGCCTCTACCCAGCGGAAGTGTATTTACCAGGCGTACTTTTGAGCGCGCCTATGGAAGACTACAACCGTGCATTAGGGTTGGCAAGAAAGTTTCTAGCGTTTTTAAAAGAAATTTAGATGTTTGTTGATTTACTCGACAACGTATTTTCTCTGTTCCATTGCTTTTTGTCATTTTTAGGTAATTCGTCAGTGGACAGCGGATCTTTATGCAAAATAAAAATGTTCTACCTGAATCGTAACAAACTGGAGGGAAATAGAAATTTATTTTCTTTCTTATATAGAGATAGCTCGAATAAAGAAATTTATCGAATCGATTTCCGCCTGAGCAACTTCATAATTTCAATACTTGTAAGATGAAAAATACAAAATCGATCATTTCATCGGCAGTAGTAGATTTAAATTTACACCTAGTCATTTTTGTCATAAATGTGATTGTTAAATGGAATCTTAACAATACATCCTGTTGCACATTGATCGCTTTACATTGAGCTGTTTACATATGCGAAACATTCAGTCGAATAATGGAAATTAAGATATCACCGATTCGCAAAATCGAGAATCAACATAATCATCAATTAAACAAGTAAATATGTCGCGTTTGCTCCGAAAAGTTTGGAACGTATCGTAAAAACCATAACGACGATAACATCATTCTCCTTGCAGTTATTATTTCATAAAGTGTGACGCCTGTTATCAAAACAAATGACAGCAAACGCGTTAATGATTATATCATGTCGAGAAGCAGCTTAATAATTTTCCCGTGAATATTAATCGACGCGGCGCAGTATATTTAATTCAATACCACATTAATGTTTTTGTCGTTTTATTTTTACGTTATTTTATCGCAAAATATTTATCGAGCCTTTATCAATGGAAATGATATGTAAATTTGAAGCGCTCGTGATTTTATAGAGACAATTAAAGGTGCTGCGCAAGCGAGATGCCGTGCCCGGTTTAAAAACAGATAATAATTTACTGCGACAGAGAAATTAAGCGACGACCTAACGTTCGCATTAATTGAGAGTTATGTCGGATCTAATATTCAACGAATCGGTCTCTTTCGTCTAGCCGGATCAATTTTAATCCCACGGCCCACGGAATGCAGACCGTACCTCAGACTTTAGCATACGTTACTCGCTTGTGGATTCCCATTTTTCAGAATATGAAACGACAAATCGAAACCATATGCGCATGCCATCTGGGTTTCTCGGCAGTGGCAGTTGCATTGACATCTTCGCCGCGATTTCATTTGTAAGATGTAATATGTATGTACGGAGAATCTGGAGCACAATTACTCGTGGCTTGTCCGTATTACAAGTAGACGGAGGATTTTATGCATTTATGATAATACCGAGTGGGCGCAGTTTGACAGACAGGGAAGATTAAAAGAATTTGAGAATATCGATGTATTATTTCCAGCTTGTCGAGGTTATTAAACGAGTTCTTAAACTCCTTTAATATGAACACACTCGTTTCATTTTTACCCACTCATTTATGTCATAAATGCGTAACAAATCTCATCATTATTTTAGTAATTAAATTGGATCAAAATACCCAATCAATTACAGAAAACCATATATGTTAATGCATACAAATTTATAATTTTCCATGAATAAATTCCAGAATGTAAAACAGGCAAGAATGAATTGTCTCATACATATCTGTCGATTGCATTTTGTTTGAAATAGTTTAATGAAACTTATAATACCTGATCGTGAAAATATTATACGTATGAAAGCCATTGTGAGTTTGAATATCAAATGGAGTAACGCCAAATTCAGCCAAATATCCTTTATAATCTTCACCTTAATAATCTCCTCTAAAAGCCTTCTCTGGTACTTCCTCCATGATCCACAATTAGACCGTGAATTTTGTGGACTTATATCCACACAGGATTTTCGAAAATTCAATCTTCTCAAGAAACTGATTAACGAAGCTTTCATATTATTTAGCTGCCACGAAATTATCACGTACGGATCAATACTGGTAGATTTTCAGATTACGAACAACGATACGACTTCTCAAAGTATCTGAATTAGCCTCGGAGCATAATTAATTAACAGAGAGGATCCTTTAAGGCTGTACCACGTATCGACAAGGTATCGACAACCTTGCGTACCTTGCGTAGAATAAGAAATTCCAACCATTGTTGCTGAATAACCCTATTGTTGCTGATGTTTCATCAAGATCGTGAGTTTAATTTACGAAAGAATTATTTATCCACATACGAATAAACTGCACGTTCATTTTTCTCTTCAGTATCACGTAAAGGAATAATGTTTTATTTTCCAAAAACTTCGCCGTATAATTCTTCGGAGAAAATCAGTATTTCGTCTAACATTAATCAATAACAATGCAAAAGTTGATAGTACTCAATTTAATGTTCTCAGATGTTCATTTTTTTCTCTCGTAAAATATCTCGTGAAGTGTTTTATTATTCTTCCTCTAAATAATCGCGGACCTGCAGCTGCTTAGCGATCCGCAGTCTATTAGCAGCGCTTCGAGTTTTCGAATTTCCGAACAATCTTAATTAGCTTCGTTGCGTAATTAATCAATAGCGACGACGCGATACGATCAAAGAGGTGGGCTGTACAGGGCCGAACGTATCGACAGCGTCACGAGGAATAAGAAATTCCAACCATCCACCAGCGGGGAACACCGTGCATTATTAAAGTTCTAGAGGAATGTCGGGGTGGTCCGATGGCCTAAGACTGTCTCTAACAACAATCTCCCTGGGGATGTTCCGTATTTTCCTCGGCTTACTTACCTCTGCTTTTGCACGCCGTGTAATATCACAGCGGCGCGGCGCACAGCGCTCGGCCAGAATGCTGATAGGTATCGAGATTCAAACTCGCGAAGATTAGTTCCCGGAATTGGGAATTCTGCATGTAGTCCGCGACCAGCTATACCACACCGCGAAAAGATAAACCTTGGACCGGTCCGACGAATCCGCCCGACGAATGGCCGTCACGAAGAATCTCAACGAAGCCACTCGTTAACTTTTCGATTTTTATTCGGCCAACTTTCGACCGGCTCGCTTCGATTTATTTTTATTCAATCGGGAACACCGGTACTTGAGATTCCATCGATGCGCCATGTTTCGTTCGATGGATTACGTATTTTCATCGGCCTGCATTTTGCAACGCCCATCCATCTGCAACTCTTCGAATAGTAGAGCACACCTTTCATCATTTACTTCATGTATTAGGTTTTCTCAAGGGAAAATTAATGCCAACTTTCTACCATTTCGAATAAGTTTTAGGACATTCTGTTCTATCGTCTGTTGCGAGTTTTCAGGCAACTCAAAGATCCCATGCTCGTAGAATTTCTGTTTTCTATTAGCGAAACACCGACTTTGTGAAATTTACATCGCATTAAAAATCTTGAAAAAAGCAAAACAATGGTAAGCCGATGGTACATTCTATCCGTAAACAACGTACAACTTTTTCTTTCCTCCACTACATTTTTACCCTTGCGGTAAGCAAAAAATCGAAAGGTGATGGAGATGGTTAGAAAGCACTACAAGCCAGGAAATGATGTCTGAAATGTCAGCTGTCAAAATATACCACAATTTTGCAAAATACAAATTATTTGCATTGATCGCGAGACACAGGAGTCAAATAGAAATATCTTTCTTCTTTTAATTGTCTTATTAATCTGAAATTAATACATTGATGTCCCTAAATCTTCGTATTTGTTGTCATTTTTGTTATAAATGCATAAAATCTGAAGTCTAGTACATAGTATTTCAACATCTTTGAGAATCGTTCAATTCGACATCAACGTATTTCGATTTAATTCTCCCACACGTTCGAAAATAAAAATCCAAGCGTGAAATAGGATGTTGAAGGTCGGTGCGAGTGAGCGAAGCGAAGTCAACAAAATCGAGCGACGTCTCGATTGAATATCTCGTGATGTCAAGTGCATTCGGTACGCATCCTTTATACCAGAACGTTCATTGTCATCTCGCCCGATAGATATTCATGAGAAATCAGACGTGATGTCCGTTGTCAGGATCAATCGATATCTATCACGTATCTTATGGGTTTACTCTTCCACGTAGTCGTGAGGTAATAATTGCCGGACTCCATTAGGAATTCTAGCTGACGGAAACGTGAAAATTGAAGGCAAATATTTTTCTACCATGATTTTCGAGAAATTGAGCACGCGATATACCTGAATTTTTAATCGCAAACTGCGCCGGCCATAGGACCTGGTGCTATTTTTGTTGAAACCCCAATGGCACGAACTCGCCAGCATGATAACCATTACTGTAAAAGGAAAATGCAATTTTTGTTTTTTTTTTTTGTTTATCCCGTAGTCCAAACACGAGCTCACCTCTATTAAGAAGATAAATACTTCTGTTTGCAGCGAGTAACGCACATATTAATGTTTTAAATATTGAAGAGCTGGGATTGCATTAGTTCGTTTTAATAATGCGTTAAATTTGATTTGTAGCACTTTTCGAATTTATTTATATTTCACGATAGCATGCGAAACTCGAGAAATACATTTTTCATAGATCGACAGACCCGACGCGCCTCAGTTCTATTTCATCGGCGAGCCATTCATTAATTCATGGCAATCAAGCCTTTGCTGAAACGGGAGAAACAATAATTGCTATTCCAATAACAATTAGCGGAGACAAACATTGATAACGATGAAAAGTCTCAGATCTTCCAGCGAATGGAACTTGTAATCACGAGATGCAAAACGTCGATCCAAACCGATTCATCACTGAATAGGAAATCAAGGCAATTCGAAGTTCTTGGATAAATATAACTCCACTCTCGCATAAGAGTAACGAAAACTCGACGAGTTTTTCCGCAAATGATTACCTTCGATTGCTCCTAACATCAATAAAGTTTCAAGCAATAAATATTTATTTCCGTCCGGAAGAACTACTTGGCCGCCATTTGTAACTTTCCGGTTCGTCGGATGTTTCGCTTTTGACTGGAGTGGCCACTATAAATTCTTTATTCAATTTATATCTGAACAACTTTCCGAATATGATTATTTCCAGTGTCTTGGAGACTTTCTTAAAATAGGAAAGCAACGCATAAAAATTAATACCGAACGATGAAGCAGAACATTCGACTTTCAATATGTGCATAAACACTGTCTGTTTATTGTTAAGTTAAAAAAAATGTCTCTCGTTAGACGAGGATCTGAAAAATTCTGTAATTTTGAAACACAATTGAAAATCGCTTGTAAGCTTTCAATAATTGAAACGCACAAGCAATATCCTAAATGTAAATTATTCAAACGCACGTTATTATTAAATTGAATATTATGTATCATATTATAGAAGACGGTGAATTCGTCTGAAGTATTAACAATGATAATCATATTATTTCATGAAAACTTTTAGATTTTTCGGAACCGTTGCCGTTCCCTGTTAAAAAATGTAAAATCGAATTATGTTGACGTAGAGAATTCGGATCCGCGATATTGTCGTTCGAGGTCGGCTCGTTAAAAATCGCGCGAGCGGGTGTTTGAACAAAAATTCTTTCTTTTTTTCACCGTGAGCCGACGTATCGGGGTTGATTCAGTCGAAATGCACCGAGGATGGCGGGATTTTCGCGAGCGTTTAGCTTCCAAAAACCGTGAAACCCGTTCGGATTCATAGCTGTCTCGAAATCACCTTGGACGCGAATCCCCGGGAAGGTAAAGTACCCCAGCAGTGTTCGTGTATACTGTGGGATTCCGGTATCATAGAGGGAATCGAAGTATTCCCCGAGCTGCCGGTTCGATCCGCTAACGGAGTTCTCTCCAAATGTTTGCCATAAGAATGGTCCTACGGATCTAACGACACCGAGTTTATGCCGCATGAGAATAGGACTTTAAACCGAACGACGTCTACGTTTTCATCGTTCCCGTATGCCTTCCAGGAAGAGGTAACTGGCCGATTCCCTTCCACGGGTCTACTTACTGTGCACTTAGTGTGCATTATTGCATCGGCGCGGATTATATTACGCGACATGCTGGACTGACTTCTAGATTCTTTATTCAATCGGGTCTCAATGATTCTTTACGCGCCGGTATCAAATTTTACAGCGTGGTTTATGCTGTTTATGCTAACTCCACTGGAAATCCCCGTTCTTTACTGACAATCATTTTAGTCGGTTAGTGGAAAACTTGTTTCAGCTTAAAGAACCCAAACTAAACTGATTTTCGCTCAAATTCCCAAATAAAACCCTCTGCGACTAGCTTCTATTCGGCACCCCAACCAGAAGATTCGATAAAAAAATATTCCGATAGAATTCATGAATGTTCTACACAGTGGCACACATCACATTGAATTATTTCAGAATTTTTGGTTGCAAACTCAATTTTGAAAAAAATCCGGAATCATAAAAGTGCCGACTTGATATGGAAGTTTTCAGAGTAGCACGTTTATATTATCATGTTAGTTGTGTTTTTTTACGGGATTTTTCGGATGTCGCGAACAGATTTAAAAAGCTTTTTTCTTGTGGACATAAAATTTCTAATACTTTCATGAAACTGCATGATTCAGTTTGATTGTGAACGCATATTGGCTTACATTGGCCTGGCTTCCCATCGGAGCAATGTCTGAAGGATAATTCGGGCGATCCGTCTAGTCGCGAGCCGGCAACCGTCTGTCAGCCCGCTCGTCAAAACATTCGATGGGTTTTGGCGTTCGAGTGTTCACACTGTTCGTCATCGGCGTGTTGAACTGCCGTCAGTTCATCTGCAGCGTTCTCAGGGAGAATATTTTGACAGTCCCCGGCGGCTAGTGATGGACACCCCGGATTCAGGAAGCGAATCGTCATCGCCATTAAACGTATTGTCTTGATTCCGATCTCGTGTAATGATCGGAAAGTACACGCTTTCAATTAAACACAACGATTCTTGCAACGAACGCGTAAAAAACTATTTGAAAGCGTTGCCTATGACTTTAGTTAGTGAAGTGTAATTTTTCCTCGCCACATTAACTCCTTGCCATATTTTAACGTGATGAAGATTTTAAGCAAAGTCGAATTTCAAACCAATATAAATGTTACACCTTCCTTTTTAAATGAAATAGAATTTGATCCGTTTGTTCTCAATATTTAAGCATTAAAATGAATGTAAATAATGCATGCAAGAAATTTTCTTTTCTGTTTTCCGACATTTTTTGGGATAAAGACGTTTTAATCACTGTAACTGTAAAGAAAAATTTCTAACTGGAAAATTAAACATTTCTTCCGACTTAGAATAATTCCATTGTATACGGCAAGTATGATTTTCTTAATTTCATTGATATAATACCTCGTACTATATTTAAAAATGTAGCAATTGATTAAATACCAACACATTTAGTAATGCAGAGAATATTATGAATAATGGTACAGCAATTTTTAATAGTGACTCTGAGTCAGCTTTACGATTTCTGAACGATGTGTATTCATTAATCAAAGTGAAGTGAAATATTGTAATCAGTCGTTGTTGCAGGAATTAGAATGTTCGATCCATTTCGGCAAAGTTATATTCGACGTTATAACACAGGACCGTCGCGCTGCGCGCTTCAAAGATGATGAAACTTATCTGAAAAAGACAGCTCGTATTCCTGCGTCAATTTGAACTTCTTTATTGAAAGTAACGTCACTCTTAAAGTAACTGGAGTTTGGTCCCACTGGTTAGTTTAAGAAGATTCGTCGGAGGAGTTTCGCCCGCAACAACCAGTAATACGTTAACTTTCGAATTTAAATCCTGTACTTACTTCGTCCGCTTCTTACGAACGGAACTTAACTTGTCGACCCGTTATTAAGCAGCAGCGATTAGTTTCGACCCGAAGTAACGTCGTGCATAAGTAACACTCTCTGCTTTTCGTACGAAACTCGGTAGGATCCCCGCTTTCATATCGTTAACGCGATGAATGCCACGTCGAAGAATGAGTTTGAGCAAGTGATATTAAAGAATCTTAGTTAATAGGTATTGTAGGAAGTGTGGGATTCGTATGTTTTTTATTGTATTAATGTGAGGATCGTGTGTGTGTGCGTGAGTGTCGCGATACTGCGATTGCGACACACATCTTGTTAAATCAATATTTGTTCTAGAACATTCATAAACATTTGAGAAAGAAGGTTATAAAAGGATGTGTTCACGTAGCGATTCGTCTTTTGATCGAGATACGAAACGATACGAAACACGTCACGTTTGATTTAAATACGATACGATTACGTTAATTATTATTCATGTATTAGTTGTGTACTTTCTTTTCGAATTAAAATAGTTATTAAACATCTTTTCTATTACAATTGGGGGCTCGTCCGGGATAATCACAAATAATCACATCGATCAAAAGACGAATCGCTACGTGAACACATCCTTTGATAACCTTCTTTCTCAAATGTTTATGAATGTTCTAGAGCAAATATTGATTTAACAAGATGTGTGTCCCAATCGCAGTATCGCGATACTCACGCACACACACACGATCCTCACATTAATACAATAAAAAACATACAAATCCCAGACTTCCTACACTCGGCCGTCCTGAAAAAGCATATGGCCTCCGATGCTTTCATCACACTCACTCATTCATACAACAAGAAACATACAAATCCTTTCCTACATTCCTACAGTATTGCGTTCGTTTCTATCTGGTTGGCCGCTACAGAAAATTCGAATGATCACATTTTCCATTTTCAATCTTCGAAGAACTGCGATAGAAATAGCTACGAATCATGAACTAATATAACGCTTTGTATCACCGACTGAAATAATCGATGATCTCTTGAGAAACCTTCCATTCCAATCTCTAAGTGTTCCGTTTCAAGATCATCGTCGATCCCAGTGGAAAAATAAGTTATTTCAATCTAGTAATCGAACTATTTCTATCTTAAGGGGTTACACCTGTGAATGCTCGAAAAATAAGTATTTATAACGTAAAACAATGTTCAGTGGATGAATATAAATTATTAGAAGACTTTAGAAATACTATTATATTATCTTCAATCTATTAAACATATTAGGAAAGAACATGAATTTTTATTTTGCATAAATATCCGCTGGCTAATGGTTAAACTAGAAGTTCATGCCAATAATCTGATAATAATACACGATTATCCTCGAAATCTTTAGATCTTGTTGCAGTATCGTATTACACCAGCTAATTTTTCTCGTAAACGCATAAAACCCGCACTCTGGTTACCACCACGCGATACGACTCCGCTTTCGAAGCCATAAATCCGGCAGTTTTACGAATTCGCAAATAGAATAGAGAGGGAATTTCTAAAAATCCTGTACCTTGAACATGTAATAGTTTATAATATACGGCTGTTGCCAAGACATCAAGACAAGGCATGTTAACAAACAGAAGACAGTAAACCGAGCAACACGCACATTTAATAAACAACTTTTATAAAAAACCGTACAAACATGAAACCCAGATTCCAAAATATTCGCGGCCGTCTCGTCACGGTTTATTTCCGTCTGTGCAGTTGCACAAATATAAACCATGATTCTTGAAATTCGAACTTCGGGAGAAACAGCGGGATATGAATATTCCCGAAGGTTCAGAAATAAACTGACCCGTGGATTTCGGTGACGATCGTTGAATCGGCGACACAGGATCAAGACGAGACCCGAGAATATATTGTATTAAGCGTTGCAGCTCGGAGAATAGGTTAGCGACACGCTGGGATCGTAATCAGTCGAATCGCTGGCTCGCATATCTCATAATCAAACCGGTATCGGAAATTTAGGCGATCGACCGTGTGATTGCGCGAGCTCCAATCACGATCAACTGTCATACGCGACGGGAACGAGTAAACAGAGAAATGTTCGAGTTAATCGCAATAGCGAGGCGCTGTTTCACGGTGTGATTACTCCGTAAAATATGGCAACGAAAGAACAGGATCGGCGAACTGAATTGCATCGTAATGCATCGGCATGGCGATATGCACCGGCTCCACCAACGAAATCACATTGTGCGAACGTTGAGCAGCTTCCCTCCTGGGGCTGAAATGATCAATTTTTTGGGAGATCCATATCGAAGTTCCTTCCTTCACGGTGACGTCTTAATTTTTTCTAGGGCGAACAATGTGAACCCTTTAGTAGAAACAATGGATGCTCATTCTCTGCTGCTCGAGAGTTAGTGTCTTACGTGCTAAAGATGTCGAGACTGGGAAAAAGGCGGCAACTTTTCTTACTCTGGTAACTAGATTGCGGATCTTATGCAAATTGAAATTTTTGCAGTCGAAAGTTGCGAAACTAAGGGAAATAGAATTTTCCTTTTCTGCGTTAACAGCTTCGACGCGTTAAAAATAACGTACACAAGAATGAAATTCTGCGAGAAGTTTCTACCTTGTTCCACGTTAAAGATTATCGGATAATATTCTTTATGAGAAAGTCGAATAACCGAGAAAATGATAAAACTGGTAGACTGCGGATTTTTATGCGTTTACGAAGAAATTGGCTGGGTGAAATATTAGACAGTGAACGATTAGAAAAATCATAGAATGTCGTTAGGATGTTTTCAATGTAAAAATGTTTTCAATCAATTGTACAATAACACGTAATAAATATTATGGATACCGAGGTCGCGGAGTCGCAAATCCGGTCGGAGCTTGCGCCTGTTGTTCCGGTTCATTAGTATAATAAGCAAAACTACTTCCCTTGTATCATTGCTCCGTAAACTATTACCAACCGTAATAGGGTGAAACCGTCCGTGTTAAAGTCAAAATTCTCACTCCCGCACACGGTGAAGTACTATTTGCCAGGGCTAAGGTTATCCAGAGATCATTCTTAAGTAGTTAAGCAGTTCCGACTATGTTCTTGTTGTCAATTCGCGAAGTTAGTTTTAGTTGCAACTCCGCGTTGTAGTTGGGAACTAATTTCCAAATGGCAATGCTGCGCAATGCTTCAATCTCCAAATTTGTAATAGGCTCATTCGGAAAAAAATTTCTTGTTGCTGTTAATGACGATGCTTTTCATATGAAATTTATTATTGTACCAATTTTTTAATTAATGTCACATAACGGCAAAGGACAAGAGATAAAGAATATTGTCCTCGAAGGTATATATTTGTCGCATAATCTGAATGTTTCAGAAGTCGAATCGCGTGGAAAGACTGGATATTATGACTTTGTCAGAAATAAACATTGTTTGCTGTCACGGGTTTAATCTATTCATTCGCTTCAGTGGATTCATTAACGAGCACAAACTTCGGCCCGCGGCTACAGATTGAGAAGAGCATTGTGTACGATTCGGTGTATTCAGTGTAATCCAACGTCGGCTTCTTTCGTGAATCCAGCTTTTAATCTCGTTCGTGCTCGCGCGACCCGGTAAGAAAATTGTTTTCTTCAAACGAAATGAAGGATCCCTCTGCCTTCTAATTATCGTCGGCCAGGCAGAGGTATGCTCACGAGCTCAAAGGGGAAAGCCAATCCACACGGTGCGCCGCCGTGCCGTGTCGTTTAAAAGCGCACCCGGAAAATTATTACCCTCCGGAGAAACTTGAGAATAAGTGAAAGGACTTCAAGCAGTGGAACAAGTGTCGTATTGAAAGGAAATCAGGCATAATAGAGTGGCGCGAACGCTGTTTGCTGCGACGTTAGAGCGTTACGGCATAATAATCTCGTTAAATTGCCGCACCAACGTTTGCGCCGAGATATTTTGTTCAATCGTTTATTTACCTTCCCGCGAGAAACTTTGGGCAAGTTAGATTCGTTCGGTGTGAAAGAGCATAGATTTTTATTTTTCTGTACGCGACGTTGCTAGTTTATACTTTTTCGATGTGGAAAGCTGAACTTTGTATTTTTCATTGCTTCTGTTTGTTATTGCGTGCTGCGGATCTTTATGCAATTGTAATAAAATTGAGTAGATGGAATTCAAAATTGCTGGAGAATTTAAAGAATTGAAGATGTCGATATATGATTTCTCCTCTGGTCAAATCGTTAAGGGATGAAATAACATTCAATTTACCTAGTTTCTCTTTCTTGCGATCGATGCAAACAAGTTTCATTTTGTCAAAAATACGACAGAATCGTATAACATTGAAATGTTCTATTGAACAACAGGATCACTACTACAGCGAAAAATGTGTCGCACGATTTCCGAATAAAATATCGCGTCAAAGGCACGGATAATAAACTTCGAGCAACTTTAAGTAGTTATTTGTGAAAGGCTCGTCAGTTATGTATGCAAAAAGGAACGAAAAATTCTCAAAGAGAAGGTTTCACAGGAGATGACAAGGGAAGCAGGGAACTTTAAAAGATGAGCACTGCTGAAAGAATCCGTGACGCGGTGCCACGTATCGTTTTCATGAGTAAGGCGTTTCGAAGTTTACGCCGGGACATTTTCAAAGTTTCGGGGCAAATAAATTTCAATCGGAGGAAAAAATTGGACGCCGGAAGTTCAGCGGATGATATACATATTTATCTCGTCTCCTGGGGAAACTAGAACGTGTACAGAACCGTGTACATATTTTATATCATCAAAACCAGATTCGAGTGTGTCCACTAAAATTGTACATTTTTTACTTGTCTATCTTCTATCTATATAAAGAAAAATTAAATGCTGTTCATTGGTAAGCGTATCGCTTGAGAACGGCTGGATCGATTTAGCTAAATTAAAAAAAAATGTTCGCAATATTCCGAATAAGGTTTTTAGGGAAAGAAAAAATGGAGAAGTTGCCCGGACAAATGGAAAATTCCGGAAAAAATGAAAGTACTTTTTTCTATGGGATTTTTGCATGAACTCAAGACCATAACTCACGCTTCGAACGATGGATATGCGTAATTCTATTTTTGTTTCGTTCATTATAGTCCTGAAAAAGTTTTCAGGAAAAAAATTTGAGACAATTACAAAAGGAAGTCGGAAAATTTGGACAAACTGCAGAAATCATAATTTTTGAAGCGGTACAAGTAGCAGAAAGTAACGATCACAAAAAAATTTATTAAAATTTGGAGAGTCAGCTAGTTTCTAATCGAATTGGATTATTTTACCATTCTGATGGGAATCGAAAAAATATGAATCATTTCTTAAAATTAAATCTGCAGGTTCAATAAACTTATTAAACACGTTTGGAAGACGATGGTTTGGAAACGGTACAGTCTAATATATCAGGTGAAAAATCGGATCAAACGGTTAATTAATCGCCAGGTATGACAAGAGTCATTATCCCTAGTGACCACGTGGGTCGGTCTCTCCTTTGGCAGGATAGTTTCATAAATCTGGCAGAGCGCGAGCATGAAAATTTATGCTCGGTACGTGGGGCTGGCATGCGATCAGGTTGCGAACCGTACCTAACCCACGAATGGGGAAGAGCGTACTCGCGTGCAGATTTGCATAAGTCAGCCGATACGAAACACCGGCAGATGACGGTTCCGTGACACGACTCGTCGTAACGCAGACGGCAACGATTCCCGGCTAGGTACGAACTTCTACGCGCATCGTGTAAACGCAAACAGGGTGGTGTTATTGCGCGCGGATTGAATTGCAGATGCTGGAGCGAGTGCGTACCGCATCGAAAACGCGACGAGGATCTCGTTTCCCCATCGCTTTTTCTCCCCCATGGAAATCATTTTTAATCTCTGTGTAGTTGCGCGAACGAAATCTGGAAAATATTATGCGAAATTTAAGGGAATGCTAAGTTGTCGTAACTTTGTGCAAAAATATTTGAATGTAGACTATAATAAACACCGGCACAATTGAAAATTTGAATAAATTTCATAAGTGCGAGATCCTGAAATATGAAATGTTTAAATTTACTCTGGCTAGCAGATTTTCCTATTAGAAATAACTGTGAAATATTTTGAAATTTTGTGTTTGCAACAATAAAGACCGGTGGAATTGAAAATTCGGGTAAATATGATCACGTTGGCGAAACGCTTTCCGTGATTGAAATTACCATGCATTTCGGTAAGCACGTTATTTTCGGGTATTCATTTTTCAAGCGCGGTATGATTTCATCCGGATTACCATTCATAATGAATGCCTAGAATCAAGATTTGCATACAGTTTGGGTATGTCGCAACGCGAAAGCGATAGAAATTGCACCGAAATCGATTAAAGCCCGAGTTTCAGTGAAATGCACAGCCAGTAAACTGAAACAAGTAACTGAAGTTTTGGCATGTGTATAACTATATTACGTACTGTCACATTAACAACGTTAAACTGCAAAGGTCAGTTAATCATACAATTTGTATGCAGCGAGACTTCAAATTATATAGTACGCTCGAAGGCACTGCAAAATTAAATCAATGAATTATTCTTACTATTTGGGTCGAACCGGTGGATCACGTCCGCGGACAGTTATTAATTAAATATGTTTACTTACTGTATCATTGCATTGGCCATGAAATACGTCGTACGCGTGCACCCGCGACACGTGCGTCAAGGAATAACGTGCTACTTGAATATTTATTGCATTAGATGCACCACAAATTAATCTGTGATATTTATATAATAGTGGTAATAGTAAAAGTAGCGTAAATGTTCCACAACATTCCTAAATATAATAATTATTAGACTGCTGAATTTATACTTATTTTGAACACATTAATATTATTAAGAGACAAAATATATCATTATGGTAATTCTAATTCTTCCAATTGATACACACAAGTTTTATTTTGTATAAAGACTCGCGGTGTAATGTTTACACAGTTTGCATGTTTCGTTTCCGGAAAAGTAAAATGGAAACACGATACACATGACGAGCCATTAAAAGTTACAGCTGCCACCATTTATTAAAATCGTGGAAGTAAAAAGTAATTTCTTTTCGGAAAAAATTGTATTCGCTATAAAAAAGCTATCTCGTGGTTGGGACATGTAGGCGAGTCGCTTATGGCAGTGGCGGTATTTATAATTTCATAGCTTGCATTAAACACTGAACGAAGTCCGTATGTTTCATTATTCAAAAGTGGAACATGTGACATAATATTCTCTATCGTACGTTGCACTTATTAAAACATTTTAGCAGCAACGTTTAAAATCCTCATATTTCCTATCATTTGTCAGTTTTCAATTTCTCGGTCATCGTTTCAATTGAATATGGGGCACGTGGAGCTGCGACAGGCGAGGGTTAAACCTTCGTACAAATGATAAATTATGATTTCGAGAATGGCGGATGGGGGTTAAGGTTACGGTCGTCACCGTGACAACGCCCCCGCGGTTCTAAAAAGTGTATTAAACTGGTTTGGAAAGTGGCGCGGCGTTTATTATACGAATTCAATTGTCCGCGTGCAACGTTGAACATAAGCGACTAATGAAAACAAACACACTAAAGCCCGGTTATTCCACACCGCTTTTGCTTTCCCCTAGTTAAATCGAATCCCCGGGACGAGCAAACAAAGGAGGTTATCGGTCGGGTTACATGGATTCCTCCTAGTCGCAAAGAAGCGCGAAAATTTCACAGTTGGATTCGGACGTTCCATCGGGATAATCGGATGCCCGTTTGTGAAATTGATACGCATAAACGCGTATCGATTCGCGCAAGCTTTGCAGAGAACGATCGGACGCCTGTGGGAGGGCCTCAAATCACAGGACAGGAATTATTTCGAAACTGTCAAACGTGAAGGATGAGCTGAAAGCAGCAGCATGCAGCGCGCCGGACTTGTTAAGGCCACGGTGGTGTTACCAGCCGATAAATGTCGCTGAGATTCACCGATCAACGTCATGTAGAAATCATCGTAATTAAACGAACCGTCGATGGTTGCGCTCAGCAAAATTAACTCGGGCCCAGACTAATTGAAACATTGGTGGCACATGTCCAAAACCCGTTTCCGAATTTTGAGATAACAGAAACGAAATGCAATCAAACCTTAGAATTAATTGATCTTCACATTTTTATTCGTTTATGTATTTAAAACATTAATTATAGCAGGAATACATATTTTAATTTCAGGTTAATGTTACAAAATCTTTTCTAGATACATGACACAACCTCGGAAAATTAGATCCCTCAATTGTTTAATATTACGACTGCCAATGGCATTGAAAATCAAACTTTGGAAAAGTTCTTCATTTTAACCTATCTCGTCGGTTTTTTGTCATCTGAGCCCTCAAAGTTCATTAGCTACGAAGTATCGAAAAACACGTTGTGTATCTTGTGTAAAATATTGAACATAAATGATTTTCAGTCGTGCATTTTCTAAAAGAACTTTCTGAAACTATCTGACAGAAATAGATCGAGCTGGCAAAGACCCCAACTTTCATAGAATGATTGACAGAGACAGTACCTTTACAAATCACATTACTGCTATTCTAAAAATTTTTAGACTTGACGAAATTCTTTTGTCAGTATACTTGTTCTTCAGTTAATTGAACCATGAGCTTTCGAGGTTAATAATACATTACATTGTTTGAGCACCAGCACTTAATTATCAAGTATTGTGTCAAGTAAGTACCGTTTTGTGTATACGGTATCCAGGAGTAAACGTTTCGAACTAGTTCCGAAAATTGTTTGTGCATCGATGGATCTCTGAATTGTTGAAATAATAAATTACCGACTGGCCTGACGTTCAAAAATCTCAACAGTAACAACTACGAACATTGGGCTACGCGGACCTCAATTCGCTGATCGGTTCATTTGGTGTCGGTTTCTGATAGTTATAGCATTAAAAGTCGATCGATTTTCGCGTCAAACGTGTGAGTGAAAAATATCTGAGCCTTTCAAAACTAACTGCGTTTGATTTGCACTAAAAGTGGCTATTTTTGGTTTCTATCGAAACTTTCAACCATTCCGTTTACAAGTGAAATGAATTTCCTCAGATAATAAAACGAATAAAATAAAAAAAAAAACAATGGATCGTGTATCTACAGAATTCGTATAGATAGCCAAGAAGGATTTGAGATGTATGGTGAGATGATTTTAAATATTTTCACGAGCAGATATCTGGGAGTTTCTTTCGGTTGTATTTTTGTGAAAGTTTCGTTGTTTGCGTGGGCGCTCGCCTCAAACAGCCGGCAGCTTCCTCGGTTACTGTAATAGCCTCCAATTTTCATACGGCAGGGTCTCTCTCTCTCTCTCTCTCTCTCTCTCTCTCTCTCTCGTTGGTGCTTAAAGAAAGTCAGTGAAATTTCCCGGAGATCTCCCGACGCGAAAACCCAGGGAACTTCATAGGTTTCCGCGTGGCTTCGCGCCCGTCGAATTTAATCCCCTTATACCAGTTTTTACCGAACGCTCACGCTTTCGGGGAAAGCCTTTGGTATATCCTCACGGTTGTGACTAAGCGGCTCCGCCAAGTTGTCTAACTTTCCGGCGTATAAACCGCGTTAATTTGATCTACAACGTCGAGAAACCGGGCCTGGATTAACTTGCTTGTCCGACATGTGGGTCACGGTTTGCGGATGCGCATCCCCTGTTACACTATCGCCCCCTTAATCTGCCATTAGACTTATTAATCGGCCGCGGCAACGTTTCATCGATTACGGACTTATGTGTATCGAGCTGTTCAGACGGCTCTTGATGCTATGTAACCACTTGGCCAATTTCAATAACCCAGCGCAACACTGATCTTCCCGGTTCGCTGGCAGCGTTATCAATTTTCATTTTGGCACACCAACATTCTCCGATTCTTCCAATCTCTACTATATCTTCATTGTTGTCACACTTGTATTTAACATTTTTGTCAGTCTAATCAGTGATTTCGAGGTGCACTCAAAGACCGTACATGCATTAGGCTCTTGCTCAGAGAGTACATAATAGCTTCCGATGAACTTCCGACCGTCTCTGGAAATCATAAATTGATACAAGGCGTCAAGCAGCAACACACTCCATCATCTTGCAAAGTCACTTCGTCGATAAGTGACATCCGTGACTAAGTAGTTTGAAACTGGAAAGGCTTCTCTAAAAGGTGTCGGGAAGTTCTGATGTACGTCTCCGGCGACGATAATAAACTGCGAAATCTTCATTTTTGACAAGGTGGCATGATCGCGGACGGGTACGTCGATGGTTTTACGTCGGGATACGGAATCGTATCACTTGTTAAATTTAATAGGTTGGAAATAGGCTACCGATAAATATTAATCTTCCTCATTGAGAAACGGAAATGGTTTCATTGGAAAACACCGTTGCGCACAGTTCGGGAGAAGATCACAGTGAGACTTTCGGAGTTGCGTCGTTTGCACCCCCGATTTGGACAAGTGTCGACGAATCACAGTGCAAGGGGTTCCATAATCTGCGGGCAAAGGGTCCGCACGTGCTCTCGCCGATCTCCGGACGTGGTATTCAAGTCGGCGACAGCGCAAGCTTCGTCCACCGTGGATTTCACAAGAGCGGAACAGTCGGTGATCCCCCGAGCACCGATGAATTAATGATTTCAGCGGTGACCCGGCAAGAACGGGCTCTTTTACGGTGGCATCCGCATCGGCGAGCACTGTTGCGCAATTGAAAGCGGTTGGACCTTTTGACGTTGTTCCGTTCGGGGCGCACCTTTGCCGGAATTGCTCAAAGAATCGACAAATTCGAGTTGCGTGGAGCGGTTGTCTCGCGGCGATGCGCAAAACAGGTGAGCAAGCGAGAGAGAGAGAGAGAGAGAGAGAGAGAGAGAGAGAGAGAGAGAGAGAGAGAGAGAGAGAGAGAGAGAGAGAGAGAGAGAGAGAGAGAGAGAGAGAGAGAGAGAGAGAGAGAGGGAGAGAGAGGAGAGAGGAATGAGAGAGCACAGAGAGTGAGTGTCGATGTCAGACGCTCCGGGCGAAGCGTGTGCAAGCGTGTAGCAGCGAAACGGGCCAGGGAAACTCCATTCTCTTTCCAGTTGGTCTGTGCCAATTCCCCCGAGTGATGTATCACCGTGGCGCCGTAATGCAAGCGGATAACAATATGCCGGTTCCAAAGACGCGTTTTGGGAATACCTAGGAATTATATCCGCGGACTTACGCGTTTAAATATTTTCCCACCTTTGCGTCTCCGACATCGACTTCAATCCGTCCGTCTTCTTCTACTGTATTTTTTTCACTCGTTGCAGTTGCATGCAACCAGTGAATCACCGGAGAAGGCAAAAAAAAAAGGACGGATTTCCTTCCAACCTGCAACTCCGATATCTCGTCGGTTTTTCTTTGGTCTCCCTTAGCGTTCGGTCCGGTTACACGTTGTCTCGAATTAAACTTTTCCTTCTCCCTTTATCCTCAAACAGGGCAAAACGAGGAAACCGAGTTTTTGCGGCGGCCGCTCTGCCGCATTTGAATGAATTCCGTTTGCTCTTACATGTGAACCTGGCACCGCTATTGTTTCCATTTGTTTTTCGCGGTTCTTTTTTTTTCTCTGGGCTACCGTAGCCCGAGCTCGTGCCCGCTCGTTTCCTTGTGATCCGACGGACGATACTCCAATTGCGGATCGAATGCATAAACCCCGGGCACGCTGGAAAGGTAAATAGATACGAAAATCGATGGTCGGGAAAGTTTTGCATTTATTTACAAGTGAAAGATACTGCCGGGCCAGACACTGTTCCCGGGGATCCGATGAATTTGTAAATACAGCCTCGATGCTCTGTTCCCGAGCATCCGACGTAACTGGAAATTATTGCTCCAGGTTCGATCGTGTCTTTAGTGGCTGACGATCAGTGAAAAACGTGCACTCGATCCCGGAGACTGTTACTGTCGCAGTGACGCTTCTGTTTTCATGTTTTGTCAGTGAACTGCGGATTTTATGCATTTATGACGAAGATCGGTAAGCGCGATTTAAAGCTGCGCACATATTAAACAGATTTAAAGACATCAACGTATCGGTTTCAGCTTAATCAAATAATTAACACTAGAACTACCGGATGTGTCAAAATGTCTTGCTCCTGGTTTGTTCTTTCAGAAATATTCAAATTACAAATATATTTATCCGAGAAATTATTTCAGTGAACTTCTCTATTGAAGTATTTCAACAAAACTGAAGAAAGAAGAAAGAAATTTTTATTTTGTCCCTGTGTCTTGCAATCAATGCAAACAGTCTTTATTATGCATAAAGATCCGCAGTCTATTTATCTGTTCTGTTGACGATAATACTTTCCCTTGTTTCTTACGTAATTATACACACAGCTTGTCTTTATCCTCATCGACAGTCCTGATGATAGAAAACATTTTTATAAAAGTGCCAGACCTATTTTGAATTTTATTCAACGAGATTTGTGGTTTTTAACACCGTCTAATGTGACGTAATTCATAATGGAGGAAGTTGCGTGTTGCAAGAAGACGGAGAATACGCAACAAGAATATTCTATGCTGTTCAAGTAGCATAGGTCCGCCTATGGTCAGACACATTCTACTCACCGGGATTACGTTGGAAATGAAGCTTCATGGGAAAATTTATTCTACTCGGTTTCTTTGTTCGTATACGTAGAATCACCACCTATCCGGTTACAGGGGCCTCACCAGCCGCCTCACCCGACACAAGCGGGAACGCTTCTTTTTCTCGAATTTGAATATCAAATATCCAAGCAGTCGGAACCGGCTTCAAAAGCTCCGTCTTCTTTTTCGACACGGTTGAAATTTGCTGAATATGAAATAATCCCGACGAAATTATCTTTCACTAAATTTCAAGTCGGGAACACGATACTCTTACGCATTTTCTCGCGGGCCGAGCCTTTCGGAAATGTTAAACCCCGATGCTATCGCTATCAACGAAACTCGATACATCGGGTCGCGCGCACCAGAAACCCGACGAAAATATTTGCAACTAAACTGACACCATACATTTTCGGATGGCGTATTAACGGGTGCTTGTTAACGAGAGTGTAAAAGTTGTTCAAGTATAGTTACTAGAATGCAGATCTGTATGCATTGATGAAGAAATTAGTTGGGTGAAATATAGAACAGTAACATTATTTTTTAACATAATAAAGTCGGGATGAAATCAATTTTTATTTCACTCCTACTTTCCTCAATCAATGCAGAACATTTCTATTTTGGTACCACATTTTTTTATTTTTTAATTATTGAAATGATAAAGATGCTTCCATCAGAAATTAATCAATGAGTTTTTCTTTTCAGTCGCATATTTTTATGAAGATTGTGAACAATTCAAATAAGTCTTGTAATTTTTATAAAACAATATACATATATCCGTGTACTCGTTTTACAAACCGACAGGATTTTCTCTGAAAATGTATGGTGCAATTTGAGTTGCGAATTGAGGAGGTGCTTCTGATCGAAGATCGAAATATGTACGCCGTCCCGCGGAGAAGTATTTATTATTTTATTTTCGTTTGACGTCGGTGGACAGACGCTCGTTTCCCGTGGCGCGACAAACCAAACTGGACGAGGATGTTTTTCGATTTGACCCCCTTTGTGCGAGCCTGGCCCGACTGCATTGCAAATCAACTTTGAACGCGCTTGCTATCTCTTTCCCAGTCATTCTCTTTCGGATACTTAACCCCTTTTGTATGGCTGGCAAACTACGCGAAAGTTTATGTCTCTCTAAACTCAAACGTTTTACTGTTTCATTCGGCATGCAGAGGGGGTCCGCTAACTTCGTTGCGAATAGTTTTTTAGTGAGTACCGAGGTCCATTTTAAATTTCGTCTCATAAGATCCCCGTGGCTTACGTACCATGAATAAAAGAAGATTTATAGCTTCTTCGGCGAGGATCAGGCCTGATATTATATTCGGAATTAACTATGCGAGGCCGCGGAACCGACGCGACCCCCGGAAAACTCACTTGGAAACACGCTCCACTGTGATCTTGATTAAATGCATGGAAGTGCATCCGACTTTTGATCACTTTAACTTTGCCGTTTGTGTACGACTCCGGCCATAGATAAAGTGGCAGCCATAAGTTATCTCCCTGTAATAACTTAGTTTCAACCATATTTTGGTTGCTGACGGTAGACGGCGGAATTTTCAGCGAATTCTCATTTTTATAGGCTGCTCGCTCCAACTTTTGTATAATTACTACAATAATACTAGTATTATTGTTGTTCACGAATTCTTTCAGATTTTGAAATAATTATAAAATGAAATCAGCTTGATCAGTATTTCTACTGCGTCAGTGTAAAAATCGTGTTTCATTTATTTTTTTAACTGTCACGCAACCAACCGTGAAGTCTGAAAAATTTCATGAATAATAATTATAACGAGATATATCGGCACTGTAAAAATATAGGTGCGGTCACTCTAGGACTTCCATGTGAAATCTGCATTTTTTCGATTTTTATGAGGTTTTTGATTTTTCACTAGCAGGATTCTCAATTTAAAAAATCTGAAACAGATCGCAGACCATATGGCTGGGTGCGTGACATGTCTCGGATTTTTCAAAACGTGATCAACTATATTTTTCCGGATTTACCCTGTAACAATCCTCGCGGTCGAGATACAGGGCTGAAATTTTGCACAGTATGTTTTTTCATGATTCCCCATCAAATATATCGAGATCAACCACCAACTCTTATGCTTGATATAAATTGGGGTTGAACAAACATTTCCCATTTCATAGAAATTGTTCACTTTACTACGTTTTGTATGGAAACGAATGCTGAAAATGCATAAAATTCGGAATCCACGAATCGTAAACAGAAGCAGAACCAGGACTTTCGACGTTGCTAGTAAATTTATTATCCAGCATTGTAGTAAAACAGAAAGGCAAAGTAGGTTATGCCATTGTTTGTAGAATATAGGTACACATGTGCAACAAGAAACTTCAATGTGTACCTTCAATCACTTCAAAATTGTGTGTACCTACTATGAGCAAGTGAAAACAAATTTCCATATTTCACCTTAATATTTTAATACCACGCTCTCTGGCAAAAATTATTCAAGTTTAGCTTTTCACCTTCACATTACCCTTAACCCCTTGCTTATAAATTAGTGGCATACCTCCAGGAATAAGCCAGCCGTTGACTTTACAACGGGTATTATGCTTCTTTAATCATTTCATTGACGAGAAGAAAAAATTTCAATCTATAATAATGAAATATTCTATAAAAAAAATAATTGTATTCTATTTCGTCTTAAAATAAATACATAACTTTCATATTTATAAGATGAACTGGTTGAACGTAGAAATCTGAAGTTGTATTTTCTAATTAACGGTGAAAAAAACGTGAAAAATGTCATGGAGGCCGATTACCCCTGCTGTACGTTTTCCCGCGAATCCGCTCGCATTCGCGGAAATTTCGGCGAGCAAACTTTCGCGTTTCGAGCGTCGCAACTTGGTATTTTCCAGAGGAAAACTTTCCGGGCGCACGGGAGGGAAAGTTTAAAATAGCAAAAAGGGCAATTACGCGCTCGCGGACTTAATAGATCGCAAATGACGGAACAACATTAAGTGGCAGAAACAATATCGGGACAAAAGAAAGTGGCTCGAAACTGCGGATGGGGGAAACAAATGAGCGGGAAAGTTTGCCGGGATTTCTCATGCTCGTTCGCAGGACTAAACTTGCGTAACGCTGTTGGCGGAAGCCGCGACGGCAACGAAGATTCGACAAAGCGGCTTCCCACCGGCTCACAGCCGAGGTGTGCCTTAAACAGAAACAATACGGGGAGACCCGGCAGAACCAAGTTTCCACGTAACCAGAAAGCAACGGATGCCGGCATAAATATTTCAAGCCGTCAGGTTGCGGATATGATTCACGCCCCGCGATGCCTTGCGACGCTCGGCTCCGAGGAACTGGCTCCCCTGTAACCTGCGAGTGTTCACCAAAAACATGCGTCGCTCGGAGTCAACAAATAAATCATGCGAGCCTGTTCCTCGCGATTCGCGCGAGTGCTACTGACGCGAGAAACGTACGGTATACACTCTGTCCTACAAGAGCGTGTCGACGATATTCCTGTAAATATTCATATATTTGTAAAAATAAACGTTTATACGAGTCAAATCTATACACCAAACATTAATACGCTCTTACTTAGTAAGGGATCCAATTTCCTCCATTAGCAATTATAGCTTGGCACCGTCTCGGCATACTTTCAACTAATTTCTCGGCGTACGCTACAGGTAGTGACCTCCATATCTTCTGAATATGGTGTATGTACAAAAGTTCTTAGTTTGGCAGAAAACGGTTGGCTATCCCTAACAATTTAAGTGAATGCTTCAATATTAGTAAGAATGTAGTTCGTTTTAAAATTTCTAAAATCCAACAAAATATTCCATACTCTGTAAATATTGTATATAACAACTGCAAATCTATCTCCCCACGTTATACCTATAAATAAGAAGTTATTCACGCTTCGATTCGCTATCGCTGTTACCAAAAGGTCGCTCCCATGTTACGATTCTCTCCTTATATACGTTTGGTTGTATTCGCTCTCTTTTTGTCTCACGAGTCCTTCGCATTCGCACCGTTGTGTTTTTACCTCTTGTCAACAAACTCGGCCTTCCGAGTTTGTTGCTCTCGCTTTTTCTGGGGTCCGCGATCGTACCCATATGATCGGGCTTCCCCGGTCATTGCTCTCTACACTAATGACCTTGTTGTTGCTGCGACCAGTATAAATAAATTAAAAGAAAAAGAAAAGTCAAGTGAGCGTCGCGTATTATAATGACCGAACTTGTGGAACAACGGATTCTTGTTCGGAAACCATTGGTATGATCCTCCTTACAGTACTGATCTAGCTCCTTGTGACGTCTGGTTGTTCTTCAAAATGAAAAAATCTCTCAAAGGACAAAAATTTGCAAACGTAGAAGCATTAAAACAGAATACGACGAGACAGCTGTTCGCGATCCTTAAAGATGATTTTTAGGAGTGTTTGTGTAAGGATCTCTGGAAGAATGTTGTGGCTTCTAATGGACAATACGTTGAAGGGGACACAATTGATATCAATCAGGAGTGATACTTCCACCCGCTACAGCACAAGGTCGGATACAACCACGTATATCCACGCGAGAACCAGCAATGCTTTTTCGCAGATATCGCACGGAAAACCGTTCTCATTACGCGGCGTTATTTCGGCGTCGCGTTTGCTGTGAAAACCAACTCTCGAATCACACGGTTAATTGGCCGCCGTGTCATTCGAGATTTGTCACTCGCAAAATCTAGCCGATCGTGTTGCCCAGACTCATTCATTTTTATTATTTTCTACAAATTTCGAACGTATCACTCGACACTCCATTCTAGCAACGTTTGCGATGGAGCTGTTCGCCGGACAGAATCGAAAGTATGCGTTATACAGCAATACCTGTTATGCGAAGGGTGCTTGACGAAATTCTGAGCAACAGTTTATGCACATTGTTACTGCGTTTTTATGCATAATTGCAGCGTAGCGGAGAGAATCGATGGTCGCTAGAGCCGTAACACTTCGGCTCAGCTAATGCAACCTCAAGAAGTCGTAAATTCAGGTCTTCGGGCAGCTGTGCCATCAGGCACGACCGTATATTGTGTTCAAAGACAATTTATTACTGAAAAGCTGATCTGAATCCTGGACTAATATGATCAAAATTTCTATCAGTGATCACAATCTCCGGCTATCCTCTAAGAACATACTAATGTTAACGCGAGCAATTTATGTTGTCCTGGCTGCGAGCACAGTAATTTTAAAAAATTAATAAACCACATATTTAACCCTTTGCAATCGGAGCTATTCTAATTCGGGAACCGAATGTTTCTTCTAGCCTGAAATATTTCCATTCTACATGATTTTCTTAATTTTATCGACATAAAACTCACATAATATCTCGTACAATACTTTCAGTAGTTTTATTAACATATTAATTACGTTTAGTAATTTATTGAATGCAAATTTAATAATGCAACAAATAATTTGTGTAAAGGGTTAATACCGCAAGGGTTGCGTCTCCAGCTCGAAATATTTTCATTCTACATGATTTTCTTAATTTTATCGATATAAAACTCACATAATATCTCGTACAATACTTTCAGTAGTTTTATTAACATATTAATTACGTTTAGTAATTTATTGAATGCAAATTTAATAATGCAACAAATAATTTGTGTAAAGGGTTAATACCGCAAGGGTTGCGTCTCCAGCTCGAAATATTTTCATTCTACATGATTTTCTTAATTTTATCGATATAAAACTCACATAATATCTCGTACAATACTTTCAGTAGTTTTATTAACATATTAATTACGTTTAGTAATTTATTGAATGAAAATTTAATAATGCAACAAATATTTTGTGTAAAGGGTTAATACCGCAAGGGTTGCGTCACCAGCTCGAGTGAAGAATTAAAAGAATTTTAATTGGATTGCGTAACTCCGATTCACCGTTCGCACATAATTAATGTCCACACGAGTCAGAATGGAAAATATGCGACTCTATCTGTTTAAACATCTAGCGCAATAAGTTTTGCACGTGAGTGTGCATATGCGCCGCGTTATTCATCATATCGCATCTATCTCCACCCAGCTTCGTGCTATTAATTTACCAACGAGCATTGACGTATCGCGAGCAAGAAATCAATCAAGCATCCAGCCCGTGAGTTAGGGCCATGCCATAACATGAGCATTCGTGTATAACCAGCGAAATTCTCAGGGTGTAATAGAAACTGACTATAGCAGACTGTGCGTATATTTATGCAGAATCACGTTATTACGTGCTAATGGATCAAAACAGAAATTAGATTAAAGCTTGCTTGCTGAATAATATTTTTTCCATTACGAGACGACTGTAGCTGCTGCCTCTGCTCTCTTCTCGTCATTTGTATTATTTTCTACAAACGTAAAAGGATCCGCAGTCTAATTATAATAATTAGATAAAGTATGTTTATGGACTTACAACTCCCGAGAGTTTTCAGAGCACGGTAAAACTCACGGATAAATCAAATTTAATGGAATTACAGAAATCCACTGAAATTGTCACAACAATGAAAATGCTTTTTAATCCCGCTCTGAGAATTTGTTTAATTATACGAAACTTATCCCTCTTTACCAGCTTGCTACGTCAAGGATTTTACACACACACATTTACGCTGGTAATTCTACATGAAAAAGTCAGTCGAGAATTAATTTGTGTAATTATTTTAATAAATCTTTTTCCCGGAGGTGGACAGTTTCTTCAGCGATACAACATTGACAATCATCCCCTATACTAAACTATATGTAGTCTAGCGTCGGGGTTGGAGTATATTTAAACAGGCTGGTGATTCTACATAAAGAAATACGTCGAAAAGAAATTTACCTAATTATTTTCAATTAGCGGTACACCATTGGCAATCGTCCCCTATAATAAACTATAGTCCAGCAGCGGGGTCGGTCTGTATTTGAACAGGGTGGTGATTCCACATGAAGAAATACGTCGAAAAGAAATTTCTGGAATTATTTCAAAAATCATTTCCCCGGAAGGGGGAGTTTCTTCAGCGATACAAAATTGGCAATCGTCTCCTATAATAAACTATAGTGACAGGGTCGGACGCGAGTTGCGCGAATCATTGATCCCGAGACGCCAATTTCAAATCACTCGCTTAAATCCCACTCGAACGAGTCGAACGAAATTACGCGTCCGGACGGTTTCGGCTCGTTGGCAGCCAGGCGATGCTGAAGTGTCGTCAAATTCGGCGTCTGTCACATTCAAAGCTGTCGCCATTACTCATGCCGGGGACAAGGTGCATTCGATATGAACCGGTCCGTTCTCATGTTTCTAAATTGGACATGCTCGAGACAACGGGAACGCGAGCGCGCGCGCGCTAATTTTCCAATTTCCGATGTCTCGACGCCCATAACGCGGCTTGTCCAATAACTTAGGCTTGGCCTATATACCTATGTACGTCGGGGCGCGGTTCGGGGCCCCTGATGCCAACGAGAAAACCGGGGAACGTAATCGATCGCGGTCCTGGCAAGATCAATTTTTATCGGATCGCCGGCTCACCGAACAATAGCCAGTAATGAATATGAAGTTCGGCTGACTCTGGGAACAAGCGATCCGATCCACGGCTGATCAATGCTGTCCCGTTCAACAATCAAACCTGAAGAAATCATCGTTATCAGTGCGAGAAAGACTTGTCGATCAATCGAATCGTTAAATGGAAACGTTCTGGGATTTCACGCTGTAGCAATTAACCCTTAGCACTTGAATGGTGACTGTGAGGCGCCAAAATGTGTATCTAATCAACTACTAAACATTTATATATCCATAAATTACATATCTATAGAATTTAAAAAATTATAGGGGATGGGAATATTCTAGGTCGGAAGATATTTTCGTGTTAAAATAGCTCCGAACGAAAAGAGTTCATAATTTGCTGAATAAACTTTAGATGAACTACTAGATGACAAATTTTAATTAGACTGCGGATGTTTCTGCAGACAAATTTCAAGAGAGTGGGAACAAATAAAATCTCATTTGCAGTAATAGTCTTTAGAGATCTGAAATAATTAAAAATCGTATTAAATTAATGATTTCTAAAGATCCGCAGTCTACTTCTAATAAATACAGAGCACAATACAATAAATTTTTCAACCAAGTACTTCCAAGTTGCTGTGTAACCCGTAAACTTACCGTGTAAAGTGGTTTTATTTCGCAGCACGAGATTTTAGCTTTCGTACGTCTTTAGTAATTAGAATAATTGTGAAATATATCATAGATAATGCCGGAGAATACGTCGGTGTACGACGTAAAGCTTAACAGTATTTTTATACGATTGTAACCGGGTAGAACGCGTAATAATGTAAACTAATTTTTCGTTTATTGTAGTTCCAGTTTAATCCGCAGTCTAATTACGAGAGTAGTCAAACTGTAGATCCTCGCGGAACGACGCAAACAAAATTTCTTTACCCAGGGATTTTGTCTGCAGCTTTTAGCGGATTTACTTACTCGAAGGATGAATCTTCAGCTTTTACGGTTTGGACTTTCCCAGCTTTTCCAAGGGGACTGGGAAGATGCTTGTTATAAAATTTCCTTACCTGTAACACACAAAGTGTTGCATTAAAATGTGGCCGGTATGAATCTACTTGCGGATAAAATAAGATGTAACGCTGTAAAAGGTACGTTCGCGGCGTCGCCATAAGGTAGAATAATAAAATAATAATTTCTTGTTAATAATGATTACAACTTCCTATATTTTCCACTATCATTTGTTACGAAATCAATCGAAAAAAAACGTACAAAAATCTGCACAGACCATTCGATCTGAATAACGTTCGCACAAAAGACAAAAATTCCGAACGCAAATCGAACAGCAATAATTCGCATCGATTCCAGCACAATTTTCTTTCCGCGTTCGGCTATATTCTACATACATACATACAGCTAAATTTTCACGTTGCGCATGTCACTGGAATTCTCAAATCGATTTCCTCGAGATACAAAATCCATGGGATGAAAGTTCAGCTGTGTATTTCTGCGACTGTTTTTCGATTAACCAGCCAATCGTTGGCCGAAAACCTTTTTTTCAATTCGTCGGGCAACGATCGCCGAGCATCGAAACGATTACAAGCTGTCCCGACGAAAGAGAAACAAATTTCAGGGCGCAGCCGCGTTCCAACAAGTATCCAAAACATTGTTTATCGGCCCCTTCGGGTACGAGGGATGAGAGGGAACTATTGTAAATCAGCGAAGAGGACAACGGGAACACAGGATGGGCATGCAGGCCATCATTTTCCCCTGAATCCGCGTAAATGTTTAGCGAAACGTATCGCGGTTCGATGTTTGGTCGTCGGGAGTGCGAACAGCTAATCACCGTTTCGAATAATGTAAATACAGCAGTGCTCACTTAAAGGGTATAGCCGGATAAGGTGGTCAAAACATGCCCCCAAAACAGAATCGATCTGTTTCCATATCATTTGATAGGGGTACCAAAGAAACGTCCGTGCCCCTACCACAAGGGTAGCTGTAGAGTCAGCACTGTTTAATGAATATCTTCCAGGGATTGAAACGGTTCTAAAAATAACTGTTTGAAACGGTTATATATCGGTTCTGACTGAAACCGTTGTGAGAACCGAAAAAATATTATAACTGTTATAGATATATCGGTTCTTGTACATATCGATTTCGGTTTCGGTTCTACAGAACCGATATTATATATCGATTCCGTTTCGGTTCTATAACTGTTATTTTTCGATTCTTAAATCGGTTTCGGTTCTTAAAAATCCATAATATATTAGTCCCGTATCAGTTCTACAACTATGCAACTCATATTTTTTGGTTCTGTATCAGTTATAGTTCAGTTCAACATATGTATATAATGAATAATTATATTTGACTTAATTAATATGTTAGTTTATATGTATTATAAAATACAACCGTAAAACCGGAACCGAAATCGATATAAAGCAGAACCTTTTTCACTCATAACTGTTTTAAGACAATTTCGGTTCTTATAACTGTTTTGAGAACCGAAACCGATATCACAACCGTTTTCAACCCCTGATATCTTCTGTTCAGCTTGACGAAAAATTTCGTGAACATTCTACCTAATTACACACACGACTGTAAATTATTGCAAGATTTCTGATGCAAAATCGACTTTTTTAAAAATCCGGAAGCATAAAATTGCCGAATTTATATCGAAGTATTCAGAGTACCACGTTCATATTATTATGGTAGTTGCGTCTTACCATGATTACCAATGTGTAAGTTTTGTAAAATTTTTCGGAGTGGATGAACGCGTTCAAAGAAATTGAAAACTCAAAAAATCCGATAAAATGCATATTTCTCACGGAAGTTGAAGAGACAGCTGTTTCACAAAAATTCCGTAGTCAGATATCGTCGAAAGCAATGTTCTGTATTTGTTTCAGATTTTCTCATGAAGTGGCATAACCACCTTCGAGCTCGAGGTGATAAGTGGCTGAGGAGGAGTGTGGACGGCTCGTGAAAATTTAAGTGCAACAGATTTAGGAAATTTAAGCGATCACTACTGTATTTATTAGGTTGTTTGCGGTCGTATCGAGATCGCATTTTGCAGCGGTAGCCGTGAAACGATCCTTTGACCATGGACGGCAAACAGCTGCCAGCCGTGGCGGGTTAATCAATCACGGCGTCGATCGGCGCAAGGAGCTGACGGGGGTGGCACAAAGCCGGCTGCGGCCGCCTTCGTTCACCATGTAAATGCCGTTTAACTCGACGGAAACGAAAGGAATGGTAAATCAATCGTCCGCGACGAGTGTCTCGCGGGGATACACCTACGGGACGGACAACCGTAGACCCCTTCCCCCACCCCCGTTGACAAATTGGATAGCAACGAACGACAAAGGAACATCGAGGTTCGACATGCTTCAATCCTGTGATTCGGTTTTCGATTGGTATAACCGTATGCCGGTTTTTGAAAACCTTGGGAACCACTGGTCCATATGCAAACCAAGCAAAAGTTTCTAACAGTGGTTTCGAAGCGAACACTCGGTTCCCTGTACGTACAGGATGAAGTATTTACCAGGAAATAGTTTTCATTCACTTTTACATTGAACAACTTTTTTTAAACACCGATTTTACTGTACCCTACTGTTCTCCGAATTTACTTAATTTTTGTGTTTGGCTAAACCATGTGATTAGTCAGCGGGTAAACAAATTCGAAGCGTGTGTGCGATGCATTTCCATGTCGATTGATCTCGCTAAGACGACGGATTGCTTGTCAGAGGCACGAGAGTGACCCGTTTTTTCCCCAGACTTTCTATTCGACTCGAGATGTCGATCAGCCATGGCTGCGCAAAGTGTTCCAGACATTTCCCATTAAACTGCGTCGCGGCGTGTTCGACGTTATCGTCTATTTTTGCTACTTATTAATCCTTTGATTTTCTTAATTTTATCGATACAAAACTGATATAATACATCGTACAATATTTTCAGTAGTTTATTCAAATATTAAATACGTTTAATAATACAACAAGTATTTTGTATAATGGTAAAGAATGAACGAATACAAAGGGCTAACCGCTGCTCCTAATAATAAGTTTAGAAATCAATCCGAGTGCTCCTACGAGACGTCCACGATTCGATGGAGTTGCAAGACAAATTTTTTCCCTTTCGAAATCGTTAGTATCGATCGCGGAAATATAAAACCGGTTTTAGATTGACCGGACGTTGCGTAGAGGAGCATAGACAACCGCAGCCGGTCGCGTGTGTTATATCTTCGAGGGAATACCATAAAATGTTTCGAACAAACATACATGCACAGAGCGCGGGGCGCGTCGAGTCGCGTCGCGACGACAGAGAAAAACGTCGACACACTCGAACATTGATTTTTAACGTGGCCCCGAGACTAGTTGAGCCTGACAGGAAAGTATGAAATCGGATCACTCGCAAACATCTACGTCACGACAGGATATTAACCGGGATGTAAAGGGGAAACGAGCATGGGGAAAGGTTTTTCTTGCCGCGACAAAACCGATATACACAGCCGAGAGAGATTCTGTACGAGCTGCCAACCTTTTATCGGTCGATCTTCCTTCTCTCCTTTTTTTTTTACAATACCCGTGATATATGCATGTTCGCGTTGCACGAGTACGCCAAATTTCGGCGCAAGTCCCTCCCCCAACCCTCCTCCCCGCCGATGACACACGGAGATTCAACGCGTCGACGATTTACGTCGGAAGACGTCGAACCATTTCATACCCGCCGAGATTCGCGAAGCTGCTCAATCTTCCGCGATTTTTACTCCAACTTGTTTCGGAAAATTGCGTCGTCCTTCGTCCCAATATCGTGAGTGACCCGTGGATTTTTCTGCATTTGTTATTTATTTTCGATTAGGAATATGTTAGGTCGATCGGAAAGTAATTTCGTTTTTCGAGTAGACCGCGAAAGTTTATGAATTTTCCAATTTTTGTAGACAAATTGTAAGAAAATTTGATTCTTAATGCGAACAGCCTTCGTAGATCAGAAACAAATAAAAATTGTGCGAAATTCTATGCGGTGAAAATTTCATTTCCAATGGAGTCGCAAAAAGTCATCTAACTTAATGTTTTGCTAATAGAAAATAGTAATCGAAATAGTAAAATATTGATATTCATTTTTTTCGTTGAGAAAACGAAATGTCTTTCGATCATTAAAACTCACCCACCTGGAGGAACAAATTTCCCCTGATTCCGATTTTCAAAAAATAACATACCGAGCCAGAATTTTGCATAAAGATCTGCAGTCTACTCATGATTATTCAAGACCAGGGAAGCTTGAACACGGTGCCAACTGCGGCGAAGGCTTTCATAGATTGCGTTGAGAATCTGAGACGATCGAAATTTTTGCTTTTTCATCGATCCGAATTTAAGCGACGTATAATTTTAATAGATCTATCTTTACTACGTATAAATTGTTGAGTGAACTGTATAAGTAATTCAATAATGTACTTTCGGTCGCTGTGCAACATTTTCACCGGGCGTCAACGGCAACCATCTTTGAGTTCAGCATAATCTCGCATAATGTTAAATGCATGGGCCATGCAAATATTGGGAGCTTTTATTGAACGGATTTTCAAATTCGGGTCTCCCCAAATACGAAAATACATGAAAAGTGATGTCACACGTTTTCTGGTCTTTTTTTCCTGCGGCAATCTACTAAAAGGCTTCGTTCGGTACTACAAGATTAGTATAGTCGTCTATTGCAATGAAATATATTAAAGTAGACCCCTGAATTATAAATAAATAAATGCTCTTGGTTTTTTGAAAATTTGTGAATGCAAAGGGCAGCACTCAGGAGGCAGTTAAAGGTTGTAACGACCATAAATCTACGCGTCTTCTATCTCTCGTAACCAGAATCTTCGGGAATTGCTCACCAAGGCTGATCTATGCGTTTACTGCAGGACACTGCAGTAGTCCGATATGTCACTGCAAGATCGTCTCTACTGCTATCCTCCCGAGACATTGGCTCCTAACGATTGACCTGGTACCTTGTTCCTTTGTGGAAGATAAACAATCATTTACATCGGACTCGCATTAAGGCAATTACCGAAAATTTATATGACCGTTGTTACACAATTCACCGCTTGCATATCATCCCCTGCTCTAAGACCTTGCTGACATTTCGGTGATAACAGTGTCCGATCCTCCATCGAATGTATGCAAAACCTCACAAATGATTATAGCCCGAAGTACATTTTTCCCTTGCACATTGTAGCTGACATTAAAATGCATTGGGAGACAAAATATTTTTGATATTGTAGGACTACAAAGATCTTAAGGGTGCTAATATTATAAAAATGATAATGTTAAGGAAATATTAAGATTGTAAAAGAAATGTTTTCCCTTCGATATTGAAGCTGACATTAAAATGCATTCTAAGATAAAATATTTTTGATATTGTAGAACCACGAAGTAAGTATGCAAATATAAAAATGTTAATGTTAAGGAAATCTTAACTGCAAAGATTGTGTAAAAGAAACTATTGTGATTGGTGCAGACGAGAACGAGAATGTTTGGAATTGTGAACAATGTGTAAAGTAAAATTATTTGATCCTTCGTCAGAATTGATGAGAACATTTGGGTGACTGCTTTTAAGTGGATCGCTCGGTACAATACTTTACATAGAGCGATCGAGATTCTTGGGTAAATTATTGCCAATGGGAATCGCGATTAGCCACCGTTTGTTTGCACAATTCAATTATTATAGATTCTAATGGATCCCGGCGAGAGAGTGCCATTTGTTATCACGAGCGAAAGAGGCGAATTCGCCGGGAGTAAATCCCGCGAATGCGGACGGCTGCCGCCATTCGGTTTGGCGTGGTTTCAAGCCTCTAAACGGGCGAAAAACTTTCCTGCCATATTGCGTTAAAGCGGTGATTAATTCATTGGCGATAGTTATGCATTTGAATGAAGCGGGAGTAGGAGCCTCGGTTTCTCCCTACCTTTTTCGTCGGTTTTTGTTCAGAAATTAGCCGGATATGCAGGGGCCGCGTGAACGAGTTCGCCGGAAGTTTCGACGAGCCAGAGAGGGGTGATTGCGGGGTGTTTAGGATCGCACTAAGCCGCCGAGGGTTGACACTATTGTCCCCGTGAATCCTAGCAAATAAATTGCTCTTAAGTGACTCGGACAATGGGGCGAAATGGCAGTTGTGATTGCCACGCGTTTTATTCCACTCTTTTCATGCCGTCGGCTCTGCACCCCTGTTGCCACCCCTAAACACCAGCTTCAACGATAACTCGACACAAATTTCCACTGGGTTTCGACTTATTCGAAGCAAAAAATTAAGTTCATAATTATGGTAAAAACAGTTTGGTCTTATTCAACCTAGTTCTATATCGTTTTCAACCTATTAACCCTCAGCATTATTCAAAATATTGTTTACACGATCAAATATATTCGTACCTAACCAATTACTAAAATAATCAAATAAATGATAGAACGAAAAAAATCATATGGGATGGAATTATTCCAGCTAGGAAGAAATGTTTCATTTTCGAATTCAAATAGCTCCGACTACACAGGGTTAAACACATTCAGGAAGAAATTAAGTAAAGTTTTTCATTTTGCACAAAGATACGCAGTCTATCGAACGCTGTGAACGTAGCTGGAGCCTGAACCAGAAGAAATTAAATAAGAACTAATAAAATTCTATCTCCTTCCTCATTAACTCCATCAAATTCACACCGACCATAAATCTGACGAAATTCCAGTAAACTTTATATTGTATAAGTTCCCGAAGACTACGCGGCGTAAGTGCGCGAATGTTCGCAGCCTGCTGCTAAGAATATAAACTGATGTTCGTCCGCGGAAGAAAATTACGCTTGCCGCACGCAGATACAACGAGTTAAGACACAACTTTCAACAGCCTTAGATTAATTTTATTACCGTGGCACACACAAGTGGCGCCTCGCGAACAGCGTAGTGCACACTCGAATATATAACACCAGGCCGAGCAACTTTCGCTGATAATTTTCCTCGGCGGGGCGATAATCAAGCAGCGTTAATTTCGCGACATCCATTGTCGTGCATCGCGTCGCCTGGCACGCAACAGCTTCGTATCACCTGTGATTGAAGCCGGTTCGACCTCGTTTGGGAAAGGATGCTTTCGGCTCCGGTTGCGCGGGATTAAAGGGAGTATGCAAATTAATGAGCGGGCTTGGAATTGTAAAATAATGCAAACCAAACACCGTGCGTCTTCCGCGATACACGGAGACCGTTCCCCTCGGCGAAACAGTGTTTCCAGATGTTATTTATTTGGAGAAAGGCGGACAGTTAAATGAAACACAATCAGACAGGGTAAAAACATATAGGGTGACAGCGGATTTTATGCATTTTTGACGAAAATGAGTAGATCTAATCTAAAACTTGTAAAACATTAAATGAACTTCGAAATACTTATATATGATTTTCAACCTATCCAATATATTGAGACAGAATTGAATTTTCTATATCCCCCCGGTTTGTCGCTATCTCCTTAATACTTAATAATAATACAGGGTGTATTTTTCTTACAGATTACTCTGTTGCCAGCAGCACGATCGGTAATTTTTTTAGCTAAAATAACTTGTTTCATGGAGAGCTTTAAGCTGATTGCACGAAATTTCTTGTCAATCTTTTTTTTTATTAAAGTCATCTTCAGTTTTTCACAAGTAAATCTACCAGTTTCCTGCGCTCAAATTTTGAGGACATACTTAGATGAACTTAGCAAGCACCATAAAAAGTATCTCTTCTAATATCATACAAGAAATGACTTTTTTGAACTTTTCAGATCTAGAAAAAAATTCGTCCAGCATCCGCTAAAAGATGGTGTGAAGAAATGATAGGTTATGTATAACTTATTTCTGGATAACTGTGTCAAATCGACACGAGGGACGGACGGGGGTTACGTTTTGCATTATTCGTCGGTAGAATTGCCGTTTGGCCCAGTGTGCGCCCCGAGAGGGGGGTTGTTCGAAGCGTGAACAAACGACGGCGGATTTATCCGAACGTTTTGGGACGCGTTACCGGCCAGTCGATTTGCGGAAGTCGCGCGGTGTACGCCGCCACGCTGATGAATTATTCATCAAGACAGTGCGCGATCGTTCTTCCGGAGGGATGGTGGGATGCGGTGTGCGAGGGTGGACTGGGACAAATCACGGCGAGTCGAGACAATCCCTTGGAGCTGGGACAGCGTGTCTCTGCCGTCGGATTCTCTGCGCGTACACCTCTCGGCTCCCCCTTGTGTCTCTTTTTTCGACATATACATATACAAGGTGCGCTTTACCGGTGGCATTTAGAAGCGGATCTCGATTTCCAGCGGTCCCGTTGATTTTCTGTCAAGCCCTCCCGCATCGGTGTCGCGAGCAAATTGAAGGGACTCGAGAACGAGTCTCGAGTCGTTCCTCTCGTGCCTCCTTTGTCGACGCTCCGGCTTTTTGAGGGCACTCTACGTTCCGCAGTCTGCCTCGTGTTTTAGGGCTGGATCGAGCCACGCCGGATATTTAAACAGCGAGGTCGTGGCTCCCGTTCTTACAGGAAACGACAACCAGTAGCTACGAATGTCGGCTAGTCCCGGACATTTTAATACTTTTTTTTTGTTATCGTGTGTTCAACCCTTTCCGGGTTTTTACCCAAACGAACTCCATATTAACTTTTGCCACATTCAACTTTGACGTTAATTTTAGAAATAGCGGATCAGTAAAATATCGTGCTGAACGCAACATTTTTATGAACGAATTTTGACTAGACTGCGAGGCATGAATTCGACAGGATTTAGTACGGCTTTATGTATTTTATGAAGAAATTGGATGGATGAAATATAAATCAGTTAAAGGTTATAAAAATTTCAGAATACCGTAACTTTGTTTTCAATGTAACAGTGTTATTAAGGCGAAGTGAATTATTTTGCACGAAAATTCGCAGTCTAGTTGTTACCATTGAAAATCGGATTTTAGTAGGTACCACTTTTTGAAAATTTATCCACAAAAATTTAAGATTGCACGAACATCCGCAGTCCAATTATGACTAGCCACAAGCAGCCGATTTTTCCAGTTCGTTCATACTCGTCATCCCTTAGAATTTCAGCAGAATCACGAAAGAATCATCTCTGCTTGTCAGCCCCGATCTGCCACCACGGACCGAGTCTTTTCATGAATTCTAATTTGCCGGTCGCCAAGAGTTATCGGTCCAAGATTAATGCGCTGCCTTGTCGATCGACAGCGTCCGGATAACGTTTTTCTTCGGCGTGTCGATCGACTGCGCTGCATTAAGGACACGATGCGCCTGCTTTTTCGTTCGGCTTGCGTATGGAAATCCGGCGCCTGCAAGTTCTTCTGTGTATTCCGAGGCCGAGCTTTCTTGCGAGTATTTTGCAGTCGATTTAGTCTCTGTGCTAGTTACTCAAGAGCTGACCCAATATCTCTTCCACGATGTATTGCGTTACACTGAAGTGTGCCGTGAATTATTCCCTTGGAGCCATGTATTGTTAAATAACCCATTCAACCGGAATCTCGTACTATAGAGATACGTATCACTACGAATTTTCGCGTAATTAACTTTGCGACTTTGTTCAATGCATTTACCGCATTTGTTTCAATTCAGTGACATTGTTTGAATTTGTAGAATTTTTGGAAAAGGCTACTTCAATTTCCTATCTTAATTCACTATGGTACTTCATTTGTACAATTTTTTAAAATAGCGACTTTAATTCCCTATACTATTTCGTTATATTTCGTAACAAACTCAAACAATTTCAAAGAATTGAAACAAATTCAGCAAATGCATTAAATGAAGTTATGAAACGAAATGCAGACTTCGTGAAAAGTAATTTCAAGGGTGTGAAAGTAGGGACTTCATTTTCTCGAAATGAGCACACGCAGCAAGATTAGTTGTAAAAATCACTATTTGTGTATTACGGTGTCAGTTGCGTCTGTAAATATTTAGTATGTTCGCGGGAAGAAATTACGGTGGGAATTAGCGGGTTAATTGACAGGAGAAAAATGGTCAATTAATTATACCCGGTTCTCAGTCTGATTAAAGTTTCTTTCAGTCTGTCACAATTTATCAGAGGATTCGTACTGTCCGGGGCCAACGGAACGCCACGAAACGATGAAATCCTGAAAATCCATCTTCCGTTTCTTTCGCGACCGCCTTCCATCCACCGAACAATTTGGACCAATCCCATACTCTTTATTTTTCCTTTGAGGATTACTCGCCAGTGGCGCTTAGCTCCACCAGTCTTTCTTTAGGTTTCCGTTTCCGTGCATATACCAACGAGCGAATATGAATTATTTCACGTGGAAACTTTAGTTCCATTTACTCCGTATAACTTTTTCAATGGCTCTCTAGATTAGCCTTTCCCTTTAAATATTCGTTGACTATAGTAGGTGACCAGAGAAATGCAGATAACTTCGGTTCTTGCGTGGAAAAAGAAATTTTCCTACTGGTGGAATTCTGTCGTCGTATAATAGACTCAAAGGAAAAACAATCAGCTCACTTACAATAACTTTAACATTAATTAGCAACAAATTATTAGGTCATTTGAAAAGTGATTTCGTTTCTAGAAAAATAAAATTCAAAGTGTTGGAGAATTTAAAAATTGGACATATTCTAGGGCAGTAATAACACATTTTTTCGCTTTCTTCAATATTTCTTATGCGGTGTAAATTTCATTTCAAATAAAGTCAAATAAACTTCAGTTCAAATAAATTCATTTTTCCTTGAGAAAACGAAATGATTTTCCCAACGACCTACTATGTTATTAATTAAATGTATTCGTGACAACATGTGCTTTATCAATGATTGATTAACAAAGTTTTCTCGTGAAAGGACGAACAGACTCGTGATCGGTCAACAATTTGTTAAAGGAGAGCTAGGAAACTCCGAAAAGTAGGAATGGCACGGTGGCCATTGTGGTTGAGGTGAATCTCGAGATTGCGGGCTTTAGTCCCGCTCTCTCCAGGCCTTTCTTTTTCTCGTTGGATTGTCGGAAAAGTTTAAAACCTTTTCGAGTTCTTTAACTGGATGCCGTAGAAATTCTGCACCGGCGAGATTAATGGCGCTGACCATAAAATGGCAGAATATTATCCATCAGAACGGCGCGTATTTCGTTTGATTGCATTATCTCGAAGGTTTATAGCGAAGCTCTCATACACCATCATCTCACTTACTATTTCTCTAACAATTTTTACATTCTGCTTCAATTTTTATTCTTCGAGCATAATTATTTCTATTAAATCATTTTACAACTTCTCTTTCTATCCTAAAAAAAATAATAAGGAGAAAGAATGTTAATGAAAAGGATCGCACGGCAAAGGGTTAGGAGACACCTTTCTCGTAATTAACTGTTTTCCACTTCCTCCCAATTTTCTCATTCCACTGCAACTCTGCAGCAGTAAATCGGAGATTGTAGAAATACCTAAAGCATATTTTCTGTAATGCTGTAAGTTAACTGAACCGCATGTAGATTCTTGTATTCTTAATTCCCCGGAGTTAGTATACGAAATAGTGTGTGCGTATCTCTTGGCAATTTACTCTTCGTTCACATCTAGCAAGGGGAAAGGAATTAATAAAGGAAAGCAAACGTCATGAATAGGGAACAGGCATTGCTCCAACGCAATAATGGCAAGTCATACAGTGCCAAAGCGATCTTGGCAGAATCTGCAGAACTAAGTCGAGAGATTATGTACAATTTTCGTTATTCTACCGCTGGCGTGTCTATCAGCGAAGGCCATTTCGCTATTTTCATTCAGAACGGCAAAACTGCTAAAACTGATTAAGAAAGGTCTACAACCCCGGATAAATCTTCGTCGACTTTTCTTAGTCATAATTATCGATTTTACTCAACATTTAATTCATAACATTTACAGACATCTCGATTGTAGACAGTGAGAACCGTGCCATTTACAATTTACAAAATATAAAGAGTATCTCCGTGAACATCAAAGCAGGGAATATTGAAAATGTGACGTCGTCGACCATACACCACGTGCCGGTGTAATGAGAAATATTGCGTTCCATTTAAAAATATACGACGAGGCGAACGTTTCACTTGCAACAATTCTTCCCATAACGATGAGACAGTGGTTGTCGAAACGTGCGCGTGCATTTGTGTCCCAAATGAAATTCCATGGAAAATATTTTCGCCACTTTATTGCAAATGCTTGGGGGACAATCGAAATTATTACAATGCGCATCACGTTGAATTTAAATGAACAATACAATCTACATTCTGTCGACGTATAAAACACAATTCATGGATCGATTGTAAAACCGAGAGCAAGGTGGGTGCATTAGAATAAAGAAGAACGTCAAAGAAATCAGTAGAAACGTTTACCCGAAGCGGAGGACCAGGTGGAATTTGTCTGAAAGTGTTGCCGGAGGTCGTAAATTCGCGAAATTCGGTCAGCTTTTACCCCACCGCAACAGCAGCAGTACTTAATCGACCGCAAATAAGTATTTGAAATGCAGGCGGGAGTTAATGAAGGGCTCGAATCTAGTTGACGGGGGACGCTTTCACTTTGTAATCACGTTATCGCTCGTTACACAACTTCCCTGGCGAGACAAAAAGGGAATCGGTCCCGTTTTAAGCAGGTTCGAATCTTGATAAGGGATGATGAAAGAGGTTTTGCCGATGGGCGCCGTGAGACCTGGGATTTTCCGAGCCTTTCCGAGTCTCTTCCTGGATTCGCGGGATTTTCGGCGTATTCGGTCTGCTCGGCAACATTTTGCAGATCTAAGGACACGCAATTTCGCGCAATGGGCGCCGACGCCGCGCCGCGCCGTTTCAATTATTAAGTTTCATTGTCAGTTTAGCCGAGTTGCTCGCGGATTAAAATGTAAACTACGTTATTACGGCCGGCGCGCAAACACGACAAACTCCTGACGTGCTTAATCCTTCACGCGACGAGCCAAAAGGCTCGCCATTTTCCTACCCGACGTATCATTAAAAGTTCTGTCGCGTCTTCCTATCTGCTGAAGCATGAATGTACTTGATTTATTGTTTGGCTATCGACGATTCTTCCGAGCACCATCTATGGACCTGCGTTACACTTTGATAAATACAGCAACACCCTTTTTTTATGTCAGCACTGGTAATAATTAACAATCAAAAATATGTGTTTGTAGTGGCTGGACACTCGACGTGACAATATCAATTCTACAACCAATTGTTCAACACGTTCCGTGCCAGGTGTAGCGCCGGTGGTACACGTTGAACTATCCATTCAGGCCGCGTGCACCAGTAGTGGTACACGGCGACATATATGTACCAAAAACATATACCTACAGGGTGATTCTGGGAACTGGGAAAAGTTACTGCTCTTTTTTAAGTAATAATAGAAAAAACTACAAGAATAAAGTACATTTCCACCTGGCTGGTGGATCAGTGTATCCACATCAATAATAAGGTCATAGGAAGTCAGGATGTACTATGACATATGACTTTTTCCTCTATCATTTTATTCTGTCTTTACTTAAAAATGATCAGTAACTTTAAGTTTAAGACTGTACAATGTATTTCCGCAATGCACACGAGTTTGTTTAATTGTCGAGCAAAACCGGCACGGGACGTGTTAATCTACGAGGAAGATTTATGACGCAAGGTCTACGAGAGATTTCACGTGGATCAAACTGAACCGATTTCATCAAACTAATTAATATTTTCGTCGGTGAATTTAACACTCGTTCGCTCGAATTTTGAAGAAACTCGGGCTCGTCTGTTAATGGTGCTTCCAGCCTGTTGTCTTGAGCTATCAAAGCAGTCCGGTAGTTTGAAGTAGTGTATACGCGTTTGCTGCATCACCAGTTTCGACTATGGTCTCGGTTTACACTGCAGTCGACAAGGACAATGCCGTTTTTGAGACGTCTCTGGTGAGCTCGTTGTGTGTATATTTCCCGACGGCTCGCGGGTAGGTACCGTTGGAAAACGTCGGCCGACTTTCCTTGGAAAACAACCCAGCCGTGTCGATCTCAATGGTATTTGATGTATTGTCGGGCCACACACTGCGAGAAAGAGGATTGCGATTTATGGGCCGATTCCGAAAATTCAAAGGACTCTAGCTGCCTCTGTCCCGCTGAGCACACTTCTATGAATTAGAGCTTCAAAACGCGATCGTGCTAGTGGGCTCTTGGCCAGTCTTAAAAATTTTACCAATTTTAGATAATTTCAAAGGTTCAGTTTTGCACCTCGCTGAGAACGCTTCCATTTTAAGAAAATGAAATAAAATGAATGTTTGGTCGTTGGAAACGAATGCCACTTTCTTTTGGTGGAAATATATTCTCCAGTCTTGAACTTGTTATAAAATATATGTTTTTAGCACATATATGTCACCGTGACAACGAATGTGTTAAAATAAAAATCTACTAATAAATTACATGTTTATAATAGAATAAATGAATTCTATAATTCTGTAATCTTAAAGAGAATAATATAGAAGTAGGTGTAAGATATTGGGCAAGTAGTAGAATCGAAATTATACTTTCGAAATAGCATGAAACGAATGAAAAGGAAAATTTCAACGATACTGTAAAATTGAAGAAGGGAAGCTGTAATAATTAGGACAGAATGGAGATCGTGTAATACTGTCGACAGCGATAGGATTGAGCAAAATCGTTCCGAAGGAATTGCTCGATAAAAATAAATAGTCGGACTCGTGTAAGTGACCGTAAAATTTTTCGGGAATGCATGGATTCGAAGAATAAGAAACACGTATACCGCCGTTGCGTCTAGGCGACGGTAACCCGATTTTATTAAGATGAAACCGTTTTACGAAAGTCGATCCGAAAGACGGATACTTTAAGACACGGCCGAGTTTAGGATATACTGCCGCATGATTTTCCATTCCCATGCAAAGCTTGATAACTTTGACAGCGGGAGCCGAAAAATTTTTCCGACGCAAGAACCAATTTCCTGCGGAATCTCATTGGCCGCTTCGCAAGTATACAGTTAAATGGTATCGAACTTTTCTTGTAAGAGGACAGAGTCAATGTATTCTCTCAGCTCCGAAGTAATTCCGATGCAATGAGCCAATGTGCATTCCGCTTTTTCTTATTTAACGTCGACCATTTACCAAGCTTTGTTAAAACATTCACGATTAACCATTGATGATGTTCTCGTTATAATTGTGCAAACAATTTATTTAATGCACGATTAATACTTATTCACGCTGTACTGGAAGTGTTATTCTTTTGATTTGTATGTTAATCAATTTTCAATGTAGTATTTCATTCGCGGAAATTACATTGAAAGGATAAAGTATAAATGTTTGAGTGTTCATTTTGAAAATGTAAATTTTAGTAGCGACTCAGAGAGTTACCACTAAAAATTGCTGTACCATTATTCAAAATATAGTTTACAGTATTAGAAACGTATTATTAGAATCATTAGAACATTATTAGAAGTATATTGCTTTTATATCCACGAAAAGATAAAAGTCATGTAATTTGGAATTTATTATTAAAATAGGTACGATTGAAAATGTTTAATGAATTTTTATTTTGTATAATAGGGGCACAAAGTTTTAATTTTACCTAAAAATCCTCGGTAGATAATTTCGTTTGAAGAGCAACATGAATTTATTTAAGACGTAAATCATTTGATTGACACAGGTTGGTTAAAGAATGAAGCTGGACACCGGTCTAACTATTCGAGACAAAAATCAAGTAACGAAGCTAATTGCAATAATAGCCAGCGAATACTTTGTGGATACAGTTTCTCTAGTGACGTCATTATTCGAGTCTCGTCCCTCCCGGATTTTTGAAAGTTGTTAATAAACCGTGTAATTTACTTCGCCGTATCCGTCACAGTGCCGCGGCAAGTTTACTTGTTTCACAGCGTGATAATGTGTTCCAGCATTACTGCGCTCATTTAAATTATGTCACGTGGGATTAGATTTCGTACGGATACGTTTGTTTCACGCTAATGTAGCTCGCAATTCTTTGTACGCGATCGAAGCTCAATGAAATAGTCGAATTTGATCCGTTCGTACACCACACCACTTTCTCCGTTGAACTAGATCGATAAATTTAACGATCAGAACCGTGTCAATAATACTCTTTATCTAAAAATAAAATGCAACGCCTCGGGCCGTATCCAGGTTTCGGAAGTTTAAATAAATTTACACTTTTATAGACAAATTTTAAAAGCTATTATATTCGAGTTAAATTTTCTCTCCACCGTCAGCGCTTTTAGTATATTACAACTAAAATGAATCTATGTGGAACTCCATTCCATCTTGCACTACATTATTTTTTTATGACTTTTATACGTTGTTGCTGCACGAGGTCCCGCACTTTGGTCGCATTACTTAATAATTGTGCCTCCTCCGTTTTCTATGTAGACACCGGGCGACGCTATTCGTTATTAACATTTGCTGTTTATTGATTTTCATCTATTTCTCTTTTCTAAAGTAAAATTTTCTTTCATTCCTACCTCTTTGTAAAATAAGTTTCCGTAACGCCAAGAAATTTAGGATACAGGAAGATTGAATGAGAGTATAAAATTTTGCAAACAGAATTCAAAAATTGTGCTTTGGGACCAAGCATATTTCGTTGCTGTTAATTGAACGTCATTAAAATTGCGTGCGACAGATAATTTGTTGGAGAATATAGATTTTCGCTTAAACGTGTTGTCGGATTGTTATTGCTCGAGCGGGATGTGTAAAATGTTATTACGCATCAACGTAAAAGAAAAGAGAAGGTGGGGGGAGAAATGTAATCGAATAAATGGATCGGCCCATAAAATCGCTGTCAGTGTATGTCGACATGAATCTTGTTTGGATATGTTTTCGTTGGAATGGGTGAAGGCATTTCAATGTTAATACAATCGTTAATGAGAAATTCTCAATTTTCATCAGGGTATTCAATGGCACAATATACTGTTTAACAGGAAACATTTTTGAAAGATTATTATCATAAAGGACAGCATTTGCTGCGTGCAAATATGGCGAATGCGAAAGATTATTCACGATTATTTATGGAAAATAATTGCATACACTCTAACGAGGCAGGCTGATTCGTGGATCATTAAGACAACGAATTTTATTGTGCTTATTCATTATCTCCGATGATGTTACTGTTCGTTACGAAATGTCAATCATTTTACAAATTGTGCAGACATATTAATTGTCTTCGTCGACTCGAGATTTCCTAAGTTACACGATGCACAGTTTTAGTAATTCACAAAAAAATCGTGTAATTATATTCGTGAGATATTTTAATGATCCGAGTAATTTCAGGTTCGTCCGTATGTCATATACACCTTCGTCGTGTCCAGTCATAAAACTTTTGATTATATTGTATGACTGCGTGACATAACTGCGAAGAGAATCCTGCCACCTTCTGTGTCTCTCCCGTTTCATTTGCGACCGGTAAATTTTTTTAATATCAATTACCTCGTGCGAGGTAATCGAACTATTTCAATCACTGACGAAATCCTACAAATTTTCACGTAAAATCTCGTCGAATTCAGGACATTGATAACTTCGACGCCATTCAATTATCGTCAGTCTATTATACGCGCCTCGGTGCTTTTTTTAATTAAAATCGAAAATACCATTTACAAAAACAGGTAGCCATTAGTAAAAATAAATTTCCCTTCCTTTGGAGTAAAATCGTTGATTGGTAGGAACGAAATTGATATTTTCACCGGGAAACAAGATATGTATCAAGTATTCATTTCAAAAATTCGTATAAAACGATTCTGTAACACGATTCTGGTACACAGATGTTGGCAAGGATTAACGTAAATGTTTCAAAACGCAAGCTTTACCAAGAGACATTCCACACGTTAGGATAACGAAGGGACCTCTCCGATAAGCTCTTTTTTGTTCCTCGGAAGAACCACCGGAAACTGCGGTACGGAAAGAACAGCCCTAATTGCAAGTGCTGAACATCAGCTGGCCTAATTTTTTCATGCTCACCACTTTCACTCGTAAACATAATACTACAGACTCGCCTAACGACTGCACCAACTGTTCGCAGTTTCTCCCCATCTTCTGCGCACACATGCATGGAAAGTTTCCGCGCACACACGCTGCCACGAATGAACCAGAAATGGCGGATAAAAGGAGTGGATAAAAAAGAATGCACCGATCTCAGCGCGAAAGTTGATATGCAACAAACGAGGATATCAAAGTTAAACATTTCTTCCGATCTAGAATAATTTCATTTTATATATTATCTCATACAATATTTAAATGTCTAGTAATTGATTAGATATCAACATATTTAATGTTTAAGCAGTGGATGGAATTATCAATGTATAAAGACGAACCATATATTCAATAAAACATATTACGTGTAGCACCAATTTTCCAAACAAAAGGCACTCATTTTTTTATCTCGTTTAATCGAATTCATTTCATATATTTGTCCTCTCACTCATTATGTTTCTTTCTCATTCTCACCACACATAAATTCACTTCATACATGTTTCCTTTCCCTCATTATGTTTCTTTCTCACTCTCACCATACAAATCCGAACATTTAATAACGTATACAATATTGCGAACAATGGTAGAGTTATTTTTAGTGGAGACTCTCTCATCACTCGACAGCTAAGAGTGGTATGGTTTCAAAGGCAGCTTTCGTAGAGCACCGAAGACATTAGCGGCAGACTTCGCAGAAACGTCACATAAATTCCGCGCAATCCTCGGCGTGAATTTCGATTGAAGGGGTCTCGAGTGACCCGGTCGTGGGCTCCCTAAAGTTTGACTTTCCCCCATCCAAACACACTCGATGCGATCCCCACCTATTACCATTTCCAAGTGGGAGTGTCTGATTTACAAGTAGTTATCTGCGGCGCGCCTGAATACGTCTCGGCGATGAATGCAAATTCCGGCCAATCGTCTGGCTGAAGTAAAACTGCAGCCGCACGCGGTGTCACGCAGGAGCTCGGGAGTAATCACGCAAGATTAATTGCGCCGCTATCTTGGCTTCGCGCGACTGCACCGGCAAACGCGAGACAGCGAGAGTAGGAGAAAGAGAAGGAGAGAGAGAGAGAGAGCGAAGATAGAGAAAGGGTGAGAGAGGGTAGGCGGACGCAGGGTTTTAGGTATCGAAAATCGACTGTGATTGCCGGGAGAGTCTTCTGGAGGGGTCTAGAGCATGCGGTGCCGCTAGCATACGTAAGTGAAGTATATCACGGAATTCAGAACAGGAGTCTGCCGCACACCCACGGATACAAATCTTCTCGAAAACGGGGAAGCAGCGAGGTACGAGGGGAGGGCAACGGGGGTGAACGAGGGGCGTCTGACAATGAACACGGGGACGCCCCGGAGTGTTTCCCTGTACGGAGTTCAACAAACAGAGGAGAAACGAGTCGCGGCGCTGCGCTACGGTGCGCGCGCGGAAGCAAAATGGAAAAGAAAAGAATTGATTTCGCAGGACGCGTCACCGTTTCTTGGCAGCGGCCACTGGCACTGCCACCGTCGACGACGTCCCTTTACTTTCGTTTGGCGAGAGAGAAAAAAGTACCGCGTCGCAGAACCTAATTGAAAAACAAATAACCCCGCTCCGCTGCACGGCCGCGACCCCACTCCACTACGACTGCTGAGGATTCGGGGGGCGGAATTTCGTCGACGAGGTGGACAACATCCCTCTTCTATGTGGACGGATTAACAATACGGATGCACGTTCTGATTCGTTGTAGTTTTTTTTTTGTCGGTTGATTTCGGGATTGGAAATTATCAAGATGTGTAAAGAGTTGATTTTATATGGTATACTCGCTGGGGATGTAAAGTAATTATTAGACTGCAGATCGTTATGCAAAATAAAAATTTCTTACCTGAATTATTTTAGTCGGTTGAAAATAATATAATAGCATGTTCAAATTTTTCTAATATTTTTGCTATTTTAAATTACGCCTACTCATTTTTATTGCGAATCTATAAAATCCGCAGCCTAGTAATTATAGTTATTATCCGTTGTGTATTAGATTAGTGTTATCGTCGCTAATGTTATTACACACTAGGGATTTACATGGAAGTCGAAGATTAGTTACATTGTGCATAGATAATGTAGACACAATATGTTATCATAAATCAAGTAGTATACATATAGGGTTACTTTGACATGGTACAATATATACAACGTTATCAATTTTTTAATTGATTATAGACTGCAAAATGTTCTTTATAATGTAACGCAACGTCTGTGTTCATTATATGTAATTGTGCATAGACAATGTAGACATGATACACTGTCATAAATCAAGTAGAAAAGAGGGTAACTTTGACATGGTACAACATATACAACATTATTAATTTTTACTTAATTATAGACTGCAGAATGTTCTTCATAATGTAACGTGTGTTCATTGTAGAAGATATAATGCTGTCCCGCTATTATACTCGCTATTATCAAAGAAAGCTTATTATGTCTGTAACGCAGTGTTCATTTCTTCGACATTGCAACACCACCACGCGGCTCTTCCCAACCAATAATTCTGCCTCGTGGTGACTTCGCGACTCGCATCGAAAATTATCTGCTCGCTGAAGCAATAACGTGCAATTAATGTTATTATTGCAAGGTAATTGGGAATTTGTTCCGGTCAATTTCTGTTCCATAAACCGTGAAGTAATATTGACATGCGATGACCAGTGAGGATAATGTCACCGTTGCTAATCGTTCGTGATATCGAACGATTTTATTACATCGAGCACGTTTCTAACATATTCCACCAACATAATATCATTTACATAGCTGAAATTTTTCACTGCGTGCTAGTCATATTCACGAAACAACTGTAATATAAAAGAGATACACAGTCTAGAAATAATAAATAGATCTCCGAGAAGAATGGTTCTTTCACAACGATCTCGCACATCAAGTATCGCATTCAACGAACTTCCAGTCTCGCGCGCGGGCAAACGCGGGGTAAATAAATTTCAAAAGAATGCACAGAGACCTATAATTTGCGACCACGTTACCCAGTGGCGTCGTGGAACGTCGCGTTCCATTTTTCCAGTGAGCCGGCGGCGTCGAGATTCCGTCGCGTCGCGTCGTTCCCTTAATTAATTGATTTAAAAAACAGCAACGGAGAGCAGGAGTGAGCTCGCTGGTGTGTCAGCAAGATATTCAGGTGACGCGTCGCGTCGCGCCGTCGCAAGCGCAAGACAACATTGTTCCACGGCGCACAAATGATAGCGAGACGAGCAAGGAGAGCCGTAATTGTTTCGATGCTGTAATGGGGATCCTTAAGTAAGTAAGCTACGATGTTCCCACGTGCGGGTTTCCTGTAGATTGTGTATATTCGGGCGCAGTCAACGACACGTAAAGTCGCGTCTGGGGTCAGACCGGCGCTCGGCGGCGGAGCGGCGTTCCCTCATGCGTGCTTCCTCCGTCAGGTTCCCACCCATTGACAAACCAAGGAGGAATACCTTTCTCGGTAGACCGGCTACGTGCAAGGAACTTCCGATGGCCTCGAACGACCCTGCCCGAAACTTCAAAAACTCGACAGCCAGCGAAACATAACGCGGCTGTCTTGCCAATAAAACGTCCAACTGAACGCTCCACGGTTTTTCCCTCAACCTGTCATCGAATCACTCTTTCTTCAGACTTGAATGTTACGATGAAATTCTTTTCCTTTTTTTATTGAGAAAATCTCGTAAGACATTTATTACAACATAAGGTGCAAACAAAATCGAAGTATACAGAGCAAGTAATCCCTACAAACTAAGAATAAAGGTTGTATCACTTTTTTCCCTTTTTGTTTTTCCTTAAACGCGTAGGTTAGCGTTTTTTTAAGGACGAAAGTATGTATATGGAGGCAGGCTTTGACATTGGATCCAGCCAGAAACATAGAAACGTTCAGAGGCAGCTGAAATCTTAACCCTTCACTGTTTTAATTGGGATGAAAAAATCAAAGAAGGTTTTTGTGTTTTATTTAAGGAAAAAATATTTAAAAAAATTAAAACATTTTCAGAAAAATAAACATAATTTAGAATAGTAAGAAAACACATTCTTATTTTACTATATACCAGATTTGTCAACTGTATCAGATATAATACACTATGCAGTGAAGGATTAACTTGAAAAGATTGTTGAACAGTAATGATCTTTGCGTATGTTTGCATTCCATATACATACAATTATGAGGAACGCATTTTAGAGCACCATCAAGGCGTTCAAATTGTCGACCATTTTGTTTCGTCCACGTTCCTACGAGTTGTTTATTCGTCTGTTTAGCGTCTCTTATTCGTATACAGAGCGCAGATGAGTTTCTCCAGGATCCTATCTCTGTGTTTGGAAAGGCTGTCGAATTCAATTAAAAGGATTCAGCAGGTTGGTTCAGGGGAAGTTACACGATCTCTCCGCGAGTTTGTCGCAAATTACAGACGTAAATTGATGGAACGTAGCCCCGTAACTTGTTTTTCACTTCGAGACTGTCGAACTTTAGGGAACGTTCAAAATTAACCAATTAATTAAATACTGAAGACTAGCTGAATTGCTAAAGTTAACCGTCTATGTCGCGTCCTTTCTAGGACTGGCTGCGGACTTCGGAAACATTATGTAAACCTAATGTGGTTGCTGATCGCCTGGTTGTTAATGTGATATTCATTAATAAATAGTTTTAATAAAAGCTCTCTGTTCATTTTTCAGAAGAATAGTTATTTCCGAAAATTACATTAGAATGTCTGAAGTAATTATTCCGAAGGACATCTTCGAGAGGAATCGATTCGTCACGAATCGATTCGGATATTTAATTAATTACTTCTTTTGTCGTAGATCAAAAGCACTCGTTCAGTTATCCGTTTCCGTACATGATGACGCCGAGTGATTCAATTTTCTCGGGCGTGTCAAAAACAGTCGGGTATGTGTTGGTCCGATTGTCTCGCTCGTTTTATTTCTCAAAATGAAACAGTCTCTGGTTTCCCAAAGACCGGGGCCCTTTCTCTACGGGAATACGTGTGTGTGTGTGTCTTCCCTCTGGAAGGCGAAACAATGTTTCGTGTCGCACAAAGAATTCCACGGGAAGAAAGCTGTCGGCGGACACCCGACGCTTTTTCACTCGACGAGAAAGCGTTGGAAACGGCGTCGGTATCAGCGCCGCAAAACTCGGCCTTTCCCCGTAACTAAACACCCACGCCACAAGAAAAATACAGTGGTGCTAAATTTTCAAAGTTTCGGAGCCAGAAGTCAAATTCCTCTCGTAGTATTTCCCTTCGAAGAATCGATTGGAACACAGCTCGACAGACTGAAAGAATAGATTCACTCTGTTCAAGTTCGACGCTTTAAAATGCGGAAAATTTAAAATTCAATAATCTTGGTCTTATCATCTCAAATATCGTACCGGTGGATTGTTGAGATGCTCCCGATTGAAACGAGTCCAAACACGGCGCAAATCGGTCCACTTTCGTAGCAATTATACGTAATTATTTATAATTTTGTTATTTACATTGAGCATAGAAAACTAGTCCGATTGGCGTCGTGTTTGGACTCGTTTTAATCGGGAGGATCTCAACAATCCATTGGCACTGCGTTTGGAACTCTGAGACGGAAATGACTGAATTCGAAATTTTCATGGCCTCCTGTCGTTGCTGAAAGGTGAAGGGTCACAACACTGCGGTTCGCAAAAACGATGTCGACGAAGATAAAATTAAGTCCCGACTCAAAAAGTGTCCGCGGAAAGAGTAACGAATCTCCTCACCTCTCCTCGTGCGCGACGAGAACAAATGCGGGGGCGAAACAATGGGCAAGAGAAAAACGGGGGTGAGAACATTTTTATTACACTCGAGAAGCGAAACTTTTGTAAGCAATGAGGTTGCTCGCGTCCAGGCGGAGGCGGATCGACCAAGATTTCCGTTCTGCACTCGGAACACCAGATTGGACCTAAGGGGCACCATGGGACTGGGGCAGTGACTTTCCAACTGCCGCTGCACACCGGAGCAAGGTTTATGAATTAATTAGAGGCTTGCGGAGGTTTTCCCGCGCAGTGCGGAAAACTGCAAAGTAAATAGTCGTCTGTGGACAATTTCTATTGAATTGTTTTGTTCAGCAGAAATTTGTGTTCTTCCAGATCTCTAATCTTGTTTGACCGTCCACCGTCCTTCGTTTTCCAAAGTTAATTTGTTCTTTGCAGCTAGATTGACGTACCGGTAAAAAAAATTGTATGTTGAAAATGTTGAGAATTGTTGTAAAACGATGACGATTTTATACAGAATTTATCAAATACAACTCAGTTTTTCCTCGTTGTCGCACAGCTGGGGAATTAATGAGGAAAAAAATAATCTAATCACTGTCGCGTATCAAATGTTGATCTTCTTTGTCAGTCGGAATTTTCTATTTTTATGCAGATTGTGCGCAGAAGGCTTAGAGCATCGATAAGAGTCATTGTTGCAGCATTCACGCGACGAGGCAGCAGCGAAATGTAGATTACGATGCATAAAGGTTGACGATGAAAGCAAGATATAATGATAACGATAATGATGATGAAAACGCGCGCATTATGGAAATTGTTGCCGAATGTCGCGGCTAAAATATGTAGACGACGTTTTATTACTGTGAAACGTTTGGATCGAGTGGCTGCAATAAGTATGTCTTCTTATTCAGAATAAAGCTGGAGACGAGGCTTGCGATGTGACAGGATATTTGAAGGGGAAAATGGAGGAGGAACCGGTGGCGCTCTGGTCAGATAAGCATTATGCAAAGCTGGGCTTAATGCAGCGAATAGTATCAAGGCGTGTTGGACGTGTTAAATGACATGCGAGTCTTTCTCGTTACGAATAACACGGCCAACGAATGCTCCGGCATCGTTAAGCGCAGCACCGTGCCTAAAGGTGAATTCTCATTAAGGGTAGCGTAACATGTCGTTAGCATGCGCAGTGTCGATTTTCGCCTCACGTCATATACACCCTCAAATTTCAGCTAATCCAAACGCGAATCCATTACATCGTGCCACACTCGACGCTCAAGAAATTTTCGATTGGGCTGAACGTTTCCTCCGCTGCCGACGCGATATACCAATAAACTCGCTGGCTCCTGTTTATGCAAATTTACTCATATTTCCTGTTTGGTTGAACGAGTTCGCATGTGGGTTAATGGGTTCGATAATCAAAGAATAAGACTACGCGATCGTTTCGGCTCCATCCTTTACGAAAAAACTTGACGAGCTATAAGCTGCGTGAAGATTTGCAATCTACTTATTACAAGGTAATGGCAGTGTAGTAGAACGACGGTGTGCGGCTACATAAGGAAATTAGATTGTAGATACTGCGAGTATTTTTAAATTAGGTACGATAGAACGTTCGCTGTAGCAGCACAGTTTATCCAAACATCGCTGAAGGTTAGGTTAATGGCAGCTTACAGCTATAACCGGCTTCGAGAATTCTATTCGTGTACCTTTGCTGTTGCGTTTTCATTGCTACTATTATTATTATTGTAAATTTAGCGCTCGCTTAGGCGAACAACGCGATCTAAGCACGTTCGGGGTGTATTTTCAATGATATGATATCAAAAGTTGATGTAGCGTTGTTAGGTGGAAGGAGATGCTGGAAATAACTCGACAGTGTAGATTCAAATGTTATCAAATATTGTCTAATTTTTAACTATTTCGTTTTTTTTTTTAAGATTAATATGAATTGAATACTAGCAGAGTAAACAAAGCGAGTTTTCACACGAGTTTCACTTCTTAATCAGATGTTAACTCTTAAATAGCAGGACGCGAGGGAAGAAATATAATAGTAGAACACTCTCTTGTGCATATGATATACTACGTCGGATTTCGGAAGAAATTCTATGACTATATAAACTGGAGCGTGAGTGAGGTTGTCTCATATGAATAAATTTGTGAGTCTACCACTCTCATATACAGAGATATATATGTATTATACTTCTCGCTAGAATCCATTTAAAATAGGTCAGAAGAAAAAGATTTTATATGGTGGCTGTATGTACGAAAGTGTTGACATCACGATGCGTACAACGCTTTCATGAAACCAATTACAGTTTTCTGTTCTAAATAATAACGAACATGAAGAAACTTTTTTCGAGAATATTTTGATGAAATTACATTTTAGAGGGGTTTAATTACGGATTAAAATAATTACAAAACAATTTCAGCATAACTGGAAAAGCTCCCTCTTAATTACAAAAAGTTTTTGATTTCTGTAGAAAATGATCGAAATATTAAAATTATTTGCCTAACTTTTATGATTGAACAAAGGCTTCAATGATTTTGCAGATTGAAACGCAACATTGTTGGGACGAACGTTGTCTCGATGGAATAAAACTGCGGCGAGGAGTGGAAAAATTCAACGGCAGAATGTTGCAATAATGCCCAGGTTGTTCCAACAGTTTCCACCCGCGGCTGCACTTTCGTGGAGAGGCCACAATTGCCTGGAAGATACCCGTAAACACTTATCGTAGTTATCCTAAGAGGGAGTTTTAGGGCAATTATGTAGTTAACAGCGTTTATGTAGAAGTTGCGGGGCTTCGATTAAACGGAACGATGGGTGCTTAGATTATTGATCGCAGGAATGAAGTTCTGTACATGTATGCATCCGTCGACTGCAGCCTGCAATTTGCGTGTCGCCACAATTAAGATAATCAATTTCACATAACCATCGGGAAAAGTGAAATACGTCCGATGCGATTTTATTTCATTCGTGAAAATTCAAGGTGCTCATCGAACCGGGAATCGATAAATTATATCAAAGAGGAAATTAACGCGTGACTAATTAACCGTATTTCTAAAATTAGCCATTTTACTGGCAACCATTAACGAAATGAATTAAAATAATCCACTAACATTGGTAGTAGTATTTCTTTCAAGACTTTCTAGAGCTAACAAATATAGTGCTACTATATTTGCGAGACCTCCTAGAGCTAGGAAAACATTAAGAAGAATAGTCCACGTGGAACATTTTACTGTACACCTTGCAATACATTCTAGAGCTGGGAAAACATTAAGAAAACGATCTGCGTGAAGTATTTTTCTATTATCTTCGAGACACGTTCTAAATCTTGCAATACATTAGAAAGAACGATCCACGTGAACCATTTTGCTCAACACCTCGCGAGACAAAGAGCTAAGAACACATTAGAGAAACGATCCGCGTAAAGCATTATTCCACAGCGGTTCTAGTCTTCTCTCCGCGAGACATTCTCGAATATGGAATACACTACTCTGCATAAGCATACTGCATAAAGCGTTTAACCTCTCGAGACATTCTCCAGGAATGGACACGTTAGGTGTCAAGATTACACGAGTATAACGTAGTCAACCAGGTTGTCCATCTCTCCTAACCCAGACCCTCATAATTACCAATATTATTTCACCTTCATGATTACTATTTGCAATTATCTTTCATACTATACAAGTAAAATCGCCAAACTCGTATTCTTCGAGTTAATTCCCAAAATTTTCAAACGCTTGACACTTTAACGACCGCTCACACAACATGTGTGTGATAGCCGGAACAACCGTTTTATGTGTAAGACATGTAAAATACCATTACATGTAGGTGATTGCCTTAATAATTATCATACAAAGGAAAAATATTCAATAAAGTTCTTTATTAATAATAATTCAATAAAGTTCTTTAAAATTAATTCTTCAAAAATACTGCCGACCCCTGGCGACGTTTGACCTGGCGATGTTAAAGTGTTAACATAGTAATATTGATCTTACCTTCTCGAATGTGGTACCGATGCGTTGTTGAGATCCTCCCGATTAAAACGAGTCCAAACACGGTGCAAATCGGTCAACCTCCATAGCAATCATACGTAATTATTTATAATTCTGTTGTTTACATGAACTATAAAACTACTCCGATAGGCGTCGTGTTTGGACTCGTTTGAATCAGAAGAGTCTCAGCTATCCATTGGTACTGCATTTGGAAGGATAAGGCGAAAATGACTGTATTTGAAATTCTGTTCACGCCCTCCTGTACAGATATCGTTTCTGAAGATGTCGTTCGCAAGAATGATGCGGACGAATAAAAATTGGAAACGGTATAAAGAATTTAAGATGAATGGTAAGTGCGAATTGGCACGAAGAAGTAAAACGGTCAAATTCCTCGGGTTCGTTCCGAAAAATTGGCAGGAGTTTAGCATCGGGTGAAATCCGTGGTACAGGAGTGACTGGTCCAGTGTAACGGCAGACGTGTCGCCAAGGAAAAGATGACCAGAGGTCTAAGTGGGCGAGAGGTAGTTAATTTTTTGCCGAGTGCAGTTCCGAACAGCGGAAACTCGATAACTGCGACCGTAAATCCCGGACTGGGAGTGAGTTCCGCGAGAAATTGAAGAAACGGAGGGGGCCCACGGAGTTTCCCCTGTTAGTAATTTCTCGGGCGACGTGGCCGGCAACAGGAAATATGAAGCTACTAGCCGTGTGAGAGGACGAGAGAGAGATTCGGGTAGCTACTCTTGCTCGGTACATTCGGGCTTCGCATTGCCGAACAATCGGCGGGGAATACGCGACGCGATATACATGCATGCGAACGCGAACTGTGATTCCGAGCCGGAAGCACCGCGCGACCCGAGCCCGAACTTCTCTCTCCGCAATTATTTCGCGAAACGGATCACGATAAAATGAACTTCGGCTAAGCAAACCTGCTCTCCCGCGACCCCGATGTTTCCCGGAGATCAAATGTTTACACATAGAAAATGTTTATTTGACAGGTTTCGCCGGGCGGACGGAGTTTTCGGCGAAACCCTCCGCGAGCGGGATTGTTGGGAAATTAATTGATGGCCTGTCCCTTTGAGAATGTGTCCAATAATTTATACGCCTGTCGACAACTAGAACGAACCACTTGACTCGAATCTGAGAAGCGAGATGGACGTGTGCACGGGAGCTACTGCATGCGAAAAGTTGCCGCAATTGTTGGGCTTTGTTCAGCCCCCAGTGTGTGGAATATTGTTAATGGTTTTTGGGCAGCGGCAGCGTTTTGTTGGAGCTCCTGGCTTCTTTGGAGTTTGCTTCAGGTAGCACAAAATGAAATTGATGATTCAACGTATACGCAGGTTCCCTGTAAAATGAAAAGTGTCTTGATCGATTTTTAAAAAAATACGAGATGAATAATATCTTCGAACCTCTTAAAATAGTAGACAATTTAAAATTGGGTACACTATTTTAGTTAATTACGGTTCGCTCGTTGCACGGTTACAGTGGTTGCTCTTTGTTTATGTTGGACTCGCGAGTAATTTCGAAAGGTAAAGCAGTGGACAGTGCTAACATGTAATAAACGTTAAACGTTCCGCAAACGGTAGTTCGAGATCAAACGAATTACAACGCGATTATCGACACGGGAGACCGTTTACATGCCGCGGAGCCATTACAACGCGATATTATTCCAATTTCACCGGTTCTCGACGGGGAGGAAAAATGTCGGAGAGCCGAAGCGATCGCGGGAAATTCATTAAAAAACCCCCGCGGAAAAAAAAGAGTGTAAAACACGAAGCGTTTAGCGCGAGGGAAAAATGTTTTTTTTTCCTCCGTTCTCCTTTCTGATCCCGCGAAACAGATATTTAACGAGCATTATCGATCTCCGGGGGCGCGGAATCACATTGTCGAATGAAAACCACCGTAACCATGAGTACTGCGGCACGTACACCGGCGAAATTATTTTCTGCTGGACGGTTACGCTGTTACGATTGCCCACGATACCCGCGTTTTGTTGTGTCAGCGGTTCATCCTTTTTGCCACGTAACATTTTTATCGTTTAATGACGTGTATCGTGCAATCGGGTACACCGACCACTTTCGCGGTACGCGCGCTTAGCTTCTTTGGTGTCGAACGTGGTTGACCGTTCGCGATCCCGGTATTTGCTGGGAAATAAAATTCGGTCGTTGGAACATCTCTGTTATTAACAATTGTGCAGGGTGTCAGAAAATTATATGTCGCGACCAATATAAAAATTGACAACATTATTGACCTTAACATTTAATCCTAGATCAAAATTGTTTTTCATCTCATCGTATTCTCATCGTAAAAGTCTCGAAGGAACCATGTGTCTCGTGTCAACCCCGTTCACTTAGAAAACGACATTAAAGTTTCTTAAACTATTTTATTTCGTACATCTGCAGGGTGTCCCAAGATGGTATAAACACGGAGGGGATGATTCTACGTGAGAAAATACAGAATAAATTTTTTTCATTTGTCTCCTTTCCGAGAAATTTTGATTTGAAAATTCAGCGAACACGAGTTTTCGAATTTATTGAATAGGAATCGTCCGACGCGTCTGTTCATGACAGAACTTGACGGATTGTTAAAGAATTTTCTCGAAAACGACACGTCAAATGAAAAAATTAATTGTATATCTTCTCTGTGTGTGTTTTCACCCTGTAAACATATGGAGTTTCTTTTAGGAGAACGGTTGAATTGACAATTATAGTTGCTTTGAAACTCGTTCGTCGCGATGAGTACTACAGGCTGCAATAGTGGTCACGACGTATAATTTTGTGGCACCCTGTACAGCTGGTACTTCAATCTCTGAAAAGCAAAATCGCCCGACGTTCTAAGGAATTAACGTAATTAGAAACGAAGAAAAGAAATTTCCGGCTAATCGCGCTAACCGAGTTTAATCCGTGATTCGGGTAATAGCGCGGCGATAAATTCAATTATGATTGTCGACGTAGCCGGGCGCGGCGCGGTAGGGTAGAGGGTTAACAGCGAGATTGAACTTCTTCTCGGGGGTCTCACGCAAAAAATTTCAGGGAACGCGACCAAGTGAATTGCACGCGATCAAAATTCACCGAACCGATGCCAATTATGTGTGTCGGTGTACGCATATATCCATGGCACGCGCTCACACGAACTTTCCCGCGGCCGTATGCGGTCCCCAGCCTACAAAAAAAGACTGGGTGGAACGAGTCGAAAATACCGGCTATTTATGCATTTAATTACGCGGCCGCGATACCACCCACCGTATATCCCCTATATAAACATTGCGTATGCAAGTTAGCCCTTAATTAAATCCGGCTCCGCAGCGACGCCAAGATGTTTTATGCCAACCACCGTGCCACAGGGGAGGGGCGCAAAGGGGTCGGAAGCTGAAGACGAGTTGAAGGGGACGTCGACGAGAAAGGGGGAAAACGAAATCCGCCGTTTATGTTTTCATCAACCCCGTGCACGCGGCTGCGGGAACGTAAAAAGACGGCCGATAATGCACAACATCGCGAGACCATTAAATTGTATTTGCTAGAGGAGAGTTGCTTAACAATAGGAGGTTCTTTTCACTAGAAATAGTTTTTTAGCGGCACACAACGAGACCGTCCCCGATGAATTCGCATTAATTTCGCTTCTGAAGCAACAAATGCTTGAATCATTAGGTCGTTCGAATAGTAATTTCGATTTTCGTGTAGAGGTGCAATTTGCAAGTTTTTTTTTTATTATAGAAAATTTCATATGAAATTTATTACAACATAATTACAAAACAGAAATACACTACATATAATACAGAGTATGAAGATTACAAAACAGAATAGGTTTCTTGTAGAAATACAGATATTATAATATTAACATATGATTAAAAGGAACAGTATATGAACAGAGAGAGAAGAGTAAAAAAAAAAGAAACTTATACTTTAAGGCCACAGTAATTTGCAAGTTTTGTAGACAAATTTTAAGAAAGTGCTACCAAATTAAATCCTATGTAAAATAAATCAAATCTTGTCGGATTTGATGCCCCAGCATTTGTTTAAATTTTTAACACGCAATTCCTTACCCTTTCCTATGTTATTACCACAAATGGTGAAAAGTTGGTTTTCATTTTCCCTTGAGAATACGAAATGACTCCGACCTAACAGTATATTGTTCCTCGTCGACGTTAACGAGATGTCGCCTCTGGAACAACATCACGATTGTTAGGTTATAACTGTAAAGCGATTTTATCGCAGTAATTAACTCGACGCTCTTACGTTAATTGTTGTATCGCACAACAAGATGCGCGTGACAAAGCGTTGAAAAATATCGGGATTAACTGATTGTATCACTTTACGCGCACTGAATACTGAAATTGGAAGTCGAAATTGACTCCCATGAAATTGAATATTTGTGCAGGTGGTTCAATATAAATACATAAAATAAACGAAGAACAATACGATCAGAGAAATCGAGCTTTCTAAATATTAATAATGAAAAAAACATTGCACGGAGTTTAGCGAGTCCCACAAACGAGTACATTCCTTCGCGTTCCACAGTTTGGTTTTTTCTTCTTGAGAAGCAATTCCCCCGCCCCCGCGCGTACCACGATTTTCATCCGCAATGCCAGCGCGGTATAATTTAATTTCGCGAAAGTGATTAAAATTCTACGCCTGTTAAAATCCACTTGTGAAAGATTGCTCGACTCTTATTTCTCTGCTTTCCTCGTTCCCCTCTCTTTCGCCGCGTCGTTCACACGCGTTTCCCTTCTCGCGTTTGTGCTATCGTAGTTTTACAATCGCTTCTATAACAAACATTCCGTCAGCGAGAATTTCGAGCCTCGATCGCGCGTAATCGAGTTCTGCAAACAGGGGAAAGAGCTTCTTCGTTGAACAAAATTGAGATTTTCTGTATCCGACTGCACATTATTGTTACAAATGTATAAATTCCGCAGTGGACAACAACCGTAGTCCCGTTGAAAGCACCGGTTCTCGTTAGATCACCAAAGTTAAACAATGTGGAACGTGAACGGCACTAGGATGGGTGACCGTCTGGTAAAAAACCGGAAAGTGACCCACCCGGGATGTTTTTCACGTATTGTTGGCAAAAGGTGGTTCGGAACCCACCATAAACAGTAGGTCCCGCTGAAAAGGCGATGGTGAGAGTGGAAAGAGGAAGAGGATTGGTAAATGAATTTGAAACCCTGAGGGGACCCAAATATCATGTTATATTGTACTATATTGTATAAATTCCGCAGTGTATAATTGTCTATCCAGTAGTTCATAGCGTTTCTGCTCGATTCCGAGTACGCTTATTGTGCCGCAAATACGGAAAAATTGCAACATTTCAGTCGAGCGGAGTAATTGATCGAGATTAAAGTAAGTGGGTTCAGCATTGTGCAAAAACCCGCCTCCATTAGGTTAGCACTTCGAGTGGAACGCCCAACAACTTAAAGTCGACTCGGTTGGCATTCAGAGTGAAAAGGGTTAGCACAAGAGCTCTGACAATGAGTCGCTGTATACCTTCAGAAAGTGCCCTGAAGCTTCTTTCGCTTGATCCATGAAATGGTTGAGGATGTAGTTAACTGCCCCTGACATCTTATGACATTGACTCCGACCTCAAGGCATTTTTCCATTTAGTCGACACAGAATGTGTCTCGTTTTCTGTATTCATGCCAAGTACTACCAAATAGAACGCTGTCCGACACGAATACACGTCTCTCACCTTTTTAAATCAACACAAATCAGTATTTAACATTTCACATTTGCTCCTCAGTCTATTCACTAGCAATTAAAGAAGTCGTCCAATGTGTACAAAATATTCGTACACCTTTTAAAAACTAATAACTTTCTCAAAATTAGAGTCAAAGCGCTTCCGTTTCATTTTTGTAACATTAAAAGGTTTAGTTTACTAGCTAATGGGTAAATATTTTTTTTTCAAAAACTGTTATTTGAATGACAAGGACATAATTTGAATTGATATTTGAATGAATCGCAAACCCTAAATTCAAAGATCTTTGTATCTTACAATGCCCATATCTTATTTATACCACAGATAACAAACATAAAAATTATGGGCAGATTAAGTCTAAAGGAGATTACAACAGAAAAGAGCACCGTGGTAAATAAGAACAGTATAAATACTATAAATACGAACATTTTTATGAGAACAGAATTTACAGCGTTATTTAAAATAAAATAATATAGATCTCCTTCGACGAGATTAAGCTGGCTGTTTGCGTACAGTATAATGAAATAAATAATTTATAATTTCCACGTTTCATTTTGCTCGTATCAAGTCTCCCTTTGTAGCAGTTCTGCTGTAAATGCGATTACTATACAATGGGATGCAACGGAAAATAGAGAGACGGTATAAACAATTTAAGGGCGGGGATCCGTTCAGTTGATATTATGTAGAGGAGATCAATGGAAAATGCGAATTGGCACAAAAAGCTGTAAGCAGATTAACATAAATAATGCGCCGCGTTGATGCTCGGAGGGTATTGCCGCGAGTTAGACGCGGGAAACGGAACAGAAATCTGAAAGACGAGAATAAATAATTGGTATTTTAATATTTCTGGTAAAAAATATTTTCGTCGAACACACTTTTGCGTTACAGCGCGTGTGTTATGTGTACAGACGTTTCGACGCTGCGCAAACGGCAACACGGAAACGCATTAACGATTCTATTTCCCCGATACGGTGTGTGCGCGAATCACTGGAAAACAGACAGATTAAACGTTCAAGTGTGTGCGCATTTTCGTGAGTAAATACGATCGGGAAAACAAAATGCGCTTCCTGTCAATTTCCTGGTTGGAGACGCAAGACGGCGCAGACATATTTAAAAATTTCAAGCTACGGCTCCTCCGCGAATCCGGACGATGTTTGCACAGGATCCGTAAACAGATGCAATGTTTAACGACTAAACCAAATATCAGGGAAACGTGCTCGGGGAGAAAAAATATATATTCAAAGGATTGCACCTAGTCTCGCTAGGAGAGCTTTACAGGTTTCTCGGACGTACAAATTACTACGGAGAGCTTGCTCTCGTGCTCGGCTCTTTCCGCCCCTGACATTGTTTATTAGCTGTCCTCAAACACTGCTCGATATGTGACGATGCGCTCATGAAAGTTTCATCGGGAAGTTACCGGGAACCCCGGTGAAAGGCAACCGCCTCCACCCCGCGCTAACACAAACAGGCTCTTTTAATTTCAAATGTAATCCACGATTGTGTCCTTAATGAAACCCGGCGATTATTTAGACCCGACCGCTCTTTAAGGACTCTGCCGATCCCCAAGCAGCGTGATCTTTCGGAATTTTTTTCTGGAAAAATGGACAAATATATTGGACAGCTTGTTGGGATTTTTTGTTGCGGAATATCATAACAATTTTCTTCGAAATTCATTCGAAGGGATTTTGAACAAATTGATTGCTTACAAAATTACAGTTACTTGTATAAGTACAATTTATCAACATTTACATTTTTTAAGAATTCATAGATGAAATTGTATGTCATCTGTATTAGGGTATCATATTTTAATACATTATAGTATTGTATACTATGTTTAAATGAAGCTTGTAAATACATATGTATTTCCGACGATCACCACGTCGCAATTCCCGCAAAGTGAAGCTAATTAATTTCACGTGCGGTGATATTTGAAAACCATAACACATCGTTTGCGATGGGCGAATTCACAGAATCTCTTTGATGCAGTTTTTAATATTTCCCATAGAGGGTGCGCCGTATTTAATAAACTAGCGCGCAGAAGTTCATGCTTTGTAGATGCAGGGTACAACCGAAAGGTTATAACCACTAGTCGATTTTCGGTGAAATTACGAAACACACGGTGAATGTATGGCGGGCGTACTCACTTTTAATTCGCTGAGTCCCGTATAGCGTTTTATTCCGAAATAGTCGCATATAAAGAATCTCGAATACGTTCGAATATTGCAAAAATTCATTGATATGAGTTAGATGGATTTGGTTTGGGTTTGACCAATTTTGATTTGAGATATTGTATCGATTTTAGGAGGGATTGCAAATTGTTGCACAAGGAAATATCAATTTAAAATATATAGTATTGCATAAACTTTCGCAATTTATTAAAAAATTGAAGTGCTGAATGTTAAAGGAATGATATTGCTCGATTTAAAGAGTTTCGCAATTTATAGAATTGATAAAAAGTTGTTTCGAAGAAAATCCAAAAAAATTCGTATTAGCAAGTTAGAAATGATAAGTAACATAGGTGTTAAATGGTGGCAAAAGGGGCATATCATTCGCGAAATAAGAAAGCGCAAGGACTGCGTGTGGAAAAAGAAGGATAATCCAATAAAGGGACGTTGTTTTCTTTGCCCTTTGTTCACGCCTTTCATAAATCACCCTTCTTGTGAGCAAAAGTATTACGTAACGCGTCTGAGTAAGGGAGAAGTTGGAGTGTTCGCCGACCTCAAAGAAAACAATGTGTCCTCGAGCTGTCATAAGGAGCACGTGCTGTTCCACAAAGTTGATATTACTGGGATTCGATAAGAATGCAAATACGCTTGCGGAAGGCAAACAATTCCCATACTTTATCCGAAATTAAAGCGCGGAAAATTCTGTTCCGGACAATCGTACTGTGAAATTCGAACAAACCTGATTTTAAAAAACGGCGAACCCTGCTACTGTGTAATACAACTAAACTAATTTGCTTTTTGTGTGCATGTGAATTTCCTAGAATAGCGAATACAAAATCGATTTTCTGAAGCGGGGAGTTTCGAACAAACAAACTTTAATGTACACATACATATCTTCGATCTATTTATTCGTGCAGGTTTTGTATAACCATTTGCCAAATCTGTTGTGCATACATAATCGTCCGTACATATTGACACGGTTAATTTATCGTGTGATTTAATGTATAATTACTTGATCATAATACAAACAATATTTATTTAAAGGTCCACACGATTCTCTATCACATCTGCGATCGGTTAGGCAGTTAATAAATTCTCCTAATTCGTGTAGTTATTCGATAATCCATGATTAATGATCTCTCATTTAGATTCCGTAAATAATCTACTTGGCGGAAAGTAACGCAATAATACGTTTGATAGAGGGAAAATGCGAGACGGAAATATTTTCCGTTGAATTCCACGAATTTCACGAAGCTGTGAAAAACCTCAATAATGGAGAGCTCCGGAGATTATACACTCCTTGGTGGAAATATTTCCACACCCAGGCGTCGTCATTAAAAGTATTCCGTGTTAGCTTGCGCGTTTATAATTCGAAACGTTGCGCCGGAGAGCTAAATTATCGTGCATTATTTGTAAGGAAAACATTTAACGACGTAGCCTTATTTATCCTATGGGGTTCGTCTCGCCGGTGGTAGTTTAATTATACGTACAGGGTGGCCCAACTGTGATGAGCCGATCCGATTGAACGGACAACCCCTCTGCACGATTCTGTAGTTGTAAAGGACAATGCCGCATTTTTCACTTTCAAGATATTGTTATTTAATGTTTTGATCACTAACTCTGAACGTAGAACACCGGTTAAATTGCATTATTTCTTCGAGCCTTCCGAATTTGTTGCCATGACTTTTCGTGGCTGCAAAGAAAAACACCGCACGTTACAATTTCAAAAAATTGGAGTCTGTGCATTGATCGAACTTTATAATAACTTAAAAAAAAAGATTTATAAATTTACCAAAAAAAAAATTAATGCACAAAGTGAAATTTGTTGAAATTGCGACACGCGGCATTTTTCCTCCCAACCGCAGAATTGTTTCTCGAATCTCTTTAAGGTAATATTACCATTCTCGTCGTGTCAGCAACAAATCAATGAATAGAACGAAGGAAAGGGTCCAATAAAACCGGTTCGAGCCGGAGCCCGCTAAAACGATCGTCACCTTTGTCCCTGGAAACGAGATAGCGGCATTTCTCAATCAACCGTTTCAAGAAAAGAAGTCTCCAAATAGTTTTTCCATGAGAGGTCAAACGCATCGCAACGCCACCGTGGAAGCACAGAAAATTCGGACCGAAAGACGTCTGATCCTTTTGAAAGCCATTCAAGTGCGAAAAGGTGGCACGCTACTACGAACACCATTTAATCTTTTTCTAAAACACTTTTATTTCGGCACGTTCTAAACATACGGAATGCCGGAGTCGCATGATTCACCCTGTATACCGGCGTATTTTAAAGGGGTGGTGAAAAAAAAGAGAGAAACAGTTTTCACGACTCGAGACTCGAGTGGAACAAGAAAAATGTGACTTCGCGTTCGCGAACCGATACGCTGTGAATGTTGCCAAGCGGTAAAAAAAAAGATGGAGAGAGTGGGAGTGAGATAGAGGGGTTAGGGGAAGTTGAGAGAGAGAGAGAGAGAGAGAGAAAAGAAAAGTCTGAAGCCCTCGCGCTGAAAATGTCTGCCGCGGAACCAGAGCACTTGTCGTTACGCTCGCTAATGAGGGCGAAGCACTCCATTAAGTCAACTGCGCGGTAACTACGATAGAAACGAGGCAAACTCAACATCCAAAGAGGTATACGTTCTTGCACGCTGTCCATCACATTGCTGCTTTTTCGACGACGCTACCCACGGCGATCGCGGTTGTGCATCCGCTTTCGAACGTGTCCGAGAACGAAAATTAACACGCGTAATGAGCGATTTCACCCTCGCACATTTCCGCATACCGCGCCCAACGACGCGTTTATGTCTGTTTGTGTTCTGACATCTTCAAAAATTTGTTTTGAAATGTTGTCTGCGTAGTTTTCCATTAGGTTGGAGGGCAAGTTCTGTCGTATTTGAAAGAAGCAGGTAATTTTGCTTGTCAAACAAAAACACATGCTGTTGCAAATAATGGAAATTATATCATTAAGTAATACTAAACACTGTAAACACACAGGGTGAACTACGTATCGTGACCTGTAGAGATTACTCTGTTATTAGCAGTCCGATCGAAAGTGTTTTTATCAGGTATAGTTTTAATCATGGTTTTCAAAAGAGCTTTCACGTGATTGTAGCAAATTTCTTTTATGTTATGATACTTACGGAATTCGCCTTGATATCCTCTAACAGATAAGCGTAAAAAAGTATAGGTGTATTTTTAAAATATTGAAGACTATAATAACGTGAAAGCTCTCTTTAAACTATGCTATACCTGATAATTATGTATGATAATTAGGTATGATTTCTACTGGTCACGACTCGTGGTTCACCCTTATATTTTTAAAAATTGATCAAATGTTTTCTTTCAAATAAAACATAAATTCCCCTCGATCCTAATACATCTATTTTCTCGTTGCAGCGCTTTTGTTCGTTAAAAAATGCACTCGAATATGCACTTTGATGGCGTGATCTTCACATGATCTTGAACTCCGAAGCCAAAAATCAAACTTAAATTTCTTTCTTCAAGTCTTGCAACGAGTTAGTCTGCTGAAGTATGCCACTTCATTAGCTTAATGAATATGAGAAAACTCATTAACGAAGGCTTGCATCATCAAACATATTCACATAATACGAGCGAACAATGCTTGTTACTTGATTAGGCACGACCAGTTGCAGATAATGTAACTATTGCTCGTGTCCAAGGAAGAAGCAACGGGAAACTTTCTACTTTCTATTTTCTTCTTTTCATTGGTCTGGTGTTCACGGAAAGTTCGTCATGTCTGCCGCCGTGTTTTCGCTTTGCGGACTCATCTTTCGACGGTGATGCATAGTTCGGTCGCGAGTACTGTCCTTCGTGAACGAAACGCGCGTATTATGCGAAATCCTGACAATCGGAAAGTTATTGTTTTGTTAGTTGAATGGGTCCTCAGGAACAAAACCGGCCGCATTCGAATTCAGACGGCGTAACAATTAACATGGTGTGGAGTATTAAAGAGAACAGCATTGTCGTCGGCGTCGGCGCACAAGTGTTATAACCAGACCGCGGAAGTTTATGCAAATGCACACTTTTCTGCGCAAATTACGGGAGATTCAAGGGAAATTTTCGTTACCACGCGAACGCGTCCGGTAAATTAAGAATTAAGCTTTAGATTTTGTTAGATTTCGTTTTTCGCCTTCTGCTAATACTTTTGGATCGGACAGTCTATCAAAACTTTCTTTCGGATATGCTTATAATTCCTGTTTCCATCGATCAGACCCTAAACGCGCGCATTAACATTCAGATCCGCGGTCTAATGATAACAAACGCAGGCATTTGGAAAGTTTGGATGATAGCGACGAGGGTACAAGATGGGCAAAGTTTCCCAGAGAATTTCAACGCCCCTCAGAAGCGACTGTTAAGATCTGAATGTGTTTTTACCGACGAAAATCTGTGATACTGAAAAATAATTTAGTGAATAATTTCTTGTGAAAATTAAAACGGTGAAATACGAAAACCTGCGAACAGGAAAGAACAATCTCTGAATTTGTCAATTTACTAAAATGATTAAAAGGCAAAATTTTTATCTTGTTTCTGTTATTATTAGACTACGGATCTTTATGCATTTATGGCCTCTGAAAATGTTCAAAAAATGCTATAATATGAAATTCCACAGAATTTAGTACAATTTTTATTTATTTCAGATCTACGAAGCCTTAGTAGGCACTGAAAATCAAATTTTACTTGCCTCCACTTTCTTAGAATTTGCGTAGAAAAATTGAAAATTGCATAAACATCCGCAGTCTCGTTATTATTAATTTTCGTCTGTTACTTGGAAGAAGATTTGAGCGGCACGTTTTCTTTCAGTGCAACATTGAAACTTGCATTTCGTACGGTACCTTGTTTCATCGATTCTCTCCCACGCTATTAGCCAGGCTGAAACAAGACCAGACTATTATCAACTAGGTGCATGACACGTTAAGTATGACCATGCGATTATAAGAAAGTCGATTCCATGCGATTACAGAGTCTGAATACCGTGTTCTTACCCGTACCTCGTTGAAACTAAGGAAATGAGAAATTCTTAACGGAGATCTAAACGAAGGTCTGACAGTCATGATATTTACAGCTTATTAAGCATATGAAAGGATGGGTATCTGAAGGCAATGAATCATTCAAGTGGAAGCTCTGTTGTCTAAGACCAGATGATAAAGAAACAAGAGGATTAAACCATCTAACTATATCCATAATATAATGTTACTCTTACCAGTCTATTAAACAATTCCACAAGAGAATATTAAAACAAAACTCGCTCACACAAACACTGCAAATTTCTATGCAACATTGAAAATATGAAGTTGCATCGATTGCAGAAATTCATTTTCGATGGAGTAGAATTGTTCTCTCCTTTTCTAAATAAACGTCACGCTAGGATTACTGAATACGAGTTGATGTGCGAACAATGTATAAACAAATTTTGGAACGGACAGAAAGTTTGAACGCGGGTAACGAAACGAAATTTCGGATATGCATTAGAGTATTTAGTTGGTGAAATAAATTTCGCCGAACCGTTGCAGCAGCTGATGTTGATGCGAAACATTCATAAATTTTACCGGATAGAAATTAAACGTGATTTCTATGTAATGAATATACGAATATTCAGGCCTGGTCCATATGGCCGGTCGTTTCACATATTATGTGAATAATGCACTACCGTTTCGAAACGTTTATTAGTAGCCCGAACGTAACAGATTCGTGTCACTGCGAATGTCATGATAATAGAAGCCATCGGTATTTAAACTAGAAATTTCTAAAATACTACACTAGTCACCGTGTAAATCGCTCGTCCATTCGCCACAATAATGCAGCGGTCAAATTCAAATTTTTAATCATTCCGGAAATTATCAAATAATTATAAAATTTAATTTTCGAATAAACTTGCATTTCACCAAAGAATTCTGTCACAAGTTCAGACACAATCTGACAATTTTCGCATTTAGGGCACCGATCACCACAACTGTGAATATATTCGCTAATGCTAAAAACATGGCAACTGTTCCTTTCCATCACTGATTTCAGAATAGGAAAGCTTTTGAGAAGCCTCGAGTGGATCCTGGAACAATCACGAAACAGCCAATACCATTCTGTGCTATCCTCTCGTAGTCTAAGTGAAGCATGTCAAATTGGCAGCCAGTTCGATGGCTTTTGACGGCGTACAGAAGTGGATTACCGTCGAGCACTCGTACATCAAACACGGTTAAAATAGTTGCCCAGTTTAAGGAGTTTCGAAAAACCTTGGTAATGAACAACGCGAAGCACGCCCCGTTTTAAGAAATACTCGATGCGTATTGTTGCAGGTATCACACACAAGAAAATGATTGTGAAACTATTTTCTGTATGAAACAATTTCCCGATGCATTTTTAAAACTATTCGGGAAAAGTGCTTTCAAATATGTTAACATTAATAATGTACATCTAAGAGAACATACGTCATTTCTCATTCATTCCGCACCTGCGGAGATTCTGAATCGCTCAAGTTCCACCGAACATAGTAGAGTAAAAATTCATTACTGTTTCACGAACTGATTGCTAAGAAGATTAGTCGTATCTTTATTGCACCGCAATTATGAAGCTACCTGTCCCGTAATATATACTTCGTGATCAATTACGGTCCACACGCCAACGTTTAAAATAGATTCTAAATGAGGCCTGCGCGCGAAACTTCGCTAACTCTAATTCTCTCTGCATAACTTTCGCTGCACTTTTGCATATTTGTAGCACTTCGCCGATGTTGCGAGCACGAAAATTTATTAGTGCAATTTATTTGTACCAATCCAATAATATTTCTAGCAGCATCTACATCAGTTCTTGTACACTTTCATGAGTAATAAATAGATTTCGAAATAAACATTTTCATTAATTTTTCAAGTATCTTACAAGTAACTATTAAGTCCAACGGGACAGAAAATGAATGCTGTTCGCGTTCAAAGAATTCGTTTCGCGACAACCGAGTAATTAAAACATTATTCATCGTGTTTTTGAAAAACATTTCATATTTATCGTTCCCCGCAATCGTCAAGAAATTTTTCATTCTGTTGGGAAACTCGTTTTCCGGCGATTCGCGATCTTCGCGGCTAATTACGCGAATTACAAAGCCGGCAGTTTTTCAATTTGATTTGTCATTGAAGCGACGGAACGCGCCTCATTATGGAGGCCGACAATGTAGTCGCATACCATATTCAGATAATTGTGCATTGTGAACGTTGGATGCGGTGGTTGCGTGCAAACAGCTACATTGATTGCGGAATAGGCAAATATGTATTTTCAAGGAAATCGGATGTGCTGGAAACTATTTCCTGCTTAAAAGTCCAAACTAGAAGGTACCGGGAACATTGACTCCGAAAGTTTCTGCGAAAGTATTAGACAAAAGCAGGAGGATACGTCTGAAGTTTCAATATTGTAGTTTCTAATCAGAAAGATATTCCTGGGAAAATGACTGGCTCTCGAAATCCGGTATGTTCGGGAACCGGAAAGTCGCTGGATAGTGGAACCTTTCGAAAATTTTGTTGCGCGAAGTGGCTGGTGTTCCTGCGCGCACAGAAAGTTCGGTTGTTTCGCGAGAAAAATGGCTATCAACGAAGTGTCGCAAGCCGTCGCATTGCGCGAAATTATTACCGTATTCCGGTCCGCAGGATCCGAAGAAAACTGGCACGGAACGAGGTCGTCGAACGGAAAGGGAGAAACAAAAGGGTGCGCGCGGGGTGGGGGGGGGGGGTGCGAGAGGACGCGACGGCTCGAGTGTCCCGAAAGCGAGTCCCAAGCGCCGGGTAGTGGAGCGCCACGCTAAATTAAGGCTGCGAAACGTAAGAAACGTTCACGTGTACAATTTTACGGTGAGACGTGTGCGCAGCAAAATTCACTAGACTAGAAACGAATGGAATTAATTCGCCGAGTTGGCCGAGGCTAGGCGAACTCCCAAGATTTACTACGGCGCTCAGCTTGTCCGACGGCGACACGTTCGAAATTCTATGTCCTCCGCGATCCTATTGGTTCCCTGCACAGAGAAGGCTTTGCTCTTCGATTCTAAAGTTGTGCAGAGCACGGCTTGCGTGGATATATCTGGTGAGAATGAAAACGAAACATAATGAGTGGGAGGAAAAATGTATGAAGTGAATTTGGTTGAACGCAATAAAGAAATGCGTGTGCATAAAATAAGATATCAGTGTGTACTAAGGTGCGATCTCCTTTGCGCGTCTGGACGCAGCGTTTTGCGATCCATACACTATATATACTATAATGCGATTCGGTATGTCTTTCTTTGTTTTTCACTTGCGAAGAAAAGCGAAAGAGCATCGCTCAAACTCAAACACGTGAGTCGATTAAACAATCTTGAAACCGGAGTTTCGTTAGTGAAAATGCAGTAGCCATAAAAACGGCGAATCGCGTCTAATCGCGTGCGGTTATTATGCGCGTAATTAGCGGGGTCGGCTCGCGAGGGCAATTATTCGAAATCGTTCGCGGAAATCGCAACGGTTCCGATGCCGCGTCGGAGTTCATAACTCTTTACGCAAGCTGCGATAAATCGCCAGATTTGTAACGCGCCCAGCAATAAATTCACAAGTTCTATTGTAAAATATGTGTTTCACTGGTGGGAGGGGATAGGACCTACCCGAGGACGGGGAATAGCTTTCAGACGGTTTTTAACTGTCCGGGAACACCGGCACTACCACGCGAAACTTTCGTTCAATTAATTATGCAAATGAAATTCCCGCCTCGTTCCTTATCTGCTGTTTCAATTTTCGCGATGTCGCATTCAAACGGAACTTAGGAACTCGTTAATTTGCCGGTTTTCTCAGCTGACTCGAGTAATTTTTACGCGTGGACGACCGTCGGAAAGTTTGTACTTTTGATTCCGGCATTATGCCGGCCATTACGCTGCGATCATGCGACAAATTTGCGGGAACGTGACGCTCGTTAAACACGGCGAACGGGCGTTCGTTAGACTGCAGAGCTTTGTGCGCGATAAGGATTTTCGAAGGAAAACTGGATTATTTTTTAAGAACCTCGCGGCGTCTGAAATAGTGTATCGATATTCTTAAAGTTTTGTATATTATTTATTCATAAATAGAGTGCGGATTTTATGCATTTATGATAAAAACGACTACGCACTATTTAAAGCAATGGTCATATTTAAAAAATTTAAGAACGTCAGAGTGTTATTACTTTCAGTTTAATAAGATCATTAAATGCCGAACAAATTTTTTAGTTGGCACCTGTATCTTACAAGCAACGCAAACATTTTTTATTTTCCATAAAGATCCGCAGTCTACTCGTAAATGTATAAAACCCACAGATCAGTTATATCATAATCAATTTACGTTTTCAGAGACTGTTTTGTAAAAATTACTGGCAATTTTCAAATAGCTCTTTGACAAATTCTTATCGGTGATCAATAGTTAAGAATTTCTTAATGAATTGCTCAAAAGCGAGAGCAATATCGTTCATCATCAAGAAAATTATTATTTTGCGAGAAAATTGTAATTCTACGTAAAATTCAATAAACAGTAACGAGGAAGACTTCGTTGAACAAAGAATCCTTCCTTGTATCGTACATTTTTGGACGCTGTAAATGTGCAAAAATATTTATTGTTCGAATACGAAATATTAATTATTCTCGTGACATCTGGTACAGCGACAGAAGACTGTAAGAATTCTAATGATTTTTCATATCGCGCGGTCAATCGAATAAAAGTAGAAAAACGTCGGGAAATTTCGAAGCGGGCCCTGGTGGAGTAAAGTTTACAAAAAGCCGATTTCCCAATAAAAAGATAATGCTTTCCCGATAAATAGCAGTGGCTTCGTGCTTTATTGATGAACTTTTAATCGGCGTACAATCTCCGTACACGGACGTTTCCGTATCGCTTCGGCGAATTTGCGACTGGAAAGCGAAAATGAAGCAACCCCCGCGAAGAACCTCGCCGGCATTCGGCTCGGAGTAATTTCGACGAGAAGTGAGGACAACGGCGCATTCATCTAAATCATTAACAGTTTAATTATCGCACACATCCGCGCGAAATGCAACGGATGCATTCGCGGACAGACTATAAAATTCTCGGCGAGGCTGGGGCTATTCACGCGACTATGAATCACGTCGCCGGGCTTAAGTCTCGAATTATGGTATTCGGGATGCAGGACTCCGAGAAATTTTACAGTTCCTGATCACGCGACGGTTTTGCTTATTTGCGCGCCGCTGTAACGCGAGGAAAATTTCTCGCTAGCGGGCAACGTGGTGGGAAAAATAGGGGCGCGAGAAAAGGGGGTGGCAACGCAATTTCGTAGCCGAATGAAGTCGTCATTACCGAACGCGGTTCCCCGTTAACTCGGAAAATATTTACGGTCCATTATCGTAGCTATATACGAGCATCTAGTGACATCCATGAGATATGTAACGGATATTACATTTCCGGGTCACTAGATTGATATTCACTGATTCCGTGAGTGCCGCAGCTATGAACATTTCATGAACCAGCGGATCCCCCGCACAGATTGAAAGGCCCAGCCTATATTTTCGTTGCGAGGTAGCGTGTGTGCGCTTATTTATGATCGCGCATCCCGCCGGATCAACTCTAATTCATGTACACGAAAAAATGTCGGACTAGAAATATTGTACCGTCTGTGCCCCACCTTCGAATGGAAATCGATGATCTGACGATTGCATGTATGTTGAATAGACTGCGGATCTTCATTTTTCGTGGCAGTAGCCTTTTTTGATCTGAAGTAAATTAAAATCGCACTAAATTCTTTCATCATTTTCGAAAGCCATCGCATAAAGATCCGCAGTCTAATGCTGAATATCCGGGCGGCATTATTCCGCGAATGAAATTGAATTTTCACGAATTACTTTTAAGATTATTTACGTATCGAATTATATTTCTACGACAAAATCAGCACGACGAAAGCACAAATAATTGTAATTCAGACTACACGTTGCACCGTGTCGCAAATGTATGTGAACCAACTACAAATTACATAAGGCGCATTTCCATTTTTCGAATGCCCACCTCCGCGCAATGCAGCGCATAACGATCCCGGAGAATTGGTAAATAAATATGATATGTAAATGGCAAGAAGTCGCAGGTTGTAGCTGAAATATTCACGAGAGAGAACTTGTCGGAGGAATGCGTCGGGAACTCGTTAAGGACAGAAAATCTGGCGAGATCGTTTAGGTCGGGTAGTTTCAGAAATTTTCCGGCAACGTGGAATCGAATCTACTCGTCCCCCATATATCCGTGAGTTTCCGCAATTAACGGTATTTATATATTTCCCATTCATTTCAGACGGAAAGAATACGTGAATGGTTTCGGGCCCCCGTCCTGCCCCCCTGGAGGGGAGTCTCGAGTGGCAGACATTTAATGAATTTTTCAAATGCTTCCCGCATACGGAACAATTACTCGGCAATTCATTAAACGGGCTGAAGTATCCGTTCGTATTTTTTACTTAATTAATTTCTTAAGCTTCCTTCTCGGTTTTTTTTTCTCTCTCTGCCTCTCCCTCTCTCGTTCCTTCGTAGTGCCATGCCCCTTTTTTTCCTGCCGCGCGAGTAGGAGTGTTCTTTCCGAGCCCCTGCCCGCCGACTACTTCGACATAATTCTCTAGAAAGTCAACGAGCGTAAGTAGTTTACGAAAATACGTTCCGTAAATATTAGCGAGACGCGTTCAACGCTAGACGCGATAGTACTTTCATTCAGGGATAATGAACCTGTCTAGACCCCTGCGTGTAACGACCGGATAACTGTTAACGAACAAATTTAATAATGGAGATCGGCGAAAGCAATTACGGGCGGCATTGTCATTCGGAGCTGTCGGTTTTAGATGATTTATGCGATACAAATTAGTTTAGTCATTGCGGGGAGTCTCGAAATTTTCGAGAGTTTACGTGAATTGTATTCTATGCAGGGCTTTTTATAAAAGTAATTTATTATATGCGCGTGCTTTTTAGCTTGTACTCAGCGAGGCACTGTCCTCTGTTTGTTAACATGCCTTTCTTGAATGTCTTGGCAAGCGAATACAAAAAATATAAATTTTCTACCTGAATTGCAACAAATTCGAGTGAAATGGAAATTTATTTTCTTATTATGTTTAACACTTCACTGCATGATTTTTGTAATTGAGATGAAAAAATTGAAAGATGATCAGTTTTTCTGTTTTATTTCAGGGAAAAATATTTAAAAAAATTAAAACAACATTTTCAACATTTCGACATAAATTACACTTTCTCATTATATGCCATGATTCAGGTTGTCGGATAATGATTATAAAAATAGCATCGAGTTGATGCGGAAAACAGACGACGGCTAAGTAGCCCGACATCAGCTAGCCGGCGACGACAAAAAGTGCAGAAACAATAGCAGCGGGGCACGGTAAAATTCAAGAAAAGGTCGACAGCCCCGAGGTGGAATCCCCGGAAGAGTGCAAAATGATCGGGAAACGGGTTAAAAGCCTTTAAAAATTTAGAGCAGCTGCTCCGAAAAAGATAGCGACATGTCGCTGTTTCGCATCCTGTCGACGAGAGTCGCTGGCGGGGTTCTATCAGAGGCGTTTAATAATTATCGATAGGATATCGTCGTAGACAGCCCCGCCCTCGATTGTCAAATTGTCGTTGGTCGAATTGAAACGAAAACTGAAATAGAACGGAGGGAAACATTGCGAATTTTACCGTTATCACTCTTGACCCCGAATGAATGGAAGTAAAACTGTCTTATCTGGGCGAATGCCATTGGAATCGATAGCCTTGTTAGCGAGCGTTTGCGGTCGAGTGGCTCGCTGGAAAGCTGTCAATGGTTTTCGTCGGAGAGGCGTGCCGGCTTACCGCGGAATTACAAATTACGGGATATTGCAAAGCGTCGCTTTACCGCGTGCGCGGCTGCCTCATTGCGAGTGATCGTCGAGTTCCAACACTTCGAACGAGACGCGCGCGGTTCAGATAGCGGATAAGGATCGCTGTTGTATTCCTCAGACGTGGTCCCATTTATATTTATCACTCTGCTGGCTAGTCGAGGAAGCGACTTTTTGCGGCCGAAACTCTCCAAGCTTAGATGCACCGGCTTGCTGCTCGGTAATCGACAGATTTCAAGCTCGCTAACACCCTGGGTTTTGCCCGTCCACGACGAAAACGAGCAGGTGAAATTTCGAATTTTAGAAGAATTTCAAATTCATTATTAACACTAAACTTCGCCGCACAGTGGTGAGTTGGACCGAAATCGTGGCCAAAATAAAACATTTTTTCCCGTAATTTAAAAATCTCTGCAGTAGTACTTTATTTTGTAAATGATGTTTACATGGAAATGGATTCGATAAATTTCTTGTCCGACCACATACTGGCGTAAAAATTTCAAAAGAAATCTAAATAAATAGAGTCTGAAACATTATAATCGCTTTCAATGCTCGGTAATTTTCGTGTTGAATTAGACTGTGGAGCTTTATGTAAAATAAATATTCGCAGTGATTGCAGCACGTAGGAGCCGAATAAAAATTTGATTCTACTTTTCATCATCGTATTATGATGAAACTAATGTATTAATGTCCTTAAATATTTTTAGTCTAATTATAATTTCTCCGTCCTCGAATCGAGTTATTTCCGCGAACGAGAAAAATTGAGGACGAGAGCGTGAAGATCGTCCTCGCAAGAATCAAACGATCCGCTTCAGTGAACGAAGTTTGCGCTGCTTATTTGAACTGACTGCCTCTGAATCCGAGCTGGTCGATGCTTGATTTAGCGGTTCAATTTAATTGGCTGCGATATAAAGTTGGTCGAGCACGAAGCGTGTGCCGGTTGTAACGCCAAGTGGTAAATCGAGATCGAGGGTGATGTGATTTGTCGATTAATTAGAGTGTATTTAAGACGAATTAGCCTCTTTGATTTGTCCAATCATTCGGCGCCAGTACACCGCGAATGTTGCTATTAATACACGCTACTGTGGAGAATCTATACCTCTATATCTTTCTCTTCAACCTAATAATGGCATTATAAATCAGTTTCTACGCCACTCCAGTTTGTGGCAATTCAGGTGCAAAATTTTTATTTTGCATGAAGATCCGCTGTCTATAAGTATAATAATGCTCGCTTGTTTTTCCACTGGACTGATTATCACTGATAATGTTAATTTGAATAGGAAATATCCAATTATTGTAAATTCTGTTACACGTTAAGTATTACTAATTACGATATATATATATATATATATATATATATATATATATATATATATATCGTAATTATTGAATTATGTACAGTAATGCAATCATAATCTATTACCAGTGCCGCTATAGTCGCATAAATACTCGTCAACGGTCACCGTTAAACATATGTACGTTCGCAAAACAAAACTAAATTTGCTCACCGAATATTATCGAATTACTCTTTAAACAGCTCTCGAACTTTTCGCGAAACATATTAAATATCCAAAGCTCTCCACTTGTGTCGACACTTTCTAGTTAATTGTTCGAACACGATACTCAAAGAAAAACTTATCCACCTCTTTTGCGTACCGAGACGCAGTTTTTTGCTGCAACGCTATCTGAGAATTTCAAGAACTACTGTATTCTTAGTCCTTATAAGTAGGACACCGGATACGACTTTGAAATTTTAAACTACAACTAGTCCGGGGCTGCAATTTCAGTACAATTTCCCACGCACCAAGCGGATAAAGAGATCGAATTACGCGCGAACTTATCCCCCCGCGATGCCAGGTTCAGCGTGGAATGCGCTCTCAATAAAATGAATTGGAGTAGATTAAATCCTATGGCGACAGAAGCTCGAACAGCTACCCCCCTGACTGTCCTAAGACACGTAAACAAACAAAAACTCCGACAAACGCTTATCGCGTAAAATTCCTTTTAAAATTCACTGCCGAAGCGGTAGCCTGAAAAATTCTATAAAATCAAAGAAAAGTTGACTCTCACATCCTCCTCCGAAATTAGCGTAAAAGATCCCAAAATAATATATCACGAAATAGAAAAAATAAGAAATTAATGAAAGACGAATAATCATCATTAGACAGCGGATCTTTATGCAAAATAAACATGTTCTACCTGATTTGCAACATAAACTGGAGTGAAATAGGAATTGACTATATTAAAAGTATTTTAAAGTTCTCCTAATTGTGTTGTACTGTTTCAAATTGGGCCTACTCATTTACTAAATGCATAAGATCCGCTGTACAATGACCATGCATCAATGCGAACAGATCAATAACAGAAAATCCATAAAATGTATCAACAAGTCTATTCAGTATTTCTAATGAATTTGATTTGTTATACTATACAGGAATGGCGATGGAAAATCCGCAATTTTAGTGGAAGGAAGTTCGTATGATAAAATCTCTACCAGTTACGTCATATTTCACATTATCGATTGGCTCTCATGATCTCGCCGACGTACAGCCGCTTTGATCAACGTGAGCGGAGAATGAGATTCCGACGGAACATCAACGCGATCGCAGCCAGCCTGAAAGAAATATCGGATTTACGAGGGGCCCTTATCGGACTTCGATTTTCAGTTTTGATGAAACTTCGCCGAGTTACGCCAAAATAGGGGATCGTTCTTCCCCTTTTTTTTCTGGCATCGACGGTAATTCGATCCCAGAAGGTGAAACTGCTCTCTAAAGTTGAGCCGTGCCGGAGTTACAATAGCACTGGAAAACTTCATAGCGCAACTCGCCCCTTTACAATTAAACTATTGATTAAAAAAAGAAAGAACAGAGGAAGAAGAAGAAGAAGAAGAAGAAGAAGAAGAAGAAGAAGAGAAGGAGGAGAGAGATCCGCTTTGGCCGTGGCTCATTAACTCGCGACAACTGGACCGAGCTGTAAGACCGTTATGGAGGTTGGTCGATAATTCCGCGGATATTTTGATAATCTTATTATTGACGGAATCGAACTGGCAATCACATAATCGATATCGGGCCAACGTTTTGATAATGGTGTCGAGAGGCGTTAACAAGCCGGCGAGACCTAGGGCACGGACAAATCTTCCCTCTACGGATTCACGGAAAGCTGTTACGTTCCTCCCAGGCCGAGAACGTTTCTCACGCGCAACGGAAGACAGTTTCTTCTTTTAAATTATGGAATAAGACTGACAATTTCATCGCGGCAGCCGCCGCCCGGTTTTACCGCCAACTGGGAACGTGTGTACAGGAAAGCCCCGCTGTAAGAGCTTTACTTTACGATTCCACTGCATTTTTAAATTTCCGAGAAAGAGAGAGAGCTGCATAACCCTGTCACGCATTTTTATATCCGCTAACACGCGACGTACTAAAATATTTGCTTGACGCGGTTTGCAACCTTGTTGCGAAAACACACCCTGAATATCGAGTCACCGATACCGAACGCCTTGCGACACCGTGTTCCTGAATAATAGGAATCGAAGGGACATAAACATGTTTTCTGTACGGATCAGTCGCGTGGAGGGTGGCTCGTAGTAAACGTTACCAACGAACTTTGGACTTCTTTATTAATCAATTTTTTAAGGTACTTCTTGCAAACACGTCTTTCTAAGAAGTAGGACTTCCTTTATTTTGATTATTCTTATACGTTGATAATGTTCAAAAGCGTTCGCTGATTCATTCATGAATTTCTTACAGTACTTCTTATAGACACGTCTTCCTCATATTCTCAAGATAGTGTCTCTTCGTTTAATGTAATTCTCAGAAATTCAGGAACTAAGTGACGATTTTAAAATAGACCCGCATCCCACTGGGTTGAATAATGGAAAGGCGAAATGTAAGAAAAGTATTAATAGAACATACAAATATTGCATAATGTAAATTGAATATGATCATTGTTTAAAGTGTTTCGAAGATGCAGAGAAAATTCCGCAATCTGTAAATGTCGAATGCAAAATGATATTTGCCAAACGCGGCGTGGAAAGGTGTAGAAAGTTCAAGGTTGTAAAACGTCTACAGGCTACTTTAGCGACGACACGTTCACTCCACTTGTCCGTCATTTCTTTTCACCTCAACACGTATAAAGCCATTCCTCAGGGATCTCTCCTAACCTGACAGGCTGTATTTGATATCTTCTGTCGGAAGAGTACATGATCCTGTCTGCTGAAATAGAGCATCAATTCTCGAGACCGGTGGACATTTATTTCTTTTAACCAGTGCGTTACTGTTGGACAATTTTTATGGTATACTACTGTACGATATTCGTAGAACTGTAAAAATAATCGATAACAACGATGTTCTAAAGATACCCGGAAGAAACCACACATACCGTAAGGGATGAGAAGTATATTTTACTTCTGTCAGGCGATCCCGTTTTCTCATAATTTTTGTCCACCCGTTTATGTCAGTCACGTACCAGAGATCTGCCGTTAGTTTACCGCTTTAGGTCTTCAAGTGGATGTCCTTAGAAACATACGTGCTTTATAGACACTTGCAAAATAAGCAGTTTTCAGAACGAATATCCCGTGACCAGCCGTTTCCAGTTTGCTCACGTACAGTTATTTTAAAATATGAAAACAGCGAACGCGAAAGCAGAGAGAATTAAATTTCACGAGTTCCACTCGTTAGGATTGCTTTAATACGTTTGAATACTATGAAATTCTATCAAGTCCGTAATAATTGTGGAAAACACTATATCGCGCACGTTAGTTGTAATATTTTATTCGCGATGGTACCTCCCGGAATTATGCATCGAAATAAATATTTTAATAGAATTTAATAAATTAGAATCGAAAGTTTGGAACTCGCGCACCTGCAGCCTGGTCATTATTTTCAAATCGATGCGACATAAATTGTGCATTAATTTAATTTGCGAAATGAATGTAGTTTCTCCAGGAGCTAAATTGTCAGGTAATGTAATTTATGAAACACAGCGTTCCCAGAAATTATTAATTGTAAGTATATTGATTCAATTTGCGGCTGTGCTAGTTCGGAATTACCATGGACCACATCACTAATGACAGAAAGGAACATGTAAATGAATAAACTAGAAAACCAGGTAACATTAGTTCGGCTATTTTAACTCGTTCCCCAATATTTGATTAACGCTGCAATTCAGTTTCTCCAATGGAAATCTATTTTAATTAGTCGTCAAAAAAATGGAGAAGGGGGTGAAAAATATTCTACAAAGTTGCAAAGTTGATGAAAAAAAAACAGATCCGGATTATCGAAGATCTATAATGACTCTGAAAATACGATTTCCTCGTAAACGAAGGTAAAACTGGAAAATATTATTCTGTTCTTTTCCATTTGCATTTGCATACACGCATTGCGCCGCCCATGATCGACCGAAAACGTGGAATTTTTCATATTTCGCTGGTGCAATACCTCCAATTATATTTCGCATTTTCATCCTGGTAGGCAATCCTTTCAGTATTTCTATCACAATGCTTTCCCGCGAGATATCAAAAGCGCAGCGCTTCGCATAACTTCCCGTTCCATCAGTTTTACCAGCCTGGCATTCAGCCCTTTTTAAAACAGAAAACGTATCTTAGAATCCCTGTTTTTCGTCCATATGCTAGACAAAGACGCAGATAGGGAGATGGAAATTAAGCCTGTGCTAATCATGCCAAGAGTAGATACGTCGGTTCCGTCGGTGACGTATGTATCTCGTCCCGGCGACGCGACGTGACAATGCGCGCGATACAAACCGGCAAAAAAAGTTCAAGAACCGCATCTGCATCTGGCGTGTAGCCGCCGCAACCGCGATTCCTTGCGTTCATGAATGCATCAGGAACAGGAAGGCGAATGCCGCGATACAAATCTCGGAATATTTCATAAGCACTTTCGTTTGTTTAGCCTGCTTCCCAGGCCGCATCAAAGATTTACTAGAAAATAGAAAACAATGGGAAACTTCAGCAATCTGCAGTTTCTGCGTATCTGCTTGGTGAAATAAGTCGAAAATATACAATAATGTTTTTTCTCGCGTGAAAGGTTTTAACAAATTCAAAAACTGTGGAAAATGATGAACAAACACTTCGATGTCTGGGCAATGAGATATTTAAGTACGTTTTCTCGAATTCAAAAAGCGAAAAGTCAGTTAATATTTGAACAGAAATTTTTACGGATAGGTTTTTTACGTAAATCATTCATTTTTCGGGTGCACCGCCAGGTCAGAGACATTTCCATGGCTCGCACTGCGAATAAATATGATGAAAAATTCAACAGAATTTCGGTGAAAAAATTGAGTGGGAAAAGGTGTCGGCACCAGACGATAGGAATCTCATTTACATTAATAAATTAAAAAAATCTATTTGCGCCAAGCTCGAATTCAATGTTGTTTATAAATATTGATCAATTAGTATTTTATATCAATTTCAAATAAATCCACAGCCTTCTTCAGTGAGAAATAAATACGTGCCACGCATTTGTATTCACCGTAAGTAGAAATAACGTGGAATGATCAGACGCGGTTGCCAGCAATGCTCGAACCTAACGAACACTCTAATTCATTCTCCCTCTGTTGTCTAGGAAGAAGAACACTCTATAGTTTTTTAAACAGTCTCTACAGTAAAGGCAGAGAACCATATTTTAAAAACAATAATTTCAGAAACTGCAATTTTCCAGACAATTTCAACCCAGCTCGAGTTTCATTAAAATCAGATGGGTTTCAATTTTTTTAATTTTCGACTGCTGAAACCGCGAAAGTGCATTTTCCTATATAATTTTAGTGAAATTAATCCTTCGCACAGATTAGATGTCGAAATTAATGCGATAATCTTTGAATGAACCAATCATGAAATCGAAATATTAATTGAGGTAATCTTGAAATCCTGAAGACACGTTCATTGGAAACTCTAGAATTAATGTTTGTATTTGTGCACATGCGATGACGAAATCTGAATGCATCGAATCTTGTGAAGATCTACGAGGTGAGCCGGACCGTGTGTAGCTTAAGCGTAAAGTCTAATCTGTAAGTTTTTAGGTGTAGATTACCTCAATTAGCAAACTGGTGACAGAGGAAGCCCTGATCACCGTAATCCCTATGTACGGTGTATTCCATAAAATTTCAAGTAATCAGTATTCCGTCAAAGGATAAGCCAGTTCTGTACGTGATCCTCTCGACGAGTATGAGCAGCGTATTTGATGCGTCCTCGGCGCACCTCTAAGCACAAATGCTCAGGTCTACAAACTGTGAGTTTAATCTGAACAGCATTTATAGCGACAGACATGCGTCGCATATTAATCCGAAATTATTCCTTGCATGGCTATCTTTTCCCCGCTGGTTCAGCGTTTCCTCACGTTGGAAACTCCGCAAATTACCACCGCAATCATCCACTTGGCCCAGAAACCGGCGCGGGTCGTGAGTTCTTAACGCTCAGAGCTGTTTTCTTTGGTCCACGCTCGAGCAAGCAAGTTCATAAACAAGAAGGGTGGAATTGAACTAAGGAGATGCCGCTAACATACTTAAGAGGAAATGAATCTCCTTTACACTTGGAACAATCTGATTCTACGACATTCCTCGATCCGCGCGCTCTAGCTCTCTGCTCCTTAAACTTTGGAAGAACGTTAAAGGGGCTGAAGTTTCACCGGGAATTAAAAGATTCCACAACTTCACTGTCCTTTCATTTCAGTGGCACCCGGTGATTGCGAAAGTTTTGATATGACCTGCACCGGTGTCATTATTTCTATTACGGTATATACTTGTTACCTCGGCCAAAGAACCGAGACTTCTACGGTCACACGCACAACCATGCTGACGGTCATTTCTTCGGTTCTAATTAACGGAGAGTTTCGAGTGGTGTGCACAGTAATGCCAAATTTATTTAAAACTTCCCTGGTCCTGTAATTGACGATAGAAAAATATGTTTTATACGATGAATGTAATTTTTCATGAAAAATAAACTCCATTTTGAACCAAACGACTCTGTGGAACTGCGTATCGATTTTCAAAGTGGTCTGAGTTAGGTAAAAGAATTTTGTTGGCAATCTTTATCGTGTTTCAATTCGTTCGAATGCGTTGCCATGATACATAGTCTTGTTTCATATATTATCTCGTCTGTCATACTCGTCTAATTCGTATTTTTAAATTCATCTAATGTTTTTCCTGTTTTCAGTTACACGCAACTCATTTCTGTCATAAACGCATAAAATCCGCAGTCTACTTACAACATCTCTGAAAAGCCTTTCTTCAAGATCTAAATTTAATCGTTTCAAAAAAAGAAAAGCAAAATTATTACAAATAACTTGCCACGGCGATTGCGCGAGAAAGTCCGCTAATGATTTCATCAATCACGAAACTAACAAACCCGACTATCATACCGAAGGTTCCACAGTTAACGGGTGTGCGTCGGCGAACGGCGAAACTGTTACATCTGTTTCAATTTGAAAAAAAAACCATGGTATTAATTCCTCACCGTACAGTTTGACGTAACTTCCACTAACTAATATGGCTCAATCTAAATCGATCCGTATTTCAATTTATTGCGAGTGGCAGATTGCACGTGTGGCGGCTCGTGAATGACGCGTCGCACGGATATTAAAAAAAAATCTATATATGTATATCTCTGTCTGAATACATACGTAGGCAGACGCGTATATATGAATAGACGTTATATATTGATGTACACGCGCACCCCACTATTTACATGGAATAGTTTTCACAACAATCGTAGCAATCGAGTCCTCCCGTGAGGCGCGTCATACGCCGAAACGAAACGCGGCTGTTTATTTACATATAGATGTTCACGCGAGCACACGCATATGTATGTATGCAGTATTTAAATTCCCGCGGAGTATAACATTTGCGGTTGAAATGAAACAACGGCCAAGAGAGAAAAGCCTCGGCTAACAAGCGAATACGTATCCGGCTGGATTTTTCAATGCCGCACTTAAATTATTTAAAATTATGTTTTCTCTAGCGTGTTCAAATCGAGCGAATGGTGATTAATAATATGTTTCATCGAAATTAATAGTATTTGTGGACGAGGAGCGTGCACACACGAGCACAGGACGATCCAAGATCTTGCTGTAATGATCGAAACGACTGCCTTCGAAGCTTAAGAGGCTGAATAACCGCTTCTGTCGGTGAAACGCGAAGATGAGTGGCTGGAACCTCTATTCCTACTGATTGTGCACCGTTTCCTCAGTGGTCAGTGTTCAGTGCTATTCTCCGGATAAAGATGGAGCGGAGGGCGGGGACCATAAATTTCCAAAGGTATTGATACTTAGAAAGGATCCAGAGATTTTCTTTCACTCGTTTTCGGTTTTTCATTGTCCCCCTCTTTCACCGCTCGCTGGCCGATTTTCGGCAAGAATTTCGCCAAGAAGTAATGTGACAATGTTTCCAATTCATTTCTACGTAGGAAGTAATTATCAAGGTACAAGAATTATTATGTTTATTCTATTTCAGCGTACGGCGATTACGATTAAGAAGTATTCAATTAATTGCATACTGTTCCCCGCACCAGTTTAATTGTAAGCTCGAAATCGAACAAAAATAAATTACAGTCTTCGCCATCCGTTTGACGAACAACAAGCGGCCGTTTGTTGTACAACGATTTTTATGTTCACGTTGTACTTTACAATGAATTGCACACAAAATTCCAAAAAAAAAAAAATAACGATCTTCGCCACCCGTTTGACAAACAATAATCACTCGTTTTTCGCCAGCCGAGCAAGAAATAATTGCGCGGATGCGCACAAGAACTGAATCGTCGTGCAAAATGTTTGAATACACATTAGTTGGCATCGTAAACTTTTCAATATGAATTCGCGCGAGCCGTGCTTAACGAACTAGAATGACTCGCTCGTAATTAATCCGAACGCATTAAACCGTCCTACTCATGTTTTTCTATTTAATTCTAGCTACTTGCTGAGTCCACGACTCCGAGTCGTTCTTTATTGCGTTCTATCTGCTCGTTAATTTCCATATTAACGTGGGCTGTTTGCTCGCGCGTTTTCGCATTCGAATATCATACGGCTAATTAGTAAACTCTAAATGGTGCTGACGATTTAATGAACAATAAATTTTTAAGTTTCGGCGTGACACCTCGGATTAATGCGGTTAACAAAATTAATGCCGCGGTAACCGTTTTCCATGGACCACGAGGATGAGAGAGGCTAAATCGACCGTGACAGTTTTTATATAACTGAAATTAAACGAGATTACTCCTTCTTCGTCTCGGGAAACGAACAGACTCGTTCACTATATTAATTAGTTCGCCAAGGAATGCCGGACAATAATCGAGCCGAACTTAATTGAAAGTTCCGACGATTCATCGATACCGAGACAATTTTTCGAGGGAACTTCCAACAAACTCCCGTGCATCGTTGCATCAAACAATCATTTCTGCATCGTTCTTCCCACGGAAATAGGATATCGAGCTTACTATCTTAAGGAGTTTGTTATCAAACTCCGGCCGATGTACAAGTTCCTTTATAAAGTAGGCGCGAGCGCGTTCGTTCGATCAACGTTTTATCGAGTGCGGGAATGCTTTACCCGAATGAAACTCGAAACTTTTACGTCCCTTTGTCTCGCTTCGTTTTCGACGTTCGTTTAAGATAATATGCGCATTGCACAATGTAAGCACGCTTCGTGAGAAGTAATCGTTTTTACAAAATTTTCATTGCTTAACTCAAAAATAAATATAGTCAGTTAGACATCGCATAATTCTACCTCGAACTGACTTTACACCGCCTCGCCACTTGGACAATCGCTTCAGCATTTTCATTGCGAAAAACTCTTCAGACTCGCTGACTTTATACTTCGTTAATTGCCGTACCCCGAGGCACGCCTAGAACTATGTAATTTACATTCGGAATTACTTAAAAATCCCACGAATCGCCGGAGATGCCGAGCTCTCGGGAACTCAATTTTACTCCGGTTTCAGCTCCGATTCTATTCTACTTGTATTTTTACTATACAATTCTTACCTGCCTGCTTACAGCAAACAGAGCCTTACCTGGAACAGAACGAAATAGTGGTAGCAGTTTACATCATCATTGTAAACAGAATTTATGAAAGTACAATTTCATATGTGTTACCAAAAAATTACTCAGTTCCTCAAACATTCTTCGAAACAGACTTTATGAGAACATAAAACTCCTGTAACTTCGATTATTTTTTCTTTAAAAAAAGCACACGTGTGCTTCAAACGCCAACAAATACGTTCGTGAAATTCCAATTCGAAAGGTTCGATGTTTCTTCCGGAAGAAATTCACAAAGACGACCTCGAAAATAAGAATACCCCTTTACCACTTCTTGAACGGCAGCGAACGGTGTTCGGCAATTCCGCGAAAAGTCAAGTTCCGTGTCGGGGCGATTTCGCGACCGGGTCTGCTGCAATATCATTCGTCCCGTGATTGCGCGCGTGCCGTCGAAACTACAGGGAAGAATCTTTCCTGATTAAATTTCGAAGTCCCTTTTCCGGTTCGTGTTCGCGCCGCTAGAGAGCGATCGGGTCTCGAAATCGAAGGGGGTTCGTCGAAGAAGAGGGTGTGGCGAGAGTGGATGGAAAGGAAGCGATCGGTGAAGTTACGGCCTTAAAATTTTAACGAGTGCCCGCGTTTCGAACTGTCGGAACAGTGGGAATCGAGTCAGCGAAAAAGTTCCGGAAGCCTGTTCCGAGTGGAACGAGTGGGGCGATAACAATGCCCGTAGAAAACGACGAAAACCGCAATGAAAAAAATCGGTGGGAACTGCGATGCGCCTTTACGGAGGTGGGATACGACGTGGCCGAGCTCTTACGGGGGTGGGTATCGGACAAAACTCAAGGTAACGACGTAACAAGTCTTCTACGTGGTCCTAATTCGAACCACGCTAAACCGATAGGTTATGGTACGCGCGCAGACTGGTGCAAGTCCGCGCCCGAACGCATCCGCGCTGACTCGAGAGAGGGTTGCATCAGAGGGTTGAACCAGAGGGCGAAGAGGGTAGGCGAGAAGCGGTGTTGTTCCTAAGTGGGCGGAGTGCCCGGAGCGATCCAGAATTGAGTTCGTGTCTTGAGTCTCAACCGACTAAGAATCTAGCTCGGGGCCCGCCGCTACTACGTAAAGGCAGGTGTTACATATGTGGGGCTGCGTTCCGACCTAGCTTCACCGACGGGGGCCGAGATATTTAGATCTTTCGCCGGTCGACAGCCGCTGATGGCTTGCCAGACCGGCTACCCCCGCAGTAGCAAAAGTGCCTGGGATCGATCAGCCGGCTCTGGATGAAACCTTTCCTTTTCTCAAACTTACCGAGCATTCCTACGCTTTCAAGTGAAAAGCTCGATGCCCCAACACTCGGTGAATGGAGGTTACAAATATTATACAGGGTTGTATAAAGAGGGTGTACAATCGTCAACCGTCTTAGGAGTGAATCTACATCTCTGGATACGTAGATCTTTGTAAGAGAAACTTGCCGCAAAATTGTTTCCAACAAAGAAAATTCGTGTAAAACCACGAAAAAGTTTGAAAGGAACCATATGTCCCGAACAAATAGTTATCGAGATATAAGCTATTGAAGTTTTTGCAAAATTACAGATATAGACAAAAGTCTACACATTCAAGGAATAAATTAGAAGTTGCAGAATATGGAAGAAAACTTTATATTCATTGGTTACATATAAGAATACTAATTCTGCGATATTATCACGCTACTGTGGTCGCGATAATTCTGAAACACTCCGTACAATGTCATTCTGTAAATTTTCATTTCCATACCCTCAATGCTTTATTACCTAGAATATAGAGATCGTACATTTTACTGGCGAATAATACAGGATAGAATCGTAAACGTTTAATACACTAATATAGTGTAGAAACGTTATTAAACTAACTATAGCGGTGCAAGACACAGACCGTTCCTGCTTGATCGTTGCTGTTATCGACCACCCACGCCAGTCAATGGTGCCGCGTAGAAAGTATAAAAGATTTATGATGTCTTTAAATATGCTTATAAAGATATATACATACACGTCCAATAAAGTAATAACATATGGAATAGTATTCTTTTACTACTGCTTCTTTCCATCTGGCATTTGCCCAGCTGCACCTTTTCTCTAACCCAGAAAAAATATATTTTATCTATAAAACTGCATATCAAGCAACCTTATCAAAAGAATATTCCTTCTTTCATATTCGTATATTCTTTTCATTCATCTATTAAAACACGTTCGAAAACCGATCATTGTTGAAGTTCCTTTTTTTCGGTACGCGGATATTTCATGGTTTGACTATGAAGGTCCGACAGTATGACAAATAGTGGTGCCGAGTCACTTTCGACCGATGCTAAATCCATTTATCCATATATCACGAAATAAACATTTGTTTGTGTTACCTCTGCTGTTCGGACCGTGAGAGTGAAAAATGTTTACCGATTGTTGAAATTCTTGTGCAGACCTACCACCATCGAAAACCATTTCGTTTTCTCCAGGGAAAACGAACGCCAATCTTTTACCATTTAGGATAAGTTTTGTGATTTTGTTCTATGATCTCTTGCGATTCTTCAGGCATTTTAAAGATTCCATGCTCGTAGAATTTCTGTTTTCTATTAGCAAAGGGTTATATGGCTTTTTACGACTTATTTGCACTGCATAAAAAATGTTTGAAATTGTTGAAAAATTTTAATCTCGTTATTCTTTAAAGCTCGGTAGGTTTAGTGTCAAAGCGAGTCCGCCCTTAAAGGACACCCAGAGACATTTCCGAGCGCCTGCACATTTTTTCAAAGTCGCTCTCGAAACTTTGAAACGTCGGTGCACGTTCCATTTCCCGCGGCATAAGTAAACCAGATGGTTCGTGATAATTTCTGGCAAACAATGCTTACGCGATTAAGGGGCGGGCGGTGTTATGGAGTCCGTCCAACGACCGACCGGCATTCAGCTCTGAGACGTTCTCTCGGGGTCGGTTCCGCTATAGAAATTGCTTTTTCCTGTTTTGGTTGCTCGTTTCCGTAAAAATTGAAAAGTCAAGGAACAGAAGTTTCTTTCTCCTCTGAAGTGTAAATAAGTTTGCGCTCCGGCTGGAGCCGCGCAGTGCGGCCCGGGAACTTTTGCCGCGAAGCCGAGAGCTACGTGGCCAATTTCGCGGCAAGTCGTTTTGACGGGCTGCTGGGTGGGACGAAGGGCGATAGAGGAGGAGGAGGAGGAGGAGGGATTATTTTTATCAACATAGAATACCGTTTCGCGACCCGTGCAGAAGGGTCGAGAGGAAGGATAGAACGATCTTTTCAACGTCGTGAATGCGGAGCCGAGAGAGTCAGCCGCGTGTTGCCTGGGCGCCAAAAGATCATCGCTCGGATATTGGAGCGCACCGTCGTTGAAATTGCAGCAATGCCGACCCCATACGTGTGCAGGTACGTGTGTTTCCCGTTCCCATAATCGGTTCCCGAAGTTCGCTTCTCACCTGACGAGAGAGAGAGCCCCTCCGTTCCGCCTGCGACGGCAAGTTCCGTCGACGAGATGGATTCCGTTTCGATTTCGGGATCCCCGTGTGTGACACGACTTTACAAGAGTTATTACCTAGAGCGATGGTCGCGCCGCCGAGCTTTTATAGCGGAAATCAGATCTCCCACGTTCCCGTTGAATATTTCCTCGGGATTTTTACGTCTGCCCTCGCGGATTCCACGGGAAATGCGCCAATTCGCGTAATACAGCTACTCGGAGCGAAAATAAATCGGGATAACTAGCTTTTGTTTTCGAACGGAAAACCAGGGACGCACAACAAATTTTCCCTCGTCTATAAAACGTGGTAAGTACAGTCAATGGGCAGACAAATAGCCCGAATGAATCGAGACCCAATGGATAATGGAGAACCGTGCTGAAATACTTAAGGATGTTCTGGAGGTTTATAAAAACGCAATAAAATCTTTGATAATTTGACAAGATATAATTCTTACTAAATTAATGTAGTTACCAAAGTTTGGGTTTGATTCACTATACCGTTTAATATTTATAGCAACTTAAAGTTTGCACAGTTTAACACGTGTTCTTATGGAGAATTATTAAATTCCACTTCAAACCCTATTTAAACCTTGAAAAAACGCAACTAGAAACTCCAGTTTTTTTTATACATAGTAAAAATTATCTAATTAATTATGTTCAAAATTTATTACGATTCACTAAACAGTTACAGAGAAAAAAATTATAAACTGTTACAAAACTTCAAATTTATCGTGTTGTCATCTGACTAGCATGAAAACGCGACAACAGTGTAGACCACTGAATATAGCTACTATATCATCTATGTATAATGCAGACGATGATTGTGCGCGACGTTTGAATCTTTGTCTTCCGTAATATTCGAGGTTACCTTTGGTTTTCTACTTTTTAAACCATTATGCTGTTGAGCAAGCTGTCACAAATAAACTTTCTCTGACACTATTTTACCTTTCCAACGGTAAGTTTTCGCTTTTAAAGTATCAGACATTGTATTGCTCAAAATTACGATAGTTTTCAAACGTACACAATACTACCAACTCTCAAATACAAAAATACAGCTAAGTACAGTGTTGTCACGTTTTTTGTTATTATCAGAACATAATTATACGCAAATTTCACATGTTTATTTTCAATAATAACCATGAATATTGCTTTCTGAAATATTTTTAATTTATTTAAATATTTATTTTCAACTGTTTATTGCGTAATTATATATATTCAATATCACAAATTTATTATCTTAAAGTTCAAATCAGGAGGTACAATCATCGCAAAAGTCACTTACAATTTTTTATAATATGAACACAATTCGATTAAACAAATAAATATAACATGAAATTTACTAATTAAACGAAAGCTTTTAAATTAATCTATGTTTTTCATGCAAAATATACTCATGAATGGATTTCATTGCCAATATATTGATAGATTTCGAATTTCTTGTACTTTTGTCTCCCATTGTACCTCCAGAACATCTTTAAATGTATATTTCATACGAACGTAATCTCTGTATTATTAGAACACGTATTTCTTTTTATAATAAGATTATAGCAAAATTTTCATTGCATTTTCAATTTACAAGTGCGCCAGCTTCTCACAATCATTAGTTTTTGCTACTATGTCTCTGCTAGTTCTGCGTTTCTTATAAAACAGATGCCTCTGGATAAACGAGATCCTCGATAATCTCAACCTCGATTGATCGAGACCACGTATAATCAGGATCCGGTTAATCGAGATCCTTCTGTACGGCATTGCAAGCGCGAAAATGGGATTCGAAGTAAATTAATATAAAATAAACACGTTGCAAGCACACTCACTGGAAGTAGTGAAACTCCTGTGCAGAACTTGTGTTGAGTTATGCAGCTATCACGTTAGTACAACGACTGAGGTGTATGCATAATTTTGAGACGTTTAAGCGGATCATAAATACTGAATAATGTGAGGGAAAATGTAACATCAAACTGTCGTATTGATCGTCCAGAGCAAGCATGAGCATCGCTCTTCGCATTGAGAGCACTCCGAATTTGCTCTATGAGCCACGCTCCAAAGGCAAATTACGTCAGAGAAAGAAATGGAAACGTCACAAGCTTCCCACCGAGTGTGGATAGTGATAAAAACCTATCTATTTCCCTGATTTGCTTTCTGTCTCTTTGTACGAATTCCTGAACAAACGTGGTTTCGCTAGATGCTTCATATGACACTTGTTATTCGTGTTCACAAAGTGTATTGAACATTCCTGACGTATACATTGTCAATAGAAACTTATTTCACGATACGTGAAACATTGAGATGTCCATCAACGAGCAACACGTACTTACTTTTTTGACAGAGAGCTGTGGCAAGACTACGCAAACTGCATCCTTATCGGTCCATATATTGTGGCAAACTGAGTTACCGTAGAATTCGATTTTCGATTTCACGATATTGACGAACGTCTGGGGTTAGGTCGTTTATCGAATTGTCTGCGGGGAACGTCAATAGTATTGCTCAATTTCATTGCACGATATTATCGAACGTCTGGAGAAGCGTGAAATATGTGTCTGCGACGAAATTGTAAAATCAATGCAAATTTCATCGATGAACGAATAGCTGCGATGACAATAGTCGCGACGTAACGTGAGAATCGTGTGCGAAATGTGTAAATAAAATGCACGCTCCAGTTTCTTAGGATGCTGGTACCAGTAGAATTCTCACTAGAAAATAAAGTCAATAAAATGATATTGAATAACACTGACTCCCATTAATATTCTGAACCTCTAAAAAAAAAACGATTATTTTTGTCAACTTTATTGAGTTTTGACGGTCAAAAAGTAATCTTTACTGATCACGTTTCGTGGTTCACCCTGTAGAGTTCAGCTTATCAGTAGACAGCAGATCTATATACAAAATCAAATTTTCTACTCGAATAGCAACAAACAATATGTTTAATAAGTTGAAAATAATATAACTGTATTTTGTGCATCTAATCAAAATGTATCAAATCCGCTATTAGATACAAGTTCCCCGATAATTGAATAGATACATTTAAAATTGAGCAGACATCCCAGGATAAGCACCATTTTGTTTGACGAAGGAACAACGTCGCAGGTAATCGGTAGGAAGATGGCGCATGGCGCTGTCGTCATCAATTCACGATGGAACGCGGAAAGGAAGCCGAGAGGGAACATTTCATGTTTCACACTGTTTACCAACGATCTTTTTGTCGATCTCTTGCTACGCTCTCCCCCGTCGAATTCCATGTCTTTTGTGATTCTATCGCTTCTGTGTATCGTCGAGCTCGAAACTTTAGCGGCGCGTGTTTCTTTTCTTCGCCGCGGTGCGGTGGTTCGTTCATTCGACCGGTTTTTCCTAAAACTACACTTGAAAATTCGTCGTTCCATTAGAATTGGAGGAGCGGATTTCCCACAGGCAAATATCGGGCCGAAACAGTTACCCGTATCCCTTCCACACGCTCGATTTAGCGATTCGCCGACGCGCGTATGCAATAGTGTGCATCCACGCACGGCTGCATGCATGCGCGTCGTGTACGTCGGTTGGCTGTGTCTTGGTGAAATAAAAATTCGCTAGGACAAGGCCGATCGAATTTCACGCGGCGGAACGTCAACGGATTTTTCACTGAATTCGTTTCGACGATCGTGTATTTTCTCACCAGACCGGGCTGCATTTTCTACGCGCCGCCGCGTGACAGAGTTAGTTTCATTTAAATTTTGAAATAATTGAGTGACGCTCGACTACGGACGAGAGAACCGACAAACAAACAGCCATCCGTCGAACAGAACAACACCGGAATACCTGAAATTCGATAACACCTTTTCGATTTTCCTGACCAAATGAAACGCCGAATCGCTCAGAATAATACGAAATAAATTAGACCTGTAATTACGAAGACTTTACGTTTACTGGCTGCTGGTGATTGCTCTATCGATCCTCCACTTCGACAAATTATTTTGAATCGTCCCCCACAATATCATCCGTTGCATATATTACTTGCATTAATGGTAATAAAAATAATCAAGTTGCGGTGCGATTTGTCGAAAGAATTGTGAGTGAAATGAAAATTGATTTTCATTGTTAATACGTTTAACAAGTTGGAAATAATGTAATAGTATTTTTAAATTATTCGCTTTGGTTATAAATACAAAGAAATTTAGAAGTACTTCTGCATTATTTTCAACTCATTGAAATGACGAGACGGACCATCTTCATTTTGAATAAAACTCCAGTAAATTGATTCGTCGCAGTGCACATTGGTTTTCCGTATTGGTTAACCTTATTGATAGCCGATGAACGCTATTGCTGATCATTTTAGCTGATAAGAACAAGATGGTCACTAAGGAGAAAGGGATATCGAGTCGATCTGTTGAACGGCTCTTATCAGCTTTCTTTTATCGACGATGGAGGAGCTTACTCTAAGAGGGAGTTCAAATATATACCAGAACTGGTTTCTTTCACATGAATCTGTCGATTGGAGGAGAGACCTTTTTTCATTTGATTCGCTTTGATGAAGTTCCCACGGACGTTTTTCACTGTGTTCATTCAAATTTCATCGGCCATAAACGACGTGCAAACATACACCAAACGTCAATTGCAACGATTTTTATACTCCACCCTACAGGCACAGATAAAAAATTTTCAAAATTCGAGCTTTATTTTTGATTTACACATTAGCTAGTAAACTAATCCTTCCAACATCTCAAAAAAACTCAACCTGTTGACTCCTATTTTGAAAAAATTTTGAAACTATTAATTTTGAAAAAATATTGTCAGCGAATCCGCGCTAGTTGTGTTAATGGAATATTCGTAACCACACACACACACACATTTGTTTAGTTATGTTTCAACGCATCAACATGCTGCAGAACCTTCGTTCTCGTTTGGTTATGTGAAATAGAATTATGACGAACGCCCAAGCGATCATTAAATAAATGAATACCCGAATGTGGGAACTCTATAATCATTTGGCTACTCTACAATTTTCAGTAAAATAACTAATTTGCCAAATTATCAATCTCGACGGTAAATTATCCGATTAAGCATGCCCGGAGCCGGGCTAGACATATACGTCACTATTAATTATCGTAGTTCCATTACGAAGTCTTTTTTCCTTTTTGTTTATCGATAACGCACACGGGCAGCATAAATTTAAGTCATATTAGATTCGCTTTCATTTATACGATGAAGAAATGTTGAACGTGGATGGAAAGCAAATATAAACACATGATTGGAACAGTAACGAACCAGAAGGTTCTCCTCGGATGTTTGAACTAGTCGAATCACACTAATTGCACCAGATATGCGCAGAAATAAAATTCGAAGTGTAAATTCTTGAAATTATAGGTCCGCAGTCCACACGCATTGCTGGAATTATTTGCGCTTCCATCGAACCATATATACGTTTACATTCGAACTCCACAAAGAAATTAACAAATATGTTGCGCGTTACGTCGAAATCCAAAGCAGGGAATTAATTAAAATTTTCGATAACGTCGGCTCTCAAAATCGAACAATCTGACGCAATTTTTTAACTCCGAAGAACATCGAAGTGGAATGTACACTGGAAAATATTTCAAAATAATTGTGTTCTAACAACATTAATATTCGGACGCTCCAATTTCCACATATATTAACATTTTTTAATCTCTAGGCCCTCCAATTTCCAAATATTTAAATCTCTATACCCACAAGTTTCCAATATTTAGTATTGCCTAACTTCTCAAAAAATTTCAAATCGTATGATCCAATATTGAAAACGTTATCAGCTTCTCAAGAGTGTCCGAACATTAGTAGGAGCCACTGTGCACACAGTCTAATACTTTCCATTCATAATGTTTTGTTATTATGCCTTAAATCATACTTAAGAACAACCCACTATCGCAATAATTCTACTAAGCCAGAGCGCACGTGCGCAAATGCTTCTCCATCAAGAAAATTAATAACAGTTTGAGTAATGCGGCAAGTTTTTTTCAAGATAGGCGTGTATATTAGAATATTAGAATGAGTAACGCGCCAAGTTCTTTCCAGTTTGTAAATTATGCTCGCCCCTTAATAGAAAAGAAGTTTGCGTGCGTATTAATATTTCCGTATGAAAAGCTGCGCGCAGGCGTTCGCCACCACTGTTTTTTATTCGGCATTGTAAATATCAGCGGGCCGCGGGGTGATAATATTTATTTTCGTAATCGCGGTCGGCCCGGACAATAAATTTTTAAATAGAAAATAACAAGTTCGTCTCGTCCCGGGGCTACTGTATATCGCGTGTTGCCGAGATTAACTGCGGGTTCGCATGTGTTTGCCACACGCACACTTCCGCCCGCCATATTTAAACTGTATCGCGACGATATATTGTTTTAGTGGAACGGGATCCAGGGACGAGCGCACACCTTGAACCTCTGGCTGAGATCATGACTCCGACGTACGAGCCTGGGAACGAATTCCTCGAATTCCTATTAAAATAGCTAGAAACTTCGCATGAAATTGCTTTTGTCACTTTATTCTATTTTATTTACTAGCCCCGTTACCTGGCGCGCGCGAGCTTCTTGTTTATTGAAGCACTCCGTGCATGCTTCCCCATGTTCCTCATATTATCAGACTATGTCACGGAAACATTGTTATACACGGTGCGTCAAATATGGGACACCTGATTGCAGAAGAATGCCGAGAATGAATGCGCTCTCTTTTTATCAACCCTTTCCTGTACAGATTTTTAACAGTCTCAAAGAGTTTCCAAAAATTATTTTTTCGCCGTTATGGTGTACCATTAAGGACACCGTGTCAAGCATGGGAATGAATCTTTCAACACGAAAAAGCATCAACATCCCTTTAGTGCATCAACGTGTTTTAGTTTTCTCCATTATTAAAAGCGGAAGGTGGTGGCAACTTGTAGTGTTCGCAGAAAAACTGCTGCAACATGGCCCTTACTCATCCTGCGACCAGATGTTGCCTCTCCGCAGGAAGAAACTATGGTTTCCTCGAGCAATGCTTCCTATATTAATTCCACTCCATCAACATTAAACACGCGATCCACTTAAATTTGTAAGCTAATCAAATTTTCATTAAACGTTACCACGACGGGCGAAATTATTAAAAGTCGCCCACCCATTTTCATAAGTGTGGACTGTGCTTAATCACTGGTAATCTTCATTTGTTATCATTATAATTTCACGGTACGAAAAATAGTTTGAAATCAATCTTCGAATAAATATATGACATTTCAATCTCGAAGTTCTCCCATATATCAAGACATCGCTGTGATCCGGTATTGTATTTGAAATCTCCTAATTTCAGTACGTAGCTTCGATGATCATTCTTCCTCTCTGTACAGCTGGTGATTTCGCAGAATATTCGAAATAAACACAGAAAAATTGTACCGGCGCTGCACAAATAAATCATTACATGGATTCCCCGTTATTTTGCCTCGCCATCGGCTGCATTCAATCATTTCTGGTAGACGTAGCCGCATTTCCAGAACTACAGTCTCTGTTTCCGTCGACTTCTTTCATCTCTTCCTCTTTATCTCCCTCCGAACATCCCTCCCGCCCTGCTATCGGCCTCCCTCAGGGTGTCTCTACGTTTCCGCGCGCAGAACGTCGGCAAACTTTCCATAACGAAGTTTGGCTGGATCTAAACTAACGTAAGTTATTTGACCTCATATCGGTCACTATTCGAAACTCGGTTGTACGTTCAACTTCGTCTGATTGGTCCTCGCTGTGTATGCTCGCGGAGTAGCTCAGTTCGCTGCGATTACACAGGGCTGGCTGGGAATTGTAATACAATCAGAAAGAAGATGATTTCTTTGCTGGGAGGAAGACGAAATAGCCGAGAGCGGTTTTTCACTGGTGAACCTTTACTGGAAACGACCTCGAGAGCAGAAAACTTTTGTTGGACGAGCTCCGGGCCATTATCTTCTAATTCCAACTCCATCCAATGACAATTAATATTTAAGAGCGGGATACTTTCTTTCCGAAGATTGCGGAACCTCTGCTCGAAAACTTTACTTTTGTCGATTTGTTCCGCGCTGATGCTCAATCATTCATTTCTGCCTATAATTTATCAGAGTGATGTATTTCTTCTTTCGCGATATTTAATGGATTACATTCGAATAAACTAAAACATATTTTTACATTATGTAACATTTTAATGTAGAATTTTATTACTCTTGTTTGAGGAAAAATTATTATGAACGAGAATGTTGTGTCAATCTCGTACAAACATGTCTTTTAAGTTTGTATTGATTTCGACCGTTTTCAAAATTAACTGAATAACATTGTTCAATTATTTCTAAAAAGTAATCCATTTTTAGCATTTCAGACTCTTGGTCAGGTAAAAATTTTGCTAACCCAAAATGGGGCTTATGAAAGTTTCTCAATGAGATCATCGAAATTTACGTATTACGTGGCAATAAGATAGAGTATTTAAAATCGCTTAGCTGGCATTTCACCTAGCTAGTGAAATCGGAGAAACGTGTGAAGTTAAAATGAAGTCAGATGTCTAGCCAATCCTTCGGAACTTCTCACGGTAATTCATCCAATTAGAGGTCGAAGGGAGGATTTTAATGACACGGATATGCGGGGAACTTTGAAAATTGAAGTTCACTGAAACGAAGACCTCCGTGGAAAAAGTTTCGCCGGACGAGCACGATTTACTCTTCCTCGAGGAATCGATTTCCACTCGGCTATACGTACAATTTTCCTCCTGTTCCTTGCGGAACAGGTCACCTGAATGCTAAACAGGAATGATTGCAGTTGTAGCGGCGCATCGACAGTAAAATGGCGATGTTGATTGACTGTGCACGAAATGGGTTCGCACGGTTTCTGTTGGAATTTATTTATTTATATCAGAAATAATAAAACCGATGCTTATTTGACCAAATGCGCATTCAGACAATTTTCTATGTTTGCAACGCGATACGCCTGTGTATTAATTAAGGCAAAACAGTGGAATGTTTATTGCAACAATTAACTCAATTGTCCGGCTTCAACAATGGAATTGCATTTTCGCTTGATGATAAACGTGACACGCTATGTCGGCCAGTCTCGCGTAAACGAGAGACGTACAAAAGAATTTTGTCAGTAATTAAAAGTAAACTGACACATTAATTGGTTACGCCACAGATGTGATATTCTTTCTAAATTAAAAATGTTTTAATATCATTCAAAATCAATGGTAACGTATGTGTAGTGTACTTAAATTAAGTTATTGTATTCATACGATGTTTACAATAATCGCACGATTGTACAGAGTTTTTCCTCCGTTCCATTGCGGGATAATGAACGAACAAACATGTGTTAAACCTAAGCGTTGATAACAAAGGGTTATAGTGTGGCTTAACTTCCTATATTTGTAACGCAATATACGTATATCAGGCTTAGTGGCCGAGAATCTGTTGACAGTTTAAATAGGGCAGATAGCGGAGCGTTTCGCTTTTCCAAATGGAACATCCAATATTGAGATCCGCTGTATTGAAAATTTCTCAAAAAATGTCGCTCCGAATAACAGGAAAATATCGAGCAATAATGTCGAGCTCCGTATTTATAACTCTCATCATGGATATTCCGATGGAATCAATATTCGACTCGAAACGCGTCACAAATATCCAGCTGAACTCGCTGCTGGCTTCAATCACCATCTACATTAATTGTACGAAGTCGAATAAAAACGAGTTTACCCGAATCGCGTTTCACCTCGGCGCGTGACGGATCAGACTGATTCGCTGCTCGGCAATTGTGACTGCGGCGAACCTGAAGAAGTTTTCACTTGAAAAACATGTTCCTTCGTCTTACAAGTTCTCTGGAAGTATCATTTACAAAATAAAAATAGTCTGCATCTATTGGAGGAAGCAGTAGTTAAATAAAAATTAATTTCACCCCTTAATAGTCTTCTTTCGTTGAAAACAACATGACAATACTCTTAGATTCTTTATGTTCTTCACTGTTTTGTGTTCCACCCAGTTAATTTCTTCATAAATCCATAAAAATAATAATAATCCGCTGTCTCCGTTAACCAAAGGCGGGCACTAACGTAGTTGAGCGAACGTCGAGCGAGGGAAAAATAAAATGGCGAATGTACAGGCGCAATCTCGCGACAGAAGTTCGCGATCGAGCCGGTAGGTATATAACTTGCGGAAGTTAATTAATGTGTTCGTGTGCTCGAAAGTAAAAGTTGCGTAGCGTGGCGTGAGCGTTTTGTAAATTTCATCAAGATTTTCGTTGAACGGAACTTTCGGTACAGCAGTTAAACAACGCAGGGGCGGAACAAAAGAGAAAAATTTCCGGTCCGGCGCGAAATTACCGACGACGGGGCAGGTCGTCCCGTCGTTCTCGTAGAATTCACCGTTCAAGTACACCGGTCCCGGACACGAAACTATTCGGAGAAATCGACCGTGCGGCCGGGGGTGGTCCACTGATTGAACTCCGGCAGTGTTCAATTTCTGGCTCGTCCCTGGTCCTAGCGTTATTTTTTTCCTCGTTTTAAGACGCGCGAAATTCCGTGAACGTCGCCACGCAATTTATCGGTTCGACGAAGAAACGCGTGCTGTACACTAACGATTCAATTAAACTCGTTCTCAGAGCCACCACCGAATAAAACATTATTCCCGTTCGAGATATTTTCTCTCGACAGCCTTTTCTTTCTAAATGCCTGCTATCAGCTGATTGCGAAAGTTCCCAGAGTCCCGCTGTCCAATTAGAACTTTTCTATTTCCATGGGTGTGAGAACGATAATAGGTTTCGTTTGCATCTGAAAACGCAATCAGTGGCTGGTTTATACAGAATGTATCGGACGTTTTGGTACAATCAAATGAACGTAATTACCCGTGCAGTATAATAGACAAACCCGTTTGAATAGACCGTCTCTGATATGCGGCTTCGATTAGGAGAGAAATTGAATTTCATTATTTCTAGCGTACGCACCCTCTTTATATTCGTGCCGTCGCTGTTTTACTATTTACTCGTTCTACTTGCGAACGTAAATCCTGGAATTTTTTGTTCACTCTGCTGCCGTGTAATTGACAGTTCGTGACAAGTTGTCGTAGGATTTCCAGCAACACGTTCCCTTTGTTTATTAAGATTAACACGACTAGTTTTTTCACCGACATGAGGCTCTGTAAACATTTTAAAGATTGGGGACTTTTCAGTTAAAAATTCTCAGACACCCATAAAAATGAACATAATTTCAGATTAAATAATTCAAGTATTGATATTTGAAATTAAGTAAATTTTGTTGAGTTCATCTAGCTATTGATTGAAAATATTTCTGTAGTTAATCGGAATTTATTTTTCCATAATAGCAGAGGTCAGCAACTCGAAATGATAGACTGCAGCGGTTCATCCTATATCCGCGCGGTCGCGTTACCGAAAGACATAAAATAGAAACGAATTTTGTATAAAATAGTAGAAAAAGTTGGTATGCATTTCGGTTTTATGGTACCTCACGTCCTGGTTTCCAACGTTTCCATGTTTTATCTTCGAAAAAGATCTAGTTTTCAAGATTCAAAGCGACTATCCCGAGCTTGAATTCAAACGTATAAATAGCAGCGTTTTCTATACCGTATTTAAAATATTAACAATTGTTTCTATAGCAGAAAAGATAATAATTATAAAATAACTGGAATGTCGAGTTAACATATTATTAATTATTAATCGTCGTAATTATATTCCGCAAGCATAATTACAAGAGGAACATTTAACTTTCTCTGTTTCAATGACCCAAAACTCTGAACCTTGTATTTATTGTGCGCATAAGTATGCCTTGAAATATCCTCGTCAATAAATAATTCGCGATATCGGCTATTTCGAAATAGTTCGCGTATTTAAAATAGTTTGCGCGAAGGTGTATCGCGTATCGAATAAATCTGGCCAACTAATAAATTCCTGTTTCATGGCGCAATTAAACTTCCAAATAATAGTACAATATAATCTCATTTTAATCTACGTATATTTAAAATAAATTTCCAATTAAAAATAAATCTCATTTATAACTACAGAGCGGATCACTATACAAAATGAATTTTTTCTTATCAGTACTGCAAGAAACAGGAGTGAAATTTGTTTTCTTTCTTAGTATGTTTAGTAGGTCGAAAATAATATAACAATGTTTTTACTATTTTAAATTATATCTACTCATTCTTGTCATAGATGCATGAAATCAGCTGTCTATTTAGAACAGTAGATTAATAAGTTATGCTCGCATCTCGGAATGAAAAATGGTAACTATGGCAAAATCTGACAGCGCGAAAATTCCTACACTCCAGCAATTATTTATCCGCGACGTAACGAAGAAATTCATGTACTCGCATGTTGACGGGTGCGCATGAACGCGATTCCGCGCGAACGCGAGCGCGAGTGTCTTTGCAGTCGGCGCGACGTTTCCCTTAAGGTGAAAAGGATTTCGCAAAAATATAATGGGCCGTAATGCCGCGTCCGCGTATTAAATTTAATCCGTAACGGAAGACTCGTAAATGCCACAGAAAGAAGTATAACCCGGCGTTGAGAAGGCCGGCTTGGAGGAACGTAGGGTGAGTTTGGTGGGGGATGAGAGGGTTGCAAGGGAGGTTGGGGATGGTGAACGGAGAAGGAAAGAAGCAAAATGAAAGCATCCCGCGCGTATGCAAATGGGGGTCGGTCGCGCAGCTGCGACGACGGCCACGCCATTCTGAGTCGCATGGAGCAGCACGACGAAAGCTCGTAACGATTTTCGTCGTATAAAAATGAACCGAGAGGTATCAGCGGAGCTTTCTTCTCCCCTGTGAACGTACCCAGGCTCGCCTTCAATGAATATGCACCGTATACCTCGCACTTTCCACCCCCTTTTGCCCCGTTCCCACGAAAACCGCCCTCAAACCCTGTTCCATGACACTTAACCCCGCTCGATCTTACGTGCGTGCGGTTTCCCCACGCTGAGAGGATTCACCCCTCTTAGACATAGCATCTATTTTAACGAATCCATAAGAGCCGGCTTAAACGGTACACTTCGCGGGAACGCGCCCAGAGAATGCGTTACGTCGCAAGAGGATGCGGTCTGTATTTTATCGTCAACCTGTAACGAGCGGGGATCGCGTGTATCGCGACTGCCGATCATCGCCGGAATCGATAAGAACCGCAGCATCTGACGAGAGACTACCGTACACTCCGTTCGAAGACACTACAGTAAGGGTCGCAAATATTGGTAGCCTATTAATCTGTGCAGAGATTTGTATACATTTTTAAATCCCAAACGCAACAATATACAGTGACAAGTTACTACTCTTTTTTAAGTAAAAATAGAAATAATGGATAGAGGAAAAAATCATACGACATAACACGTCCTAACTTTCTAAGATCTTATTTTCTATTCTATGTGGATGCACCGATGCACCAGCCAGGTGCAGTTGCACTTTACTCTTTGATGCAACCTTTTATTCTTCGTTCAACCAATCGATTCCTTTTATTATCCTACGTATAAAAGCATTAGCACAAGGCCATCGAAATGTCAATACTTCACGAGATATTTGACATTTTTCTGTCAGTGTAAACACAGCATTAGATCCTAGAATTCATATCAAGAGGTAGGATACTTCTTGTAGTAAATATTTAGCAAAAAAAAATAGGTATTTTTGAATTTCCACCATTCATCAACGTTTAGCGACGTGCAAATTGGAAATCGTCTGACGTGCGTCCGACAATTCCCCAGTGCAATTGTGAATTCCCGTTTCAAAGAGAAAGTAGACGCTCATTAGGAACAACAGACGGTGATTCTGGAAAACTCGATTTTCTTCTAATGCACGGACGATTCGGGCCGCAAGGATGATCTGCGTCCGCGGATACATTAATGACCGGACAAGTAATTTTCAGCCGCGAAATGGAATTTAAATTAGCCGCGGCGAAGTTCGAATCTCTTTGACCCGCTAGGCTCGTATTGGAATCCGTCGACTAAATGAAACTGTCCGTTACAGAAATCGCATTACAAAGGATAAACCCTCGGTTCGTTGAAGATAGAATGAACGCGAATGTGATACAGTCGGCTATCCCTATTAGACGCGCATACGACTTTGATAATAAACCAGCAACAAGAGAAGGAATACTTCTATTTTTGAATGAACCTTCTAGCGAGGTTTCGTTTCACTCTACGAACCAACCGTCCACTGTTAATGCCACGGGGTCATTATGTATTCAGAAATCGTAAGTCACGGTTCCGTGTTTTGTCGCGTTGCATTTGTTTCTGCCCCTAATGCGGTCGACTCCGCTGACAACAAAATTGATCTCGGTAATCCTTGCTTCAGGAAAACGCTTAGCTGTATAATATGTGCATTACATCGAACAAAAAGCTTGTCCTATTTTTCCTGTTTCATCATTCCGGTGCTTGATTTTCAAATATTTCTGCAATCTATTGTTCTGTGACTTATCACTATACTGCGGATCTCTATACAAATTTTAAAATGTTCTGCGTTTATTGTGGGAAGCAGGAGTCAAATAAAAATTCAGTTCGTCCCTTAATGATTTCATTATAAATAAAACATTACGGTGTTTTTAAAGTTTTCTAATCTTTTGCTGTTTTATATTTCAGTCAACCAATTTCTTTACAAATGCATAAAAATGCGCAGTCTAGTTATCATAATACAGTCTGCATTTAATGCCTACATTAAATGGAGCGAAAAGCTTGTTCCATTTTTCCTGTTTAGTCGTTTTGATCTTGCGATCCATATATAAACGTTACTTCGTTAATAACAAATGTACATAGAGGATCTCAAAGTGACGGCATAGTTGTAGTTGGTCGGGGTTAGTGTGGCGAGGAGGCGGCGAGGGCTGGCCTAATGGCCGGCCCGAATACGCTTGCACTGTTCCGCATTTCGCATGGATTTTTGTATGTATGGTCGGCCCTCTCCACCCTCTCACCATCCTAACTCCAACCAACTCCAAATCAACGAGGTCGTAGCTTTTCGACAAGTTCATGCTTCTCCTCTTTCATTGGGTAGAACTACATTTTTTATTACTTTCAGCGATACGTTATCATAACAAAACAAATAAAAACATCCCTTTGAAAACCATGAGAATCTTTTCACAAGTTTGCACAACATTTTTTTCATTTTTCCTCTTATCTGTAACGAAATGTACAACATATAAAATATACTATACAATCACGCTGTAAAAATGTTTCCGAACTAGATCAAGATTTATAATGTTTTATCACCACTTATTTCTGTTCATGTAACACTTCGTTCAAAAGAAAGATATTTGGAAACTGGGACAATGTGAGATCAGCCTGCGACAAGATTTTTATCAAAACGCGCAAACTTTTGTAAAAGCGGGACACGTCAGTTCGTATCGCATTGTAGAAAGGTCATCTACTGTAGTTGCGAGTACTTTAATGATTAAAGAGATTGAAGCAATGCTAAAAAGGCTGCGACCTCGTTAAACATTGATATACGGATCGTGTAACCAAAAATTCAACACAAAATTACTCTCCTGGTTTCTTTAAAAAATCCTCTCTAAACTAGAATATCCCTGTAATAAAATAACAATGGTAAAATGTACAGGAACGATTAGTTAGAAAATTACGAAAGCTACAGTCTTTCAGTATGCATGTTAAAGGATGCTCCCGATCAGGTTCCAATAAGTGCCTAATTATTTATGGACGGTAGCATACCTCCACCTGTTTTTCCCGTGCAGCATTATGCTCGTATGCAACCTAAGTATTCATCCACCGTGCCCTATAGCGAGGACAAAGTGGGAAAACTGATGGGGGTGCAGTAGAAGAAAGTCCGTAAGCTCGGAGGCTTACGTTAAACTACATCGCTTTATATTATTCACATGGAATGCGTAATTCATGGCGTCATTGGAGTAGCTTTTCTCGGTAAAATAATGGCCCGAGAGAGATACGGTTGCCCGGCGAAGATTTTATTCTCACAGCCAATATCGGGCCAACCATAATCCCGAATTCTTTTAAATACCCATTATAATGTAAATATATTTAAGTACGTGATGATTATATTTTGTAAAACTCAGTAATCAACAATTGTATGATACAACTTTATCATAATGTAAAGTCCTTTTATTGCATTTGAAAAATGGTTTAAAGTGATATTTCAAAAGAACGATGTAGTGGACAGTTTTTTCTAGGAGAATAAAAATATAATGTACGGAATAAAAATGATCTGGAATATTGACGTATACTGGAATCTGTACATCACACAATGCCACGCAGCTGTTGAATGATCGCAAATTGCATTCTTTCGATCTGTGAAATTTTGTATTAACTGTAACTAGCCAATTATAGGTTTTCCCACCGCCATCCTGCGATGCAAATTAACATTTTATAACTCGGCGGATTAATAATAGCACTTTGATCGCCGCCATTGGATTGCCTCCTGTACCGACCGACGAGGTAATAATTATTCCTTACCGGTTTCATCTTTCTATCGTCACAGAACTAACTATCCTATTCTGTTCGAAACGAACCTCGCTTCGCTTGATTCACTTCATTTCCGAAAATAGAAACACTGTTTCAGTTTCAACTGAGACCGAAAAATATCTCTCAACATCCTGAAATATTTTCTCAGGAAAATTGAGGACATGTTTTCAATTTTTACTAATTTGTAGATATTTTTCCTGTTTCATCATTTCGGTGCTTGATTTTCAAATATTTCTGTGCGAGTGCACGGTCGAGCAGGCGAACGTGTCAGAACCTGCTAAATTAGTAATGCTGAAAGTGTTGATCCACTGAGAAACTAAACTAGAGAATAATGTTATTAATCCGTTCTAATACCGAAACTGTTTAAGCTCCACAGCAAAACTAACTTTAATCAGACTGTAATGTTACATCCCCTCGAAATAAGTTCACTTCAATCATTATAACGATAATATTTGAATGCAAAATTAAATATATTGATATACTATTCGAATAAGAGTTGAAGAAAAGAGGTTCAGAAATTGTGGGGTGATTAGGAACAGCTCTAGAATTCAAATTAGAAAACGATCACTTAAACTTTAAAAATTACAAAATACAAGAATATTTTGGTCAGATTTGAATTACATGTTCTGTACATTCGAAAAAATTAGTGAGTACCATTTCTATTTCATATAGGTCCTCTAATAACAAAAAATCGTCTGATCCACATTCGAATAAGTTGAATAAGCTGACTTATGGACGGAAGTGAACTTTAATCCCATTAAGACTACGGTCATAAATTCGATCAATGGAGATTTAGCTGTGTCGGTAATCAAAATTCGCCGGAAACGTACATGGATTTCATTCTACTCGCGCTATCATTAACATTCAATGACAATCACGGCGTTTCATGTGTCAATAGCGTCGCCGCCGCGTTAGTGATTTCATGTAAGCGTACAGAACGTGTTAACGTACAAGCGTGTGTGTATGTCTGACTAATAAGCGCGTTTCGTGAGGTGTATCACATAGACTGATTAAAATTAATTCAATGAGATCATTGCGTTGTTGCAACACTATCGTTCGAATTCGTGTGATCTCCAACAGATTTCCTCTCGTAATCGGGCGTACACAGTTTCATATAATGTGGCTGTCACAAACCGTGGTGCAAAATGTTCGTCATACTTTTTGTTTTATGATCTCCAGCAATACTGAATAATTAATCAACAAGTGAAATGTAAAACAATTTTAACTCGTGGCGGAAGTTTCATTTTCGTGGAAAAATAAAACTGACAAGTTCATTAGGTAGGCAATGAATATGGATAGTATCATATCTGATATTATTCAATGATTCTAATTAGAGTAAACATTGACAGCGGTGTTGTCCATGTTTCACTGCCCTCATTATTGCCTACCGAGCAAATTGTATCAAATTATTGAGGAAATGAAATAATATCGCATCGCTGACAATATTTATAATACCATCGCCAATAGTCAATAATAAACAGTCAAGAATTTGCGCGCGCAAATATCAATTCATTCAAAAACACTAGAATACAAGCGGGACACTTAATACTGCGTTACCAATTGATTCCCGCAATTTCGAAAACGTTTTCCGTATTTAATCCAGATTCAGTTGAAAATCGCTTCTTTGAAGTCTCGCGGGCAATATTGTCACTGGAAACGTTCAATATGAAACGGATTTTTTTTATGCCCTCATTCAGCTCATCGTAAACCTGAACATTTTTATTTTTCCGGAATCGTTTTAATTGAATCTGTCCGTTGCTTTCGATGCGTTTTATTCAAATTGATGAGTCAACATTTACATCTCAGGTTGTGTGTGTTCGCATTAAAAATAAGAAAACCAATAAATAACTGAACAGTATAACTAGACTGCGTATTTTTATGCAAAATAAAACTTGTCTGCGTCGTTTGCGAGAAACAGAAACTAAATCGAATGTTATCCCATTAATGATTTAATAGAGGAGAAATTATATTTATTGACATCTACTCAATTTTGCTATAAATGCATAAAGATCCGCAGTCTAAGTATAACTTAGTTTGTGAAAAGTGTGTTAAATTGACATGAGGGACGGACGAGGGTTCCATAATTGTGCGCAACAAAGATTGGAATGCAATTTAAGCCAGAGGACAAATAAATTGCGGACAAAGTAGACGACAGACTCTGCCATCAATGTAGTACAGTGATAGCACGGTATTTTTATTCGAAATTCGTACGAGTTGTCGAGCTAAAGCAACTTTCCGCGTTGTTCGCCAGGCTCTCGTGTAAAAAGCCGCATTGGCAACTTGACTAATTTACGACGTGCCAATTACAAAACGTAGGGCTCATCGTTCCCGCGAATGCTCGCAATTTTCGTAACTCATAATTCCACAGAGTGAACCACTCCCATAAGCTAATTTTTCCCTGTTATCCTTTCTGTTTTTTGTCGACCGACTGCGACACACGAGCAACGAAGTTATCTCGCCTCTCGTTGGCCAACTCCTGAATTTTAATTAATCAAAGCCGGCCGGATTTGAATTACGGTTTTCATTGCTTCTATAATCGCATTTGGGTGGAGCGCTACGTTCGCCAAGATGAAAAGCCGGTCATTCAATGTTTCGCAGTTCGTGCCAATTTTGAATAATGTGCCTAATCTGCGCCTATGCGGAACACAGGCGCTAAAGAAATTTGACAATTCTGCTAAAAAAGTATAGTCGATAGAGGAGTGTCTACGCGAAGCAATTTAACATTTAAGAAATAAAAAATCCTGTTTAATAATACATCGAAACAATAAACCGTGGAATGTGAGACCCAATTTAAATTGGACTACCAAATGCCGGTATTTACACGGAAATTTGTTCACGGTGTCCTCAGCTTTGCAGTTCTTTATTCGATTCGACGACAACGGGAAATGTTCCACATTTCACTATTTGCATGTGATACTACGCACACAAAAAAAGGTTTTTCCAATAGTTTTTCAAAAAAAGGCCTCGAAAAACTTTTCAGAGGTACGAAAGAGTGGCCGTATTTACCTTCAGTTTTATAAGCATCGATAACATTGATTAACGCTTGTGAAAATATTGAAACTGCTAGTTCGAGGAGATTTAAACAATCTACGTACCACGTTACACGTGAATCTTGCAGGTTAACATTGTTTATGTTATCATATGTGTCGGTGTCTAATTAAATACTAAACATTTAAATATTGTATGTGGTATTACACCAATTTCATATCCATGAAATTTAAATAAAATAGTACTGCTAGCGACTTTAAATTCGGTTAAAAAGTACGTCAACGTAAGAATTTATCAAATTGTACAAAATGTTCGCACGTGCCTCAATGACAACAGATAAAAAATTTGTTTAGGTTTCATATTGTCGAAAGTTGGAGTATTATTAATAACGTACGAGTTTTACTTGAATTATTTAGATTAATACACACTTGATAAACACGCACTTCCTCTGAGAAGGTAAATAAGAAAGCTACAAGCTTATCGTTCGCAGCGATTACACATGAAACTTTCAACCATTCATTTGTGGTCGTTTTAAGTTATATCAACAGCCAGAATTCCGCGTCACCCGTGCAAACGTACGCGCTCAAACTTCATCGTTGTGCCGGGTAATTGTTATCAAATATCAAACTTATTATCAAACCGTTAATTACAGTCTTGCGAAAAATTATGTGCCGATAGGGAGAGGAGGAGTGGTGGGAGAGCGGCGAACAATTTCGGAGTTTCACACGCTCCGCCAGACGTCGCGGCTCTAAAACACAATATTATTTGACATGCGGGAATTCGATACAGCCGCGGAAAATCGTCGAAACTGCAGCCAAATTTATCGCCACTGGAAACTCGTTATCCGATATTTTATAAAAATTCTAGTTGTTAAGTCACAATCAAAGATGCGAATCCAATCGTTTCTACTAACAGTAGTAGGTTGTAGTATTGTTATATCAACGAGACGTACACATCGATTTTTTACAGAAACATAATTTAAAAAGAAATCTTCTCGAGGGAAAATGAAATTATGAGCAACAAATTGAGTTATGATGTTGTACGACTTTAAAAATTGTTGGTTTTACAGACGTGCACAATAAAGCGTCAACATTATTTCCATTAAATTATATTAGCTGAACTAGCAAACCGAGGGAAACAAGTTTTAAGGAACTTATAGTGAAAACATAAGAGTATCTACTTAAAAAATTGAATAATTTCTACTCAACATTTATTCTTCGTATTATGAATATTTCAAGAAATACAGAGAAACTTATAACCAAAGACATCGGTGATTTAAATTATCTGAAAAAACTACTAAATAAGTAACAAATGAACAATTTTTAATTTTATTTTAAGACTACATAATTTAAAGAATTAACTAAAAAATGATTACAAAAGTTGTAGTAAAATGCCAGGTTGAGACTAATCTCCCCCCTTGCCCTTCCGTGACACTGTCCCTTCACCAGTGTTCCTTGGGCTGAGGCAAGCGCGAGGCGCGTTTCGGCTCTTCGCGAAACAGTGAAAATGTCCCGTCGCGAGTCGGTTTTGACTGATTTCGCTATTGCCAAATATACCGATATTTCGCGACCTTTTCACGTTTTTTCTACATTTCAGGTAGATAGGAAAACTGCACACCCCTTACTTAGCGTCCCCTCCTGGAGAGGACGAAACTTACCAGGGGACGGGGACGAGGTTTTTAGCCACAGAGAGGTCCAAGCTGGCCGAGAAATCTTTCGGACACGGGCGAGGCAAACAATACACGTTGTCTCGCTGGGCCGCGGCAAACAACGCGTCATCGCATTGCTTGCCTCGCCCGGCCGATTCAGATTTACTGACACTAAATCGTGGATTAAACAGTCGTGGAAAATCCGAACTGTATCGTATTTGGTATCAATTGTATTTTAATCGGAAAAATGTCGCGAATGTGTATTTGAAAGTGGAATCCGAAAATTTTTAAGACTTTAAAAAAGTATATATATAAGTAGAAAAACATTTCTCGCTAATAAAATAGATAGGAATAATTGTTTAATGAATTTTAGTAGAAATTTTACGATTTAAAATAAGGTTAGTAATAACAAATGGAAGCAATGCCATCTCTACGCGAAAAACGAATCTACCTTCCAAACGACCTAATAAATGAAAAACAATTGGAAAATAGCAGCAATATTTGACAAGTGCATCTAAAAGAGGACGAGTATTCGTTTAAAACAATGCATCGAACGGAATTATTCGAAAACTGTCCTGGTTCGCAGAGAACTGTAATGAATATTTTTATCTGACTCACACCGATTCCATTCAAATGCAGTTCACTCTCGATAAACTTGTCAAAAGTGTTTCACTTTAACCGATAATATTTCCCCGGCGGGAAAGTATAAACGCTTTGAGAGAACGTGAAATATGTGTCGCGGCAAGTTTTACTTTATTCCTGTGAAAAAGCGGGGCGAAACGTCAATGGAAGGTTTCCGCGAGTAATGCGCTATATCCATAAATATGCGACATCGACAGTGACGAAACGGAAATTCCCCCAGGAAACTATGACAATAATTTGAACGCGAAACCCTTGGACCATTCCTTGGAAATAATTCGACTCTCACTGACCAAACGTTATTCTAGTGAGAAATTTATAATATAGCCTGTGCCAAGTGTTACAAGCTGTTTTCTCAGAATATAATAAGACATCGACCTTGTTCTTTTCTATTAAATAATGGACGGCATTAATTTGTTGTTGTTTTGAAATCTAAACCATCAAGTTGTCTAATGCTTTTCAAGTACAAAAATATATTATTTTTTTCACATTTATGTCATATTATACGTATAAGTTAAGGCGAAGAAATTATTAACAATTTCATTGAATATCCACAGTGGAAAATTTATCACAATTTTTGAAAATGTTCCAGAAAATGAAAAAGTATTCATTTTTTGTTGTTTCGGATTGTAAACCATGATTAAGTTGTCTAATACTTGTCAAGTACTGAAATATTCTTTTCAACGAAGTTAGGAGAAGAAATTAATAAAAAAGTTCGTTGGAAAAGTTCGTGGAATGTACGAGAAAATCAGAAAATAGTGAAAAGGGAACCCGTCGAGTACCATTGTTGATGCTCGCTGCAAAGCTGCGAAGTTTTTAAAAAATCATAGGGGTCAGGTTACGCTGTTTCCCCGGAGAGAGAACGTGAGTCTCAGGAACTGAGGGTAATTTGCGGGGGAGGGGTGATGGTGTCCATAGGCTATAAAACTGGCCCTGACTGTCAACGAAGCAATCACAATGTGTCTATATCCGCCATTTTTTAGTCGGTGCTATCGCGCACTGATCTGCATGTGCATTCAGCTGCTGCTAGCTGGGCAAACAAATGGAGGGAGCGATTGTCTGTCTTTGACGTGCCAAAAGTCATTCAGAACTGACCATACATCACCTGTTTTATTCCTCCACTACCTCCCTCGGTAAAGCTGCACTAATGATTATAAGAAAATAATCTAAACTAATAGCGGCTACGAATTATCTAGATTAAATTCATGATGTATTTTAATCGATTATTTCAGCAAGTTCAAAACAATGTAATATTGCTTTGAATTTTTTAAATCTTTCTACAGTTTCAAATTGCACCGACTCGTCGCGTATTTATTAATGAAAGAAGATTCTTTTCTCTCAATACATAATGAGCTGAAGCAAATGAACGTAAAACTGAAAAATATACACGGAATTGAATAAATTTGATACGCCGGGGAAGAAACATTAATTACTACACGTTAACCGGATGTAGTCGAAGAAGAATGAAGAAGAGACAGAATGGAAACTGTCTGCGAAATATGGATGAGGAAACGCATCGAAAAATAAGAGTAAGAGGTACTTAAACAGTACGAGAAATGTATAAAATGGAATTACGGTAAGCTGGAGGAACGATGGAGTATCAAATTATGTTACAACGTTTCATTTCAGAGAATTAAAACATGTCTCTGTACCGTTTTGCTAAAAAAATCTTTATTATATTCATGTTATACATATTTTCCGCCTGTATAGTCAGTAGAATTACAATTTCCAGTAGAGGTGAACATTATCGTTTATAAATTCGGTTTGCCCGAGTTTATCCGAATAGTGTTTCACTTCGGAGCGTGACGAATCGGACGTATTCGGATGGGCAGTTTTGTCTCAATTGAGACAAGGCCATACCCATCCTGGTGTACGCGTTACATTTAAAGAAGTTTCCACTTTAAAAATTTTTCAGAACTTCGATGGTATTGAAAAGCAGCTTTCAGATTCTCGTTCAATGAAATCTGAAATAATTTTCCACTGTGTTATCGAACCGGGAAAATTTTTACTGGATGGCGATATTAATGGAAGACACCGTATATTATTTTTCAGATTAAGGACGACAGGATAAGTATATTCAATGAAACGCGAAACCCATCGATATTCCGAACGCACGGCCTACCGTGTGTAATAACAGATTATACAGTGGGGTCAATCACAGTTTCGGAAGCTTCGAAATACAGGAATAAACTTGGCGGCCGGCCAATATGCCTCCGCTACCCAATGCGATGCGCGTAAAAATGAAAACTCGGACCACCGTATCAGATAACCACGTCCTTATGTACCATCGTATCAATTTAGCCCCGCAATTGCAGAACGCTTGAACGTGTATTCTGTAATCGTGCTCGTTTGCAGCACGTTCTCGCGGCAAAAATTTACCTTGCTCTCCTCCGGTCTGTTCTCTCTTCCACATTTCTCTTACCAATCTTCTTTGATTTCGATACTCGATATCCGTAACTTACACAATTATTTGATTTTCTCGGTGAAAATTATTCCCCCTTTTCTAATATGTGCTATTAAGCAATCGTTTCATACGTGCAATTTTATTTTATTATTAAAGGAGCTCTGTCCTAAATTAAATTGATTTCAGAACACAGTAAAAATTGATTCGAAAATTTCTTAATATAAACTCGAAACCTGATAGGAATAAGCCAACGTGTTCGGCGAAACGTTACGCTCTCGAATGGCTTCCGTCGAAGCTATTCGACAACAGCCTAAAAGTGTAACAAGGGCTTCAATGACTCAGAAGAGTGTTACACTTATTAGTCACACGAGAAGTATTCGCGTTAATTGTTTTTTTCCGTCGCGTCGTCGAATGCACGATGGGAATCGAGGCTTGACGAACGTTCATGGACGATTCCCATCGGGATTAAAATAAAATCAGCCTGGTCAATTAGCGAGCATAATTCAATGAAATCAAAAACGATGGTAAGCATAAATCTTGTAATTTTTTAATGCTTCTTCTTCTAGAATCACTCGATCGATGAGATACTTTTAGCCTGCTAGATCATTTGAAGGTTGCTCGAGCAACAATTCCTCCCTCGAACGACGTTATTTATTTTTCTCCATAGCTTTCATCCCTTTTCGCATGGAAAGATACAAATTGTCTTTACGGCTCTGCGAATCCGTGAAGTGCGAGCATAAACGCGTACCGGATTGCCGTGTATCCAGCAATTCCTAAAACTCGCGGCACGGAAAATTTGTTAGACGATAATTACTTGGAAAATATTCGTTGAGCTTGACGTTAATCACCTTCGTGCTTCCATCCGTATACATTGAAACGAATAAAAACCTGTACAGTTAATATCTCCTGTTCTCGGTGTTCCGGAGATGTTTCAAACAGATTCATTTAGCTGGTTGCACTGAGCGTGCCATAGAATCGCGTGGATGTAGCAATGAAAATAATATTTCGTCAAAAGACAAATTACATTACGCGAATAGGAAATCTTGATTTTCGGAAAGCGACACGACTTTGAATCAGCTGAATAGCAGTGTTTAAACGTCGCGTATTTTTATTGCTGGATCCAGTAAACAACGTGCACAGTGGTCTGGACTCCCTGGCGCGAAAAGTCCGTTCTTAATTATTATCATCGTGTGAACCCGCGGCAAGGGTAATTATTTCCGTCTGCAGTAAACGCTTCCTGTGAAACAAACCGACCCCACGGGAGATGGAGCGAAAGTTACGTAAGGTATGCATCACTCTGTCTAACCAAAAACTTATTTCGTTTAAACTTCTCCGACGTCGACAACAAAATGAATACAACATTTCGTGTGGACGAAGTTTTATCGATTGTTGAGTAAATAAAATATTTACTCAAAACACTGAAACAACAGAGCAGCCGTAGTCGACAGCCAAAATCTTCGCAACTATCCGAACATTGCAAAGTTCATCGGCCAATTAAAACCGGCAAAGGCAAAGTTTCATATCGCCGATGCGAAACATGTTTCGGTTTGTTTTCCAGTGAAATTCCGTGCTGGATAAAATGTTTTCTCGTACGGTCCGCTATTATTTGTTGTCCAATAACTTCTACCGCGGACCAACTTGCTCTCTCAGTTCCGGCGCAAAAATGCAATCCTTTACGACTAGTTTTTAATTTGCGGCTAGAGAGCCGAGAAGCCTCTAACAATCTAATATGTTTCATTCAAAAATAGCGCGAACCTCTGTGTACCCGGTGGTGCACGTTTTAAAAACAAACAGGACAAAACGCATCAGAGGAAGCAGAGAGGAGAGTCGTGTACGCGGCGGGCGGCTTCTAATTTGCTTGTCAGAAAAATGAAATCCCCTCTCTCGAAAATTAATTTCCATCCCATGAATCTCCGGCAGGCGCGGCTCGGCGCGGCGCGCAGCTCTTTCAAAAAAACGCGCGAGATTACAAAGTTTCCCGGCCGGAATCGTGATCCCATGAAAAATGTTCCCCATCGGCCGTGCCCGGTGAAATCACATTATTTACTTGGTTTTATTCGATGATGCTGTTAGAGAGGGTTCGTTCCGCAAGCTCTCGGGGACATAATAACCCCATAGTTCACTGCGAATCGCTTAAGTTCCGCGTGGAACGCGCGTATTATAACTTACGTGATTCGCGATGAAACGCGTAACGACCAGGAATTATTGATACCCCGGCCGCGTGAGTTATATGCAAACAAATGCCACTGCCAAACTAGAAATGGCCGTTCGCGGAAGTTGACCGCGCCTGCATCTGCAGCTCCCCGAAACTTTCCGTTCGCCGCGTAAACGAACAGTTATGATTAAATAATTTGTCGCCCTATTGCCGTCGACAAGTTGATCCAGATACACCCGCGTTTTATTTAATTACGTTTCAAACGCGAACTCTCGCGCCGCGCGCCCACCATTAAAACTTTATTCCACACGCCCCGTCCTGACGTCTTCGTCGAAATATGCGAAACAGCTCAACAGCCCAATATCGAAACTCTTCGCGCTCGCGAATAATGCGTTAACAATAACTGAGAAGAATGATCACTTTATTGGACATGTGATCGCCCCTCGTAAATTCATTCGTTATATGTGCCTAGTGTTCCTTCTCGAGAATTCTTTCTCGAGAATTTCTCAGGTAAGTTTATAATTTGTTATTTCACGTTTCTCGAGAAATTTAAATCTAAGAAAAATCTTATAAATTTCATTTATTTTATAACACATTTTCGGAAATGAATTTTTAATTAACTCAAATTGCATATTACTAATCAATCGCGTACGTATAAGCATATCTACAACCAGCATATCGATGCCTACGTGTATGCATGTTTGCAATGTGATAACTCATAATAATTGTTGGGAATGCGTGTCGGTGTGAGATAATTCATGATATTCTGCAGAAATATGTAGAGGAAGGACAAAATACAAAATTAAAACTCATTTTGGATTGTAAAACCAGGTGAAACACTATGGAGGCTACGATTAAACGATTTTTCAGAGTACGAAATCCTATTAAAAGAGCACTGTCTCAAACATATCTAGATTATATGTGAAACTATTCTTATAGAGTCTAGAAGAATTACAATAGAAAATCTTAGTAGAGAAGATTCGACATCATTGCTGAAGGTGCTCTTGAATACTTATTTAAAACTTTCGAAAAACTGAATACTGCAATTGAGTAATGAGTTTATTGTTGTTGATATTAAGGAATAACAAACATCTAAAAGAAGAGACAAGATTGTTGTATCCCTTATGAAATATCTGTTTTGCACATATTAGACAGGAATAAACATTGAGTTAAAGTTTTATCGCGCTTTCGATAAATATTAGCAACGATATTCCAAATATCATAAGTTTTCCAATATTTTTTTAGTTTTGATTAAAAATTCTCGAGAATTCTCGAGAAATATAGTCCTTATTTCTAATTTCTCGAGAAATGAAAAATGTTGAGAAATCAGGAACACTATATGTGCCTATAATTATCTACGTCATGTATTTCTGTCTTCGAAATATTTTAAGGAAAACAATATTAACACTAAACGAGTTCCGTATAATATTGTAAATATCGTAAAAATTAAATGAACTCATTTTAATTTAATTCCCACTTAAAGCACTTTTTACTCAATGCAAACTTTTCTTCGTGGAAATGCATTAATTTTTTGGGATCCTACAAAAAAGGATTAAAAGTAACTTTTCTACAAATTGAGAGTACGGGCGTGATTTAAATAGATGACTGACTAGTCTTTGGAAAAAGAAAGGATATAAAAATGTATTAATTTATACTCGCCAAAGCGAATTGGAAAGAATAACACCTGATATAAATTATATTACAAAATACGTGGCAGATTCTCGAACAAAGACGTAACGTGAAATGATGGAACTTGATGATTTTTGTCGAGCGACTCTGTCTCACCGCCCGCAAAGAAGCTTTTCTCCTTTTTAAGCCGTTTGCAATTACTCCCAATTACTGAACCACTGGCCAGGCTTACGTATTCATGCAATTTAGGCACTTTACACTAATTCATTTACATTTTAAAAGTCCGCGAAAAGTGGAAGCTCCGGGGCAATTTGTTACTCGCGCAGTCGATGGAGGAACTTTTAAATCGCGTGGGATCCAGTCCCTCGGTACGCAGCATGTAACAGAGCTTCGCGAGGCCTTTCTCGCTCGGGCAAGCTTCATTAAAATTGAAACTTCCTTAATACCACCGGCTATTAAAAATACGCGAGAATTTTTAATCGGCCTCGGGTTCCCGCGAATTTTCCTGCCACGTTTAAGAAACCCTGACAAGATAATACCTCTCGTGCAATGAATCTTCATTTATCACTCGATTGCGGATTATTGTCTAAAATAAAGATTTTCTAGGTCAGTTGTGCGAGATAGAAATCAAACGAATTCCTGCCATATGTCTCTTCGTAGAATAATAAAATCATTTTATATGCAGATACTCGTGCGAATATAAATTTTTCGAAATTAATTTATGGAAATAGAAATTACCCGAAAAGTTATTTCGCGCGTTGAAATTTTGGAAAATTAAAAGCAAACTAGGAATTTTGTTAAAATTTTCTTTGGACCATCGGTTTCGTTGTATTTTGCATTCCCGCGAGCACTATGAGTGCGGAAATTCTGCAGCCCATTATTCATCGTCACCTTTCCTGCTGGTTCATTTCCTGTCAAGCCTAAGTGCACGATATCTTCATCAATACTATCTTCATTCACAATATATTCGTTGTTATAAAACAACAATTTATTCTAATAACGAAACATCGCGTATTCTGCGATGTTGATGATAGAAAACTAATTATTTTGCCAAAAATGGATAGTAACATTTTTCAATTTTTGATTGATCGCGTCAGGCGACAGAAAATTGCAACTTTCAACAAAATAGGCGGTAAATACACGGTCGAGGGCGTCACAAAAACGATATTGATTTCAGAAAATCGCAAATCCACGTAACGAATGGATTTTTATGTTCGCATAATAATAAATCTTTGCTAATTTTCGATTAACATATCAATCTCCTCGAAAAGTCTCGAGCGCCGATTCTATCTCGTCGGGAACCGTTGTACGTGTTTGTATAGGTAATGTTATCGTTATCATCCGCACAAATTTCTGTTTGCTAAAACACCGCAATAGATAACATTCAATATTTATTGTGCACATTACTGGAAATCGTTAATGCAAACTACGTTTCCCCGATATTTCTTCCTGTCGCGGAGCTTCAGAATCCAAATACGAATAATGAACGATAAAAAATCGCGGCGCGGAGTTTCACGGTGCATTCAGATATTTTCCCATGTGAATTAAACATGAAATCAAGATCCTGAAGTGTGCTCCGTTGTAACCGTATTTTCATCATATTTCGATTACCGATCAATGTGCACTTGATTTCGCCATTTTGACAATCTGTCTCACACGGACATTTATCGAATTGGGGAATCATTGATCATAGATCATTGAGGAATTTCGAATTTTCACATCGACAGGAATTTTTACTGTTCGCATAGAACACTGTTACAATTTTAATTGTACACGAAGTTTGTATCTCAACGAGTTTACTATGAAAGTGTGGAAGTATGAATTCTGCGAATTCCTTACCATTGATCGGAAATAAAATACGAAGTTACATTATGACAAATATGTTGCGCCTATAGACCCAACTGTTTGTTGTATCATTAGCAGGAAATTGTTCCGTGTTAATACAATTTGATTTACTTACTGAATCAAGATTATGCTCGAAAATGTCGATTCATAAACACAATGTTCTGATGGAATAACAGTGCAGCGCCTCTGGTTTGCATGCTTACAGCCGTGTAAAAATGTATTTTTTATTTTATGTATTTTTTATGTATTCTTTTAGTTTCGTCGAACGATGACAACAATTTCGTAACACATTTACGAGCATTTATCCCAAATAACGTTGTTAATTTCAGTAAATATAAGCGATACGATTTAAAAATATCAGTGAAATTCGATGAAGCAACCAGACTGAAAATCCCGCGAAAATCCTTGCCGCGGACAACGTTATAAATTCGACAGAAGGTTCGTAAATTTTTCCGAAACGCGGCGGAAAATTAAACAATCTCGGCGGTAGTCAAAGCCGTGTAGTTTCACCTGGAACGTCCAATTCCGGAACTGTCGTCGTCAAGCCTGCAATGGAATGAATTTCCATTCACGCGTCATTGACAGGAAATTCGAGCAGAATTTGTTTTTCTCGACGCGAAGGAACCGCAGCGTAACGACTGCAATTTCGGCCATCGCACCGAAAAGTTTCAACGATTAGCCCCGCGTATCACGTAGAGGAGCTACGCGAAACTCCAGCCGACTTTGTTTATGTTCGAAACAAACGCAGCCGAACATGTACAATATTATTATACAATCTAAAGTCACGTCTCGGAATTCACGTTAAATTTCAACTTGTCTGGTCTCGCGTCTCGGACTCTGCGGACATCACGTGTCCAAAAATAGGTGTGTTTCAAAATTGCATCGGGGAATCAAACTGTCCGGAGAGAATGAAAGTCGCGAAGAAATGAGAAATTGCTGGTATCAATTTCACAATACGACTGTAAATTACTGTTTAACAAACGTGCATCGAGTATCCAAAAATGAACTTGTCGAAAGTAGTCAGAGTGATTAAAAGACTGCGGATTTTTATGCGTTTATGGCAAATATGAATAGATAAAATTAAAAATTGTAGATGTCAATATATGATTTCTCATCTATTAAAATCAATGAGGGAGGAAATCATTTTCCATAAAGATCTGCAGTCTAGTGATTAATAAATAACAGTTTGTTCGTGGGTAACGTCGCTTCCAATTTCTCAATGCGACTGTAAACTCCTGTTTAAGGAAGAAACTGTCATTGGGACGAAACTTTTCTCGAAAACGTTATGCAAATACCTTCAACCTTGAAAGTTAATATTTACCGGCATGAATGTTCTATAGGAATTTTCCTGCGGAGTCTTGCAAACTCCAGAATGAATAATTTCTGAGAGCCTTGATAGATGAGGTTCGAGTTTTGTGAATGAATTATTACTGTGTAGTTAAGTCTTTTTCGAAGTCTATACGGCCGGCTCTCTGAACTTGTGACTTAATAATTTTCGGAATGCTTCAGAAATGTTTGTACAGGAAATAATGTCTTGTTAAAGTTTCGATCTCGGAATAGAATTTTTTTGAACTGGTACACGCGAAAAAGGCATTCTAAGGTTAACGATTTCCTCGGCCGAATATCTCAACGAGATTAAATCTCTCATTACATTAATTCGAAAACAATGGAAGAAACTATCAGGTTGTTCTCGCTGAGCGGGGTAAATTAGATTTGCCTAAACTCCACATCAAACCGTCGCATCGAATGTACCTGCTAAGCTGCGAGCAGAAGCCAATTTTCTACCGAGATTAGATCATGCAAATAGTATCTCTGCAGGTAAGGAATTACCGTGAATAAGCATTCCGAGGGGTAGTCCTACGTGTCACGGGAAAGTGCCAATTACACGAATGCTGTTGTGCTTCCAATGACGTTCGTTCCGCCCTTTAATTCTTACTTATCGCCTCCAGACGATCAATGATTTCGAAAACAATCTTAACGTTGCCCTATTAACTAACTCTGCGGATCATGTAAAATTTTTCCAAATTCTCTGATCTGATTGTTTCCCACCCCTAAAAAGATACATGTTTTTCTACCTTCCATGATTTGCTCACAATTAGGAAAAAATCTATGGAATGCAAGAGTAATTAATATTAACAACCAAGAAACAAAAAGATGAAGTTCATGATGTTTTTACGTTTACTTTCTGAAAATAGCTTTGTGCCTCCGAATAATGAAAATTACGTCTCGCAAAGGCAAAAATAGGTTTTGACCATTAAAAAATCCCATCTTTGCATTATCGAGAAATGAAAAGGCGCATCCCCTTTCTATCCTGGAAACGACACTACCACTTAAGGTGAAATAAGTTTTCGAAAATCAGAGATTCAGTGTGCAAACAGTGGATTGAACGAGGCAGTTCAGTGTTGAAGCGACGAATCGTATAAAATACAGTGGAGTTGTATGCGAAACACGATCCCGTTGTAACGTAATATTTTAATTAAATTAGCCTTTATAAATATCTCCGTCGATTACGTATCGTTCGACAGCAGAACGACCGTCGAAACAAATGGAATAATCCTTGGAACGGGACGCGTTGTTACAATACCGTTACAAATGCAACGCGATAGAGGGTCGGAAGCATAATTGAACGAAAGAGAACGCGAGAGCGCGAGTTGTAACGATCGTTCGAAACGCGAAAAAGCACGATATCCGTTTCCCCGCTCAAGTGGGACACCAGGCATTAGCATTTTTGCCACTTGACAATTGCGGTACGAAAATTCTGTTCGGGAAGTTCGATGCTGGGATTCTGGCCAATCAATAAACGTCGTGTTCTCTCCACCGTCGTCGTCGTCGTCGTCGTCGTCGTACCCGTATATTCGATGATTCACACTTCGAATAACTTTCATGTTCAATATTTATCGTATTCGACCGGTGTTACGACTATCTGTCTCGCGTTCCACCGTAATGCCGCGTATGCTCGCAATTGATGTCGATAAATGAATAATGTATCGGTTGTCGATAGTCTCCTTAATCCATCTGGACTCGTCTCCAAACCCGTAACCGAACCTTTCTTCCGTGAAATTGGCTTCTTTCGATGGCCGTATTCAATTGATCCTGTTCTGAATTGCCTATTAAAGTGAATTTGAACAACGAACTTTTTTCCCGGGCTAATCGATTTGATTTCGTACACCTACCGACGCGTACCCAGCCACTGCAATAATGTCGAACCAGAAATTCCCTCGATCAATCGAAGATTATGTATTATCATTCGACTGCGGATTTTATGCGTTTCTGACAGAAATGAGTGGGTCCAATTTAAAACATTAAAAGCATCAGACGAATTTAAAAATACTCCTGTATAATTTTCACCCTATTGAACATGTTAACCCTTTGCACTCGGAGCTATTTTAACTGGAAAATTAAACATTTCTTCCGACCTAAAACATTTCCATTCTCTATGATTTTTTTTTTTAAATTTGGTGGATATGAAATTGATATAATATCTCTTACAATACTTAAGTGTTTAGTAATTCATTAGATGCCAACATATTTAATAATGCAAATAATTTTTAGTGACGCCTCAGAGTCACCCCTCGAGTGCCGAGGGTTAAGAGATAAAATCAAATTATAGAGATTGACATAGAGTGACATTGGTCACTCCGGATTACTTTAATTCAAGGGCCACTTTTTTATTCTGTATAAAGATCCGCTGTCTGATTATCGTTTAGTACAATAATCTGGAGATTTATCCTGTAAAATTGAAATTCATCTCTTCCCGCTTCCAAATCCTGCAACATTAATCCTTCGACCCCTGAGTTTTCGAGAACAGGCCATGCTTCATGCGGACGCTTCCAATTTCGTGAGGGATGTTTTCTTTTCATTTCTCCGGTGATGTTGGATTATTGAAGTAAACCTGCCTCTTAAGATACATATCTGCGCGAAAAATTGTGGTGGGGTTAAATCAGGAATTTGCGGGGTCAGTTTGTCTCGCGTGAAATCAGTTCGTGTAGAATTAATCCTCGATCCACAAGCTTATTGTAAATATTTTTATCGAAGCCTGGACCTGTCTCCGTGTTTGCATCTAATTTGTAAAGGATAGAAATTCATTTTGATAGTAATGCGTAATCATTTGTAACGGTACTTCAAAGAACGTCGACAGATCAAATTGGCAAACACATAAAAGTGGAGCAAATGTCTGACAAATAGTCATGAGAACGCGTTATTAAATACAAGAGGTTAATACGCCGGTCTGGCATAGATCTATGGAAAAGGAGGAAATTATGCGCAAAGCGGGAGGAGGAAGGGCAGCTTTGTTCGACGAGTTCGCCGATCCGCGAATTTGTTATGCGCGAATGGTCGATATGAAAGAACGCAAAGAGGCAGCCGAAAATTTCGGGCTTTTCGCCGGTGGTCCACGAATTTGTTCGTTAATTTCGAACGATTTCCATAAATTGATCTAGTCCGGCGTTGAATTCGCATTACTTGATACGTTCGTTAGTTACGCGCAGTTTCCGCGTACATGTGTAAGCACAAAGTTAGTGTGTGAGACCAACTGAAACCGTATGCAAATAACATCGAACCGTTACAGGAAGGCGCCATTAAATTAATGTTAACGTTTAACGTTAACGTTTCTTTCCTCGTGCCGCGCTCGCGTTGCTCGCAGGGGAAACAATTTGCTAAACGTTTGTTCCGCGTTTACACACCGTGGAAAATCAACGATCAACCTTCCACCTATCATTTTCATAAAATCACGCCACTGCCGAACAATTATTTTCTCAATACTCTTATAAAATATGTATATGTGCCAAATGCCAACACCGGTGAAAATTGAATTTTCCAATGATTTAACGGGACATCAAAGTACACATTTGTAAAAATAGTTTGCACAGAGAAACGCTAAGTGCAAGTAACCGAGGTTCGATAAATATTTTTTTTTAATTTTGTGGGGCTTTTTTATAAAAGTGCGTGCGTGTATTTTTATTAAATGTGCGCGTTGCTCGGTTTACAACTGGTATTAACGGTACACAATTCAAACCATTACAAATATTATATTTTTACAGCGATTGTACAACAGTCTAGACAAGGCCTGTTAACAGCTTTTCGAAAAAGCCCTACAGAAAATAATGATTGGATAATTTCGGCTTCTCTCGAAAAATTTAAAAACGCAAAAATAAGGTATGTACCTCGAATTTCCACGAAGTTTTCGGGGCAGTATTTACGTGGATTATGGAACCGACTTTGTCGAAAATAATTTCCATGTGAAACCCGATCCTTTGTAAAACTATGTAGAGCACCATCGCATAAAACTGTATCCTCACGAAGTGCCATTTGAAATGCATTGGTGAATTCGGTGAAAGGGCTTTAGATAACCAGAAGCGACACGAAGCCAAATGTGCATTGCCAAAAATAAAATCAACATGATTCGATTTCGAACTACATTTAAACCCAATTGAAATCGAGCAGCTTCCCGTTCGAAAATATTTCATCGTCCCGAATTATTGTAAATATTCGAATGTAATTGCACGTATATAAAAGTAAAAATAATTTCAGTATCGTATCGGGATTTATGCTCGAGTAAAATGAATAGCGAAACAAGAAGCGGAGGGTCATGTAACGTTATCCACAAACACATTTACGGCGTATTATGTTTTGTAGCCGTGACGAAGCTACTGGGGGAAAAAATAATACAAGTATTTGCAATATCAACATTTTTTTATACCGTGAAAGTGCCCCTTGAGGCCACGTGCGACCAGCAATAATAGTTTCTTCTGCGTCGCCCAGCAGAACAGTGTCAACCCTTCCCTTGCTTCGAAACTCTTCTTGGTTTCTTATGTAAGCCGTGAAACTCAAGTTTTTACTGTATGTCAGTATACTATATTTTATTATGTAACGTAGGGAGACGCCTACGAGTATCGAATTTACAAAACTATTTTTCTCTTGCGAATATGTGCGCGTGCTTGGGCTCCAGAGTGCCTGTATTTTATTTTCCTACTGCGTTTTGTAATAACAAATGTCCCTTTACAGTTTCATGAAAAAAAAAAATATATGTGCATTTATGGCAAGAATTTTAATAGATTACATATTATTCCTTCTATAACATAAAACTATTGAAATCTTTGCTTCTATCCTCAATTACACTGAGATTGTTACTCAAATCGCCAAGTTCTCTATTGTTTAACGACTACCACGGCACATATACTACAACAATGACTACGCTAAGTGACGTATGCAAATCCCTTTCAAAATTCACCACGCTGCTATCGCAGTAAACAAGGACAAACATAACGTTACTTGATCTTCGTTAAGGGAAAATTAAAATCAACCTCATCACTGCGGATCTTTATGAAGAATAATACTATTCATCATCGATTACAAGATTCTGGTTTCTTCCGATTTTTCTTCTTTTCTTCTGATTACTTCCTCTAATAAGCTCTAATTAAAATCGCGGCTGTTCATTTTTTGTCATAAATGCATAAAATACGGTTTTCATTGTGATACGTCGAATCTAATTAGACTGTTCAGTTCTCGTTTGATTAAGGAAATTACTCGGACCGTAGCTTTTACGATGGAAAATCGTTGTGTGAAAAAGAGAAGGTGGAAATGAGAGTCGGCGTTTCGAGGTAAATCTCCCTGCAGCCTTTGCACTCTTAAACTACGTCTACTATTGTAGCGAATCAGTTTCGCGCATTCACGCGTTCGGCTCCGGCTCCGGCGTAGACGGAAGGTTTATTTCTGTTGTCAGAAATTCGCGTAGCTCCAGTCGCCACTAGAATACATCTATTTTGAGCTTGCGTTGTGTTACTTCCAAGAAAGTTCATAGGGAAATATCCTGTAGTAAAATACGTCAGGCCAAACAACAGAGAATCTAATTAAGCCGACTCAATTACAGAAGAACGGGATGTGTTTAACGTAAATCCGTCGGGAGACCCTGCGCTCGGCTTGTGTTTCGCGCGTTTCTGCTTCTTTGTAAATAGCATTCTTAAAATGCTGGAGTCTGTTAATATCACGTATCAACTTCACCTTTTTTCACTCCAACACGACGAAAAAAATATTTTAAAGACGCTTACAGTAATTAAAAGTGTGAGCTCTTCGCGTGCTAATCTGAAAAGGCAATGGAAACTGCGAAATAGGCGCTCGGCTATAATAATGAAATGTGATTAATAGACTGCGAATTTATTTTCTATCTTAATATGTTTAATATGTTAAAAATAATATAACAGTACTTTTACGATTTTACTAATGGAAAATAAACATGTTTTGCACTGATTGTGGGAAGCAGGAGCAAAATGAAAATTGATTTCACCCGTTATTGATATTCTTGCATTAAGAACAACGATGGAATATTCTGAAATTTTTCTAATCTTTTACCGTTTTACATTTCATCCAGCCAATTTTTTGTATAAATGCATAAGAATCCGCTGTATAGAAAAATGAAATTACTTTCCGAACGACCGAATACTGTCACCGGCTGACACACCAACAAAAATAAGATCATTCAGTATAGATGATTCCCCCACAACGGAGGGGCTTGCCGCACCTAGGATTAACCCTTTGCACTCGGAGCTATTTTAACTCGAAAATTAAACGTTTCTTGTGACCTACAATATTTCCATTCTCTATGATTTTTTAAATTTGATAAATATGAAATTGATATAATACCTCATACAATACTTAAATTTGTAGTAATTGGTTAGATACCAACATATCTGATAGTGTAAACAATTATTTAAATAATAGTACAGCAATTTTTAGTGGTGCCTCAGAGGCGCCACTCGAGTGCTAAGGGTTACTCCATATGTTCGGGCCTTAATTTTTCATACCCAGTCTGTTCTGTAATTCATCTATACCCGCCTCGTCGGCCGAGTGTTTGGGCAAAAATAAGTTCAGCGGTACCGACATTTTCCGTTCATCATTGTAAGAATATTTATATCTTGTAAGAATGTTTTAATTTTATAATATTGTGTTTAGTTAAGTTTTTAAGGTTTAGTATCTTCTCTATCGTGTCTATACATTTAATCGAGGACGATTAATTTGTCAGGATGACCGAATTGTGAGAATGTTTATACCACCATGTAGATGACTAAATTTATTACTTATATATTTACCTGTTATTGATTTATACTGTTATATATAATTACCATGAGTTTCAGTTAAATAAACAGTTTCCTACGAGTGAACAAAGGATATTGACGTGTCAAACCTCCTTACATCATTGAAAATAAACCAGACCTTCTTATCAAGAATTAAACGGTAGCAGCTCAACACATCTTCGTCATGAATCATTGAAACGGCAAGCTGAATAATCTTTTCGGCAGAATAAAGTTCGCATGGCTCTGCCTGGAGAAAGGTCGCAATGAATGCAATTTAGTTCTTACACTTCTTACTGTTCGGGAAAACAGAGGTTATATTTTTTCCCATTGTTGAACGAGTCTAGGCTAGGCGGAGTACACGAGGGCAGGCAAGATCGCAAAGCTTTTCGACAGCGGAGTTTCGATTCGGCAACAAAAAGTTTGCTCTAAAAATCGATGGACGGACTTGAATCGGTAAAAAGGCGAACAGAGTTGAGTGGGTGGGATACGAACGGAATTGAAACACGTCCCAGGGAAAGAAGAAAAGTGTCCCGAAAGCTGGACTCGTTTAATCTCGCTGCGAACGCGTTTAATGCTAATCATGGGATTAACGACGATGCAAGTGATCGCGACTGAAGCGAACGAAAACGAGAGGAATTTGTAAACGATCCTCCTCTCGCTCTACCCCGTGTTCTGACGTAACCGGATGTGTCCGTCGAAAAACTAATAATTCGGCGGAGCACGCGACAGAATAGAACGGTTCTATTCAAACCGGTATCGGTAATCGATACCGGCAATTAATACGAACACGATGTCGCAAGGTTAAGCGTAAATATTATCGCAGCATTAATTTTCGTTTGGATTTGCATGCCCGTACTAGCCGAGCTATGTGCGAATGCGTATATCGACCCCTCCGATCCTCGTGCGGTAACAGTGTTTCAAAAGACGCCGCGCGGACTCGGAATAATTTATACTGTTAATTATTTGCTTTTCTATTATCAACGCTGCGAATGGCTCAAGTTGTCCCGTTCGTTCAAAAAAGTCGCAAATACCCGCGAACAATAATTTGATTAAAGTTCTATAGTGATAATAATAATGCAGTATTCTATTAGCATAGTTTAAAATATGGTGCTGAATACGTTAGTACTATTTTTTACAAAGGAGGCACGAGAATGGGGATACATTTATGTATTTATAGCAAAATTGAATAGGTGAAATTAAAAATAGTAGGAAAATTTTTAAAATTGAAGAGGTATATATATCATTGCTCATCTATTAAAATTATTAAGGGAAGAAATAACATTCTGTTTGGTTTCTATCCCTTGCAATCGATACAGAAAATTTTTCATTTGCGTAAAGATTCGCAGTGTATTGATGAGCTTCTATCAGGAACAATTTGTACATCAGGTTTGTTCACCAGCTGCATTTCATAAATTTTAAATAAATATGGTGTCTCTTCAATGTTTCAATGTTTAAGTTACGGCGAAAGTAGTCTAGTTCTAATAACAATTTTCATCAGTGTTTTAATAGAATGTGCACAAGGGACCACAGTATTCGTTGAACGTGTATTTCACCGTGCACAATTCGTGTATTTCGTTTTTCGAATATAAGCAATTACTGTTGTAGAAGATTGCAATGTCTATTGTTGCTATTTTATTGCTTGCACAGGGTCTTCGGCAAATGTAATTAAAAATAACAAAAGAACAGCGGTAGGAGTTCAATTGGACGCGGTTGGAAAACAGTCATGAAAAAAAATAAAACCAATTTGGAAAAAAACTAAAAAAATTCACTAAAAAGTATGAAATAATTTCCATTTTATAAACTAGAAAATAATACAATCTTTTCGGAGGCGGCGCAAAATGGAAAACTATCGACACTGGAAATTATGAAAATCCTAAAATTCTTCTACATGCTTTTACATATTAATGCACCTTTTCTTGCCACCTATTGATTTCCAAATCTACCATATTCCAATGAAATCAACCAGCAGCATCTGTCGTTTGAAGAATTTTCAATTTTGTACAATAGTTGTAAACATTTTCAGCGAGCTATTGAGTATTCCAGCAGTCACGTTTCTAAACAAAAGCTATGTGATCCAAGTCACGAAGGAACCAAGCACGGGACTTAAAATTTTGCAAAAGTACACCGTCGACCGTTCCGTAACTCGATTGTATGGCTGTACGGTGTGCACACGCCTACACATCGATTCGTGTCGAGTCGTTAATCCTAAAACTGTCAAGAACTGAAAAACCCCGGTTCCATGGCCGACAGTGTCGGTTTTCTAGTATTTAAAAGTTCGTACAGTATAACGAAAACTGCATGTACTATAACTTCGCCGCGTTGAGGCGCGAGAATTTTAAATTGCAGTTTTTCGAGCGAAACCGCGGCCGAACTATCTGGCTCAAAACATTTACGCGAAAAAAAGAGAACTGAGATGCTTTTAACCACGCTACGTAAACTTACGCTGCACTCGGATTTGCAAAATACACATGCAGCAAAATATACGAATAATCAATTACAAACTTTTCTGTGTTGAACGAGGTATTATATCAATTTCATATCTATACGAAGAATAAAAATCATGTGGAATGTTTTATTATGAATTATTATGAATATGGTCTAAGTAATGTATTTCTTCTTTCCAGATATTTAAAGGAGAAGGATATTAACATTAAATGAATTTAATATAATGTTTAAATAACAAACACTATCAAACAGTTCATTTTTCATTGAATTAATTTAGTTTAGAATAATGTGACGTGGAATAACTATACAGCGGATTTTGTGTGTTTGTAACAGTTTTAGTAGGTGTAATTTGAATCAGTAAAAACATTAGAAGAATTCGAAACTCCTATGAAACATATTAAGAATGAAAATAAACTTCTATTTCATTCGAGTTTGTTGCAATTCAGGTAGAAAATTTTTATTTTGCATCAAGATCCGGTGTCTAGAAATAACTGATAAACTCGTTTGTTTTAAATTTTGAAGAACACTGTCATTATTATGGGCACAATTGCACTGTCGCAAATGGAGGCTCAATGTCGATCATAATTTTTCCTTTTTGTTTTGAACCCCAGGAAAATTCCTCTAGTCCATTAAAACGAAATACGTAAATATTATTCGCTCCCGAACGATCAACAAAATAACGTGGATACGTAAATTTACGCGTCGATTCCCTCGAAAACGATACTCGTGCAAGATATTCCGCAGACAGTAAATAGCGCAGGTTCAAGACGGAATAGATCAGAATTTTCCGCGAGCGACCGTAAAGCGAAAAAATATGTAATACTGGTGCCGACAGGAAGTTCCATTTGTAAGGGGTTCGAATGCTTCCGCACAGGCGAATAGAACGATTTCGAGGGGACGCGTCGTAAAGAATCCGAATTCTTCAGAGTTCATTAACTTCGCCGGGGTAGATAGGCCAGAATTTCTCGCGGGCTCTCTCGATAATAAACGCGTAGAATATATTCCCGGGAGTGCGGCGCGGTGTTGCGTTGCGTATCTTCCGGCGCGGTGACGACACGCGCGCAATAAATTTTTTCGCGGTACTGGCTCGTGGAATTCACAAACACGCCGACTTTATATTTCCACTCCTGTTTCGATTGCTCGAGCGTACATTTACATCTGGCTGTTGTGCGCAAACATTAATTTGCGGTACCGAGATGGTGCAGCGGTCCAGTTTTATCCGCGATTTTAATTCGAAATTACGCGCCGGTGGTCTTCACCCCGGCAGAAATTGAAGAAACATTATTGAAACGGTATTTCTATGGTTTCGAATTGAAAGTGAAACTCGTTGAGAAACAGACGGTTGTAACATCAAATATGTGCCCATAATTATGAAAATGGTTCATGTCAAAATTAAAAAAAGAGTTTATCAGTTATTTCACATCTCATTATGTTAAATTATGCTAAAAAAATTCAACGAAATTGAATTAAAGCAACGATATTGTGGAAAATGAACCGTTGGATAATGCTTGTTCTTTCAACATTATATATGGAATTCATTTTATGTTAATTATAAAAGTGGTCTAATCAAAAAATATAAAAACAAAATGAGTTTGTCAATTACCTCGCATCACATTATTTTATGCTAAATGAATTGAATGTAATTTTTACAATATTGTGGAAAATGTTTTCCTTTAAATATCTCGAAGCAAGAAATATATATAACTTGGACCACTTTCATAATTATGGGCACATCAAGCTGTACCACTGCAATCCTGTTTAACACTGAAAACATTCGGCAAATTTCTATTGTACTATCTTTTTCGGGATGATACAACCCCCATCCTCTGAATCCTCGACGTCCCTTAAGTCTGTCAAGTCTCTTTAGTACTTTGGGAAGAGTACTTTCATGTCTCTTTACGCAAGTCTCTTTACGCAAGTCTCTTTACTTAAGTCTCTTTACTCTTTCAGCAAGTTTGTTTTAAAAATCTTTCTCTTGCGTCGAATAGATTACTCTTCAGTATGATGAAGATGATTATCGTGCTATCGGAGGGTTGATATTAAATTATACGGACCATGTTTTAATTAGTTGATGTAGACACCTTTATTGTAATAAATTCAATGAAATTATGTATACAAAATCAACAGCAAAATAAAACCATGAAAATTACAAAATATCAACGATACCATTAAATAACATTGGCTTTTACAAACAGGAAAATCATTTCCCCGAGAGCTATACGATGAATATGATAATCAGCGTCAAACAACAAGCAGAACGTAAACACGATTACGCGAATCATTTTAAACGCTCTTTGTATCTCACGCACCGCTAGTTCCCGATGCTCGGAAAACCGAAAAACAAATATGCAATCTCGATCGATCGCATCGTATTCAGAAATAAATTTACATGTATTCGAGAGCGGTGACTCAATTAATAATACAAAGAGCCGATCCGATAGAAACGTTCGCGAAGCTATCAAATTAATCGTGAAACGTGTAAAAAGCTTAATATGCAAATGCGTCGATTATTCTTCTATCATTCTCCTGTTGTGCTTTCAGAGAGAATGTCTTGTAATTAGTAAAATGGGATTCCCCCATCAATCTCTTTGTCGAATTTGAATATAGATACATTGAGAGTCGCAAAATTTGTTGTGATTACAATCACAACATTTCAATACATTTATATTGTTGATGAATTTTGTTATATTGTTGATGAATTTTGTTGAGATGAATGATCATTAACGGATTTGATACGTTTATGGTAGAAATTGGTAGGTGTAATTTAAAACAGTAAAAACATTGGAGACATATTAAGAATGAACATAAATTTCTATACCACTTCAGTTTGGTACAATTCAAGTAGAAAATGTTTATTTTTCATGAAGATCCACTGTTTAACGATCATTTACAAAACGTCTAGAAGCTTTCCTCGTTTCTGACTGTAAACATATTTCCAGTTGGATTAGAATACTGTCAACACATGTAGGGAGGGTGACAAGATTGAATCTATTTTAATTTTGTACGGTTTTCATTATAAAAATATATATCAATTCGGTATTGCCATTTTTATAAGGCAACATTGGCCAGATACTTTCAATGCTCGATAGGTACAGCTTCTTCCATCTCAACACTTTATTTTTAAGTGTTCAGTACTTTGTTTATCGAAGACTGTAAATTAGTTTACCATTTCTTCGACCATTAACAAAAGTCCAAGTATAATACAATCGGCGGGCAATTCATCACTCGCTAGTCCAAGTTGTTTCAACTTCCGCAGCGGAGTGGCAAGCTCCGCGAAACATGTTCGCAAAACGAGGCGACAATGTGTTCTCCGTTTGCACCCGAGAAACCATTTTTTTTTTTTGCTCTACACAGTTTACATCGGTTATGCGCGAACATTCCACTCATTCCCACTCATTTTCCAGTAATAAATTCTTCCCGCGTCTGTCTTCTTTCCCTCTGTTCATGCTCCACCCCGCGGGCCCTCCCGCTAAATTTCCGGGAGTGTTTCGCGACTTTCAACAGGATGGCGGTGCCATGCCAGCTTCTTTTGAATTCGCGCGTGACCCGTTTCCACGGGTGCCGGTCGAATCGCGAGCACCGTGCGAAATAATTATCCGGGAGTGTTTCGCACGTTCCACAACTGGTTTCCCGGTAGTGACTCACCTTCGACATTGTGGATGATCTGCGACGCGGCTAGGATCGATAAGAGGATCGTTGTGATCGCATGTTTTCCGGTAGCCCGTCTGAAGAGAGGATGATTCGTGTGTCCGTCGGCCATCCTCAAAAATCAGTGTCGCGTCGTCTGTCGACGAACCGGAACCGCGATAATCTCAACAGCTCACGCACCACATTCGTCGCACCACTGTATCGTGTACGATCTATCTCTTCGCACAACGAGAAACAAAAAGAGAGATTCTCGAGAGAACTAGACAGATAAAGATAGATATATAGAGAGAGAGGACCCGTGGCGATATTCACTCGCGGTCAAACACATTCACAGAGTACCCGGCGGCGCGGCGCGCGTATCACAAACAAAGAGGAGAAGACCGATCGAATCCCGGATCGAAAGTTCGAATATCGCGGTGGACGGTGGTTCACCGAGAGTCACTGGGCGGTCGTTAGACAGCCGGCCGCGATCATTGGTCCCGAGGTTCTCCGGCACACGGGTCTAGAGATCGGTCTACCGAGCATCCGATTCCGGAGAGGTTTGAACGGGACTCGAGAGGGGCGGAAGACGTCGGCCTGGCCCGGAAGGAGATGTACTCGTTTCGAGTGTACAAGCGCGGCGAGGACCCGGTCGTCGGGTTGCTAAAAGCGTGTCAGCGGAGCGGCAAGGAAGAAGCGACGAGGAGCACGTGCACGCTCGATAAACGGCGGGCTACTGTGTGGAGAGACGACGACGGTTTGCGAGAGGGTAAGAACGAGAGAAATAGGAGGGAAGAGGTAACCTGGAGCAACAGAGAGTGAGAGAGAGATAGTGGGAGGGAGGGAGAGTCGGGTTCAGGGCGTCGACAAGTGCGAGGATCCGAGAGAGGAATTCGGGGATGCTGATACTGCTGCTGCTGATGATGATGATGATCGAGCGTGTGTTATCCTTTGGTGGTGTTATCAGAGGGGTTGGAGCGCACACACCACAAGAGAGGGGGAGTGAGAGAGAGAGAGAGGTGGATAGATCGGTGTCAATGGCGTGGGTACGTGGGGCTCTGTTCACCAGAGAAACCACCTCGACGACTGACCCAGAGAGGAAGAGAGCCCGCGAGAGACCCGACTGATGACGGTGCCGGAGACGAGGCGGCACGACGCGATACGACCGATTCGTACGCTTACCCGAAACTAAGCGATTCGTGGCGAGCGACGCGCACCTGTCGTTCCGCGGGTCGCTGCGCATGTCCCTACGAAGGAAGCCGACTGCCTGCAACGGTAGCTCGTCCGTCCGGGGTGGTGGGCGCAGATGGGAGAACCGTGGCAGTCTCTGCATGAACGCGGAAAGGTGGTGGAAAGTCCTGAACATGGAATTAAGATTTTCCGTGTGACCTGAACCCCTGCCGCGCCTCGCGGCACATCTCGCTCGAGCCATCGGTGCTCTCCTCACGCCCCATACAACCCCTACACTAGGATCAACCCTAGCTGCACCTAGGGAAAAGTGACCCAAACTTTGCCCCTTCCGGGTCCCTCGATTTTCGAACTTCCTTTTCTGACAATTACAGTAATATTTCCGTAACAAAGTTTGTTTTTATCTCGGATGAGAACCCTTCGAAACCTTGAAATTCAAAATATATTAGATCTTTTAAATAACTTTCCGATCTAATATAGCGTCTCAAGCGCAAAAATTTTTCTTCTGACCTAGAATATTTCCATTTTACAGTCTTTTTTTATTCTATGCCTACGAAACCGATCAGATTTATTATTACAGATTATTAAAAATTTGATAATGTACAAAATAGTCTGAATAATGGTGTAACAATTCTTGCAAAGGGTTAACATGTATTTTTTATTCCATAATATTCTAACTGGTATAACATTAAATCATGAAATAACGCTACAATATTTTTAGCCACAGAAAGAGGAGCTACGTGTAGGAAAGGGATCGAGTATGTATTTTCAAAGGTAATCATACATTCCTAGAATCTCCTTAACTTTAAATTTATTTTTGACAATCAGCGTTGGTATACCGCCAGCAGAAAGGCTGCGAGAAACAGACCGACAACAATGAATATTTTCAGTACAACACAAACGCTTATTTAACGCGACGACTCTCTCCCAAACTTGAAATTCATTTTCATTAATTTCGCTGAATCCTGACTCCTTTGTACTATTTCTCAAACAATTTTGATGAAAACTCTTGACTTAAAATAAGAGATCAGAGAGGAGCTTGACAGAATGAACATTCGTGCGTGTTATTTCCACTCGTTAGCACTGTTATCTGAAAACAAACGAACTGGAAATATAAATTAGTAAACTGGAGCAAATGTAATAAATGAAAACAAGTTCTCCGAAAAATGTTTTAACAATAATTCCTTTCAAACGACACGCGCACCGTATGAATTACACTTTCTCTCTTAAATAAATTAATTACATTTTGCTTGCGTGCGCGAAACAAATAATTTCGCTATCTCCGAGCACGCGTTTTTCTTTAATGCTTCCGACTTATATTTGCTGCTACACAAGCGGATCAGCTAATGGAAGATATCATCAGGTAATACTCCGCGAGGACTTAATTACTAAACAGCGGATTTTATTCATTTATGACACAAATGAGTACGTGTAATTTAAAACAGCGAAAATGTCAGAGGAATTTAAGAATATTGTTGTATTATTTCCAACTTATTAAACATATTATAAGAAGAAATAAATTTCTGTTTCACTATTCTAGTTTGATACAATTCAAGCATAAAATTTTTATTTCGCATGAAGATCGTTATCGTCTAATTACACAGTGAGAGGTAAAAGATGTATTTTGGGTTCGCGTATGTTAATGTTAAAAACTGAATGCCGTCGTACGATCGTTTGGACGAATCTCTCCAGTGTTGATTGGCGATATGCAACTTTTATGTATTGTTCGTCCACTCCAATTTCGCGTCGGGCAGATTCCAACGGCTTGCTGTTTCATTAACTTAATCGGCCATCTTCATCGGGGTGTTTGCAACTCATCTTTCGTTTTCATACGCCGTGGAAATTCGATTTGCATCACTGAATCTCCTCGACCTCGGACAATCGTGATGTGTTTCCGATATATACATATATACTATATGAATAAAAGTTGGAAAAAAGGGATTGAGAAGTTGTAGGAAAATTACGGACAGCTTTAGAACACTAACAACTCAGAAAATTAAAAAATATAGAATATTTGGCTCAGATTTAATTTGCATGTTCTCTACATTCGAAAAAATTAGTAAGTACCATTTTCATTCACGTTCTTTAATAACAAAAAATCGTCTGTATCAAATATTTGAAAAAAATATTTTTTCGCTCCAATCTATTAGTTACCTGTCTGTTTCTCGCTCCCGAATAACGTTTCACGTCGGAGCGTGACGGATCAGACTCATTCGCTGCCCAGATAGTATTCACTTCAACAATTTGATGTAGTTCTCAAGAAATTAGAGACAGACTTATGCTATCATTTCACCCAGGAGTGTGGAACAGTTGAGCGTCATCAGATCCCCTTCAGTCGCTCGAACACCTGTTTCCTATTGAGTCACGCTGCCTGACTTCTTCCTTCCGAGGGCTGAAAAAGGAATCAGGCTAAAGACGGACACCATGCTATTACTGTAAAGATTCCATACGGATATGCCTCGACGCAAAAGTACACGCATCGAACCGCGAGAAAATCATTAACACGGATGACTTACGTTTATTCTCACCTTATCTCTCGCTCCGATGCTTCAACTTTATACGCACTTCGGGGTAACACTAAATCGAGCGTTATCACTCATGCATGTCCATTCCACGTATATAGGAGAACTGCTAGTTGTCCTAACAAAGGATAGTTTCACACGCGACGAGGAAACAAAAAAGTTGCTGATAGTATCGCGCATCCGAGCGCGGTTCACACGCGGAATTAAATAGAAAGTAAATAGCGGCCGCGGCTCTTAAAATAATTTCATTAGTAGGTACAAACATTACCGTACGGTTGTTTAAGAGTCTCCCATGTAAACATTCGAGCACCGTAATTGTTAATCATCCTTTACGCTTGAACTATTTTGTCAAGTATTTAACTCTTCGCTGCATAATGTATCGTACATGATACAGTTAACAAATGTCGTATATAGTAAACTAAGAATGTGTTTTCTTACTGTGTTTATTTATGTTTATTTTTCTGAAAATGTTGTTCTAATTTTTTAAAACATTTTTCCTTTAAATAAAACACAAAAACTGACAATCATTCAATTTTTTCATCCCGATTAAAAAAATCATGCAGTGAAGGGTTAATATGTAGACTGTAAAAGTGAATGAACGAAAAACAAAATTGAAAAATGAAATACGGATAGACGAAATACATTGTCATCTAGCTTACATTTTCTACAATCAACTTAGAAAAATTTTATATTTAGAAGAAATAACAGCTGTGCTCTTGTTCACATTTGATAAGAGGACGCATTGATTCTGCTAAAACATTATAATTGCAAATGATACGTCAGAGAACATCAAACATTGACAGTCCCGTTTTTACCGAAGGACGAGCAAACATTCACTAAACGCTAATGCTGCGACATATTGTAATCGTCTCCATAACCGAGGGGGGAATCATTCGAAATATAATTAGATCAGCAATCAATCGTTTCGTGACTCAATCATTTCGAGTAGCGTAAACGTGCTCCATTTATTTGTACAATTCGGTTATTTATGTTTACGACGATCGGTCAGTGGACATTCGTTTAATTAATGCTGCCTCGGATTCCGATAGAGTAAACCAATTGGAAAGCGTGGAATTTCTTTTGGGCAAATGGATTTCCAGGTTGCTCAGCCTCCCTGCTAATTACTCTGGAGTGCTTATTAGCATGAGAACGCGTAATTGAACCAGACCGAAAGATAACGTATGTAACGTTAAATTAAAATTTTCCGCCCGACCTCGACGCACCTTGCGCAGAAAGGATCTCTGCGCAAGTGTTTTGCAGATTTTCGGAATTGAACCGTGTGATTCGAAATTACACGTTCTCTCTACTCTAGCAATCCAATCTAGCATTTGTCTCGTCCACGAACATCATCTTTACGTTCCGATTTCTTGTCTTCCGGTCCAAGTCGATTTTAATTTTCATTCGGAATTAAGATAACACGAATATTTTCAATGTACTATCCAATTTACAATCATTCACTCAAGGTGAGAAAGATTTACGGAGCACACTCGTCGATAACTTCTATTTAAAACATAGGCAGTGAGATATTTTTCAAAAATGTGCTGTTCCAAACTCTCCGAATGTTATAATTTTAACTAACGACTCACGCAGAATTCATTTGATCCATTTTGCGAAAAATACGAAACCCGTGCAACGCCACAAAGCGAACGCGTTAGTGTAAAAACGTAATTTAAAATACTGGATGGTGTTGCATGTAATTATATTTTCGATATGAATGTTTGCTTTGGTAAAGAATAAAATTATTTGAACATTCCATACATCGATACGTAAAATATGGAACATTTCTGAAATACTTTCTCGTATGATTTTTTCAGAAAGCTTCGAAAAGATTGACTTTTTTCCAGAAAAATTCTACAGGGACGCGTATTTTTTTTAATGGGAACATGTACGTTCAGAATTTGATTAAAAACGAAATATTTTTCGTTTTGATACCCGTTTGCGAGTGAGTTAAATGAAATTTTCCTCGATTTTTATACAAGGTCGTATTAATCGATTCGGGTGGATGAGTAAACCGTCCAGTGATATTATGAGGGGTCATAACTTGTGATAGAGCTATATTGATAGCACTGACGCAGGTCTCAATGGCACCAGTATTAATCAGCAGCGATGCTGCCATTTATACTGTTAACAATATCTCAGAATAGCAAGGGAAATTAAAAGGAAACGATCAAATTTTTATTAGCAAAAATGCAAGATTCAGATGAAGTTACGTTTTATAATTATTGTTTCAGTCCTAATAAACATGGACTCCATGCAGAATCTAGCAAATTATTAACAATAACCTGATTGGGCACGAGATGATGTGGACGGTGATATTAGCAAAATAAAACTTTTTTATGTAAATTACAACAAATTAAATGAGATAGAAATTTGTTTCCTTTCTTAATATGTTTGATATGCTGAAAATGATGTAACATCAACTTCAAATTTTTCTAATCCTTTTATTGTTTCAAATTGCACCTACTAATTTTAGCCATGAATGCATAAAAACCGCTATCTATATATTACACACGATGGATTGAACTTAACACGGGGCTCGGAGCAAAGTTATCAGCGTTATGAAATGTAAATTCTCTCGGAATGAAATGAAAATACCGACATGTACGATTAACATTCTTGCTTTTCTGCTGCTTCAAGAGAAACCGTTCTACAAACAAGTAGAATTCCCACTATTCACCGTAAATACACGGACGACGATGATCCCGTCCATTGTTTTCATTTGCGAGCAACCAATTGAACGGAGTGTTTCGATATCGTAACATTCTTGTAACGTTCATTACATTAAACAAGTTTGCACAGAGATCCTCTCAGCCGATACTCGAACAGTTAATTGAAAGATCGTAATAAGCTTTCCTGTACTATCATGTCATTTTTAATTATTAATTGACAAGCTTCGGTAATTAATGAATATATTTGTACGGTGCATTGTACGTAAATTATATTTGTTCCTAATCTGAAGAATCGATTTGAACATCGACTGGGGCGATCTACCTAGAAGGCCAAGGTTAGCCACTCGAAACAATCTCGAACTATCTGATTAAGATCCCACACGAATTCTTGAGTTATAAGGGCCACTGAAGCACTCGTTAACGACCTCGACAGTATAATGCAAGGATAATCAAGTCGACAGCGAGATAAAAATTTGAATAACTCTTGCACAATAACAAAGTTGAGAAAGAAAGGACACTTCATTGTGAGATTGTAATAGCTTATGATGCTGATATAATTATGCACGTGGAGATGGCGGAAAGCATTGCGAAAAATAACTTGAACGCTCCCTCATTACAAGAAGGGAAACATTCATTTGCGTGCGCAATTGATAAAGCTGGAATTACGGAATTAATAAAGATCCGATTACGAGAATACATTCTAGAATTTATTGTAATAAACGATTCGATTTTACTATCTGGAAACTGGAGAAATCTATATTCATTTCGACGTTGATCATTTGAATTTTTCAATGATATGAATTTTTAACGTTTAGAAATATTGATGTAGGAGCTATGAAGAGAATGTATTCTGTTTTGTATTCTCGTAGCTGAGCGAGATCGTTTCCGTTGTCAGCAATGAGACACCGATTGCAACTCAAATAATGCAATCGCATTGCAACTTCTGCCGAGTACACAGCGCAGGTGTGATGTTTTACATAAAGTTGAGCTTCGTGAACGCTTCGCTGTCGATATGAAATTGCCACCGTTCTGCTGCGCCGTTGCAACGCAAACAGACCGCGGAGACTAACTAAGTAAACTTACAATTAGGCTACATTGAATTTTTAACGAATTCATCGAAATACTTAGTATTTGCTGTGCTGTAACAGTGAAAAAGAAGAACCACAGTAATTGACAAACATTGGAGCAACGGAATATTACCACAGATAAATATTCTCTATCAATGATAAATAAATATTTCTATCAATTGGGATGACAGTATTTTTACATAAACGTCCTTGCATTGCAGATATATTTCAAAATATACGATAGCATGGAAGCAATTACTTGTGTAGTGTTTGTGTATGTTATTTTGCATGTAAAATCCTTGGCGAACGAAATAAATTTTACGTGAATTTCTACTTTTGCACATTGTTCTACGAATGTATGAGAACACATTAACATTTGCAGAGCGCGGCGTTAACTTGAAATATATATATATATATATATAGGCCAAACGCTCATTCGAACTTTTTCCATTAAAATACGCAAGTTAACTTCTCATTAAACAAGTGGTCACAAACTTTTGAACGGCTGTAGGGATTTAGTGGTATGGCGATGTGTACAAATTCTTGTCGCTGTTATTCTGTGTACGCTGCCATGCAGGTCAGAGAATTGGTCTCTCTGCTAACGCGAAAGAGGAACAATATATTGTACAACATCAAACATACATTCAAATAATTGTAAGCTAAATACAGACGCTCGCTCTAAAGTAAAAATTTGACTTTATTGATTATTCTAACAGTATATAATTCTTGTAACAATTCTGAGTATATACAGCTTAACGTCAGCTTTGTTTTATTAAAATTTACAAGGAAATAGTTATTGGGTTAATCAGCTGATTAATCAATGGATTCAGCAATTTAACTTAAATAAAATTTACGGAATATATTACACGGAATAATACTGGATCGTATTTATTTAAATAAAATTTATACGTGACTGTACCATTCGTTATTAACCAACGTTATTTCTGATCCATCGATCTGTACGATTTAATTAATTACATTTTACAATGAAATTATGCTCCCTGTGACAGATATTTGATTCATCAGCAACAGTCGCAAAAATCTGTTTAAATAAACCTCAAATGGATTGATTATTCCGATTTGTATAGAAATTACCAATCTTCATTAATTTGGAAATTTTCAGATGATAATAGATCCTTGAAAAATTTAACGTTATATATTCTAAATTATTTTAAAATTGAAAATACGAAAGGGTAGTTAAATATTCTATATTTCTGAGAATACCTACATTAATTAAGAAGATGTGCATTAAATCGCTTGCAAAATTCTTCAAGAATAACATCAGATTCTTTAGTTATTTTATACAGTTCATAAATCAGCTCCTTAACAATAGAAATGGTTGCAAACATCGCAGGATAAGTACTCTCCACAGGGACAATACTTTTGTGTTTAATAAATACAACCTTTTCAATAACGGCAACCAATACGGAAACGGAATTGTCATGTCCTCGTACTCTTTGTTCCATTCAAGTGAAAATAAAAATCCAATTATAAGAGACGGGTGGAAATTGGAGAGTAAGCACTTCAGGTTACACTTCTGCAGATGAGAAGGATCGATCCGTCATGGATTCCCTCTGATTGCTTCTGGATTTCGATAAACGTAAATGGATGAGCTTGTTAAGGCACTCGCGTTGAGAAAAGCAATTAGAAAAATAATAAATTAGTAGCAGTTACATCGTTAAAACTCGATCCATTTAACAATCTGTGTCACAGTCTTACATTTAGTTTTCTTCTAATCCTTATAATACCAATTTTTACTTATCCAGCAAAAGATAAACTGTATTGTCACCAAAAAAGATGACTGAAATGTTTAAACGAAAGAAAAATATTTTGAAATTTAGATTGTACAATCGCGAAACAAGAAATATGCGACAACAAATATCTAAAATATCACAAGAACACCTTGTAAAATATTCCCAAGGGTAGCAATTCTGTCCACCGTAATTCCACGAGAGCAAATATTTTCTGAAATAGACGAGAACGGAACTGTTTTAAAATTAGAAGGCTTTATTTCGAGAGAGGCTACAGTGTTTTCTATGTATAAAGATTGTTGAATTCTATTTCTTGTCGGAAGCGAGTCGAAGCAAATTAGCGAGTTTTGTCGGAGCTTCTGTCATCGAAATCGGGAGCCGAGCGGAATCTAGGCCGCAGTTACGACACCGTCCGTTCGCACGGCAGACGTTTCCCCGACCGGTTTTTCTATTGTTATCAGCCTGAGCTTCGAATTCCTGGGGCGTCATTCCGTTTCGTTGATTTCGCCTTCGGGGAGAATCCCCCGGTCGATTGAAACGCAAATTACACGTTACGCGAATCGCTCGCCGCGGTGTATCACCGCAGAAATTTCACGACCCGTTCGCCCACATAAACTCAAGACGAATTTCTACCTTTCACTTCGGATGAACAATTCGGACGATTATTTGTTTTAATTCGAACATTCTCTTTGTTGGGATTCTTAAAAACCTGTCGAAATTAGTAACTAGTGTAAAGACACTAAAGATGACAATAGAAGGTCTACAATTTTTATTGATATCGTGTGCGAAACAATGTTTTCAGGTTGGATGATAATCCCCCAAAATTTTAAGTCGCTAACCTCTCATTTAACACATTCCATACCAAGTTTAAATACTCATACCTTTTGAACCACTGATCTCCTATGCACATGGCTGTGCATGCTAACATTACAAGGATAACTTATAGACTAGAATTGAATAATATAATGAACATTTTTGAGTACAATATTAACATTAGAGAAATAAGCAGTGTGACTTCAAGAATGTATGTATATAAAATAGGGGGCGAAGAGAGGGTCCGCACAAGATCTCCTAGGATTGAAACTTGGATTTTTGGCGTTTCTGGGCAAAATCTACAGGATTGCATAAGAGAAAGACAAAACTTTCTGGTTACCCATGGTACAATTTAGTCCTGTTCTGCATTAATGAATTTCTTCTCTCAAATAAAAAATGTCCACTCTCTCTCTTGCTTTGTTGCCCCTCCCTATCTACCCCGCAGCCTTTTCCATTTATCCCTTGGTAATCGATAAAAGAACGACCTTTCAGCCAAGAGCTGACGTTAAATCTTTTTTTGCAACTTCATCGATTCGCCGCGCGAATGGATAAGGGAACAGAGACTTGTTAGCCGACTGATTCAAGTGGACAAAAGCTGCACAATCCAGCCAAATAGGTGCCGGCGGAAAGGACAAGCTCCAGCCCTTCATTGTTCGATATAACCTTACTCATTTGCCCTTTCTTCCGACCCGGACGGTTACTTTTCACGGACCCTGAACAGTCTGCTGGATGAAAAAAAAAAGAAAACGGTTGGGTTCGCTCGGTGAATCATTTAACCCAGACGGTCATCGTTTTACGCAATTATTCGTGGAAACTCGGGACGAAAGTGTAAGAGTCTCCACTATTGATCGCGAATGTGTTAGCTAACGGGTGCTGGAAGAATTTTCTTTTTTTACTCGAACCTGGCGAGCATTAAAAGTGACTGATTTCATAATAATCAAAACATTACATATGTCTAGATCGTCTACGAATTTCATCATATCTTTTGTCTAAGGCTGGACCTGTTTCTAATTGCAATATAAAAGTGTGTTCCTCTTTTCATCAACATCCCAACGCATCACTCAGAACTCCTCGCGATTCGTAAAGTCAGAACTTCCCACAAACCGACAAACGCTCACAACTTGTATTGTCTTGGCTGTCTGGCGAACGAATTATCCAGGCGCTCTACAATCGAGCAAAAAACAAAAATGTTTTTCCCCATTGTTTAATTTGTTTGAACGCGGCTGAGAAGTTCGACGTAAACTGCGGCCGCGCGATTGCGGCCCGATTGTGCCGCGGGCCGAAGAAATTTTCCAGCCGGCTCTCGCCGACAATTTAATTAATCGAAGTCTATTCGTGCTCTTACTAATCGCTTTGCAAACAGAGCCGCGGTAATTATTTACCGCGGCCGTCGAATCGCGCGACCGAAGTCGTCGATTCCTCGCCGCAATTACCGAGCCCGCATTTATATTCCGCGGCGCGCGAATCCGCGGGTTTCCGAACGCCCTTCATAAAGCATTATTTCACACGATATCAATAAAAGTTTTAGACCCTTCATCGTTCTAAAGACACTAGTTACCAATTTCGATAGATTTTTAAAAATCCAGACAAAAAATATTTAAATTGTCTGTTACAAAATTTTGGAAAAATTATCGTTCAACCTAGAATCATTGATTTGCACGTGATATCAATAAGAATTGTGGATCCTTTATTGTTCTAAAGATATTTAAAAAATGGATAGTTTAACGAGTACCAACGGTGGTACCGAACGCGTTAAATGAGGGGTTAGGGACTCAAAATTTTGGGGATATTGTCGTTCAACTTAAAAGCATTGTTTTGCACACGATATCAATAAGAATTGTGGATCCTTTATTGTTCTAAAGACACTAAAAAAATGGATAGTTTAACGAGTACCATCGGTGGGACGGAACGCGTTAACCGAGACCAGTTAGGGCGGAGTTGCAGCGCGAAAAGCCCGGTCAGAAAATATCGTGTCAATGTTTGCGTGGCACGTCCATGGAAAAGGCTACTTCCGCGGGGAATCATGTCGGACTTCTTGCCGCGCTACGAGAATTTAATATCGGATGTCCTAGTTCCTCGAAGGGGACCGTGAGCCACCGCATTCTGCCCGGGGATTATTCAGCCATATGCATAAGATTTCTTTGTACCGGAAAGCAGCCGGCGACGATTTAGTGAGGGACTTGGTCCGCGTCGGAAGGAGACGGTGAATGATGATGGAAAACGTTGCGCGTGGCTCTCCGAGGGCAACCTACGGCTCCCAGATGCGCCTTTGAACCTCCGCATCAGGCGCCATCTTATCAGACAACGGATGCTGACTCGTCGTCACTGTTCTTGATTAAAAAAAACACACGCTCATCTGTCGAGCAAATTCCTTTCTTTCCTTTTTTCCGAAAAAATTCCGAATTTCCGAATCCAATATTTTTGGAGATTGGAAGAGTTGTCGAACTTTTTAGCACGTTGAGCGCCGCGTCACTCACCGGTAACTGACACGGACCGAACTGAAAGTTCATCGTCAGTCACCGGTGACTGCCATTAATATTCGTACGCTCTCAAAAATAACAATAACTTTTTTAATATTGGACTATACGATTTAAACTAGTTTTCAAACGTTAGAGCAATTAGTTCACTGCATGATGGACAAGAAATTTTTACGAAAATTTCAATTGCTGGGAAAAAAAAGCTTTTAGTATTTTCCCGGCGATTCTGACAACTCGCAATTTTTCTCAAAAATTTCTGCCACGTTGCGTAGCGAACCAATTCTTCTAATTTCTCAAAAAAGTTCTTTTTGAGAGCACTAACCTGTTTCTCTGTGGAAAAATCAATATTGTTCGACACTGCAATTACCGAACATTCTCGTGTTACTTTACATAACGAAATTAGATTGTGTGTACAGTATACATACATGTCTGCGGCGTTTCAGTTTTCAAGGTGATCAACATGATCGCATCGTGTATGATGAAATAAAACTTTCATTTTTATTGTTTACTATACGAGTATAATAGAATTTAATATCTCGCATCGGGATATATGAAGAAGCACGAGTGAACCTCAAAGAGGCGTTGTCCTGTTTGATCTACAGCTCATTACTTCATTATCCCATACTAATACAGCTGTAATTTGATCAAGTTCCTCACCGGTACATAGAAGTTATAAAAGCAGAACAATAAGGTTGAAACGGTCTGGCATTGTCTTACCTTAATTTCAATTATCCGACGCGTTAATTAGTTTCAAATTGCTTTAAAGGATCTGTTTGACAACGCGGAGAAGTGTCGGTACTTAGAATAATGAGATGATAAGGTTGGACGTTTCGTAAAGAGTTACTCGAGACCAAACTAGAAGAGTTGAAACTTGAGGAAATTGTCTTGTCAAATGCAGCCCTATGATTTCTAGGGGAGCTGAAATATCCATGAGGCGTCTCAGCATTCGCTGATAACTCCATTTTGTTGCGCTTCTGGTTTAGAGGAGTAATACCAGCAGGTAAAAACGGGAAAATCTCGAAATGGCAGAATGACAGAATGAGGAAAAAGATCTTGTACATTTGTTAATGAACTGCGTAGGCAGTCTAAAGTAAGATGGACTATCCGCGATTCGAAAGAAAATTTTAGAAACAAATTGAAAGAACGGATCCAAATCTGTTAACTGGATGTTCACGGCCAGCACAACGGTGTAAACGAAGCATTTGTTCAATTTCCCGAAAGATCATTTCGGGTTTACATCCGAAGAAAGGTCATTGAACTATGTGCTCGTAGTACCTACGCTCGATACGCGCAAAAATTAATTAATAACATAGATGGAGCAGGACGTCGACTAGCGAATGTAACGAAATGGGAGACAAATTTTCTGTTCCACTTCGGTATGACCGTTCATTCAGATTTTACTGATTACGCTCTCACGAACTTTTGCGAAACAAATCGCCGGGCTGGAAGGCTTTTGAAACTGAAATACGCTCGCAGGAACGGAGCAGCGTGCGGCGGAGGAAAGAAGGCAATATTTACATTCGCCCATTAATTATAAATTTTCGCGCGTTCTGTCAAGCTTCAAACAGCGATTTCTTGTGCTCTTCTTCCCTCTCTCTCACCCTCCCTATCGTTTTCTCTGGTCTCGTAAATCCAACACTGTCGCACTGGCACGAGGGCACAGCGATGAGCAATTAAAATAAACAAGTTTTCTATCAGAATACAGTAATTATAATTGCGTCGCCCCAGTAGAGAACGGACGTACGTTCGTTTCAGTTGGTTAACGAGTTCCACCAGTTTTCTTATTAAGCCACTATCTAATTTTCTTGCGTACGATATTCTCTTCCCCGTAACTTTCACACGTGACGGTATGCATTTGCATCGCGCGCGCGGAGGTTGGGGAATTTCGCGATGGGAATTTTATCGCGACAACTTTACAGTAATAAACGGTGATAATTATCATGGCGGACCCAACGCGGATATCGCACGGCAACGTGGTATTTTCTGCTGGACTTTGATTAAGTGGACCGGGCGGCTTTCTTTATAGCGGTACAGAATTGCGGATACAAAATATTTGTTCCGGAGATTAGGAGTTCGCGGATTTTTCCGCAAAACCGACACTCCGCGAAGTAATTTCGGGAAATTGCAGCTGAAATGACTGCGCTCAGGATTCTACTAATTATCGGACCATGTAACAAGTTCATCGGAGCTTGTCGAGTACGTTTCTTATTGTAACAATGCTGTATTTGCACTTAATTATTGTGCACCCAAAGTACTTACAAATTCCCAACCAATTGAATCTCAACCCCTTTGCCTTTATGCCCGTTTTTTAAGCGGATTATTTGCGAATGATTATTTTATTTACGTCTTCGAAATTTGCAATTTTTGCTCATTTTGGCGAAAACGGGCCTCTCTTACGAATTTTTATCTCTGGAACTGTTTGTCCGATTGATCTATATTTTCTTTTTTTGTATTATTCGAAAAGGATTGGGTTATTATGAAATAATTTTTTCAACCTCGATAATTACTTTTATAATGTCGAAAAATGTAAACAATTTCTCTTCTTGCGATTTTTTCGCAAGAAGTTAATACACAGGAGCAAGTTCTTGATTTAAAAAATTTTCTTACTAACCCCCCGGAAAAGCGGATTTAAATATGGAAGGATTGCTGTGCACAGAGAAAAATGGAACGGAGGCAGAATTTCGAACATTGGCAATAATCGAGAGAACGCAAGTGTTAAGTAAATGTTGGCATTCAATTGAGGATCTTAACCGATAACTAATCGGGCTCTTCCTTGAGCAGGTCTCTCTCTCTCTCTCTCGCTCTCTCTCTCTCTTTCTCTGTTTTTTTTTCTCTCTCTCTCTCTCTCTCTCTTCGCTTTAGCAAGCCATGATTGCGAAGGAAAGAATCGGGAGGACGAAGTACCGTCTGCAGAATAGCTTCGTCACGGTGACGATAATTGTGCCAATACCCTTTCATCGAATCCCTAAAGATCGTACCAATTCGGAAGATTACCTCCAACATCTCGACTACAATCCCCAGCGGAATCAGTTTCTGCCTTGAAAAATGAGAACGCCGCGCCGGTAGGACAGTATTTGATTACGTGGGAACCGAGGACGATGTGTGTGCTTTGTTCGTCTTGTTTCATGCGATCAACCACTGAAGCGTTCTTGATGAAATCTTTCGCTGGAGATGACGATTTAATATCTACAGCGACTTACTTCGTCGCGGATAACAATTTCAGCAAGCTGGAATTTCTTCTCCTTTTTAACAAAAATCTCGAGATAACTCAATTGCTCAACTGTTTCAACTATTTTACATCTCATAGATTATTTATACGTCAACCGATTTCAATAAAACTTCGTACACATGTAGATCTTACTTAAATTTACAAAATATGTACGTGTTTTAAATTTTTATTGCAGGCACAGACAATAAGTTTAATCGTGACCTTTACTTTTTCCTTCACAATTGCGACCATTAACAATTTTAAAAAAAGAAAAATCTTCTAACGTCTGAAAAATTACTCATGCTGTTGGATCCAATTTCGAAAAAGTTATTCGTTTTTAATAGGTGTACCTCGTACACCCTCTGTAACTATTCTCTGTACTATTCTTATCGAGCGAAACATAATTCACCAATGAGTCGAGGCGCTCAAACTAAATAATTGTAGTGCCAATTATAGAGATAGAGAACTCAAGGAGCGAGTTCGAGTACAGACAAGTCTGACGTAACTTTAGCAAGGTATGCAAAATATTCACGGTCCAATACAGGGCACAAGGTAAATGATAAAAATATTGAAAGCTACTTGAGACTTCCACTGCAGATTCCTACAGGTAGAATTGCATAAGATTTCCGTATGTAAACCGTATCCTTTTAGAAACGTGCTCAACAGTTCGCCAGCGTATCAAATGGCTTCATCTGGAAACTTATACCTCACACGTACTACATAACACTTTTTACATAATTATTATGCATCTGAAATGCGTATAGGTAATCAAGAATGACTTAATATGATTATTTAACATCGATTTTTTAAACAAAATACTTCGACTTTATGGAATTCTTATAAATAATTGTTGATTCAACAATCAGTTTGTTTCGTGACGAAGGCTAAAACATAATGCCCGTATCACTCATATTCTTTTTATTATATTTAAATTAAAAATCTAATTAAGATAAGAATCTATTAATATATTAATATTAATATTAATTTTGTCTATAGACAGCGTATCTTTACGCAAAATACAAATTTTCTACCTAATTTGCAACCAACTGGAGTGACACATAGAAATTTATTTTCTCTCGTAACGTGTTCAATGGGTTAGAAATAATATGAAACTATTTTTAAATTCGTCTAATATTTTTAATGTTTTTAATTAATTTGAATGAAGTGACAAAAGTGAATGGTGGCGACACCTCCCACAGGAATCGTAAACTCGGAGGAATCGTTTTTAAACTTCCGAAAATCGGCCAAATTGGATGCAGCTAATATTTTGTACATAGCCCTGTTTTGCAAAAAGAACATGTTCCACAAAATGACTTTTGCCAATTCGAAAAAAAGTTTCTCATTATTCTAACAGAGAGTATACGGTATAAAGCACCGACGAGATACTGCCAGCGCCCGTGCTATTCCGCGGGACGGTAAGTGGGCGAATTGGGCGCGGGAATAACGTGGAAAATACAGTGATCTGAAATACCAAATCGGTAAAAGTTCCACCACCGACAAGAATAACATTAAAATATCAACTGAAATATGGCGGAGAATTTAACATTTACTAATAATTGACAGGCGCGTTAATAAAAAATTTAAATGAACAGGCTTGAATAATATATTTTGTTCTGATGAAACGTGCCATTGCAAAATGTTATGGAAGGGAATAGGTTTGAAATAATCGTGGATATTAATTTACACTCTAGTATACAATATTAACGATAATTCAAAATGTGCAGCTATTGGCTCGGTATTATCCTTTATTCGTAAGATACTTGAAATTCTTAAGAATAGAGGATAATGCCGATTGCCCAGGTCTCACCACGTGGAGGTTGCTGCACAAGAGACCCGGAAAGGGAGTCAGAACGAATGCGATATTCCCTCTGGCTCCCTTTCTTACAACGCAGGACTTATACTAAGTTACGCAAGTACGTCGAGTAATTATCGCGGAGAAAAAGGGTGTGAATCGGAGAAGAAGTCTCCGATTCACGGGGGATAAAAAGCGAATCAGGCAGAAGGCTCTGATTCTTTCAAAAAGAGAGAAAAATTCAGCAAACCAGAGCAGAAGGCTCTGGTTCGAGGGTGACGCGAGCAATGGTCGAGAGGGGTTCCGACACCGATACCAACTGCAACAACCACCTGCCGCCAGAGACGGACATGGGTGGAAAAATTTTACCGATGAGTGGTAAAGGGCGAAACCACGCGTCTCGACCCCCCCATTAATATATAAACTACCGCGAACTCCCGTACCAATAAATCTGGTACATACTACATGCGAGCAAAGGTGTCCGACACAGTAGAAGACTGTGTCGGAGTTAAAAAAAAACGAACAAAGTGAATTTACGGCGATAATTACTCGACGTGTATACAACGACGATCTTAATAACTATCGCACAAAATAAAATACTACTAACTAACGCAACTTAATAATACGGTGTTGTCTTCGGTGCTGTGTCCTCTTCGTCGACGATGAAAGACGTCCAGCTGTTGCATTCTAACTGAAACAGACTAATTATAATTAGACGCAACACATATCCCGCACTCGAGTGCGAATTCCTAATTGAAACTTACAAGAATTCAGCAAACGAGAGCAAACCAAAATAGAAGAAAACCAGGAAAACCAACAAACGAGCTCACGAGAGCAAACCAGAAAAGCGAGTTCATGAGAACCAAACTAACCCCGCACACGTGTGCGGCCTGACCAAACTATAAGCGATTCGGGTAGCCCCAGGGACGCGACTCCCCGTACTCACTCACCGTCCCACCTTACGGATGGGATCGAGAGTGAGCCCCTGAGGGAACTTCGATCTTACTTACAATCTCATGTTCTCTTTTGTGAATCCTCCTCTTGTCTCCTCTTGTTCCCTCTTATCCCATTCCTCTATCGTCCTTCTTCTTCGAGTTGTCGGTTTCTGTTTCTGTTTCTGTTTCTGTTTCCGTATCACGTTTCTGTATCTGTTATCCGTCTCCGTTTCTGGGCCCGTTTCTGTTTCATGTGACTGTTTCTGTGACTGTGACTGTTTCTGTTTCCGCTATCTGTGTCTATTGTATATGGTTTTGATATCTATTTGCATGTACTTAATGCGTTTAGTATCTTAAACTCATATACAATAGTTTCCGTTTCTGTTTCTGTAGCTGTTCCCGTTTCTGTTCCCGTGTCTGTTTCTGTTTCTGTTTCTGACACCGTGTCTCCGTGATCCGTTTCTGTGTCCGTTTCTGTTTCTGGTACTGTTTCTGTTTCTGTTTTCCGACAACTCTCCTTTGGATGGCTCTTCTTCCTTCTCTGTGTCCTCTTCGTTCGACGATAAGGATGGATGGATGGATGGATGGTTGGCTGGTTAGATGGATGGCTGGATGGATGGATGGATGGCTGGCTGTCTGGCTGTAGTATTCTAGCTGAAACAGACTAATAATAATTATACACAACATATAATGCCGCACACGTGTGCGAATTTTTACTGGACCACCAGTACAGCTCACGAGAGCAAACCAAAAAACTGAATAATTAGAAAACGAGCTCACGAGAGCAAACCAGACGACTAGCTCACGAGAGCCAACCTATCACCAGCTCACGAGAGCCAAACTAACCCCGCACACGAGTGCGAATTTTTACTGGACCACCAGTACAGCTCACGAGAGCAAACCAAAAAACTGAATAAGTAGAAAACGAGCTCACGAGAGCAAACCAGACGACTAGCTCACGAGAGCCAACCTATCACCAGCTCACGAGAGCCAAACTAACCCCGCACACGAGTGCGAATTTTTACTGGACCACCAGTACAGCTCACGAGAGCAAACCAAAAAACTGAATAACCAGACAACGAGCTCACGAGAGCAAACCAGACGACCAGCTCACGAGAGCCAACCTATCACCAGCTCACGAGAGCCAAACTAACCCCGCACACGAGTGCGGCCTATCCGAGCTATAGGCGATTCGGGTAGCCCCAGGGACGCGACTCCCCGTACTCACTCACGGTCCCCTCCGTGAGTGAGCCCCTGAGGGAACTCCGATCGGAGGCATACCAATTTTAAAGAAGATGTGGACATTTTTCGAAGAGAAACTTGTGAAAGTTCCGATGCGAACACTTATTAAATCAGAAATTAAAACTGTCTTGTTCGAGACTGAACGAGTACTTCGAAATAACGAACCGAAGGTGGCCAAGGGTAAACGATCAAAGCATCGATGTACCCTTGGCCAACTGCGAGCTAGCTGAAAGTAAATTCATATTCAATTCAATGAAATATTTTGTAACATTTTGCATTCTTAAATACCATTACACATTGCTATCAAAAATTGTATACGTGCAGCTATTAGCTCGACATTATCCTTTATTCGTAAGAAACTTGAAGTTCTTACGAATAGAGGATAATGCCGATTGCCCAGGTCTCACCACGTGGAGGTTGCTGCACAAGAGACCCGGAAAGGGAGTCAGAACGAATGCGATATTCCCTCTGGCTCCCTTTCTTACAACGCAGGACTTATACTAAGTTACGCAAGTACGTCGAGTAATTATCGCGGAGAAAAAGGGTGTGAATCGGAGAAGAAGTCTCCGATTCACGGGGGATAAAAAGCGAATCAGGCAGAAGGCTCTGATTCTTTCAAAAAGAGAGAAAAATTAAGCAAACCAGAGCAGAAGGCTCTGGTTCGAGGGTGACGCGAGCAATGGTCGAGAGGGGTTCCGACACCGATACCAACTGCAACAACCACCTGCCGCCAGAGACGGACATGGGTGGAAAAATTTTACCGATGAGTGGTAAAGGGCGAAACCACGCGTCTCGACCCCCCCATTAATATATAAACTACCGCGAACTCCCGTACCAATAAATCTGGTACATACTACATGCGAGCAAAGGTGTCCGACACAGTAGAAGACTGTGTCGGAGTTAAAAAAAAACGAACAAAGTGAATTTACGGCGATAATTACTCGACGTGTATACAACGACGATCTTAATAACTATCGCACAAAATAAAATACTACTAACTAACGCAACTTAATAATACGGTGTTGTCTTCGGTGCTGTGTCCTCTTCGTCGACGATGAAAGACGTCCAGCTGTTGCATTCTAACTGAAACAGACTAATTATAATTAGACGCAACACATATCCCGCACTCGAGTGCGAATTCCTAATTGAAACCTACAAGAATTCAGCAAACGAGAGCAAACCAAAATAGAAGAAAACCAGGAAAACCAACAAACGAGCTCACGAGAGCAAACCAGAAAAGCGAGTTCATGAGAACCAAACTAACCCCGCACACGTGTGCGGCCTGACCAAACTATAAGCGATTCGGGTAGCCCCAGGGACGCGACTCCCCGTACTCACTCACCGTCCCACCTTACGGATGGGATCGAGAGTGAGCCCCTGAGGGAACTTCGATCTTACTTACAATCTCATGTTCTCTTTTGTGAATCCTCCTCTTGTCTCCTCTTGTTCCCTCTTATCCCATTCCTCTATCGTCCTTCTTCTTCGAGTTGTCGGTTTCTGTTTCTGTTTCTGTTTCTGTTTCCGTATCACGTTTCTGTATCTGTTATCCGTCTCCGTTTCTGGGCCCGTTTCTGTTTCATGTGACTGTTTCTGTGACTGTGACTGTTTCTGTTTCCGCTATCTGTGTCTATTGTATATGGTTTTGATATCTATTTGCATGTACTTAATGCGTTTAGTATCTTAAACTCATATACAATAGTTTCCGTTTCTGTTTCTGTAGCTGTTCCCGTTTCTGTTCCCGTGTCTGTTTCTGTTTCTGTTTCTGACACCGTGTCTCCGTGATCCGTTTCTGTGTCCGTTTCTGTTTCTGGTACTGTTTCTGTTTCTGTTTTCCGACAACTCTCCTTTGGATGGCTCTTCTTCCTTCTCTGTGTCCTCTTCGTTCGACGATAAGGATGGATGGATGGATGGATGGTTGGCTGGTTAGATGGATGGCTGGATGGATGGATGGATGGCTGGCTGTCTGGCTGTAGTATTCTAGCTGAAACAGACTAATAATAATTATACACAACATATAATGCCGCACACGTGTGCGAATTTTTACTGGACCACCAGTACAGCTCACGAGAGCAAACCAAAAAACTGAATAATTAGAAAACGAGCTCACGAGAGCAAACCAGACGACTAGCTCACGAGAGCCAACCTATCACCAGCTCACGAGAGCCAAACTAACCCCGCACACGAGTGCGAATTTTTACTGGACCACCAGTACAGCTCACGAGAGCAAACCAAAAAACTGAATAAGTAGAAAACGAGCTCACGAGAGCAAACCAGACGACTAGCTCACGAGAGCCAACCTATCACCAGCTCACGAGAGCCAAACTAACCCCGCACACGAGTGCGAATTTTTACTGGACCACCAGTACAGCTCACGAGAGCAAACCAAAAAACTGAATAACCAGACAACGAGCTCACGAGAGCAAACCAGACGACCAGCTCACGAGAGCCAACCTATCACCAGCTCACGAGAGCCAAACTGACCCCGCACACGAGTGCGGCCTATCCGAGCTATAGGCGATTCGGGTAGCCCCAGGGACGCGACTCCCCGTACTCACTCACGGTCCCCTCCGTGAGTGAGCCCCTGAGGGAACTCCGATCGGAGGCATACCAATTTTAAAGAAGATGTGGACATTTTTCGAAGAGAAACTTGTGAAAGTTCCGATGCGAACACTTATTAAATCAGAAATTAAAACTGTCTTGTTCGAGACTGAACGAGTACTTCGAAATAACGAACCGAAGGTGGCCAAGGGTAAACGATCAAAGCATCGATGTACCCTTGGCCAACTGCGAGCTAGCTGAAAGTAAATTCATATTCAATTCAATGAAATATTTTGTAACATTTTGCATTCTTAAATACCATTACACATTGCTATCAAAAATTGTATACGTGCAGCTATTAGCTCGACATTATCCTTTATTCGTAAGAAACTTGAAGTTCTTACGAATAGAGGATAATGCCGATTGCCCAGGTCTCACCACGTGGAGGTTGCTGCACAAGAGACCCGGAAAGGGAGTCAGAACGAATGCGATATTCCCTCTGGCTCCCTTTCTTACAACGCAGGACTTATACTAAGTTACGCAAGTACGTCGAGTAATTATCGCGGAGAAAAAGGGTGTGAATCGGAGAAGAAGTCTCCGATTCACGGGGGATAAAAAGCGAATCAGGCAGAAGGCTCTGATTCTTTCAAAAAGAGAGAAAAATTCAGCAAACCAGAGCAGAAGGCTCTGGTTCGAGGGTGACGCGAGCAATGGTCGAGAGGGGTTCCGACACCGATACCAACTGCAACAACCACCTGCCGCCAGAGACGGACATGGGTGGAAAAATTTTACCGATGAGTGGTAAAGGGCGAAACCACGCGTCTCGACCCCCCCATTAATATATAAACTACCGCGAACTCCCGTACCAATAAATCTGGTACATACTACATGCGAGCAAAGGTGTCCGACACAGTAGAAGACTGTGTCGGAGTTAAAAAAAAACGAACAAAGTGAATTTACGGCGATAATTACTCGACGTGTATACAACGACGATCTTAATAACTATCGCACAAAATAAAATACTACTAACTAACGCAACTTAATAATACGGTGTTGTCTTCGGTGCTGTGTCCTCTTCGTCGACGATGAAAGACGTCCAGCTGTTGCATTCTAACTGAAACAGACTAATTATAATTAGACGCAACACATATCCCGCACTCGAGTGCGAATTCCTAATTGAAACCTACAAGAATTCAGCAAACGAGAGCAAACCAAAATAGAAGAAAACCAGGAAAACCAACAAACGAGCTCACGAGAGCAAACCAGAAAAGCGAGTTCATGAGAACCAAACTAACCCCGCACACGTGTGCGGCCTGACCAAACTATAAGCGATTCGGGTAGCCCCAGGGACGCGACTCCCCGTACTCACTCACCGTCCCACCTTACGGATGGGATCGAGAGTGAGCCCCTGAGGGAACTTCGATCTTACTTACAATCTCATGTTCTCTTTTGTGAATCCTCCTCTTGTCTCCTCTTGTTCCCTCTTATCCCATTCCTCTATCGTCCTTCTTCTTCGAGTTGTCGGTTTCTGTTTCTGTTTCTGTTTCTGTTTCCGTATCACGTTTCTGTATCTGTTATCCGTCTCCGTTTCTGGGCCCGTTTCTGTTTCATGTGACTGTTTCTGTGACTGTGACTGTTTCTGTTTCCGCTATCTGTGTCTATTGTATATGGTTTTGATATCTATTTGCATGTACTTAATGCGTTTAGTATCTTAAACTCATATACAATAGTTTCCGTTTCTGTTTCTGTAGCTGTTCCCGTTTCTGTTCCCGTGTCTGTTTCTGTTTCTGTTTCTGACACCGTGTCTCCGTGATCCGTTTCTGTGTCCGTTTCTGTTTCTGGTACTGTTTCTGTTTCTGTTTTCCGACAACTCTCCTTTGGATGGCTCTTCTTCCTTCTCTGTGTCCTCTTCGTTCGACGATAAGGATGGATGGATGGATGGATGGTTGGCTGGTTAGATGGATGGCTGGATGGATGGATGGATGGCTGGCTGTCTGGCTGTAGTATTCTAGCTGAAACAGACTAATAATAATTATACACAACATATAATGCCGCACACGTGTGCGAATTTTTACTGGACCACCAGTACAGCTCACGAGAGCAAACCAAAAAACTGAATAATTAGAAAACGAGCTCACGAGAGCAAACCAGACGACTAGCTCACGAGAGCCAACCTATCACCAGCTCACGAGAGCCAAACTAACCCCGCACACGAGTGCGAATTTTTACTGGACCACCAGTACAGCTCACGAGAGCAAACCAAAAAACTGAATAAGTAGAAAACGAGCTCACGAGAGCAAACCAGACGACTAGCTCACGAGAGCCAACCTATCACCAGCTCACGAGAGCCAAACTAACCCCGCACACGAGTGCGAATTTTTACTGGACCACCAGTACAGCTCACGAGAGCAAACCAAAAAACTGAATAACCAGACAACGAGCTCACGAGAGCAAACCAGACGACCAGCTCACGAGAGCCAACCTATCACCAGCTCACGAGAGCCAAACTAACCCCGCACACGAGTGCGGCCTATCCGAGCTATAGGCGATTCGGGTAGCCCCAGGGACGCGACTCCCCGTACTCACTCACGGTCCCCTCCGTGAGTGAGCCCCTGAGGGAACTCCGATCGGAGGCATACCAATTTTAAAGAAGATGTGGACATTTTTCGAAGAGAAACTTGTGAAAGTTCCGATGCGAACACTTATTAAATCAGAAATTAAAACTGTCTTGTTCGAGACTGAACGAGTACTTCGAAATAACGAACCGAAGGTGGCCAAGGGTAAACGATCAAAGCATCGATGTACCCTTGGCCAACTGCGAGCTAGCTGAAAGTAAATTCATATTCAATTCAATGAAATATTTTGTAACATTTTGCATTCTTAAATACCATTACACATTGCTATCAAAAATTGTATACGTGCAGCTATTAGCTCGACATTATCCTTTATTCGTAAGAAACTTGAAGTTCTTACGAATAGAGGATAATGCCGATTGCCCAGGTCTCACCACGTGGAGGTTGCTGCACAAGAGACCCGGAAAGGGAGTCAGAACGAATGCGATATTCCCTCTGGCTCCCTTTCTTACAACGCAGGACTTATACTAAGTTACGCAAGTACGTCGAGTAATTATCGCGGAGAAAAAGGGTGTGAATCGGAGAAGAAGTCTCCGATTCACGGGGGATAAAAAGCGAATCAGGCAGAAGGCTCTGATTCTTTCAAAAAGAGAGAAAAATTCAGCAAACCAGAGCAGAAGGCTCTGGTTCGAGGGTGACGCGAGCAATGGTCGAGAGGGGTTCCGACACCGATACCAACTGCAACAACCACCTGCCGCCAGAGACGGACATGGGTGGAAAAATTTTACCGATGAGTGGTAAAGGGCGAAACCACGCGTCTCGACCCCCCCATTAATATATAAACTACCGCGAACTCCCGTACCAATAAATCTGGTACATACTACATGCGAGCAAAGGTGTCCGACACAGTAGAAGACTGTGTCGGAGTTAAAAAAAAACGAACAAAGTGAATTTACGGCGATAATTACTCGACGTGTATACAACGACGATCTTAATAACTATCGCACAAAATAAAATACTACTAACTAACGCAACTTAATAATACGGTGTTGTCTTCGGTGCTGTGTCCTCTTCGTCGACGATGAAAGACGTCCAGCTGTTGCATTCTAACTGAAACAGACTAATTATAATTAGACGCAACACATATCCCGCACTCGAGTGCGAATTCCTAATTGAAACCTACAAGAATTCAGCAAACGAGAGCAAACCAAAATAGAAGAAAACCAGGAAAACCAACAAACGAGCTCACGAGAGCAAACCAGAAAAGCGAGTTCATGAGAACCAAACTAACCCCGCACACGTGTGCGGCCTGACCAAACTATAAGCGATTCGGGTAGCCCCAGGGACGCGACTCCCCGTACTCACTCACCGTCCCACCTTACGGATGGGATCGAGAGTGAGCCCCTGAGGGAACTTCGATCTTACTTACAATCTCATGTTCTCTTTTGTGAATCCTCCTCTTGTCTCCTCTTGTTCCCTCTTATCCCATTCCTCTATCGTCCTTCTTCTTCGAGTTGTCGGTTTCTGTTTCTGTTTCTGTTTCTGTTTCCGTATCACGTTTCTGTATCTGTTATCCGTCTCCGTTTCTGGGCCCGTTTCTGTTTCATGTGACTGTTTCTGTGACTGTGACTGTTTCTGTTTCCGCTATCTGTGTCTATTGTATATGGTTTTGATATCTATTTGCATGTACTTAATGCGTTTAGTATCTTAAACTCATATACAATAGTTTCCGTTTCTGTTTCTGTAGCTGTTCCCGTTTCTGTTCCCGTGTCTGTTTCTGTTTCTGTTTCTGACACCGTGTCTCCGTGATCCGTTTCTGTGTCCGTTTCTGTTTCTGGTACTGTTTCTGTTTCTGTTTTCCGACAACTCTCCTTTGGATGGCTCTTCTTCCTTCTCTGTGTCCTCTTCGTTCGACGATAAGGATGGATGGATGGATGGATGGTTGGCTGGTTAGATGGATGGCTGGATGGATGGATGGATGGCTGGCTGTCTGGCTGTAGTATTCTAGCTGAAACAGACTAATAATAATTATACACAACATATAATGCCGCACACGTGTGCGAATTTTTACTGGACCACCAGTACAGCTCACGAGAGCAAACCAAAAAACTGAATAATTAGAAAACGAGCTCACGAGAGCAAACCAGACGACCAGCTCACGAGAGCCAACCTATCACCAGCTCACGAGAGCCAAACTAACCCCGCACACGAGTGCGAATTTTTACTGGACCACCAGTACAGCTCACGAGAGCAAACCAAAAAACTGAATAATTAGAAAACGAGCTCACGAGAGCAAACCAGACGACCAGCTCACGAGAGCCAACCTATCACCAGCTCACGAGAGCCAAACTAACCCCGCACACGAGTGCGAATTTTTACTGGACCACCAGTACAGCTCACGAGAGCAAACCAAAAAACTGAATAATTAGAAAACGAGCTCACGAGAGCAAACCAGACGACCAGCTCACGAGAGCCAACCTATCACCAGCTCACGAGAGCCAAACTAACCCCGCACACGAGTGCGGCCTATCCGAGCTATAGGCGATTCGGGTAGCCCCAGGGACGCGACTCCCCGTACTCACTCACGGTCCCCTCCGTGAGTGAGCCCCTGAGGGAACTCCGATCGGAGGCATACCAATTTTAAAGAAGATGTGGACATTTTTCGAAGAGAAACTTGTGAAAGTTCCGATGCGAACACTTATTAAATCAGAAATTAAAACTGTCTTGTTCGAGACTGAACGAGTACTTCGAAATAACGAACCGAAGGTGGCCAAGGGTAAACGATCAAAGCATCGATGTACCCTTGGCCAACTGCGAGCTAGCTGAAAGTAAATTCATATTCAATTCAATGAAATATTTTGTAACATTTTGCATTCTTAAATACCATTACACATTGCTATCAAAAATTGTATACGTGCAGCTATTAGCTCGACATTATCCTTTATTCGTAAGAAACTTGAAGTTCTTACGAATAGAGGATAATGCCGATTGCCCAGGTCTCACCACGTGGAGGTTGCTGCACAAGAGACCCGGAAAGGGAGTCAGAACGAATGCGATATTCCCTCTGGCTCCCTTTCTTACAACGCAGGACTTATACTAAGTTACGCAAGTACGTCGAGTAATTATCGCGGAGAAAAAGGGTGTGAATCGGAGAAGAAGTCTCCGATTCACGGGGGATAAAAAGCGAATCAGGCAGAAGGCTCTGATTCTTTCAAAAAGAGAGAAAAATTCAGCAAACCAGAGCAGAAGGCTCTGGTTCGAGGGTGACGCGAGCAATGGTCGAGAGGGGTTCCGACACCGATACCAACTGCAACAACCACCTGCCGCCAGAGACGGACATGGGTGGAAAAATTTTACCGATGAGTGGTAAAGGGCGAAACCACGCGTCTCGACCCCCCCATTAATATATAAACTACCGCGAACTCCCGTACCAATAAATCTGGTACATACTACATGCGAGCAAAGGTGTCCGACACAGTAGAAGACTGTGTCGGAGTTAAAAAAAAACGAACAAAGTGAATTTACGGCGATAATTACTCGACGTGTATACAACGACGATCTTAATAACTATCGCACAAAATAAAATACTACTAACTAACGCAACTTAATAATACGGTGTTGTCTTCGGTGCTGTGTCCTCTTCGTCGACGATGAAAGACGTCCAGCTGTTGCATTCTAACTGAAACAGACTAATTATAATTAGACGCAACACATATCCCGCACTCGAGTGCGAATTCCTAATTGAAACCTACAAGAATTCAGCAAACGAGAGCAAACCAAAATAGAAGAAAACCAGGAAAACCAACAAACGAGCTCACGAGAGCAAACCAGAAAAGCGAGTTCATGAGAACCAAACTAACCCCGCACACGTGTGCGGCCTGACCAAACTATAAGCGATTCGGGTAGCCCCAGGGACGCGACTCCCCGTACTCACTCACCGTCCCACCTTACGGATGGGATCGAGAGTGAGCCCCTGAGGGAACTTCGATCTTACTTACAATCTCATGTTCTCTTTTGTGAATCCTCCTCTTGTCTCCTCTTGTTCCCTCTTATCCCATTCCTCTATCGTCCTTCTTCTTCGAGTTGTCGGTTTCTGTTTCTGTTTCTGTTTCTGTTTCCGTATCACGTTTCTGTATCTGTTATCCGTCTCCGTTTCTGGGCCCGTTTCTGTTTCATGTGACTGTTTCTGTGACTGTGACTGTTTCTGTTTCCGCTATCTGTGTCTATTGTATATGGTTTTGATATCTATTTGCATGTACTTAATGCGTTTAGTATCTTAAACTCATATACAATAGTTTCCGTTTCTGTTTCTGTAGCTGTTCCCGTTTCTGTTCCCGTGTCTGTTTCTGTTTCTGTTTCTGACACCGTGTCTCCGTGATCCGTTTCTGTGTCCGTTTCTGTTTCTGGTACTGTTTCTGTTTCTGTTTTCCGACAACTCTCCTTTGGATGGCTCTTCTTCCTTCTCTGTGTCCTCTTCGTTCGACGATAAGGATGGATGGATGGATGGATGGTTGGCTGGTTAGATGGATGGCTGGATGGATGGATGAATGGCTGGCTGTCTGGCTGTAGTATTCTAGCTGAAACAGACTAATAATAATTATACACAACATATAATGCCGCACACGTGTGCGAATTTTTACTGGACCACCAGTACAGCTCACGAGAGCAAACCAAAAAACTGAATAATTAGAAAACGAGCTCACGAGAGCAAACCAGACGACCAGCTCACGAGAGCCAACCTATCACCAGCTCACGAGAGCCAAACTAACCCCGCACACGAGTGCGAATTTTTACTGGACCACCAGTACAGCTCACGAGAGCAAACCAAAAAACTGAATAATTAGAAAACGAGCTCACGAGAGCAAACCAGACGACCAGCTCACGAGAGCCAACCTATCACCAGCTCACGAGAGCCAAACTAACCCCGCACACGAGTGCGAATTTTTACTGGACCACCAGTACAGCTCACGAGAGCAAACCAAAAAACTGAATAATTAGAAAACGAGCTCACGAGAGCAAACCAGACGACCAGCTCACGAGAGCCAACCTATCACCAGCTCACGAGAGCCAAACTAACCCCGCACACGAGTGCGGCCTATCCGAGCTATAGGCGATTCGGGTAGCCCCAGGGACGCGACTCCCCGTACTCACTCACGGTCCCCTCCGTGAGTGAGCCCCTGAGGGAACTCCGATCGGAGGCATACCAATTTTAAAGAAGATGTGGACATTTTTCGAAGAGAAACTTGTGAAAGTTCCGATGCGAACACTTATTAAATCAGAAATTAAAACTGTCTTGTTCGAGACTGAACGAGTACTTCGAAATAACGAACCGAAGGTGGCCAAGGGTAAACGATCAAAGCATCGATGTACCCTTGGCCAACTGCGAGCTAGCTGAAAGTAAATTCATATTCAATTCAATGAAATATTTTGTAACATTTTGCATTCTTAAATACCATTACACATTGCTATCAAAAATTGTATACGTGCAGCTATTAGCTCGACATTATCCTTTATTCGTAAGAAACTTGAAGTTCTTACGAATAGAGGATAATGCCGATTGCCCAGGTCTCACCACGTGGAGGTTGCTGCACAAGAGACCCGGAAAGGGAGTCAGAACGAATGCGATATTCCTTCTGGCTCTCTTTCTTACAACACCGTACTTATACTAATTTACTACGCAAGTACATCGAGTAATTATGGAGAAACTTGGTAGGCAAAAGTGCGAATTTGACAATCAGATGCAGGAGGAAGAACACAAGTCCAACATCAGAAATATAAAAATCTTTCGAACACTGAACTGTGAAAGTTTCTTCTCCGATGGGAATTGCAATAAGGATATTGGAGGTAAACATTGAAAATGATTGTTCAGTGAAAAGAGTTGAAAGTGGACACAGGAACAAGCATACAAGAATATTTGAATTAAAACTCACCAGGGAACCTCTGATCACTCCTGGTCCACTCCTGGTCCACCCCTGGTCCACCCCTGGTCTCCAAGGACCTCCTGGCACACTCGGTACCATAACCCGTCCGCCCCTGCAGACTCCGCCGTCCCGACTGACTGACTGACTAACTGTGTCACTGACTAAGTGCTCTCGCTTAGCTGTCTCCCCCCACTCCTCTACCATCGATCGATTCGATCGCCGAGTTAGTAATTATTGATAAATTTGTTATTTCTCGCTGTTCAATGTTTATAACAATTTCTTTTGCCAACGATGCCCACAACCACTCCCTTGACCATCTGACCACCTAATTTTTTTCTAAAAATATGCAATAGAACTCGAAATATAGAATAACATTTATAACATGAATATTTCCGCGCGTTAATTTATTCGATACAATTCACAAAGAAATTTATTATTTCTGGCTGTTCAATGTTTATAACAATTCCTTTCGCCAACGATGTTAACCAGCACTCCCTTGACTATCTGACCATCTAATTTTTTAGTCAAAATAGACAATAGAACTCGAGATACAGAATAACTTTTAAACCATGCACATTCGCATTAATTTATTCAACATAAATACTACGATAAATTTATTGATTCTATCTGTTCAATGTCTATAATAATTCTTTTGCCATTTTAATTGTTTACAGTAAACTCTCCCTTACTCTGTTCTTCAACATATTTCCTTTTCCACAGATCGATTCTTCAAACATTTATGTATGAAAAAGTGTAAGGTAATAATTCTCGTTTATGAAATACTTTGAAAGTACAAATTGAGGTATCTCATATAAAATTTAAAGTCGGAATCGATAATTTCCCGAAAATTATGCTTCAATGCTTTCTTAATATTTCTAGAAATCTTTTGTCCTTGAGTTTTGCTTTTAATATTGTAAATCTTAAATAACCGACACTAAAACATCGTCTGAAATATGTTCGGTGCAGAATGTAACAATTCATGATAATCAATTTCACCGAGGAGATACTAACAGTCTCTCGTTGGTGCCAAGATGGTTGGGTGACAATTTGCCGACCGACGAGAATCTCCTCAGTGACCTTCTGTACCGACGAGATCACGTCGATTGCCTTCTGTTTTTTGCTCCAATCAGAATACATCCTAGAGGGCGTAAGAAAACACCGAATTATTCGAGTGACACGATATCCCGTAAGGCTGGCAGTCTTTAACAGTATCTCGTCAGTGTCTAAAGCACTTTTTTTTTTATAGTGCGGAAATGCATTACGCATACCCTGGCCCCCTTGGGTCCCTATGTGGGACTCTCCGGCCAGCCTCTACCCACTAAAACCGCACTCCCACCTAAGCTATTGTAAGGGGGGGGGCCAGGATCTCCGAGAACTCAACTGGCCAATATGTGACTAAAGTACTCTAAAGTCTACAGCACGAGGTGAGAGCGCTGCTCCCCACAATCCTGCATGATCCTGCACAATCCTGACTACGCGCCATCTCGTCTAAACTAGCGGAACAAAATTTGGAACTAGACTTGCTCCTCATGAATCATGCAGAGCAAAAAAATATATATATATATATATATATATATATATATATATATTTCGTTAAATTATTGTACGCAATTTTTCTTTCCATAAATTTTTACTGTAGCAGTTTGTTGTGAACAAATTTATTACAAACGTGCATTAACGGATACATGCGCACATATGCGATACTCGGTCGATAAGAGAATATATTTATTGTAACACAATATAATTGATAATGTCAAACAAAGTTCATCACGTATTTTCATGGAAATAATTGTTATATGATATAACATTATATTGATATTTATTTTACCTCGATCATAAGCTATACTTTATATTCCAGCAGAGAGGATACAAAAACCGTGGGCGTGAGCACTCTTTTATCTTTTCTGATTCCAGACTACAAAAAGAAGAAGAACCGGCGAAACATTCTCTGATACTCTGATCACTTATATGCGCATGTACATGTCTATCAGTGTATATAGTAACATATGCTTTACTATAGTTATAGATATAATCAAACACAATTAGGTATATATAGTGTAGCAGTGTTGCTGTGTGTATTCTTTAATTAATAAAGAAATTTGGGTTTACCGATTTAAACAACAACGTTCATTTTCAATGATTTGACTGAGAAAGGAGATTAAAACAATGGTATAGTATTATATTCGTATAGCTTATGTATGTATAACGATTGATAACCTTACTCCTCGTTCTATTACACATTCAGTTTTTTCATGTTTAATCATTTTGAATGACATAATTTAACATTCGAACGATATGGTTACATTGAATTATTTACTCGTTTCAGTTTTACATTATGTTTTTCGGTTACAATTCTGTTCTTACTGTACCTGATCATTTGTAAGAGACGTCGATAATCGCTTAATTGCTTATTTTCTAAGTAAAATATCTTTCTAACTATAGAAATAAATGCATCGTTTTAAACGTCTTAATTTTTATTTTTATTTTAAAATGTGTTATAGGCTTCGAATGATGGTATACCACCACCTGCTGCGGTACCTGGATTTCCACCAGCAACTCCAAATATTGCTTCTAGTTTTGTACCACCTATTATGCCTACTGCACCCTTTATACCGCCTCCTAGCCTGCCACCCGGTCCGCCAGGCATAATGCCTCCACAATTTTCCATACCTCCTCCTGGTTTTAGTTTTCCAATTACTGCTGCTCCTCCACCCGATGCTGGAGTTATAGGTCAATACTTCTATTTAAAAAACATCCGTACGGTTCCGAAAGTTTACCTTATTTAGATATTTCTTATATTTTAGCTGCACCTCCTCAAATAACAGCTCCAGGTATTCCTCCTCCAGCACCTCTAACAGGCGACGCCGGATCTGCCGTTCATTCTATTACAGCATCTGCCGAGAAGAAGACTGACTGGACTGAACACAAAGCCCCAGATGGCAGAACGTATTATTATAATAGCAATACGAAGCAATCATTATGGGAAAAACCGGATGAACTAAAAACACCTAGCGAATTGCTTTTATCACAGTGCCCTTGGAAGGAATACAAATCAGAAAATGGGAAAGTATATTATCATAATGTAACTACTAAAGAATCAAGGTGGACCATTCCTTCCGAATTGGAAGAATTGAAAACAAGAATCGCAGCTGAAGAAGCTGCGGCTGCTGCTGCAGCGGTTGTCGCGAGTGCTACGAACACGTTAGTAAGAATTATCTACCGTGAATTTGAACAGTGTCGAACTGGTCGAGGTACAATTGTCGATATTCTTCTTTTGCAGTATAGTTCCTGTAACCATGCAGCATTTGTCTCCAAATATTGCGATGACAAATACATCGCAAACCAGTACGCCGGAACCAGGTGGAAAGTCTGCGATCGAGCAGGCTATGGCTGCAACGCTCGCAGCGATAAACATTCCTACGCCGCCTGCAAAACCGGACGAAGACAGCAATTCCGCTAAAGGCTCGGCGAACGATAGCCGCACGAGTACTCCCGAACCAAAGATGCAATTTAAAGATAAAAAAGAGGCAATCGAAGCGTTTAAGGAATTATTAAGAGAAAGAGATGTACCGTCGAACGCCACATGGGAACAGGCAGTCAAATTAATTCAAAGCGATTCTAGATATCCACAAATGAAGAAGTTGAATGAACGCAAACAAGCGTTCAACGCGTACAAAACGCAAAAACTTAAGGAGGAGCGCGAACAAGAAAGATTGAGGTGAGTAGCATAAAGGGCCTCGCCGATTAGAATAGTCAAAACTGCCCTTTGAGGTTTTCCAATGACTATCGAACTGTTCGAAAGCTGACCAAGAAAAACCCCTCAGAATAAAATTTCAGCTCTCTAGCTTTCCCGCAAGGTAATTACACGGTAAATTAGATTTTGCGCTTTTTTGGATCCCAAGGCGCATTTTAGAGAATTTTTCAGAGTTTTTTGTTTCAAACTGTTGTCATAAAAGAGGGCTGACATTTTACTTGGAGAGGTTTTTCTTGGTCATCTTTTGAATGGTTCGATAGTCATTAAAAAACCTCGAAGGGCAGTTTTGACCATCTTAATCGGCGTAGGCCCATTACAGGACTGTTTGTTATTTCGACGATAGGCTAACCATACCATGTTAAACAGGTTAAAAAAAGCTAAAGAAGACTTGGAGCAGTTTTTACTAGAAAACGATAGAATGACAAGTACTACGAAATATTACAAATGCGAAGAAATATATGGTAATCTAGAAGTTTGGAGAGCCGTAGGAGATTCGGATCGACGAGACATTTACGAAGATGTTATTTTTAATTTATCTAAACGTGAGAAGGAAGAAGCTAAACAATTGAAAAAGAGAAATACCAAGAGATTGGCTCAAGTATTAGACACTATGACAGATGTTACGTACAGGACTACGTGGCAGGAAGCGCAGGCACTACTTTTGCAACATGCGGCTTTCGCGGAAGATGCAGATCTATTGGAAATGGACAAAGAAGACGCTTTGCTTGTGTTTGAAAATCATATACGTCAGCTAGAAAAGGATGAAGAAGAAGAGAAAGAACACGAAAAGAAACGTAGAAAACGGCAAGAAAGGAAGAACAGAGATGCCTTCATAGTAAGTCTCTTTTTAAATCCGTTATGCTTACGTCGGTTCTCTTCTACGTAATATTTACAACGAATTTCCTACAACTTTTCAGAGTTTACTCGATGAGCTGCACGAGCAAGGGAAATTAACGTCGATGTCGCTCTGGGTAGAGCTTTACCCAATGCTCTCCGCCGATTTGAGATTCTCTGCTATGCTTGGTCAATCCGGATCGACACCTCTAGATCTTTTTAAGTTTTATGTGGAGGATCTAAAATCTAGATTTCACTCCGAGAAAAAGATTATAAGAGAAATTCTAAAGGACAAAAATTTTGAAGTACAAGTTAACACTACGTTCGAAGAGTTTGCTACCGTTGTATGCGAGGACAGAAAATCTGCAACGTTGGATGCAGGAAATGTCAAACTGACATACAATTTATTACTGGAAAAAGCTGAAGCGAGAGAGAAAGAACGTGTAAAAGAAGAGACCAGGAAATTCAAGAAATTGGAAACAGGTTTTAAGAATTTGTTGAAAACGCTGAACGTCGATTATCAAATGACCTGGGAAGATCTACGAACTAAAATCGAGGAGGAACCAGACTTTAAAGCGATCACGTTGGAAAGCGAAAGAGTTCGAATCTTCAAAGAATATCAGCACGAGCTCGAGGAAAGTTGTAGTCATCACCATATTAGAAGTAAAAAGAAAAAGACAAAGAAAGTGAAACGGAAATCACGATCCAGATCGCACAGTGTAAGTATATTATATGGTCGCAAAATAATTTTCTTTCTAACGCTTGATCATGACTTGGCAGGAGTCCGAAGGAAGCGAGAAAGGTATAAAGAAAAAACGGCATAAATCACGTTCACCGAGCGTTCCTAGTAAATCAGATAGCTCCGAGTCAGATACTAGGAAGTCGAAAAGGAAAAAGAACAAAAAGAAGAGAGGACGTAGTCATTCTGTAAGAATAAACGTTTATTATCTATGTCTTCGATAAGTTCCAAGTAATTCCTCCGAAACACGTGCTATTTATTTACTTTTACAATATTTTTTATAGCGTTCGCATTCGAGGCTTCCATCTTCCGAAGAGTCGCCAGAAAGAAAACGAAAAGAAGAAAAACATAGGAGAGCTTCTGCTCATAGCGAAGGATCTGTTACAGAGAATGCGGATCACCACGAACTTTCGGAAGATGAGTTAGAAAAACAAAGAGCGCAATTACTCCGAGAGTTACAGATGCAGCAAGAAGACAACTAAGAACAACTCGTTTCCTAATATCTTATGTAACTTTTACATATTGCATTATTAAATTAAACTTTGTACAAACTACATTTTTTCTTAATCTCATTAAAGTATTAAAGAAGTTTCTTCACAGTTTTATTCTAGTTAAGAAAACCTTGAAAGTTCTTGTGCGATTTTAAAACAATTTAAATAATGAATCAGCCGAAATAATTATTCTTATGTAAGTTTGCACGTAAACTATACACTTTTCTGAAAATAATTTTATGAATGCATTTTCAAAGGTGCTAGAAAATAAAGTACTATGTACGTATAAAAAATTTTCAATCGCAAAGTATCACTACTAGAAAAATTTAGTGAATTTTTTATTTTATAAATTTATTAAAAAATATTTATATTTATCGTTTTACAACCGCTCCACAAAATTGTACTTTTTTATTTCAACTTGCACCGTTGTATTCAAAATATCCGTTCATTTGCATTCTCTTGAACATTCGTGAATATTTTCTGTTATATTTGTTCGCGTTCTCTGGTTTTACTTTCGATCGCGATCCCCTATTTTTCGGTTCTCCGTTACGGCCCTGCTTCGTAGTCGAATTGCCGAAGGGTGGGGAAGATGCGGGGAGAGGGGGGAGGTTTGGCTCACTATTTGCTCGATGGTAGCCACGGTCTACAGAGTTTCGACAATTTGGTACCTTGCTCGGTCTTTACGGTGATTATTGTGAACGAATCACGTTGTTAACTTTGTGAAGTCTGGTCGACAAGTATAAGAGGCATTTATGTAAACAGCAACAAGGGAAAGCGAATAAACAGGAAAAACAATGTTGAGCCTTTGCCGTCAAGCGATTATAGTTAACAGTCAAAAGTGAGTATAAAAGTATGAAGCACCTGGCGCAGAGCACGTTCGATTAACAAAAGAAAACTTGACTGGTTCGTGCGTTATTACACTACAGCATGTATTAGTCCTTGGTAACGTATATTGATTATTTTCACGCATTGACACAACGCTATATAACAATGTCCGAACATAAATGAACGGGCGCGCATGCATGTATACGTAGACGTCAGCTTATTGGTGTGTTATTGGTCCTCTGATTCGTCTTCCTTGTCATATTTCCTCTGTCCTTATGTTGTCCTTCCTTGTCTAGGACAAGGATAGGCTACCTTGCTGGCCTGTCGGAATTTTCCACTGTACCACGAATATGAAAGGTGTCGTTTGACAGTTCATTCATCAATTTTGTTTGCAACACTATTAGTCCAACAAAACTACTCGAATTACCTTTTAACGGCTACTGCATTATATTCCGTACGATACGCATGCTTTTTTAAATAAATCTTCATGGCGTATGTTTTGTCAGGTGTCGACGAATATAACGGATATCTCATCTATTGTTGCTGGCAGCAAGTGTATAAGCACATCGAATTATAAAATATCGTGACAGTATGCTTGCGATGTCCATAATGTATGCAACTAAGTACTTCTGCATTGTTTATTTCACCGGTAACGCGTTATGTCACCCGCATGTAATATGTAGAACCGTTCCAACGGTTTCTATTTCGATAAAGATCAACATATTTCGTGAAATTCAAGCGTTTATGACTCGAGTGACGCGTTCGTTCCGATCCAAAATGCGTGTTTTCAGTTAAACTGCAAACACAGCTGTGAAATTTCCATCAAATTTACAAAGTTTAATCAACGGTTCACACATGCACGCTACCAAACGTCTCTACAAATCTCTAATCCTAATCGGTTAGGCTGAATTGCAAAACGTATCCGGACGATTGTGGAATATTTTTTTGAAATCTAATCAGTTTGAAAAAACAAGTTCGCGCCACAAACATTATTGTGTCATATTACAAATGACTACGAAAAATTATATCGAAATAGAATTCTGAAATTTCAGTTTGCCGGATAGATACTGATCTTTTGGACACCTCGTATATCGATGTCAAATCCCTTACTCATATTACGTACTGTATGTACCGAAATCGTATGGCATATTATGAATTGATTGTTAGAGGAGTTTTAAATATTTTTCAAGAAATATCCCGGGTCAGATCTTTGTTTAAAACTAATAGTTTTATTTGCGTACACACATGTGTCCTTGAAACGTGATATTTCTGAATACCTATACATCCATAATCCATACACGATACACGATACACGATACACAGCACTGCGACACGGATCACGTATTTTACCGACCAGGTATTCATTGATATGCAAATTGACTGCGGTATTTTTAATTATAACCTTGATATTTGTTAATCGGCACACGGTACTTTTTTTCGTCTAAAGCCTAAATACACAAACGGGCGTTAAAGATCTTCCGTTGTTTTTACGTTATGAAGCAACTAAATATTGAGAAATCTTAAACGATTTACGATTTCCCTAAAATCGTACCTTTTTTCGTTAGTAATGAAAAGACTGGATTCGTTGCTGCTTTGTGGGCGCATTGTTCTATAATTAAACCAAGCGTGTTCGTTCATTTCGATTCCATTGATATTGATTGTTTGTGTATGACGGAATCTGCAACTTCATTGATTTATTTCAATTAACAGCCCCTCTCGTTATCGAATCTTTTTTTGCGCAATTAGTATTAAAGCGATAACTGGAATAATATGGGTCACTAAGATTCCGTTACGTTACATAATACTATGATCATGGTATTCGTTTGACATATGCAAGCCAGTTTAAAATAACATCTTTCTTCCCTCAAAATAAGTATCTGATTTATGTAACAGATATACGTGTTATTTTTTTCGTCGAGACTTGGATAAAATAAATCTTGTGTAATGTTTTATTGGATAATAAATATGCGTTAGCATTAATGTAAATAATGTTCGTACGCAAATTCGTACGACTGTATAATTTACTGTAAATTTATTAATATAAATAATTATATTCATTAATTTTATGATAACTTATATTTTGTTAGATTTATTGTTTCGTTTATATTTGTTTTTACATTAAAAGAGATCAAGTATGAAAACGTAAATCTGCTTCTTAAAATTTGAGGATGTAGATAACACTATGGATTTAGGCACCGACTCCCAGGTACACAGATAAATATTTAGAGTTGGTTTCGAGACAGATTTCAAGAGCTAATATTTGTTCATACTTCAGATCTCGTCATCTGTAGCGCTAGCAAATATAAATTGTAAACGTTAACTCGAATTTAGTTGGAAATATTTACATAAAAAATAGTAGCTAAGAAACATATTGAACACAAAGTATAAACCCTACTTCTGTGTTTCTTTTTTGGCAGAGTTGGTACAAGATGTCTGGGATCAATTGTACCGGTACTCAGCCCCCCTGAATTTCCATTGGAAAATGAACCTATTCTTAGTTATAAGAAGGGCAGCCCCGAGAGGGCTGAATTGGAGAAGGTTTTGGATAAAATGGCCAACGAATGCGAAGAAGTGCCATTAGTCATTGGAAATGAAGAAATTAAATCTGACTTGCGTAGATATCAAGTTATGGTAAGTTACATAGTGTGGCGATAGAGAGATGATAATTCAAAAATATTGAAGTACATATATCAATAATTGTAACGTTCTTTTGTTTAGCCGCACAATCACAAAGCAAAAATAGCCAAGTACCACTGGGCAACACCTGATCTAGTCAAGAAAGCGATCGACGTTGCTGTCAAGGCTCAGCGCGAATGGGAAAAATGTCCAATTGATAAACGTTTAGAAATCTGGTTGAAGGCTGCCGATCTCATGGCGAACAAGTACAGGCAGCAATTGAATGCTTCCACTATGCTTGGCCAAAGCAAAACAGTTATTCAAGCGGAGATAGACAGCGCAGCAGAATTAATCGACTTCTTCAAGATGCACGCGTACTTTCTCAAAGAAAGTCTCAAGTATCAACCAATTTCACCGGATCGTAAAGAAACTTTGAACTCTATGAGGTATCGTGGAATGGATGGCTTTGTTGCAGCAGTATCTCCGTTCAACTTCACTGCCATTGGTGGTAATCTTAGCTACACACCTGCTCTAATGGTTTGCATTTTTTTTTCAATTACTTCCCTTGCTGTAGCTTCTATTCTGCCAATAAATTGAAGGGGTATTCTAGCAGAAGTGTGCATTTTTAGTTAAAAACTGGCCGTGTAGTTTAGGTTTCCTAAGGCTGGGGTCGGATGCCGAAATAACGCATCGAACGATGATCGTGACGTGCGAAAATAATTGAAAAAGTTGCTCGTCTCACCCCGACTTAATTAGGATTTTTTTTTATCAGTTCCATTGGAATATCCCTTTAAGTGCTGGATGCTCGAATACATAAATAAGACGAATTTTTCTTAGGGTAACGCTGTTCTTTGGAAACCATCCGATACTGCCCTACTTTCTAATTGGTGGATCTTCAAGATATGTAGAGAAGCCGGTGTACCAGCAGGTGTAGTGAATTTCGTGCCCTGCGAAGGTCCTGTTTTTGGAGACACTATCACTGCCTCGCCGTATTTGTCTGGACTTAACTTCACTGGATCAGTGCCGACGTTTAATCGTTTATGGATGCAAGTTGGTCAGAATTTGGGGAAGTACAAGAACTATCCAAAATTAGTAGGTGAATGTGGCGGAAAAAATTTCCATTTCGTACACCCAAGTGCTGATGTAGAATCAGTAGCCAATGGGACCATAAGAAGCTCATTCGAATTCAATGGTCAGAAATGTTCTGCTTGCAGTCGAATGTATGTTCCAGAATCTATATGGCCTAAGGTATGTTTTTTTATATATTTTATATATTATTATACATTTTCATTATTAAACGTTACTCATTTCTTTTATAGCTAAAAGAACGTCTTTTATCTATTCGTGATAAACTGAAGGTTGGAGATGTTAGAGATTTTACTGTGTTCACTGGAGCCGTTATAGATGCTGTTGCGTTTAAGAGAATTACTGGTTACATCAAACACGCGGAGAAATCTCCGAATTTAGAAATCATTGGCGGTGGAAAATACGATGATTCGTACGTTTGCTTTACTTATTGTTCATCGCATATGTATATGTATTGTTACACGGTATATATGTTCTTTTTCTAGTTGCGGATACTTTATCGATCCTACAATAGTGGTGTCAAAGGATCCAAAAGATAAGATTATGACAGAGGAAATATTTGGGCCTCTGTTAACGATTTACGTTTACAAAGACTCGAATCTCGACGATACCATGAAACTTGTCGAATCGTCGACACCTTATGCTTTAACTGGAGCGATATTTGCACAAGATGAGTAAGTACATATACTTCGATTTAAATTGTAATCGTTTAACCTGAGTCTGGCTTTATCGTCTTCCGTTTTTCTTCAGAAAATGGGCAAGAAAGGCGCTCGAAGAGTTCAAGTACACAGCTGGTAATTTTTACATTAACGACAAATCAACTGGATCGGTTGTGGGTCAACAACCTTTTGGCGGTAGCCGAATGTCTGGTACAAACGACAAAGCTGGTGGTCCTCACTATGTTCTTCGTTGGGCGTCGCCGCAGTCGATCAAAGAAACGTTTGTTCCGTTGCGCGAGTATGATTATCCGTACATGAAATCTTAGATGTAAGTACACGACATGCATTAATCAACCGAATATGTACATATATTTTGTGCAGTAGCAGTATCCTCTATTGCTAAAGTGAAAAAATGCTGTTGTTCATAGATGATCGATCCGATCGATGAAATATTCTGATGCATTTCCTTTTACGTGGGCTCACCACGTATAAGCAGCGCTGTTTGCACCCATGATGCAAGTGACTCGCGCTTCGTAGGAATTTATACTATAAAAAGCGTACTGCTTATACTCACACACAGAGAAAGAGAGAGAGAGACACACACACATATATACACATACGATCACTGATAATGATAACATATAATTTGTACAGAGTGTGCAGTGATTCATATCTGTCCATACTGATTGTTTAGTATTTTTGTTTGGACATTAAACCAGTTACGGTCTGATCGATTAGATTGACGTCACGAGACAAGTATTACTTGTGAACCGCTTTCGAAGCTGCAACACAAGCTCACCTTATTATTCGCTGCCAATAGACAAGGATAATATTATGTAACTCGCGGCATGTAGAGTCAATATATTGTTAAGATCGATTTTCAGTACAATAATATTTTAATATCTCAGGAATATGTGTATACATGATCGCAGACGGAGAGAGGCATTTCAGTTTTTCGATCATAGATTGCAGTTTTGCATGGAAACTTTTATAATCATAATAGCGAACTACGAATATCGTTAACAAATTGTACAAGACGAATTGAAGAACAAAATATCCTGGGCGTATCTGGGAATTGTGATGAATGCGTACTAGTTAGAAAAACCATGCCATTGTGTTTTTCTGACCTCAACCTCTTTTTTACTATTCTTACACGCGGATCGTTTTCACATAGCGATATATTTATGCGCATCCTGAATTCATTTTACTGTGTAATTCATGAGACAATATGTAGATGCGGGACAAACACAGTAAAATGCAAAAGTTACCCTTAAATTACGTTGTAGCGGCCGATCGTCGATCGATCGGGCATGTTATTGTTGACAGTGTGATTGAGGCATTTAGAGTCTTATAAGTCGAACATTGATTACTAGATGAATATACAATAATATCTTAGATGTTGTGGCTGATGTTATAATGTAATTTATTTTAAATGTACTATAGCAATAAAACACTGTACGATTATACATTTTCTCGTATTTGATTTACTGGTATGCTCGCACCGTGCGAGCCGCGAGCGGCTCATGTTATGCGAGTACATGTCACCGACGAGTACCAGTACCTCGTTAGTAACCTAGTGCATACCACCCAGCAGGGCCTAGCACCTCAGTGGCCTTCTGCACCGACGGCGATGAGATAGCGTTGCTGGCCTTCTGTCACCGACGAACAGTATCACGTATCTCGTCGGTGCTAAAGTCGGTGCTTTCAGTGTTTTGCAGTGGGTGGTGCCACCAGCTCTGTCTCTAAATTTCATCCAGTTTCAGCGATTTTTCATGGATGGCCCACCGATCTATGCAAAAAGTACAGATTTTATGCACCAACTATAAATCATTCTTATCGGAATATGCATTGTATCTTATAACCAAACCGGAACAAATCATTTGTAACCACATACAAACTATTACAAACAATCAATACGACCCGTCCCTCTTTGTCTGATAGATGCGACACTCAAAATGTGTTATACATTTTTTCGCCATTCAGTTAGAAAAAAAAAATCGTGCCGGTTGAAACGGCGGCGGATCCGCAGCTTACTAATTAAGGAACCAAACGCATTGTTCTAAATTGAATGTTGGAAATGTAACGTGACCGGTAAGAGTCTCGAACCAAAACGGCGACGCCCCACGCGTTAAACCAAACAATGAGTGTGAAACCAGACTTAACTTTGCGTTTTTTAATTGCGATTTTCAAGTTACCGCTCTGGTAACGACCTCGCTCTCCATTATAATTCTACGTACAGTCAGGATGGCTGGCTCTTGGTCGCAGCATTCGCTATTTCCGTTGACACACTTCGATCCTCGCGTTCATTCGTCTTCTTCCTCCATCTCCTTCTCTTTCTCTCTGCGAACGGCGCATCGCGTTGATCGCGGCGCTTTGACAAGCTGGAATTGTGAGGGAGCTGGAGGGTTGACACTGGAAGACACCGACGGAAGAAGAGGGATTCGACGGCTTAGGAGAAATCGCCGTTAATGGCTCGGCCGAAGGATTTCCTGGCGTTCGTCCCGAGCTTTTTTACGGCGGGTTTCCGGCCGGTCCCCGATCTAAAGCGCTCACTCAAATCAAGATTCTCACCTTTTCAACGGCAGATGAGCCGGATGGCCAACCCCGGACCCCCTCTTTCGTCGCCCCTGCCCCAGGAGGAGCTTCCGCGCTTCCCAGCTTTTTTCTTCATCCATCTTTCGCCCATCTCTCGCCGTCTTCGTTCTCGATCCGTCCTGTCTTTGCTTTTTCGAGAGTCGAGCCCTTTCAGGACCTCACGGGTTTTTTCCGTGGTGCTAAATGGCCAGTTTTTCGGCGGACCGGCTAACCGGCTAACCGCGCGTCCGACCATCGTGTTCCACCGACGACGAGAAAAGAGCTTTCTTCACGGTAATCTGAAATTGACGTAATGATGATGGATCTCCTCGACGATGAAATTAACAGCCCTTGTCCTCGCCCGGCTCTGGCAAAAATAACCGGGGAATTGGAAAATCGGGATTCACCTGAACAACCTACAATTTTTCGTGTACTCTAACTGTACGTAAAGTCGCATCAATCGAATTTCTCAAATTAGTCATTGAGATTCCGAGATGTAGAGTAGAAAACTGCAAAAAAGAGTTGGATATTTTTCGACGTTGAAACGGGCTAGAGTCCTAAAAAGAACCGGTGGTCCAGTGGTCGAGGTTCAGGAGTCCTCGAAGATCGCCGAAAGAGCTGGGTAATCTCTAGAACCGACTAGGAAGACTCATGGACCATTACAGGTCCCTAATGACTACGAAGGCAAATCTTCTTTAACCCTTGTGGTCTTTAATCATTTTCAGAAGTTATTCCGGCGGGTTCGAATTAAATGAAAAGGTAATCAGGACTAACAAGGAAATTGAAAATGAAACGAAATCGCGAACGGCTGAACGGCGATAAAAGAATTTTAGTGGTACGTAGCGGCTCTCTCGGGGGACTCTGCGTGTTCCCCGTAGCCGCTGTCGATCGCGATAGATCCCGGGCAAAAGAGATCTACGAGGATCCGCGAGCATCGGCGAGGATTCTAACCGAATAAAATCGAATGGTTACCAATCGCAGCCTCACAAATCGAAAGTTAAAGCGTTCGGATCGTATCAATTGTTCTTCCGTCTCATCGCTGCCGCTATCTTCGATCTTACACGAACTTTGCAAAGTTCTCCGCGTTTTGGGCGCCACGCCTGGCAAATGATACCCGATCACGCGATACTATTCAGGAATCTATTGAAATTTATGTGCCCGATGAGTTAGGTTTGCGCCGCCATTAAGCAGCGGAACGATAGAACTTAATAACAGAAACTATTAGAAAGTTTCAATGACTGGAGAAACTCGCTGTGATTCCTAAACCGAAGATCAATCGTTGGGCAACTTCGCCGTTCTATTTAAAGAACGCGCGCTTTCAACCAATTTTTAAAACTCGTTGAACGTTTCATTCCTCGTTTCGATCGATCTTCCCACTTACTATATTTTCCAGTCTACAGTCCGTTGTTTCTGTAACACGTACAATCATCTTTCGCGTATCAATGTTCTACTTTGTCCTCTACAAATTGAACTAGACGAAATCGAGTAAAAGCGATGTTTAAATATTAGGTTGTCGAATATGAAATGATCCATTTACAACAGTTAACGTTTAAACAAACGGAAATGTTCGCATAAAAAAGCTATCGATCAAAATACGCACATTGAAGAGGGTAGCAGGGTGGTCGGACAGCAACTAGGCGGGCTGTAGCTTTTGAAAATTGAATTCCGACGAGGGTTTTCGCGGAAAACGCACCGCGGTGTCGTTGAATATTTATCGGGGTCACGGTGCCGCATCACGGCCACGCTTTCTCAAGGGGGTGGCACGACTAATAGGAATGTTAAACGTCAATCAAAGGAACGGGCGCGGGCGGTTAGCAGGCCGGAAGAAGCATCTCGTGGCACGTGAACCCCAAGACTCGGGGAACCGTAATAGGATGCAATTTAGAAACGGTCGAAACAGACAATACCGCGTCCTTCGGAGCGTAAATCATGCGGCGGCAGGCCGGGGAAACTGTAGGAGGAAAATGGAGGGTAGAAGTGCATATCTTAATTACAATATTCCCACGGGCTGAACACAGAACTCTTGCCCGGTTCGCCGACCATCCCTTAGCCTTTCCACCAGGAGCCGGTAGGAATTTAATTAATTTGCCAGTGGCAAGCAGGCTTGCTCCTTGTCGCCACTCTGAAATATTGTATCCGTCCCACCCTTTAAAACCCAACACCCAACCCTCGAGTACGGCATATCGCCTTTGCTCTTCGCTCTCGAAACCACCCCCACCCCCACCCCCACCGAGCTCGATGTTGGCTCGTGTTCTTGCAACGCTAGATGCACACCGACCAGGACACCTTGGGTTGTTCGGATATTATTGAATTTCACTTAGATATTGACACGCGAGCACATCCGACGTACAATCGCGTCGAGGACTCCGCCGCGCCTCGATTACCTTGTCTCCGGCGCGGTGGCGCGACGGAATCGAGCACGTTCATTATCCGACTAATAAAAACGGATCGAGGGCTTTCGGCTCTAACGCTAGTTATTTAGACTTCGTACAATTTTTATCCCAATATACCTCGATGAAAAAGTTGAAAGAAAATACTAGGAAGAAGTCATTTCGACTGGTCCGATAGTTCTAAATAGTTAATTTAAAAACGGGGTTGTTCCAAACCTGTTCGATCGTGACCAGCGAATGGAGTAGTTATTATTAATTATTAGACTGCGTATCTTTATGCAAAATGCAATTTTTACACATCAATTGCAAAGTATAGGAACTAAATAAAAATTTATATTTCTCATTAATAATTTTTATATGTTAAAGATAGTATATCTGCATTGTTAAATTCTTTCAATCTTTTCACTGTTTTGAACGACTCCTACTCGTTTTTGTCATAAATGCATAAAATCCGCAGTCTATTTATTGTACACAACGTTATAATAATAAGAGAATTTTCGCAAGACGGCCCGGATGAATTTTTCTAAAATCGAACGACGCAAACATTTCAACCCCGCGTCTTTCATAATTGAAACGCAGGGGATACGCGGGGGTGGATTGGGGTGGCCGAATTCCGTACAAGATCGAAGATAATGGTAGCGATGAGACGGAAGAGAGTCGATCAGAGAAGTCACTTATCGACCGTAGGAAGCAGTTTAACGGTTCGTTACGAACGGAATTCCTCGATATTTTATCTTTTGCCAACCTTTCTGCCCGTCGAGCAAAGAGAATGACGCTTCAAGGAAGATCGAACGAAATCGGCGCGACGGCGCACCCCACGCCGTGCCCTATTCGTGAAACGCGAATTCTTGTTGTTAGCATTCGGTTCATCTCCTTTGCTTCATTCCTTGGAGCCTTTTAATCCACGATTAGAAGCAAAATATTTTGACGTGCGATCTGTTCATTTTCTCCTTCATTCCGTTCAAATTTCCGTTCGAGGAGCCATTATACGCGCGCCGCAAATGTACAAAACGTGCCTCTGTCTTGTAAAGCGCTATTCATCTACCTATATCACTAGACATCGTGCCATTCGAATGGCCGATTCAATGTCTGCCACGGAATCGATTCGTTTCCCTCGAGCTACTCACGTACCGAGTATACTTAGGCAATAAAGTCAATCGATAAGATAACTACAGACTCTGGGAACTTGTACGAACAGGCTGAAGGTTCGTAGGAGCAAAGAAGAAGTTCTACGTGTTTACCGATTATGATCCGGCGCGGTGCGGCAGCTGGATCTGTTTTTGTCTTTGAATCTACATCGGGCAGAGTGTTCGCGAGGTATGCGAAGGAATACTTCTGTTATAGGAGCCGATAGAGGTCCTTTTTATGCTAGATGGAGTTCGATTCGATCGCGATCGTGTTTGATCACCTTGTGTTTTCGACGTCAGCCCGGCACGAAATAAAGCTCGAACAAATTATATTTCTCGGTCCACGCGTTCCTCTCCAAACACCGGGGCCAGTCTTGTCGTCTCGCTTTTCTGGTCCTTTCTTTTTCCTTTCTTTGTCCTTTCTCTTCCTTTTGGCGTCCGGTGTCGTTTTAATCTTCCGAGTCGCCTTCTCCGGGAGATTTATCCCTCGTGATTCGTTGACCGCCTCGGAGCAACGACGGAGGCGTCTTCTTTCCGTTGCGTGTTGGTCTCGACACGTTTAAAAGCAGCAGAGACTTCGCTGACTTTGTACGAGGAAAAGAACTCTGTCACCCGTCCAGACAAAGGCGTGTCTCGAACGTGACAGCTGCGCTCCATTCGATTCCGTTTCAATCGTCCGCCATTTTTCCCGATTGCCCCGGCGCGGCACGGCGGCTGGAAAATCGGCTAACGCTTTCACTTGTTCGGTAAATAGTCGATCATTCTGTTGCGCGTAGCGTTCTAGCAATATTGATAACCGAAATGTATCCCGTACGAATACAGTCCTATATTTCCGAACAGATGCTTAGTTTGTTCGTTCAACGAGTTTTCACTAAAACGATTAAATAAATTTGTTGATTATAACAGTGGCTTTAGATTTTGAACTAGTTTCGGATTTGTCCGGTCGATTGAAATACCCAAAAATATGCGCGAAAATATATATAATGAATAGACTGCGGGTCTTTATACGTTTATAGCAAAATTGAGTAGATGAAATTCGTAATTGTTGGATAATTTAAAAAATTGAAGATGTCAATATATGATTTATCCTCTGTTAAAATCATTTAGGGAAGAAATAACATTCGATTTAGTTTCTGTTTCTTGCAATGGATGCAGACAATTTTTATTTTGCACGAAGATCCGCAGTCTAATAATGAATTTACTATTTCAAACGGGCCAAGAATCTGAGTTTTGGTATGTCGATATGTCGCCGCGAAATTGATTACTTCGTTGGAACTTAGAAAGCTCCTCGACACTTGAAATTGATGCGGCTAATAATCCAGGCAGCGATATATCGCGCGCTAATACAGCATCGTGTTAAGTCCTCGTCTGATTTCGCCGTGTTGGCGGCTGTTGAGTCCTCATTGACAGTATGATTTAATACGCTCAGTGATCCAGGCAGTTGATACCCGCGTATTAGCAACGATGTGCTCCGTAGGTGCGACCTCGTTTGCGAGCTTCCGTGATCAGGTTCGCGGTCTATCGATCATTCTTCAACGAGCCCGAAATTTCACTTTTCCTCGTACCTTTCGAAAAGCGTAGCCGAACCTATAAACAGTACAACGCATTAACCCTTTGCGGTCGGAGCTATTTTAACTCGAAAATTAAACGTTTCTTCTGACCTACAATATTTCCATTCTCTATGATTTTTTAAATTTGATAAATATGAAATTGATATAATACCTCATACAATACTTAAATTTGTAGTAATTGGTTAGATACTGACATATCTGATAGTGTAAACAATTATTTAAATAATAGTACAACAATTTTTAGTGGCGCCGCAGAGGCGCCACTCGACCGCTAAGGGTTAAACGTAGGCTTTTAAATTAGAACTGGTCACAGTAAATTGGATACTCTGCAGTAGCAGAGTATACGTTAGAAATAAATGATAATTCTTCAGTTTTCCTGGTAATGTAAACGGAACATTGTTTACAAATTTTCAATGCAATTGGTAAGGAAAATTCGAATATTTTACGATCATCGACGATCGCTAAAATGACTTTTAACCAGCTAGGTTGGCGACGGTAACACAATGAATTAGCAGCGTCCCCGGCAGCCTCGTTTTTACCTTTCGACGAGTTAGGAGAGGCTGGGAAAGCCCAGAAGGTGGTCGCGAGGTGCGAAAGCGTACTCAAAGTATCGAGAAGCTGGCTGGAGTCGAATAAAGAGAAAAAACGAGACTGTACAAGCGAGTGAGAACGAGAGGAAGAGAAATGGAGAAAGAGGAGGAGGTAGCCACCGTCGATGGAGGCGGGTAGGAGTTTTCCCAGGGAAAAACACGTCTTCGTCTATTTCCCGGGCGGAGGGAATTCGTTGTGTTTTTAAATGAAGTTAGCCTGCGGGAGAGGCGTACACCAAAACTTTTTCTTACCGTCGCGTCGTCGTCGCTTTCTTCGGTATTTCGCACCCCCCTCCCCCCTTAACCAACCCCTTTCCGCGTTTCTTTCACTGAGAAAGCCTATCACGATCATTTCGAAAGGACAGAAAAAACGCGAAAGAACGTCGTCGGTGAAACGTTCTTCCGGGGGTTTCACCGTCCAATTATGCGTCCGCGTTTCCGCTCGACGGAAATTAAACGCGATTTATGTAACTGGTTTTGCTTGTTCGACTTGTTGTTAATGCCCCTCACGGCGTCGCCTTCTTTCACGGATCTTCGGTGGAGGCGTTCAACGAAATCGGCCCTGGCGATAATTAATTAGTGGGGATAGTCGAAACGAAACGAGATTATTTTTTCATAGAGGAAGACACAAGTTTGATAGCAGAGGTTGACTCGTCGGCGAACCTTTACCAGTGCGTACAAAAATGTTGTAATCCGATCCAAACCGTTTCGCAATCTGGAAAAGGAGAAAATGAATCTAGCGGTTTTCGCGTATTTTCCGACATTTTCTAAAACGGTGTTTTTGGCCGAAAAAAAACGGAAAAAAATTTTGACCTGATTCAACTAAATCGAATATCCTTTTTCGTACGCTGCTTCGTTTATTCAGCAGTATTTTCAAAAAGAGAATAGTGGTTATTACGGGAACGACGGAAAATGAATAAATGGGCGAAACGTGTTCATATTATGAAAATCGACGATACTTCAATGGTCATAATGTGAAAACTAATACATACATTGTCTTCTTCCATATGAATGAACGTTAAAGATATATTCATTATAATTATAACGATGGACTGCCGTAAAATATTTTCTTTTCGGTATTAAATCGAGTACTTGTTTCGAATGTGGCTGATGCTATCTCGATAATCGGCTGAATTCGTTTGATCGGCTGATATTTGTCAGGGGGTTGAATTAACGGGGATTTATTTTGCGAGGGGAATATACAGTGGGGTAGGGGGTAGCATGTTACCGTTTTTCGTGTGTACTCGACGTCGTGTAAACGAAACGATGCTCGTAACGTGACGATACCAGATTCCGGGCTCTTAGGCTCGCGTTCGTTTATATTCAAAGGTCCATTAGCGGGCCGCGTTAATTAATATTTAACTTTCTCCGGCGAGGCAAAGGGTGTTTATTACGCTTTGTATCAGGTATCTGCAAACTAAACTCGGAGGGATGTGGCCGCGATGGCTTACTTCGGTTAATTTCCAATTTGTATATGGAAGCTGATTGAACGGCCTCCGTATTTAGAGCGTTGCCGCGCTTCGTTTCCACTCAACGGGTTGATAGGTAAACAATCCACTTAATTATTGACGCGCATGGCATTTTTAGAGAACAATATGTATAGCGAGAGTTTCTCTGCAGTGAATACTTCCAATCCCCGAGTGTCGTTCACCATTCGACGAGTCGCCTCGGCATTCAAACATTCCAGTTTTAATAAGGTTAACTTGGCAAAAAGTCGATTCTCCAAAAAATTCTACAGCTTCAGCTTTAAAAATCATATCTGGTGAAAAACGGCGTTAATGTTTTAGTTTCGTACTTTTTAATCACGGTCCGCGGATTCGCCGATACATTCGGTCAGAAACACACGCTTCACGCTCCCGCTATTTATACCGGGCAAAGCGCAGCGTGTGGTTCGAAAGTACTTGGTCTGTATTTATAGCGGACAGTATTCAAGGAGTCTCGGCTCTCACGATATCTCCGGATGATCGAGGTTCGGACTCTTCAATTAAACACGGCCGCCGCGGTGCGGCAGATCGTTCGCGTAACTCCCTCGTGATGCTTCTTTGTGTCTGTCTGTCTGTGTGTCCACACGCACGCGGAGAAAGAGAGACAGGTTTAAAGGAGGTCGCTCGAAGGTGGCAAGAACTCATTTCGTGGCTGCAACTTTATGGAGATCGATGATTCGGAAATAAAAGCTCCGCTATATCCAGCGGGGCTCGAGTGCCTCGCAGACACCCGGTTGGGTCCGGCACCCGAGTACTCGAAGATTTGCCTATTCCATTACGAACCCACCCCCCGCGCAACCCTCTTCTTCCGATTCGATATCTTCCGGGGGCTTTAGCATCTCGTCGCGCCTCGTCCGAGGAACCATACCACCCGGCACAATCAAACTTGCCGATGAATATAAATGCCATGGGCAAAGCGGACGGCTTAACGACGCTCCCAGACAGACCCGCTTTCGACTTTCTGCTAGCCATCGATCTCGCTTCTTCGCCGTTTATCCGTTAAATCTGTCCCACCACCTTCCGAAGGCCTGCCGAAAATTCAGGCAGCCTATTCGTCCTGTTCACTAACTCGATAACGATGGTAAACACGTTCGTCGTTTTATGCATCGATCTTTTTGTCATCGTTCTTAATCGTCGTTACATTAAGGATTTTCTGGAGGTACAGGGGAGACAAAAGTACAAGAAATTCGAAATCTATCAATATATTGGCAATGAAAGCCATTCATGAGTATATGTTGCATGAAAAAAATAGATTAATTTAAAAGCTTTCGTTTAATTAGTAAATTTCATGTTATATTTATTTGTTTAATCGAATTGTCTTCATATTATAAAAAATTGTAAGTGACTTCTGCGATGATTGTACCCCCTGATTTGAACTTTAAGATAATAAATTTGTGATATTCAATATATATAATTACGCAATAAAAAGTTGGAAATAAATATTTAAATAAATTAAAAATACTTCAGAAAGCAATATTCATTTGAAGGATTTGGAGTAGAATTTAATGAATTCTCCATAAGAACACGTGTTAAAATGTACAAACTTTAAGTTGCTATAAATATTAAACGGTGTAGTGAATCGAACCCAAACTTTGGTAATTGCATTAATTTAGTAAGAATTATATCTTGTCAAATTTTCAAAGATTTTATTGAGTTTTTATATACCTCCAGAACATCCTTAATTGTTGGTGTTGTTATGATAATTTACTACAGCAAAAACAAAAACAGGATTTTCTTTCGTCTTAAGCCTGGAACTGTACTTTGGGTCTCAGAAACTCAGATCGTCATTAATTATAATGTGACATGCGCGTGAGTGTTTGCATTTTAGTGAAACATCGAGGTGGGATATTGAACAATTAAGTATTTACATTTTCTGCTTTTGTTTTTCTAAAAAAGAACTTTGGGTTTCTAAGAACCGAGTGTGAAGTACATGTCTCAAAAAATAAGTGTGATGTTCCAGGATTAAAAGAAGGCACAGTCCGAAGGCTGTTTAGTAGATTTTCTTTGGAGTGTTCTCCACGAGCCTAGCTGGAACAGGAGCATATTTCACGACAAATAAGGCGGTGTTCGCCGCGTAACTGTCCGATTATCGCAATTCCATTTTCCGGCGATCGAACGCCTGAAATTTTCCCCGCAGACATTGTTGGAGGACGTGAAAGCACGCGCAAGGGGCGAGGACGCCGCGGCGCAGCGGGGCGACGAATCCAAGAACTTTGCTCTATGGCAAATCGACTTGTCGCGAAATCCTATTGCTGCCTCCTGCATGTTTCCAGCGTTCTTCTCGTTTTTCCCATCCCTGAAACCCGATAAAACCTCGTTCGACGCCGTGCTCAAATTTTCGAGGCGCTTAGTCCCGCGATGCTCACCTGAATCGGATTCCCAACAATGAAAGCTTCTATTCGCCGCAATCATTTCCCGGATTGCTGTTCGGGAATACCGAATGCGGTCGGTCATAGTTCCGTTCAAGGAATTAAATCTTTTTATGTTTAACGAAAAAGGCGACCAATCATAGCGATTCGCTATGTTGATTATTCTTTTGTTTCTATGTAGAACACACAATTCTAGGTCTTTCGTGAAATCTTTAGAAGAAACTATGTACATTATGCATTCTTTTGAAATTCTAGAAGGTTGCTAGAAATACCAAGAGTATTATGCATTGTGCATATCATTAATTATAGACGCACGAAGATACGTGTTCCGATGGGAAAAATATATGCACGGGACACACAGTTCAGAATGGATTTTCATGAAATTTTGCGATGAAAATTCATAGGCGGTTAGAACTGTGTTACGCGTCTCAGTCGCGAATATTACGCCATGGCACCGTTTGCATCACCCGAGAAACGCGGATTCAAGAAGAATCGCGATATTTTTTCCTTTGTAGAAAGGCAAATGTCCGCGAATCGCCCGAGATCTTTAAAATTCAAATTTATGAAAACTTGGACAGCGATGTGTGTATCGACAGTAACAAATGATGAACAGTCTTGAGAAGCAACGATTTTTTTAAAATTATTTCGCGAGATCAGAAATTATATTTGTTTATTACGAACTTGATGACGTTGAAAATAAAATCAAAATCCTATTATAGCTTGATAAAGAGATTTACATGGTTCTGTACTGCGCATATATTTGCATCTGCTATAAACGCGGTCTATTCATGAAAGTTCATTTTTCTTCCTCCGGCATCAACATCGCATTATTACATACAATTTATATTATAACAGGATGCGAAGAGATTGTAGCAATAAATGGATGCGTTAAACCAAAAATTTGCATAACGTTTCAAAATTTACGAACATCTTTTCGAATTTTGTGGCATTAGCAGCGTGCTTGAAAGATAAGGTAGTTGAGCAAAATGTTAAACAAATTACGCAACTTGCGATTTCCAAAAAGCGAAACCTATTAAGACAACAAAATTTAAAGAATCAATGATTAAATGATGAATTAACAATTCAATGATTACAAAAAATATATTTATTACGATAATTACACTGTCCAACAACAAAAATGTTTCCATATAACTGTTGGGTAGATCTTATAGAGTTTTTCGCGCTGATTCCAAATCTGGTCTTAATTTTTCTCCTACACTCACAGTTTTTAAGAAACATGAGTTTGAAAAAAAGACATATTTTTCGACTTTGAATAAATATTGTGATGTTTTTATATAAGATATTTTATTGTTCTTTACAGCGAAAAATTTTAAAATTAAGACCAGATTCGTAATCAGCGCGAAAAACTCTATAAGGTCCACCCAACAGTTATATGGATACATGAAAAAAGTTAAAATTTGCTGGACAGTGTTATCAGTAGGTGAGAATAATTTTAAATGAATTTTCGTGGAAATTTCATTCGAATATCTTTAATGGTTATAGAACCGTTATAGAAAAATGCCAGGTTGACAGTAGTCAACCCCGTTGCCTTTCTGTGACGTTGTCCCCTCACCATCCCGCTTCGGCTGAGGCAGGCACGAGGCACGCGTCGCCTCTTCGCTCAGCGGTCAAAATGTTCTGTCACGAATGAATTTCGGTTGATTTCACTATTGCCAAATATACCGATATTTCGCGACCGTTTCACGTTTTTTCTACATTTCTACAGGTAGATAGGAAAACTGCACTCCCCTTACTTAACATCCCCTCCCAGAGGGGACGAAACTTACCAGGGGACGCGGACGAGGATTTTACTCACAAAAAACGCCTGAGCTGGCCGAGAAAATTTTTCGGGCGCGGGCCAGGCAAACAATACATGTTGCCTCGCTGGGCCGCGGCGAACAACGCGTTATCGCATTGCTTGCCTCATCCGGCCGCTTCAGACCATGGATTTGCTCATAATTATTTAACGGTTCATTTCTACAAGGAAGTTCTACAGGATTTCTTTAAACGAAATTTTCTTTATAAGACCTGACCCTTGAGCGTAGACGCAGTTCTGATAAAGTATGACGAGTGGAGTGTAAAAGGCGCTGGGATAAGAAAACGCTGCGTCCAGACGCGCAAAGGTAATCCCAGCTTTAAACTGCTACAGAATATCGCTAATAGCCCTGCATAAAGCGGGCGTGTGTGCATTTATTATATAATACATACATTGTCTGAGAAGATTCGTCGACAACGTTTTAAATAGGAGCCGTGGTAATGGATAGAAGGAGCTGGATAGGAGGTAGCGGTCCCACAGGATAGCTTCCTAGGAATTGCGTCTATTTATTGATCGTCCGCTGCACTGGAATATTCAGTCGAACCTTGGCCTCCATCCACCTTCAGCCTACCTTTCCATGATCCTCGTCTTTGGGTACGATTGCCTCCATTTTCTCAATGACGGCGGCTTTGATAATGTAAGGGATGGAGACAGATAGCTGGGAGATAGAAGTACCTCGCAGACGAACTGGTTCACAGGATATAATGAATTGTCGGATCGATCCACAAATTGCATGAATTTTTCCATTATCCTTTAAATCAATATTTAACGAAATCCATTTCCTTCCTGCGAAAAGCCACTTGAAATTTCGAAATCTTTGTCTCTGTATGTTCCACTTTTTTTTTATACTTGACATCGCTCGAATATTTGGAAAAGTATTCGCCGTAGAGATAATTTTGGTCCACGTACTCGAGTGATCCATTACCGATTGTTGCGCGCCGCGTCGCGCCTCGTCGTTGTTCGAAATGGAGGACTTGAATTAATTTGATTGGTGGAACGATACCACGGGAAGAAATCGAAGGGGAAAGGGTCCGATACGGATCGGTAGTAGGTACGGCAGCTGGGAGAAGTGAAGCTCTCCTGGCTGTGCTATTAGCTCTTAAGCTAAGCCGGATATTCCAGACCGGAAGCTGGCAGTCGCAGAGCCATGGCGAAAAAAACTCGGTCGAGGAGAGCGCAGAAGATGGAAGGTGGGCTGCACGAGGAGAGAAAAGGATTTATAGGGATCCAGCAGCGAACGCGCTCCCACGTGGCCCGCATGGCGATAGTTTGTTTTACGTCTTCTATGAACTTCCTACGGAGAATTCAATTAAACCTAATGTTCATTATTGGCGATCCGGAAATCTCCTCCTTTCCTTATCGTTAATTACAATCTACCGTCTCTTATTCCGGGAAATTCCGAATTCCGCAAACCGCTGAGCCCTCGTTTATTCATAAAGAATTGTCGGATTCGGTTACATGGATTTTATAGTAATTAATTTTTACATTCTTTTACTCGTCACACGACAATCCTTACGATAATTTATTACACGTCTTAATTCGTCGATAGAAAAACGATGTTTTCCAATCGATTTGAAAGGAAATTCCAAAGATCGCGAAGAACAACGTTTGATCGGAGCAGCTTCGGTCTTCCTTCTCTCTTCGATCTTCGAAGATCCCCGAAGATCTTCGGCAATTCTTTTTCGTCCCTCCGAACGTCAAAGATGCGTTTAAACCGATCGGACCCGTGTCCAATCTATCCTCTCTCTCCTCCTTCTTCTGAAAGAGGCCTATAGCTGTTCCGCCTTCGGCTAGTCCGGTCCCTAAACGCGCCTAACCGAAGACAAATCGTATTTGCGAGAGAGTTCGATCTTTTTGGCGAATCTCCGATTGACCCGGGCATTCTTCTCCTGGCCAGTGATTACGGCTTTGATAGTATCCGGGTTGGCGCTGTTGTCGGACGACGGGGCGCGATCCTGTTCGTGCTGCTCGCCGGACGTTTCGGTGAATCTCTCGACGGTGGAGGGTCTGCGGAGCTGCCTGGTCACAAAGTGATCCAACGGATTAAGATACTCAATTTCCAGCTTCCTCGATACCTCCGGACCGTTCAGCGGTAGTTCGCTCTCTTTGACGAAGTCAAAGAGACCGGCCATGCTCGGCCCGATCACGCTCGTCCTCGAGTCCAGCAGATGCAGTTGCATCGAGTTTAGCACCACCTCTCCGGGTGGATACCTGGACCCGTAATGGTCGCGCAAGCATGTCTCGAACGCTTTGTGCCGGTAGGAGCTGTACGTCCAGCCGATGTCCACCACCGGCAGCACCTTGTCCGTTTTAACGAACGTGAACGAATGCTTCGCCTCCGGTGTTGCAGTCCTGAACGATTTCTTCGACTCGATCCTTGTACCGGACGAGACCCGCGGCAATGCCGGCGTCGACGAAACGCTCCTCAGGTTGGTTAACGATATCTTCGACTCCGACTTTGACTCGAACGTGGAACGATCCCTCGAATAGTGCTCCAACAGCCGGGGCGACAAACTTCTCCGAACCTCTTCGGAGAACTCGACCACGTCGTTTGCGTAGTAGTGAAAGATCGTCAACAGTTTCTTCGGGTTCGTCTGAGGAGAATTTAGTTTGTTAATTTTAGGGTGTTCGCGTTTGTTCGGCCTCCTAAGAGATGAGCATGATTACTGTTGCGACGAATGAGTAAGATATTAGAGGAAATTCTGCGAATTTTAGACCGGAACCTAAATCGGACCATGTTTTCTAGAGCAACTATGGAAAATAACACTGTCCAACAACAAAAATATTTCCATATAACTGTTGGGTAGGTCTTATAGAGTTTTTTTGCGCTGGTCTTAATTTTTCTCCTACATGCACAGTTTTTGAGAAACATGAGTTTGTAAAAAAAGACATATTTTTCGACTTTGAACAAATATTGTGATGTTATTATATAAGATATTGTATTGTTCTTTACAGCGAAAGATTCTCTAGACTTTCCCGAATCCAGCGATGTTCTATAGTAATACATTATGATTGTTTAAACTTGTTTAAACAATCGTTAAAGACGGAGAGGCACCACTTTTGCACCATTTTTTGATGATACTTTTCAATTTATAAAAAAAAATAAGGATCCAGCGGAAAATCGAATTGCTCCACGTGATAGAGCAGACTTTTATCTTGAGAAACTACCCTTTCAACTTTCCAACGTTGAGATTCTTTTGGATCCAGAAAACAAAATATTCGTGTCCGACATGGGTTGCCGCCAGTGACGCTCACTACTAGAGCGGGCGTCCGCCGCGCTGTATTCCGTAGAATGCTCGCTCTAGTGATGAGCATCACTGGCGGCAATTCATGTCGGGCACGGATATTTTGTTTTCTGGATCCAAAAAAATCTCAACGTTGAAAATTTGAAAGGGTGGCTTCTCAAGATAAAAGTCTGCTATATCGCGTGGTGTAGTTTGATTTTTCGCTGGACCCTTAATTTTTCAGATAAATTAAAAAATATCATAAAAAAATGGTGCAAAAGTGAAATGAAATGAAAAAAAAGTGAAATGTTTGAAATTTGTTGGACAGTGTAATTAGTCAATTTCAATTTCAACTGGGATAACTAGACTGCGGATATTTTATGCAAAATAAAAATTGCCTGCATCGATTACAAGCTACAGGAACCTGATCAAATATTCTTTCTTCTTTTAACCCTTCGCTGCATAGTGTATCATATCTGATACAGTTAACAAATCTGATACAGGGTGTCCCATTCGATTTCGACATCTTGATTTTCTCACTATTGTTACTCGAGGCGAAAAATGTTTCAGCGGAGGCTTGAATGGTATCGAGTGGAGCATATTTCGATGTTATTAGTTTTTTCGTGAGTGGACGCGTAAAGGTCATATAAAGGTCGACTTTGGTTTTTGAAATAGAATGAGATATTTTTTAATACATCAATCGATGCAGCTGGACATTCATCATGAAAATGTACTAACCTATGTATGTCGAAATGTTAGTAGTTCAAGAGATATTTCAATTATAAAAATCATGCAGTGAAGGGTTAGTTATCTTATTAAGCTGAAACTAATACACCGATGTCCTTAAATTGTTCTCATATGTCCACTGCTTTAAATTGTACGTGTCTATTTTTCTGATGTATGCATTAAATCCGCAGTCTAGTGATAACGAATATTATTACATTTGGCATAACCAAATAGCGGCGGATATAACCTCTGAGCAAAGCTGTCTACCGAATTAAAAGGCGCGCGGTGTTCGCGTGGGAGAAAACAAATGTAGGGCCCTGAATTACATACGATTAGCATGTATAACTGGATGATGAGGGGGAACATCAGAATTAAGGAGCATATTACGGCGTAGACGTTCTCCATGATGGAAACGGGGAATTTTCCGCGGGCCCTCTTACGTAAGGGCTGAGATTTTCTCCCGTTTATGGTGCCGGAATGTCCTCATCGTTTTGTCAATTCCACCGTCGACGGAACACATTGTAAACTCTCATTTGGAAACCCGGGCGAGCCTCGGGCGTCATCGGACACCGCCACGAGGTGTAATCGATTTTTACAGCGCGACGTCGCGAGATATCAAAAAATTCTGTCATTTGTTTACGCGGTCGTTCTCGGCGCGGATCATGACAGAACGGATAGCGAGGAGCCACGGCCATTTTATAACCTGGAACAAGGAGAAAAAATGTTACGCCTCGACGGATTTCAATCGACCACGGAAAAAAAATAACAATCGAGAGGACAAACAGCTGTTCTTAAAATCCCTGTGAGCAAGGGTGAAATGAAAATTCCATTCTGCGCGTAAAAGAGAACCGGAACCGGGGTTTCGGTTCGCGCAGCCCGCGTCGTTCGCCGCATTTTAATATCCCTTTGAGGAATTAAAATCGTCGCGGCCGGGCCGCCTGATTTTATTTGTCAAGAAAGTCGAATATGAAAGCTTTTTTTGCGAGTGCAGTCGTCCCGGCGAAATAATGTTGCTGGATCCACGGAAAACATGATAAAAAAGGCTTTTTGTGATCGCGAGCACGAATACTTGAACAATATTACAGAATGAATACGATTACGATCAATGGGAATCAACGGTCGCACTGGTAATTGTTTAAAGCAAACTCTTAGCCACCGGTGGTCAGAGTTTTAAATATTTTTCCGAAACGTTCAGGTATCCGAGTGCACGGTGCGCATCGTCGGGAAGGATTTTCGTTTCGGAAGAACCGTAGTCGGCAACGGCACGGCCATGCATCAAGACTTCTAAGAACGCGTAGCGTTTAGCTCGCGTCGCGTCTTGTCGGAGGCATTCGAAGGAGAGGATCGGCAAAGAGGCGCGCCATCGTGAAAGCCAGCACCGGAAACAGCAATGACCCGTAGAAAGGCGACGAGACATTCGTACGGCAATCAGGCTGGAGCACGAGGAACCATTCAAGTTGTGGGCTTTCATCGTCGCCTTACAAGTTCCTCCACTTTTCACCCTCCCCCCGCCACCATCTCTCTCTTTCTCTCTCTATCGTTCCTCTTCCCTCCGTTTTCGTCCCATTCGCACATTTGTCCAGCTCCATTTTGCCGCTGTATGTCCCCCTTTTTCCGGCCCCGGGTCTTCTTCTTCTTCTTCTTCTTCTTCTTCCAGCCCTCTTTGACACGGTACCGAACTGTATATAAAGTGGCGCTACTAAATTGGAAACCGCAGCTTTGCCGATGCTATTGCCACCAGCCCCTTCTTCTTTTTATTCGCCGTAGCCCGCAGTTTCTTTCCTCCCCATTGAGCCGTGTTCCCTGCTCGACCGAGTAGCGCCCACGGTCAGGACGGATCGTTGTTAGAGTTGACATTGGGGCCAGGATTTATTGGCCGGCCCGTTTTCGAATCCCCTCGGACACTCGCCACTGGAAAATTCGTCTGTCCTGCCGCTTTGATAACTTTTCCTCGCGGACCCTCGAACGCCACCCTCGCTATTTCGACCGAAGCCATTTTCGAATCTTCCGTCACCGTATTTTCACGCCTAAACTACCTAAAGGACCTCTTTAGGCGCACCGCATACGCAATTGCTGGGCAATGAATGTGTCTAATTCGCAACTGGATAATGTGTTTATTGGATATATGTATTAAAAAATGCATACTGGTAGTTTTGAAATAAAACAACAATTTATTTCACGGCGCGGTAGGAAGCTCTTTACCAAACGAAGTCTAAACTTGAACTGACTCTAAGAGGAAAACCGTTGGAATCCCAAAAGGAACCAGGTCGCCTCGTGTCTCCAGACTGTTTAGGTTAGATTCCCACAGTCCAATTCTTGAAACAAAGTATCAAAAGGTATACCTCGAAATCTCTGTTCCGAAACGATTCTGAGATCGTTTCATCGATACTTCGTATTCTCTGTTTCTGAATACGATACTGAGACCGTTGATTCATTTTTGACTACGAACAATAAGCTCATTGTGCTGGTGACTTATTGATAATCGAACAGTGTTTAAGAATCGATGAAGCACAGCTTCTTATAAGTGGCTGGTTTTTCAAGAAAAGTGCTAGAAATTAAAAACGAACTAAAAAGTACAAAATAATGTTTCCTAGTTCCATACAGATTCCCAACACTGTACTGATAGTCCTAAAAATTTCTAATTGTGAATTGTTGAATAGCTGTGAAAATACTTGTAAGATTTAAAACGAAAAACGTGGGGCGCATGCAATAGATAATTGATGCATAAATGGTTCACCTAAATCACTAAAAATTTATTTCTCCGCAAATGATATGGACTGTTGTGTGAGTTTTCTCAACGGCAGCTACTCTCTACACTCCTTACTATTATCTTGCGCCCCACGTTTTTCATTTTAAATCTTACAAGTATTTTCACAGCTATTCAACAATGCACAATTAGAAATTTTTAGGACTATCAGTACAGTGTTGGGAATCTGTATGGAACTAGGAAACATTATTTTGTACTTTTTAGTTCGTTTTTAAAAACGTGGTACTTTTTAAAAATTTCTTTTTATTTACATAATTATTTTCTGCTTTCTAGTCTTATGTATGTGAAAGTTTTCAATCGATTTTTAACATTTTTACCACGTTATGAAATTATAACAGAGACATGTACTAAATTCAGACAGTATTGCGACCGCGACATATCAAAAACAAATGCAAGCAGTAACGGTGTAACAATTCTTTCACTTGGTAAAAGAAGCGATGATGTACTACGAATCGTTGCGCGGCGACGTACTATTATATGTATACTGAGCTCCGTCGCACAGTGGTCCAAGAGACCAATTTAGGAGTGCAAAAGTCGAAAAACCAAAGATGAAGTAGGCATTTTTTATTATTTCTTACATCAATATACATACGCGTAGAAGATAAAATCGACGATTTTATTTCTCGAATCAATTATTGTTAAGCGTGGCAAACGTTGAAAGTAGCAGCATGAGAAATAGCATCGAAATAAAGGACATCCTTTTCACCTATAATTTACTGTTTAGAAAGTTAATATTGATCCTAATCATAATAGGTGTGTTCAGAAGCATTAAGAAGATACGAAAACAAAATGAAACAATTTTTTGGAAATGTTTAAACAATGTTTCTCAACAAAGTATTAAGAAATTTATTTTTTATGTTTGTTGTAGGAAATACTAACGATATTCGCCCGTATTCGCTTTAATTTTTGCATGAGTATTACGAATGGAATGTGTAGTTTATGGTCTCATCAAATTTATTTGCAGAACCTGGCAGATTACCAAGTTATTTTACTTTTTCTCGTTCGATGACGTGTGCGCGTGGGACGTGCATATACAATATCGCACTCTATTTACGGACAAACAAAAAAACACGGACACACAAAGAAAGAGTACTTATTTGAAAGTGAGATGAAAACCCTTTTATTATATGAGAATAATTTGGATGATAGCGATAGTGATTCGGATGATAACGACAATAATTCGAATGATGAAGATAGCAATGGGATAATAAAGATAGTAATTTGTATGATGCCAACAGCAAGTCAGATGAAGAAAGCGAAATAGAAGAAATTTTTAGTAATAATAATAAAACAATAATAATACAAATAAAGAATACAATAATAATAACAATAAAAACAAAACAAATTTACATCTTGCTAATTATTACTAAAAATTTCTCAAGGAAGTATTAAGAAATTTATTTCCTAAGTTTGTTGTAAGAAATCCTAACGATATTCGCCCGTATTCGCTTTAATTTTTGCATGAGTATTACGAATGGAATGTGTAGTTTATGGTCTCATCAAATTTATTTGCAAAATCGTGCAGATTAGCAAGTTATTTTACTTTTTCTGGAACAGTTCGATGACGAGTGCGCGTGGGACGTGCATATACAATATCGCACTCTATTTACGGACAAACAAAAAAACACGGACACACAAAGAAAGAGTACTTATTTGAAAGTGAGATGAAAACCCTTTTATTATATGAGGATAATTTGGATGATAGCGATAGTGATTCGGATGATAACGACAATAATTCGAATGATGAAGATAGCAATGGGATAATAAAGATAGTAATTTGGATGATGCCAACAGCAAGTCAGATGAAGAACGCGAAATAGAAAAAATTTTTAGTAATAATTAGTAATAATTATAATGATTATAAGCCTAGGTAATAATTGTTTTAGTAATAATTATAATGCTCATAGCAAGATGTAAATTTGTTTCGTTTTTATTGTTATTATTATTGTGTTCTTTATTTGTATTATTATTGTTTTTGTTGTAAATTTCATTTCTGAAAATTATACTATTGTAAAAGCAAAAAATTGGGTACAAGTTCCTCTTTTCTGTCATTGTAAATTAAAACTGGCATGATAAATTGAAATACGTTGCTTCCTCTGCTCTATTTTAAGAAAAAAAAATATTTTAATAAACTTCCGGAACTCTATTAGCCGTCTTTATAGTTACTTAATGTGTATAGAATACATGTAACACTGAATTATCGATTATTAGAAGCGTTTAGACTTTTGCACTCCTAAATCGGTCTCTTGGACCACTGTGCGTCGGGGCGAAGTGGGTCCGTGGAGTGGGGACGAGTCAGAGTGCGCACGCATAGTAAAGTAGAGAACGTTGTCGCGCGGAGTGGGGATCGCTGAACGCGATCGCGTAGGTTTCGCGGGGAGGTGAAGAGGAAAAATATTTAATCGTTATTGCTCCAAAACGGATAAACTTTTAAATTTTTTTTTTGAATAATGCATTGTCATCCAGTTCTGAGCCATATGCCCGATTTCAAGTCTCTAGCTCATCAGGAAGTTAGTTTAAAATCAATTGCAAAATTTGCCACCGAACAAACAAACAAACACACAAACAAGAAAGCGAGCTAATAAAAACGTGGTAATAAAATGGAAGAAAGGTGGATCCGGGCGAAGCGAGGGCACGGAGATATGTACACCGTCGGTTTCTACAAAGATGTTTTAATTGATTCGTTTGGTTAGAGAATCCTTCGATCCCTTTGTCCCGTCTCTAGTGTATCGCGGGGCCGTCCGTCCTTTCTCCCGGTAAAGGACGAGACAATCCCAATCGTTCGCACTTTCTCAAAACGTCTCTGCCGGAGAACCGGAGGCGGAAGGTGTCCCGTGGGAGAACGGAGGATCGTTTCCCCACGGGAGAAAAAAGGGTAAATGAATAGCGACAAGTCGTGCCTAGGTTCCCGGTGAGAATAAAGATGGAAGAAGCGTCCTGGGAGCGAAAGGGATGAATGCTAAGAGCCGATATAGAAATTCGATGCTCCAGCCATTTGACGGACCAATGTGATCGGCATGCGAGAATTTTGGGCATCGCCACGAATTTTCTCGCCGCTCGAAGAATACTTCGACACGGAACACGCGAGAATCGTTTTAAACAAAGGTTTATGATTTACGGTTTCCTCCAACAAATTTGACATATCATTTTCACGATCTTTCGTTTCCCAATACATAATATAACGAATATTAGTTGATTCAGCCGAAATTTAATAGAAACAATTGAATTCGGTGAACTTTACCTCGTTGTTCCGTTGTTCCGTTGTAAGAAAAAGTTCATACAAAAATTTAAACCGAACGAGAACGTTTATAATTTTCACGAGTGCTCTCTGCATCAGACAAATAGTACGAGAGAATAATAGAAAATTTCCGTGAATGGTGACGGTTTTAGCGTAGTCGTTCGAAAGCAAGAAACAGAAATGCAAGTACGACACCGGCGCGGCGCGGTGAGAAAAAGAAGACTGCGAGACAGCCAGAAAGAAGTTGCGGAAGGAGATAGAAGTGGATTCAAATTAAGGGCTGCGAGGATAACCTTTATGTAAGAGGGATCGGGATTAAAACGAAAGATGGAAGCTGATGAGACCGGATCATTAAGGAGCTGGCTCTCCGAGACCCGGCATCGTGCAAACAATGCTAGAAAGAGATGAGGCTGTTCGATCATAAGAAATTACAGAAATGTGGAATAAGCTGTAAGAAAGACGGGCGAAGTACTTACGTAAATTGAGCAAAAAATAATGAGCGTCCGGACGAAACGTTTATTCGCGCAGGAGGATTTCCAGCCTTCCGTGGGTCGTTCATTCATTTTTTCTTCTACTGTTCAATCTTTTAAAAATCTTCTAAAAATGGAAGATAAAAGACTCGGCGTTTATCGAAACCCGTGTAGTCAACCGTAGAACCAGTTCGAGTTCAATAAATTATATGGACGTTCACGTTTCAGTAGGCGCACCCTTCGCGTAAAGGAGGCGAAAACGTAGAATTTCATTCTCGTTGCGTTAATTACACATTCCACGCTACGTAACAGTCCCTATTATTTAATCTTTTAATACAGCTGTTCTAAAATAATACTTGTAAATTAGGTGGACGTTCGTGTTTGAGTAAGCAGCAGAATCCTGTGTTCAGGAAACAAGCCAAGTTAAAATTTGATTCTCCTTGCTTGAATTAACAGCGAAATATATTCGACGGTTGGAGCACACAATCCGTGCATAGGTTTCCGGGGCCGGATTCCCACGCGAGGTGGAGAACGGACATTCTGAATTGTTAACTTTGGCTGGTGCTAATGTTATTAAAAAGAATGTAACAGCGTCGGCGGAAGAAGATCTCGGGCGAGGAGAGAAATTAACAGCTGATAACTGGTTACCTAGCCGGTGTGCACGCGAAGCCGCGGCTGCGGCCAAGGCACGGCGATTTTACGAAAGCACTGCCAACTGTGAAAACAAGCCGAAGCCGTCTTTCAGGTGCCACTCCAGATATAGTTCGCAGAGATTTCTGAACAACTACCGCGGAAAGGTCAATATTTTCCTTCAGAGTCGCGCCTACCCCGGGTGAGAGACCGCGCGCGCTGTCGGGTTCGTGTTTTATCTCGGCTACCGGCGCAGAGCGGACGGATTCGTATGGAGCGAATGAGATAATGAAAAGAGAAAAATCGCGTGCATCCGATCTCTATAGAGAGCGAGAGCGAACAAAAGTGCAGGAAAAAACGAAACAAACCGGGACAGATCGAACGAACAATGCCAACGCAAAATCAAATATCGCCTCGCGATAAACGGCTATCTCGGAATCATTGTCAGAGTCTGCATCCCGACTTTCGTGTATTAAACCCTGAATTTAAAAAGAAATTAATACTAATTTGCAGACTGCGAGTCTGTGATAGAAATATTTTTCATTAACTCGAACGGTGGACTTTCGAAATTTACGACTTTTCGGGAGTGTGCTTCGCAACACCGGCCCAAGCAACTGCAGGACATTTTTATTTAAAGGTTCGCACTATAGTTGCAACGATGCTTCGTTTGTGCGATGGACCGATCGATAATTGAACAAATTCAAGATACAGTGGAACGAGATACGAGTGGAACGGTGATCAAGTGGTCCAACGAAAGCGATAACCAGGAAATTCCGGAAAATCCTTCCGGGTGGGATCGATAGCAGCGACCTTGAACTGTTCGGGTAATCCAAACGCGGAGTATAATAAGAGGGCTCTCCTCTCCCTGTCTCCTTCTCCCGTAGAGGCTCTATCTAGAAAACCACGGGATTATATTTCGATGGTATCGTCCGGTTGGATAACCCGGCGAGGGGGGATCGAGCGCGGAAGGACTCTATCGACGCCAAAGTGGTCTCGAGTCGATCGACTTGAGATTTGAATCTCGGCGGAACGACCGGGAAAAGAAAGGGCATCAGACAGAAACTGGATTCCCGGAGGAATCGAATTCACTTCCATCCTCGGGGATCCCGAGGAAAACGTTCTCGAGAACTACGAAGGCATCCTCGACTAACCGGCCATTAGACTTCGCGGGCCCGAGAGGAGAAATACGGCCGGCAACGATCCGATACGAGCTACGAATCTATTACACGCGGTTTCAGACTCCAACCTAAAAACTGATCGATGGCCGATTCTACTTAGGAAATTGTATCACGCAATTAATTGATCGTCGATCGTTTGCGTTCTCTTGTACAGAGCGGTCTTGCTGTTTTCATAATGTAATGGTATTCAATCAACGAATGACTCTCGAGTTCTCAGCTCGGAAAACTAGTAAAATCAATGGCGAATGTAGGTTCAATAAATGTTAGTGAACTACTATGCTTAGCAAAGCTATAACGGACCTTCGTCGGACTTTGTCACACAAGAATTTAGGGAGGGGAAGAAACTAGGAACTAGGGCATGGGATATAGGGTCGGTAGAAATTATTGAAAAAAACAAGTGTAAGGATTCGAGTGACCGTGGCCCATGTGGACTGCAGCAGGGTACCAGGTCTTAGAAAGGGTCGCAGTTTATGATTACGGTGCGGACGTGACATCAGGCTATTTTTTAGATTTATCATTACTTTCTGTTTTATGATAATTTATTAGGGACTTCACATTTTAGCTAAAGGTCTCAATAGCCGTTGACGTACCGTAAAACATCTGCAGACCAAACGCGAATAGTGGGGACCTTAGGGGGGTAGGGTACCCATGTGACATTACTAGAATCCAACCAGAATCTAACTAGATTTTGGGCCCAAAACAGGGGTTTACGCGGGGTCGTTTCAAATCTTCATATGATTATATTTTGAGCTGAGTGAGGGCTCATTCGAAAGAGGAAGGTTACACGCAGCTGGCTCTTCTCGATATTTTCGCGAGAAAAATCTTTTTGTGAACGAAAAATACATTAGAATCACCGGAATTTTTCTTCATTTCTTTCGCCTACTTTGGACACTAATATTACTTCATATAAACATCATCTAAAAAAAAAAAACATGAGAAGAGCCAACTGCGTGTAACCTTTCTCTTTCGAATGAGCCCTCACTCAGCTCAAAATATAATCATATGAGGACGTGAAACGACCCCGCGTAAACCCCTGTTTTGGCCCAAAATCTAGTTAGATTCTGGTTAGATTCTAGTAATGTCACGTGGGTACCCTACCCCCTTAGGTAGACGAGGGCTCAAGGCGAGGGTACCTCCAGTTTCCCTCAGCTTGCCGCCTTTTAGAGGGCGTGCGTTAATTTTAAGCATATTTTATTGGTTTTCGGAGGTAACCGCCTACGATGCGGAAGCGTACAAAAAGACAGCGCGAACAAGCAACAGGGTTGTTGTTGTTGTAGCGTGAACAAAGCAGTCTGTTGAAATAAACGTTTATGTGAAATCCGAGACTTCTTTATATTTTTTCGGGCGTCCTTACACAAGATTCTATTGTACTGTCTTTGATCGTAATCGAGCGATCGCATCGATTTGCAGACATATCCGTGTGGCATCGATTAGCCCGGGCATCGACGCGGAGCGGCGTCCAAAGGAGATCGTGGGAACGATCTGGGCAGGACGCGGAGGTACGTAACTATCGTTCAAGCATCGAAAGAAAAGGGGTTTCACGGATCGTTCGCTCGGAAATCCCTCTCTTTCGTCCCCGGTGGCGTGTCCTCGGCTAACCACGCTACCAAGTAGAAGAGGTCCGGACACATAATCGATATTCAATCACGTACGGCGACATCTTCGCCCCGGTGTGTCCCAGTTCCGAAACAGGCAGCGCGGCGCGGCGGCTGCCGATGGTGGTTTTTGCGATTCGCGAGACCCATCGTGCTGTTAAGGAGCTAGAGGGCGGGACAGGAAAAATCCGAGGTTGAATTCCAGAATTCCAATATGTCTCATAGCCATCCGTTGCCGTGCGTCGGCGGTTTATCAATTTCCAGACGGCGAAGCCGCTCTCAGCCGACTTTTCAAAGGAAGCGGGAACGAAATCGAAACTGCGACTCCGGGGAACCAATGGTGGACGCTATGCGCTCGCCCCGAATAACAGACGAAACACTTTTAGCGAAGGAACTAGGGATTAAGGATGAGGCTGGGATCTAGAGAAAGGAAGGGAAAACGACTAGGGAAGGAAAGGGACTAGGGACCAAGTAACGCGAAACCCTCTATGGTGATTGATCTACTTGTGCGCCTCGTCCATACCACTACGTTTGGCAAATTGATTGCCATGGTATCTAAAAATCTACTTTACCGATTGACCTTAAGTTTAGCGTGAGCTTTTAATACCCCATGCCTACACTACTGCAATTAACTAAAACCAATTTGTTTAATTCTAATTTTACAATCCACGGAGGTTTCAAAAGATCGGCGAAAGATCGATACTCAATCTCCAAAGTGGCACACCTTTTCTCTAGTACTTTATTTGCAACTCCAGTAAAGTTAAAATCGATAATAACCCGAACGGCTAACATTGTGTCGCTAAATGTATTCGGTTCTACCTATAATATAATGGTAAAGCATGTCATGAAAGTTTCTCCTGATTTCGAAACATTTTTGGCAGCCACTCAAACTGGTAGGCAAAAGTTGTGCATGGTTCTCGTGTTTCTGCGAAAAATTAACTTCGGTCTAGACGTCTAGACCTTTCCACAGTCGTTACTGGCAGAACGGTAAATTGAAAGCCTATTCTGTATTAAAACGTGATCCGCGCGTATTACTTTGGGAAAGCGGTTTTGGTCACGCGTCGCGTTAGTCACTGGAAATATGAAGCAATCTGAGAAATTGGCTAAAACTAGGATACAGATCCGGCTTGAAAATCGATTCAGAGTCGGCTTTTTATACGTATGCCAAGTATTAACATGTCAAGTACCTAGGTAGAAAAGTACAGGTAAATTAAATTAAGAAATTAGGAATTTATGTGAAAAAAATGTCCACTTTTGTCTGCCTGGAATCCGAGCTCCTCGATAGCTCGTTTCTTGGAAGACGAGCGGGCAAAGCAGTGTACACCTAAAGCTCTTGATTGTATCTCCTTTTGTTACAAAGAGAATAACCATTCCCAACTATTACATGAACGGCGCGACGCGCGGAGTCTATCGAGGAGAAATTTTTCCACTGAGACAGCGGCTCCCGTATCTTCCGGCTGGCTCCAAAGACTCCGCAGAATAAATTCGATTCGTTTTTAAGATCCCGGCTCGCTGCCGGAAGCTGTCGCGGAAACGAGAATCCTTATTATCCGCTCGGTCGATGCACGAACATTTACAGGCATTATTAACTATTAAATTGTGAATTAATCCTAAGCGTCCAGTTTCGCGCGACATACTGTACTCTATTCCCTGTCGAATGTAATTAATTTATTCGGTGCATTATTAATTTCTAATTATATTATAATCAAGGATTACTCGATTTAAACGGGCGCAGCCTGTTTCGCGAATGAAATTAATTACATTTCCATTACGTTGAAAACCAGGATAAGCCTGGAATTTTTGTTCGTTGAAAAAATCGGATCCCTTGAGTTATCAGAACATGTATTATTCGAATGATTGCTACGAGTATGTCACTGAGATGGTCTTTGGTTAATTATGAAAATCTTATTCGGATAAACTTTTTAATATTTGGCTGATTCGCGTCTGCTACGAGACGAATTTTTCGTGTGATTTTATTTGCAAGTATCTAACATAATTTCCTCGATACCGATCCCGGCGAAACCTGAAAAGTGAAACTGCTGCGAACCGGCGAATCCCTTCCCGCAATCCGCCCTTCAATCAAGTCAATCCTTTTTGCGAGCGGGGCCACGGAATCTTGTTACTTAAAAACGGAGTCGCGCACAAAGAAACGCAGCCAACGCGTTTTAACGAGGATTCATTTCGATTCCCCCTTTGTGTCGCGACTTCCGTTGCCGACCGAGGACGGCGACAACGCGCGGAAAACGAAAATGGAAACGAGAACCTATGGATATGGAAGCGAACGCGGACGTGGACGCGGACGGGAAGAGAGCCGGGTGGTATTTTCTGCTCGTCCTGCAACGCAGGACTCGCCTATCCCCCGTTTACGTTAAATCAAGCAATCAGCTAAAGTGCACCGGTGCCGGTGGTTTCCAGGAGAATGCCGATTCGACCGGATTAACTTTAATCCAAAGACGTCGATACCACTATTCTTCGGCCGCCTCCGCTCCGGAACGCGTTGTTTCCTAAGAGTTATAATGTTTGCGGATGGAATCCGGGATAGCCTTAATCGCCTAACTGTCTTCCACGGCTGCGGACACGGATGCACTCCGAGGCAGTGATATAGCGATCTGACTCGAACTGACGCGAACTCGTAAAAGAAGATTCTCTTTACGACCGTTGCCATTGTTATTTCAGGCTTACCGCGTGAATGAGAAACTTTCTGATAATGTTCCATTCCTCTGTTCAAATTCAGACATTCGATGGTTTATACGACCACTCTAAAGCGATCGTTCCTCTAATTTTGTCTATTTTCTATATTTTCTAGGGTATTATATATTATTTCACCGCATTGTTAGTCAGCAGGATAACAAATGATAATTTATGTATATATTTTATCTAATCTTCGTGTATATTAAAAGTTGCAGTACCAATGGAAATTTGTTGGTAGAAGTCCACGACCCCATAGCAATTTTCACGCAAATGTTAAGCACCGAGTTTCGGAAACTCGTGATTCCGATCCCGATCCCGATCCCGAAACTCCGGTAGAACGAGGAAGAGATCGAGGAAGCCACCGGTAGTATAACCAGAACGTCAATTCCTACCACGAACGAGTATAGATGGATATCAGGGTGGCAGATTTAATATATGTATGTGGGGGGCCGATTCACCCGGAATTAATTAAGACTGTTCCGCAAACGTCGATTACCATCGTTTAGGAATGTCCGATAAGGAATTACCGTGCCAATTTACGTGGGAATATCGCGAGGATTTACTCGGTCCTTTCTTGCCGAAGCTTGGAAATCATCCGGGCACAGATTTGAAACGGGTGATTCAATTTAAAAGATCAATTAATTGCGCATTGATCTCGCCGAACAAACTCGATCAACGCGTGTCGCGGTGCGCCTCTTGATTCGCAGAAGTTTAATTACCGACGTTAATAAATTTCACGAACACGACCTTTGCGTGTTTACCGCGTTAAATATTCCATAATTAATACGGTGTCCGGCATTATCACTTTATACTTTATATCATTACATATACAACTGATGAATACGTTGAAGTCCTTGGCGTCCTTTTTTCGAAAATCCGTGGGCCCTTAATCCAGCGTTGCTCTGTAGTTCCGTAATCAGGTGAAGTAGGGCGCTATAATTACAGACGCAATTTGTTTCAAGCGTCGATGCACGACTGCTTGGAAGTAGCTCAAGGATCCTCGTCTACTCTCCGCCTCTCCTGTTTCGCCTCTGTGAACGCGAAGAGTACTGGGAGAAGTAAATACCTCCGACTGAGAACGCTGTGTCGAAATAAACGGTGAATCTTGATCGGTCAGTACTCGTGGCCAGACGGAATTTCACCCTAAAGGTTCTAGAGACGGAGCAAGTAAGAGAGAGAGAGTTCCGCTATCCTCTCGCTTTTTCTTGTTTCCCATGAAAATTGTCTCTTGCTAATTTACCTCCCGGCACGGATTCATTCAGACGCTTCCCCCGCTATAGGAGAGATAATAAGGGGATTAGGCAGATTAAATGCAGGCTTGTCCATTTTTTTAATTAGCTAGATTGAAGAGATAGAACGTCACCATTGAAAATCTGAATGGCACCGTTTTCTATGTAGTCGAAGCTTCGTGCAAACGGAAAAAAAGTTGTAAAGCAATAACTTGTATACAGGCTGAGAGAAAAAGTCCTCCTGGCTTACTATTCCGTGCTTTTCAACCGAGTACCGTTTCCACTCACGCTGTATTATTATGTAGTCCCCATTTTTTTTTTTATTAACTTTGTGAAGACTAGCATTAGCGGAGCACACTTTTATCCGCTAAACAATTTCTTCTTTTCAAAATAAAATGAAAGTATTATTAAAGTGCACGAACACACGCGTTTTCCTGCATTTTAATAATTCATGTATATTACAATAAGTAGACGGAAAGAAAAAACCTCGTGTTTTAATGTTCGTTCGAGGCACTTGCGCGTATCAGTTGATTTTCGAAAATGTTGCTCGGATATTTGCACAGCACATCGATGCGACGACGACGCGTCGACGAAGAACGGGAATCTTGAAATACTAGAAAGAAGGCTAAATAATTTAGTCGGGTTTTCCGCGGCGTTGAGGGCGTCTCCTGGCAGAAGTTGCGGGGCGAGATCAGGTTAAAACAGGGACGATGACTAATTCAGGCTACAGGCTAATGTGACGTACGAAATCGGCGATCCGCCTCGGATCCATCCCCCGGGACCAGCGATGTCGTTAATCAGACCGGAGTGTATAAAGTTTGAAAGCAAATAAAGTAACCGAGATGTCCCGCGGTGGAAAATTACTTCCGCGATGATGATGAAGAGGAATAAGACGGGGGAGGTTAGGCGTAGATGAGATTCCGAGAAACGGCGGGAAATAAGAAATGTCATTAAAGTTTCTTCGCGGTCCACCCGTCGATTCTTTTGCTGTCCCGGGGTCCCGCTTTTCGAGCAGCAGTTTTTCTTCCGCGGCTCGCCGAGCCGCTTCTCCTTTGATTATTCCTCGTTTTCGTCGCCGGTTATTTGCATTGGAGATCCAAGGGCCGCGCAGCGCGGCCTCGGCGATCGGCATAGAAGACAGCGACGCGTCTCTTCCTCTCGGAATCGTCCTCGAACCTTTGCCCGAACGACGTTGCTAATTACGAACGTGAATTCGTTATTCCAAACGCGAACCAACGCCTACGAGCGGATCACGATTTCTCTTCCCGCAGAACGCTACGAAATAAAGGGATCTCGTCACCGGATAGTAAAACTTTTACTTCGTTTTTATACCGCCGTACCTCGTGACTCGGCCGAATAAAATTTTCATAGATTTCGATTTGAAATAATCTCCGAAAGTGGGAATTCGCGAGGGTAATCTACAATGCTTTTACGGCGTGCTTGAGTCGCCATTTTGTTACGACCCTTGGTCGTTATCACTCTTTTAGTTCTGTAACATTCGAGTTTACGGTATTAGACGCGCGCATTGGATAATCCGTAAATATTGGAGAATCGTTCATCGCGTTTCTAAAGTCTTGATCCTCCGATTGATGGCTGAAACGCGTTGCAGCCTATACGTCGAATCAAACGGATGTTTTAATAAATTCGATATAGCGTCTTATATGTACGATTAAAACCACCAAATCATAGAAACTAGTCTCATTCAGTAATGATTCGATCCTTCAAGTTCGCGCGCCGAAGAACCACCTCCGTTTAACAAAAATTATGCGGCGAATTGTTTGAAAACCCGGCTTATCTTGAACCGGAAGACGCATCTTTATTACGGCGGGCCGTTATCGCGGGAACACGTCGTCCCATAAATACAAGAGCGAATGAAATTTCTACAGGCTTGCGTTTGCAAATCACGTGCGAAATGTCGACGGCAGCCCAGTCGACGGGAAGACTGCGAGTGATTTGATTTAGCCCGGGTGGAATTTTATTCCGCGACGGTTTCCTTATACGCTTTTTTTTCCCCCGGTCGCGTTCCTTCCTTCCTTCCTTCCTTCCATCTCGTCTTCCCACCTCACCGGCTGGCTTCTCTCCTTTTGCTTCTGCCTCTAATAATTTCCCTTATCCGACGACATACGTCCGCTGATAGGATTCGGGTAGACGCCCCGGCAACGCAGAAATACGTCCGTTCTACTTCTAATGCGACGCGGCGCCATGAATAATAACATCTACAACGCGTCGGCTTCGTATTCTTGGAAATCACGGCTCGTATCAAGACCGAGGTAACGTTCTACGGAAAATTTTTAGCCGCGCCACGCCGTTCGTGAAGTTTTTGCGTTCCTTTGATCGCCATCGCGGTGTTTCCTGCAGAATCATTTGATCTTTTGGTGTCTCTGGTTTCGCATGACAGACGTTTCTTCTCGAGACACCTGTGGCGTGCGCTTTGCGAAAAATTATGAAACTCTTTCTCGTCGTGCGTAATGTTACACTTCGATGACCTTTTTTTTTTAAGATCAGAAGAAAAAAATGCATTTATGAACTACCCCCCCCCCCCTCTTCAGTTCCTTCAAAGACGGTTGAGGGGAAGAGTGTGGTACTCGACTCATACCCACTAAAAACAACCTCTGATCAGGGACCAATCTTGGTCCCTTTTTGGTCCATTAGAGTGCCGAAGATGGAACGCATGTGACCCATTTTTCACATTCAACAATACGTTCCCTCTTCGGCTCTCTGCCTCTCCTGTTCTTTGCACATAACGCTTCGATGTCCTGAGACGTTTTAACCCTTTGCGGTCGGAGCTATTTTAACTCGAAAATTAAACGTTTCTTCTGACCTACAATATTTCCATTCTCTATGATCTTTTAAATTTGATAAATATGAAATTGATATAATACCTCATACAATACTTAAATGTGTAGTAATTGGTTAGATACTGACATATCTGATAGTGTAAACAATTATTTAAATAATAGTACAGCAATTTTTAGTGGAGCCGCAGAGGCGCCACTCGACCGCTAAGGGTTAACCCTCATCCGTCCCTCGTGTCAATTTGACACAGTTTTGCCGAAATAAGTTATACCGTTCGGTAATTTGTAAGTAAATTTGTCCAAAACTTGGTGACTTTTATTTTTTTAATCGAAACATATAACCGCAAAAACCTAACACGTGAATGTTAACTCATCAATTTGAATGAAAAAAACATCGAAAAGTAACCGTTTGTCTTGTTATTTTATCGTTTTTATTTATCACTGTGTCAATTTGACACCGAGGGACAGATTCAGTTCACGAAATGAGGGACGGATGAGGGTTAACTGTTGATTGACGGCGGCCATTTTTACTTAGTGCTCTGTAACGAAATATAGAAAATATTTATATGTCGTCTACGTTATTTCGAAGATTCCTCAAATACATATATAGAGGAAAAATAGATATATTGAAACTAGCTCGAGTTTATATTTTCGCTGGTTTTAATATCTTTAAAAACGACCATGTCTTCGAAAGACTATATGTACGATATATTTTAGGTTTTTCATTAAATTGATTTTTCATTGTCCATCACAGTTTTCGAATTGCGAAATTATCCCGGGAAAGTTTCCCTAGCGCTTTGCGGCAAGCCTTTGAGACGATCTTCGACGGAGGTTACCCATGCATTTCATCATCAAAACCGACATACCGGCTCCTTCCAGCTATGTATACATATAGCTTTCGCGCAATCGAATTTCCGAAAATTCTGCTGGTCGCGCAATCGATTTCCTGTTAGCTGGCTCGCCCGATTAATTTCAACTGAGCCAGGACTCACCGGTGGTATGATAATTAAAATTTGTTGCGGAATCACGATAACAGGTTCCAATCTTGCGAAATGAATTCTCGATACACTGATTTTGATAATGTCGGGCAGACACGGCGGATATCGAAACGGCGCGGCGCGACGTTCCCCTCTCGGTGTGTTTGTTACTGCAATTATTATAATGTCTGATGCTCGCGACACTTACGAATTCCGTTAGATATTACATTCATTCGTAACATTAGCATAATAATGGTGGCGAGCGTTGAAAAGAAAAATTGTCGAGAATGCGTTAATAAACGCAGCGGTACGCGGTTCTGTCGGTGTTCGAAAGTATTGGAGACCGGGAAAGAAAAGCTCCGGGGAGTTTGTTTAGGAGAAGAAAAGAATGTTCCATTGACGGGCAGGCAGAAGGCAGAAGGCAGAAGGCAGAAGGCAGAAGGCGGAAGGCAGAATGGCAAGTAAAAGAGGCAAACAGAGGGGTCGGAGAACGAGAGGTCAAGCATTTAGTGGCTGGATGGCGCGTGGGTTGGGTACGAGGGTACGGGGGTGTAAACGTAGGCGAACAGCAATTCCGTTTCGTTAAGCAATTCCGACGTGTTTCGTCCGATAACGTCTGACGGTGCGGTGGGCTGCTCTCATAACAAATGAATTTATTCGTGCGCGGGTTTACGCGGCTGGCGGTCACACGGAAAATTTACAGGGAAATGGCGGCTAGATACCGGAATACGCCGACTCCGCGGAATTTCCGGTCCTTTTTACCCGACGCGGCTTTGTTTGGCCATTTTAAAGGTACTGCGAAGTCGGCGGCGATTTTTCACTCTTAATCTCGCCCGGTACGCGCACGCGAGCCTGCCTCGCTCGCTTGCTAAACAGAGAGAAAACGGTTTCATTCTTGATGGAAATTTTTGCAAGCATCCGCAACGAACTGCTCGTTTTCGGGACACGAATCCACGGGCTGGATCGGGCTCCGTTAAACCGTCTTACAATCTGTCCAATTGTCCATTATATCATATTTTTAACTTCCCGATTCATAGGGAAGTAACTGTAATTACCCCGAAAATCGAAAATCGAGTTTTTAGCAGATCTTCACGTTTCATGGTCATTGGAGTCATTTTAGACTATTTTTATCAAAATGTTTGTATGTGTGTGTGTGCGCGTATGTCCGTTTGTGTGGTATCAAATTTTTCGTTAACGTTTTCTGATAAAGTAACAACGCGATCAGAATGATGAATGATGCAATGGATGTGCCCCGCTGTAACTTATTGTTAGAGCTGATTAGATTTTGGTCCATTTTGGTCAAGTAGTTTTTTAGTTTTTTAGTTTTTTTCGAAAGGAGTTGATTCAACATTGCAATTTATACGAGAGGCGTATCCACCGAAGAAGCAAACGTAACTATATATATATATTTAAAAAAAAAAATTTTTTTTTTTCTTGAAAAATTGAAAAGACTACATACGTCATGTGGTTGGGCATACTCTATATGCCCAATACAGTGTTATAATCACTTTCCCTGAAAACATATAATCTTCTTAAAACGTACACTAAATAATGATAATATACTGCAACTAAGGAATCGGCAAGTTCTTTGTGTGGCTCGTGGAGAGTCAGATACCAAATAACATCCGCACCACTAACCCTCTCGCGAACTCGTATAAGCGAGCTACAACACCCCCACCCGCGAAGCTCGCGAAGTGAGCAAGCAACAACCCCCCTCTAGTTATTTTCCATATTACTTAGAAATGTTTCAGCTCTATTACACGTTTCTAAGTTCCATGTTCAAATTACAGATTCCTTAGAATCTGCGAACACTAATATTAAGTTCGACGTGGAAAATTGTCGTAATCGTTCAGAATCGAGCTGTCGATAGGTTTCCACTGGTGAAAAGCGTCGTGATCAATGGAAATATCATTTCAGAAAGTTCACCGTCGACTATGTTGCTGGGTATTTTGAGTTAACCCGGTGAAAGACCCGTAGGAAAGTCTGTCCTCGTCGTTTCTCGATATTCCGTGCGCGTTCTTTGCAAACGAGATTCCGACCAGAGGCGAGAATAGGAAAAATTTTCAGCTGGCTCGTGAAACGTCGTAAAGACGGACGTTACACGTACTGCAAACTATCTTAGGACATTCTGAACGAACGTGTCGGTAGCTGCTGGTCCGATTTGCATCATTATCGGTCGCCCCACCTCCCCTTCTTAAACGAGTCAAAAAGTCACACGAAGCGGCGCGGCGACATCGGATTCGGCGGAAACAACGTGCGAATCATTCGCGAGATCGACCAAGATTTTTTAAGCTGTTTCTCGATTGTGCTATATAAAATTCAAAATGGAATACTTACGAGCTTGTACGATAAATTCAATCAACTTTGAAAGCATTCTATACGTAAACCAAATCGTGAAAGCTACGAGTGTACCTTACGCGATCCACAAGCGGCGGACTAACGTTCCAATTAAAAGAATTGCTACCTCGGCAGGACATAAACTGCGTGTTTGCAGGGGTGGATTTCACATTAAGCAGATCCCCAAAAGAGAACGCAGCTTTTCTGTAAACCGCGTCGACGAGCGAACCGGAACGAAAGCAATTTTTCGATTCAGCCTGCAGAAATTGAAACTCTGTGGAAAGTTTGCGCTATCTATGAGAAAACGAGTACTTGCAAAAAGAGAGAGAGAGAGAGAGAGAGAGAGAGAGAGACGGATGTTTGGGGTTGGAAGCTACAAAGGAGCCGGCTGAACGGTGTCCAGCGAGAAGATAACGCGAACAGGACTTGAAAGAGGTGAAACTCTCGCGGGTAGGGAGGACACGGGTCACCGGAGATTTCCCGACAGAAATTGGATATTGAAAGTCCGGCAAGTATTGCAATCAGGCTCCGATTAATTGCATCCTTTGATTTACACGCCGACCAACTTATATAAAGTCGATCGGGAACGATTCCGCGCGCGCGACGACGCTAACGCCGTATGCACGAGGATCGAGAGGTTGCGGGGACGAACGGAGGGGAGAAAACGAACCTGGGTGGCTTTTCAACTTTCTGCAACTTTTTCCAACCCTTCAAAGGGCGACGCTTTTCAAGTGTCGGCGCGTCGATCGAGTGTTGAAAGCGATAGAGGAGCCGATGAGAGCTGGACGCTGCGCCGCGTCGAGGATCTTCCCTTAAATTTCCGTAGATAACTGCACCCCCTTGCCCACCCTCCTTCTCCCCCTCATACCGAAGAGAACAAATTTTTCCTCGGAGGAATCGGGGCGGATCCGTCCTTCCATCGAACGTGGAATTTTATGCTTCTTTGAGAAGACCCGCAATTAAGACGAACTAGGCTAGCATGCAGAGATCGCGTGATTGGGGATGCTGATTGCTCCTGTTTCGTTGGGAATGAAAACCGAGTCGTCATTTAAGACCTTTCTCTTCGGCAAATCTTTTTGATTAGGTTCGCTGCACTGACTGTGCATATTAAGTGAAATTTACATGAAAAATGCATATAATCGAATGCTGTAGAAATTACAATTTCGGAGAAAATCAATAGTATATTTGAGGCACACGGAGATTATCGATGAAATAAATATTTCATATAACATCATTTTCTAAAAATATCAACTCCATTTTCGTTTGAAACCATATTCGAGAGTGTGACCTATCAAACTTTCAGCGTATATTGACAGTAAATGAGTCAGAATCATGTCCCGCTTCGACAGCGACATCGTTGAAAGACAACCCTCTGGCGATTTCTCGAAGAGATCTTCAATAATTTTGTCCTCGAAGCTGAACTGTTAAGCGAATACTCCGAGGAGCGTTCTACGCGTGTAGCTAATATTTTTAAGGGTTCCAGAGGAGAAGTTGCACGATTCTGATCAAGTTATTTGTTGAGACCCTGAGATGTAGTGGTTCTCAATCTCTATACAGTAGAATCTCGATTATTATTCGGTCATTTGATGTTCGAATTCTTTATCGTTTGAATGCTTTCCACAATGGGTTGCATTAAACCAACCCATACGCTTCCTGATTTACTGCACACTTCAATGAGGATTAAATTCAGCACTGAATTTTCCGAACAATCATGTTCCACTAATTAGCACGGATAATCGAGGTTCTACTGCATTTATATTTTTGCGTAACATGGAGCAAGAATAATAGAGATACGAACAAACATCTCAATAGTATGAGAAATAAAATAACAAAAATAAATAAGATCATTTCAGAAATTAGTAGTACGCATTGCTAGTGGGGCCTACAGCTATTAATGTTTTTTTTTTATTTTGTGTGTGACTCTCCACGAGCCACACAAAGAACTTCCCGATTGGTTAGTTGCAGTATATTATTATCATTATTTAGTGTACATTTTAAGAAGATTATATGTTTTCAGGGAAAGTGATTATAACACTGTATTGGGCATATAGAGTACGCTCAACCACATGACGTATGTAGTCTTTTCAATTTTTCAAGAAATTAAATATATCTAAATATATATATATAGTTATGTTTGCTTCTTCGGTGGATACGCCTCTCGTATAAATTGCAATGTTGAATCAACTCCTTTCGAAAAAAAACTAAAAAACTAAAAAACTACTTGACCAAAATGGACCAAAATCTAATCAGCTCTAAATTACAGCGGGACACATCCATTGCATCGTTCATTATTCTGATCGCGTTGTTACTTTTTCAGAAAACGTTAACGAAAAATTTGATACTATAGAAACGGACATACGCACACACACACACACACACACACACACACAGACATTTTGATAAAAATAGTCTAAAATGACTCCAATAACCATGAAACGTGAGGATCTGCTAAAAACTCGATTTTCGATTTTCGGGGTAATTACAATAACTTCCTTATAAATCGGGAAGTTAAAAAGAAAGACATTCATAATAAAAACGATAAATGTTCGGTAATATTTTAAAATTTATTCTACCGAATGAACCTCGAAAGATCGATAACATTATGAAGGTTTTAAAATTGTTTTAACAATTAGGGCAATGTATGAATTGATCTCGCCAAACAAACCCAAATGATACTTCCAGGGTATTGTTTGAAAGATGTGCAACTCGGAGAGGGAAGTACTTCTCTGTACGTGGCAGAGAGACAATCAGGGTTCTCAGGGTTACATATATGGCGGCAATTCGTCGCGTGTTGACCCAGCAGACTTATGTGGCCATTATATACGAAAGGTGTTGGCAAGCTTAGCAGGAAAAGTCAGTGGCAGAGCATCTTCACGGCGAATATATGGCTCGGATCTGTAATTTTTATCTGTGTTCGCATTCTTACTCCCTGACGTTCCTGCTAGCCGGCCTTTTTTTTTACTTGTAGCCTCCTTACGTCGACCGCTATATAACTTCTCACTCGAGCGACCAGATTTAATAGCGAATCGTAATAAGTGCCATTGCGAGTCAAGTTCCTGGCCACCTGCGATTCTGGTATCAAAGGATAGCAGAGAATTCGGTCGGAAGCTAGCTATTGGACAGGGAATTCAATAATTCATTGAAATTTCAGATAGTAAATACTATGGATCCCCCTTTGTAATTTTATATAGATCCGATAAAGCGATTAAAGATTCCTTTGTCTGTTCTACATTATTCTCAGACCACGGAAAATTTATAACATGCGTCGTTACGATATTACAAATTATTATTACAAGTGTTGGCAGTACGGTGATTAAAGTGGATCATATACATTATAGTATGTTTTGATATTTAATCAGCATTAAGCATGGCGTGTTACGATAGTCCTTAATCTAGGAATACTCGAGGCAAGCTTAAATAGGTGATAACATACTGGCGATACGGGATAAAAATCTGGATAAGGCACTAAATAATATTATCCGATAAAATTTTTATATCGACGTTATCGTTTCACACGCAATTTCTGCAACGTCGTTACAGCGGCTTATCTAGGCTAGGGGATAGATTCGCTATTTACGACAAGTAAAATGGAGTCCGGAAAGGAGGTTATAGTTCGCCTAAATTAATGTTGCCGTGATAACGTAATTGTATTGTAGATACATTGCAATAAAAGAAGCGATTGACAATAATGTACATTTAACAAAAAGAAAAAAGGTTATTAAAAGATCATTCCAATATTACGTGGAAATACAGATTATTTAATACGTTTGTAAAAAAAGCTTGCATCCCTAAAATTTTTTTGTATTTCGATAGATATCTTATTTGGAAATATGAGGTTGGTGTTTGTTGGGAAAACGATTGTGGGTTACTTAATGCTTCCAGCGCACGAATATTTTATCTTTCAAATCGTAATCGACGCATTTACCACAGCCTAATAATTAATAATTATTATACGTAGGAGCCGCGTGTTTTCTGCTATCTCGATGCCTAGCTGAATATTCATCTGATTTCCCGAATGCATAGAATTTCAAGCGAACGTTCAAAGGAAGAACGTATCATCGCATGACGAACAATTATGTTTCCATCCTCTTGAATCTACAATAAAACGGATGCCATACCATGGTCCCTATCTCCGACACGCGTTACCGTAATGGCCGAAGAGCTTTTCGCGTGACCAAGACGATCTTTAGATCCGATTTCTAGATAGCATCCGTATTACTAGTGCTTGGACATTGAAAAAGACCATAAACAACTTCCAACAATTTTTACATTCTTTATCATTTTTCCTGATAGAACTTTGTTGAATTTGTCACGTAAAGTCAGATTAGCTTGACATTTGTGAGCAAGTGTAAAACTCTCCGACGTGTGACGCGTACCGTTTCTGCGACTATCCGACGCGGCGTGTTGAATCAGCATCCCCATTTGCTTTGTGCTAAAGAGGTTTACCCGTTGCGCCGGTCTTCGCAGCTATGTGTCCAATATCGCGATAATGCTTGCCGCGGTTGTTTGTACGTCGAGCGGCACGTGACGTGGCACGTGTGTAAAACCACACCATGGACTCATCGATGTGGACCGTGGCGAAACGACGATAATATCTGGAGCCTCGTATCTCCGGGATGGATCTTAATATCCGTTCTCGCGTCCCCATCCTAATTGGTTTATTTTAGACCTGCCAGGAGATTTGAATTATGGCCTTTTAATGCTGGGAGGTGCAGCTTTCGGAGCCTCTTTCCGCGGCCTCTTCTCGCTCTCTCTCGTTCCCTCTTTTATTCCCTTGTTGATCGTTGTGCTCGCCCTCTTTCACCATCTGCCACAGCTCTTTTTCCTATCCGCTGTCACTTATCCGTCAATTCCGTGCCTTCCTGGCCCGCCAGGCTTTTCTTCCTGTCATTGTATACCATTTTCCGCTGTCTTCCGCGCCCGCCTCGCTGCACCCTTCGTCCTCTGTTTCGAAGCTTCGCCATAGCCATCGCAGCCAATTTCGACCGATAGACACACACGACAGCTGCAACGTTTATACTGAGCTGCCGTGCATACCCTTAATATCCGCCGCAATCTGTAATTAAGCCTCCGCTACCCATTAGCCTCGCTACCCAGCACAAGACACGTTGCTGCCTGCAAATCCCACCCCCTGGAATTTTTAACCCACCTCCGAAGCCCAGGAAGTTAGGATACCGAGTATCCTTCCTACGATCAGGGTAGTAACTTTTGCATAATGATCACGGGCTTCTTTTCGACGGGCTATAACGGCCTTCGAATCGCTCTTTTGTCACGCACCCCTCAGAACGTTCGCTAACTCAAGCTGGTGTGTGGGCTGACGCAGATTCGGTTTGTTTGTTTGAAGAATGGAGACTTTGTTGGGAGTGTGTTGAAAGGGCAATGAAAAGACTTTTATCGATGCTTCTTGGAAAACTTCTGTTCCTCGTAACTAGACTGTGGATCTTTACGTACTTAGTATTTATACTATGCGAGTGGTCAGGGCCGGCGCGAGGCGGGTTCAGCGCGTTCGCCGGAACCCGGCCCCGCGTTTTGTAGGGCTCCGCGACCTACAAAAACTCATCAGACATTTTGCAGGGCCCTCTGTATAGTAGATTGAATATTCATCATCTCTGGCTATTCTGTCAATAGAAAGCGACGTAGCAAATTCAATCACGTTCGATGACGTAATCACAGATTTTGCGGCGAAAAAAACGAGAAAAATTATTTAATATTCATCTTCCAAAAATTTTATGTAACATACTTTGTGCTGATAATAAATAATTCCTTATTATGAAATTTAAGTATAGGATTTGAATGTGTATTCTGGCCCCGCTAAATTTTTGAACCCGGCACCGCAAAGGGTCACGCCGCCCCTACGAGTGGTAAGGGGGAGCGAACACGGTTGCCATCGTTCAGAGGACAATATTAACGAATCCTGGCGTCCCGATCTGGAGGGGTAGCTGACGAAAATGTCGGTGGCCAGATCCGAGTCGTAATTTCCATCCCCCCACTGATGGCGGTCGGCTTTTCTGGCGAAACTCTCGGTAATATCGTCGGGTAATACGACGGTGGCGGAAGGTGACAACAAAAAGCGCTAATAGTACATCAAAACTCGAGTCGTGGGCGCTCCGGGTTAAGCTGTCGGAGGAAAAATGAGAGGGGGTGGTCCACGGGGGTGGCCTGGTCGGAGAGGGGCGGGTAGAGACAGGAAAAAGCCAACATTAAGAGGCGCTGAGCTGGCGACACGGCAATCTCAGGAACTGGCAGGAAAAAATCCGAGCGCCGCCCGTTGGCGCGCTTCAAAAAAAGAACTGGCTAAAAGGTCGTTAAGGTTAATGCGCCGCGAGAAGACGAGGATGGCCTGAAAGAGCGGTGGCTCTCGGTTGTTCGCGGTTCATTTTCGGGGGTGGCTGACTCCGGACGAGGGTTTGCTGAACCATTGGGGGTGGCTCGACGAGCGCGCAGCTTTGATACGTAATTGGCTTAAAACTTAAAACGACGTAAGCGGTTCGCGGGAAAAATCACCCTTGTGTTTGACCCATTGGTCACCGTTGCGTCGATACGTTCTAAAACATTGGCACTGCGATAAAACAATTAGAATCATTAAGAATTTCGTGTTTCTCATACCAAATTCGCAACATTTATTCATTTCGTACCGCAAAAAATTTTTTATCATTAATATACATATGCAGTTTCAATAAAATCTTACAATATAAACTACCTTGAGATTTCTCGAACAAATTTCCTTTCAGTAACGTAGAACTTCATTCATAGGGGAAAAGTAGATCCAAGAAACCAACGAACTATGCTAATACCAAAGACAAAGGAATGAAATAATGGAAACTGTACAATCGTGCTAAATAAAGATATGAAAAGAAAGAAACGAAAAACAAAGGAAGGATCCTGAAGGAGACAGAGCCGATAAGGAAGAGAGAGAGAGAGGGAGAGAGAGAGAGAGCAACCTGGATAATCAGAAGAACAAACTGAAGAGGGTGTCATGAAATACTCTACGAAATAAAGAAGACAAGACCGGAACCATAAACTTATAAATATTTAAACCTAGTCTGAGAAAATCTAAAATGTTTTCATAAAATAATAACCGTTAGGGTTGTGATCGAATAGCAAGGCATTGCAACGCTTTTTAATTCGTCAGATAATAAATACGACCATAGAAATTGTCGAAAATGTGTCTTGAAATGAAGGACATTAATATAATTCTGTGAAATACGACGAGTTTCGTCTCGTTGGATCGAGTCTTTTAGTTAGGGGTGCGGAACAAACCGCAACCTTCCTCAGCATCCGAGAGGATCGTCGAGCCAAGGTCTCGTATCATGGTTTGTTACACCCCGTCCGATACGAGGCGTTGCACACGCGTTGAAAGAAACAATGGGCTCGCCGGAACGATCCCAGGAGACGCGTAGCTCGCGCGATGGTTTCCGGTCGGTCGGGACGATGCGATGGCGGCGTTAAGAGTTCCCATCGCGTCGTGTTTCGTGACACTCTCTTGACTTTACGGTTGACTTGGGTTTTACGGCCAGTTAAGGTTCCACCGCGTTGGTCTCGGGAATTTTCGTTTCAAGGTTTCGATTGGCGAGCCAGGGTAAGAACCTAGAGCAAAGAGGCAGAGCTTCACATCCTTCTACAAGTGAGGCTACGTTCGGATGAGAGTCGCTCGGGTTTATGGAACTGTCAAAACTAAGGATCGTGACTCCATCTGTCGAAGATGGTGGTTTAGCGACGGAGTTATTATCCGGAATCGTCGGCTTTGGAAGTTGATGGAAATGCACAAAACACGTTTGCTTAATGTTAATTTCTCCAGGAATGATGTAACAAATAACGTCGCCGTGCATCCATGAATTTAAAGGTGCGTACATCGGTGAATAGAGAAGGCGTTAATACGCCCGACAAATTTCGTTATTACGTATCTACTTGGGGAAACGGAGACAGCGCGGAGAGAGCTAGGCATTTACATTGTATATAAAAAGAGAGAATCGTAGCCGAGGGCAAGGGGCACGTTTCGCTCCTCCAGAGAAATCCTTAAAGCCGTTTAAGCCCTGCGGTGACGCCGGATCTCACGTAGCCACGGTGGAAGAGGACGCGGAACGCCGGCGTCCAACGACGGATGAATGGAGCTTAACTCTGCGGCTGTGCGATTTGTACGCGTGTTCGTTTGCCGTCGATTTGAAAGGTTAATTCACTGATAATCGGCCATCGCCGGCTCCAACCCCTGCACCTTCCAGCACCCCTTTTTCGACCACCGCTAACGACTGCCAATATGAACGTCGAACAACCAAACTATTAATTAGCAAATTCGCGGGAAATTGTTAACAGGTTCACCGAGTGGCACAATTGTTTCTCCATGTTCAAAAGTTCATTTTTGCGATGATAGTTTGCGTACTTCGTTTATACATTAAAATTGTTAGAAACGATTAATCACCGACAAAAGCGTCGATATAATTTCGTCTGGACGCAAAAACACTCCGAAGAAGTGCTCAAAATTTCATCCGACAAAGGAACGCTTTGCATGTACGAGCCTAATAATAAAATTAATGTCACCCCGTCGTCGCATAAAGTAGAGGGAATTCCAATTTCTGCGTTGCTCACAGGCAAGGAAGCCGTACGATAAATTCGAAATTTTGTTTCGTGCCAGATAAATTTTAATCCTTGCCTGGGTCGTCGAGAGTAAAAGGCTCTCGCGCCTCTTCATAAGAAGATATTACAATATGTAAAGAGAGGGACAGAGAGAGAGAGAGAGAGAGAGAGAGAGGGTGACGGGGGTGAATGCAGGATCATCCTATCCATACCGTCGCCATGATATATCATAAGTTCCATTATCCGAGAGCAGTGTTACATTATCGCGGCACGTTTCGGCTTAAAGGCATCCCTCAGGTGAAATGGCCGACGCCATTCTTGCGTTCTACGTTTCTGTGTACGACGCCGTGTAAATTGAATTTAACTGCTCGAAGGAAAGAGGACGTGTCTCGACTCTTTAACCACGCTTGTCCCCTCCCCCATTCTGCACTGTACTTTCGACGAAAGGACGAAGAGGTAATTATGTGACGTCTATTCGATACGCTAATGCGATCGCGATACGCTACGCCTCCGATGAAATTTTATTGAGGATTTTCCACCGAGAGATTTAGACGCCAGGATGAGAGTCTATACCGGGTGGAGTCTAACTTACCGCACGATTAAGCGAGCGTGACGTCGGGAACATTGAAAACTGCCTCTCGACACTAGAATTAATGTACATAACTTCACCTTTCTTCAAACAAACACGTTATATTGATTAAATCATTAAAATCATTGTCTGTTTACAAACATTCCGGTTTCCTTCGACCTCGTTCAATATGATAATAACATAATTTTTATTTTATTCTTAGTCGAAAGATTTCTACAAGTAGTAAAATGATTATTTTTCGATAAAGTACTTTACGGAAGTTCATGTTCGTCGAACGTAATTATTGAACATAAATAGTAGAAAAATATGAACCGTTTCCATTCGATCCACCCGTTATAATAACAGCTATGTGGATATTAAACGTATTCAGAATGTTTTCGCCGTCGCGGGGGGTGAGTCTCGGTGCAGTGACTTTGCATTAGAGGTTTTCCAATATGGAACCAATCCTCCTGACTTCTGACCCCTAACCCCTGTCTCGTTCATCCCCCCGACCTTACCAGAGACCAACATCGACCTCCCCACCCACATCGTCCTCACGTCATACCACGCGATGTTATCCGCTGGGTATTATGAGTTTAGAAATATCATAATATCGGCGACGTGTTTCTGCGATATTGAATTTTGAACAGGGTGTCTCATCCGGCGAAAAATCGTGGAATTTCGTAGCCGTGCGCGTGCACTTTCCCATACAAAATTGAACAAAACGAACGTATCAAAATAAACTGCTCTAAAAATCGATATGTACTTTACGCCATAAATTTTCGAAGATGCCTAACGAAAATGACGATATTACTAAATTGTTCAATTTATAACGATGTTTTATTCTTATCCGATCGATTGTATGGTGTTCATTTTTATACTCGGTCAGAGACCAAGTGCTTTGTAAACGTACGATGGACGTTTTACATCTAAAAATGAAAAGAAAATTCGAGCAACCTATAAGACGACCAGATACGTTTGAGGACAAAACGCAGACCGACGTTACACGATCGCAGCATCGGATCCGCAATAATTCGCATCGAAACTGCACCGAAACCTTGCAACCCCTGGTATTCTTCGATCCCTACGGAGTCCGCCGGAGGCTTAATAGCTTCCTTGATTGCGTACTTCCCTTCTCCGCTTTGATAGACCGCCATTAAAAAGCTCGCGAGGAATATTCTTCCGATAAGACCGATTAGACAGCTCGTTCAATAGAAACGTTGTTCCCTTGAATGGCATGCGAACCAGGACCGAGAAAGATGGCGCGGGGAACCGAAAATGGAACGAATGGCTCGAGAGACAGACTGAGAAAGAAACGGAAAGAACAGAGAACGGAATGACAAAGAAGGAGAAAGTGTGTGTGTGTGTGTGTGTGAGAGAGAGAGAGAGAGAGAGAGAGAGAGAGAGAAAAGTGGATACGGGAGACGTGAAACGGAATGGCTGAGGGGATGTGCAAGGGGGTGGTGGGGTAAAAGAACGAACGCGGCCGAGCACAGCGTGAGATTCTCAGATAAAATATCCAATTTAAAGTTTCATCGTAATTTTACGATTCTTGGAAGTAAATTAATAGTATTATCTGCCGGGCTACCTCCCGCGCGCCCGTTCCTTCTTACACGCCCCTCACCCCTCTAAGGTCTGCCTCTCCGTCATCTTCGTTTCCGTGCGACTCGAACCTCTGAAACCCCCTCTTTTGGTTGAAACTCCGCGCAAAAGGAACTTCGAAAATAAGCAGCCTATTACTCATTATCCGGCACGCTTATCGGAGGAACCCGGAGTTCCGGGGGACAATCTTCCTGTTGGCCAGGAAGTTCGAGTTTTCGGAAGCGGAAAGGCCTCGAGACTTTTAAAGCGGCTGCCGACACCGAACCTTACGAGCGGAAAGTCGATCCGAGATACCCGTTCCCGAGATGATCTATGTATTTGTTGTTGGCAAATTGAAAGGACTTTGCGCGACCCTTGTCTTGTTTCCCCGAACGGAACTCGCGATTTTTCCCCATGGATTTATGGTCGCGAAGAAACTCGCGTTAATGGTCCGCCGGGATTATCTCCGATGCTTAATGGTTATCCTCATCCACGGTGATTCATTGTGCGTTTACGATTGTTAACCCCTTGCCCTGCGAACTTACATATTTTACGGTTGCAGCCATCCATGTAAAAGCCATTCGACGATTTCCATTTTTTACACGGCGTTTCTTCCTGGCAGAACGAAATGATCGTGCCACGAAGTTCGTGAAAGGATGCGGATGTCGTGCAAGTAGAAAGACTCGTTATGTAGCCAGAACGGTAGCTCCCCTCCAAAGGCTAGGATATCCTGAGTTAGGACTGGGTTAGGCGAGCTCTATGACTCGCAGAAACCGAGGCCAGACATCATCCAACTCTGTCGGTAACAACAGCAACAGTGGCGCGTTCGTGGTTACCTTGGGCTCGTTGTCATCCAATGGCAGGTCGTCGAACTTCCTCCGCGGAAAAGGAAGTTTGGCCACTTTCAGCCAACCGACGCTGAACTTCAGGGTTCGAGGGGAACCAGGGGGGAAAGGGGTTATCAGTTGCATCGGTCAAGTCTCGCCGGGCAAATCAACGTTCCCACGATCCTTCCAAGGACGATTACCGGGAGAGTCCTGTTTGCTATCGCTTCGGTGTGTCCAGGAGCCGGCGGATTTGTTGGGCGAAAGCCAGATATTCTCCTACCTACAGTCATATCACCCATTCCCTCCCTCCCCGCGCGTCGCCCTTCCCCTATAAGTCAGCTAAATCTGATTGAACTTCATGAATGATTCAGTTTGTTTTTCTAACGTGACGAGGAACGGCGCGACGCCGGATTTTCGTTTAATGAGCGCCACGCGGATACACAATCTTCATTTTTACCGTGTTGCATATGCATTTGTGTAGATCGAGGCTTTGACGATTCTTGGAAAATCTACATGCGGCGATGGGCTCGAATAACATTTTATTCGTATCGGAATAACGAATGTATCATTAATATTCGGTTATCTATTATCCGACGTGTTCGCATGGAGAACATTTAAAACACGAGCAATATGATTTTCATTTACTGTGTTTATTTGTATTGGTCCTTGGGGAAATTCTAGGGAAACGTTCATGTAGTATACTCATTACACGAATTATGCATGCATTATCACGAATGCAGAAAATTCGCAGTCTATATCGTACGTGTTCGTGCGTGAAACATTTACAAAAAAAAATCAATTAGGCAGGCAAGCAAGGTGTTGGAACGCGAGTAGACACAAAGGAAGATTGGTAGAGCAGGATTGGTAATTCATCCGGGCTTATTGTGCTCGTGGCAAACAACTGGTTCGCACTCCGTAAATTCCACGATCGCAAGCAGTGCTGAATAACACGTCCGGGAGTGTGCTTGCAACGTGAACAGTTTTTCCAGCGCGGAGGATCCACGAATTCTTCGGCTCGGAGGTTTTCATAGGGGTGAGCGTGCGCAGTTGTGTACAAAATACACGAAGAAATCGGTAGGGGGGTGCCGCGACACGACTAAAGAGGGTTGAAGCAACGGGGAACCGGGGGTGGGAAAGACGTCGCGGGCGAGGGTGAGCCGGGTTAGATAGGTATTTTACGTTTGAGGGGTCGGTAAGCTCCTGATGTATTACTGGCTGAGCCTGCGGAGTCAGCGCTGCCGGTCCAACAAACTGGACAATCCGATTTTTTCCAACTCTCTCTCTCTCTCACCCGCGCGCGCGTTCTGCCCTTCTATCGTGTCTGTCCGACGGGAAAACCAGCGAACGGAGGAAAGAAGGAAAATTCTGGCCGGAATGGGTACGGAACGGAACGCTCATGACACCGTGCAAACGTACCCCTCCCTCGCTCCTAGGCATGATACAAATTGTAATCCGGCGCGATTGGATTTCGAAATTAACGCTGCCGCGGCGGCGCGGCGACTGTCTTCCTCGAAATTGGGTCATCTCGAATTTCGCACCGTTAACATTAATTTCTAAATTGATTTGGTTTAAAGGAGCCTGCTGGTCCTGTACGACACCTATTGTCGACTCGACAAATTTTATCAACTTTATATTGCTATGGAGTACTTATGAGTACCTATGGAGTACATCTTGCAAGCACAAACAATGTTATCAAGCTTTTAGTGTTGTGTATTTGTGCAACGATTGTTTTGCGAGTGACTCTGTTAATACGCGCTAACGAATATCGAATTTGTAAACAATTCCCCGAGCAGTTGCAATTGAAACGTCTTACGACAAGAGGAAAAATAAGAGTTCTCGCGTGCGTAATCCGGTGAAATCCGGTTTACATATGAATTATGAAAATATGCGACGAAACTTACAGAACTGTAATCTTCTAGACTCTGACTCCTAAGTCAATTAACATAATTAACTGCAAAGCCTGACAGAAGCAAACCTGGCCAACGTTTGCTCCAACATCCGCTAAATTGAAGATTACACCGTTACCCTTTCTTCCGATTGCCTTCCATACTTTGAAGGGCACGGTATCCAGCAGACAGAAGCGCACATATCGTTATTGTTGTTATAAGCTCACAGTACAACGCTCAGGCAAGCTTTTAATCAGCTTACTCACCTACTGGCAGTCGGAAAGCTTCGCTCGCAGAACGGAAAACAGAATAACGCGCGCGGCGCAAGAAGAGTGCTCGATCGAAAGTCAAATGAGGCGGACACGATCGGACACCGATCAAGGTTGAGCGATTACGAGGTACATAGCTATCCGATTAGCGAGAACGCGTTTAGCTCTCGCGATCGACACTCATTAGCGCGCAGTACAATTTTCTCTGCTGCACCATCGAGACACGTCTAATTATCTTCATCAAGTGTCGGTGCTCGTCGCTAAAATCAAACTGGGACGGGAGAGTGGCGCTCTTCCGGGTACCGGGATCCGGATGCATCCCTCGATACTGCACATCTGCGCCAAATACGGCTTACTTATTTCGCAAATTGACGTGTACACAGAAACGCACGCGGATACCGGCTGTTCCAGCGGTTCCCATCTCTAGGAACCTGTAGTTGACTTGTTAATACTCTACTCTTTTTACTATGTTTACTCGTGGATCGTCAATATTTTTTACCTTCGGGCAACGGATGGATCGTTCTGAAAACTAAACAGCAACGTATGTTCTTGCTTCGTAAAATATTCAAAGAATCGAGCAAGAGAATTCATGGATTTTCTCCACTCGAAACGATCGGTTTTTCGCAGATATTTAAAGTACGATATCCGAGTCTGCTTCATAGTCGAATTTCGCAGGTATATCGCGTGTCTGGCCGTCGGAACTCGGCACGGCAGAAGTTTGGGAACCGCTGTCTCATTCGGCTTCCCCATCTTGTTATCTTTAAGCTTTCCGCTTTCTCTGGCTGCTCGTGCTTTCTTTCATTTCGTTGCAGACTGATAAATTCCGTCCTTCTCGCGCTCTGCCTCGAACACTCTCTCGCCCTTGCTATTCAACTTTTTTGTCTTCTTGTTTCGTGCCATTCTCTCTTTAGAGATATCCTCTTTCAGGTATTTTTTCGTCTTACCAGACGCAAAGACGCGCATAAACAGGATCGCTGTCTCTTCCGCGACCTCCTCCGTTCGCCTTCCTGTTTCGCGTCTCTTCGCTCGTGCTCGCTCGTGCACGCTTGTGCGTGGCTTTTGTACGTCCTCTCACCCCCCGTCTGCAATAACACGGAGAGCGTGCAAATCGCCCGGTTCAATTTTTCCGTTTTTCCTGTTTCGAGCGTCGCGATGTTTTATTCATTACCGCCGCCATTTTGGAGGTATTCGGGCACGCACGGATTTGTTTTTTTTCCGCGTGTGCGTCGTCTCTCACGAAATTTCCTTATTGTTTGGCGATTTTGTTTTTTCGGGTCTGGATCGGTTGCCGGGGTTCCTTTTTGTCCGCAGCTTTCAATTTTTCAACGCTTTATCACTCGAACCGCGCGCGGTAGCTTCCTCTCTCTACGGGCTTGCTCGCGTTCGCTCGAGTTTCTTTTAGTCATATCTCGTTATTCTTCTGGCCGCTTCTTTCCCATGTTATTTTCTTTAAATCCCGCGTTTCAGATTTCCCCCTGAAATCTTCTTATAACGCTACTCGGTACGTTCTCTTTTCAGGACGTCTCCGCGAAAATACACTCGTCTACGTTTTTCTGTTTCTCTCTCCCTCAACATTCCCTCCCCCTTGTCGCCTACATGGCCAGCACACTTTTATTACGTTAACAGCACTTTTCTTCCCGTCACGTTCAATCCTTCTTTTTCCCCGTAACTAAATACTCGTCTAATTACAGTAAGCTCCCCGCAGCGGAGCCAGATAATTCTACTTTTTTAAATTTTCATTTAAAATGTTCGCCTGTGCACGGGTGTCTACATCGAAACGCTTTCACATTAAATGTTTCCGTCATCTCTACCACTTTGGCAGCCGTTCTCGTTCTGCAATTTGTACTTGTCACTTTTAACGCTTAACGAGTCGGGGACGTTCTATTTATTTTGGTTGCTTTATCGAAACCGCACTCGAGAACTACACAAGATTCTTGCTAAATCGGTGTCGGATTCTACTAGGGTGAAAATCAAGTTACGTTGCTCTACGCAAATTCGTAACTGCTTCAATTTTACAGAATGATGTCTTTTACTTATGAATGCGTGCATAAGATTCCATGCTCCTGCTTTTTCACTCAACAGTCGTGTCTGCAACTTCTGAAACGCCTTCGAACAACCAATAAAGCGATGAGACAATGAACGATAATAGACCGTTTTCACCTTGTTCGTCACCAGATATTAATAGAGAGAATCCTTCCGAAAAATCTTGCTGCGTCCCATTCACTTTCCGCCGGTTCTTTTCGCTTTTCCCGGCGTTCCACCCCCGCAGCTCCCAGTCACGCTCGTTCCGCATTTCCGCGGCGGCATAGAAACCGGAGAGCGACGAGGGGTTGGAAAAGAATATTAAAGGAAACGTCAGGATATGCGCTTTCATATTTCGACGGCGTCTCGCACGCGACAGCCAGGGGGTGCATGTATGCACGCGGCCTGGCGGTAAGAACCGGCCCGGGTGGCACGCCGCCGGGTTGGGGGCGGGGGTGGATGTTCGTTTCTGAAAGGGAATGTCGCGAATTCGTATTAGAGGATACGCGAGTGCGGCTGTGCGCGTAGAATGAGTTCAAAGACCCTCGTCGGAGCCGGGCATCCCCTTTTCGCCACCCCGCGAGGCTCCTGCACGCTCAAACTGAAATCGAAACGAACGACGATCTCGCACCGCGCGCCTTGGAATTTTTTCTCCACTCGTCGCACCGCCAGAATCGTACCCGACGTCTGCCGAAATGATTTTTTAGCGAAAATTTCGCGAAACACGTAATCCATGGCGACGCTCGTCCTGGAAGCCAAAGAGACGCGCCACACGTACGCATAATTTACCAATGGTAGCGCTACTACTTCTCAGAGGGTGCTTAGAAATATATTTGGTTGGCCAGAAAGTAATTTCGGTATTTTAAGGTGAAATAAAACCGAGTTTCTTTATTCAAGCGATGAACTTTAATCAGTAAAATAATTTCTTATTTATTCTTTTTGGCAAAAGATCGTCGAACAAAAAGGAAAATATCTTATTCATTAAAGTTTATTGCTCGAATAAAAAAAATGGACTCTATTTCACCTTGAAATACCGAAATTGCGTTTTTGCCAAACAAGTATATAGATTTTCAAATTTTAGTTTTCTGGCTCTTTGTCTTTAATTTATCTTTTAAGGTTAAGAAATTATTCGATGGAACTATGCTTGGAAGATTAATTTACCAGCGGAGTCGTTATCATCGAGTAGAGGGTGCTGAAGAAATCTTTTAATTAATTTGATTATGCTTGATACAGTATCGCTATCCACCGTTTTATACGGTTTAGAGTTAGACAAGTCGAAACACCGTAATCCCTGCGGGTTAATCGAGATCGACCAGTGACACAGAGCATTTCGGATTAACTACCCGCGTAATCATTCCGTTCATGTCCGTTTTGTGTGTTATCGTGATGGCGTTTTGCTCGAACCTGTCAAATAAATCTCTCGTTTGTAGAGGTCCGCGAATAGTTTTTCGTGTAAAGCCTGGAGACGCGGTTCGAGATAAGAAGTTCAAAGATCAATTTTAAGAGACGAAGCCACTTTCGGCCGGGAGCTAATCGGATTAAAAGTTTCGTCGTCGAATCGTTGATTACTGGCAAAGAAATGAATTACAAACGGCGGGCATGCCAGGTGCTTTCCGGGTGTCCAATTAAGGGTTTCTGTGCCAGTTACACGGTCATACCGTGTTTGTTACTTGCGATGCCGATAAACAATTACAAACGTGTCGATATTTTACAAATTCTACAAAATACGTCTACATTGCTTTCGATTAAATGTTTCTCATCCACATCAATCTAATTAAAAATTTGTCCAATGTCCACCTTATTTAGCAACATTTTCTCACCGACTGATGAACATCGCAGTGGTGTATAACATACGATTTTGAAATGGTGGCGGTAAATTTAAATCTAGAAGCGCTTCTCGAACGAGTATAATTCGTTTCAACGAACAGATTAGGTTACCGCTCCCATCTTTTCTCGGGCCGGAGCGTGTCTCGCCTCGAACAGTTATCCGAAATTCCACGGTTTCCGCTTAGGGCGGAACTGTTTGCAAAGACACCGAATATAAAGTCGGCGCGGCGTTTCGCGTCTCACGGCGTGTCGCATCTGCATCCTGCGCTTCATCTCGCGTCGTCTTTTAACCTGCCGCGTCTTTTTGTTTGCCCTTTATTTGACAGTTGACACGCGACGTGCGTAATGGAATAACGACCCCGCCGAAACGAAAGTGGCGCGACGATCTTGATTCCCTGACGGAAGACAAACTTCAATCAATGCCGTCGAAGACGAGAGGCCCCCATTGATTTTACCGTTAGCCGGCGACCGGGAGCACTCTTTCCCAGAGACAGCGGAAATACCAATCGCTATTCCCTCGATCCACTCCCACAATTTTTCAAACACATAGATCTTTACCGTATTCTGCAACTGGCACAGTTCAAACAAACTTTCTTCCGCGTTCTTATAGCTCGATCTAGTTCTGAAAAAATCTTTTGGATTTAACGATAGTAACGCTAGTATTTTCTAAATACTATTAGATAATTTGTACCTGATTTTGTGGCTGTTGATGGCGACCAACGGGTTAATGGAAAGAACTGAATTGTCTGTTCGGGCGAAGATAAGCCGGCAACCGAGCGATTCCGGCTCTTCTCTCGAGAACAATGGGCTAGAAAACGGAAGACACGAGCTCGTCGCGGGCGGTTGCAAAAATCTCGTGGCACGTGCCGATTTTCATGGAGGTGTCAGCCGGCGTGACGCGTGATTCCTCGTCTCCTAACCGATCGAGCTTGGAGAACGCCTCGCGTTTAACCCACCGAAAGATATTTCCTTCGACCTCCTTTCCTACGTGGATGTCTTCCCAAAGAGACTAGACACCGGGCGACGCACCGCGCCGTCAGAGAGAAATCGGCTTCCGGAAAAGGCGATTGGGAGCAATCGTTTTCGATACGTTTTCTCCGTCTCTCTCTCTCTCTTTCTCTCTCCCTCTCCTTTTCCTACGGCGAGAATTAAAATTCTATTCCTTCTTTAAAATTCACAGCGCGGCGAATCCTTCGTCCCTTCGGACCTCTCGATTTCTTCTTTCGGCTTCCACGCTTTTAGTCGCAGCGAAACCGACGAAATTTTCTAAAACGATTCCCGCCTTTCCCTCGAACGAAAACCAATTAATCTTGCAATTTTAGTTCCGGAAACGCCTCGTACAGTTTACTTCAAGATTTAAGGTTTGCGGCGGGAATTAACAGGGAATTAGGGCGAATTTATGGGCACTGAGCGCCGGCCATTTAATTATGCTTGTAGTCTGTTCAGCTCCGATGCTGTAACGATCGTTAGTCTCTCGTTGGAAACTCTTTCCCGAACGATGCGAAATGATTGTTGTTTGTACTGTGCGGAGCACGAGAGAATACTAACGGTAAGGGAAGGGGAAAGAAGCCTGATCACTTAGATTGCCTTTGTGTTCGTCTTGCCTCTTTCTCTTCCCGCTAGTTTTCTCTCGTGCTCCGCTCTATGCGAGAAATCTATTCCATAGATGCTAGAATACATCGTTTGAAAAACGTGATCGCGATTTCGATACCTGTTACACTCGCAACAGCGTCGCCGGTGTTGGATCGCGAGGACAGGCAGCGCGTCTCGCTAAAAGGCTTTTTAAATAAACCGATTACCATTCGCACCGTTCTAATTACAAACGAAGTTCCGACGCGGCGTAACAACGAAAACGCACATCGTTCCGCGCGTCGCATGCAATGCGACAGCCGTTCGCGAGAGAACCGGGCGCGGGCGTCGCGACGCACGCCATCCGCTGGCCATTAAATCAGAAGCCATTAAACCGAACAACGTTACACCGAGCCGCGACGCTGTTACCTCGACACGAACACCCGCAATCTTTGCCTTTTTACCTCCCCTTCTTCGTTCCCCGGGCTCTGCAAAGGTGTGAACTCCCATGGTCGACGGCGACGATGTTCATTGGACGGTCGTCAACCCGGTCGTGCATTATCATCGGCTTTCATCGACGTTCGTGTAATGACATTTAACAGCGTCGTGTTATTTGGTAACAGTATTTTACCATTTGCGCACCTGATTCCGCGGGCTAACACGGAATTCCAGTGTGCGGCATTTTTAACTGTCAGCTAAGCGCGCAAACAGTTAATGTTAAATTTAAAGTGTGATAAAAAGCTAATGGTGATGGGTGTATTCGGAATTTTAGGTGAAAGGATTTTCGTTGGTGTGGACTTACAATATATTTGCTAAATTAATCGTTCAGGGATGATGTCTGTGTACCATATTGATTCTTGCACGCTTTTTCTATTGAATGTTCACTTAATTGTTCTTTGGATATTACTAGAAACTTATTTTTGTATTATTTATATAGTTCTGACGATTTCCATAATCAGGACTAAGAGGCAGGAGTGATAATGGTTGTTAGCAACAATGAAGGCACCATTGAAGATTACCGGGCGCAACGAACAAAGGGTTTAATGCGGCAAACGCGTGTAAATTGTAAAGCAATTACAGACGTCAGGCGTAATACATGATAAAGGGGAATTATTTCGCGTTCGTTGCGGGCCGAGCGTATCGAAACGGAGGATTAAACAACTTTGCACGATGATTGAAAATGAAAAAGTAGTATGTGTCTGGATAGTTACTTACTCAGGATCTCAGGAAGGAACACATGGATCGAACCGAAGGGGGTGGTAAGATGCAGGAGAGAGAGAGAGAGAGAAGGGAAGTCGACCAGGTAGAAAAACCTGGGGGCGTAGAACAAAGACAGCTTCAGAGACAGAGTAAGTATCGGAATATAAAGGGATACAAAGGTCTGCATGGGGTGTGCAGAGGGTGCAGAGGGTTTAGTATCTACCTTTCGAGCTATCGGTGTTAAAGGTATTTGCCGTGGGGTACAGAGGCATCATTAGAATCTACCCCCGGGTACCCTGGTGGCTCTTTGTGTCTTCTTCTTCTCGGGTTCCTTCTGAAAACCCCGCAGATCGGCTTTCCACTTTACTTCCCCATCCCCTGTGCACCTACCTCACCTCGCGGGGGTGAATGGCGTCTTTAACAATGCTTTGAAATCTCGATGTGGCAATGGATAAGACCGGTGCCCGTTCGGAAGAGGGGTTTGGGGGATGTCGAGCAGGGGGATGTCTCTCTCTCTCTCCCTCTCTCTCTCAAGGAGTGGGGACGGGGGCTGCGAAATGCAGAGGGTGGGAATCGGTCGGGTGGCGAAAGCGTGGCGAAATGGGGAGGGGGTGCGAGATCTGGCTAGCGCGTCTCGAGAAACGGAATTAGATTTGTTAAGACTCCAGACGCCGGCGTGCCACGGGGAATTCACCGGGAGACGCTGAAAGACGCGGGACATTGGCGAAACCGGAGCTGTTGGCGAAATGGGGGTCGCAAACCGGGTTGCGAAAGGGGGTTGCTGCCGCGCACCTGCATCCACCCTGCGAATAATAATGTCGCCGGCCGTCCACTCTGGCTCGCGATTTGGTTAATGTATTCGTAACGAGTCGCCCGTTCGCGATCCTGGATACCCTTTTGTGAGAAGGAGGTCGCCGATTGTTATGCGAACGGGCAACCCTCGCGATAATTATCGATCGATAGGCAGGGGAACGAGCGCGCTAGCTCGCGTTCAAATGGAAATCGGGATTTCTTTCGGTGGGAGAAACGCAACCATGTCGTTGTTTTAATCGAGTGGATCCATGGTGTCTTAACTGGGGAACGGGCTTTCGAAGGGGATGTTCTTGGTAGTAATTAGCAGACCGCGTAGGTGTTCATGCAAATTTTTCAGCTGCTTGGACGATCACTCGGAACCGGGAGAGACTGTACTCTTTTGTGCACACGCAGGAGCATATATATATTTCGAGCATGCATTCAACGTTTCGGAGCTATATGTATTACAGAGACTAAGAAGGAAGGTACTTTAGCGAAAGTGTTCGCCTTATTACTAGCCGATAGTCTATGAGTAAACGAATAGGGAGAAAGGGGATGGAAAAAGGAAAAGTTTTAGTGGTTCTTGCGAAGGATATTGTGGCTTGAATGAACTTTTAAAATTTTGAGGATTCTGTACGAGAAAGTTTAATCTGCTACTTTGCCTTGGACTCTAAACACTGCTTCAAATGTGTTCAATGTTTTAATTATACTTACGTAGGTACGCAGGCTATCTACTAAAGGTAAAGGAAGTTCAAACGAAATAATTGGAACGCCGAATTTTAATTAATAATTGTATTTTCTTCTCGATAAGATGCGTGCGAATGTTCTATTTAATACTAGAACTACTACGTCAGTTAAAATAACGGATTCCAAATTTTTCATCTCGCTATTAGTAAATTATTCAGTTTCGTAGGAAACTCTTGAACAAGTGTATTTGTACAAGCACACGTCACATATCGAAACATGTAGGAAATTTGCATTTTCACCACGCCATTTTTCTAAGGAAATTCTCGTCAGTCGCTCTTACCGGTGGATGCTCCCAATGTTAAATCTGCAGGAGGCTACTTTCAATTAGTATCTCCATCAGCAACGAGCAGTAAAATACAGTAATGGGATTCAGAGTGTACTCAGTGTAGATTACGTTGAACAAGAAAGAAAAGACCGGACGTGCAAAACGAAAGAAACGGCGAACGGAATTGCGTATTAGGATAGCGTGATTGATAGGCTGATTAGCGGACCGTGCAAGAAAGTACGATGAGTAAAAGAGAAAAAGAGAGAGCGAGAGAGAGAGAGAGAGAGAGAGAGAGAGAGAGAGAGTGTGTATAAGAAAGGTCCAGCGTGACTGCACTGCAGTGTAGTCGAAGCAGAGAAATTGAGCTCGCACTGCTCGCAGCAAAAGACGAGGGCGCGCCTTTTGCAAAAGAATTACAACACCGGTAGAGGATTAAGCTTTTGATGATAACGAGCGATAACATTAAACCGTGTGTTTCGTCCGCAGAAGGGGCTTCTTTTTTCGAGCTGCGCACAGGCTCGGCTCTTCCGTGGCTGCGTTGCACAAGCTAAATTATTCGTGGGATATAACGAGTGCATACATTTTCCAAGACAACGCTTTCCGTTTCCACAAAGTGCTAATTAAAGGTGCAGGCGGGTTCTGCGTCTACGCGAAGGAGCACGCGGTCAGCGTTTTTACGTCTTCATTTCGCCGTGAATTCACTTTGGAAACCGTCTGCTGCAATTCTTCTCTCTCTCTCTCTCTCTCTCTCTCTCTCTCTCTCTCTCTCTCCCTCTCTCTCTCACCTCCTCTTCCACTTTCGTACATCCTATTCCTGAAACACGAGTCCCGAAAAAAACGCTAACAAGTTTACGCGGTCGCGTTTGTTTATTTCCGCTGTAATTAACGGGGTGCATTGAAACTTCAAAAAATCAATTGCTTTTTATTATCGTTTTTGTATTGGAGAGTCTCATTTTTTGCGAAGAGTCTCATGTTGTTGCACAACATTTTCCATTTAAAATGGTCTACACATTTCTGTAGAAAAAACAAAACACAAATAATAATGTTTAATAAACACCAATAGTGTTTCCAAATTTTTAATGAATTGTGGGATCTTTGTTAAGAGAATAAATTCAAGAACAATTTAGTTGTTTATCGCCCCCAGCCTCTTTCTCTCTCGGATCACAATTGCCTGAAATTCTCGCGATGACTGTTAACACGTATCTGTTCGTTGTTCGCGTAGTTGCGCGTTAAGTGCCTGGGGATGTTGTTCCCTTTGTAATGCCTTGCGAAGAGTCTGGTGCTGGAACGACTGTAGTGACTTCCGGTTACAGAGGTCCTCGCGCAGGATCCAGGATATTCGAGTGCGCACGAGTTTTTGGTAATGCCTGTCTCGATTAAGCCGGCTCTAACGTTAAACGAGGACAGTAGAACTGTGCGAGGACTCGAATGTCGCGTTATTTTAAGAGAGTAACAAAAATTTCGGTGAACTCTAGAGTACAGCTTGTTTAGCGTGCAACTATTTTTGAGAAACCTATACAGTTATATACGGGTTGAAAGTAGAAAATGTAGCTAAAATCGGGCAGGTCTCGATTGCAATACGATACGCAACAAAAGCAAAAAGACGATGAATATTACAATCTCCTTTTTTGGGAAACTATCGGTGGGTGGGAGACCATAGATTGTAGAACGCGAGTGGTGGAAAGAAAAGAAAGGTTCCCCGGAAGGAAAAGGGGGTGGGGGATGCGTCTACCGTAATTAGTCGAAGCTGCACCGGAGAATCCATCATTTTTTATCTGACAAGTGACGAAGCCTGGAGGCATGGAACAGCGAGCAAGCGCAACGGGAATTAATGGAGCGCGCAGGGGGTGCAGACGTCTGTTCGTTCTAGGACAAACATGACAGTGACCGAAATCAAACAAGGCCCGATCGTCGTATTCGATCAGCTGTCAACGGTTACGCCACAAGGGAAGGATAAGACGTGTTTATGGCGAGTCTAGCCTTTAATAAACACATAAATATTCGCAGTATAGACTCGTATTTGACAGAAGTTGAATAAATATCTCGGTTTCGAATAAGGATAAAAGCGAATGGTTTATTAGCACAGCAAACGAAGCAATTAAGATAGCAATTATTTAAATTAATAGGAGAAACTCTTAGTCATGCGAGTCTTATTTGAATAATTACCTCTTCTAAGGAATCCTAGCCTCGCGTTTGCACGCGTCTTTAAAAAGGAAGAAAACATTCTGTACAGAGGGAAAAATTTAATTAAGGCGAAATTAATATTTTCCTGTTGGCTCGTGTAGAATTTCCTCCGGCTTCTTGTACAAAAGCGAGATGACCGGCGCGCGAACAGGCAAGCTGCGAGGAAATCTGCTTCCGGCGCGCGGCGTTGGTGGAGCACCTCGAAAACAATTGGCGACAAAGGCAGCGCTAAAATGCAACCACTTTCCAGACATCCGCCGGCGTAGAACCGTATTTTCGATTTGGAAATACTTGTTCCCCAAGATCTTCGTTATTTCGGAATCGATATCCGACTTTCTGCGCAACTAACTTTACTAATAACGTGCTCGCAGCCGGTAGGATGTTTATTAAATTCTCACGGAAATGTTTGTCCGACGAAACAAAATTATTTGATAAACATTAGATAAAACAGATGTAAACGACGAATTTATAAGTAGGTCTAGGAATGTCCAGATCTTTTTTTTCTGTAATTTATTTAAAAACTATTTAATGTTACCGCAACGTGTGTGCAGGTGAAACGCGAGTACCAATCGTTGCAAAAGCGGAAAATTAAGCAACCGGAGAGCAGGAATCAGGCAAGGCGAGACAGTCTAAGAGCGTAAGCTCGCACGAACGAGCAAAGGGTCCGGCACGGACCAAGCAGCGCGCGGCGAAGAGGATGGCCGCCCAAGGAATCAAATTCGGCTCGGTTTCGTGTAACACGATGACACTGTAATCCACGTAGAGTGGGCGTACGGTCGAAAAATAGTCGGTCACGTGGCCCTACGTGCACAAGACCAGACACTGGCGGGGGTCTTGGTTAGCAGAGGGGGTAGGGCGACGACGGGCCTGGTGCGCAAGGCGGAGAGTAAGTATTCCAGCGTGTTTAGTATTCCGGCGCCATTTGATTCCTCGGCTTCGGTACGTGGGCCGCATTGTTTTCGAGTCTGACGTCTCACTAAAGCGAATGAGGGGGCTCGAGTTCCGTGGGAATTCGCCCGAGGAATATTATCGTGGTCCAGGCCTCGCTTTCGCCGCCCTCTATCGCGAGCAACGGGGTTTAGCTTTCTTTATTCCGTGCGGTTGCTAACGAAACGCGTCCACGGTAATTCTTCCACCGCCGGACCATTTATTTCGCCACACTACGCGAAAAAAGACCGACCGTAATCGCTCCTCTCGTTGGTTTAATTTAATGTCTCGCCTCGGGGATGGAAGCGGGCATTAAAATGACCCATATGCAGTAGCGATCGCGACAAACAAACCCGTCGCTTCTCCGAAACGTCCAGAAATTCAATTTCATCATGTCAAAGCTAGACGTCCATTCAAGTCTCCGCGCGTCAATTTTGATTTGGAACAGAATTTTTGAAACACCTCCAAAATAATTTCCACCGCTAACAATAAGTCCCATCCAACTCAACCAGAAAAAAAAGCATCATAAGATCTTCGAGCCAACTAGACACTCGACCCAACTAGGATTTTCCAGTTTAGCAAAGTTCGCTCGTTCACCAGGCTTCGTTTATGGTGGGGCTGTATCACCCTTCCACGTTCTTATTTCCCGCTTTCTTGCCGAAATCGTCGCCAGGGTGAATTATCCTAATTCCAGGGTCATGTAGCTTCAACTTCTCCAAGACATTAGTATAAACCAGCCAGGGTCGCCGCGAATACTAAATCCCGCCACCATACGTACGTGCACCCTGTCTTCCGCACCCCCACCAACCGGGGACCGCAATCCCTGCATTGTAACTATGGGGCACACGCGTCACCATAACTACGTCGCAGGGGGTTGAAAGAGGAGACGATAAAGAGAGATAGAGATAGAGATATAGATATAGAGATAGAGATAGAGAGCGAGAGAGAGAGAGAGAGAGAGAGAGAGAGAGGGCGAAAACGCGTATGTTCTCGCCGCGGCTGGTTTTGCCACTGAAACATGTCGTGGCAACCACCTCGACAAACACACCCCCATGCGACCTTCTCGCTGGCTCCGTTCGCCGATTAAGCGCGAGATTAACCTTGCGCAACGACCATGCAATCCCACGTTCCTTGATACTTTAATCTTCGACACGCGACCCTTCACTTTTCCTCGAACGGAAAACGGAATCCCGGATTCCCGCGACCCGACCCGGGATCGATTAGGATCGGCCGCGGCGAGCCGGGGATTCGTTGCCAGAGTCCGAATGTTTAATGGAGTGTTGTTCCCGAGATAGTGGTTGCTCTTTTTGAAACTCTGTTGTACACACACCTTCTTCACTTTCTACCCATTTCATTTAATTATTGGGATTTTTTTTTTGGTGGAATCGTTTGATTTTCGTCGTCGAGAGGTACAAGAGCGATTTATCATTACTCGGCGACCGTTTCTTCATTTTATCGTTCGGGTTATTGAAGTGTTCTCTACACGAATAATTTTACAGCATATCATTTAACGCAACGCGCGAAACTTCTGTGAAAGGAAATTCCCGGGATACCTTTCCGTCATCTTCTTACAAATATGATTTAGACTTTAATTACAATTACGGGAGAAATTTAATACGAAATTAGTTTAGGCTTTGAGCTCGAAGCGTAATTACGAGCTGCGTCACTTCATTTTATGAAGAATTTCCATTTCTTGTAAACCGCGAGCAATGTTCATTACTCTTGGAGACCGTGCTTTCCCGAATCACGTTCGTGTGTTAATTAAGATCACAAGTTTCGTGAAAAATCATGGCTCGACAGTCGGCTGAATCGCAAACACCGCAGGAAAACATGTTTACTTGAGCGTCGCGTCGCGCGTCTTCCGGAAATGTCCCGGTAGGACTCGTTCGCTAAGACCAATACTCAAATATACAAAGAAGCAAACACTGAGACGAGACAAAAGGGGTGTCCAGTGAAACAAGAACTAGATTTACAGACCAAACGCTCCACAAAAGAAATAGAAGTCGACGTAGAATATGATTCGGAACCACGTCGAGTTTGATCCCTAGCCATCAGACACCATCGAAAGAACCACGGCCGGAGTGCAGTGTCCTGTCCCAAATATCATTTCCCGGCGAGCGTGGAATTCATCATTGCCGATAGGAAGAAACTTGGCATCGGAAACTGCCAGGCAAGGGAAGAGAAAGAGTGGCTGGCCAAGTAGAAGGGTCTGCGCTGATCCATCGGTCGAAGAAAAAGAATCGCGGCCAGGAAAGTGACGGTTGTTGGGTTAGGGTGGTGCAGGCAAGGGGGTTGGACCACAGAACGACGACCTCGACGTTGGTCTCACGTACACGGAATATTTCCTTCTCCCCGACGCGCGAAATTCGGGTAAACAGATTCTCCGTGCGGAATTCGCTCGATCAATAGACGACTCGCCCCTTTTCCTTGCTGCCAACCAGTCGAATATCGAAGGGAGACGACACGGGCCTGTTGCGATATGCTCCGAACAAGGAGAGAGGCGTGAAAAGAGGAGAGAAAGGGCACAGGAGGGGCACGAAACAGGGGGGCAACAATACCAGGAGTCAGAACCTAAAAACTTACTGGAAAAATGAGTTAACCTGTTACTTAATCGACATCGGGATGATCTTGAGGAGATCTATAAAGTTCAATTTTGAACTTTTAAATAGAAACTGATACAAACAACGCACGAGCTTTAATGGCGATGCCGCGAAGGACGCAACAGCGGGCATCATTGTTCCGAGTTCGAGATTTTGTTTAAGTGGAAGTAGCTGCCCTCCGTAGCTAGCTGGATGCGTTTCTGGATGGTTGGATATGTTTGGATAGCCGAACGAAGCATAGTTTCGAGGGAGATCCCGGGCTAGGGGAAGGAGAGAAAGGAAAATCCGAATGTTATGCTCCAGCTAGAAATCCTAGGGGATGGGATGAGCACCCCTCCAGTCCATGGGGAGCCTGGTTGGCGCCAGTTACGGCTAGACACAGACGGAAAGGCGCCGCGCCGGGCGCCGTTACTCTGGCGCCAGATACTCCATACCATCTTCCACTTTGTGGATCTCATCCCGCGATACCATCCCCCGGCAGATCTCCTACGCGTTTTGTCCTGCGGGGATCGCTGCTGGCTCCTGTGCACATGCCACCCCCCCCCAAACTAGGGTAGTTTTACGGCGAATAGTGATTTCGTGTTTTTAGGCCACGATCCTTGGAATGCGTCCTTTTGGCTTCACGATTCTGGGTTTGCGAGCGGATTAAAAGAACCGACGCGACGAGACGTCTCTTTTAGTACTTGGTTCTTGAACTGCGATGGCTGGTCCATTGGTCGCTGTTTTAGCGGTTTATATGAAATCTATTCAAAATAACAATCAAAAATTGCGAGTTTTACGTTGTTCAGGTAAGAGGTCCGCAACAAACCTCGAAAATTAGTAGAAAATATGGTCCTGTGCGCATGAGCAGTTGAATTCTGAACTTTCCGATCCCAGATGACCTCCATTCCCTAAAATAAGGATACAAGTTTAATAAAGAGTCACATGGCGGAGTGCTCGGTAGCCAGCCAGAGGAGTTTCGAAAAAGATCGAGTGTAGGAGAAGGGAGCACGTCGTAAACGCGACGCCAGATACTTTATATCCAGCGCTTTATACTCGCCATAGGGACGGTCGAGTGTGCCGGAAACACAGTCGAACGATCCGCCCCGAGAAACACAGAGCCACAGTTAATTTTGTTCAGTTGGATTCGGTCCTCTGATTCGGATTGAATGATCGCCTACTATGACCGTAGGATGAGAATAAATAATTGTATAATAAGTGGATAAAGACTTTAGTTTCAACTTATACATTGGCCACCAAAATAGAATATTTACTTCCATACAACGATCCGAATCAAACCTTTTCTTTCCCTCGACTCGACCAATAATTAGATCTCCACGCGAAGAAGCCGCCATGGCAGCACGCATTAAATAAATTAACTGACACACTCCGCAGCTGTCAGCCTGTTGTCTGGTGCACGTGTTCTTTTGCGCTTTGGCCTGTTGCGACGCGTTGCACCGGCGTTTGCAGTCGTTGCGACTGGTCCTTTGAAAGATGCAGGGACTTCCCGAGCCCCTCTGCTTCGTCGGACGGATATTTCTGAATTATGAACGGGACGCCGTTGAATCGTGTACCGGCTCGCAGGACAGTCGTCCTAATGCGTCGACGATTGTTCTCCGTGAAATACAACGACTACGTGTTCCTACGGAACCGACGCGACGCGACGCGTCCACGCTTGAGGCCGTGTCCCTGTTTGGAGACCCATTAGCGAACGGTTTTCCACGAGTTTATCTTCGAAGGAATTCGTTAGGTTTATGTATTATTACATTATTCATATATTTAGACTGGCTTAAAGTTACAGCATTGAGGTTGAAATTATTCTCTGTCTAAATTATCGGAGAATATAAAACTCTTTCATACGATTAAAGTCGTCAATATTAAAAATAAAACAAAATCCGTTTATAGTTGATCACATTTGTATATAATATCGAAAAGAATTGGAACAGCAAAGTTAACCGGACCGGTCAGAATAAAAAATCACGGAATTCCGAGAACCGCGAAACATCGAGGATAGTTTTTCCACGGGTCTCCGCGAATTTCACAAATTTCAATTCGCCTTTCTCTCTTTCTCCCGGCCAGTCGCTGTTTTTGTGTTTCTCGATGGTTGGTTGAAAATTTCGTTCGGACACGTAGTACTTCCCTTAATGGGCCGCAATTTCCCTCGATGGAGAGAAGCGTTTCATAATTGACGAGTATTCGCGCTTTAACCCTCGTTACCCTTACCTACCCTCTCTGCCCTGCGTTTTGCTCACCCATCCCCCGTTTACGTTCTACTTTCCCCTTCAACCCCCTCCTCTGTTCCCGTTCCCGTTTTCCAACGAGTACGCTGCGCCGCTAGTTTCGAAAATCCAAAAAGTCACGTTTCTAGACAGATAACGAACCGCCGCTTATTACCGCACGCTTAATTGTCCACCGAGTTTTCCGCCGAAATAATTACGAAACACTCGAAAACGCGCGCCCACGTCGCTGTTAATAGTTGCGCCTTCTAATCGACACCCGATCATGCTCAAATCCGAGTAAATTTGTTACACCTTTTACACGAAACCTTTTTCAAACGCAGTACCAGCGGATTGTCGCGATTAGGATTCGAGATAGGATGAAAAGGGAAAATGTTTACAAACCGTTGATTATTCAGAACGTGCGAATTACGTTACGTCCAGCGCTACGCGGTGCAGGGACGGGCATTAAATCGGAATCGCAGTTTCTATCAATTATTGTTGTCACAATGAGCGACAACAAATTAGTAGTTACCATTATTTTCACGGTGGCCGGGAGCGTAGCCGGGGGGAGAGGGGCGGATGAGTGAAAACAACAAAAAACAAACGAATCCAGCTGAACAAGCAGACTTTTTGTCAACCGATCGTACGCTTCTACGAACCCTCGGGACAGTGGCGGATGCAATCGAGCTGCAGAAATTCGAGGTGCACTGGATTTTGTTGTTTCATGCTTTGTTCCGCTTGTTTTCGTTCGCGCGCCTCGAAATACAGTTGCGAATCGAAGTAATTGTAACCGAATTTATAGAAGGTCGCAGATGTCCGCGGACGTTCGATTCGTTTGTAATAAAAATTTGCCAGCGCTCGTCGCTGTCATGCTAGGACGCAATTACCCGCGAATTACGAAACAGAGAAAGAAATTATTTGGTTGTTTTATAATAACGGAAGCTTGGGAAATATTGTTTCGAAGAATTGTGTTTGCTTTGCTGAAATATTGGAGCTCGACGGAATACCTTTTCGATTGATTTGCTCTCGTTTCTTTTTCTGTTTTGTAAAATGATTTGGGATTTGTTGTAGAAAAATCATCAGTGAGATTGGATTTTATTATTAGTTGATGCAAGTGTTCTCCTCGTTTATACAATAGGATGCGAATCGTGGTTTGTTTTGCGATTGAATGCCGCGGTTCTCTAGTTGATATTGTTTCCACTTGCGTTTGACGGTTCGTACCACAAAATGCCTCGAAGATTTCGGATGCCGAGATCGCACGATGCTGAACGGAATTGAGAGATCCTGACATAACCTGGATGTCAGTGCCAAGTACGATTCGGATGCTTTGAACAATCCGAATTCTTGTAATCAGATTGGAAATCGAGACGGATCACGATGTAGCAGCCCGTGCAAACTTTGTGGCGATTCTTTTCGGTGACTCCGTGTGCACCGTTTCTATCTGGCATTGTCACCAATATTTTCCAAATAATTTACTATTTATTATTTTTACCATTTAAATTAGTAGTCCATTTCCGAGTCAGTGAACTATTTCTTTTCTGAACCAGCTGTTTTCAATTATTCACTTCGCATACGTCTGGTATTTAGAAATCTAACCGCCCTTTAAATATTTTTCCCTCTCACGGAATTTGAGCGCTACACATTAATTTAGCAATGCAGTACGAGGTATACGAGACGTTTCACGAATTCCGTGTTCCACCTTTGGCCCAGACGAGTGGGCAAACGCGAAGGAGGAGAAAGAGTGCGAAGACGAGGGACGAGGAGCAAGCTCTAGCCAGCCCGTAAAAATGGCCGAGCAATGAAACAATTCGTCCCTCTGGTGCAAGCAGCGAAGTGTGATAACACCATGAAACTTTTACGGGTAAATAAAGACCACTGCACGAAATAACGTGGCCATCGTAAAATTTTTACAGCCTCGAAAGGAGCCCCCTTTTTTTTCTTTATAAACTCTCCTGCCGGAGAAGTATCCGGGCAGTTCTGATGTTTCGGCCAGCTGATCGTCTTCTGATAATAAACTTCTCCTGTCTCTTCCATCGAGTCCTCTTTTCCGTTTCCGAGGTGGTGGTCGGCGCCGCTTGCTTCCGTTATTAAACGCGATGTTAAATTCGACTGTTTACGGTCCCATCATTCTTGTCGAAATTATCCAAAAATCTCATCGTATTATAGTTCGTTCATTGATTATATTCGAGCTCTACACCGTGCGTGTTTTTTTTAAATTTATTTATTTAATGTTGCTTTAACATCTAAGGTCATTAGCAACATGGTACAGTTTCTTACAATATTTTGTACATCTTAGTATCTTTGATATATTGGGCAAGACTATGGGTAAGGATCCAGGTAGCTTGGCATTTCTCCTTTCGTTTTCATACTTCTTGCATTCTAGTATAAGGTGATTAATAGTAACTGGTATTTTACATATATCGCAGATCGTGTTTTCTTTTTTACTTAACAAGAATGAATGAGTTATTTCTGAGTGCCCAATTCTGATTCTAGTGATTGACGTTTGAATTTGACGATCTATTGGACTTGGAAACTTTTGCCACTCAAAATCCGCTCCCTTCGTTATATTTTTGTGTATAGTTCCTTTTAATTTTGTCTATTACATGTTTTCTGAAAATTTCGTTTATATGGTTTTTGAGGTTATTTAGTCTGGTATAATGGGTGATTTGTTTCATTACCGTGCGTTTTAATTCGCTGTAATTGTCGAGGAAGCGAGTAAAATGTGTTTTCAATTTTTTCACGCATTCCAACGGTGTTCTCGATAATAAGATGAGCCTCGGAAGCCGCGACGTTTGTTGGTTTAGCGAAATACCGTCAGAAATGCATTGCCAGTGCTCGCTCGCATACATATACTGCGCTACATACTTCGATTGAAATGTAAAATTCACGCACCAGCCGCAGCCGCGGCATGAATATTGCCCGTGTTGCCAGCTTGAACTTCGTGTCTTCCTTCGAAAGCTAAAAAGCTCGAATTATTCGATGTCGCGTCTTCCAACGGAATTGAATCAAATCTGTTCTTATGACGTCTCGTCGCGTCGGCACGTTGAAATTCAATAGAAATTCTCCGACGATTTTATTCGCATTTATTTCTTACGACGAGCCACGCGACACGCATTATCTTGACAATATGTCGTCGTGCGTTCGACGAACCTGGCTTATCATTCAAGAAACCTGCGACGATTTCCTACTAATAAAATAAAACAATGCTTAAAATATACAGCTAACAAAGTCCTAACTCGACAATCGCAAGTAATTACAGAAGACTCTCTAAACCAACAATTCCCCACAAAAGTGTCTCTACATTTCCGACGATCCGAATTCAAGGGACCCAAAATTGACCAATTAGACTCACCCGGCTGCATAGTCGAGGGGAGAACCATTGCGCGAAGACGTTCAGCATGGCAGAATAATACCGTCTTCGACTATTATCGAGTTTTGATCATTTTGCGAGGGTCTGGGATGAAAGGCAGTCGAAACCGAATGATAATGGGTGGCTGGGAGGGTGGCACGGTATAGAACGGTGGGGAAGAGTTTTCGGTTGGTATAGCGGGGACGCTTCGACACACAATAAAACTCCATCGATTTTCACTTAGAGAAAAGTCAGCCGTTCCCCTTTTACATTTATTCGAGTTATCTTGGTTTGTCGTTCGCCGCGTCGCGTCGCGGCCCGCGGGCCAAGCAGGAAAATCCGGTGTACCAATGGACGAGCTCTGAAAAGAGGCAGCTCTTTTCTGTCTTCTTCATCCGCGGAGCCGAACGAGAAACGAGAATGTCTGGGGGACACGGTTTCGAGTCATTGGCGGCCTTATCATCCAGGGGTTATTTATTATTACCGCGGGGGAGGTGTGCATTAAATTTCCATTACCCCAACGCTGAAACGCCGGAAAATCAAGGACTGCGTTGCGTAATTTATGCGCCACGCTGATTTCAGGGCTTTGAGCCTCTGACGATCGCGACCCTCCTATTCGCCGAGAACTATCTTGCACGAGACTTATTAAGGTGCTCGTCCCCTTTTTTTTTTCGAGCAGATAAACGCCCAGCTTCGTGTCGCGCAGGCTCTCGATACGCCACACTGCCGTTTCAACCTCGCTCGAGACGTTTCTTGTGGAATATTCGACGTTTCGCAGGTTTCTAATGTCGCAAGCCATCAGCGAGAGGATTAGGAGCGAATTTGGGGACGAATACGTTGAGCCTTTTGCAACGACACCATTTCGTTGAGTGTTGGCGTTGGGCGATCTAATGGCTGGTTGTCGTTCGTGTTTCTACTTTCTACCTCATGGAAGTCATACTAGATAACCGAAATCGCCTTACACAGATTTTTCAATTGTAGTCTTCTGAACTTTACCTGTCGGTGTGTGGTGTGTATAAGTAGACGAAGAATCTTGATGAAATTTAATTACAGGTGCGGAGAAAGACGTTGGAAGAAACTGACTTTTACTTTTTTTCTCAATTTTTCTACTTAGCCAACGTATCTAGTGAAAAAGTCTCATTGCGAACGATGTCTATTAAAAACCAGGAAACAGACTTTCCAGCTGATGGACTCGGTCACTTAGCACACAACAAAATGCATTCATCAATGGCCTCTCTGTGCGTGTGTGTGTGTGTGTCTCTCTCTGACAAGCATCCTGCGAATCAGAAATTGAAATGTTCCCCTCTGCCGCGTCGGTCGTCGCTTTCTCAATCCCCGACAATTCCGTTCCTACAACTGCGTCCTCGTTTATTAATTCACCTCTTATTACTTCGTAATGAAGAGCAAATGGAGTTCGTTCTCCCTGGGGCCGAGGGAAGAAAACTGTAAACGCGGAATTCCAACGGTGGGGTAAACAGCGATGCATCGAGTGCCGTTGCCGAGCTCGGAGCGTCTTCTTCTTCTTCTTTATTTTTCCCGTCCCTAACTTCGGCGAACACCGACCTTGGGAATAAACTCGACACACGATTTGAATATCTTCTTGGCTGTTTGGATGAGCTGGTTTTCGGGTGCCTTCGGGATCCTTCTCCTCTCGGCATTTTTCCGTTCGGCGTGTGCTCTCGTGCCCCGTAGACGTCGCGTCGCGCCGCGCGACATCGATACGGACCCGTGAACGCGAATGCCGGTGAATATCTTACCAACGATCCGATAGAACGTTACGCGAACGTGATCTAGATCTAGCAGGATTGGAAAAGAATAATTTAAAATTCTATTTTAAGACAACAAAATTGAAACAATTAATTAAAAAAATAATTAGAAAAAATATATATATTTATTACGATAATTATCAGAACATAAAAATCAGTTTTTAATGAATTTTAGTGGAAATTTCTTCCCGATATCTTTTCAGCATATTTCTCGATCCATCCCACTGTATCGCCAGATCGTGACTAGCCTCCCCCCTTGCCCTTCCGCAGCGCTGTTCCCCTGTTCGAAGCACGCGTCGGCTCTCGCGCAGCGGTCGAAAATTCCCGTCGCTAGTGAATTTAGTTTTCGGCTGATTTCGCTATTGCGAATTTTTACGGTTTTTCTACATAGGAAAATAAAACTACGCCCCTCAAGGAGTGGGGCGAAACTAACTAGGGTACTAGAACGAGAAACTAGTCTTAGAATGTTCCACCGAATCTTCATCCTTCTACACCGCAGGAGATGCCTATGCTAGAACCGCTTGCTGTGGATCACTGTTGCTCGCTTCTCGGTTTAAACCAACGTTAATGCGATATCGTTTCTTGGCGTAGACACACGCGTCTAGACGCAGTTCTGACGAAGTATGACGAATAGAGTATAAAAGGCGCTGGGACCCTATAACAGTATAAAATTGGGAGTATAAAATGTTTATTCGCGAAGTCTTGCTGACTAATGTTGTCAATGAAGGTCGTAAATCTTCACCCAGATAAATCTGACGACACGACAAACGCGAATTCCCACGACGTGTTACGGGCGTAGGTTATTAAATTTTCAACTGTTTAAAAACGATAAATATATATTTTGAACATATAACATAGAAATCCGGTACAACTAATGGAAAGCTTGTTCTCGCTGATCGTACAGTTTGAATTATTCTAGCTCGGTTTTTCTGTCTTGACCTTAAAGAAGCCTCGCATACGGAATACGGTAGAGGTGGGGGAAATGGTGGAGGAGTCGAAAGTTGGACGAAAATCTCAACAGAACTGAATATGATTGGAAAAATGGATAGTGGAGCGGTGAAGGAAAGGCGTGGAAAAAAGTGGAGGAAAATTGTTGAAGAAGTTATGGTGGGGAATTTGTTTACAAGAGGGTCATAAATTTCGGGGACCGCTCGAAGCGGTCAAGTGTTGGTTTGGGTCTGGTGACCCTTGACTTAGCAATAAAGTCATTAAGAGGGTTCGCGACAGATATCTTGCGGATGGGACCCTCGGTGGAGATTGTCTTACAATAGGTTTCGAACTCGTTATGGGTGGTATGACTCGGAGTGGTTGCCAGATGTGTAAGTCAAGAGATTTGTGGAATTCGGGCTTTCGAAAAACGAATGTCTGGCAACGCGAAATGATTTTTTGTGGCATGACCAATGAACACGAAACGCTGCGTCCAGCTGCGCAAAGAAGATCGCACCTTTACTTTCCAGTCCGCGTATTTTCGTTTCTTTTATGTTTTCATATATATACCAAACGTTCAATTTAGATGCGAGCCACCGTATTATATTTGTTTGTAAAAATTATAAGTAGGAAATTTATTCAATACATTTACTCCTTGAACTATACATATATTATGGTAAAAGTAAATTTTTATGAAATAATCGCGCAGAACGAATTATTTCGATTTTATAGCGAATTATACAGATAGATCGAGCAGAATCCATGGGCAGAAAAAAAAACTTCGGGACGAGTTCGTTGTCACGCGGGCTATTCGGTGTTCTGTTCGCATAAGGAATTCCAATCAGTTTTTTCGGTTCTGTTATTTTTGCTCGCGTTTTATATCGCCCTTCCCCCCAAATTGGACCTTCCCCCTCGTCTATACGATCGGGGGAATTCCTTCGAGTCAAATATTTCGCATCGGAACGGCCGAACGATTTCAACGTTTAGCGAATTAATTATTGGAAGTGCACGGGCGCGTACCGCGGGCTGTCAGTCGTTACAAATTCACCGCGATTTGTTGGCTAAAAGCACTCGAGACGTCTGTATGAAAATTCACGTCAACATTCATTTGTACACGCTAACGATCTGTAAATTCCACGGAAATTAGTTGCACCCCCTCCCTCTCGTGCCCCCGTTATCCGTCGACGTTCCGTCGAATCTGTGAAATTGTTGATCGACGACTCGTTAAGGTATGCAGCCCCCGAGCCATCCCCTCCGCGTAGTTGTGAATATTCTGTAATGTTATTCCATTGATCCCCTTTGAACTGCATCAAATCAAACAGTACATTTGATCGTCCGTTCACGGTGAATTTTATCATTTTTTTTTCTCCATCGATCGAATTCGCTGCGAAACCGGTATCGATGAAAGTCAAAACACATCCCCCTTCCCCGTGTTTTGACATGTTCCTGAATTATTCATGAATTAATTAAATATCTGGCAGGCGTCGATGAGTCGTGTAATGATCGGTGAATTACGAGACATTGATCATGCTGCAACGATCTCGCGCTCGCGAGAAAATCAATCGTCGACGTACACGAGTTATGTATCCACGGTATCAGGATGATTTCTCTCTTTTCGCTGCGCTGTTTGGCGTTTTCTGTTCCGCCCCGAACATTGTGCGCGGCTGTGTTTTAAAGCAACGTGTTCGTAACTCACTCAAACCGTTCAATTGGTCATCCAAAATCGAAATAACCGGTCCGCCACGCATGCGAAAAACAATTGCCGGAATAAAAATTTCGCCGAATCACTCGCCGCTCATTTTTTTTCTCTCTCTTTCAAAATGCCGCGTACAAGAGTTTCGCGAACGTATGACGACGTAGCAGGAGGGGATTAAACGGTAACAAGAGGTCCTCGCGAAACGTCCTCACGACGCGACAGCGGCTCCTTGAAAATACTTAAAACTTCCGCAAAACAGAACTTGTCCGAAGGAGATGTGTAAAATGCGGAGCGGGGAAAAAATGGGGCCGCTGAGGAGGAGGAAGAAGAAGAAGAAGAAGAAGAAGATGAAGAAGCTTAGGAAGAAAGTTTTCAATTCACTTCGCCACTTGCGATCGACAAAGGATGTTCCCTCTTTCGGGCCCCTCTTTTTCTTATCGCCGAAACTTTCGGAACTGCCATGTTTCCGGCGGCTAGCTTGCAGTTTCTTGAATATTTTCCTAAACACGATTGCTGCGAACAAATGTCATATCGACCGATTAAATTCTCAGCTTCGAATCGGTACCAAGATGCGGTCGTTGTTACCACAGAAAAATAATTTTCGGATTAAACAGGGATGGCAAAGTAGTAGAGATTAATCGATATAGAAAGAATGGGTGCTTTACGTGGGAAAAACTGACGCCCACTCGAATCACTGGTAAACCCGAAGTCCACTGCACATTTTCGATTGCATCCAATTTTTCGTCATCCCGTGTACGCTAGCTTTTTTTTCGTTCTCTTTTTACTCTCATTCCATCACGCTCGCGAGAGCACTTTCTCGATCATTCCCGGCCGCTAATACATCGTATTACTCGGAATTGGCACGCGGCGTTTTTCCATTTCGTTACGGGACCCCGTGCAATTTATTTAATTGGCTCGACGCCCGTCGAATATGGAGACAGATGGGTTAATTGATGTATGAATGAAAATGGATTAAAGATAGGTGGGTATATCGATGGTGCACCGTTAATAGTAATCGCTTAAACAATCGGTCTCGGCTCGTATAGTTCTGCCGCGCCGATTGCCATTTTCCATCAATATCAGGACGCGCCTCGCGACAAAAAACCCATTTTTTTTCATATGTCGAAATTGAAACCCTCGACAAATTTTATTTAGATACTATTTTTCGTTTAATTCGGATGCTGCTGTCCACGATGATGAAACGACCTATTCGCCAACATTTTTTGTTCGTTTCCAATCACCAGTAAAGAAACATTTTCCCGAATGTTTGCGAGCGAACGCAGGTGTTTAGGAAGTCGCGACGTAAAATATGTGAACAGGTCGCGAAAGACTGCTGAGTCTCGACAAGATTAAATCGATGGTTAATAAATATAAATTGTGCTGTAAAGGATCGACCGAACCGGTCGGTATATCGACGTGATTCGGGTCGAGGCTGTTATAAAAGTGACAGGAAAAGTTAACCATGGATAATGTCGCGTAAAATTCGCGGTCTACGTTAATGTGCTCGAGTAGAGCCAAGTTTCCGTGGAACTGAATAGAAGTTTAACGGCGAACGATCGACAGGTTTGCCTCGGGCCGAACAGTTGTTCCCGTAATAAAAGTGTCGTAAACACACGGAAGCATAATGCTCTCTCATAAAGCATAATAAAGCGATGTACAGACTGCTGTAACAAACCAGACTTTAAATTGCTCTTCCGTGGCAATACATTTTCCCGGTTCCACGTCGCGAAAAATATCGCTCTGATTTCTTATACACGGATTTTTCGAAATGTGTTTAATCGATTAACGGCTGTGTCCGGATGTTCGAAAAAAATTTCATCGAGGCCGTTATACAACTTTTAACGAACTAGCCCGCCGAATGGGGCTGATTATCAATTATTACGATCGATCGAATAAAGTATTTTTCATCGGATAATACAATCTATTCGTTCGTAACAAAAACCCATTAAAACTTTCTCGCACTCGCCTGATAGTCGAGCACGCATTTTCCTGGATTATTTTACGGGTACCAGGATAATCCCTTAGGGAAAGTACATCGAACTTCTCTTTAGCGCAACGAATTACAGATTAAAAGTTACACCTCGTCCCGTTTTCGGGGATACGGCACTTTGTTAATATTGATGGAAGTTTAATCGATTCTCATGGGACCGGTATGGCGTCTAATCAAGCCGTTTTAACGGTTCTCTGGTCTCGGTTCACAGATCATTTGCATTCGTTACATTCCTAGTTTGATCGAAACAAAGATGAGTTTCATCGAGTCGCGACACTGTCGGACGTGCCGCGTGCTTATGTCGTTCATTTGTTTAATTCGTATCGTCTGGCCGTATCGACACAGCGAAAGTGACAGGGCGGAATACAATTAAAACGACGCGGAGGGGCGTTATCCATCGCGGGTTACAGTTTATCCGCGATGTTGTATCTCGCGGCCGCGGCGCACTGTTTAATTCGTAACGCGGCGCGGCGGGCAACTCCTCCACGTCCGATACGCAAATTAAGCGTTATCAAACACTTGCTACAGCCTTTTTCCAGCGTTATCGCGGTGCCGCGCGGCGAAATTTAGTGGCCCGGCGAAGAATATATCGCAAACACGGCACTGCATGCCCGTGATATTTCAGTCGGCTCGCGTACACGTATGTACCTTAGCGACCCGGCCGACGTATTTCCTGGCCTGCTCGAGTTTAACTTTCCGAAAAATTAGTGGGTTTCACGGCTGATCGTTGAACAGTGACTGGAAAGCGTGAACGGTGCTGCTTAACCTCTGATTTACGATCGTGATGCTGATAAACTGCGACCAACGAATCAGATCTTTGCTACGAATATTTTAAACTCCTTGGCAATTCATTCGAGAAACCCAACTTAAAATTATTCAACTCTTTCTGTGCCCCGTCTCACGGAAATGAAAAACGGAGTTACCAGAACCTTTTTTGTTTTTTATATCTATTTAACGTTGCCTTCAATTCTTTGTTAAAGTTATTTCGCGACGGCACCTAGTTTACCCTTCGCTGCATAGCGTATCATATCTGATACAGTTACCAAATTTGGTATACAGTAAATGAAGAATATATTTTCTTACTATGTTTGTTATGTTTATTTTTCTGATAATGTTGTTTTAATTCTTTCTAATATTTTTCCCGTAAATAAAACACAAAAACTGATCTACTTTCAATTGTTTCATCGCAATTACAAAAATCATGCAGTGAAGGGTGGGTCCCGAACCTTGAGTTACTAGAATTTTTGAAATATGAATTCTTTGTTGTTCGAATAATGTAGTAGTTCGTTCTGAAACAATTCCTATATTTTCTGGAAGGAATTTGTGCAAATTGGCGACCACTGCACCGCACAGTATTTTGAAATTAAGCATCGAAGCATAGGGTAAAGTCTCATCATTCTTCATCAAGCTCCCGTGTCGGTTAATAAGGTCGAATCCGCAGGTGTTGGAATCGTTGTCAGTGGATCCGGTCCGCTGTAGACCGATTTACGAATGGAACAATTGGTAGTTCCGAAATTCGTCGACCGGAGGTAGCCGCCGATTTACCAATCATCCCCAGCGATCCGTCCCGGGTTAGGTGCTAATGAATTCACCGTCGTTATCCGTTCGCTTTCTTCGGGATCCGCGCGATGACACGGGACGTATTAAACGAGGCCCTGTCAATGAAATGGGAGGGGAACAAAGCTTTTCAAGCCCCGTAGTCGAATTGTACGTATGTACGTGGTAAGTCTGTTATGGGAGTTTGGTCCCTTTCAGCAACGCTGGAAAATCGTTTTCCAGGCAGCTATTGTTGGCAGGGTAAGCCGATTCCTCGTCGTTGAATGAAAACGATTTGGTATCCTGGGTGTACACGCCGCGCCACGCCACGCCACTCCGCGTCGGGGCTATTGCAGCCTCGTGCGGATCTCGAAGACTTAAACTACTCCTTGTACCATACTGCTGTATTGATACGCAAGACAAAAATAAAAAACAGCCACCATTGTGCTGCTGTGGGCACTTTGTCGATGGTATTGCGCGCGATTTATGATCGATTCTCGGCGATCTATTCGCCCGGCAGGTTGTACCGCAATTCGGTAACTTTGTATCTTTTGGTAATTTTTAATCTCATGAGCAATTTCTATGAAAAGTTTCATGGGAATTTGTATATGTAGCTCTCCTCGCGGAAAAGCTTAATCCGGTATGATGAACGGGGCTGCCTGGTTAATCGGTCAATTCTAGCCGTGGCAACGAAGAATTGGATTTTTGTTTGTCCCTGGCTCGGTCATGGGACTCGAACGTTTTCCCCTCGAAGCTAGGTGGTACCGAACTATCCGATACGATCTGCTCCGGCACAATTTGTGCTCGATCGGCTCCGTGTGCGGCCCCGTACGTGTGAAATGAGGTAATAAAAATATTACGAGAACCTCTAATCTTTCCCGTATAATGGTATCCATAATTCCTAGCCGCGTTGTGGAGTCATGATCGGCGAGCCCCTTCCGTTCAACCCCCTGGCGGCGATCCCCTGTTCCTCCATCGTTCTCACCCCCTTCAAATCCCCCATCGAACTCCCTACGGCGCAGATCAGACCCCGTCTATCGGGTGTAAAAGACGAAGACGATAAGTTTAACCGCTGTTCGTACACCCCGACACCACCGTGGGCCAACCCTCTTGTCACGGACGTTCTATCACTTGCTATCATACTCCCACGTTTTCTAACCATCTCTGATATTTCACTAGAACTAAAATCCTGATTACAGTAGAATCGTGCTTTACGGATGCTGTTTACATTGTACGTTTCGCATCTTGTTTCGAAATCACTTAAAAAAGACTGAATATTACCGTGATTCCGCTGTAATCGGTTAATGAAACTTATTTGGAATGCTTACGTTTTCTGTCGATTCGGCCACGAATTACTGTAAGGCATGTAATATTTCGAAACGCGTGGTAGAATCTCTACATATAATGTAACAGTATAAGCGATGCAGCTAACGTTGCCGGTGGCTTCGCCGAGCGAGAATATCCCCGGAGCACAGCCGTGCATCGAATTTCCATCGAGCTCACCACGGGGCACGGAAATCAATTTACAATTTCATCGACGTGGCAAGTCAGTGGGTGAGAGTGCTCTATAAAAAATGGGTAGCCGCAAAGGCAGCAAGAGGCCTCAAAGGCACGGTCGAATGGCGGGAGCCGCTTTGCTCGCAGCTCGGATGGAACTTGTTCTCGCGGGAACCGAAATCACATCCTTAATTTCCATAAAGGAGTGCGAAGATCTTCTCGATCCCTCCCTTTGCTCTCCTCGATCCCTCGGTTCTTATCTCGCCTCTTTTCCCCGCCCTACTGGATCCTATACTATACCTTGAACCGAGACTACGTTTCTCTGTCTCGCAGCGAAGACTTTAAGCTTCGTAAGCATATCTCGTTCATCCTTTTACCTTATACGAGACCTCGCCACTCAGCACATCCTCGACCTTACGCTCACACCCTTCTTCCGCTTCGAAACTCTTTTTTTCTGTCAGCTGAGATCGACATAATTACCGACGCGAGATCCAAGGCTTACCACTTGTCGAGCAGCGATCCCGATGTTTCAGCGGATCCCTTTCCTAGATCGCTAATCAGTGGACTTTGCAAATTTTTCTACAAATTCCCTTTTCTGGAAATTGTTTCTACGAATTATGGTGTAAGGGAAATTTTCTGCTTCGAGCGTCTACAAAAGTTTTTGTGGGGAAAAACTGTTGACTAGTAATTCCTCGAGCAATCTCAACAATACCGACAACGAAACAATTTTCCTAAACTATCGGAACATCTCTCGCCCATTAGCCCCGTCAAAAATTCAGCAAGTCTCAACAACTTTCAGCTCCAGCTAGACACCGCGTCGCTTGATATTTCATTCACGAGTCTAAAGAAGAAATTAGCAACGTCACCACCACGATTGTCTATTTTCTCTTGGCGCAATGACGAGACTGGGCCACGTCAATCTGTCGACTTTAAACATAGATCGCAATAAATAAGCTACGTTCGCAATTGCTTCTGCGCAGTGTCAGTTGATTCGACGTGACACGCGACGGTCCCGAGACAGCCGGTGGTCGCTGGTCAACTGGGGATTGTTCTGCCGAAGTCCCTGATCCGTCTTAATCAAATTTTTAGTTATCAGCTCGACAACGGATGTATACGTCGGCAGCGTTAGTTAATTATTTTTTAATCTCTTTTGGCTTCTTTTAGCTAGAGACTCGATGAGCTTGTTTTAACTCTAAACCTACCACGAGGAGTCAACTGAACCATTTTAGATATTTTATTTGACAATTATTGAAATTGTAGAGGTGTTTTCAGGCGAATTGAATACATTTTTTGACACCATTATATATTATAGTAAAAATTGCACAAAATATAAATAAATTTAATCTTGTTGTTTTTGTAATACTATACACATTAGTCACTTTTGATAGTCGGTAGGTTTAGTGTTAATGTTGTTCATTATTTTTACGATTTTTTGTGTACTTGCAATTCAGGTTGCAATTCAAGTAGAAAGTTTTTACTAAGCATAAAGATCCGCAGTCTATTTATAATACTTTCTTTTGTAATGTCGATATCAATTTGTCTATTTTGACCGAGAATATCAATATCGTTAGATAACGATTTCGTTGAAATTCGTTGTTAGTTAGAAATGTTAAAATTACGTCTGAAACACGCGATAGATTTCTAACGTCAAACTGCATGCATCTTGATCAAATTCTTAGTTATCGGCCGGCAAACGGATATACATAACAATATAATGGAATACTGTCATCGGCGTAGAAACAGGAAGTCAATCGACATTACGGCGGCCGTATAAACGTCTCTGTCGCAGCGATAAATGGCCCTGGAAACGGCAGGAATGACGTCGGGCTGCCGCGCCGTCGTCGTCGTCGTCGTCGTCGTCTGGTTCTGAACACGTTGTGCCCGAGTTTACCCCGACAGTTGTGACAAACGAAACAGCCAAATATTCAATTTGCGCGCCGCACCGGGACGAATCCGGGGAGAATAGTTAACGTCAGGCAGGCCCCGACAGACTTATCGGGACGTGGACAACGTCTGACGCAGTGACGCAGGGTATTAACGGGGTCGGAAACCGTGGAAACGCTTCGAACGTTTCCGCGATCGGATACTCGACGTTTTATCTCTCGCCTGTCAATTAGCCGCTTCCGGTTCCCGGCTAATTGTTCCACCCAGAGACTTATCGACCGGTCCTACCTCCCACTCCCAACCCCCCCAGTCTGACACATTTTTGGAGCCGATCTCATGCTACTTTCTTCAGAGCCGCGTATTTTTACGCAATTGCATCTACCGAGAGACACTTTATTTATTTATTTTTGCACCTCATCATTGCTTTCAACTGATCGTGACACTGCTCGACTTAAATATTACAAAAATTATTGTTTCAACGAAAAATAGTATCTAAAACAAATTTCACGATGCTTCTCCTGAGATCCCTAGCGATTCCGGATAAAAAAGAAACAGATCACCAAAGTTGCCAGCGGAAAGAAACTGAGTAGTCTATTAGAAGGAGTTAACATTTTTTCAGAAGATATTCACAGAGTGAAATTCACTTACCTTAATCCCGGAGGACCGTCATCGAAAGTTATCGCAAGGGTAGGTTAGGCGGGAACGGAGAGGATAATTAATGAAGGATGAGACCCGGTCTCAGGACGAAGCCCGAACTTTAGGGTGTCGGCCCGACCCAATTTCGCTCGGACAATTTGTCAATGTACTCTGATTTTTCGATCACGCTTGACCGATCCCTTGTCCCGTGGGCTTCGTCCCCGAGATAGACGTAGTACGGGGTCATCTGTTTCTTCGAATAATCATTTAAACGTCCCCCGAATCGTTTCTGGATCAGCGTGAACATGAAAATGCATACAAAACTCGTCGTGGAAACAGGAAATAGTACGTATCTCGTTCTGTTTTCATTTTTTTTTTTAGAGGAGGGTTAGTTGTCCATTGAAAAGAATGAACACTCTGTGGTACAATATAACGTTGCGTTTATTATTATTGTTACTCATTAACCACAATTGTTAAACGTTCACTTTCGTATGATACAACGTTAGTCTCTATACACACTCTGCTCGGTTTCTCCCTAGATGTACTCTTATAATCTGCTTACGCCTATTCGGTAGTAGTTCCTTTACGGTTCTGTAGTGTTTGTGTTTATATACAAAAGCGCTGGATTATTCGTCCATCGGCTAAGCTACAAACAACCCCAATATTTTGTTGCGTTCGGTTGGTCTAGCACACACGATTTTTCTTTGTTATACCATTCCGCGTCACCGATCCCTTTCATTCCCTAAAATACTCGGCTGTTTTTTCCCCTGATTGAATCGCTTTTCGTTCCGTCTGGGAATCGTTTCGTGGAATTCGATCGTCTCTTTCTTTCGATCGTGACCCTTCACGTTTCCCTTTTCTCCGGTCTTTATTTTTTTCCCCCTTTCTAATTACTCGCCTCGACGGGTCACCGTACGTCGTGTATTCAGCGTTTTTCCTTTACGTATATCGGCTACAAAATAATTGACAAAAATCTGTCAAGTAATTCGACAATTTACCCCTCCCCTCGTTTCTGACGCCGTTGCCCTTTTTCATCATCATCTTCTTCTTCTTCTTCTGCTTTTGCTGGTGAACGCGGGGGCGGATTTTCTTTATCCATTCTGGAAGCGGAACGAGTGTGATTTGACGCTGGCGAGGGGCACGTGATTTTTCTGTGCGATCTCGGAGACAGATTGCGCGACATCGTTTTGCAATACCCACGATGAGAACGAGTCGCAGTGCGATTTCGATGAGTTTCGCTTTATCGTGACAGTTTTGTGCGATGCTGTGGCGTAGACGACAATGTTTTGTTTTCTGTGATTCTGATTCTATAACGTTCTCGGAGGACATCGTGTTACGTTAACATCAAGTAGCTTCCTTAAATCCTCAAAATAAAGCTATACGAAAAGTGAAACACTCTCTCGTTCGAGTCCCTAGAACCTAGAACTCTGCCGATTTGTCGTTTGTTAGACGGTACTTTGCTTCTTTCTTGTATTGTTTACTTTTTAAAAGTTGAGTATTTTAGAAGTGGATATATTGACTGGCAGACACCGTTTCGTTTCGTTCAAATTCGTCAGTCTGTTCTCGAGTCGCCGATTTACACGGCGTTGATTTTTTTTCTTATTTTTCTCATAAAGTTACGCTATAGTTTACAACTTCCACGTGTCCTTCGCGCGTTAACTGCCACCCAGTTCAAGTACTCTGGAGAGATCGTGAATTTTTTGGCAGAGGAAAAATTAACTGGTCGCTTAGCGTGCGATGTTTGTGCAAAATATCTCGAAATTTGGCGGTTTAGTCCCCGGCGTTTTTCTCAGTCGCCGAGTGGTAGGCTTGTCTCTGGCAGCAGTTAACGGGTCACTGAAAACTCAATCACACTTACAGATAACTTACTTTTATAATTCGGAGCTTCAATCGTATTTAACCCTTTCCGTTACTCCCATTGATGCAACAAGTGTCTCGAAAAAATCAGAGCGCCTTTTAACCTCTTATTTTAATGCATTAAAATTAGCATTTGATCGAGCGTTACAAAGAGAAAGACATAGGTATTGAAAATTGTTTTGCGATGTATAAAATTAAGGACAGGATAACGTCCTAGAGAATCATCAAATTTATGTTGATTGTAGGTAGATGAAACATCAGAATGCTCGAATCTTTTTTACATAGTAAACGAAGACCGTATTGAATAAATTAATAGTCGTCAATAGACTGCGCATCTTGAAGCAAAATAAAATTATTCTGCATCGATTGCATGAATCAGAAGTAAAGTTGGTAGCATACAATAGTTTTTCAGTAAAATAATATGTGGTGGTATGTTTTTGGGGAAAATTTGTTGGATATCAATTCGACGAGCTCGTTAGTTTCGTATCGGGGATTATCGTCGGCAAAAGGGTTAAATATAAAATTGGCCACATCGACGCGACGCGACATTCAGAAACGTCTCGCGAAAATTGCATTGAACGGTACGTTTGCTCCAACTTCATCCACGGATCGCGGCGAAACCGTAAGAATGACGGGAACGATTTCCTAAATGCATTCCCGCGGCAAATACAAATTCCCGTCGCTGGGGAACACACTTATCATCCCGGTGACAATCGGTTGGTCCGGAGAAACGTTGTCGGAACCCGTGCCCCGCCAGCTCGTGAATCTTCCTCCGCCATATTCTGCCGCGTGGGATCAAACGTAAATCGGTCTCGCAACACGTTCAAGCCTTCGTCGATTCTTCTTCGATTTACAATTAATTCGCCTTTCGATCATCCTCGACAACGTTTTCCGCATTTTCAATTCCCTCTTTTTTAAAACGTGCTTGCAACGCGTTTCCGTCGAGCGATCGGCGCAACGAGAAATCAGAGATGGCTGATCATTTAGTTAAGTTTATGCAAAGCGGCTGCCATTGGACGAATCGAGTTCCCTGAACCGTGACCCCTCTCGTTTTCTTTTTTTTTTTTTACTTGCTTTTTCTGTCTCAAGCCTCCGTCGTTCTGTTTCTTTTCCTGTTCGATTTCTCAGTTTCCGATTTTTGTCCCGTGGCAGATGCACAACAATCGGAACCGTTCGTTTAGAAATAAAGAAACGTCTGCGACCGTGGCCACGTGGTTGCCTCCTTTCAGACATTGTTGTGCGAGAGGCCATCGTCCTGCCACGTGTTGGCTGGAAAGAAAAAGTCATCTTTTCAAATTCTCATCGAGACGATCCCTTCGCGAGGAGGTAAGATGTTTGGGGGCTGATCAAGCCTGGATAATGTCCTGGGTTACCTCTATAATGCATGTCCTGCGCCATCGACGGACACTTCGCGTGCTCCCGCTGTCAAAAACAAAAGAAAAACCATTATTTAGCATTTGTCATATTCTCCGGAACTTACTAGAAATGTTTTATTGAAAATTTTATCAAAAATTCGTCTAAATTTATGAAATTCCGTGCAACACCCGTGTGTGCTTCCCGCGGTTACCGTTAATTCCCCAGCTGTTTGCAGTCCACCCTTATATTTTCTGTTTGCTCATGAATCTGCAGAAAAAAGCTTCGCGTAACCAACCCCATGCACGTCGAGTCACGCAACTGCAACGAAATACCTTGCACGGCTGAAGGTAGAGGGAAAAGTTGAACGGTGCAACAAAGTTTATCATCCAGCGATCTCGCTTTGTCGCAGATGCACCGATGCACGCGCGGCGCAACGCGCAATTGCACCTTCCGCTTAAAGGGGAATCATACAGGTTCCTTTTTTGTTTCAAGATAATTGACTTTCCTGAAAATTCTACGGGACTTCAAAGAAGGTATTCTAATTCTCTATAGCGGAAACATTTTACGAAAGCGAAGCGGTTTCGAAAGGAACTGCGTCGTTCTACTTTTCCCTTCATGATACGAGAATATACGTTTCGCACAATTTTGGGTGATAACTTTGTATCAATCGGTTTCACAGTGAATTCATGATTTCAACTGAATTAAAAAATTTTGTTAACATCGATTACTATATTCGTACTAATTAAAATGCTACTTTCTTTTCTTTTTCTTTTTATTTCAAACTAGGTAATAGAACTCTTCAAGGAACCGTAATTCCTACAATTTTGTGTATTTTGACTTGAAAAGATTATTATACTACATGTAACCTACGTGCCTAAGTATTTTTGATTTTTCTATTGCATATATTTTTGTTATACTATACAATATACTCTGTACTTTGTTATGTAATACTCTGTACTAAGCATTATGTTGTAATAAATCTCATATGAGATTTCCAAATTAAAAAAAAAAAGAAAAAAGATTATATTATACTATATTGTCCAAATAATAGGAAGTATCTTGATAAAGAACATCCGTTTGGTTTCGTCCGAAAAATTTGCTACGATCTGCAAAATGACGTCTAGACCAGGAAATCTTAATCCGAGGCACTAAAATTTGCGGGTGTATTTGTGGCACAAAAGATTGGAACGCCAGCGAACGGAGGGGATAATAGAGGAGCAATTCACCTTGCGGAAATCGATGTTCGTCCGTATAGTCCTGTAATGAAGTTCCTGCAGCGGCCTCGAATTGTTTCCCAAGGGTGCCTTCGGAGCGTCCTCCGGACCTTGCGTTAGTCTCCTTAGTGCGTAAAGCTAGAAATGAGATTAGGATTACGTTGTAACGATCCCGTTCTCTCGTTCAATATTTAACCATAAAGTAGAGCTTGTTAAGTAATGGCGAACGGGTAAATACAAGAATCGCCCGGCAACTATAATTGGTTTCCCGAATAATATACTTAACTCCTTGCGCTTTGAATTTTTCTGGAATTTTCTTCCCGACAACTTTTTATCATTTCAAATATCTTTTTCGAAATACACTTAAAAAAAACAGTGCTTCGATCGATACTGATTTTAAATGCGCAACTATTTCGAAGCAAAAGATACTGTATATTTGAACTGGTTATTCAGAAATTTGGATCATTCGACATGGGAGAGCAAAGAGTCAAGCCATCGACTGTTTAATTAAACCTCATTACTAGACTCCGGATGTTTCTGCAGAATATAAAGTTTGTACATTAATTGCAAAATGCAGGAGCTAAATATAAATTTATATTCTTCTTTAATAATTGTAATGTGATATTGTGAGAATGAAAATAATATATTAGTACTCTCAAAATCTTTTAATATTTTCACTGTTTTAAATTGTACTTGATCATTTTTGTTATAAATGCGTAAAATCCGGAGTCTACTTATTACCAATGAATTTATATTAAGCAAAGATTAATTTCAACGTTAATTCTAAAGAAGCGATGGCAATCAACGTGTGGAGTCAAGAAAGAGCAACAAATGGTCCAGGTGTTTAACAGAGATTACCACTGACCTCTCGCACGGTGATGTAGATGGGTTTGTTGAGGATCAACCATACCACCGTTTCAAAACAGCCAGGGTGAGTAGTGCTACCTTCGTAGGTCATGTACCCGTCCGTGTCTGGTAGAAGACTCTTCAAGGACAGCTCTCTGAGGGACGCTTTGTGATCTGCGCAGGATAAAACAATATTTTCGTCAGAATCGTAATATAAGTGGAAACGGGAACGAAAGGAAACACGTATCGTTCGGACTTGGTGGCTTATTTGCATGTTAAACGACGAAAATCCATCGTATCCCTCTTATTCCGTTCGCAGAACGTTGCGTTGCATATTCAGCGACGTTATTCCGAATGCGACAAAATTACTCGATATTCCGGGATATTCTTTGAACTTGGGGTCGCGAAACAGGCAGCTTGGAAAAAGCGGGGATGGGCACCCGTGCTCAACGAGAAAGGAAATCGGGGGTGAAAGCTGGTGACGTGGCTCTGATTGGATCTGTATAACTACAACGTAACACGCACGCTGCGAACTTCAGACATTCCGTTATATTTATCCGAAATCTGGTTACCGTTGTGCTCGCGACACTCTGACGCCGTCGACCGCTGTGCTCGAAAATTTCTGAGGCCGTGAAATTAATTATTTTAACTCTAATTTTGGATTCGAGTTACTGGGAAAAGCTACTTTGGCTAAACCAATCGTTAGTATCCAGATTCACGATAATCAATGGGTGATCAGTAGACAGCGGATTTGATGCATTTATAACAAAAATGAGTAGACGTAATTTAAAACAGTAAAAAAATAAGAAAAATTTAAAAATACTGTTATATTATTTCCTACCTATTAAACATAGTAAGAAATGAAACACATTTCTACTTCAGTTCAGTTTGTTGCAATTCAGGCATAAAGGTTTTATTTAGCATAAAGATCCACTGTCTAGTGATGAGCTTATGAGAGCTGCTCTCATTAACACATTACCGACCGGTGATTATTGTATAATTTTGAAAAATCTGATACATGGCTAAACTCTTTTTAATGGAACTTTCAATAGTAACAGCAATTTTCATTGCGAACTAACAAGTCATCCTCAATAACGTCATCTAATTATTTCATTTAAGATTGCAATGTAACAGAAAATTTCTATGCTTTCTTTTGATACAGCACAATTATTGAGAATCTTATTAAATAGGCTTCCGGTAGGTAAAGTGTTAATTGACGTGTTCACTTTAACCCAATCAATTGGTACATTAAACTTTAGGTTCATGAAATATTTATTTATCTTTTCGTCGCGTCGCGTCGCGTCGGTTCGGTTCGGTTCGTAGGAACGCGGCAATAATACACATCTGGAAGGCTGTTCCGGTAGTTATTGTTCCCCTCCCGAACATGTTAAGTCGACGGAATAACTACAGTTTCTGTTTACAGCCGCTTCGACAAGCGGCATCAATTTGTTATTGGCTCGGGTGACACGGTCGACTGAGATTTATATTCGTACGTAACACCGTGGAATTATGGCCTTATGCGCGCCGTTTCCTTCCATACACGCGTTACGTATGAAAGACACAAATCATCCATAGATGTGTGGCAGTTATGAACGACATGCATCGGACGGGGACGAGTGGAGCCCAAGTGTGTAACACGGGGAACGGGTATTCCCAAGAGCACTTGAAAAGAGTGTCTCCTACGCCACAATATTCTAGTCGAGCTCATGATTCCTACCGTTACGCGGCCGTAATTTACCGCGACGAGGTGTGAAACGAGCCTCGAAACGCTTCAGACGAGTCTTTCGGATCGTTTCGCGTGCCCGTCGCGTCGGACACTGGTGACCGGCATGGCGCGCGGGATTTTCATACAAGACCTCGTTGATTCCTTGGAATCCCGAGCATGATGCTCGTTGTACGAGCTGTTTGAGTTTATACCACATTCCGCGTTTAACAGTTTGCGTACCACGTTTACCAGAAACGGAAGACAGTTTGTAATAGTATTGAGGTAACTATGAAGCAGACTTGTTCGTGATAATACGAGTAAGCGAACGACGAATGTCGCCAGGTCATCGTTCTCCCGCGAAAGACGGTTCTGGTCCACGGATTCTCAAGGTGCGATGCTCGCCGTCATTAATCGAGGCTCGATAAAAATCATGCTCGGATCCGAGTGTGTCGGGCCCGTGAAAAGCGTGTTTGCCAGCGAGTGGGTGTATCCGTGGCGACGGAGCGTCGCGACGCCAGCCCGGCTATTTCTCGTATCGAGTCCGTGACATTAAGGAGAAGCGAGAGCGTGCCGGCAAATGGCGGGCTGACACAGGGGATAAATGTGCCGTCCCTCAGCCGCACCGGCTTGTTCTCGTCTTCCGAGCATTTTTAGGACGGCATTCGGGCCACTTAGAGGGCAGAAAGTAGGAGAGCCGTCAACCTTTTATCCACCGAGTCCTCCGACCCTTCAGCCGCCCCTTCACCAGATGCTCCTCTTCCCTCTTATTCCTCTTTTCTCTCTTTTCGAGACGCCGAGACGCGACCAGCTCGCACGCGACACCCCCTTACGGGCGCGTTCTCCTTTATTTTTATTTATCGCCTGTCCCGATTCTGCCCGACCATTTCCGACCGTTCACGAACTATTGTACAATGTGCTAAAATCGCACGAAGCTGGACAAAATGCGTTTCATCGTTACCAAGTAGATTTTATAAAGAAAAAAGAGAATTGTTTGGACCAATTACAAAAAACAATTAAAATGCCTTTTCTTCTTTAATGATTTCATTAAATTGAAGATGATACATCGATTACCCTAGATTCCCGTATTTCAAAGTACAGGTATCAAGATTCTGAAAAATTCGAGAATTCGTCATCCAAACAGAACGCTTTACGCAATAATGAATTCTCCACGAGGAATTTCATTGGGATATTCGCAATTACCGAATTCCGGTGGTGGAATTTAGGCACTATACGTCCCCAATACTTTCGCTGCTGCGTTCTCATCAGGTTCAAGTCGTCGGTCCCTTCTTCTCGGCAAACATTCTCGAAGCCCTCGTCTCTCGAAATACGGAAGCTCGAGAAGCGAGCGGAGGCGGGCGTCATATTTTATTTGTATTGATAGCTGCTGCCGAGTTTCCATCAGATGCCGTGAACAACGGGAAGAAAGGACACTGTATGGACAGAAGAGAAAGCGGAAGAGGAGGGTTGGAACTCGGGCCAGGAGATGACAAATAATAATAAAGAGGTGACGGGGATGGAAAAGCATCCAGCGAGGAGGTAAAGTGGCTCTGGAATCGGGGGGGATAGAAGCGAAGGAGGGTCCTCTCTTGTGATTAATGAAATGTATTAACCACTGCATGGAGAAAACGGAACGGTCCCGGGAAAATGGAGAAACGAAGCGAAACACTCGTCTCATTGGAACCAGTATACTATTGGGTTGGCAACAAAGTGATTTCACTATTTTAAGGTGAAATAGAGAGCCCAATTTTTTATTCAAGTAATGAACTTTAATGGATAAGATATTTTCCCTTTTGTTCGATGATCTTTTGTCAAAAAGAATAAATAAGAAAATATTTTATTGACTAAAGTTCATCGTTTGAATGAAAAAATTCGGTTTTACTTCATCTTAAAATACCGAAATTACTTACTTACAAAAACTACAAATTACTTACCTACAAAAGTTACAAAAATGAGAGCCACGAATTTCTTTGTACGCCCACCAGTGAACACAGAAATATACAAATGTAGAAATGAATATCGAAAATGTTAAGTGATCGACTCGTCATTGTTAAACATTTTCATTCCTCCCGTTGATAACTCCATCCAATTACTTTTTCCTCGAGTTGTTTATTTTCACCAGTCTTTTCATCATCTTCTCCTTCGCCTCTGCTTTTTCTGTCTCTTCAACGCGACTGCAGTCGATAGAAATATTTTCCATGGCTCTCGGAGTCCGGGGATGAGAATTTATCATTGTGGCAGACGAACCGTGTCGACCGGAAACGATTCTCTCCTCGATATTTCATTCACGACGCCCGCAGAGCACCGCCTGATGTATTAAACGCATGAAATTATTTTTCATTTAATTCTCACGTGTTAGAACGTTTCTTTATTCAAGGTTCGCTCCTTCGTTTTTCACCTTTCCTCTACCCCCCCCCCCCCTCTGCCCACACTTCTTGTTCCTCGAGGAGGAACTTCAAACTTTCCAACAATCAGATTTGGCCTACGGCCTGACGAGCAAGTTTTTCGAGCGAAAGTTCCGACAGAACCTCGCCTCGTTGAGGAAACACCGTCGAATGGCGAACTTCATCGAACAATGTTTTATTTTGTTTGGAATACTATTGTTAAATGTATGATCTGTGAACGGCGATACCGTGACCGGGCGACTGTTCGATTTCCACGGAAACTGTTCAACGTCTGCTCGAAATTTACGTTCCCTCGCTATTTTTGCTCAAGTTATATCTGTAATACTGGCAAAGAGGTTATTCAACTTTAAAAAATCTCCAAAGCGAATCCTCCGGCTGCTCTTTACCTTGACAGCCCCGAAATTTCGGTCTTTTTCCAATGAATTATGATATAGAAATTTTCTATATCAGAATAGAGATATGAGAATCTGTGACATCTGATTCGTCGTCTCCTCAAACAAAGAACCGGGCTAGATTGTAACGTTTGTAATCCACCTTACTATGTATCATGCCGGCACATGGTCAACAAGTGTTTTTGAAATGTTAAATTTAAATTAAACTTTGTTACTAAGCAAGTAAGTTTATACCAGTAAAAAAAAATGTGGTTCATTTCTGTAATTTTCTCTTTTATTTATCTTTTTGCTTTTCATCACGGTAATATATATTCTCATATCAATTTTTACAGACGCAATTATATTCTTGAAGATGGTCTTAATCTAGACCGAAACGTTGAATTATGTAAAACTGCTTAGGAAATTAGTAATATAGGATCGAACCTCTGCGCCGAAATTGCAATTTCTATTAAAATTGGCGATCGAGATAAAATGAAACAGTAATTATGATATATTTGGTATTTAATTCAGTAGATTTGTACCCAGTGCAGATGCAGTCGAAATTTTTTCCTCTAGGCTCAATGGTTCAGGATTGGGTTAGGATTGTAGTGGCGCGCGATCGCCATTACAAAGCGAAAAATGCTCAACTTTAAGCAACCATAAATCCTCAATCATTGATCCTAGAGGATTGAAATTTCGAATGCATGCGCGTTGGGTACAAACCTACTGAATTACATACCAAATACATCATAATTCATCGGAAAAAGGCCGAAACGTTGAGTACGTCAAGGTAAAGTTTACCCAATTCTCCCTTCTCGCAGTTGACATTCTGATGATCTGCATTATCTCTCGAATTTTTGAAAAGTGTTCTATAAAATCGCAGACAAAAAAATACTTGGAAAAGTTCTTGAAGTTGAAACCAATTTCTTAATTGTCATCTACTCGATGTTTTGACCGGTTTGACAGATGGGAAATGGATCCGTATCTACTCTGCTTTAAAATTGTGTTTCCACAGTAAGTGTCCCACGGTCCCTCAGAAAGAATTAAAGATTCATCCGGTTAATATTAAACATGGCGTTTTACGATATTGAAACCAAGAACCGCACCAAATCTCGAGGATCATCGATTCGTATTAAATATTAATCCAGCAGGAAACGCGCTGTAAGTAGATATAGCTGTTCTCTTATCTATTATCAGATTGACTCGTGACTATCACCGATATTTCCGGTTTGTGTCGAGGGTTCTTCGTTGGAGACACACGTGTCGTGTGTGTGTGTATATGTGTGTGTATGCGGCTGTTTGCGTGGAAGTCGAGCGCCATCCGGAACAACGCGAAGGGCTCTTAGGAAAATTGACCGACCCTAATGGTCCGGGCACACACCTAGGATAATGATGATGACAGCGGCGATAATCGCAATATATGAACGTCACCGATGTACGCTACAACCTCTCTCCTACGTCAAGCTGAACTTCGCGCCCAGTTTTACGAACTCCACGGCCAAGTGCAAACGAATCTTCTGAAATAACGTTCCGAGACTCTCGTCATTTTCTATTTACGCGTCGGACGTTGTAAAACAGCGACCCGCTTCTCCGTCGACATTTCAAAATTCATTTCTATCTCTACAGATCGAGCGACCCGAATGTTTCTTAGACCTTGTAGACGCGAACAGGCTATTGGAATATGGGTATATAAAACTAGAATCTATTAGTGTAAGAAACAGAATTTATTCAAAGTAAAATATATCTAAGAAGGCACGTTGTGAGACACGTCTTTTTACTATTCGACAAACTCGAATGAAGTGAGGAGCGCTCTTGAAAAACCAGATGACGTTCTCAGATAAAATGAGAGTTGAGGGTCCCATGACGCGGACAGCATAGATACAATGTATCATTTATATACGCGCTTGAGAGATACAAAGAACCGAATGTACCTACTAAGTAACAGTAGATTATTTTTGACAAAATGTTCTTAAATAAATTCCAACAGAGGCTGCTAAAAGAATTGAAATAATTGCTTTAATCTTGTGGGGTTATATAAAATACCAAGATTAATATTTCTACAACTTTTAACATTCGCGATAAATAAAAGCGTTTAATGTTTGTAGCAGAGAAATGTTTCAATGACTTTCCGTGACTCGACCGGCTCAGGAATTTTCGAAATTCCTGTACCATTCGCGTCACGAATTTCAAGAATTTTTCCGCGTCGCGATTCACGCGGAGGAGCGAAACCTTTGGCGGGTCCAGTCGGAAGCACGGGGCGTTAAATAATATCGCAACTGGAAAGGAGCCCGGTTGAAAATTGCGAGGGAAGACAATTTCGAGGACTTCCTTCGACTATGAAGAAGCGAGGGAATGCGTGCTCTAAATTAGCACCGTGGGACCCCGTGAAACGGATTTATAACTATGTAACGCCGGCAGAGGCGACACGCTGAATACTAATAACGCGGTGTGAGCTTTGAAGATAAGGTCAACATTGTCCGAAATAATAGTCGAATACAACTTTTCTAGGCACGATGTTATTTAATACGTTGGAAATCACAACTAAATGTTCTGTTGTCTAGATTCAACTATATGAGTTTAAAATCAAGCCGCGAAACTAGAATTTCAAGAAAAATCATCAAACTATTCGAAATCTTCGGTGTTAACTCGATCCATTATTTCTAGAAGTGTCTAATCTGGGTTTTGGGTTGCCAAAGCGTTCGGTTTCGATATTCCTGGCAACTGGCAAGGTGCGGTAGGTAACGTGAATCACCGTTTGCGGGAGACTAGACGCTGCGAATGGTCTTAGTTTGTTAAAGGGCAGCTCGGGTCGTAGACGGGGCCTATAGCGGACGTAACAGTTGTCTGTGGGTAGCTATAAAATACAATTTCGGGAGGAGGGTGCGCGGGGGGTGTGTCGGTTTAATACCGCGCATACCTGGCGAATATTTCATCTATTATCTGCATTTCGTAGGCACGCTGGCATCCGCCTAGCGTTGCGGGACGCGTGCACAGTGTGGCCCGTGAGCGTGAGCGAATGGTTGACGTGGTACTGCCGAGCGGATGGCAGCGTTTCTCAAAGCATCGAGCGGTCATTGTTGGTGGTCTGGATAACGAAGGGGGCGTTTCGAGAGCTTTGTTCGCGTACAGGGGGCTGGCATTCAAGAAATAAGCCCGGTTGACGTGCGTTCAACCCCCTCGGCACCAAGAATTAACATGGTGGTAATTAGTGAAAGGGTGGACCTGCCCCTGAACCCATGGTTCGATCCCCTAAGTTCGTAAAATCTCGTAAAACATAGTTGGCGACAGCTATCTAGTTACAGTTCTGAAACGGTCATAGAATTTCGTGTATATAATAACGTGTTCCAACATTCGAGTAGCACAGCGTACACTAGTTAACTATTATGCTACACACACAATGAAATTCAATTGTTTTCTTTCCGCGTCCTTGTTCCATTCGTTTTCATTCAGAGCCACTATTTTAAAAACTATTCAAACGAAACGATAAATAGATATCGCCGACGCAAAGGTAGGTCTGAAGGTAGTCAAATTGATTATATCCAAACTTATAATTTCCCGAATGATTACGCAAACGGTATTTACCGAAATTGTTTACCGGTACATCGCTCGCATTTCAAGGGAGAAAAAAAGAATGCACAGGGCACCGAAATTATTCCAGCGGTCGCATTCAAGATCCAAGGGTTCCGGTTCCGAAACGTGGCCATTCCCGCGTAAATCAGGGAATTTCAATTCATTGCACGCGGCCTGTTCTGGGCCGTGAAAGGGCCGCGAGTAAGAAAACGGCTCGGCCGAGGCGAGAGAGCCGCCGCGCCGCGCGCCGGGACAAAAGCTCGCCATTAGTTAGGCGAAACAAAGTGGAAATACACGTTGTATGCATGCTCTACGTGGCATCTCTGACTCGCGCGTCCAGAGATAATACGACCACGGTCCTTTTCAGCGCAAAGTGGCTCGGAAAGACGGCGGGACGGATTTTTCTGGTTCAGATCCGTCTTGTTGGCCCGAATACCACGCGGTTGCTCATGCAATCGTGCAACCCGCTTCTGCATTGTCTCCCAGGCCTCATCCGAACATTGGAAGACGTCGGGCAATTTCAGATTTCAGTCGGAAGAGAACCTCGCGAAACAGGACCTAAAATCGAATATCTATTTTGCTTGAACTTTTATTTTTAAAGGCAGACGACGTTTTGATAGACTAATTTGTGATTGACGATAACGCGACAGCGAACAGCGCGATGTCATAAAAAATTAAACGTTACCGTCAATCTTGATGTAAAACAAAAATAGTCTGTCTCAAATAACTTTTATTTAAAGATTTTTCGTGCGGTGCTGATTGATTGTAAAAGAGACGATGTCATCGACGTAGAGCAACCGTTAATATATAAATGTTCACGCAGCGTGCCGAAGCAGATCCGTATGGCACACGAACGCGAGCGGCAAGAAGCCATAAAGAATTTTATATTTGCTTCCTAGCGACGACAAGTAATGCGTCGTATTTTTCATTTCACTTTGGAAAATGCGCACATAGACACGCAGCTGTATTCATGTTCCGCCTCGGCGTGGCGCGGCGGCCTGCCTTATTTCATCTCGCTTGTTTCATTGTACCTATATATTACCGGGCCGTTTACGATGAAAGATAACGCAAGATTCTAGTCGTCCTCGTCGCGAACACAAGGAAAGAGTCGAGGAAACTGGCCCCGCCATTTTTCATTCGCCATCGACTTCATTGTACCACTTCAGCGCGTCTTTCAAACGAACCTATAACCTTCCTTTAACTGCACTTTCGATGGCGGTAAAAAATAGACTGCGTGCTCCGAACAATTTATTTGCAAATAAAATTTACCAGGAAATATTCTCTTATTTATGCGAGGCAAGTGAAGATTTCGATCTTGTTTTACATAATTAAATGTTGCACAGGACTGTTGCTACATATATTTCGAGTTTACCGAAAAGATGGTTCGCAGCGACGAGGGTTGATAGCTGTTTCAACCAGCCAATCGAAATAAAAAGCACACTCGACGCACGCCACAGATTTCGATCAGCCGAAACGACGAGTTTATTGCGTGTACGCGCGTTATCCGACTGGACGCTGCGTTTGAATTAAACTGATTCATAAATATTAACATCCGGTGTTTACGTTGCGGCACAGGATACTCCGGAGACGCTTATATTTGATCCAGAATGCACGTGTATCGCGCGGCCACAACGTAATCTCTCGACAATGATGCAAACTGCATGCACGCGGCAACGTATACTAATTAGGCAAATGTTTTCTTACAGGGGGCCGCAACCTGACGATTGTAATTGTGGCGAGAACTTCAATGAAAACCGTGTCGAATTCATTGTAACCTCTAGATAACAATTGTAAGGGACGGAAGACGAACTCTTCTTCGTCGATATACTAACCCAGAACTTGAGAATATTTAGTTAACACTAAACCTACCACGAGGGGTCAAATGATTCATTTTAGACTTTTTATTTGACAATTATTGAGATTGTAAAGGTGTTTTCAGGCGAATTGAATACATTTTTTGACTGCAGTATATACTATAGTAAAAACAGCATAAAATATAAATAAATTTAATCTTATTATTTTTATAATACCATGTACATTAGTCACTTTTGCTGATCGGTTGGTTTAGTGTTAATTTAGTTAATTTCGTTAATTTCCCGTTTCGTTTATTTTAGAATTGTTTTACGAAAGATCCCATTACATTTCACAATTTGCGTGCGAATCTGTTAGCTACATCCAATCTTTCGAGCGGCGCGGCGGTACACAAACCAGTGGCGGCTAGCTTCGAAACAACAGCATTTAATTCTGTTTTCGTTTCATCTGGAAGTGTTAATTAAATTCTCTTTGGCTGATTTCATCTGCGAACGGGGGAACGTAGTTGACAATGGAAATGCACGGATTTATTTGGAGTAGTTACATATCCGGTGACGGTTAAGATAGTCCACCAAAACTCGAGCACTATAAATTGCTTAAAATTCGTGGGGGGTGTGATTTCTAACACTTTCCCAGATCATTGAAATACATTCTTTAAATTCTTAGTATCACAACATCGTCGGCGACATTATCAGATGAGTAATAAATAAATTTTTCTTATCGGCTCTAATATAATTTGATCGCAGTGCTCGCATGTCTCGAGCAAAGCGACCGATCTTCTTCAAGCAGCGTTCCCTCGCATAATTCCCATTCACGAGCCACCCCAGACATCCTCGCCGTAGACCTTGCGAAATCACTTGGCAGATCTCTCTGTCCCTTCTCAAGGGTGCACAGCAAAATGGCGGGTGCACCAGCGAGGCAGTCGTCGCGGTCGAAGACCCACAGAGCAACCCATCCCCGAAAACCGGAAGTGGCGCGATACAATCTTGCACTACCGCTGAAATTTCGCAATAAATACCAGGAAACTTTTCGAGAGGGGGCTATTGTGCTCGTCAGGGCCCGGTAGGTAAACACATCGGGACCGCCTACGCCGACGACAATGGAATACTTAGATCCCCCATCCTCCGACTTCGCACTGGTCCGTCCTGCGCGCCTATTCCTCCATTGTCTCATGATTTATGTGCCGTGGTCGCGGTGTCAACAGGGTATTGATTAAAATGCACACACACAAATACACACACACACACACACACTCACTCACTCACAGAGAGGAAGGGAGAGCTATGTGCGACGTGTGCACGCGGATTTCTGCACGGAATCCCGTTCACCTCGGCATAACGACATCGTTGTCCCTTGTAAATCGAACCCTCCGCTCCACCCATGCGACGTGTTGATCATGTTTCGCGGGATAAAAAGCTGTGCTGCCGGGAACAATTGTTCTGGACTCGCTGGTCCGTTACTCCGATTGTTAGGCTGTTTTCCGGAAATTTTTGTATTGTGTGATTATATTAATTGCATAATATTGTAATTATTTCAAATTATGAATTTACTATAATTTTTTATTGAACCAGTAATGAGCATTTTATTCATCCCTAAGCATTGTTTTTGCTGTTGAAAGAGCTTTGGAAAATGAGAAAATAATCGCCCATGGATAATGCGTTAAGAACACAATGAAGGTCTCTTTTTAAATAAATAATAAATAAATTAATGTTCCGAAGTTGGGATAATGGTGTGGATCGTCAGCTAGCCAGATACCCTGGCCACTCTACAGGAGAGAGAGACCCTCCGGGAGTATCGACACGCGTCTCGCCACCAGGGTTGAATTCTTTCTGCACGTTTAACCACCCCGTAGTACCCAGCACCCTCCCTGGGAATTCCTCGGACGTGTTTACCGCCACCGCTTCGTGTTATGATTTTGCGATGGTTTTGTTTCCCTGTCTTGCGGAATCTCGCGCGCAATCCCGTCGCAGATTGTTGTCCACTTTCACGGGACATACTGCAGACTCTGTTTCACCTCTGCTCGAGAAACTTTGATCAATATTTTATTGTTTCCGGACCGAGTTCCCGGGATTATGTACTCCTTCCCGCGTGTTTCAAAACATGTTCTGAAAAGTATCTGCTAGACACAGAACGCGGGTGTACGTTTATATCGATTCAAAGTCTTTTTAATAAATAATATTTCAAGCAAATAACACACCTTCTGTTTGAGCGGCCCGAAAGACATACCCAGGAAAGAAAATCCCAGTTTACATCACAGATCCCCAACAGCAAGAACTCTCCATCTCTCCGGAGGTCCGTAGCCCGGAATCTCCGTCGCGATAAGAAACTTCTGACAAATGAAAGCCACGAAACCCGTTATCACCCGTTCGCCACGAGGCTCCGGGAGAATCCTAATTGCCGACTATACATATATATATATATATAAAATGATATTTCAAGTCAAACATCCGAACCGCCGCGCCGCGCTGGTACTACCGTCGAGCAACAAAATCAACCGAGCCCCACAAACTAACTGAAACAACTAGCCTCGCGCCGAATAAACAAACAAATCCCATGAACGATGTCTATCCACGATCCATTACCCGAATAAATAAAGTCCGTCGTTCTCGACGTTTCATTACCGGCGACAGCTCCTCGGGATGCACGATTGTTTAACCCTTTGCACTTTCATGGAAGCCTCGGTGTTGCGGCAACTGCTAAATCCACCTCCTAATAAATGATTAACTAAACCGAATGATATTCGCGTGATCTTAACAACGATCGTCCGAGAAACGCGAGAGCGCCGACATAGTCGTCGCGTACATTAAAAACTTAATCGTCTCGGCCCATTCTTTTCACTCGTCCCACCCGCACCTTGCCCCAGGGCGTCCCACAATATCGAGTCCCGTGACGAGATAAACTCGCCCTTTCGAGAAAACCTGGCACGGATACTCGCTGCGGCGAAGTGACTCGTTACCTTAAGAGAGTCATTTTCCCTGTCGCTCTCTCTCTCCCTCCCTCCCCCGTTCCTCGCCCCAGCTGCTTCTTTTTTCCACCCTCGACTTTTCACCCTCTCGAGTCAGCGAGTCGCGCGAGCTCAACCGCCCCGCCTCCCTCTCACTTCCACTGCAGCAAGGCAAAGAGGCACACTGCCTTTCCTGGCACCATTTTATTTATTATCCGGGCTTATCCCAGCGACAGACCGCACGGCCAACTTTCGCTGGAAAGGATCGCTGAAGCGGCCCGCAAACGGTATTTGGTGCGTGAACCCGCGTATTCATCCCAACCACCCCGCGTTCTGCAACCCCTTGCCAACCCCTGGGAACCCGGTTGTTTCTATCTCCCACCCGCCCAGAACTACCAAGCTTTTTCGTCCCCTAAACGTCCCAGCAGCATGCAGGTCTTCTCCGCAGGCCTTTTGATGGCCCACTAATTGCGCCCGAGTCTTTCAGTACACGCGACACTGCATCGACTCGCCGGTTTCTTTTTTTTTTCGTGCCAGACGAATCACGAATTAGTGCACCGGCCTGCATTCAGATGCACTTTGAATGTGGCAGGTGAAGACGTGCGATCAGTTCCGGGGACTTTGAGACCTTAGAAATAGGTTTTGAATGCAGCCTATTGCGAATCCAGCTGTTTCAAGACGGGTTTTAATAGGAATGGTGTTCTTCGGTGAAGAGAGGATTGGATGCTGTGGAACTGTTTGGAATGATTTACGACGTTGGAGTACCTGTTGGATAATTCCACTGTTTAATTAAATATTGCGCTTCTTCGTGCATTTTCTGGTCTCATTTTCATTTTTACGAGCACAGTTTGCAACAAAAAAGTTTGAAAAAATTCTGCAACATGCGGTTTAGGATCCAAAATGTGTCACATTTTCTTCCGAATTTTAATTAGAACGATAGAGGCTAAAATTTTACACGGAGGAGTTTTTCTTGGTTAGCTTTCGATTATTTCGGTAGCCATTGATAAACCTGTAAGGACAGTATTGACCATCTTAATCGGGTAGGCCCTTTCCGGCGGAAACCGCGAACACGCGAAACGCACCGGCTCGAGAGCATGTAATAGGCACGCGGAAGATAAATCGTAATCATTATAGTGCGCGCAGCGTGAACGAAACTATTAATATCCCATCGCGCAGACGTTAACGGTATCGAGTTGAAAGCCTATAACGCACGAGGATATTCTGAGGCAGTGCTAATGCGTAAATGTGTATTGATAGTCCGCGGCACCGGAAACGCCGAAAGACGCACGCATTAAACGCGAAATTACGATCGATTATCGACCGCGAGCCTCGTTAACCTGTATGTATTTTCATCGAACGTTTTCGGTGGTGGTTCGCAAACTGCTCGAATTAATTTCATACTTACGAACCCGGCTCACTCTACGACTTTTGTACATATTTGTTCGATTGTCAGAAATAGTCGGAGCCAGTTCCACGTTAGTCACGTGACGTTGCGACACATGCACGACGAGTAGTGCACAAATCAACTAACAATTAAAAATGACTAATAGTCTAACCGATTGTTAGTCACAGCCAGGGATTGAAACGGTTCGAAAAATAACTATTTGAAACGGTTATATATCGGTTCTGACTGAAACAGTTATGAGAACCGAAAAAATATTATAACTGTTATAGATATATCGGTTCTTGTACATATCGATTTCGGTTTCGGTTCTACAGAACCGATATTATATCGATTCCGTTTCGGTTCTATAACTGTTATTTTTCGATTCGTAAATCGGTTTCGGTTCTTAAAAATCCATAATATATTAGTCCCGTATCAGTTCTACAACTATGCAACTCATATTTTTTGGTTCTGTATCAGTTATAGTTCAGTTCAACATATGTATATAATGAATAATTATATTTGACTTAATTAATGTTAGTTTATATGTATTATAAAATATAACCGATATATATATATATATATATATATATGACCGTTACGGAACCGATATAATATCAGTGATAACCGTATTATATCGATATCATAACCGTTTTCAACCCCTGGTTACAGCAAATTAGTCCTTAGTCAAAGCTCTTTGATTAGTTATTCACAACTACATGGCACTAGCCAGGCACAGCTCTAAGTTAGTTATTGCTTATTAGTTATGATTTTTCATTAGTTCTAATAAACTAATAAGCAATAACTAACGATTACCCAGAGCTGTGGTCAACTAGTGTCATGCAGCTATGAATAACTAATCAAAAAGTTTTAACTAATGACTACCCTGCTATGACTAACAATCAATCAAACCATTAGTCACTCCCAACTATTATTTGATTTGTGCCCTACTCTGCCTTTGAGGGATTGCGTCGTAGAAGGGGAAGGTAGAGAATGGAGAGACAAGTGTTAATCTGGCGACACTGGACGGGATCCATCGGATCGGTACTCACCGCGGTGTATAACGCTGCTGAACGCGCTGGTTATCACCTGGAACTCGGGATTCAGCTTCTCTCCGAGCTGAAACAGACGGAAAACGAGACTTTTTTTGAGTAACAGGACAGAAGGACGTGGACGTATCGGCTAACCTCTCCCCCACCTGTACATTCTACACCCTTAATACGTTTTCCATCGATTTCCCATGAAAAGGGGTTGTTCGCCGCTGCTAAGTGCACCGGCATAAAGAGGTGAAGGCGAAGAGTCGTTTCGAAACTTCTACACTGGCCGCCATTAAAGGTAACCGTAAAACCCCTGGGCTAAACCGGCCGGCAACTCTAAAGTAACGATAAATAATAAAAGCTCATCTGGCCATCGCGTCGGATCAAGAGTTTCCCTGTTTCCGTGATGGAACGGGTCACTAGCTGATCGTACGCAACCGGTTTTAACAGTATTCGACTTTGTCCTTCTCTCCCTATGTCCTTATACCATTCTACGTCTTCGTCCCATGCGCTTGGAACAACCTGTTCCTCGAACTCGAGCATCGATCGTAATATCGAATGGAAATAATATGAATTTTGGGGCGATTGTCTGCGCGTTTCACTGTACAATATTTGCCCTCGGGTTTCGATAGTTGCACCGTGCTCTATTATTTATTACGTACTCGTATACTGTTAGATCATAAGATTACGTTTCAATGAACTTCCTCGTGGAGAGCGTTTTCATAAGCCTTGTTAGCTGAAGATAACAGAGCCGCGCGCATAGTTTCCTACAATTTCCGATCGAATTGTTGGACAAGAACTTCGGAATAAATTGAATCGCGAAGGCGCGGCCAGAAAATTAGGATGCCCGGCTATCGATCCGCGCGCGTTTTTCGTCCCCGAAAATCTGGAAAATTCATCCGGGTTATTAGGTTCCTGAGTTTATAACGTAATAATAGTCGGCCGCTCGGCGAACGGTCGCGCGAACACGTCAAAGATGTCAAAGGTGGCCCCGTAATTTCATAAACACGCGACCCCGCGCTCCTTTTATTTTTCAGCGATATGTGTCGACGTATTTCAAGCACCAATTTTGTCCCATTTCCTTTTCCATTTTCATCTGTTACGAATTTTAAAAAATTTCAATAAAGCGACAGCTGCGCAGCCCTCTTTCGCTCTCTGACTCTGTGGGTCCAGAAGCTATCGGCGGCCATACGACTGAATTTGATTTATATTCCATTTTTAAAAACTGTTCTTTTACAAGCGAGAACATTTTTCACTCCCCACCACTCGTGCCGAGTTTCATCAAACCGAAGGAAGTAGAATATTTTATCGACTACAAATTAATTATAAAAATCTACTCGGCCATAGAACGTGCTCGCAACACCGTCGGAAACTGTACGAATTTCAATTCATCCGCAAAACTATCGGAAACCGAATTTCCGCTTTCGAATAAACCGAAAAGTCTTTCAGGGAATATTTCCCTTTGAACAAACAAAATTCGACAATAATTCAATGCCAACCCTTGGGAAGCAATAGGTCGTCGTTTTTCTCGATTTTTGAGCACCGATGCATCCCGATATTTTTATGGGAAAAACAAGAACAAAGGACAACGAAGTAAAACGTATTGTAGGAGACGATGAAAGAAAGTAATCGATAAGGAACGTGTGAATGCGTATGAACATGAAAGTGGCGACGATTATTTAAATCTTCACATAGTCGTAACACTACTGGACATTTGAAATTAACTAAAGAAGTAACGCAAATCAGCCGCAAGCAGGTAGCAGAAAAAGAACAATTACGTGCAGAGGGTGCTCAGTGAAGGAGCATAGGGTGCGACTCGTGAAAATAACCAGGAGCTCATTTAGGTCCTAGATTGTTCAAGCAGCGACAGCGAGCTACCAACTCATTTGGATCTCATCCCTCAGACATCCCGGGGGTATAATCCGTTTGAATTACAGCTGTCAACAGAGGCCCTCCGCCGCGACACACTTTTACGATCCGCCCCCACAATGAGGAGAGATCGAGCACCTGTTAAAGGTCCAGAGGAACCGGCGCGGCGCGAGGCTACGCGCGTTGCGGCCGCTTTGGGATCATCCGGAATTCTTCGTTCGGGCTTTTACCGGGCGGCCGCTACCTGCGCGCTCGCATTCGTTAATTTATCGTAGCGGGTACGCTCGACCCCATTGGTTCGATAATTTACCACGGCAGCTTCGTTTGTTAATTTATTCCAGCCACGGAGCCCTGTTAATTAATTCGTCCGGTGCCGCGGCGCGCTCTCCACTGCGCCAGCGCGAGCCGTATCCTCTAATTTTGGTTGCTGCCCCGTCAAGTCGGTCCGCGACAGAAGCTTCCGATTGGCTGAGAGCTCCATTTTTCTCTTCGAACAGCGCTTTAACCCTTTGGATACAGATTTATTTGAAGATTTTGTGCATATGGAATGAATTTAAGTTTTGTATGAATGGATTAGCGTAAAAATAATAGCTTTTATGTAAGATTTCAATTATTCTAGTGATATTATTTACATAGTTTTCAACAAGATTTCTATTACAAAATAAAAGTAAATATATCAAAGAAACATAACATGTTCACGACGAGTGTGAGTCGTTAAATGTACCCAAAGGGTTAACTGGTCGCCTTAGAAAATAGCTGTCTTTAAAATAGCTTTCCTATTATTTAGTTTGTTTAATCGCGGCCGCGAGCGGTTTGCTGCGAAAAGAAAATCTATGAGGCATGCATAATTTTCAACATTTTAGAAAAGGATACGCGAGCTTGAATAAAGATTAGAAAGAATAATATACTTAGTCCTCGGTCTGAAAACAGCTTTCAAGCCACTAACGACGCAAAAACGAATGTGCGCCGAGCGGAGAAGGGCGTCTTTTGTCGGAGTAAGCGTCTTCCTTGATCGTTTCCGAATCATTAACCAAAATCACTCTCCGCGGGCTGCGAAATTAACGACGCGAAACAAACAAACCGCGGCGAAAAACCGGGGCGCCCGGAACAGGTGAAAAACCATCGACGTCACGCGACAGAGATTTCGCCTTCATAAAACATGCAATAGGTTTTGTAACGGTGCACGGTGTTTACTTTCGGAATAAATTTCCAAGTTCCGAAGGTGGCGTCCGTTCGGCGTCTTCCGGTTTCCTCGCCTTCACGGTCTTTTAGCCGGGTGGCGCATGGCGCCTGTTAAAACGCGCGACCGTGAAACGAAAATAAAGAAAAACATCATGGGAACATAGGAATTCCGTTAGGTGATTTAAAACGTACGTTATAATGTTCCTCCTATTCTATTATATTTATACTTATATAAATTCTATCTAAAAATGTATTCACCAGACGACTAAAGCAGGTTCGGTTCGAAAAGCGAATCGTTATCTTCCACCGATGCAATTTCCATTGAAAACTCCCCTTTGCATGGTTCGCCTTCCAAAACAGCCGTATAAATACACGAAATCTTAAAGAGCATTCCACCGTTCGAAACAAGGAATAATTATTCAACGTCGAAGTCGGAGTCGTCGGAAGACTATTCAGAATTGCTCTCTAAAGTACAGTAGCCTTCAACACGATCAAACGAAGCTGCAGAGACATCAAGAACTCGAATGAATTCAAGCCACGTAATCCCACGAAAATTATTCAATAAATTACAACTCTGTACTCTGTATATCATCAAATTTTGCTCCATGCATCGATGCAAAAATTTCACCCGATGAAAACTGACATATGTTCGGCAAGCTTGTTCGCTGGATCACTTCCACAGGCGACTGTACAAAGTTGCAGAGAACCGCAACCGGTTCACGCGGTTGGAACGTGCAATCGTAACAACTCAAAGGGCTGGAAAGTAGCCCTGAAATACTTGGCGCAGGTGGAAAAGCAATTTCGTTGGCTTACCTGGACCATTAACGAGATCGCGACCAGGCCTTGACTCTTGTGCCGCGCCTCGCTCATGTTGTGATACAATTCCGCGTTGAAGCCGAACACTTGTATCTGCAACAGAACATCAGACACAGCCTGGAATTATTTCTACGTGTAATCGCGTCGCCCCCGTCATGCTCGTATTTCCCGCCGCGTAATTACGTCGACAAATTTCGTCTTCGCACGAACGAATTCCGGCCACCGACCGGGGAGGAGGGAGTGAAATCAGGGGGGTGAACCAGAAGGGTGAAAAGGGGGCGGACGCTTTGTGCACGACGATATATAATACCCGGCGGATCGTCTTCCCGAAATTGTGCTCCCTCGCCGGCACCGTTTCGTGCGTGTTGCCGCTTTCGAATGAATTAATCGTCGACAGATTTGAAAGGGGCCCGTGCTCAATGGCCCCGATCATCCCGTAGATCATGCCAGTTAATTCTTGAGACGCGGGTACTACTAGCATGCTCCCAGCTTGCGTTTCTATCGCCACGGATCCTCCGATTCCACGGAAATTCAATCTTGGTTGATTTAAGAAAACGCTTTGCTTCATCTCTGCATGTAGCTTAACATTACATTATTACTACGGAAACATTTTTGTACAATGGCTATAGTGTTAAACGCACCTAAAATGTGCCAACAATTAATCTACGTATGTAAGCAGATTTAAAAAAAAGAAAAGGAATTTTCTTTTTGATTTTGCACGAATTTCAATTTGTACAGTCAATAAAACTTCGAAAGCGCGTATCTTCGTAATGCCCCGTAAACAGGGCCTGATTTTAATTCCAATCTAACCGAATATAAAAATTGTTGGCATGTTTTAATAAACGTGCCCGGAATCGCATGGAATATTAAATTCTACGTGATCGCAAGTAACTAAATAAAAATCCACGCGTGCATGTACATTAATGTGAGGTTCCACGATCGGTTCATTGTGTTTTACGTCGATAATAATGAAAATTCTTCGAGGACATTCCGTCGGTCGTTATTTTTTATGCAATATACCGCGATCCCTTATTAAGAACTTTATTTCGATAAAACGAAGACACGAAGCTTTGCCTGGTTCGCGTCCTATAGGTATGGAGGATCGATAAGGATTCTTCTATGCATTCTTGAAACCGTATTTTTTCCCTCGTAAAACGAAAACTCGACGCTTGTTGTTTTTTCCTCCATAGAATTTCTTTACGCGAACGTGGGTATGAGAATCTTGTGCTTGAAATCTGATGAAACAAATAGAAAAAGAAAGGTACGAGAACGTTGGTAGAAATTAACAACCATCCTGAAACGTTATTATACTTTTCATATACTTTAGATTCTTTGTTATCAATTTAAATTTTTACTTAGATTCAGTAAATAGTCGATAATCAGATTTTCACGTTTTATTTTGGTAAATTTTCGTTTTTAATCTCGTTTCTTTTGCAAATGTTATCTAAAACGATAGTGATAAATAGATTGCATATTTTACGCGTTTATTATAAAAATGAGAAGATACGAGAAAGTAAAAATATTTAAAGAGAAAATTTAAAGAGGCTGCTATATTAATATTACCTCAAGAGAATTGTTAGGAAAATAAATGTTTATGTAGGTTATGTGCATTGCGACTGACGCAGACAATTTTTATTTTGCAGAAAGATCCGGAGCTCAGCGATAATTGAGGCTTTCCGCAAAAGTCGGACATTCGGCGACTATGCAAGATACATTCACGAATTCATGGAACTTATCGTCGCATTCACGTTTCCCTAAATCCTTTCGATTCGCCTCTATCCCCTTCGAAAGCACCCGGCCGCATTCGTCGTCATAAATTCCAACTAGCCTCTGTATATCTCGCATCTTCAAAGCGAAGCAATTCGTCTTTCGTTCTTATTTCGTGTTTCGCCGGCGCAATCCGGTAACTCAGGTACTCGGTTAGAATTTTTAAATAAGCCGTGGACCGAATGTAGTGTGGCGAAACGAACCTTTTTCGAAGAAATCGAATAAACAAATCTCGTCGGAATAAAACGAAGGAACGTGTCGGCAAACAAAGCCTTGACACTCTGGAAATAGCGTGTACATTATAATAGACATTCAAACAGTGATTACTGCATTATAAAGAACAAGTTCCACTGGTGTTTATTTAGTGAAGAAAGTGGAGTGGAATCGATTTGACAAATGAGCGGCAGAGTTGACGTCTCCGTTTAACCACGTTAAAATAAAACGCATAGGAGAACGAGAAGATAACTTTCGACCTAGGATCCGTTCGATGACAAAGTCTCTCTCTCTCTCTCTCTCTCTCTCTCTCTCTCTTCCACTCTTTCCACCGGTAACGGCATTGCCAGGGCACTTCCGCCAATGCTTCAGGCTTGTTGAAATGCCTACGACGCGACGAGTCGTGGTTCAAAGACGTCGTCGCGAGAGCTGTTGCAACGCGACGTCGAACAGGTGCAACGAAGAGGGTGTAACCGGGAGTGGCCAGGGTGGTAAAGTCAGAAAGAGAGAGATAGACACGGCAGATTGCCGAGGATGAGCGTAAATCTACTGCGCCTGATCAAAGTAGGACTCCGACGTTACTTGGAAGATTCCCCGCATCCTACACGGACTGTGTTCCTACCCCTTTTCACCCCTAACCCTTCAAGGCGACGTCGAGGCCGCCGTCAACCCCCACGAAATTATCCTTCCGTTTTTCTCCGCGCGAAGGAAATGCGGACTTCTGCTAGCTTCTGCTGGTCGAAGTCGCTGTCAGACGAGTCGCGAGGAGATGGATGGAAAATTAAGTGCAGGGTGCGCCCTAAGGGGTTGCCAGCTCTCGTGTTCACTGTTAGCCCTTGTGCCAATACCTGGCTACCTTGTATTCAACTTGAATCTGCGTTTGCTGTTTTACTTTTCGCGGTGAAGCGTCGAGAAATCGAGCCCTTGTTTCTGTAGCAAGTTTGTCCTGGTTTGTTATTGTTATTTATTTAGGGTTTGATAGCCATTACGCTAAAGATATAATAATTACTTATATAATTAATTACAGTTTATGAACAGTCGAAAGGTTATATATTATTTCGTAGCAGTTCGTTATCGTTTTAACGCGAGCTAACAGATAACCAGCGTTTTAAAAAATCTTTTTAAAAATGTTTTCGTGATCTTGCTTGTCGCTCGCCGCCGGATTATATCGTTCCAGCTGATATTTTGTTAGAACCGATTGTTCATTGGAGAGCATTTTAGTGGACGTCGATTAAAACACACGGTGAAAATAGTCTCCCCACCGCTGCGCCGGGGTATAAATTGAATTTTATAATTTTCCATCACTGTGAAATGGCACCGGAAACCATAGACCCCGAAGAGTGTGTGGATTTAATTAAATATTAGGTAGCCGTGTAATCGAATCCTAGTACAACTGCGATTACGAAAGTCGTTCTATGTTTAATGCCCTGCAGGGAAATAGTATATGCAATTTAGAACGTCCTGCGGCGCGGCTAATTTATTGATATCGAGCACTGCGTAATTTTGCACCGGTGCTAATAATGAACAATCAAATTTTAACGAACCACTGCGAGCGCCAAATAAAACGGTGAACGAAAAAGTTTTCTTTAAGGTGGACTCATACGGGCGAAGATTCCAGGCGACGTAGCCGAGAATCGTAAATTTCGAGCGCTGGTTGACAGGTCGAAGCGGTGCGTAACATTGCAGGGGGTCCCCCAGGGTCCTTTAGGAAAACTACCGATAGCTCTCCTTTAAGACATCATGGACATAGGAAACGTTGGTGTGGGTTCTTCGTAGAGTGGGTACGAAATAATTTTGACTCTACGAAAAACCCACACCAACGTTTCCTATGTCCATGATGCTTAAAGGAGACCTATCGGTAATTTTCCGAAAAGACCCTGGGGGACCCCCTGGAGCGTTACGCACCGCTCCGATCTGTCAACCAGGGCTCGAAATTTACAATCCTCGGCGACGTTGCCCGGAATCTTCGCCCGTATGAGTCCACCTTTATGCGTCGGGACCCGCAAGAAACCCACACTTTCTACGGTATGTAAGCGACTCCTTGGAAATCGTAAAATTTTCAATTACCATAATTCGGTTAAACTGCGGTCAATCTATTCTTTCATACTTTCGTTTCATTTTCATAAACGCCACTTGTGTGTCTCCAAATTTTATAATGTCACAACAACCATGAAATTCCATTTTCCTCGATCGAATCAAAGTTTCTAGATCTGCTGACCGAGTCGAGGATAAGGGTGGCATATGGATCGCGGGGGTGGTGGCGCGTGCACTCGTAATTTCGCCAGGCACTTTTCCTTTCAAAGTGATCAAGGGAAGTGTTTCAAGCGGTCCTTAATGCATTCCACGGCGGGGGCTGTGCTTGCGGATTTCCAGCGGTGTTTCAGCCCCGGTGATTATGCTCTAGTGGAGGGCAAAGTAGCGGGTAAAGCACAAGGGCTGTAGGCCGAGGATGGCGCGAGAAGATCGGATGGTTCACCGGGCGAAGATACTCGGAAGAGTAGGTGCACGCGGGGGTCAGAGAGGGGTGGTTTGAAGTCGGGAGAGGACGAACCACCCCACCGAGTCTGCACTTCACGTACCCAGCCTGAATCCTGAATTTCCGAGACGTGGCGAATTTCAGACAACCCCCGGCTTACCTCCGATGCCCGGCGAAATCTTGTTCCGAGACGATAACGAATCTCGATGTCAGCCTGCTGGCGGACCGTGCCCGATTCGATCGATGTTGCCCCAAACCTGCACTACGGAAAAACAGGTGATTCGCACCCGCTCGACGGGACACCGTCGGCTCCTTCGATCGAACTTTAACCCTCCTGCCCTGGGGCTGTTTGACACCACGTTTGTGGACTCTGCCTTTTCGGGCACACTGTAAACCCCTGCCGCTTTTGCGCTTCTTCCACGAAGGGGACAAACCAACACTTTATTCGGATGACAAATAATTAATAAGAGTACGAATAAAATGTTATTCGTCGCTATCGAATAAATATTCAATGAGATAATCCAATTTCTATATTCAATTACACTGTCCAACAAATTTAAACTTTTTTTATGTTTCCATATAACTGTTGGGTGTATCTTATAGAGTTTTTTGCGCTGATTCCGAATCTGGCCTTAATTTTTCTTCTACACGCACAGTTTAAAGTTTTGATGTAAACATGTTTAAACAATCATAATGTATTAGTAATGAATATCACTGTATTCGGGAAAGTCTACAGAATCTTTTGCTGCAAAGAACAATTCCATATCTTTTATAATAACATCAGAATATAGGTTTAAAGTTGCAAAATACGTTTCTTTTAAGATCCACCCAACAGTTATGTGGAAACATTTTTGGTGTTGGACAGTGTTATAAGACCGTGGGGTGGGCGAGAGAGACAGAGAGAGAGAAAGAGAGAGCCATGTTTAAACAATCTAAGGTAATAAATATTGATGGCAGGCTACGGGGTGTGTTGCATGGCGAAAAGCCATCAGCCTCCGCCAGGAAGCTCGCGGTGTTTGAAGGATAATTCGAGCGTCGTAGGCGACGCGTCACGACGTTCCTTGCGGCCTATGGGCATGCCATCAGGATTTCTGGCACAATGCTGTATTCCAGCGAGTGATAGATATACAGCTGTAATCCTGCGCCACCCTCTCCGGCTAGCAGCTATATTAACGCACGAGTGCAGCGTGCACCGTGCACCGTGCACTGGCGCGGCGGCGGCGGCGCGAGTGCACCTATGCATCTACCGGAGACGCGACAATGAGAGTCGGGCGTCGAGGTGCGTGTACATTAATATGTAGATGGCCGTGTAGGTGTGCCCATTGGGATTTCCTTGTTCGCACGGAGTTCCGTCGAGCATAATTTTATTTCGGAAAAAATAGCCGCAACGTTAATTGGATAAGTTTCTCGATACTCGCGATGCTTCGCTCTCGCACCTTGTGCGAATTTAATCCGCGGCCCGAAACGACCACATGGAAACGAGGAAATATTGATTCCTCCGTTGAATTATTTTGTTATCTCTCTCCACATTCTTAAAACATATTTATATTCTCGATGGCTGTTTTTATCGGAACGGGAAGAACTTCCTCTGTAATGAAGATTGGAAATTGTATCGACTTCTGAAAATTTAGGGAAATTAACGGAATTCGTTTTCATTTCTATGCATTTGCAAAATCTTTAGTATTACATCTATGGCAAAAGCTCGACTAAAAAACGTCGAATTGTCCTCGCCCCAATTTCATCCCTTTTAAGCACTCACGTTCGAGCTAACAGCCATTTTTACGAGAACACAAGCTACATCGATCGATCGATCACGCGACGAATCTTGCCGAAAAAGAGAGTCTGTCGCAAAAACAGGTTAATCCTCCGAAGATAGTGTACAGAACTGTTATTTAGTCGATCGCGAGACGAACGTCGTCGATCCGAGGCTGATACTGGAAGGTGTAATTAAGTAGAGTTCGAATAAGGCGAACTAGTTCAAGCTGGAACGTATTCTTTCTGGCAGTACGAACTTTGAATTTTTATTTTCGAAAGTGAATTTCATAACTTCAGTGAATATTTAAGTTGGGAAAATGAGGGACGGTTTGTAATTATAATTATCCCGAAATTCAAACTGTTTCAGCGTTTGATCCATTCTAAGGTTCGAATTTTTCGGAATACTAAAGTCGAGATTGAACATCGGAGTTCTTACAGTTCTGGTAGATGCAACGTTTCTGGCTCCGTAATTCTTGCTGGAACGCCGGGACCATGTAAAACTGGAATTTCGCACGCGCCCGCTGGAAGAAGTTAAATCCGAAATGGCGGCGCAAATTTGCTTAATTATTCCGCGTTGAGCGTTAACCAGTCGGGGAAAATGTGTGTGTGTGTGTGAGAGTGAGAGAGAGAAAGAGTGCGAGAAAGAGAACACGAGAGATAGAGATAGAGAGAAACCGGCCCGCGTTTCCGTAATTGTAGTGGTCGTTTATAGTTGAACGACTCTCGTCGCGTTGCGATTGTCTGTTGTCAGGAGTGCCACTCTTACTTCCGGTCAGTGTTAAAAGGCTATCAACTGGAGAACGCTCGGATTTGTTTTTTCACCTTTGTCTGCGACAAACCAAGTCGTTTGTTAACTTTCCGATTTATAGGGAAGTTATTGTAATTACCCCGAAAATTGAAAATCGATTTTTTAACAGATCTTCACGTTTCATGGTCATTGGAGTCATTTCAGACTATTTTTATTAAAATGTCGGTATGCGTGTGTGTGTGTGTGTGTGTGCGCGTATGTCCGTTTCTATGGTATCAAAATTTTCGTTAACGTTTTCTGAAAAAGTAACAACGCGATCAGAATAATGAATGATGCAATGGATGTGCCCCGCTGTAACTTAGAGCTGATTAGATTTTGGTCCATTTTGGTCAAGTAGTTTTTTAGTTTTTTTCGAAAGGAGTTGATTCAACATTGCAATTTATATGAGAGGCGTACCCACCGAAGAAGCAAACGTAACTATATATATATATATATATATATATATATATATATATATATATATATATATATATATATATATATATATAGTTTTGAAAACATCGAACGGATGCGCTGGGAAATTTGTTAAGTAGAAATATCCACAGTGCATTTCGTCAATAAGTTTTAGTAAATGACTTTCTTCGATATTGTTACAATTTTTGTATCCAATTTTCTAAACAGGTACTACATAGTTTACGAAGTGAGAGAAAAAAAGGACGAAATTGTCTTATCAAATATTCCGAAAAATTATCTTATTATATGGTCTAACTGCTGCTAAATCCCGATGCCCAAGGTACAATCAAGGAAAATTTGGATTTGCATAAAGCTGCAGGGCCCGCTCGTAATTAATTAGAAAAACTGGGATGCTCGCATGGTTAACAGCCGCGATAAAACAGCCGGCAAAAAAGTGGAGAAAAAATTTTGAGCAAGCAAATGGCGGGTCTCGAAATCGGGGACGCTCGATCTACTATCACGCATAAATTACGCGCAATACTTCCCAATCTACTCGCGAGTAATGAGCATCGCGCGACCATGATGCCCAACGCCGCGCGCCGCACCGAATGGTTTGTCGAGTAATCAACGGTTTGTAGAAAGGCATTCGATGTGTACGCGCGTACCTATACGCGTGTGTAAAGGTGCGGGAGCAATTTATCATCGCAATATGCATTATCGTGTGCGAGCGTGCTATCGAGAATATTCTGATTTCAATGCTGCGCCTCTCTGTAATTCAACTTCACGGTTTAATCTTTCCGTCATGTACGCCGCCAATAATATAAGAGTCGTCCGATTGTAACCGGATATGCGATCGGAATCACCGGGTTGCAAAGAAGTCCGAAATCGATCATCGATAAACGGTATGTATGGAAAATCTCTGGATGACTAGAAATCGCTGAAATTGTTACTGCAAAACCGTGTTCGCGAATTAGGATCGCGCGTTATGAAATTGCTGGCTCGTATATCGCTCGTTACATTAATTCACAACGCGTTTCACTATTCCGCTCAATTATAGTAATTTAGTTTGGCATTGTCCCTTAAAAACGATCAATCGTTCTGCAGGCTTCGAAACGATGTTTTGTTAATTACTAATATTAATCTGCTGCGATTAATTTAATTGATAGACTAAGATATCGGATTTTGAAATCTTCAAATGTATTACTATAATTCTGTATTACTATTATAATGTACTACTATAATTACTGTATTGTTATTATTACTATAATTCTTAAACAATGTCGAACAGAGTTTCTGCATTTATCTACTAGTTTATATTGAAGTTTTTGTTACACCGAATATTGAATGGTAGCGAAACGAGTGAAATGAAACGATAGTTATGACTGTTTGAACGGCAGAGGAAGGGAATTTCGGGATCTGAATGCGTTCAGGCAACATTTTAATGATTTCAAGCGATTGGTCACACAGCCTGGGCTAACTCTGGGCTGAAATTAAAGCAAGTATGCTTGTTAATTTGTGTCCTCCCTGGTGCCATAATAACAGCACTCGAATCCCTTCGCTCGCTGTTTGACCATTAGGGGGCATACCAGGATTCTCACGAATACCTGCGCCCATCAAAAGGGTCCTCAGGTTCCTACAGCACTGATTTCCATAGCAATTGATCTATTTTGACTGGTGCTAGAATTAACCGATCGATTGGACATCCTAGATTTTGCCGACCGACTGCGGAACACTGCTAACTACCCGTACGTTCCGCTGACATAAGTTCTTCCTGCGTTATGGTTCCAATGGAGAAATGATCTGATTGGAAATGAAACCGTTATCGAGTATGATACTCTACTAACGAGGATGGATTAGAATCTAGTAACAATATATAAAACGATCGGCTCCACAATTTTGTTGTTCGTAGAGTAAACTTCATTTAGCCCTGACTTTAGTCCTTAGTCCGAAGAAAACGAGACAGTTTTTGAAACTTTCGCCCTCTCTGCTTTCAACAGTGAAACATAGCGATGAAAGGACTTTAGAAAACCGGTGTTCTCTTGGACCCGTGCCAATCCGAACAAGATAGATTTTAATTCAAAGTCCCTTTTGTTACGCGCAGTGTACCTATTATCCCGTGGATAATGATAAATGATTACTTCTAAAATATTAAGACTTTGCAGGAATGATTTGGAACATTGTCGAATACTTGGATATGGTTTAAAAATTGTTTAATCCACGTAGGATTCCGGATTGCTAGATACAGGCTCAGCCTGCATTGTGAAGCACATCGAATGATTTAATTCGATGAAAGAGGACGATACATTCGGCCAGACAGCTTCAAAGGAGTAGAATCCAAGACGAACTCGCGTTCCTCGTAGCATCTTGAGCCGTGGATTTCGTGTGTCTGATGGAATTTCCTCGAGAATAGCCGTGGAAGCTTTTCATTCGCGCCCGACCATACACACAGCCGGCCTGGCTCAAGTTCTTTGACCTACTTGCGTGCCCGAAAGAACCGACTTTCGAATTCGACCGAGTCCTCTCGCATTTCGTCCAAGGTACACCCGATATACATTCATCCCCCTGCGACGTGAAAATCCGAATTGAAACCCATTTTCGTACGAAAACCGTCGTCGACAACGTCCCGACGGCCTACCTCCCAAAATACTTGCAAACACTGTCGAAAAAAAAAATCCAACACAGTGCACACAAAAAACTGACAAATCACTTTTTCATTCCATTGTGTTTTTCCTTTGCTTCGTTTTAGTTTGGTAATTTTTTGATCATATGTCAGTGTACGCTTGTGTTTTCCTTTTAGTTTCGACGGATCATTTTTATTAGATCCTGTTCCTTTTCCATCCGTGTTTAATCGATCGATCCACAATAAAAGGTAAAAGCTAATTCGGCGGACAGTGGGCTGCGCGAAAAATCTATCGGTCGGCCGGAGAAAATGACATAAACTTTGCCAGGCAGACCACGCAAAATCGTTTAATAGTTTAGTGCTTGATCTTTGATCGTCGACTGCGGTCACGTCGAACTGCGACCGGTTTTTGTTTCCCTCGATGCCAGCCGGAAACGCGGGAATACACGGTACGTGATTCCCCATAAATGTTATTTACATACCGCAAGCTATACGAACCACACCAGATCAACCTCGTAAAAGAATGGGATCGTTAAATTAGACGGCGCGGCGCAGCGGCGGTATAACGCAAACGAAATTCGGTTTGATGCCGACCGCTCACGCGAAATTCGGCGTGCATCTAATATCGCGGTGAATTAATTTCATTCGACCGGCCATAAAACTGGAACCGGCCACCGCCGATCGATGCTGGTCGCGATTACGAATTAGAACGGACGATTCCATTCAGACGTGATCCAATTATCAAAACAGGTACGAGCCCTTTCGATCATCTTTCCATTCGTGGATTCGAATCGTCTTCGATACGATCATTAAACGATTGATTTTCGGACGTGTTCCTCGGAGTGAAAATTCATTCATTTTTGCTTTAGGTACAATTGTAATTTCGGTACTGAATGCAGTTATTTGGTTAATTTAAGTAGGTTAGGTAATTTAGGTACTTAATTAGAAATTTTCAGAGTCTCGAGATAATATAACGAACCTTCAGTCCAAACAGTCCCATTCCTCTCTAATCGCAAAGTGTTTTTCATAGTACTCGCAGCATACACGCTTCCCGACGAAGCTAGCAAGCCAATTATCACGCGCGAACGGCGTCTGTCAATGTTAATCTCCACTTTCATTCAAGAGCAATTAACCAAAACCAATTTCTGTTCCCAATACCAACTGTTTGTGCCGCGCTGCCAAGCACGAGCAACACCTCGACAAGATTGTCCCTCGTTACCACGAAACAATATCGATCACACGGTATCGTTCATCGTTGAAAATCCACCGTGGCGTTCTCGCTGCTGCTAATCACTCTAATTACCGTAGTCTTTTTCTCATCTTTGAACCGATCGTATGATTGGCAAATAATCAAATTTCCCGTATTTTACCAATGACTTCGATAATCTAGAAATAATACATAGATACACATATTTTTATATCTGTGTATATAGATTTCGGCAACCGACTGTAAGATGCACTATTCTTTGCCGAAACGAATGAATACAATTACGATATTTTTTCGCCGAACGATCAAACGATTTAGATCCGATCGGTCGAGAGACGGAGCATCATCGCTGAGACATCGGCTAACCAGCGCGGTATGATCAATAATTAATGGGCAATAATGCGAGGTGCGAGGCGAGCCCAATTTAGCCGTGCAGCCCATAAATTTGTGAACTACTCCGACAGGCCTGTGTGGACATCCGGTTCAGGTGCGGGGACAAGGATGGGCCATTCGAGGAGCACTCGAGCCACTCCATCAGCTCCTTCTCGAGTAGGCTTTCGGCATCAAAGCGGCTCGTCGCTCAAACATGCCGGTAATGGTTCAGACTCGCTCGAGCACCGTGGCTCTGGGAATCCCCTTGTCCTCCGCGTAGAGCTTTCAAACAGACCCTTCGACTCTCCTCTCTCTCTCTCTCTCTCTCTCTACCTCTCTCTCACACACACACACACACTCTCTCTCTTTCTCTCTCTCTGGCTTCGTGACCCTCACCATCCCTTTTGCTTACCATCCCCGCACACAACCCTCCCCAAGGCAATCGCCTTCTTTCTCTATCCATCTCTTGGCTTCCTGCGGAGACGGATGGCAAAAGGGAACCGAGACTATGGATTAGGTCCGTCGTCTTCGTGTGCTAGCTTCTACTACGTTCTCCGTGGGGTATCATTTATTCACTAAAACGCTACTCGATGAGACGAGTGGACTGATCGAGATGCAGCCGAGGAGAAAATATTGGAGCTCGTTTAGCAGTTTTGTAATTATTTAACAGATAGGTGCCCCGCTATCGGCAATTTCAGGTGACGCAGATGAAACCATCTGAATCGAATCGCGAATTGTGCCAGAACGAAGAAATATTCGACACGAAAGAAAGGCTCGCTTTTTAAATTTCTATTACAGCGGCGCGGCGCGTCGCGTCGACGGGTTTGGGAAGCGAGAATATTCGGCGGACGCGGTTCCGTCTCTGCTGGCTTTTTCTCTCTCTTTCGAATTCGAACGGCGTTCGATTTGCGGGCAGATATGCATGCCGGAACAGGTCAAATAAAAATGGAAATTACGGGACAGTTTACGCAGGGAATCAATGCGATCCTTGCGCGGATTAAAGTTTTATTTCCAATTAAGCGGCGACGGAGCACTGGGCCAGTGATCCACCGCTCTGCGAACGGATATGTCGTCCACGTTAATTATCTGGCGCAGGTTTTAGCCGTTCGTTGCATTCGTAAGAACCTCGTGACTAATTCATTCGGTATCGATTGCACGAAAACTTCCACCGTAATTATCGCGATTGCCTTGTGCGTGCCGCTAAATAAATAATTCGAACGAGGGAACGAACTTTCTGTGGAATTACTTTGCCCTTGACGAACGCTTCGAAACTCCACTTATGCGCACGCATAGTGGCCCACTTAGACCGAGATTAAATTAGCTGGAAACTCGAAATATTTGCCGACGTACTTAAATCATTCCTTTATTAAATGTATTGTATTAAGGACACGCGAGTATCGCGCGAAAACCACAGAGTTTTTGTGTGTAATAAAAGAAAAATTGTAGAACATAAGACTCGACAGCATCGGAAGCTGAAGTAAGAAATGTTTTGTTGAATTTTGTGAAATTAGTCGGTGAATGTATCGACAGAAAATTTGCCAGTGCGGTTACTCGATACTTCGGGCAAAAAGCTCGTGTTGATGCGTGTCCGACGTAAAAACCGCGGCGTTCGAGTACAAGCAACACGACAGTCGATGTATCGACCGCGTGCATCATCAATTCGGATGATCGTCTCTCATCAACGCATTGATTTATTGGCGGAAGACTCGTTAAAAAGTGGCTCGATTCGTCACAGTGAGAAACAGGGACGGACGGACAATCGCTCACGAAAGTTGGTGTAGTGCAAATTTTAAATATTTCAAACGAGAATGGATAGCTTTCGATTATTCTACGAATATCGATGCGTTCATTTGCTAAAATCATACACGTTTGCAAGATTACTATGGATGTAGTAAAGCGACTGAAACTTTTGAATATAAAATCATAACTAGTATCTCAAGTTTTTTAACTTAATTTTTACATAACTTTAGTGTCAAATTTTACTTACAATATTACAGAACGTTTTACACGATTGTACATAAAATAAGAACTCTCCTATTGGTAACTAATTATGTGAATAATTTAGAAATAAAAATTGATGAAACACGCGTAAGGATTGATTTTTTGGAGACTGAAAAGGTGCATCCAGATTTTTGCAACCGACTGCAAGGAGAGGTCCAATATTTTTCGTCGAAATGAAGCCGCCGGTAGGAAAATTAACGACGGGAATGATTAACAGCAAAATTCCGTGCAAGCTTTCGCCACGTAATACCCGGACCGGATAATCTGAATCAATTTCGTGCATAAAATTGGCCGGTGTGATATATTACACGTAAGACGGCGCGAAAGAAAGGGGTGAAAAAAAAAAGGTACGACGGAACACGACAAAAATGGTCGTTCAAGATAACCGCGCCGCGCCGTTCTACGATTATGCCCGACCACGTTCCTCTCATATTTGTCGTTTGTATTTCCACACTTCTAGTTAGCGATTTCGGATTGGCTCGCGATGCTCGAATCGTTCACGGTTCAATATTTATTAACTCCGCGCTCTGCCGGGGAATATTAACACTGACTGCGAACAATGATGTATACAGTTAGAAAATTAATGGCGCAATATTTATTCATGTCGGATGAAACGTGCCGTGCCGGTTATATGATTGATCTGTTCCACCGGAATTATTCACTTCCACCACTGAAAATGGACGATGCTCGTTCGCGCGAACTAGAAACGGCGCCTGTGATTATTGCGACAGCTATTCGATAATTCGAAGCTAATTGTTCCGACGCGATCCTTTTTTTTTCCAACCGCGACACACGTTTCACCTGACTACTACGAGCTTCTTAACTTATTGTTGGTTGCGTACATCATATTGATTTTACGACAGCGAGGTCGTTGTATCATTTATGTATGCTGTTTGTATGTCATTGATCTGTTATTCTAGGTGCTTTACGTTGACTTGTACTACTGAAAATAAAGCTGTAGTTGAAACAGCTGAATTGTCCTAATGAAACCCACGTTACGGACGAACTCGTTCACTTGTACTACTGAAAACACGTCATCGTTCAACCTAATGACTTGTACTACTGGAAACTGCGTTATACATAGTTGACCTCGTGGACTACCACTATGGAAAACCTCGTTACACTTGAACTAGTTGACTTGTTCTACTGAAACACGCTCGATCCCTTGCCGCAAAGAATGAAACATTGTTACAGAAATTGCCAGGGAATCGTAAGTACACGTTGAACTGATCCCTGGCGAACATTGTCCAGGAGACGAGCATCCAGGCGTGATATACCTGCATCCACTAGCGCGGACAACGAGCATTCGGGATTTATCATTCCGGCGCGGCTATTCGCGAGTTCATTCGTCAGCTAGAGAGTACGAGAGGGAGAGAGAGAGAGAGAGAGAGAGAGAGAGAGGGGTGGAGAGTTACACCTAGACGGGCCACGGGCTGATACACCTAAAAACGCCAGGGAAAAAGGGTGGGAACCCGGACGGCGTGTATAGCGAGAGGAGGATGAGAAACGAGGGTGAGGAGGAAGGTGGAGGATGCGGGGATAGGACACGCCAGTGAAAGAAGAACACTGGGCGAAAATGGATGCAGCTGCCGGGCCGCAAGCACGGCCGCTGATTGCAGCACGTCGCGCCTCGCACCTGCTCGCGTGCGGCTGCGGATTTCGGCCGCGCAAACACGTACGGCTCGGCCGCGCGTCGCCGCTGAATTATGTGCTCGATTAACCTCGAATCGATTTCAGCCGCGTCGATGCAACCGAGGCGACGCGCGACGGGAGAAAATAATGATTCTCGCTTAGAAGCCGCCGAGGCAACTCCTCTCTCTCTTTCTCTCTTTACTTCTTTCTCCCTGTTTTTCTCTATCCCCAGCTCTCTCACTCTCTTTTGCAGTAGCTCTAGCTCAGTCATTCTCTAGCTCACTCGATCTTTAGCTCGTTCCATCTCTAGCTCATTCTTTTTCTCTCTCTTTCCTGGTTCGTTCTTTTCACGCGATGCGATCTTGGCTAGATAGTTGCAACGCTCGTACCGGAAGTATCAAGGAAATGCAGCCCGGCGTTGGTAGGCTCGCGTTGATCCTTCGCGCTCGAAACTGGTTTGCCGTTGGAAGTTTGCTGGAATTAAAATCATCTTGATCGCGCACAATTCTAGCGGCTTTTGTATTCGAGGCGATGATGGTAGATTAAGTATTAATGGCCGTCGAAAAGGTGAAATTCTTGCGAAGCGACCTTATCGCTCTTGACTCTAATTAAAATTGAAATCGTCGCGAATAACCGGGACTGCGCGACATTCTTTCGCGGTTCGTCGACGTCCGTGAAAATTGGGTCGTATGTAGAGAGGAGATTCGTCTACCGCGCGTCGGGGAGGACGAACAGGCCGCAGTTAATTGGGTCATCGTCGCGTCGCGTTTAACGAATGTTTAATTTGTCTCGTTACGAAACCGGCTCGTGATTAATTTCGATTAACGGCGACGTTGGACTGGCCGGGCATGGGCGCGCAGCCTCGTTAGGCTAGCTGCGCTTATCGCCGTTCGATAATTTTGTTTCGACACTATGCTACTTCTTCGGCTCGAACTACGGACCTTAATGAATCTATTAAAACATACTGGCCCCTTGCGCGCGCGAGACCGGAAACTCTCAAAGTAATTATCAAACGATCTCTTTCCCGAAAATAGCTCGAAAAATTCGCTCTATTTTCTATAAATTCATTTTTAAACGATTATATTTTCATCAGCTGCGATAATACATGTAAGGGTAGTTGTTTTCAACGATTGACCGACACTATCGAAATCTTTCACGCTGTCATATAACATTGGGTAGCAGTACCTCGAAATAAATAATATGATGGAATGAACATGACTACTTAAACGAATTTAATTCAATTTCAGATCGATAAATTGAGGATTCAATTTTCAACTATTTAAATCTCCATTCGCAACGTCATTACTCAATGCATCAATTATAAAATACATTAGCCCCGATGCTTGAAAATGTATTAGCATGTATTTAAAATAACTTCTAATTAAAGATCCAGAATAAACTCGAACTTAACTATAAATAAATTTCCAACGACGATTGAATTAAAAATCAACTGCATATAGTTATCCGTCCACTAATGATCAGACAAAGCAGGAAAATACAATCCTCGCTGCGTCGAACAAATCTATAAAACTTTAATATTTACTTTCACTTCGTTCGCAGTGAATATCTGACCATCGAAATAATATTTTGCAAGCCATTCAAATAAAGGATATTAAAAAATACCCCGTATACGAGTAATTCAATATGTATTGATAATACAAATTTATTTTGCGAACTTTCCCGATCTCGACGCATATCCGACAAAATGAACTTTAAAAGTCAATATGGTAAAAGGTGAAAAATAGAAAGATAGAAAATCCGAGCTGTCTTTGTCGGCGCACTTTGGCCGACGCTCTCCGCTTTCGAAAAATGAAACTAACAGTAGATTAAATTTACTTTTCTGGTCGGGGAGGAGTGAGGTATACATAAATATAAGCGACGCGATACACGACCTATTTTTCCCCTGCGCCAGCCGAAAAAAGACGAAATACGATTTGCGTATCGAAATAGGAAGATTCGGTTGATTCATAATTGATGACGACAGTCATCGGGACTGATATTCAACGCGAATGAACGACGGCGCTATTGGACTCGTAAAAGATTCATCGAATCGGAAAATATAACTTTAAAGTATTTGAGAATACGGCGCAGCCCAATAGTTAATGTTATCCAGCATTTTTTTTTTCATTTATTTCGATTTCCTTCTTCGTTTTCTGCTCGTTCATTTTCGGTTCGCGAACACCGCCACCGCAGCGAAATTTCGACGCGCCACGGCAATAGAATTCGTTCCGTTATCTAAGCGACACGAAATCACTTTTTCAATTTCGTAAGTGAATTCTAGCGGGCTTCGTCAGACCGAGGATCAACGATATTAAATCCCCGCAGCTGGATACAAACCTCCGAAAATTTCCCGTGGCATTCCCGCAATGATGAAATTTGCGTGTCACATATAACTCGCGTCCTTTGTGACCGTGTTTCTTGTAATATATTTTTAAAAAACCCGACGCACACGCTCCAACACGTTTTCTTCGAATATTTTGGTATTCTCGCATTTTCTAAAGAGAGTGGGGAATTTATTCTTCCGTGTCACAAAAATTGTTAGTATATATTTCTTCGATGCACAAATAGGTCTCAAATACTGGTTCTATCTTATACTTAATATAATATAATTATAACTCCTTACATTGTTTCCGTAATAATAATATATAATAATGGTAAAAAGGCTGCGGATTTTATGCATTTATAACAGCTTTTGTGTTTTATTTAAAATGTGATGAAATTTATACCTACATAAAGATCCGCTGTCTAATAACTAATAACATGACTTTTAAAGACACAGAAATTGGAATTGATGTTTGTACTTACCTCGGCAGGAAAAGCGTAGTTATTAATCCGATGCTCCGAGCCGTGATCATCTTCCATACCATAGTGAATATAGATTTCTTCGAATTGATAGTTGTACGCCAAAGGTCCACCCGTTATATTAACTCGAACCTTCGCCTCTCGGTCCGCTCTGAATACCAGAAACTGACCGGTGTTGTGTAAGTGTCCGGAAATCTGCGAACGAAATTGATCGTAGCATTTCAAATATATGTATATTTAAATCATTGGGACATAGAAGTTCGCCGGCGAAATTGCCCGGTGTTCGTAGATTCCTACACTTTTATTGCACGGCCCGACGAACATTCTACCGCGGAAAAAATAATAATCGAAAGACCAGCTTCAATCGGCGCGGCGGAAAGTAAAAAAAAAACGGAATACCTTTTGTGCAATAAACGAACATCCGGGGAAAGAATTCAATTATTTTGATCGAAATCCATTTTTACAATGAAAGTTAGGCCAACGCAACGATGCGCACCGATTTTAATGTGCTTTGTGTGCGATATGGAGCCTGGGAAAATATTTGGCACGTCGTTTTTTATATACTTCGATCGCGTATATTTGAAGAACGAGTACGGGATAATTGTGAATTATAATTTTATTATAGTTAAGGGTGAAATGTTTGTTTAAATTCGAATAAAGTGTATACGGCGGGATTAACAAATCCAATAGTTTGTCGTACGCGAGTCAGTTCGCAATTCTTTTCGCTCGCGTTTATTAATCTTTCCGCAAATGGTTCGTCGAGTCGGGTAAATTGAAAGGAACACGATGCGCGGAATGAATAACTAAAATAACGTAGCATTATTAAGTCGTGCAAGAAACGTAATTATCCTGTAGTACGCGTCCGAGCAAATCATTTTCGTTTAAATCACCGTTATTCTCGGCAAAATTTCAATCCACAGCCGTCCATTAAATTACAGTCCGCCGTATAAAAGTCCGTACTGATTACGGTTACGTACTTTACCAACAATTAATAGGCGATTAAATTATCGTCGACGAGCTTCCTCCGATCGATCCCGTTCGAGAGACTTTTTCCTTCGAAGGCGTATCTCGATTGCCTCTATCAAAAAATTTCGCTCTACGTTCGTTTAGAATCTTCGAAATTATTTTACTTAATAGTTATGCCAAATATTTTTAAACTCTCCAATCCGATTCTTATTAGCCCTTAGCACTCGGCTGTCCCCTCTGAGGCACCACTAAAAATTGCTGTACCATTCTTCAAAATATTGTTTACATTATTAAATATATCGGTATCTAATCAATTACTAAACATTTAGGTACTGTATAAGGTAATGTACCAATCTCATATCCATAAAATTGCAAAAATCATAAGGTATGGAAATATTCTAGATCGGAAGAAATGTTTAATTTTCCAGTTAAAATAGCTCGGAGTGCAAGGGGTTAAAAAAAATTCTGAAATGTCTAATTACGTATGTATGTTCCAATGTTAATATGGTAATTACCGGCAAAAATTGATTCTCCATATACGCGACTATATTGACTGTAAAAATACGTTCTATGAAAGTGAGTAAAACAGCCTGATGATAGCGTTCCACAGTACAAAGCGTTAATCTCGCATCCGGCCCGTAAGTCTAGGAAATGAATCTCTGCACGGTCAAGGCTTTACGAAATTTCGCCCCATTCCTAAATTACCTCCCCTGTGACTCTACCTTGGATTCTGCGGTTCTCATTTACGGCCTTTTCCTTCCGCTAAGCCTCTAATTAGCGCCTCATAGAAATACGCCGGAATGAATTGCCGAACTCGATGAAATTTCATGCGGCGAATCGTTATTTTCGTTTAGCTGGGAATCAGTCAAGCCGAAAAAATTCCCATCGGAAAACGGAGAACACGACTACATTTGTTCTTCAAATTTCATTACTTTAGAGTCTCGAGCTTGCAAACCGACTCATTCAATATAAATTGTGACGTTGCAACTTTTGCGACGTCGCTAAATATACAAATAAATCTATGTACATAAAAATTAAATGTTGTTTGTTGGTAAGCGCATCACTTGAGAACGACTGGACCGATTTGGCTAATTTAAAAAAAAAAATGTTCGTAATAGTGCGAATAAGGTTTTGAAAGAAAGTTTGAAAGAAAGAAAAATTAGACAAGTTGCCCGGAAAATTCGTGAAAAAAGATACGAATAATGGATATTCGTAATTAAAACTATCACAAACAAAGTTATTAAAATTTGGACAGGATAACGTATGTCGGGTCAACTAGTAACGAAATAAATAAAGAAAGTGTTAGGAATTTGTGCACGGAATAATTGCATCGAATGCGCTTCGATGCAGACACCGCACCGCGCCGGTTATAAAGTCGGTAACCGTGGCAATTTGTGCTCGCCGACTCTAAAACTGGTACTTTTATCGCGCCGGTAACTTAGATTCAAACCATAAACTCGGAGTTAGTATTAGTCGTGTCTCAGACAAACGACCCGCTCGCTTCGCGCGCTAGAAAGCGAAAGAAACAGAGAGACAGAGGGAACAGATTGTTGTGTTGTGATTTCCGTGCTCGTTACCTGGCGGGGAGAGGCATGAAAATTTCAGGCAGACGTGCCACGAATCCAAAGAATCGTCGCCGTAAATGGAATTCGTCCGAGAAAGACCCGGAGCCCAACCATCGAAACGAAACGCCTGAATATGAAAATGGACTGTCGGCCCTAAGAAAGAAATATCGCCGCGGACGAGACAGGAATTTACGTATCGACGATCTCCGGAGATCGTTTTAATCCATTATGTCTACTAAACAATAAAAGCGAATCTTATTCTCCTGTTCGCGCTCTTCCCTTTTCGGCAACCCAACAATTGTCGAATGTTGGGAGCGTTTCATCGAGTTAGTTATTATAAAATGAATCTGTAGCGAAAAAGTAGCCGGCTGTTCGGAAAATACGATTCCCGAAGACAGTTCCGACGGTCTCGATACCGCAATAATTCCATCTTGGGCCTCGGAAACGAGGCTCGTAGCTCCGGCGAGCGTGTTTCGGGAGCTACGAGCAAGAAAGGGCGTGAACTCGTCCCCGGCGGATAATTGATTAGGCATTTAATTGGACGGAATAGCAAGGCCAGACACTGTGTGCCGTGTCGCGCGCACCAGAGTGCAAGACGAGGCCGGGAAGTCCATTTTCTTGTACGTCGCGAGAAGCTGAATTATGGCGTCATCAGTTAGAAATAATGAGGTAACCTCGGGGAGAAGCCGGAGAGAGAGAGAGGCGCGTCGGCAAAAGTCGCCCGGAGATGACTTATTATTTTGCAATAGATTTCCTCCTTTTTTCCTTCTCTTTCTCTTTCGGTTCAGCTGTCCTCGTCCATTTCTTGCCGCCAAGCTATTCTCGACTCTATCCCAACGTCCCACCGACCCATTAACCCAACGTTTCTATTTCATCCGTGGCTGTTTCAACCCCCTGCACACTGGGCTAAGTTCGATATACCATCTGTTCGAGGCAAGCGCAATTGGATTGCCCATTGGGCTTGTTTCTGCTGGTTTTTGCGACGTATCGCACGCCGCTGCGAATCGCCAATCTGGCTCAACGATAGTCATTCCGGTGGTCGTCATGAGATCTCCTAATTTTTCTTGGTGGAAAGCTGTGGTCTGTACGCTAAAGAAAAATTGTTCACCTCTGTTGCAACGTACAGGATTTTAAGCATTTCATTGAGCACTTGTTGGCATAAACGCACGATATCCGCAGTGTAATTATTATTATTACTATTATTGAATAGTGTATTTGTATTAGGTAAATACTTGGTTCCATTCCTGGCACAATTTGGGAATCGCGAATCCGCTTGCCGAAACAGTTATCCATTCGCCTCGTTTTCGCCAAGGCATTTCGAAGGACTTCGCACAGCGCGGCGCACGCCAACTGAAATATTGGCCCACCGGCAGAAAATTTGCAGAGCATTTTTCTGATAAATGACCGCCGTGTATTTCGCTTTTTCACCCCGGCGACGTCGAATTCCGGCTTCTAAAAAGCTTCGGATTATTCCTGTTTATCCTGTCAACTTTCCTGCCTCGTATCTTTTCCTGCTTCTCTAACGACGCGTTTCTCTTTCCATCTTTCTTTTCTCTCTCTATCTCTCTCTCGCTCTTTCAGCGGCGTAGTAAGCAAGAATTAAGCGTTGTTGCACTTGTTCGGAGTTTCGAGGAGATTACGCGAGCGCGACCCGTAATTTGTACTCTTGCCGGGGCCCGTTACCCACCCCCGATAAAATAACGCCGGCTGAAAACCCTGTGGTTAATCGAGAAAGAGGATATCGAACTGTACAACTTCCCTTTCGTATTTTTTTTTATCTCCGCTTCAGATGAATATTTAATAACCCGCTGTGGTTTGGAAAACTCTGCTACGGAACTGTTTAAAACTTCGAGACTCAGTAAACTGAATTTTGTTCCCACTGATTTTGTCGAGGTAAGTGTACCCCTAAACAGATTTAGTATAAGTGTAAAACTTAGTTTGAACTTACTTCATGAGGTGAAAATTTTTGTAATTAATTCCATCTATTTTATAGAAACGTGCCACTGTGCGATGATATATTTCGCGATGCGTTCTATCTCTAAGCCGCAATATCCTGCTCCTTTTTTCCTCTGAAGGACCAGCAGAGCTCCGAACTCGGATCAATGAGTCAGCCGGAAGAAGACTTGCGAGGCAGTTTCCGCGAGACAGAATCTCCGTACAAAGGGCGTCGTTCTTTCGGCGGAGCTCAAAGTTCAGCCGGGGGTGGGATCATCCCCCTGGAGGAAGTCGTTTTCGGGGCGAACAATCGTCATCACGGATTCTGGCGGCTGGTTCCCGCAGGAGCCGGGAATTCGCCGAGGATTCTGGTCGGCGGTATGGGTTGGGTCCGCGAACGGGTACGAGTGGGTACGAGCGGGTAGCAGAGAGCCGCCGCCGCGCGCCGTCTCGCAGGAAATTTTCCTCGCGAAGTTCATCGGCGCGGTGGTGATTAATGCGACTGGCAAGTTTCTTTTCGGGGACTGCCGGTTCCCGGGGAACTTTCGGCCCGATCAAAGGAAAGTTTCGCGCGATCGACGCGACCGGAAGCTTCTCTCTCCACCCCGCCCGACAAAGTCGGCTGGGGGAAAGAGATTCCCCGCTTTGCTAACTCGCAATTGGGTTCCCCGGCCCGAAAAGAATCGAATGTGACGTCGGGATTGTTTGTCTCCGCCCGTGGAATCAAGGGATTTGAACGTCGCGAACGCCGAGACCAGCCCAACGGCAAATGTTTATCGACGTAGACTACTTCCGCTGCCGAACGAACAGCAAATATTGTAGATCCGCGCTCTGCGGATTACCGAGTTATGTGTAATGCATTAGGTACCCGCCCGTAAAGAGCCTGATGAGAGCCACTTAAATCGAAAGAGAGCCAATTGCTTTCGAGCACTGTGTGCTTAATCGATCCTGATCGTGATTGCGTAATGACGTACGCTTCATCTCATGTGTACCCGCTCGACCGAGATACTCCTTCCAGTGGAGGAGCCTCGACTGTCTCCTTCCGAACCAACCTGTTCCCGTAACGCGCTAAACGTACAACCATTTGTCCGAATTTTTTCTAACGAAACTGTACACTGGAAATTTTCGGATATGCTATTCCAGGCAAATTCCCATTTCTTATGTTGGTTCGATTTCGAATGACAAAGAAAGCTCCACTGAATATATTCCCGAAGTGGAATTGTCTTTTAATATGTTCACGAGGTAGCTAGAATCTGATGACCTCAAGGAAGCAGTAGAAATAGTAATAAGAAGACCGCAGATGAAGTTTCAAATGAAATTTTCGAAAGATTGGTACTTTTTCTTAGAGTTGGTCGGAGTTCGCAAATAGAAATTGTAATAATAGTAAGTTTCAGGAACTATGTTTTCTTGTGGTTAACAAACGCAGGGTCTGAATAGAAATTACGATGATAATTGTAAGGCAATATTCTTGAGTTTTGAGAAACTTCGAAAACTGGAATTGGTTCGTGGATTACGAGGACGTACTACAGATTGTATTAACAGTAAAAATTGTGTTTGAAAATATCTTGTCAATATATTCTTATAATACATTTACTATTTTATCCTACTTATTACGAAACTGTACCTAATGTTCCTACGTAACGATTATTTACTGACAAGGGAAATAGTGAGTGCGTGTTTAAATTGTATTTAAGGATCGAAACTATAATTACAGTGGAATTGCCATTGTAAACCAATTAAAGTAAACGAACTTTCGTAGAGTTGTAGAATAACTCGTTGAAACGCGAGTCTGAAACTCAGTAGAATAGAACTGTGGCTGGTCAGACACAGACCACATAGAATAACTTTCAGCTTATTAGTTAGCTCTGCAATTTGTATTCGTTATTTTATCAAATAATTGTAATCTATATGTCATTGAAGGAATCAATGTTTCATCTTAATCTTAAAGCGCTGGTGAATTATTCATAAAATAATTAGAAGAGTTTTATTTTTTGATCGTTCTATACAGTTATTATTGTACGAGTAGCGATAGCAACAAATTGCACAGATTAAAACTCAGTGATGTATGCGATCGACCGTGGAAACAACCCTTGTTATCACAGTCGACCAAAGGAGCAAGAGTAGAAACGGGGAGCAGGCAAAATGCGAGGAGACAAGTTAGTAGCATCAAGGTTTTGTCCTTTGTCCTGCGGTTCCCGGTTACATGCGCGTATAAACCAGGCAAGATTAATAGTTACATTACCGGGATACGTCAGGCTAGATCCATTTGGCCTCGCATCGCGATGCTTCCTTAGAAATTAATATTCAAAACAGCGCATTAATTCCGCGGACACGCAAGAGTTGACTCATTAATAATCCACGGATAATTTGCCATTCTGGGGCGAATATAGTCGCCGGGAACGAAGAATTGCTCGTCGCAATTACGCGACGAGCTTCTGATAAAGACCTCCGCTGAATTTCCTAATAATGCTACAAGCGATACGTACATTCAACGACTAAAAGATATATCGTGTCTCCGATATTATTAACCCGTTCACACGACTAATTACTCAAACTACTTCTTAATTTCTTAGCGACAACACAATTGATGTATTCAACGATTTCACGATGTTGTGTCTCCTCAAATATCATTTACCTGCTCATCCGAATTATCTATGAATTATTTTCGCAGAGCTCATATCGCTAATTTCAATTTTCTTGAAAGTCGTATACAGAATTTCTTTTCCGTCTGACCATACGCCGGTACACTCTACTTCGCGTTCGTCCGACCGTGCGCAATTCCATTCTACTCGCTCACGTGGAACACACGGCCGCGGCTGATCCTTCTTACGTCTGACAATACGCAGCCCTGTTCTACCAAATGTTTATCCAAGCTTACGCAGACCTTCCATGCCCGCTGCAACTCGTTTGAATTTAAATTTCCCATTACACTAAATATTCACTAAACAATCTACGGAAAACTTCGTACCAAAGGAAATATTATCTATGCCTCTCGGTTGGACACGGTCTCAGCTAAAAATTATAAATGTACTGTAGGAACAAAGGGAAATGAGCTTAAAATTTGTAACTTTCTCTAGATAAATATCAAAGTCTTCTTCATAAACTAAATCAAGTCGCATTTCGATATCTTCAATCTTTCTTTTCTTATAAAAACTGTTAATCCTATCCACTTCTTCTCGCGAACAATTCCTATTTTAATAACAAATATATTAATGCTATCGGCGCACTGGTTCGATCAATTGTTATTTAAAATCACTTTAGCAAATAACCACATTATTACATTAACTCCAACATAGTTGAATGACGACACTAAAGTACGCCTCTCTGTGACTTCAGGAAAGCTCAGCTACAAATTCTCTCTGTTTTAGAAACAGAAATAAGCAACGTGACGAGTCACGGTCCAATGAAATTCCCCGGGCGTTCTTTGTCCATCGAGGTAATCAAAGTCGTGGGTTTCGATAAACCCGGGACTGGAGAAATCGCCGATGCTGGGGAAACTGTTGCGTATAAATCGCTATAACCGCTGTTTATACATGAACGGTTGTTAGTTAGCCACCGTACCCTATTGTTCCGAGGATTGAAACCGGTTACAAGGAGCACGGCCGTTCCTATTCGAACACCGCCACCGGAACCAGTCGAATAAAATATTAATCATCAAACAATGCTGCGCGCTCGCTTAGGGGCAGTATTAGTTGGTTGGTCTGTTGATGATCGCGCATGGTGATTATGTTCCCTACCCGTAAACTTGTGCTTGCAGTATTCCGACTGGCCGATATGCATCCAAATTCTTGCAATTATCCACTTATTCGTTCTACGTGGAAAATATCTTAGCCTCCGTGAATTGTTCTCTTTTCAGTCGTTGTGTGATCGAGAAAAGGTTGACGCGAGTTCCAGAGGCCACGGGGTGAGTGATTCTTTAGCAATTTCGAAGGGCACGCCGTATCATCTTTATGCAGAGTGTTTCGAGGCGGGCTGCGGCCAGGCTGGGCGAAAAGAAACGCGGGCATAGTTTGAATTTGTCGGGACAGGACACAAAGTGCCTTTCGCGGAAATGCCCGTGAAAAGGTTTAAACGCGCACCCGGGGAATCGTTTGCTCTGCCTCTCTTCCCGCGTTCTTCTTCGCCTGCCTCGCCCCGCGCCCTTATCCGGCCGGGTTTTCTCTCTTCTCGCGGCCTCGAGTCAATCTTTCCGGTGGCCCAAGTAGCCGCGTTCTCACGAGGCGAGCTCATCGGATGCATTCCGCCGCTTTCCAACGGGACTCTTCATTGTACAGTTCCACCCAGCTGAAAACCATCCCCGGTTCTCAGCCCTTCGCAACAGCCAAAGGGAACACCCTCGAGTGTTCTCCGACAAGAACTCGTACCGGTTAGCCACCGTCACACTGTTTCCTCCATACCATCGACCGTTCGTGAATTAGGCCCCGTTTCCAATGCAACGGGTGCGCTTTCTGCCAACGTTCCGATCCCTATGTCCGAGCTATTGATCGGATCAATGCAACTCGCTATAATTACGACCGATTGTTGCTTCGGCGAACTGTATGTCGACGAAACACGTGTTCACGTTTGGTAAAACTTCTACCGTTGAGGATCTTTTATCGAATCTCGAACGATCGGTGCCGGGATGGGGTGCGGAACCACTACGGAACGTCTGCGGAGGGTGCGGGGGTGCAGGAAGCCTCGAAGACGTACGTTCGACTCTGGGAGTCGGTGGCGCGGTTCGTTCTATTGTTTAATTTAAGTGCCAAAGTTTAAACCGGGTTAAACGTCGTATAAATTCACGAGCCACCTCCGATTCCGCACGGTTTTGCCGGCGCGGCGGGGCCGCGGGGCTGCGGGGCTGCGAGGGGATGCGGAATGGACCGAACGGCACTGTTTAAGCAGCGCGGGAACCAGATGTGACGTCACTGCGGTTTCCGGGCCGCGGTCACGGCTCTGACGACGGTCCGCTGGCTTTTTCTGGCCGGGATCTTGCCCGCGGCTTACTTTTGCCGACGACTACGGAATTCGCACAGTCCGAATCGGCGGACAATCGACCGATCGGAATTGGATTCTTTTTTACCCATCTCACACGCCTCTCCTCCTCACCCCACCCCCCTTCGAAACACCCACGATGTTTAAGCTGACGATCCTCTTTGTGCCACCGACCTCGCTTTCCTTCTCTGGAATTCTCGGGTCCGTTAGATACCGAGTACGATGATATTAGGTAGAATCTGTTTCGTGGGATTTTCGGAATTGTTCGAACTGGCATGAACTAGTAATAAGATTGTACAAAACTCTGTCTCGTCAGTTTTAACATTTTCCCTGATTGTCGATTTCAAGTCAGTTCCTCTTCATCAAACTGAAGCCCGCATGGCAATTACATGCGATCGAATCGATTAACGAAAATGTACTCTGCATACGGCGCGAGCGTTGAATCCGCGAGCTATTATTTATCGCTAAAAAATTCACGCGAAAAGCTCGGCACGAAGTTTCCCGCTAATAAATCACCGAGGCAGGACCTTGCTCCTTATTCATCCGAGACGTTTCAAAAACTTTCTCTCTCGCAGATGTCCCAGAAAGCTCGCGCCGTTTAAAACTGTGTGTTTACGTGCATGTGTGGGTGTTCGGGAGAGTATTCGTGAGTTTCCTTCTTCGAGAATCCTTAACAAGTGGTTTTATTGCAACAAACTCGAGCCGGCAACGAGAAGAAACAAAAGTCCTCTGTTTCGGATGTATAGCGGAATGGAGAGCAGAAAGTAGATTGCAAGTGTGAGAGAAAGGGAGAGAGAGAGAGAGAGAGAGAGAGAGAGAGAGGGGTGGGGAGGAATATTCTTAACAGCGAATGACGGAGTGGTAGGCAGAAATGAAAGAGTCGAGACGAGGGGTAGCAAAGAAAAGGGCGGAAATGTAAACGAGCCTCACGAAGCCACGGCTTAACCTCGGCGTCGAGTGTTTGCACGAAAGCTACTCCACGGTCCCGGGTATTATTTGATAAACTCGAAAAATGACACGGTTCCGCCTCGTTTCGAGCGCCGACAGCCGACGCCTAACTTTCGAAACGTGACAATCGAGTCACCGCGAAAACGGAACCAGCGGGATTGTTTAATCGCTCGAGTGTGCGACCCTTTGTCCCGACATTATTTCATCGAGCGACCCGCTTCCCTTTACAATCTCCGCTTCTTCCGCGTTTCCTCTACCGGAACCCACACGAATTAAACGCGAATGAAGCATCTTGCAATTGATGCAGAGAATTTGAGTTTCCATAAAAGACCGAGTCTGTTAAGTCGCGGAGTTGTGGGTTCGCGAATGTTTCGGATCTGTGCCCGCCAAATTAATCTTGGGCCAGTAGTTCAAGTGATTGGCTAATATGAAGGACGCAAAAGACAATAATCGGTTCGAATGACAATGGATTACGTTAAGAGAAGCGTTTCGTCTCGGACCTGCTAGTGGACTCATCAGTAAGGCTGATCTAGCAGGTCCTGCCTTATACGCGCGCAGATTTGAATAATCCTAATCCGGATTGAATCGATACAATAAAGATTGACGCTCGCGGATCTAATAAAAGATGTGATCCCGGTTTGACGCGTGTCCTGATCGCTGGACAATTAACTGCCGTAAGCCGAGTTTAAAGGTAACGCGAATGACTGACAAGACAACGGCTGTGCGTTGTACTTGTCTACCCGAGGACTGGAGAGTGTCACGGCGTTCGAGCGTAAAACTCAACTGTGTGAGCTCGACTTTCAGTCCTAACGCGATGCTAGTTGGGCTTCTCTATGAAGAAAGAAGATGCACTGATTGTTTCCTGCAGAAAGTTGCATTTCCCAATCAGTACACTTTTGACTATTAGGATCTCCTTCCCGTAGCTCTGAAGGATGCTTTGGGAAGGAGGAGTGGGGCGATATCTGACTCGGTCGACGACGCACAGTGTAACGTTTCCAACATTTAGGGTCGTTTAATTCCGAAATTGAACATTTTTTAAAAATTACGTATTTACTCTTATCTTGAAAGCAATACCTCCGTAACCCAGAATCGATATTGTTTTTAACTTTTTATCGCATTCAGATATGAAAAATAAGCCTCGAATGAACTCGACTGCCTATACAAATGGTGAAAATACATCAATCCGCAGCGATACTTTACCTAAATAAAAGTGTGTGTGTTTGAACTTCAATTTTTATAATATTTATTTTAGTGATTACTCAATCCTTTGTGGTGTGTTTACAATATTTTTCGTTTTTAAATATTATACATACAGTCTATTATGATTAATAATCATACGAACTCGAAGAACTTTTCAGTATGTACCAATGTTCTACAGAGTAAAACTTTCTTATATGGGCGAATATGGACTTCAAACTATATAGTATGTATACATTGAAGTCTTGTCTAGTCGGCTATGCAAACAAATTCTGCGTTCGTCTGCGTCCATGGGAGTTTTCATTTGTTTTCCAAAGCCTTACACGGTCACCTCGCGCAGTCGTCTAACACAATTTGTCCGAGTAAGAAGAACGTGTTCATAAACTTGCACTTTGATTGTTACTTATTAAATTGTTATAGTTTTGAATTGTTATTGTTTAACTGTTGTTGTGTTCGATTGTTATTGCATTTGACAGTTTTTGTTCTTCGTTTAGTATTATTTATTTCATTACTATTATATGACATATTGTTTATTTTGGCGATTATTTCACTCCTTAAGGTAAGTTTTCAATATTTTTGGTTTCAAAATGTGGTATATACTTTAGAGACCCTACATAATTTATGACTAATAACAAACGATTACCATAAAAAATTGGAGAACACTTTTCATTGTTTAGCGAATATGAATTTCATTCTTCATTGAATATCGAAGTTGTGATTTTACTTAGGCGGAAATGAAAATAAAATTATATCAATGTAAATGGGGTCGTGAGAGTTATCTTTCGTTTTCAAAATGTGTTCTAGTATTTCTAGAGCCACCTTATTCAACATTTGGTGTTCAAGCACAAAGGAGGAATGATTTAATGCATTATATTCTTTCAATTGACCGACATATGAAAATGCAGATATATTTAAATTAAAAGCTTTTAAACTAAATACCATTTCAAACAGTAATTTGCAAGAGTTAAAATACGTATTTTCGGCCAATACAACAAAAGTAATGTTAAAGTGATTAGAAATCATCATATTTTGTGTAGTGTTAGCAAAATACATGATAAAAAAGAGAAACGACATCGTTAAGAATTAAACGACCCTAAATGTTGGAAACGTTACACTGTGCGACGCGTCTTGGTAATTTGACACGGTACGGTTAACGGTCGCGGGTGATCCTTCCAAGGGACGAGATTTATGGCACGTTGCCCCTAAAGATGTATAAAAACACTAAACATTGAGCAGATGCCACGACTGGTCGCCGAATGACTCTTGTTTGCTTAATTCTTTATGACGGTCTTTAGGCACGAACGGACCATAAATACTCTCCAAAGGCAACCCACGTATATTGTTCCTACGCGACGGAACAGAGTCTAAACATAATATCTACAATGATGTAATTACGAACATAATTTTTTTTTATTTAAGCTCCTTAGGCCCTTAAAAGGCCCATTTCGTTTTACAATTTATCTTTTACAATGTTGCAATTTGATATTACAATGATACATATAATTAAATAAATAGTTTAGAGTCTGTGAAGTATTGATGAATACAAATACACGCCTTAATACTAGTTTTAGCTATAAACATCTCAATACTTAAGGGTAGTTGGTAACCCATTTTACGTAGAGAATCTAAAAGTTTGTGCCTTTGAATGTCATACTTTTCACACTGCCAGATCACGTGGTTTAGAGTTTCATCAGTTTGATCACAGCTACACCCGCCATCGGAAATTATGCCTACTCGTGCCAATGAAGCGGCCAAATGATAATGATCCGCCCGCATCCTATTGATCATAGTAATGAAACATCTTTTATGTCCTGTACGGGAGAACCAGGGTGTGGAACTGTCACGGAAAAAATGCTGGAAGTAATTTTTGCCCTTACATAACCCTTGCTTCCTGATAATACGAACATAATTAATTATCGGATGCTTTGGTCAGGGAACGTATCAAAAGGATCCTCATGATTTCGCTAAATTGCAAAATAAAAAATCCACGAACGTCCGTTGCGAACGGATATCGGTGATCGTTTCATCGGTGAAGAGTTTCGAGAGAGCTGAACGTTAGGCCGGAAACTCAACACCGGCGCAGCGCAACGAGGCGAGCCGAGGCAAAAGAGCATAGCGTTCAAAACGACAATCTCGCGAAGCTTCTTGTTCCGGCGACGTTCCTTTTTTTTTCCTTCGCCACGAGCCGTTCAAAGAAACTTTTGGGGAAACGTGGCTGAGTGTTTCGCCGTGGCAAGCACGCGGAACGGACGGAGCTTTTTGCGAGTCCGGCGACGCGACACCACGCCGGGACACGTGCGCTTTGTGTTCCGTTTTCGCAAAAGACGCGCGAAACCCGCCTCAAAGGCGAAAGCGTCGTTTGTTGCTTTGGGACGCGAGAACGCGGATCCTGAAGCGATAGAACCGGATCACGTGGACCCCACACCTGTTCACTCTGATCGCCGACACGTGAACGGAAGTCGCGATCGCCGTTGGCCATCGTTCACCAGGAAGTTTACCTGAATGCCTGTGCAAAAAGATTATGGTTTTCTGTCGGGTTCGCTGCGTTTCGAAGCGATATCGGTTTCTAGTCACGTGGAAATGGCGTTCTTATTAACCCCTCGCGTAACATTGGCGTCTTGGAAATGTAGTAGATTTCGTACGTCAGATTTCATTATTAGAATGCGGATTTTCATGCAAAAGAAAAACTGTTTTGCGTTAGTTGTAAAATTTTGATGTACCACACTTTTGGCATAAATGCATGAAACCATTGGAAAATACTAGTTAATACGTCACTTGCAACTTCGTGGCAGCGTCAAAAGTTGTTGAAAACGTATAAAAAGAGAATTGTCGCAAATTGATCCTGGTTATATTTAATCAGACAATTTCATTGGAGACCAGATTTTATGAAATGGATGAAATTCTCCGGGCTTCTCGTCAGCGGCAATGGTTTATCAATCCGACGATAATATCGACATCATAATTAAAAGTGGATTCGTCGCGCTCATAAAGCGTTTGATACACGAGGGATATTTTATTACCTCACCATTAAATACCATCCAATTTTCAGTATATTCGCTTTTAAAGAGAGAGATTCGATGAATTTCACCGTTATATTCGCCAGGTTTTGTAAATTGTAATCTCATATTCTCCGGTATTTACGCCAGCGAGATGCACAAAACGCTGGGACGTTGTAAATATTTTATTGACACGCGCCTTTCACAGGTTTTCTGACTATCAGCTTTGTCATTCGCGTAATGTATTTTTCAAATTCTCTTCATCTTTCGCGAGCCAAGTACATACAATGAAAAGTAAAATATTGTCTGTTGTATCCCGTAGAATTCATTTTGCAAATTTTTAGATGAGAATAAAATGAAACAAAGATGTAATAAATCTTTGAATGTCAGATATTTTAATGTTGTCTCGTGTATTTTAAAGACTCTCACGAGGCAAAGGTGTATAATAGTTCCAAGAGCGGAAACAATTGGAAATACTTTCTCTACGGAACAAGATCGATGTTAGACATAATGTATTCTTCCTCCACGACGCAATTACGGCTGTGTTCATGAAACGACGTTATTCGGAACGTACTATCAGGGGGGATGAAGCACACACGCGTGTTCTTATCGCGTACTCGCGTGACATAACGCGGCGCCACTAGAATTTTACGTTTGTTCGAGAGCCGCGGACGCGAAAGTGCAGCTACGGAAATTGTTTTATGTAAATCGCTGGAGTGCCGTGTGTTCTTGCCGGAATGGCCGCCGATACGTTTCGATGCGAGTCTAGGAATATTCAGAGACAACTAACCTATAAGATTATCCGGCTGGCTCACCTGCACAAGGAACTTCTTTAAATTGCCGGAAACGCATGGTTCGCCATTCCATTAAACCGATGCGCTGTTTTTTCACCATCGAAACAATTTCATTCTATTTCGTGCTAATAATACTGCTTCGTCGCTTTACGTACAAAACTGATACCGGGAATCGCTTCTGGAATGTCTATTTGTTCGCACGGAAACACGGAAACGCAGAAGAATTTAAAGTCAGCGAAGAATTGTATATTATTTATAAAGAACATTTCTCGATCGATTCGATGCTCGTCGTTCGACAGATTAATCATCAATCCTGTATGAAAGAAAAACACGACGAACGGTAGACTAAATATTTGCGGACCGGCTGCTCTTGCCGAGCACCGACGAGCCTTCGGAAAATTATCATTTCAGTCTCGGCGATCGTTGTTGAACCGTCAAACAAATTGCCCGGCCGTCTGAAGGCAGATAGAACTAAACCGTTCCAAGGATCCCGGCAAATACACCGGCCGAGTGCCTGAAAAGTGGAACTCCAATCTTCTTCGATGAATATTCACCGGGCTACATGGATGGCCGGGAGAGGGGAGGGGCTGGAAACGCGAGAGCGCACATCTCATAGACGCGCGAGTCAACAATATTAAAATTCGCCTCGGATAAAACTGCCGCCGCTAGACTTAACTGCTATTAATTATCCTTCGACGATTAATCAAGCGCCGTGGAGACGTGCTATTGGAGAATGGAGGGGTGGACATTACTGTTTGCAATGTCGCATCGACGAGATTTACAATATTTACGCGCGGTGCGGTGCGGCGCGGCGCGTCGACGCGCATCAATTTCTCGCCCGGGGAAAATGGCGACGCGTAAATCGGCGAGCACCGCGTTAATTTCCACGCAACGCGGCTCGATAAAACGCTGAACGAAAACCGGACGCTGCCGATGAGAATTGGTGTGGGAACCCAGTCCGACGGGGAAATCGATCCCCGATGGTCCCGTTTGTTAACGCCGGGCTACGAATTGAAATCAATGATCCATCTTTTTTCCATTACTTTCTGTGCTCTCCGGCCGCGACGCGACATTCATTATTGCACACGCGGGACTCGTGCTAATTGCTGCTGCGGCGATGCTCATCGCGTGCCTGTTCAAGGGCCTGCGTAAACGAACGTGAACGAATTTTTGTTAAAATCATTGCACTGCATTCGATCGATTCTTTCCGAAACGCTCGAGATCGGCTGCGTAACCGCATGAATCAGGTGAGCATCATCCATTCATAGATAACGAAAAGAACGTTTGAAATAGTCTAACAACTAACTCTGTTTTATTAAAAATCTACAGCTGTATTTTAGGAAGTACCATCGATTAAAGACGGTTTTTCAAAGAGTCAATTTTTTTATAGTCCTGAATGTAAACCTAGTCGTTGGATGACAAAGAACAAGAGCGATCTTGATTGATCAACGCGCAAATAAAACAGCTTGGAGTCGAAATCTTTACGAGCGACTCGCTCGGCGGGAAATAACTCGAATCGAAGGGGCGGCGATAGAGAAAGAGAGAGAAAGAGAGAGAGAGAGAGAGAGAGAGAGAGCGAGAGAGAGCGATAGAGAGAAATAGAGAAACGGGGAGGGAGAATTCGTGGAAAAGTATCGTCACTTTCGACGTCGCGGGAGTCGGCACGTTAAAGTGGAAATTAACATTTTTCGGATGATTTATTTCGCCGGAGACTTTCTATCGGGAAAAGCGCATTCAACTCGGCAACGAGTAGCTCCGCCAAGGGTATTCCCAGAGCTGTCGCCGTCTAGTAATGGATTTCGAATTCACCGTGGACCGCTCTCCACTTTCTCCCTGTCCATTTTTCACCGGCCGAGTTCGTTAATTCGATAATAAATCCATTAATTACCAGTCTTCCTATTTAACGTTCGTCCCGCGCGCTCTCTCCGCACCTTCCCCGCCCCCTCTGGTAATACCCCTAAGGCTGCAGAAACACTAATCTTCCATTAAGTAAACATTTATTCATCCCTCCCGAACCACCCATTCGCCCCACTACAGAGGAGGGTTTATCGATTCCGACGAATCGTCATCGATCTACGTGATAACGACCAACTGTGCTTTCGAAATTTCAAAATACAATACAATAAAATACAATAAAAAATATTCATATATATGTAGAAACCTTCACGGTTCGTTTATTACTAAAGAATCGTAATATTTATTTTTACTAAAAAGTTTCTTAAAACTGTGTTGTATTTTCCGAATGGTTTTTGTTGACCAATAGTTTAATAAACTTCCTGGTATTCGTGATATTGATTGGATGCATAAAAGCGCGTTACATAGTTTCCCCGCGGATCTCGCCATTGTGTTTTTTAATCATAATCCCGCCATTCAACGCCTCTTTGTTTCCATTGTGAAGGTAGACTCCATAGCTGGAGATGGAGGAGAATAAAAAAGAAACACTCGATAAATTACCTTGTGTTTGTCGACCGACACGGGTCTCAAGTGGCGGTCGAAGAGAAGCTTGTCTGGTTGGATGTTGATGGGGCTCTGTCTCCTCCCTTTGGTGCACAGAGACCACTCAGGATTTATCAGACCCCAAAACGAAGAACCTGAAAACCGAGCGAAAACCGACATATTAATATTTTGTTTCGTCTCATTGAAAGAACTTGTAGATTTCGATGTACATTTTGCACTTTCAATGGTCGTCAACTGTAATGTTGGATGATAGTTACATTCCGTCAGCCAAAACGCAAAAATGAATTTGGTTAAATATAAGAATCACTGTAAACAGGTGATACACAAAAACTGTACAATATACAATGAACTCGCAGTCCTGATTGATTTTTTATACAAAAAGTCAATGAACTCACAAGCTTGCTTGATTTTATAATAAGTGAACAACGTGTGGTTCTATTTTGTTTTATCTCTACAGCGTCTTTTCATTTCGAAGCTAGCCGTCAATGTAATTCGACGTCCTTCTTTGCTCGCGTTTCAAATTTTGTGTTTAAATTAATAGGCTGTTGTTCGGTTTATTTATTAACCGATTCCAATACAAATCATAAATACAATTGAAACTACAAGATCTATAAAAACCTAACCATTTTTATTTCACAAGTTGTCTAAATTCGACGGCATTGAATGCGAATACTAGACCGCCCTCGTGATATCGAGTTCAAAAAGAAAAAGAAGGTTGATTCAAACAAAAAAAATATCTCTGGTCGAAGAGTTTAAAGGGTTTCGACCCTTCTTTTTCGAAACACCCAGTATAAATTCACGAGGAAGAAGGGCTCGGTGGTCGGAGAGCATTCTTGGTATCGATTCCAGCGTCCGCGCCGCGAAGAAAGTTAAATTTCTCAGAGGGACGCCGGAAACGCGACCGGAGAGGATGAGAGAGGGTGAGAGAGGGTGCGCTGGTCCCCATCGCCGGGGTTGAAACGAGTTCGAAACCCCTTTTACCGAATAAAAGTTGACGTGAGCCAAGGTTGGGGTTGGAACCGGCGCGACTCGGCGCGGCGCGGCGCGGCGGCCAGCCGGAAAAGTTGAAATTATAGAAATTTCAAATTTCCAAACGGCTGACAGACGACAAGACGATTCGTCGGGAAAAGGAGGGCCGCCGGTCTTCCGGGAATAGTCTTGCACGCGGTTTCCTTCCGAACTTCGCGGACTTTGTCGGGGAATTCGTGCTAGGACACCGATAGCGGGAAAATTGTTTCCCTTTTCCCCCGCTGCCGAAGGGAAACGTGATTTTAATAGACTCTCCATTTATTACGTGTTCAAGTGCAGAAGTGCGTGTTATGTTTTTGTATAAGCGGTCGCTATTTGGAGTCGCTGATGTCGACAAGCTTAAGGGGGCTATTCTGGTTTTCGAAATCGTGTCTTCAGCAATATTTAAGAGTTATTTTTCAGAAGATCTATGAACTCGCGATGAGCGCGAACGGTCGAGGGTCCTGCGAGTGGCCTAACAGGAATAAACTTCCCGGCGTTCAGCGCACACGTTGATAAATATGAAACGATGCACACCGATGGGGAAGATTATTGAAATACTTTCCGATGCGCCGGGAGCATCCTTTCGCTTAAACACGATACAATTCCGTCGCATTCTCCGTGTTCCCCATCTGACGTCCAAGATATTAACGATCCTTGCGTCCTACCGGGGCTGGGGATGGGGGTAAGTAATAAATTATTGCTCGTATAAACAACTCGCATAACCGACGCGCCAGGCACGTCAGCACGGAAATTTGCCACCGTGACGGCACGCGACGTTGTACACAAAGAGACCCGTGTTAGGAACGATCCATATAACTCCCCCCGCCCCCACCCTCCGCGCGTGGTTTTCTACCCAAGTATTCCATAATGCGCCCTCTCTCGTCTTCATCTGCCGCGAAACAATCCCCGATATTCCGTTCAAGTATCCCTGGAAACAATCGACCGAAGGAAATATCCCATATACCGATCCGGGAATCCAACGTCCACCGATAAAACGAACATGTTGTTCGAACGCGCAGCCTTTCCCACCTTTGCGCTCGATGTAGATCACGTGGATTCGGTAATTTACGCTGCCGAACAAATGCCCACGCAAGTTAATAAATATACAAGAGAAACAAATACACGACGACTAAATGAAACAATACAAATACCGAATTAAAATGATGGAAAACGAACAACAGGCCACGAGGGCCTTACTTATCACTGAAAAATGAATAAATCAATAGAACCATTATGTTAATACAATGTTCAAGCTCGTATGGTCAATTTACTGTTAAAATTATTGCGACCGCCGCTCTTGAAATGTTCGCAGCGAATGGAAACAGATGGATCCGATCGAGTACGCGCTCGCAGCGGCATCGAAAATGCGGACGCCGAAAAATCGAGGCGGGGCAAGAATTAGCCAATAAAATCGATGCCTGGTGAGCGTTAATAACCCCGTTGAACCTCCGGCTTCATTAATTTCCCCCTTGCCGGTGTTAACAGCCGCTATCTACCCAGTAATACACAGCAACGCGTTCAACAGATCGTTCGTTATCTTCGTGAAAATTTACGAGGCCGCAAGTTGTGAGGGGTCGAAAAACGGCGAGAGAGACCAAAAAAAAAAAAAACAGAAATAAAGAAGCGCAAACGAGTAGGATAAAAAACAGGGAACGTAATAAAAAATATTTCCGTGGGCTCGGCGCGGTGGCAACGGCGTATTTTTTTCCGTCGGGCGTTTCAAAGGGAACGAGGGAAAAACCGAGGGAACCGATCACAAAGGCAGGCCAGCCCGTTCCAGAGTGTGTCGCGCTCCGGGGCGAGATTCGAGGGATGAATGAGGTTAATTGCGTCGATATTGTGACAATAAAGAGCCGGTGCAGTGTGGGTGTGCGTGGGAAGCACGCGACGTGCATGCGAAGAAGAATGCGGACGTGTGGATACGGCATTGACCCCGTATACGCACCCTTTATCGGACGCGCTAATTTTTAATTACATTCGCGTGCCTGCGTGTCGTTAACGCCCACGCTCTCTCGCCTCTCTGTTACTTTCAACGACACGTGAAACTGTCGTCCATCGATACTCGAATTTGTACAGACGCCAACCGGGAAATTATATTCCTTTGAGCAACGGAATAGTGAAATGTGCTAAGTGGATCTCGACCCACTCATCAGCGACGCGGCTGCTAATAAGGAAAATGAAAACGTTGTGCTTCGTTCGGTGGATCTTCTTATCCGATATGTTTTTAAGACAATGGTTGATACGCTAAAATAATGTAGAAGCTTTAAATAAATTGATAGCACGGGTTGATCCGAGCAGGCGAGCACAGATCGACGAGGGATGTTGCAAGAAACATTAATTCTTTTGTACGCGATAGCTATGATTTCAACGCGGGTAGAATGCAAAGTTATTATTAAGTGGGTAACACTGCGCCGTGTTCACCATTTCCGCAGTGTACATATTTATACGGGGGTAAATAACTAGAGGAAACGAACTGGGCTGCATGATAGAGCAGCAAAGTAATCTGCAATAGTAATGTTGACTCTACAGGCTAGTTTGGGCTCCCAAAACTCATCGTGTTTTGAATTAATTTCAGAGAGCGTACATGGTATTTTCCGACGAGAGCAGTTGCCGAAAACCACTATTGTTGCTCCCAGAAAATTTATTGTAAAACGTTTCTGATTTATCTTTGTTAATGTTACTGCAGTACTCTGTGTTTTAATTTCAATGGCATTCGTAATATTAATATTTCTATTTCAGAAATCCTTAATGACCACGTTTGTCAGTTAAAAAATTCTTAATTTTAAGTAGTGTACGATTGAAGACTTCGTTACATTAAATTGTAAGGGATGAAACTCGACCCAAGCTTTCTGCTCAATTATGAAAATGAGACTGAGGACAATAAAGACGTCTCCCAATGATATTCCCAAATCTTGTAGCCCAATCAGAGTATCGAGTTGCCATTGGTATCCAAACAACCCCATAAACCGACCCCCCCCCAACGTCCACCCGCGAACGAGTTCTGAATATTTCAATCTTCGCGCGTCCCCGGCAGCTCTTAAAAGCCCGGATATCTCAGCCCATCCGCTCGGAAGCCCCGTATTTTTCAAGCGCTCCATCCGCCGATTAATTGTTTTTATCGAGAAAAATCCGGGCCGGGCTGATCCAATCTCGATTAATCCCATCCTATCGTCTTAAGCGTTCTTCTTATCGGGAGCGGAATCTGGCGGGGCAGTTGAAGCAAAGGCGGTCGGAGAGGACGAGAGAGAGAGAGAGAGAGAGAGAGAGAAGAGGAGGTTGAAAGCCAGGGTCCGCAACAAAGAAGATAGAGAAGGATGAACGGGGGGATGGAGCCGTCCAACCCCTAACCAACTAGAAAGAGGGAGAGAGAAACAAACAGCGAGAGGAGAAAAAAAAGTCTCGACAATTATTCCTGCCGCTGGGTAACCTGTAATTACGTCGGTTAACGAGGGTGGGTCTAGAGCAGAGTCCGGGGTGTGTATCCACTTTCCTTTTATCCCGGTTGTCCGCTCATTATGAATTATTAGGCGTCCCTGGATACAGCCCCGCGGGGAACACAGGTGGATAATTAAAACAGGAGTCGGTGAAATGGGCCGACTGACAAACCGATTTCTGGACTGGGTCTCGAGCTTGGAGGAGGACGAGTGTTGGTTTGGTGCATATTATAACTCGCGTAAAATGTCTAATAGGTTAAGGGTAGCGGGCACCCCCGGAGATAGCGAGTACGCGAAGGGTCGCGAAAAGCGTGCGAAACGCTGCTGCGACGCGGAAGAACAGCGGAAGTCCGAGGGGTGAGGACGGGGTGAGAAAGACGAAGCGAAATAGGGAGAGAAAGACAGAGGCCGTGTTGGCTTCTACACTTAATCACTTTTGCTAATTGCAGAATGATTGCTCCGCGCTTGAAGTTTCAATAATGGGGTTGTTACACCCCCTCCGAGCAGCTCCGTAACTGGTTATACACCGAGTAAGGCTCTCCAGTTATCACCCTTTCTCCTGTTATCTACCACCTTTCACCCTCTCACCTCGAACCGCGTTCACACAACCCCTCCAAACCACTCCCGAACCACCTGCCCAAACCCCCACCCTTTTCCGACTTACTCAGGTAGCGGCTGATGAATGCCATAATAGTCTACCTGCCTTCGGGTGATAAGAAAGTAATCATTCCATCTGGCCTCCGTTATTCCATTACCCCCAGGCCCCGAGCTTGGTCAAACCCCCGGTTTCCCACCCCATCGACAGCTCCTGAAGGCGCAGGCTCCGGGGGCCAACCCCGTTTTGCAGAACCGCCGGTCAGCCAGACGCTAATTATGCAATTATAGCGGGGAGCCGAGCTAAGAGAGGGTCGAGCTTGCCTCGAAAATGAAATTCTCTCTTCAGCCAGCGACCGAACTTCTAAATATCGAGTTAACGTTGCACCCCGCTTGATGAATTACCACCACCTGAACACGAGCCCGAACCGCGATACCAGAAATCGACCTGCTGCTACTCGAGGAAGCATACTTAAAACGAACCTAAACGAGCTGAACGCGGATTGTCATCGAATCTAACCACAGTGGTGTATTTCGTTCGAAAGATAGGTACAAGTGGACTCGAGAATTTTTAAGAGCAGTCAGTTTAACGATCAGATTGCAAGCAAATGTAAAGACAGAATGTATTACAACAGGTGAGTTCGATATAATCAGATTGAAAGCGAATGTAAAGAAAGAATACATTACAATAATGTAGTCAGATTTGGTGTGTGCACTTTCGAGTATGTAAGATTTTTATTAGAGTTGTTCATAGATCATTACCTCTCTCAGGTTTTATGTTATGTCAGCCGGCAGAGTTTCTTCTGTCAATAAACAGAGAGCACGTATTCTCCAGGCGCCAGTATCAAAAACAGAACCACAGCTGGTTATATCTGTTTTAAAGGAATGTATTTTCTTTCTCTCGAGATATTCGTAGCCATCTCATCCAGAGGAATATTGTCTTCTGTCTGGTTATCGATAAGGTTCAATTTTAAAAGCACATAGAAAAGTTTCGAGATATTGTATTATACTGGTGTGTTTGTAGAGGAATCTGGCAGAAAATGAACCATAACTATATCCTTCCTCTACTAGACGTCCTTGCATTACTCCGACATTGAGTTTTTTCAGAAAATGTTGCTCATACATACTATATTATCTATAGATTTTTAAATAAATATAAAAACATTTATGGGTATGCAAAGAGCGAAAATCTATGAAGCTATCGCTTGTTCCTCCATCAGAGACCCCATTACAAGCATTTCGAAAACAGTATTTTAATTATCTCGGCTCGGACTAGATCCCGAATTCCCGCGATCACGCTCGTTCTGAAAATTACAGACAAATTGCGCATAATTATCGGGAGGAGAACGATCGATCATCGAAAGAAGCAAGAGGAACAAGGGCGGGCTAACAAGCGCGAGGGATTCCAGGAAAAACTAATAACGGAGAAAGAAAGTTTGAAACGGCGCAATTACCATAACTCGACATTCCCCGGAGCTAGACATGATTTTCTACGGAACTGTCTCCGATACTGTGTGTACACCGTTGCGCGTTGGTTCGAAACACGAAAAAACCAACGTATGATTCCACGGCTGGGTATATTCCGGTGGCGTGTTACCATCGAAACGACCGATTGCGACCGAGTGACACCTCGTATAAATATCCCCATCCATCAAGGGTGTCGCTCGCCACCCCTTAGCACCCCTGTGTGACGCGACGAGCAGTTTCCTCCCCACGGAAAACAGCGAAATTCCACGGGGGAAAGGAAAAAGCCTAATTACAGTCCCGGGTGTGGATTAAAGAAGGAGAGAGAGAGCTTCATTAGCGTGTAGATTTTTCACGTTCTAAAAAACCGGCCTGCGCGGCACGGCGGCGTCCCGCGCCACGCGGACAAAAGATCCACGGGCACGGAGGGGATAGTTGATTGGGCCGGCACGGCGAAATGTATTCATGTATGCATATGAATTCAGCCCTCCGTAGGCCGAGGCGTTGCGACGCCGACGCCTAGATACCCGCCGATGTCCGTCGCACGATGAAAAACATCTTAATTGGAGCTGGCACGGCGTCGACGCTGCCAATGGACCCCTCTGTCAAGACGATTTTTGCGACCGATACTGACTCGCCATTTTCTTTGGACCAACCAACCAGACGTCCACGTTTTTGGTTTTGCAAGTACCATTGAATTGGTTTAAGTTTAAGTGATTTTATGAGTGAGAATCTTTTTTACATCAAAAATGATAAAATGGGTTACTGGCGGTTTTATTTTAATTATTTTATATTTGGATTTTTCTTAAGTCTCTTTCGATCCCTCTTATCAATGGCAATAATAAGTTGAGCCACTTTTTAATCGAAGCAGGCAAGGAAAAGATGAAGCGTTCGATACCGTTGATTGTTTTTGGGAAATTCCATAAAGTTGGATAATTGTTTTCGTAATAAATAAACCGTTCCAGCAGGTGGAGGCACTCGGAGCCAGGTGGGACGTTAATTAAATTATCTCGCCGGCTAATAAATTTCTCGGGGCCCGGCTTCTTTCTTTCCTCATTAATATCCCCGATTAATTTATTTTGACAGCCGGTCTCTTTCCGGCGCAACGCAAACAGCAATCTTCAGATAACCACGGCTCGGACGAAAGAGAGAGAGAGAAAGAGAGAGAGAGAGAGAGAGAGAGAGAGAGAGAGAGAGAGAGAGAGAGAGAGAGAGAGAGAGAGAGAGAGAGAGACAATCGGCAGATCGATGAGTTCCACGGTTCAGAAAAGTCTCTCGACCCTTCCTCGTGCGAACCAGAAGCTCGTTGATCGGTTGCGACACTTTCCGTGTTCTCACGAAGCCGATAAATCTCTTTCTCTCCCCGTCTCGTGAAAACGAGAGTTCCCCTGGAATCGAGGGATCCAACGATATCCGATTCCAGACCAGCTCCCGAGAAAAAAGATTGTTCAACGCCTTTCCTTGCTTGTCAACCGTCCGACCTTAATCTACTCGTTGCCTTGCAATTTGATTAGCTGGAATCTGCGAAAATAGAAATTACATGCTAATCTCGTTTTCACCGAGCTCCGTCCGGGCTTCCAGCTATTTCGCTAAATTTTATTAGAGCTGTGGGTGCGAAATGTTCCCTGTGAAAATGAACGAAAAGCATTTACAGCTTTCTCAGGTAGCAGCTTGTTGTGGATTAGCCAATTTTAAAGTAAATACAATTTTTATTTGAATACGCACAGGCTTGATTTCACACAGTTTCGTGTAATTTGATCATTTTATAATCGTTCATAGTAGTTCGCACTTTAAATGGAGAATGAAATTACAATTACTGTAATTAACATTCTTGGATGATTATTTTAATATAATTTCATTGCGATGAATTCCTGGAATCTTCAGCTAGAACCGAATATTCAGTATCAGTTGGCTGCGTTTCATCGCGCGGGGATGAAATAACAATGATTAATTATTACCAGAAATTACATTCGCCGGCTGTATAGGATCCACATCGTCATCGTGCTTGAACGTCCTCGTAAAATGTTATTCGAGAAAATATTTTCTTCCCCCGCGGTGCTTTCAAGCCATCTTATATTCATGCTTTTGTTTCGCGTCTACTTCCGGCGGTCGGGGCCACCCCTCGTTATTTTTCTTCCGATACTTCCACTTGCATCGACGCTTTTAAGGTGTAATCATTTTGTTTTTGAATATTTCATGCATATCGAGATTGATCCGGAAGGGATCGGGAATTTTATGGAAATAGGTCTCTCAGCTTTCCGTGCTTTAACGTAAGTAATCCTTCCGACGTCGTATTTGCATACATTCCGAGTGCGTTTCCGGAATGCCTCGGCCCATTTCCGACCCTTTCTTTTTATTATCATTTCTCTCCCATTCTCTCTCTCTCTCTCCCACTCTCTCTCCCGCTCCCTCTCCCTCTCCCTCTCTTTACTTGCAACCAGCGAACCCCGATCTCTCTATGGAAAAATGAGAATTACAGACAAGAGATAAAATCAATCACTTCGCTGCGACACCTCCATGTATCCTGAACTTCAACCCTTAAAACATTTATAACAAATTTTCTTGAAAGTCGGTAAACCTATCTATCTTCTTCTCATTACTTCCTTTATGTCATAATTTTTTGTTTCGTACCATTTAGAACCAACAGACGAATCAAGATGGCTCATTTCAAATGTACTATTTCATATTTACTGAAATTATAAAGGCCATGTTTAATGATGCAATAAATATTTTAAAAAGCTTAAGTAACTGAAGAAAAAATAAATGAAGCATTGTCCCAGGATCTTTCGAACAACTATACAGTTCTCGGACTGTGTCAGGGGTAATGGGAATTCACGAGTTCGTCCAGTAATGTGAAAAAATGAGGATTGTGTTGAAATTTTGTCGGAATTTTTTATGGCAATTTGAATTTAATTTTCGCTAGAGGAGATTCAGGTAAGAGGTTCCCGTTCCTTTCTGCCTTGTCCCAGGACAAGAGGACGTAAGTTTCAGGATCATCTGGATTTACGAAATTTTTGAGACTGTCAGGCAACAAGAAGTTTGGTAATACATTCAGAGCTTCCAAGATTTGCGGCGCACCCGAGACTTTCGAGCTTCCCAAACCATCACGGCTCGGATAACATTCGAAATAATTTTAAACTTCACGCTGTTCTGATTTCGACGGAACTTTCCGCGAAAACTTGTTGAGGACCTCTTACGGGGGTCCGACCGCGGAGTGTCAATCGCTAATTCCGATAAAACTTTCTCGGTAAAACACCAAAAATGTCGTAAAATTTTTTTATTAATCGTAAGTTAGATTGAAAGACCGAAAATTATACGGTCGAGGTGGAAAAGAGCTATAAATTATTAAAGGAAGAAAGAAATATTTGTTTGTTCAATAATTCACACATTTCATATCCCAGATCCTGTGAAAATTTTTGTTTTCCTCTAATTTCGTTCGAAACTAGCATATTTGTTTAAAATACGAGATAATGAATAAATCCGGATTGGCGGAATTAAAGCATGCAATGAAAATGAACGAACATTAATCAAGAGCCTTTCGTACATTTATTTTTTAGGGGCACGAGAGTATTAAGCATAATTATTTAAAATTAAACCGAGCAATGTATTTTCCCATTTTTTTTTCCAAGAAAGAGATAATTAGGTTAATTTTTCAACAACTCCGTTATTACATTTTCAAATTTAAATGAAATAAGAGAGAATCCCAAAAAGTCGTAATGAATTATATTTCGAATTTTATGAAATACTGATATAAAACTAAAAGGTTAAAGTAATTAAATAAAAAATACAGTAAATTTTTATTTCCCGCAGAAATCTGCAGTCTAGCAATCATTCAAGTCAAATATAATACTAACGCCAGTATTTCTGGAAAGCGCGAGTGCGTTGAAAAATTCCATAGTTAATTAAAGTTTTACTGGCAATATAGTCCTCTGTGGTCGAACCTCATTCCTCGTTGGTTAAATTTCGCGATTACAAACGATAGATAACCGCGCGAAAATGAAATACTTCGGAAGCCGTAGCGGCGGAAGCTCGTACAACGTCCGCGGATTACGTCTCAAGTCGTTCGCGCCGTTTAGGTTGTCGAGTTTCAAATTAATTACCGCGGTCTAATTAATCAACGTCATTCATCGGGCGCCTCGCACCCGGGTCCGACCACCTCCTAAATGACAATATCATTGAATGGATGATTTTACATGGTGTGTGACGACCCGGAATTGCGGATGCCCGCGTAAACCGTTTCCTTTAATTACAGAAGTTCTCGTCGATGAATCGTTTTATCTGATTTTCTACAACAAGCGAATTGTTCCTGCGACTAATTTGTTGCTGCACCAATCAAATTCCGTCTCCGTAAAAACAGAAACTACAAACTTTATCTAGCAATAATTTCACTGTGCAAAATGGAATTTGGTCTTGCGAAGAATTAGATTTTTGTTTGTCCAAGAAAGAAACTCTTTTTAAAAGGAAACTTACCATATAGGAAGCAAAGTAGGATCGCAAACATTAAAAACATTTTCGATATTCTCTGTTTCAAAAACAGCATCGGAACCAAACGGAATATAATCGGAAGAGTCACAGAAACAGCACATCTTCGTAAAGGGAAGAGTTTCAAAATCCGCCTCACGCGCTGGTCCGACAAAAGAAAAGGACAGGAACAACGGTTGGGAAAAAAACATAATGGAAAAGTGCGCGCGGTAGAGAGGCAATTAATAGTAACAGCTGGAATTACGAGCGATTCGAAAAGCTGTGTACAAACAACGGGAACGAGCTTTCGAAGCTTACACGTCCCGCGTGATAACGATATCGGCGTCGATCCGGCACTCGCGAGTGCCGTGTGCACGTAGAACACGCCGATTTACACACCGTCGCTGTCGCAGTTGTAAATTCGTTAATTAACTAAGGTAATTGCTCCTGTAGTCCAGTAATGCATTCGACTCTCTGCCTCTCTCCCACCCCCCCCCTCTCTCTCTCTCTCTCTCTCTCTTGCTCAATTGGCCAGTAACAGGCATCATACGGACGCGGGAATACCGACGGCAACGAGTTCAATTTGAAACGTAAGCAGCTGCGCCTGGCTACCCGAAACTCTCCGACATTTTACCGAATTTTCCGACTTGTTTGGAAAGCTCGGATGCCGACATATTGTACAGGATTTTATAGAGACTGCTGACGGAACTCTGAATAATCCTGTTCATTAATTTACCCGAGAATTTTCCGAGGTGTCGATCGCTCGAAATTTCGCAGGATTCGTAAATCGCCAGGATGTCCAGGGTTCAAGGTTCAGGATAATTCGCGCCTGGACGTGCACAGTTTCGATCGAGGCGGCGAACAATGTCGACGCAGCATCCGCCGATTAAATTAACCGAGTTCGAGGAATTCCCAAGACTACTTTGTGTCCAATTAATTACGGAAACTTTCGAAGGAAGATGGACGTCTCGCTCTAACCGGATTGTACTCTTTTTCTTTGCCGACGTGCCGCGAACCGAGACAGAAAACTTGCATCGGCAAGCGCTCGCTTCCGCTTCTTCGTTTCGCCGATCTTGCGAAGCGAACGATATGCCCCGGCCGAGGAAAATTTAGAAGCTATAAAAGAAAATTTACAGGCGGGCGTCAGAAGTTTCGCGCGCGCGGAAAATATTGATCGGACTTGGCCGGAGGGAGAGGGAGAGAGAAAAATATAGAGTGGGAAGGGGATGGGGAGGGGGAGCGGACGAGCCAAAATGGCCTGTGAATTATTAATTAATAGAGCGATGCTAAGAAACGCCCACGAAGTTCCCGGCAGAAAGGGAAATACAAGGCGAACAGGAGAATGCAGTTCCGCGAACTTTCGATGAAAAATAGACTCCCACAGACAGCTAATCCTCGGGCTGATAGCGCCACCTTCATCTCGATATTGAATTCTTTATCCTCGAATTTCCCGCGCAACTTTCATCAACTTTGATCCCTGACCCCGCCATCGGATTCCTGGTAAAATGAAAATCGAGGCACGACGATCCGGACATTTCCGTACCCAGTGTTTTACCCGGCATTGTTCATCCCCAGGCTGTACACGAAACTTTTTATTTTGCAGGAAAAAAGGATGTTCTCCCATGTTTCTCTCATCTGACGTTAAATTCCCAAAATAACCGTACGATTATTTATTTGTTTTAGCTAAATACAATTATGTTAGAATTCAATATTATTCTGGGCGAGGTATACTTACAGGTATAATGATTGCGAATGTTCGTACAACAAAGTTCAGGAAAGGGTGAACGATTGCAACGATTTGATTGTCGTTAATTCAAGGTGTGGTGCGAGGATGGTATTCATAACCCGATTCTTAATTTCACGGAACTGTTTTAAGTGTTTACCCGCCGCCAGTAGCGGCTAACAATAATGCCGGTTTAATTAGACCGCGTTCTGCCGCAGGACAGTTGACTTTTCTTTCCGTTTTCGGCGGAACGAGGTCCTCTCGGTTGAACGCGACCGGAACCACGGGCCCCGGGCAAACTTTTCGACGACTGAACGCCCAGTTCCAAGCAGGGACGCGGACGCCTCCCAAACAACTTTCCTTGATTAATTCCTGTAATTTTATTTGTCCTAAAACGCGGTCCTTTTGTCATGCACTGTTACATTGTTCCACCGAACTTCGAATTTACGCTCCCCATTAACTGCTGCGCCAAGCGCAAAAACTTCATTAAGCCGCCAATTGCTGGAGACCAGAATTTTCGAAATTCTACATCGTCGGAGTTTATCGATTCAAGAATTTTTCGAGTATTACCGCAGAAAGTACGCTTACGGAAAGGATTGTCAATGTATAAGACAATTTCGCACATCAATTTTCAACTAAATCGTATTTAACCTTCCAGCTTCGATATAATAGCTTCCCTCAACGTTATCTTCATCAACAGTATGCCACTATAGTGGTTCAGTTGTTTATTTTGTATTTAAACGCCATCAACTATTAACATATTCATTCATATTACATGAACAGAGATGGAACATTTGATGCGTCCCTTGAAATGCTACATAATTCATGAAAAATCATACGCGTAGAAAATCACGCGCGACAGAAGTGAACCTTCTTGCAGTCTAGTAATGAACGATCAAAATTTTCGACGCAAAGGAGTACAGTGTATGGTAAATGCTTTGAACTCCGTCTCTTTCTTTCCCATACGCTATCCTTCTTTGTTCTAAGCCGCTAACGTACTCTCCTCTTCCAGAGGTTCCCCCACCACCTACCTAACTATTCCCCTCACGCGATCGGAATTCTCGTAACGCTTGAAAATTGTCGATCCCAGCAAAGAAGTTTCAATTAAAAAATTTATGAATACAGTCGATAGATACCTAGTTAGTTCGGATAGTAGTTCTCACCGACGTATGACTGTTAAAAAAGAGGAACAATCTGTTGAAGCTCGTGATCCTAAACAGAAGCTCGAACGCTGAAAACAAAATGTTCACCGGGTGGCAACTGGGATCCTCCAGTTTACCCTATTAAACCGCATCAAGCAACCCTCTCGCCGGTTCGCCTCGACAGGTCCCCGAGCCGTTTACGGTGGCGATGTTGGCTGGAGGCCGTTGGGAAGACGGGAATAGCGAAGGGAGAGAGAGCACGGTATAGCGAGAACGCCGGTGAAATTAGAAAAGTCCTCGGGAAGCTTGTTCGAAATCCGTGCAGCCGCGTATTCACCCTCTCGAGGCCGCGTCGCTAGTAATGTATGCGCGCAATCCGCGCGTTGCGCGGCGGGCCGGCCGGGCCGTTGGATGAACCGGCGCGCGTTGCGGCGCCACGAGAGTTGCTTTCCCGGAAACATATTCTATGCATACATGCATGTTCAACACCTGCGAAGCACCGACCGTCGTCGTCCGGCCGGGATGTGAAATTACGGCATTTAAATAATTTCATTTAATCTTTGCGCTCTGCCCCCGCGCCTCGCGTCGGACGGGCTCCTCCAGCTAGCCTGGTCAAGCTGTGTTCTCTCTCTCTCTCTCTCCCTCCCTCTATTTCCAGCCACTCTCCACTCGCAGTCCCCGCAGGCTCCGTTTCGCAACTGGCCAGGTTCTTGGCGATTCACGTTCGACGGCCGAAATATTTTCCACCGTGTAATTTCGCGGTCGGCCGGGGTAACGATGGAAACTGGCTCCGCCACTGTGGAAACACCTTTCCGCGTTCGTTACTTGGCTCGTTTCACGGGGATTAGCTGGCAAGCCGATTTCCCCGGCGCCCCTCCCTCCCATCGCGATGGATCGGAAAAATGGCTGGGAATTTCCCGAGCACCGGTCCGAGCGTCCGCCCGATTCCTGCTCCAACGAGTCTACACGCTCGCCGGACCTGTTATTCACTGGTCCTGAGGAGAGCACGTTGGAATCCCGTGGCCGGATAATGGATGCTGATGGGGTTTTTATGTATGCTGCCCGAGCCACCCGGAGAGGACGTGTCCCGCAATCAATGAAGAAGATTTGTTTCGCGAGGTCTCGCGCCTTTCGAGCCATGCCGATCGGTTCTAGAAGCGTTCTATCAAGATAGACAATATCATTTCGGTAGATCGGCCAGTACGGAAATCCGTGTTTCATGTTTTTTTCTCTGTACATCTCATGATTCGAAAATTTGAAGATTTCTGTCCGTCCGTCGCCGTTTCTTCTCGCAATACTCGATGGTCTCTTTCGACGTGGCAGAGACTTTGCCGAGCCTTAAGTCGGCACACTTGCATTCAGCGCGAAGTGATAAAGATGGAAAGTGGCCGGCATTTGCATGTTTATTCCACTTCTTTAATTCCGGGGCCGGCCTCTCGGCGAGAGTCGACTGCGCCGTTTTCATCCGGAAAATATATACGAAAGAGAAACCCACCCCCGCTTTACCGTTTCACGCTCTCGAACCCCCACACGCATACACATCCCCGTGTTGCCAACCCTTCCTCCCTCCCGCGCTCGATTTTCCCTCTGTTGTTTCGCCGCGCGCCGCGCCGAATGTTCGTCGCCATCTGCTTTGCTTCCTGCAATTCCGCCGCCGCTGAGAGAGAAAGAGAGAGAGAGAGATTTGGCGGTATATTGCACAGCGCAGTTTTGCATGTGAAAATTAGCGAGCAATAGGGACGAAGGAATGGCGAACGCTGAAGACGTCGAAGATCTGTCATCTTCATTTTTTCTCGGGTGTTTGGTTGCCACGTTTACTCGCTGTAAGTGCTCCTACTTATTCTCATAGATTTAATGGAAAAGACGTAGAAATGAAACGTAGAACTGGGCAAACGATTGCATCAAGAAATGACGCGGAATGTCTCACGGAACAAGAAAAGTAGACCCAGTTTTCATGGTTTGAGAAAAATTCTGATAAAGTGTCTCTCCGAGCTTTTTCGTTTTCTGCAACGGACAAATTTTCTTCGGTAATCTATGCACGCGAAGTTTACGAGCGCGTCGTAAAAGAAGTGCATTTTCATTTCTTAAAAAAATGTCCACGGGACAGGTGGATCCACCTCTCGCAGTTACTGTTTTCCGTTCCTCGGACTGGTGTACCATTCCGTCGAATTAAATATAGCGCACCATTCAGATTCTCGAGATCATTTGGAAGCGTTCACCTTATTTCATGCATCCTGGTCTACGAATATTCTCTGCTACTCGAATATTCATTTGATTCTATTATTCATGGGCTCGTCCTACTTTCTCACTTTTCCAAACTCTTGTTACAACACGGTGGTACTGCTGCTTCTGCATGACTATCTGCGGACCGACTTGATGTCGTATGCATTTCCAAATACTGCTAAACATACATATTTTTATTTCGACGTGTCTGTTAATTCCATCAAAATTTTCCTAGATACAGTATTCTGCGAATCGATACTCGAGAAACGTGACCCATTTTACGGGCGCATGAAAGTTTCATTGCTCTAAAATAAACATTTGTTGCTCAAACATGCATGCATGTTAAAAAGTAACCGATAAATTATGACGCTGTGAACATATTGGACTAATTTGTGGATTATGATATGTAACTTCTTTATCTGCAGTTCAGTTTTCAATTATTCGTAAAAAATTACGATTCCGAATGTTCTTCTGCTTTTTAATGAAAACATTCTTATGTCCATTTTGGAATGGAATATTAAGGATGCGAAACGATATCGATCTTAAAGATACGAGTTTATAAAGATGTCTTTTCCGCACGTGGCAGAAGTCTAGGAGTAATATGTCCTGTACACGCAAACGTAAAACACAGAACACGCATGACCCGTGTCGCAACGAACACGTTAATATAGGCAGTGAATATTACAGTGTATTGACATTCCTTTCTGACCTGATTTACACGTTCTCGTTTCTTCTTTAAGAACGCCGTTCAGACGAAAGGTCTAATGGCGTCACAGCAATGAGAGATATAATATCAAGGGCTCGCTACTCCATGAGACCTGGAGAAACAGTTTCGCTGTCATGCTCCTTTCGCTAGTTTCAAATGTCAAAGAAATGTTAACGCCTGTGACGCATTACTACTAGATACATTTCACGAACAATAATTCAATATTCAATATAACAATAATTCTGTATTCTCATTGGATGCTACTCTTTCGGGATTTCAATATTTTTCCAAAAATATTTACGCGAAATATGACGAGATCAATTCCAAACAGTTTATTTGTTTCATTTCATTCGATGTTCCATGTTTTCATTCATTTAGTTTAGATTTAATGAATAAACTGCGTCGTTCGGGCTGGTTCATGTTTTTAGAGAAGATTCATTTTAAAGTTGAAAACAAAATTTTGTTTTTATCTGGTTGGATATTGTTGATTAACAAATAAAACCGAAGTTTCGCGAAATCCATTGGAATTTTCAGCTAGGGGTGATTTTTGCAAAAAAATGTATACAACAGAGGCTGTGGTTTTACACAGAGATTATTATCTACCTTCGACTTCCACAAGTTCCTATTCGTAAATTTTTATTCAATAATTCTGTTCAATGAAAGCAGACCTCGATGAAACAAAAAAATCGAAAAGTGATTATTTTCGCTTTTCGCAGTAGCGGCGACGGCGGCGGCCTCGGTTGTATCCGTGTAGTAAAGTAAAAAATTAATGTAACAAACGGTTTAGAATATTAAAGCCAGAGGTCGCGGTAGGAAGACAGCCGGAAGGATTATAAAACGAAACTCAGTGGAGGTCTTGTCCGTCCTCTCTTCCCCCCGAAACCAGGCCAACGTGCATTTATTTGTTCCGGCGCAGCGGATAACGGGAACCGCGATTCTTGCATCCCATTCAGATTTATAGAATAAACTGACGCTTTCATCGCGGAAAACTGCTTTTCACGGCGATGAGGCCCTCTCGTCAAGAGCCTGAATCGGTTAATAAGTTTCCGACGAGCCGCTTTTCCGAAACCCTAACACGCTCACGATCCGCCGCTTTGCAATATCCGCAAAAATTCATTTTTCGTCCAGGGGGCCGAGGGGTTGAATGGGAGTAGTGACACGGACAAGACAATTCCATTATGCACCGGTGGTGAGAAATAAAAAGAGAGAGAGAGAGAGAGAGAATTCCCATTCTGTTTGAAGAGTCTCTGCCTTCTTTATTTATATATTTCTGTAGCATTTGCCTCGGTGTACAATGAGATTAAGTTTCATTGTTGCTTCGAGAACTACACCCACACCCGCTAGGCTCGTTTCGAGAAATGTGTGAATAATGCTGTCTGTCGACATCTCCCCGTTACTCCTGGGGGTTGATCTTGTGAGCACGGTTATGCGAAAGGCGTACGACACGGACTCGGCGCCGCTCATGCCTGCGAATAATCCATATCTAACGAGAATCGCCTGACGACCTTCTTTGAAGCTGGGACTGTCGAATTGTTCACCCTTATGTATTTATTATTATTTATTATTTCTCTTAATTTATTTCTCTTACGCAACGAGTTTTTGACCAGTAGGAATTTCTCACGTATACACAATTAGCGTTATTTTTCTGCAGAAGAAACATAAACTGCTCGCATTAATCGCCGCTGTTGCCAGCATAAAAACGATAAATCTGTCGAGAGGGACTTGCACAGCATCACTGGATTGCATCGAGACAATATCGAGAACACGCTCGAAGAGAGAGCTCGATGTGATTTACATGCAATTACTTTTAATTATTGTACGTCTCTCGCTCGTTCTCATTTTTTTTCTGTCTGTTTCTCTCGCTGTTTCGTTAATTGTCTATCTCGATGTTAACATTCGACGGGGAAGTGATTTTATTACGACTCCTCTCTCTCTGTCTTTCTCTCTCCCTCTCGCCCTTCGCTTCGCGTCGAGATTATGCAATTGACGGTACATCGTCGACGCACATTTTTTGCCGTCTTTTACAGCCGATGGTTCCCTGTAACAAAATGATTCGATGTTAACGAACTCGCGAAACCGGTGCAGAAATATTCGACATCGGTAATCTTTTTCATCCGCGGAGAACGCGTGTGCGATGCATCATTTTGAATTGAATCAGATAGATTTCGCAATTTATTCCTACCTGAAAATCAGTCTTGTATATTATGGCACTCGAGATTTACGCTTCAGCATCATTCTTTGTCGCAATTCCTTGATGGTTCTCTTCTAGAGCTGTCTTTTTAATTATCTTTCACATACGAGACAATTTTTGCCTTTAAATATACAAATAAATGAATAAAAGGCGGGATAAGCATGGGAACGAATAAAGCAAATGAGCAAAAATGGAGAAAGAATGAAATAAATAAGGTAGGCAGATATTACTGGGCAAAAAGGAGATAATGGAAAAAAGAAGGGAAAACGGTAGCCAGAAAGCGAAAGAATATTTTTAAGGGGCGGATGAGGGGAAGGAAATTGGGAGGGGGATGAAGAAGCCGATGGGAATATTCGACGAAGTGAGAACGAAAAAGCTTCAATACCACGGAACTTTTCCGGCGGCCGGATTAAGTCGGTCTCCGGGTGGTTCTCGTCTTTCGCGTTGGTGTACGCAACTGGTAGCATTGCCAGGCCTGCTCCAGTACTTGGAGAGCACTTTTCCGGCCCGTGGAAGTACTATTCCGAAGTGAAAATGAAATTTCTGCCGCGAGAAGAGCCGCGGCTCTCTTTCCCCTCTGACATATCCGACGGGACTTAATGATACACTTGTTAAACGCGCCACGAACGGCCCCCGCGTAAGTGGAGATTTTTACTTAGCTCGTAAATAAGGGAGTTAATTAAAAATATTTTCTTTAATGGCCACTCTTCGCGCTATAAACCCTCGTCGCTATAAACACGCAGACGCGGTTTCAAGACCGACCTCTCTCGTAACGAGTTGGGAGAATCAATTTTATTTCCGAATAAGCAAAAATCTACCCATGAACAACATTTATTCGATCAAATAATTCAAGCGTTTACCATAATAATTAGTCTGCGGATTTTACGGATTTATTGAAAAAATGAATAGATCCGGTAAATACAACAGATTTCTCATCGAACAAAAAAATCGTCAGCGGATATGTTCGCAGCGAGTGTACAATTTTTCAGCAAGAAAATGCTGAGAGACCGTGCAGGAGGTTCAGGAGAAAGAAACATTACAGACCCGGGGTAGCAAAGCGTTCATTTTCGCCTGGCAGCGAAGTTACATCTCGACTCGAGCTAGTCTCCGTCTAAAACATTAATTTCATTCGCATTCTCTGTTACATCAGTCACGTACGCCTCGACTACATCAACATCCATTCTTCCATCGTCTTATTTACCCCCGGCAATATTGACTCTGCAACAAATTATATTCCTGCGTCGAATACCGTGCCTCCGCTTCATATCATCCATTCCAGTTTCCCGTGTATATACATTGTATCGTGTATATATATATACAGAGAAAGAGAGAGAGAGAGAGAGAGAGAGAGAGAGAGAGAGAGAGAGAGAAGGGGACGAAGAGAAAGATAGAGGAAGATAGGAAAAGGTAGAAAAGTAGAAAGAGAGGACTGCAGCAAAGTCTAAAGCGATATTTTTCTCGAGGCCAGCCCCGAGCTGAAATCAAGGATATGCAGTATACGTATGGATAGACGACGGAAGATGGCTACAGACATATATCTTCGCGAAGGGAGTCAGTTATTGGTTGTAAAACGGCCCGGCCATCTGTCCTTGATATGAAACCTCGGTGCACCCCAAAAATCCACCCCTGACCCCCCATCGATGGGGGTAATAAGTCACAGAAGTCGTTCGAACGTGTACCAGGTGACAGAAAAATTCTGGACCGAAAAGATTTATGGAGATGCAGGCCTGGGCCATCATCCGCTCTACTTTGCGAAACCTGCTTTCTTTAAACACCGCATGCTTCTAAATTAGCTTCTCCTTATCATTAGGCTTTTCATCTCAATGTTTCATTCTCGACAGTTCCATTTGATTCTCATTTGATTCGAATTTTGTGGAAGATTGTTAAGAATTAACGGAAAAAGGAAAAGTCGCGAATTTGATGGATCAAGTCCGGCGAAATGAATACAAGGAAATGGTATCGCATAAGTCTCCGCAGCCTCGTTGGATCGTTTCGTTGATCACATCCTGTGACTACAGCCGAGATATAAATCGCCGGAGACAGAGGAACGTTGATCAGTTTCCATCATGGTGCGGGGTCGGCGCGGCACGGCGCGCCGCCGGCTCGGAGCCTCCTAATTTTCTTAATTTTAAGTTACGAGGCAATCGAGTGGCTCGTGGCGCCGGCACGAATTTTTTAATCTCGTCCGCCCCACCGGCTGGGGGTCGCAGTTTTTATTAAAAATAAGCCAGGGCGCCGATAGGGTCGTGCGAGAGCCTCGAGAGTCTTAAGTTTAGTGTTGCTCTACGCCATGCGGGCCAGCTGCCACAAGAGAAACAGTGCCGTATACTTGGTTAAACGGACGTTCGTTTTAAACCGGCCGAAATTTTTCCGTGACCTCATTCGAATTCCTTTTTACCGCGCGAATTTTTCGACGCCGACAACTTCTTCCACCGACTACGTCGACGACGACGACGACGATCGTCGAATTCCTGAAAGCGTTATACTCTTTCTCCAAGATGCAAGCGTATTTTCTTAAGTCCTCTAGTTTTTAAACAGTACAGGATCATTTGAAACATTCGCTACACTGATTTTTATTCTAACGACGTTAATTGTTTGATGTTTTTGCTTCGTTTTAATTGTTCGCCAGTTCCGGCGACGCCTCGGACAGACTCAAAGGGCTTCTAAGCGGTCTTCGAGGTATAATTTATTTCTGTAATCGTCCGTTGATATCATCTCTCAGTAAAACTTTTTCAATATTTCACTTTCTCGTCCCACGTGACATTCAATCGGCAGCGAAAGCACAACAAAGATTTATTTTCAACAGAGTCCGTCCGGAGATCTCATTATTCCGCCAGACGAAGGCGCGGAGTTCCTTCGTCTAACTTAACGCAATCGATCGTGAAATCCTCGACTATTAATGGAAATTAACTCGCGCCGATTAGTTTCTCTTTCTGGCGACGCCTCGGGCAGGTATCGATTCGCGATTACACGGCCGATTACTTTATCTGCTAACTCGGAAAATTGATGAAAATTCCTTTACATATTGACTCAAATCATTCCCAATGCTGCGCGCGATCAGCGATCCGACGGAGAATTCGGTCGTCAGTGTGTTTGTTGCAAACGCGATCATTAAAATTACAAAGGAACGAAAATAAGTTTTTGTTCTGCGTACATTTTATTATTATTCAAATTGTGTGCAAGATACATGTTTCTTGGGAATAAAGGTTAAAAAGAGCTGTTGCATAATATGAACTCTTGTTTGATTTACCTTAAAGGTTATTCGAAAGTCATCGATATATTTATAAATGGTTTGAATTTTATACACACAATAAATCGAATCAAGTAAAAAGTCGTATAGTGGCGTTGAAGAAATAGTTAAAGCTGTATGTAATCTACTTGCAAAACTTACCCGAGATTCCGTCGTAAGTCCACCAAGTTTCCCAGTTGGACTCGGATTCTGCAAAACAGTAAAAAACATTGTTATCGCTCGACAAAATATTCAATAAATAGTATCGCTGATTTTGCCAACAATGTTTCCATTGCAGAAACGAAACGGAGCGATTATGTTAATTGAACGTCACAGCCGGACAAAGTCGAAACCTTGAGGGAACAGAACGTAGCCTCGTTAAAGCGGGGCGGCATAACGTTCGACGGGAGGGCCGATAAATAAGCGTCGGCGATTCGAGGGATCGTAGAAATCGTAATAACGCTTTACGGTCGCGAATAAAATACGAAACCCCGTAATCGTTGGCGGCACGATATCTGAAAAATTCGCGAAACCTGCCTGCGGAACCTCCCGCGTCGTTAAACCGACGTCGGCCGAGCGAGAGAAACGTAAAAGCGGCGGCGCGACGCGACGCAGAGAACATGAATAAATTCGTCGCAAAAGAAGCAACCACGACCCGACGAGCCACTGATTTCTACGTTTTACGACGCGGTGTGACGTCGCGTCGTCTCGTCGTCCTCGTTTCAATTTCTCAAACATGTTCTTTGCTAGGATCTTTTACTAATTTACTTCCTTTTTTTCTGTTTTTCTTTTTTTTTGAACAGCTACACCCCCCGCCCCCCCGGTAAACCGATACACGTTATATTAGTAATTTACCAGCTCCTCGACCTCGCATATCTTCCAACTTCCGGCGAAACTTTTGAAGCTCCATCACCGGCGCGGCAAGGCGCGGCGAGGCGCGCAGGAGTCGCGGACATCGATCAATCGAACTTTCCCCGTATCCAGTGATCGATCAGTCGATTATTACAAAATGATTCGGCCCCGGAATTTTCCGAGAATGTTCCACCGGATCGAAGAACGCCGCGAAACAAGATACGTTCTGTCGCTTCGAGGTGACGCGAGAATGTACGAGTTGACTCAATTTTTAATAGGAAAAGGGCGAAGGTAGAGAATTTTTTGTTGAACTAAGAAGAAAGTGAAATAAAAAAAATATGTAAAAAACTTTTTAAAGGCCACGCTTATATTAAAATGCACTAAAAAGGAGAAAATAATTTTTTTTTTATATTAGTGACTATAAATAAAAGTGTGGAGCGCTAAACTATATTAACGTAATCTTCGTGGGCGCTCCACGCTTTTATTTATAGTCACTAATATCTAAAAACAACTTACTTTTGCCTTTTTAGTGCATTTTAATATAAGCGCGGTTTTTACAAAGTTTTTTTATATAGGTATCTTTTTGTTTTCTACTTTTTAGTCTTTACTACCGAGATTCCCGTTGAGATACCCTGCTGAGATTTTTTTATCTCCTAAACGCACAGTTTTTTAATAAAATTCTTTTTTTAACATTGCATTGTCATCCAGTTTTGAGGTATCTTTAAAGTTTCAAGTCTCTAGCTCATCGGAAAGTGATTTCAAATTCGATTACAAGATTTGACACAACACGGCAAGCTAATATAAGCGTGGTAAAAAGGTTGACAGTTGACGGCGAACAGAAATGAAAAGTTAAAGGGTTCATTCAAGATACATATATTAATTAACGTACGATATAAACATATTTGTTTGTAGGATTTCTAATTGTATAATCACTGTGGGACTGTACAACGTTATCCAAAAATGATCGAACATATTGAAGCTATCTGCAAGGAAAGAGTTAGATCAGTAGAAACAATTCCGTTTCCGATTTCCGGGCAGCTCGGCGTGGCACTCGGAGTGTTAAGGGTTGAGTCGGGAAAGTTTGAAGACCATTGCTATAGCGAATCGACGGCACGGGGAGCGACCGTTCCCATGCATGGAGATAGTACACGAGGAGCACGGGAGACTGACAACGCGAAGGAGATCAACGAAGAGAGGAGAGAAAGAGAGAGATGGAGCGAGAGTAGGATAGGCCGAGAAAGTTTTCCAATTTGAGGCAATTAGTTTACCGTACGGGAGTGGATGGCATGCATCCAGATAATCGAATATGGGTCACCGTTCGAAGTGGAATGGGCCGCGCTTTGGTCAGACCGTGGAGATCGTGCAGACCGTGGAGACCGTGGGAAGAGAGGGACAAAAAGAGAGAAAGAGAGGGAGAGAGTTTGACGCGAACGCGTGGACCACGAGGGTCAACTAGTAGAACCGGGCTCCGAAGCAATAATTGTTCACGGCGGGTAGAAGAGAGTAGAGAGGATCGGAATCTCGAACTATTCGATACGGTTAGAGCATTAAAATGTCCCTGCGATGGAACCCCGGCCGCGAGAAAAATTTGCATATAGAAAAACGACTAGAGCAGCCGGCGCGGCCCCGATTGAAAAAGTAATGAATATTGAAAGAGAGGTGGTAATGCGGAAGATAAAGTGTTCGGCGGAATGAGAATTCCATTTTGAGGGTGTTCACCGCCTCCAAATGAAACTCTCTCTCCTTTCCTCTTTATCCTTTCCTCTCTTTCACTGCTCGACGGATACCTTTTTTTTCTGCGACACTCGGTCGAATTGTTTTCCGTCTATTTTTGCTGTTCTGGAAATCTGTTCCTCTCTCTCTCTCTCTCTCTCTCTTTCTCTTCACTTGACACTTATATCAATGACCCTAGGTCGAAAGTAGAGACCACGGTTTTGGACGTGTATTGAGGATACACGTATTCACGTGTTCACGTGTACTAATATATATCCGTATTTTAATCCGTGTACTTCTTTATACACGGATACACGTGTACTGAAGTAAACGTGTACACGTGTATCGAAAGACACAGATAATACACGGGTACACGTGTATCGAGCTAGACGGATCATATACGGGTATCCGTTATTTTCATTACACGTGTATTATCTGTGTATAAGGGTACACGTGAGTCGATGTAAACATTTTGGTTTTTGCACTATAAGATATCGGCGCTACAGGTTCGATCAAAGATACAAAAATTAGCAATTTTGTAGTATTATAATTTCAACGTTTCGGTTCGGCTTCGAACCATTATCAAGAAAAGTCCGGGCCTGTGAAAATCAATGTAATAAATTTTGTTATTCATTAAACTGACTATGCAATAGTTATGAAAATTAGATATTTATACATACTTTGTAATTGTGAGATCTTGAGATATATTATAGTGCATATACTACGTTCGTTAAAAATGGAGAATATTATTTTGGTTTTTCTTCATCAAAATAAACAGTTAATTGATTAAGGTTTATTAACAGAAATTATGATGTTTGTTAATTTTCGAAACCTCTCATGTTAACTCTTCTATATTTCAATGTACTATCCGTGTATCCGTGTACTCGAATACACGGGCACATGTGTATCAAAATACACGGATAATACACATGTATCCGTATATTCAAGTTCACAGTTATACGTGTATTATCCGTATATTTTGATACACGTGAACACGTGTACTTCGGTACACGTGTATCCGTGTATTAAATAGTATCCGGACTTCTGCACGGATATATTAATTACACGTGTTCACGTGTATTTTCAATATACGTGAAATGGGTATCTCTAGTCGAAAGTAATGTATCGATGGTATTTAATTCTTTCGATTTTTCCTATCCAATTGCAGCCACTGATTTTGGTTATAAATCATATTTTTGTCTAACGACCATAATTTACATTTGAGGCATGAAAGTATGCGTTAAAACTCTAAAGCGATTGCTTACGGGCCATTCGGCATTAAACCACCATTTGCAGCGAATTCGATTGACGCGCGCAGAAATCCCACGAGTCTCGGGGCGATGTGTCTCGGTCTCATTGAAAATTCAGCCTGATCTCGAGACCGGAAAGAATCGCCATCGATTCGCGCAGATCTCGTTAATCGGTCCCTAAACAATCTGAACGGAAGTTCGCTTCACGATCGTCCAATGAAGGACTCCGTTTCATTGTCTCGCCGCGAATATCGGCCCCACGGGATCGGCCGGAAAAATATTCCAGAGTCTGCAGAGTCGGAGAAGAAATCATTTCCATAATACCGTGAAACGGCATAACTGCTGTGAAATTACGTATACGGCATGATATACCGACTGTAACAAATTGTGTTAGGATTTACGAGGTGAAAGACGGTTGAAGAAGTAATCGCTATAATGAATCTTGATCCCTCGGTTTACTGCCTCCGGCAAAACGTGTTCACTCGATGAGCTAAACTTAATAAATGCACGTTTGCAAAAGGTTACGAAAAACAACTGGAATACGTCTTGTAATAGTAATTGTTGGTAGTCTTCTGTTTAACATTCTGCAAAAATTCATTTTCACATTTTACTAGACAGGAATAATTTGCAGAAAGATCTACGACCGAGATAGAAAAAAAAATGTACTTCCCACACGAGGCGAGGGTTGAAAATTACATACATTTGTACACTGACATTATCGAAGTTTCTAAAGAAGGGGAGACTGGGAAAATAGTAATTTTTTTCGCGCATCGTTCTCCTAGCGGAATAAACGTCTGGTAATAGCGAGATCGGAGGTCGGGAATGAATAATTCGCGCTCGGTGAGGATTGTTGCCGGAGCGCGGCGGCACAATTATGGTTAACCGAAATTTCTATATTCAACGACAGCCGGTGAAGTAACAGTCAGGGGTCGCGGGAGACGTTGTTAACTTTAATAGGAAAATTATGGTCGGATTACGCGTGAACTCCTCTCAGCGGCAGATCCGCTTCTGCCACGGGTCCGGCCACTTCCACGTTTCGCACCTAGGTCCCCCGTTGCGCGATACTTTTTATTAAAACGGCAATTCCGCTCGGCGCGCCGCGGAATAAAGTGGATGGCTTCCTTCGTAACGTAGTAAAGAGGTTTATTAGCCCCGTAACTCCTTCAAACTTCCGGCGACCAGCCGGTTTCTCCTCTCTGTCCCTCTCGTAGTCCCGAGGCGTCGCAATTTTCCACCGCGGCGTTTTACGCGCCGCGGGTGGGTTCCTCCGGGCCGCATTGTAATTCGAGTATTATTCGTTTAACCGCGATAAGCCGGTAATTACGAAATTGCCACACCTGTTGTCGCGGCGACGCGACGTGACGTTTCCTCCCGTAGCGCGTCGCGTCGTTCGTAAAATGCGCGGAACGCTGTTGCTTGACCCGAATTCTGGATCTTTTATCGGACCGAGGTCGTAGCTTGGTCTACTTGGACGCTTTAGTTTCGAGGAGTTTCTTCGTTCAGAGTTCTCCGAAGTCGAACCCCGTTGCTTGTCCCCATCCAACAGACGCTGACAACACGGTTTATTCTGCTCGCGAACCAACTCGCCTGATGGAACGCGTTTATTGTTCTGGGACCAGACTTCTTCGGTCGGCTTAGTTGGATTAGGTCGACGACGACGCTCGTGATTTGCAAGATGTGAAACTCTGTGTGAAAACGATTGTTTCTAGTTGAAATCTACTACTTTGTCTCTCGACTGTTAACGACCTGAACGAACAAATAGCACCGACATACGATATATCTCAATTGTTACGATTCCAGTAAAAATCGGCGAGCACGATCCATTTCATTGCATCCGGTCAACAATGTGTTAACCGCGTCATATGCCGGGTCTGACTCGTCGTCACGTTCAGCAGCCAAATTGGATTGTGACGGACCAGAGTGGTCATGCGATTTTTGAAGCTATCTACAACGTTCATTCTGACATGAATTTTTTATAAAATTATATTCTGCTTCATGTTTCTCTACGGATCTCTGTGGATCTATGGATGTGTGATGTTGAGGAGCTAGTTTCACTTCGCGTTGCTCCGGTGTGCTGAAAACAGTGCAGCAGTCAGTTCTTTTTCGAAACGACGAAGGTCCGCAGGATGGAAACGTTCTCGGCGAGAAACCTCCCACGCCTTTCATCCGCGACGTAATACGATTTCCCTTTACCCGGGGCATTTTTCACGTCCCGTTTAAACGAATACCTCTGAATTGCGTCGTTCCCGTGAGCCACTTAACGTAGCGGTCGCCGTTCCGTCGACTCTCCGTTAGCAGCGTAATCAAGAAGAAGCGTAACCGTCTGCTCGAACAATTTTGCGTGACCGACGCGAGCCTACAATCGACGCGCGACGGGCCGACAACCTTCGGGGAAAAAACGCAGCTGCGCCAGAAAAAATAACGAAACAGAACTGGTGAAAAAAGAAGAGGGAGGAAACGAAGCAGCGCGGTGAAAAAAAATGGAAATAATTCCGAGACGAGAGCCACTCGTATATTAGCCTCGCAATATCCGGCGAGTTTTCTTAATCTGGACTTTATCTTAGCCGCGTCCCGTCTGCGAATTAAACCCTGCTCCCTGCGCTTCCTTTTTCTGCTCCTCTAAACCTGTGTTGCCCCGCCAGCCGGAAGAGGATTAATCTGACAGAGAACGCGATATATTTCCTGTTGGTAGACTTAATCGGGGAACGGCCGAGGGTGAATTATAAGGGCCACGGGTTAAGTAGTGTTTTCGGAGATATTTGACCCGCGACAAGCCTCCGGAATTCTTATTCATGTAAATCACTACTGGATAAAATAGCGAATTCCTTGGCCTTCGTGGACGAAACGTTTCTCGGTCTTGTTTTTCAAACATTTAATATTAATTTTGATACTCGTATAATGTGAATATTTGAGGGTGTGTTGCGAAGTGTTGCGAAAGCCACCGGGAATATCAAGTGAAGGCGCCCGTTTAATTCCAGTTGAAGGATTCGATCGAAGTGTTTTCAATGCTTAAACGTTGGAGAAGTCATCCATCCGTCCGTAATTATTTCTGGCTGATACTCCATTAACGAAACCACTGGCAACAGAAGCTACTTCGCCGGTTCCGTGCGGTGTAAAACGCGGAAAAGTCACGCGATGGGAATGTACGAACAACGCCGAGACGAGTTGAATCGAATCGGTAGTTAACAGGTTCGACGCGTTCGTTGGATAATTTATGCGATTGCGTGTGCTCGGCGTTACCGATTCGCCGACTCCGATACAACCGATGCAACCAAGAAATTTATACGATCCACAAATAAACAATCCCCAGAAAACGATCTCAACCTGCTAAAAGTTGGTAGTGTTTCTGGTTTTTTAAAATGAGTCCGTAAAATTTCTGAATATTTCATTGATCATGCTTCAACTTTTTTTATTAGAATAGGATAGAATAGGCCTTAGCTTTCGCACTTTAAGTGCAAGTACCAAGCAATTGACTATATTTCTATGAGGTTAATAGAACGTAAAAATCTTAACAAATTGCTATATATATATAGGTATATAAATTATACTTCAGTTAAATATGTAAATTGAAATGTTCCTGGGTAATTTTCATTCATTAGAGAGCGTATAATTAACTTCCTCGCTGTCACACACGCGACACAGCCACGATTCTGTATTTTACATACAATTTAATATTATATTTGATACAAGAGAAACACATTAATTTTATGCATGCCTCAAAACTTGTCGTGCAGAGTAGGATTTTTGATTCTATTAATGTGGAAAAGGCTGGTAACAGAGATTAATTGGAGATATTAAATGTATCTCGCTTATTCGAGAAAAATATGAAACCTAAACTACAATCCTCCAAACGAAGTGTAATAATTGATTAAATTCTCCTCTTGGTTCCCTATAAAATTTCATATTTTTCTGATCGGCTCCATGTCCAATTTCACAGAAAATTTTAAACATTTCTTTTCCTTATTATTACGGCTAGGAGAATATGACTATCGAACGGTTTATCGATGTTGAATAAATTGTCGGAGTTGCAAGGGTTTGAATGTTTCAAATGCCCGACGCAGGGTGCAGAGAACTTTAAACGCGTTTTTCTCGAAACTAAGTTTTCCAACATTGTTCGACGGTTTTCTTGGAAACTAGTGGACCGATTGCTCTTCCTTTTATAATGCACATTCGGAACATCTGTCGCTATCGTCCCTACCAGAATCAAATCGATATTTTCAGAACATGGAGTTTTTTTCTAGCTACAACTTACGGAAACCACGAAGGGAAGTACTTCTGACTTCGGCTACCTGCTACTTTCAAATGGAACTTTTCAAAATGATCGTGACACGGATAGCACAGTGGCAGTCATTAGAGATGTAGGTCATCAGAGGAATATTTAATGGTGTAAGTACATTTAAGAGAAATTATAAATTGTAAGGGAAGCAGCGCAGAATTCTGTAATATTTGAATGAAACTCAAGAAACGTGTTTTATTCAACAAGCCATTGAAATCCTTGTTGACGCTCGCGTGAAGAGCACAAACGTTTGAAAAGCGTCGAGATCGAGAAATTGAAAGTGCACGCAAAGCAGAGATGAGTGCATTTTTGCAATCGGCGTAGAACGACGGGGTCTCTCGTCAAATTGTTAGCCTTGTTATGGTGTCCCATGGAAACGGCCATTCCCGTCTCTTGCATCCCCATTATCCCGCTTGCTCGAACAAATTTTCCACCGGGAAAAACTTGCCCGTATTTTCTCTCTCCCCCTCTCCCCCCCCCTTTCTCTCTCTCCCTACCTACCCCTTTTTCACGCACTCACGCATCGACTTGTTGCCGTAAGGTGTATCCGGAATAATTTCCTACGAGGAGAGTTTTCAATAATTCATGGTTCGCCTCCGTGCCCGGAGGTGTCCGATTACCATCACTGGAGTGTGTACTTGGGTACTTGCCGATGGTTTACGGTTTAATAATAATTTGCAATGGAGGCAAGTTCGGCCAATGAGAATCAAAAGGAATCGAAGGGAAGTTTCCGGGGCTGCATAGGATCCCAGAAGAGGATCTAATGATCCGAGAAGAAGGAATTTCGACCCTACGTCTCGTGAATTCTATTATCACTTTAGAATTATTACCACCGGGTGGCAGGAGGATTTAAGGGCTCTACAAACGGCTGGAACAAGCGGAGCATATCTTCATATTTAACCCTGACGCGATTTAATCTTACCCGGCAGCTACCAGGCCGACATAAATTATTTTTAACTTCCGTGTACGTTTCAGACAGCTTTTAACGTTCATTTATTTCTTTCATTGTCACCAATATTAAATGAAAGAGAAATATTTTCGTGTTTTGTGATACACGAAAATATTTTAATATTTTCAGCTATTTTGGAACATTATAGACGGCACAAACGCAGAACTATCCGCAGTGTAGATGAAAGAAACGACGTGTAAATGGGAACGGAGGCAATTCGGAGCGCCGCGCCGTCGGGGCACTTAACAGACCGTGGAAGGAGCGGCAAACCAAATCAGACAGAATCTCGAGAATTAATTTAACACAAGGAAAGTGAGCACGTGGAGCGTTGAGAGGGGTCAAAGGAAAATTGAATCACGTATTGAAAGTCTGAGGGGTTGATCAAAATTCAAGCCCATCCACCGATAGACGAAACCGAACGAAGACGAATTAAAGTAACATGCTCTGATAATTTAAGTAAACATTTCGCGACTACGAATGAAAGACACGTGAGAGAAATATGGACGGGTTCGATGAGAGAGAGAGAGAGAGAGAGAGAGAGGGTGAAGCAAGAACCGAGAGGAGAGCTTGATACTGTTTAAACATAATATCGATCGACCATACGTACGAAATTATAGTCCGCGGTACGCCGGTTCGCTTTACCAGATAAGACCGGGCAAATAACGGTGTAGATAGTATCTGTGCTGCCTTTCTTTTATCAACGGGCATATCAAATCAGTCTATAACTAACCAACCGGACCGACAGGGATGCCTCGAACATGCTCGGACTTATGGCTCACGAAACATTTTCGTGATATTAATTGGAGCTTGATATACAACCGATGGTTTACTGCCGAAATTACTGAGGTGTTCAAAACAATTCGGTAATGCGATCGTTTTCGTGGACGGATGCCTCGCATAAACGAGCAGGTGGGATACCACCGAATGTATACATATAATATAGGCCTACGTACAAAACTTATAAAAAAGAACTTGTAGTATTTTCTCTGCAATTTCAACCAGGTGAAACGTTTTTCAACCTTTGAAACTTCGTATATAAAAAAAAGCGAAAAAAGGCACATACAGGTCGAATTGATAACCTCCACCTTTTCGAAGTCGGTTAAAAAGACTTATCGACTTTTTAAGATTGGTAGATTCTCTGTCTGAAATCGTCGTCACGAGTCTGTCTCGTTGCAAGGCTAGGGGTTAATTTTAGTTGGTTCGCTTTAAAAATTCGTACGAAACTAATCCATAAGAAAGCGTACGAGCGTAGCGGCTCGCTCCAGCATTCCTTCTATTTCTTAATACAATTGGTGTTTCCAGCCAAAACAATCCAGCGAGAATATACGCTGGAGGTAACCGGGAAGATGCACGGAAGGGTGGTAGTAAACGAATTCCCTGCCTCGGTCTGTGTGGAATGAAAGAGCCGGTCGCGGTAGGGGTAGAATGGAGGAGCAAGAATGAGCAAAGGGATAAAGCAGAGGGAGAGAACGGAGAGAGAAACAGAGCGAGAGGGAAATCGAGGCCGACGGATACTGGAGGAAAGAGCGAGGGAGAGACAGATGGAACGGGGAGGGTGTCCAAACGAGTGGTCAAATGTAATTTAAAGAAGGAAGCCTTTCCCGCCGCCCTTCAACCCCACTTCAACCTATCCTCGGGCAACGACCAGAAAAGAAGGCAGAAAGTTCAGACTGGTTTACAATTCAGCCCGCATAAGGCAACTCTTCCGCACCCTTTCTGACTAACCCTCTATCACCTTCCCGAGCTCCCACTCCCGCAAAACCTCTACTATTTGACTTGGTGAAGTTAGGCGTGGTACGCGTTCCTGCACCCTCGAGCACACGCACGCTTTACAACGGCCGCAACGAGCCATCGATCCGCGAATATTACACCCTTGCTTCTTCTCCTCTCCTCTTTTTCTTTTTTTCACTGCTACAACCCCCTCTCCAGCAACGAGGGAGGACTTCCTTCTTTGCGGCCGCGTGATCGATTATCGGGAACCTGTGACATTCGACTCTTTTGATTCGGAGAACTTCTTGCTCTTGGCCCTCCGGGATCCCTCGACTCAACCCCAACCCCTTTACTGCCCGAGGGTGGCGCTGGAGGCAAGTGTACACACTCGAGTATTCACCCTTACCACTACCAACTGCTACCCAATTTTTAGCTTGAGAGCCTCGCAGTCTTTTTTTCTGCAAAGATTGCAGTGTTTTCGTGCGAAATTAATTTTAGACCGCGGAACTTTATGTAACATAAAAAATGATGCGAAAGAGAAATTTTCAAATTATATTTTATAGAATGACAAGTCTTTTAGAGTAGTAGATTCCCAGGATTAGCCAAAGATCGCTATCCATTTCAAATTTGAAAGGTTCAGGAGGCGACAAATAAATTAGTTCGCTTGTTAGTAGTCAAACAGTTAATGATCGCCGGCGGCGCGCTACGCGACCATGAAAAGTAAAAGGAAACAGTATTTCCAGACGGTTTTAAAAAGCTGGAGCACAGCTTGGCGCGACTCGTACTTAACATAATCGCACTGGCGCGGCGCATTACATCTTGCCGCGGAATACAATTTCCTCCGGCTCAGACCATACTCCGCGCGTACGCCATGAATTAAACGATATTCATTACGCGAATAATCGTACCAGCCAACTATTCCGACCAAGTCCCGCAGTTGCGACGCTAAAAGTTAGCCGAATTGCTTCCGGCACCGCGTTATTTCCCCACCGACGCGCTCTGCCACCCTCCTGCGTGCCACCCTTTGCCCTATAGTCTTTGGATCAGTCTTGTGTTTCATGCTTTTTTGAGGGATATCCATTTTTACTTCTTGCAATCGAAAGATTTTACCGATTTTGAATGAACAGTTCAATATCCACGAAAATCCTCGTCGAAGGCAAACTTTCTGTTTATCTCTAATCCCCTCAAATCAAGTTATAAATCTATGCATCCTTCTAGACGTCATCCTAAATTCATACTATACACTCACTCCCAAAAAAAATGAAACGTCAGCAGTAACAAAGGGCTCGATTCGGGGCAACATGGACAAATTGTTGTCTCTCTGCCAGCTCTAGATAACCAACCCCCGTAGGGTCACCGAATTTTCTCCCTAGATCCGATCATCCCCTAATCTCTGGTAGCGTCCACAGGGGAGAGTTAGCTTCGTGCGGGGTGTTCGTACGATTTGACTCGGCCCTGGTGTGAGTGGTCGAAAAAAAACCGAAGGAGAAAACATTCGGAAGAGGAGAAAGGGTGCGCGGGTGGATCAGGGGTTGGAAGAGCCCTCGAGTAAACAAAGGAGGAAATGGAGTAAATAAAAAGCAACCGCGGAGGAGGTTGAGATTTGGTTGTGTGTCTCTCCACACACAGTCTTGACACATTAAGAAAAGCAAACTGTGTGTGGTGTGGTAGGAGGCAATACACATCCGCGGGTGCACGTACGCGCATGCACACAGAGAGGCCGACATAAACTTCCACCCCCGTCTTCTCGAGGAGGATAGAACAAGGGGCGAAAGAAGGGGCTGAGAAGCGGCTAAGAAAAGAAGAAGAGCCGAGCTTTAGAAACGGGGGAAACAGCTCGAAGGAATGGCAACGATAGCCCGGGGAAGGGGAAATATGGCTGTGAACGGTGGGTTGTCGGGGGTGAAGAGACGCGACGCCAGAGGTTTGGTCAAGGGACGGGGCGGAAACTTGCGGAAAAGTAATCCGAACCGCGAGCTTTATAGTTTTGTTTATTCCCTCGCATACAATTACGCTGATGACGCGGAGTAAACCCGGTTCAGACCTTTTATCCCCCCTAGTCCCTTCGGCCCTCCGCGATTCCCTTAGATCCTCGCACCCTTGCAAACCTTTCACCAACCACTTTCTACGCTTGACGGTGATCGAGGAATTTCGCGTCGGTCCGCGAAAAAGGCTACTTCTGTATGATTTAACTTCTCGTTACGAAATTTCTACGATAAAAATTTCAATAGAAAATCAAGAGAAAACCGATTTTCAAATGCAAATTAATATTGCAGAAATATCTATGTTCGTTGGTAAGCGAATCTCTTGAGAACGGCTGGAATTATTTGGCTAACTTTTTTTTTTAAATGTTCGAAAGAAAAATTGGAAAAGTTGCCCGGAAAAATGGAAAATGGAAAAAAATGAAAGTGCTTTTTTTCTACGGGACTTTTGTATGAACTCAAGACCATAATTCACGATTCGAACGATGGATATGCGTAATTCTTTTATTGTTTTATTCGTTATATTCACAAATTTATGATAAATATGAATGTTTTATCTATATTAACTGTACAACGAGAGTCATGACGATTAGGAATCGACTTACGGCCGAAGGAGGGAGCAAACGCGTGAAAGTGCACTTGGAAAATGCACCTCCAGTGGTGGAGCTCAAGGTAGACAAACGCGGCCCGTTAGTCGAGGAAATCCTGAATGTTTGAACGATCACCGGTAATCGTGGCCAAACACCATTCCACGCGGCAAACTATTTCTAGAATAGTTGGCCGTGATACCTCTCGTTCCCCAGGAGCTACGCCGCGCCGTTACCAGAGAATCAGATCTGTTGTTTATTATGCTCCGGTTCCGTTCACGTTAGGTATCGAGGTTGATAGTTGAAACAACGGGGCTGGATCCGAGTCCCCGCCGGATCACAATGCGCAAAGTTTCAGAGGTCAAGCCGCAGTCACAAGTGGCCTTGTCCAAATGTGTTCGCTGGGATGCACAGTCGCTATCGTGTTCACAAGCGAAATTCACGATTATGCTTGTCTTGCTCCAACACGAACATATTATACGCGTCTACCTAGCCCCAGACATTCTATTTATTCGGCTCCGTGATGTTTCGATTTAATTCCGAAATACTACCATTACTCTCTTCTGATGTCTCCATAAACACTGCAAACACCAATTCTCCAACTAAGGATTAAGTCATACAATAAATATTTTTGTGAATGAAACGCTCAATTTTTACCGATAATATTTCTAGGTTTAATAAAAATGTCGAGACGTTTGAATTACATTCGAGCTCTTTCCAAGATTCTCGCACTCTTCATAAATCTGACAATACATAGTCTAAATCCTGGGAGAACATTAGACATAGACTGCACATTAAGCAAAGCTCCAGTAATTTGAAAGTCGCTCAGACGAGTAATACCAGAGACGATATGATTAACACCGCCGTGGAATATTGCTACTAGGATGCATTTCTGAATTTTAATTACGTAATGCGAAGAGCTAACCGTTCACGGATAGTTGCGTAAACGCTACGAAAAACCTCTCCGTGACCCAGAAACTTCAAAAACGCGGCTGCGAGAGATTCCTATACTTAGCGAAAGTTATACAAGGCACTAAACTTAGATGATTCATTTGCATGAAGTAGCGGATCTACATTTATGGCTGAACGTAACTTTCCGGCTCGAGCAACGAAACGTATGCATGAAAATTTCAGAATTGTACGAAACTCAAATAAAGTTTGCGAGCGTCGAACAGCTGTAGGACCTTCGACGCTTAACTAGATGACTACAAACAGCCGAACAATAAAGATCACACATTCGGCTTCCTCTGGATTTCAGGGTGAATAATATAGAATTTAAATGGAAGGAATAGCAATGGAATGGTTTATGCACACCATTTGAACGACGATGTAATGCCGAGACACAGTTAATGTTAAGCAGCCGTTCCGGTCGGTATTTATTTAGACCGATTGCAATGATGCGAAACGTCCCATCGGCTGTCGCGAGGGTCACGAAGGAAGTTCCAATAAAATTTACATCGACGTCGGTGTTTGTCGATACGAAGTTCCCCATGAAAAGCCAACTTTTCCATGTTCGGAGGTAGGGCGATCATGAAATTTTAATCGTGCCGCGCTTTCTTCGTCGGAGAAGCAATCACGTGGAGAATATCGGAGGGCGTTGTAAAATGTTTTCCGCCAATATACTGCTCTGCTGTGACAACGTTCTCGTGAGAGACGAGAACGCTGTAAATAAATCTCGCTTCGTTGTGAACGGAGTTTAATATTTATGCAGGTTCGATTTTGTTCACGCTCGCTGCCGGCGCAACTATTGTGAAAGTTTAGATAAAATTGGCCAAGCGTTCTCTTGCTGTTTATTGGCTTGTTATTATTACACCGCTTCGATAATTATGATTGCATTATAATATCTTCCAGTTTATTCATCTCTGAAGTATGTTCACATTTCAAGTGAAGTATTATATTCAGTGTAAATTAATTAAGAACGGCATGGACGGAAATTTATTTTTTAATTACTAGCGTTCTTCGGTATTGTGAGCTTTTTATAAAATATTTTTCCATATTTGTTTAACAAAATTTGTCAGACACATCACGAAGTTTCTAAGCATTTCTGAACTTTCCGTGCTTCGGTATTAATCGGGAAAATGTTGCAAAGAAAAAGAGCAGCAGGATATATTTATCGTTACGACAATGGCAGCGAAGTGTTGAGAAACTTCTAAATTAAAAAAATTCGTGACAAGCGAAGTCTGAGATAGAATTTTTCTTCATATTATCTGACGAAGAGTGTAACCTCGTGATTAATCCTCTAACACGTCTGATCGTATTACTGCCATGCATACGCTACAGTATGAAATTAAAAAAAAGTGAATTTATGAATTTAGTCATAAATGGACTGAAACTGATTAAAAGATTGCCTCAAATATATCTGATTACATTATTCCTAATACGAGTGTCGATTTTAATGGCTCCAAAACGAGAATGTCAAATTCATCCTGACAGTACAGTGTCTGGATACGATGATGGTTATATTGATGACAGGTGAGGAAAAGCTTGTTGGATTTGTCAACGCGCGGTCGTCGCAGAACGACAGCGAAAGCATTAAAATTCAATTACAGCCGGCTATATACTCGCCAGTTTTCTACCATAAATATTTCGCGAAACGGCGAGAACAAATCCGAAACTCGTCACCTGCCGCGACTAATGCAATTTGAAATGGACAGAGGTTTTTATGCTGATTCGTCGGAGTGATCTACGAGAGACATTTGTCCCGCGGCTGCGCGTCCGTCGGGAAATTAGAGCGATTTAAGAGTGGAAAAGCCTGCTGATAATATTCAACCGCGATATAGAGGTAAAGAGGTCACTGGTTCTGGTGACATTAACATCGCTCGTTATTTATTGACTTCAGCCGGCGTGGTTTTGTTCGACCACTTCATAAATCTTGTCGTACTCCCGCGTCAACTTTCCTTAAAGAAGGTGTACACCTCTCATAAAAAATTGGTAATAATTAATAACGGTCTCGTTACTTATTGGAGGAACTTTGATAAGCCATTACTGCATTTTCTGAAAGTTTGCAGCTTTCTGGGAATAACTGTTCTTTTCTTCCTGGTCAGTTTTTGACTCTTCAGGGTGAAATAACCCCGTAGAATTTCACACGTGTTTTGAATAGTATGAAAAGTGCGATGAAACGTGCTCTCAATCTTCCCGGGTCCAAACAATCCCGCAAATTGATATTGGCTTTGCATCGTGGACATCCTCGAAATCCGAGCCACCATTCGTCAAAACGAAATCATCGTGTGTCTGGTCTGCGACCACGAGTTCATTATACAGCTGTAATTAGGGCGACGCCCAGAAAGCACTTGTCGTCGAGAGGGTGAGAGGCACGCTGGGGACGCGATATTAGTTCATTTTCGTGTCCTAATGTCACCGCACCAGCACGTGTTTATGGGTGGGGGTATATTTACGGGTGTACACTACACACCACTCCGCCTGATCCTCGTTTTCTCCCAAACCCGACTCAGTGGCGTAGAACCTACCCGCCGAAATATCCTTTCGAAACGTTCAATCCGATTCAACGGAGATAATCAAACGAGCTAACGCCATCTACCCTTAACACTAAACCTACCGACCATACAAAAGTCACTGATTTGTATAGTATTATATAAATAACGAGATTCAATTTATTTATATTTAGTGCTATTTTTACTATAATATATACTGGTGTCAAAAAATATATTCAACAAATTCCCATGAAAACACCTTTACAATTTCAATGATTGTCAAATGAAAAATCTAAAATGGCTCGTTTGAGCCCGCATGGTAGGTTTAGTGTTAAAATCGATTCACAGCTATTCTAAATGTTTATCAAGATATTACTGAATTATTATTATTTGTTTGGAATTAATTTCAAGAATTGCTCAGGTCGTAGGAACACTACGCCAATGTTCCACCCTCATACACGGAAACCGAGCTCAAACATATGGACGATTATTTTCGCGCGGCAGACATCACACTCGTAGGTCACCCCGAAATTATCCACAAAATAATACAAGCGGCGCGTAATTCTAACGTCGTGTAATTTAATCGCGGAAACTTGCCTCAATTTATGGATTAAATGAAAACCACGGGAAATCAGTGACAAACGGCTTTGATTCCGGTTGTTCCCTGCGCGCGAGAAAAATTATGATTCGCCCTGGGATTACAGATATTTATAGAAAAACAGTATTTAAAGCCATCATTGCACCATTCTGCGGTGGTCGGTACAGTGGAATCTGATCGTACGATTGTGTGCATTGAAGCACTCTGATCTTTTCTGTGCGCGATCGTAAATTTCTACTCGTTGAACAACTATAATACGTTTTATACGAGCATAATATACACGTACTCCTGCAGCAGAATATAACCATGATTTTTAATCCTGACTAAACGAAAATTGTTCCTCTCAGAACTTATTCAGATTTATGAACATCCACAATTAATAAGAGAAGAAGTAAAATAGTAATTGCGTGGCATTTAAAAAAAAATTGTAGAGGTGTCCGAAAACCAGAAATCATACCTTGTCGCTTGAAGAAGAAGAATTTTGAAACGATTGCTAGTTTGAATGCATTGGGGTCGCGAGAAGGAACAGCTGCCGACAATAATTCATGGTGTAACCATGACTTAATCAGAGACGGCTCCACTTTGCATTAAGAAGCAAGTCTTAGACAAAGGAAATCACTCGCTGATTCCCTTCGTTATGTACCACTCAAAGTTTCTGTAACAAGTCCGGACACAGTGAGAACTTCATGCCGCGACGACAAACTAAGGCGTGCAACTGTTTGAAAACTAATATCGAGCGAAAATTACTGTATAGACAGCGAGAGTAATAATATTTGTCCACGTTAATACCGCAAGAATATTTTCGTGCAATCGACGGGTACTTCTTTGACAAACGAATTACCCTTCGACAAACTATACATCCACACCTCGACCTCGTTCTAACATTTAATTTACTAAAACGATAGTCACAAAAGAATGTGTATTTTGCTTGTCTTTTCTAATGAAAGTAGAACATTTTTATTCTACATGAAGTAAGACCCGCAGTCTATTGTCATTGAGATTAGAGTGACAGGCACAACGAGCCAAATGCGACACAATCGCATTGTGTCAATTAACAGTATTAACAATTGTCACTTTCAAATTGAAAACAAGCTGAAACCTACATGTTCATTCGACGAAAGGTACACCTTTGTGTACCGATTCGATTCCAATCAAGATATATCTGTACGTAAAGGAATTCAGCTAGCAGGAGTTCGAGCCGCGGTAGAACGTCGCCGAAGTTGTCGTTAAACGACCGACGAAGTAATCTGTTTGCAGACTGTGTCATACCAGAAGTGAAGCCTTCAAGTGACAAGCATCCAGGCTTGAAAACTTCGAGCCCACATCATGGCAAACTCTGCCGTTGCTCAATCGTGAACTGTTGCTGCACACCCGATCAACAACTTTCCTACAAATCGCATCATTTTTCTATCAAACCATACACCGTCCATCATTTCATCATTTCCATTGAAGTACCATAATTTCCTCCAGAAAATACAATCAAAACTCTAATAGTTTGAAGAACATGTTTTTTTCCATTAACATTTTTGATGGTACCTCCTTCTCTCGATTTTCCAAAATGTATGTTCGCAGTTAAATAACGGACTATCGAAGTTTTAAGTATGTTCCATCCGCCCCGAATGAAATTTCAGACAACTGGTTGCGAATTTGGATGCTATCGCGACGGGAATTCGAAGAATAAACGTTGCAGTAACTGCACGGACCGGAATTGCGCAGCTTTCGTCAAACTGAAACGTAACTGAGGATCGAGTAGCGCGACTAACATAAGCTGCTTAGAATTTACGAGTTAGGTAGCGAGCGTAGCGTTTCTCTCTCTCTCTCTCTCACTTCCGGTCCCCGTCTCATTCACCGGCATCGTGAACTTTACTTCGCGACTACGACCGCCCGCGCTCGTCTCATGAATTTCCATCCCATTAAGAATCGCGCGGTAGATTATCATTTGAATAGTAATCGAAGAAAGGAGCTGCAATGAATATTAAGCGTAAAAAGTTTCGCGACGGAATCCCGTCCGAATGGATTTCCACGGGAACCGGAGATCAGCGTTTAGAAAAATTAGGATCCCGAGCAGTTATTGCAGTTTTATGCTGGCTCTCGACTTCGTTGTCACGGATCTCTGTGCGTTTATAGCCGAGGATAATGTTTGAAATCCTCGACTACTGCTACTTCAAAATTTGTACTCGTAGTCCTACATTATTATACTATTTGAAAGTTTTATTATCATTTTTAGTGCTAGCCTTAATGCCAATATGAAACTTGATTATTGGCACCTCGAAATTCCCTTTAATACTACTTCTTCTTTTATTCATAAAAACACTCTGTACTTCTTTGTGTATTATTGACAACCTGCTGTAAAACTTACGAATATTGTAATAACTGTATCTGTATCGTAATACATATTAAGTTTATCTTTTTACAAAAGTTAAACATCGTTCGATGTTTGTATTGGTTCAATTGGAAAGCATTTCGTGGCAATTGATCCTCGGAATGTAGAGAATGTGTAAAGGTAAACATATCCTATTCATAATACCGATTACAGTTGTTCCGGTTTCGCTTGTGCATCGGTCGGCCATAATCCTGATGTTCTCGAATCACAGCTGTAAAATACAATGTACTAGAGTACCGTGATTGACGGGGACAAAGTGGATAACGTCGTTCACGTTACCAACAATTCGATTTATCTGTAAGACCAACGATAAGGGTATCCGATACCAGTCGTGACATCAATGCGTAGTTCGTTGCTATACGGTATCCGTTGCATTCGATTCCGTATCGATTGGTCAGGTTCTAGCTTTTCGTTTGTTGAATACTGATATTGTTCACCGTACTCTCTTAGGACATATTTCCTCCTATAAATTTGATTCGCTGCATAGTCGCATTTTTTAAAACGACATTAAATCTCGTATCGATACTCGATCATTAATTTTCTAAAATCACCGAAGAAAGGAAAAGTTCTTTTAACGTAAATTTCCGTTTCGTCTGGAAAAGCGTTAAAGATGTACAAGAAGTTGCTACAAAATGGAATGTATATTCGCCAGAAAAATGATGAGTCTTCCATTATCTGCAGGAAACATCGTCCCAAGAAAGAGAGGACAAATTCGTTGCAATTATTCCCATCGGCGAGGATTAAGTGCGAATTGTTCGAGAAACGGGAGCTGATCCGCCATTATAAATGAAACTGCTCGCAGGTGGTTCTTTCAAGCCTACGGCGCGGAAGAGAGACCCCGGCTAAAATGGATTACATATTGCTGTCCCAGCTTGCAACGGACAGCACACACTTGACCCAGGTCGTCCGAATAAATCGAATCTCTTCCCCCAACCTAAACGGAATTATACTCTCGAATCCGGTGATCTACGAAAATTAAAGAAGACTTTATCCGGTGGCCTGCAGCGCCACGAAAATTTCATTCCTCTCGTCCGCGATCGAACGGAAGAAGAACTCTCTCTCTTTCTCCGCGGCGATAAACGTCCCGGAGAAAATTTTATCGGTTGCCATTCTTTTCGTAATACCTGGACAAGCTGTATCGCATTACATTGTGGATTCCCTATCCCGAAAAATTTCGTCCATCCTCTCCGACTATTTTTTGGAAATTCTGAAGAAGAATGAGCTACCCCCTACGATTCCACATTTTACTCCTGTTTCTGCGTTTTCGGAAATGTAATCGTTCCATTTTTATTCGCGTTGCCATCTCAAAGACTTTACTCGTCTTTTATTAACAACCGTAAAACATGATACCCTTTCTAGAAATATGTACAACAACATAAGTATTATATATTTAATGTACACTGAAAAACGAATTTAAATGAACTTAATCAAATAAAGAAGAAAAAATTCTAATAACGGTATATAACAGAAATGCAGGAAAATTCTGAAAATATCGCTGCATCTTCTACTAAAGTACCCAACATTATGTTTAAAAAACGTTTTATAATATTCTGTTTTTCGGGGACGCCCGCGGGATGCAATTAACTATAACTTCCGACTATCAGTATTTTCTAAACAGGATCGCATACACTCCGATAAAATCTCGCGACAACAATAATACTGAAACGCTATAATTGTTTTTCCCACGGCGTATTCCCGTCGGTTTAACGTTTCTCCTTGCTTTTTTTTACGCCGAACACTCGCGTTCTTATCGTGCGAACTCCAAAAATTTGGACACGCCGCTCGCATTCGGAACCTAGCTAATGCGAGAAGCCATTGAAAATTTCAATCACGTGCTCGTCTTATGCGTTCCCGGGACTACGTACTACTTGCAGCTACGGCTGCGGCAATACCAATTGCCCGTAATGCTGGCCGTCTGAAATCCGAACAACGCTGAGATTCAAACTAAATGCAGCTTCTAAACATTCTGCCGCGCGAAAGCGAACGGAAACCTTTGCACAATTCTAATCGAAAACTTCCGTTCGTTGGAACGGGCTTCTTAACGATCTTCGTTGATTTTGCGTTGTGTTGCTACAGGAGATTGCTTCGCAAAGATTATTTTATTCGCGAGGATTGCGTTGCAATTCTGGAGCCTATTTTCGTTGCATTCGAATCACTGTTTCCATATAGATATTGATTTCTTTCTGGATTACATTTAGCGAGTTGAAAATAACAGTATTTCTAGTTTCTTCAAGTAGTTTTATTGTTTTGCATTTGATGAGAACAAGATACGTAACAAGCATCTGTGGAACATAGTTCGAACCTAATTGTCTAGCGACATTCAGGGAACAGTTCGCAGGATTTCACGGGTCTTGAAAGCCATGAAACCCGTCACCATTCCGAGCATGGTTCGTCGAATTCCGTCGAGTGCCTTCTCGATTCCTTGGGCATCGGTCCCCATGAAAATCGATTTCCGGTTTGGTGGTAATACGGAGAACGTAGCCACGACTGCTTAAGCCGTGTTAGGTCAAGAGAGGAGAGCCAGAGGGTAGGAAAAGTGGAAGACCAGCGCGGTGTAGCACAGAGTGATGTACACGTACACACGTACAGGGTGTTCTACAGAGAGAAAGTGGTATGGGAGAGGGCGGGAACGGCTGTGTGTGGTTAAAGTGGATTACATATTGCTGTCCCGGCTTGCCGCGTGTTGTACACTTGGCCCTGGCTAGCCTTCCAGGTAAATCGAATCACCGCTAACCCGAACGAAGTTAGCTCCGTCCTCTCAAGCAATCTCTGCCGCACGCATCCCGCACGCGGTCGCGAAGGAACGCTGCGTTTCCACTTACGACGAGCAAAACAACCACAATTCCAGCTGATTCCACTGCTCTGAGAATCCATACTGCTTCAACGCGCTGTCTTTTCACGCGAGAACTCGTTCCTTGTTCGCTCTTGGCTACCAAAAGTTCGTTTATAGGTTGGCAAGAAAGTAATTTCGATATTTTAAAGTGAAATAGAGCCCAAGTTTTTTATTCAAGCACTGAATTTTAGCGAATAAGATAGTTTCCCTTTTGTTCGATGATCCTTTGCCAAAAAGAATAAATAAGAAAATATTTGATTGATTAAAGTTCGTCGATGGAATAAAGATATTCGTTTTTTCTTACCTTAAAATACCGAAATTACTTTCTTGCCAACATTGCCAACCGAATATCATGTCGAGTAGGTTTACAATACTCATGCTGTATGAACCCGTCTAGTTTACAAGAAGACTAATAAAATCGAGTGGCGAAGCCTGCTTAGTTAGATCAGGATGAGTGAGTGCGGGTTCCGAGGCTAATTTTACAACACCAGCAATATCTCTTCTGGCAAGTGTGCTGCCAGAAATGGCTGTACGCTGGTTCCAGCAAGTACACCGGTGCTACTAACTCCTCGAATCCATATCTCGGCTGTTAACCTTTCGCGGAGCCCTGTGTGGAACGACACCCTTTCCCTTCCCTTAGCGCGTTCGATTTTTATGACAGGGATACGACGCAATGTAGGTGGAACCGTTTACCTTCGATTCGAACTGTGCAGTTTTCCCGGGAACGCCAGGGAGTGTGCCGAAGAAATAGAGGTAGAAGTGTTTGTTGCCGGGTTCGGGGCTCGAGGCTGTTACTCGCGAAACGGCTTGGATGAGGAATGGAAATCAGCGGATTTCTATTTTCATGGCTTATTTTCCCGGGGGCCGGGGACCAAACCTGTTTGATCTCTTTGGAGAACTCTTTGCGTTAGAAATGAAACGAATACGTAGAACTGGGCTTTCCTAACACTTCTGACTGGCAATGTTCTGTTAGAATATCTGTCTCGATATGTCTATTGCTGAAAAACTATCGTTGAGTTTACAATCGTTGTATCTTGAAAATACGTATTTCGACCAATTCGGATCTGATTTTAGCGGCTTCATCGGGTGATCTATCCGCCGCGCGAGACAATAAATTCGATCGAAACAACTGCTCCCCTGTTAATAAACACGGCCGCGAGAAAGGATCGGCGCATCACGAATGTTAATTAACCAGCCGGAGGGTGAGCCGGTAGGTGGATGCTGGGCGATTAGGCTCTTTTACGGTCAGGCACTTCCCGTTCGCTTCACGGGAACAGATGGTGCCCTTAACTCGGCTCGTTTACGTGCCCCCCCAATTGCTCCCTTATCTTAATTGTTTAAAGTAAATTCGCCGGGGCTGGATGTTACACTGTCCGGCCGCGCCTCGTAATTGCTGCCAGCCCCCGCAGACGACGGTTTTCCCGTTTTATGCAGTGGCCAGTCTTCTCCTCGACTGTCTCTCGACGACGACTTTTTTACCGAGTTAGTGAATCGTTGCCGCTCGAACTCCTCGTCGTCCACCCTTCTTATCCATCCGGCCGGCGGCGCGGCGTATTAATGGATCTCTTAAATTCATTACGCACGCTGGAAGAAATTTCCGACGCTCGGAATTTTTTTTTCTCCGACTCCCCTCTTCCATTGTGCAGGGGTGGGACCCGCGGCGCAGTCCACTTCGTCGCGTTTTAAGAAAGTTCGGACGGCTGTCCTCGACAGTATCGGGAAACGGATAAACGTTTTTTAATTCGATTCGTCGATTGTCCGATTCACTCGATACCGAGTTATCTCGGCGAAACAATTTTCCTCGCAGCGAAGAACTTCCACGGTTAAAGCGTCCCTCGTAGGATGATCATTATTTTAAAGCTCGTCATTTTCTATCTCTAATTGCACGAGTGGATTTGAAAATTATGTCCGCCGACAAAATATATGAACCTCGATTTATATAATGGTGAAATTTTATACCTAAATTGCAACAAACTGGAGCGAAGGAGATGGCAATTGTGGGTGATTTTGTTTTCACTTGGAGACCGGTTAATTAGCATTCGTGACGCGCTGGTACCCTTCTGTGGTCATGTTTATTAACGCGATAAAGGGGTTGCAATGCACACCCCCGTCTAGCTCGACCGCAGAAGAAGTAACGCAATGTTTGCCGATGCACCGTGGTAATCGAGAACGCGATAATCCCTAAATACAGGGCCTGCCAGTGGCCGTTTTAGTCGTCGGGTTCTCGCGAACCAGGAAGGCGCTAATTGGAAGGTCACCGCGTGTGGCAATCGGTGGTTTCGATGCACCGACACGCAGACAGTCTTCTCTCCGACGATTAAATGCGATATCAAAGAGAATCGAGTCCTTTCGAAAAAGAAACCATCACCCTTCGAACCTCTCGATTTGTTTTGGCATCGTTGAGGTCGTTTGTCAAGGTGAAGGGCAAGCAAATTATAATTTGCATAGTTAAGAAAACAATATTCCCACTTAGTATAAAGTTTTACTGCTAGGGGGTATTTATAATTCATAGTACTCCGAATTATAATCCGAATATAATTTATAGTACTCCAAAAAGCTCGAAGTACGAAATCATGCTCGAGAGAGTGCAGTATAAACTCAGGTTTTGCTCGTATAAGCTACACAATCCAATGTCTTTTCTTGATCATGATTACTCCGCAATAATAATTACAATGAACCTAGAACCATTATCTGCTCGGAGAACAGTATCCGATCAGAGCTTTATTTTTAATTTAATTAACAATCATATTGATTGTTCCTCTCTACTGGCGCAAATCAATTTGTATGTACCAGAACATGAACTGAGAACAAGAGCGGGCTTTCAAACACCTAAAGCGAAATCTACTTATGGATTAATTAATCCAATGAATCGCATTATCTCAAAATCATGCACTATATATAATCGTATTGATTTTTTCAGTGATTTTTTACAAAATTTTAAAATGCAACTACGCAGGATTATATGGTAATACTATATCGATTGTACCATTATTAAGTTTTTCTTTTGTGCATGTCCGTTCTTTGTTATTACACGAGCAGTATTGTATCTTTCTCTTTCTTTTTTCGTTTCTTTGATATTGTAAACACTTATGTAAAAGGGCTTCAGTCCGTCTATAATAAATAATAATAATAATAATTGTTCTAGTGTGGTTTTCTGACACAATAATTTCTGTTTCGACAACAATTTCCAAGGAAAAATGATCCCCGCTTTCAACGCCTGTTTATGGTAAGCGACGCCAGCATTTCGTCAACCATATCTTAACCGTGCTCGTCTCCGCTTTATCACTATGTCTGAGCTATCGTGACAGCCAGGTCGACTATTTGCGGATGACAGACCCCGTTCCAACGAGGAACGCTAATGTTTGTACTCTACGCGATCGGTTACTCGAGTGCATTAAATCCAATAATCCCGAGCAGAGCGACGATCGTTCTCCTAGTACATCTTAACGCGATAGGTATCCGGTACGTGTATACTCTGAAAATTTAGTAAAATAAATAAAAAAGGAATTTTAAGTGGTATAAGGAAAAAGAATAAAGAACGTTGATCCTAAAAAACTTCTTGATTCTTAGTATTATGTCCATTGTATTTTTTATTTGATTCTGTTGTGCCACTGTCACGCTATTTTTGCAAGTTTACCGTCAGATGAGCACACAAATGAAGTCTAGTCTCTGATCCCAAACAAAGTCGAAGTAATCCCCTGTTCAGTTTGACACGGCGAAGCAGTGGTCTTCAACTTCATAGTTGTTTGCGTTTCATTACAAACAACGTTGCCAGATCGGGCGTCGGTCGATAAACATAATTCCATGACGCGAAAGTCAGCGACAATCGGAATCCCCGTGATTATTTGCAGATAATAATCGGCGCTGAGCATTTCGCACCCATTCGATCAGTTATGTGTATTTGATCCAATAACGTACCATGACGCCATTGCTTCGCGTCAGTTGCATTGACGATTGCAACTTGCATTCGTTCTGTATTCTTTAATTTTAACAACGTTTTTTAACAGCGTAAATTTAGATTTATGCGATAAACTGTAAATTTATTTAATTGAAAATTTAATAACACATTCACTTGTGGGGGTAGCAGAGATAAATATTTACACGCCTTGTTTCTTTAGCCACGACGTGTACATAGAATTATTTCTCGGTTACTATCCCCTGCGATAATATACCTGGGAGATAGACTAAGCCCAGTTCCTTTAGGGTCAAACATAAAGCAACAATGTACTTAGTTGAAGCAGTGTATGTAATTAAAACTTCTTCAATCATAATGAAACACAAACAGATCCCCGTTGTTTCGATAAAAATAGAATATTACAATTCGAAATAGCTCTTGGCATTAATCTTTGCAAAATAATATAAAGGGCTTTCCTCCTTATACTACACTGTGAAACTGCACAATGATTTTTCAAACCCAATGGTCTATAGAACTCCACATTCGCGCAGAATTGACATCATTGGAATCAGACCATACCCACCTAGGCAACCAACTAAAGTAGATTGAACACTGGGCCAATCGAGCCTAGCCCAGGATCAATTTTACCCATCCCCGCACCCCCACTTCACTGTACTTCATCATCAAGCTTGAACTTCACCTATGCAAATCCCTAACACCATTGCAAAGCCTAACCTCAGCTATTTTCGAGCTACCTCGTATCGACACAACAGATATTAATAAAACAAAATCGACCAATTCCACGGGAACCGGTTCCAAACCCACCGACCATCAATTCCAGTCTACCACGAGCAATTGTATAATATAATGGACTCGCCCCTCGCACAAAATTATAAGTCACCAGAAAATAATTTCCAACCATACCTCAGAAAAATCGTTTCACACCTTTCGGATCCTCGAGTGCCATAATCGAGGGTGCCAATCTTTTCGTCGCTCCAGATTTCAACAAATGTCGCTCCCGGGTACCGGATTCGAAAAATGCGCTTCGATACGGCTAAGCGTCCGATGACCCACTGTTCGTCGTTGATATAGAAATTCCGCGAGAAAATTGTTATTCGAACCTGTGTCCCGTTGTTTGTGTTTTTTTTTCTATTCCGGACAGGAACGTAGACAGACGGGGAGAGATGAACGGGGAGGCCGCGGGATGGAGAGCGCGTTCGACTCGGCATTCACATGGAAACGCGGAGATTTTCTGTATGGTTTTGTAACGGGACCGGGGGCCTGGGTTGGGCGAGAAGAGTATATAGAAAAACATAACGCATCGTATGAATAGTCACGGTTCGTGAGTGCACTGTTAAGCGCAGGTGAACGCGACTCGAATCGAAACGAGTCGCGCGGGTTGGTGGGCAAAGGGGTAGTTTGGGGGTGCGGGGGATGGTCCGATGAAAAGGGGGTCACAGGGAGTTGCAGGGGGGCGGTACACATTGGTACGTGCGTCGACAGGGGAATTGTTGGTCCCGTTAGTGTTATTGGGTACCGTACACTCGAATAAGCCATCAACGGACGCGCATCCGCTCGAAAATCGTATTCGTTACGCGACTAGTCACGCGTCTTTGTTATTACTACTGCTTCGAGCCAGTAACGTATTCACTTTGTCCCGAGCGCAGCGCTAGGGATGATACGCGAGGCGCGATGTGCCTCCAGGTTTGTTTTGCGTGACGGCGCGGTGGCGTGGCGCAGCGCGGAACTCGTCTGAGATTGCATTACGACCGATTCGTGCGCGAAATGGCTCCTTTGAGTGGTCCGCGAGTATGTTACCTCGAATCAGACCGGTCGCGGCCGTTTGATATTTCCGAGTATTGACGGCAGGCGAATCGGATTGCGATGGGTTGCGAGGCGTTGGAGGATGTTTGAAACCGTTTCAAAGGGTCCCTACGCGTTTCGACCGGTTCGCATTTCAAACACATTCATATTTTTTTCAACATTAAAATACCCTTTTGTTAACTAAGAAAATAGACGTTTCCTTTGACTATACACCTTCAGGATTCCAATGGCGCAAAATATAGGAGAGGGAAGAATGGGAAATAGCGAACTTTTCCGATAACATCGATTCGCAACGATCGAACGAGGATCGCGTGACCACGGACAACAATTGAACTTCTATTTAGACGTCCGCCGACAATGCCGAACGCATTTAATCCAATAATGCCAACTGGACCACCGGCAATTCACTCGTTTGCACGCATATGCATCCATTTCCGGAGAACACGCGCACGCGCCCGCGCCCGCGCCGGCCCACTTGGGACACAAGCAGCTGTTTGGGATAAGTTTACGTATTCAACGCGTGTTTATGTACACGTGCATCCGGCCGCCGCCATGCATGCGTGTAGATTCGAGCGACGAGGACTGCGATGCGCTCTCGTAGGGTTCATTCACAGCGCGTGCTCGATTGTCGGCAGGAAATGAGATGTGAACGCGGATCCTTAGCGTTCTTTTGTTTGCTCGGTCTTCCGGCAAACGATACAACGCTGTGCACTGTTTAAAAACCCTCGCCGTGCCGTTTGATGCTCGGACTTAATATAGCGGAAAGAAGTATTTGATGCACTACTTTATCTCTTCTTACCGGTAACGTTGCATCGGTAAACGCAAAACAAAATTCTACTATGAGACCTGATTTTGTAAAGCGTCGTTTCATCGATTAAAATGATACTTGAAAGGGATTTTCAGAAAGCAGAAAAATATAAAGTGTAGAGAATTCCCCGAATTATAAGAGAGCGCACGCGTAACAGACACCGTGTTTCGTATTTTTACTGTGGGTGAAAAATTTATGAAATTCTGTCGGATGAATTCTAAACAGGCAGCGCATTCGTCAAGAGAGATAGAACCCGGTGACAGTTCTCAGTTAAACGTAATGTGTGAATCAAGCTTAATGCCGCAGTCAGTATGTCTGGCTTATACGGCCGCATACTACTTAATCAGCGATGTACGTATTGCAGTTACTGCCGCTGGAAGTTACGTACGCGTGCGTTGAGTGAATGAGATTATTAACTTATGCTTTTGACTTGCTTGTCTTTGAAGTCTCGTGTGTGTATACGCTGCCGCATCATTTTTTTAAAATTAATAATCTCTTGTATTCTACTATATGAAACGTACAAATGTATATGTACTTATACAATTGAAAATTTGTTGGTCTTTATTTACCATTCAAGTAACAGATTATGGAAACAGAAACTTTATAATTACTTATTATGCTGGCATTTGAGCTCGTGTGCCTCGCGCGTAGGCCCTTTAACATTTCAACCATAACATTCCAAAGGCCACACGTTGCAGTTGGCATGTTGGAATTGTAATTGTTTGGACTGATTCCGTTTGTTAGTTTGACTGACAACTCTCGAACACACCATAATATTACATTTTTCTATTCTAAAAATAATACCCACAAATTTAGAAACAAATACCCGTTCAAAAATGTGGAGCTCGATTTGGCGGTTCTAATTAATTCCATTAAAATAGGTTGGCGATACGTCGCAGCGGAATGTTATGTTTACAGTGAAACGTTGTTTAAAGCCATACACGACTGACATACCAGTCAATTGGCGTTCTCGTAGCGACGCTGTCCGATGTACAATGCCGAAGGACAGGATTTTATCGTTCGCTTTGAGCCGCAGGCTAAATTACAACAAGCGGACCGAAAATCATTATTGCTCATCGGGCCAATTACGAATGACAAGCGCGGTTTCGTTGCGGCCAGTCGTTTGTCTCCGCGTTCGGATACTCGAGTGTATTTAATCCAATAATGCCAACGGGACCGGCGACAATACCCTCGTTGACGGCGTACGTTTGCATATGCCTCTATTTCCGTTTCCCCTTCGCCGCGCCGGTGTGCGCTTACGAGTGCGTACGAGCGGTTCCGTCTGGCACGAGTATGCGCGTTCCGCCCCCCTCCCCACAAACCACCCTCGAACCACCCCTGCGAGCTTTACATGTGTACCCTCTCACCTATTAGCGATCCTCTGTACACGGTGTCCCAATTTCCATACATTCCCCGGCTGCCTTCGTTCCCGGCTCTGCCACTTTCCATAAACTAATTAAAAACTTTTACGCATCGAATTGTATTTGGAAAAATTAGGGGACCGCATTCTCTTGCGTTCCGCCAGAAATTTTAGCACGACATCGCTTCCGGACAAATTTTCTTGAAATAGCGATAAATAACAGTTAACCCCATGCTTTAAAAATTAACTTTTAAAGTCTCATTTTGGTTTTTTTTCTCTCTCTTTCAATTATCACAGACAGAAGTATTTCCAAACTACGAAGCCCGAGTGCCCAGCACCGAAAACACGATAGAATCGAATCGTTCCAGCTCTGGCCCAGCAATTTATGAACTCCGGTGACCAAAGCCCGCAGCACCGGAGCCATTAACTCCCTTCAAATCTCTCTACACACCCTGTACATCCTCCAGAGCCAGCAACATGACTTCCCATATGTATGCAGGTGTCCGTGTCTCCGCGATCGTTCCCAACCCCTCGCGTTCCGTTCCAATACGAGTTCGCGTGTGTGCAACAACTACCACCGCGCTCCCGAAGCGTCTATCCTCGCGGACGATGATCGCAGCAGATGGAGGTGGAGGAGGAGCGGGGATAGGGCTGTTGTTGTGTATCCATAACCCTCGCAGGATGTTTCAGGTTTGGGATTTCTACGGAATGTTAGCGAGCGACAGCAGCGGCGCGACGGCGAGAGGCGGCCTGGTAATCCGCTCGGGGAATGGAAGGACTTGAATTTGGGTCGCGCGATAAGGGTAATCCAAGGGTTTCGAAATGCCGGATAATTTCTACCAGGACCTTGTACCCCGCCTTGCGCGTAAACGGCATATCCCGCCACGGTGTGCCGGTCCTGGCGATCGCGGACCAGAAATGCTCGCAATTCCGTATCGCGCGCAGTTCCGAACAGACGAAACGGTTCGGCCACGGCCACTGCTACATTTTCGAGCTATGCCCGCCACGGATAATTATTATCGCGCCAATGAAACGCAAGGATATAGCGCACCCGAAGGATTACGTCCGATCATGCTGGACTTCCAATCCCTACCCCTCGCCAACGATCCCCTTCGCTCTTTGATCTAGTAAACCCGAAATTTACGAACCCATGACGCGCTATAACCGATTCTCCTCGAAAATTCAACAAGAACCAAATATCAATCAACAACGGTGTTATGTATGTAATATGACGATATGATATCCGATAGGGCTTAGCTTAGAGATTGTAATTAATTTCAATTTTTTTTTGTTTTTTCGGTAACTGTAATTGAACGCGGATTCGCAACATGTGATATTCGACCCGACAGCTTTAAACAACGTTAATGCTTAACAAATTACATGAATAGCAGCAGAAATTAATTTAAACCATGAAGTGAACAGAATTGGATCGCACGTGAAACGTAACTGATAATCGAATGGAACATTAATGAAACACGAATGAGATTCAAAGGAAACGCTTATCCGTTCTCAAACCCTTTAATACTGTGCAGTCGACGTAGGATTTAATTGGGAGCCATTAAATCGCGTCGAAAGTTATTTTAGTTTCCTATTGAAATTTATTTTTCGCTTTACTGTACGCTGTGCTCTTGAAATTATCCTAGCGACCCATTTCGTATTATGTCGGAAATGAAATACAATTTATCGTGATTATTGAATAATTCTCGCTCGAATAACCTCTCTAATTTATACCGATATACGTATGATCTTTATAAAAATTACTGTTACATATATTCTCTAATTGCAGTGCAGGCTGCTTCAGAAATTATGATAGGTACTACCGATCGTGTTGCTACATTTGAAACAGTCAACAATGAAAGGGTGTGTCGCAAACACAATTCAACTGTTCGGTACACAACGAGATCCAAGTACACGAAAGAAAGTCGACCAATTCCCGTTTACGTAAAGGTGTAATTCCTTTCCCGCAACGCGGCTGATCTGTGGGTTGGGGTACAATCCAAAAGGGATCGCAGAGACAATCCAACTAGTGTCCCATGCACAACAAGATCCAAGCACACGCAAGAAAATCGACCAATTCCCGTTTACGTAAAGATATAATTCGTTGTCCGCAAGGGGGATGGTTAGAGGGTTGGGGCACCAGGCAAAAGGGGGTAGCACGGTGACCGTCGTACATGGAACGCAATTTCTTTCTCCTCCCACGGGGTTCCGGGCGCAGGTTCGTTCTCCCCGTACAGAAATACCTGCGAGCCATGCAAATACCTCTTCGAAATAAGGTCGCGTACCGTTATTTCGTCGTTCCTTTTTCTCGCCGGCCCGTCCCCGCTCTTCCCGTTCGGTATTCCGGCCCGATAAATTCTTCGTGGATTCCCGAGGATTCGGGGAGAGGGGTCTCAACGACGGGGCTGCTTAGTAAGGATAATAACGATAATAATGACGATAATGGTCGCGCCATCCTCGTTCGAACTCTCGGTCCCTCCTCTCCCCTCCGCGTCGCTTTCCTCCTCTTTTCTCCGCTTCCCTCTGCTCAGCACCGCTTCGGGGACACGAGGATGGTTATACAAATGGAATCGAACTCTCGAAGCCTCCGGGGCCAGGGTGGAAAGGGTGAAAAACGCAGTTATTCCCCGCCGAATTCTTTCCGCGAGGAAATAATATTCCTCGAGACGTATCGATACTTCTCTATTGCGCCCACAGACTTTCTTCGACTTTCTCTCCGTACCCCTCGCTTCGCACTTTTCTATGCAATGCCGACCGTCACTCGTTAATCGAGCTTTCAAACTTTTGATTACACTCGCCATCCTTTCCCGTGGCGCGGTATTCAAAGCCCATTGTGCAAGGAAACTTGGAAACGAACGCCGAAAAAATAGAAACTGTGACTCAACTAAGTTTATCTGTACGCGGATACAAGAGGACGGTCAATTCTGGTTAGAAAAACATTAGATTGACATCTGTCGCAGGGTTTATAATATACGCGTATTAGACTTTGTAAAATTTTCCAGGTTTCAGGACTACGACTTCATAATTTTTCTCTGTGACATGCAGTTTTCGAATTGAGGGTTTAAATACAGTGGTTAGAAGCTCGCAAGGGATGGAAACGATGAAAAAGAAATACAAAAGGCTGTCGTAGAGCTGGCATAAGGTATCTGTCGCTGGATGGGCAATTTATGGTCGTGTGCGTCCTTGAAAGACGGTTCTCGTTCGCGAAATCCACGAGATTCGCGCTCGCGAGTTAGCAAGGTGCGTTTTCCACGCGGCGAGGTCTGCGAACTGTTCCCCGTCCATGCGAAACCTGCATTTGACTTGGAAATAGAAGGCGACCAGGCCGATCCGCGACGAACGATGAAACATGCGCAACTTTTGCCTCGGTTCCGACCGAATAACCGTGTTCTGGAGCGTGTTCGGGAGCGATCGCAGCGATAACGGCGCTTTTCTCTGTTGCTACCGGTGATAATGTATGTACGAATAGCGAGGAAATATGACTGGAGAGGTATATTTCCCGGGATGAACGAATTTTTCTACGGTCTCTCGCGCGTTATTTACTCGGAGCCATGTCGCGGATGCGGACGCCTTTTGGTTCTAGCGAACTTATGGTTCGCTTGCGTCGAATGGTTTCGTGTGTTAGAAGAGAAATAGTGCTCTTATCTCGCGCACAATGTTTCAGTGAAAATTTACCATTTTTTTTCGAATGCTTTTAGATTCTTTTCTACTGTAGTCTTTACAGATTATTGAAATTTTCTATTGCAAAATCCTATTAAATGATAATTAGAAGTGTTTGAGATATATATTTGTTTACTCGCTTTGTTTCGCGAAAATTTATGTTAAATACTGCTTAAGAGACCTTACTCCTTTGAATGCAGAATTTTCTTGAACTCCACAGCGTGATATTGAAAAGGAATACGCATAACGAAATGGAACTGCAAACTTGCTTTCTTGCAACTAAAAGCTGCAATTCAACTCTGCCATGGCAAGATTGCGCGGATGCTTTTAGATCCTCATAAATTAATTTAAATCGCTTTATTTAAACTTCCATGAATTCTACGCGCAAACTGCGATAATATTCTACGACTGAGATAATGTTCTACCTAGTGCTCTAAGCTGTAGGTAATATTTTTCAATGTGTTGCGATATAGTCCTTTTCAATCGCGAATTGCATTTGCAGTTTGCAAACAAAATCGATCCCGGTTCTTCGGAAAAGGAAGCCTTAAATTAGCCGAGCATTCTGTAATCATCAAGTGCTAATTGCTATAAGCCGTCGATCAGAGGTATAATGTCTGTTTTTCGAGCGGTGGACAGCCAATATACCTAAATGTGGTCGCATGATTAACTAGTTAAGCAGACCGATCAATTAGTCAATTGATCGGGGCCGACACGATCAACTAATTACAGGACGGAGCGGCGATATTATAAGGGCAAATCGGTCGGCCAATAGTATTACTCGATCGATTTATTCGGATAACTATTAACCCGACGCGGCTAATCAGTTTCATCGATTACACGACAGGATCGATCCCGAGGTGCATAACGTGTGAACTAAGTTGACGAGTTAGTCGGTTACAGTTTAACCGTCTGAATAATTGAACTGGATTGGGTTTCGAGGAGAGACCAAGACAGCCTATGATAAGTTAATCGATTTATAATGGTTCTCTGTGCACGCCACAGGCAAAACAACAGTTTGGAATTCCGCTTGTGTAACCCGCTCCCGCTGTCACTAAGAAATTCGCGAATGGGGCTCTGTGTGTTAATTGCGCCCGGCTACTGGCGGCTTACGTCGTTCCTATCATTAACACCGGAATTCCCATTAATCGCTGGCAATTTCTCTGTTAACCGTACTCGTGCACTGAACCGCCATGCCTGAGAGATATCTCGTCACATTTCTACACGTAATCGTCGATCGCCTACACAATACACTTAATTCACACTTTATTTACCGGAGGACTATTAACGCATTCGCTATTTTACCAACATTCGATATCGATTTACTCCAAACCATATGATCATTTTGATATTTACGTTTTCGCTCAAGAGTTGCAAAACTCTACACCAGTCGACTAAAATACGCTGCAAGAACCACGGCGAAAGAATCGTTGACCAGCGCAACGTTCTCCTTAAGGCTCCCTAGAGAATTTATTTGCTGTGTTAATAGACTTCGATCTGGACACTACCAACTGAGGGCCTCCTCCCTTTGTAGGATTAAACTTGCTGATGATACAAGCTGTCCATGTGGTTGTCTGATACAGGATCCTAATCATCTATTATGACAATGTCCGATTTATGATAATAATAGAAGTAATTTGATTCGTAAACTTTGCAGCAAGGGATACTTTCCACCCTATACAATAGATTTCTTTTTCTGCGGACCCACTCTTTGCCCCCTATTTTATATACATACATTCCTGAAGTCCCACTAAAATATGTTCATTATATTGTTCAATTCTAGTTTATAAGATGTCATTGTAATGTTAGCATGCACAGCCATGTGCATGCTGCTAATAATCCCATGTGGGGTTTAATAGCTTAATAAAAAAAAAAAACGTTCTCCGTAATCATTGAACGCGCTCCGTTGTTTGGGACTGCGTTTCGACAGCGTTAGTCCGAGGTCGGAGTCTTTTTTCTGTGATGTTTTGAGAAAAGGTGCAAAAAGGCCCTTTTGAACGAGGACAAAAACACACAATGCGGCTTCTCGGTCGTTTACGCGTCGGTTTACCGGTAGCACGTACGACGTCGTTCCGGCGTGCGACGCCGCCCCGCGCCGTAAAATACTGAGGAAAATTGTTGGCGAAACTATTCGCGAGCGTTCCCCGGCAACTATGTCGCATCAACGTGTCTGAACACGGCTCGGTCGCCGGGACGCCGGAACTGATGCCATATCGGGTTATTCCGGCAATGACGCCGGCATTCTGCAGTCCTTATGCCATCTTGACTCGCCTACGTATGCCTGCTTGCACACCTTTTCAGACGATCCGCATCGAACACGGCCGCGAGGGCTCGCAAAAAGATCCTCGACGATGAAATTTCACAAGCGTTTTACAAACAAGGTTACATTTAATCTATCAGGAATATCTTACGAAAAATGGAATTCAATATTTGCATTTCTCGAAATGTCACCATAAAAATCATCCTAAGCAGAAAATGAATTTCTCTTCTATCTTCAAAGCGAACCGCTCGATCAGAAATTAGCGCGAGCACACCGTGCGCATTAATTACTGCAGCGACAGTCTCACAACAATCAAATAACGAAGTCGGAGTCCGAAACGCGGCTAGAGAGCCAGGCAGCGTAGCGTGCTGGGCAAGTCGAGCTAATCAAAATGCCCGATTCGAAACCCTTTGGAAAATTAAATTGAACCGTGCTGGATGCAATTGGCACCCGGGTAGTTAACGCCATAAAGAGCGCAGGACTGTTCGCCGGAAGTTCCGCGGGGCTAAACGTTCTTGTTCAATGAGCTAGGAAGCAGAGCGCGGTGCTGGTAACCGTGCTCGAAGGATACACCGGGTTTAATTGGAAAAAAGGGGGAGAGGGATAATTTCTCTTTTCGGTTTCCGGACACCTTCGGTCCCTTTTCTCTCTACGACTCTGTCTCACTATCTTTCTCTTTCGCTTTCTCGTTCTCTGTATCTGCCAGAGCATGGTGTCCGCCGAGGAAGTATTTGCAGGCGACTGTACAGAAACCCAATTTAGTCTGTGGTCGACTAATCCTATCCTACTACATACCATCAGTCGATAGCTTGGGGCTGAACCTTCTCTCGTCCTCGCCCTCACCTCTGTTACACCCTTCTTTCGCTCGCTACGGCTACGTTCGTGCCCTCGCTATGGCGCCTCCGCTCTCCCCGACTGTTCCACGGAGCTAACTGTCCAAAACTGGACTCGAACGAACCACCCTTTTTTTGTTTGTTTTAATTTCGTTACTTTTTTCGAAAACTCCCGACTTTCCTGCTCGCACTCATCCCCCTCCGCCGCGAAAGTTTTGCTCAAATGGCGAATTTGTTTTCGCCGGGAAACTTTTTCGCGCTGCTTGCGCAAACTATACTATGGAGAAAGCTGTGGGAATGAAGAAGCGATTTTTAATTGTGGGCTATTGATTCGATGTCTTACCAGCAAGTTGATTTTAGCTGTTTAAAAAAAAGGATTGAAGAAAATTAATTTTTGTATGATTTAAGTAATCATTATTTAAAAATTATCTCTGGCGTACGTTCGCATTCGAGTTTAATCGAAGAAATCCATTAATTTATAAGAGTATGTTCATATTCGTGAAATGTATAGGAGAATTTTATTTGTAATTCTAAAATCTGTTCGAGAGAGATGTTTGATCAAATATTTACCAATCCATTTACGTTCCTGAAATTATTGAAATCCTTAATAAAAAAAAATTTGGAACAGATTTGAAACCCGTATAAAAATATTGAAATATGAAACAATGCAATAAACACAACTAGCAATTTTAGGAAATTAGAAACCTGGTGTTCAATAAATATTCTGTTAAAATGCGGTGCAAATAAAATCGAATTGCAATATTTGTTCGTCGTTTTCATTATTCATCCAGTATATTTTTATTTCCAACGCCAAATATTTCCAAAATATTATATATATATATATATATATATATATATATATATATAATATATACAATATAATAATATAAACAACGTAAATCGCACTCATGTTATTTGCTGATCCTCTAAGGTTTTTCGTAGCCAGATTGATTCTAATTAACAGGTGGACAGGATAAAAATAAGACCTGATAAAAAAGGTGGCAGTTCGCAAAACGGTTTGGCGCGGCGGCGTATCGTATGAAATCACGAGGCAGGAATTGCGAAATTAACCGGTTCCGTCGAACGCATCGATTCCCCGAGCTTTGTTTTCGTACGAACGTTTTCGGAATCCCACCTCCGCAAACACACACGATCAAATATTTGCCGATGTATCGAGCGGCTCCCACCTCCAACGTTGGGGTTTGTTGCTTATCAATCGATATACGCGCCGGCTCCTTCGCGCTCGATTTGAAGGTCAATTTCGAAAATAGGTATTTCGGGCAGCTGTAAATTCTCCGACAATGCAAACTAAATCACTGCCGGCAGACGCTGAACTGCAATTCTATACAAACATAAATCCTCGGGCGTGTCTGATATAGTCGGCTTTATACGGTGCGCCGTGGATATCGTTTCCTCCTTCGCAATTGCGAATCCGATGCCTGGCGAAACCCGCGCGCGCACATCTCGCGAAAACTCGTGTTGCGATAAGGACTGATTAATTCGATATTGCTCGATACAATTTACTAGAGATGGAACCGGAACACATTAATACGAGAACACTTAGTCTTGCGATAATTCTTGAAGTTGTAACGTATAATTAACTATTCCAGAAAATGACCACCGCATGACGGTAGTCTGATAACGGTGTTTGGCAACGAAATAGAAGTCTGATTCACCACAGGTTGCCGAGAAATTCAACCGGAATGAGTGTTAACGAGAAATTACTCAGCCACTAATTATGCTAATGACGTGCCAAACGACGCGCCGCTCAGATTAGCTGGAACGTTAAAGAACAGAGAGTAAAACGAGCAGAGGGAGAAGTTACAGCTTCCACGGCCATGAAATTTAATCTTTGAGAAAGAAACATTATTATTATTTCCAGTTTTATCACCAAACAAGATTATTAAAAAATCGGAAACACTCTGAACGCATGGTTGATGTTCACACGAACCGTTCCGGTCATTATAAATCATCAAAAGAGCATCATGAAACACAAGTGGAGGTATCCGTGCTGGTAGATCTTCGACGAACAACATTTCACGCGAGCTCTGTCGTTAATTTCCGCGGGGTTTCCCGTCGCGACTGACAGAGCCAAAACAAACGGACGAGACCCGGAATGATTGACAAAGAGAAACATAGGAAGAAAGAGAGAACCGCAGAAAGGCCGGCACGCGTTTTCCAGGGTTTCGCGCCGCGCTGCGCCGGTTTGCGAATTCTCTCACCCCGCGGGGCGACACGACTTCGTTTCAGCGGGCTCGGAAATAAATTACACGGGGGAGGAGCCGAACAAAACGAGACAAGCCCGGACCCACAAGTGTTTTCACTCGCCGACGCGGCGCGGCGTCGGATTTAAGCAGGGAGCGCTTTAAGCTTTAAGCCTCGTCCGCCCGGCAAACAAAAACACCGGGAGAAGATAAAACAGAGTCGGGGAAAAGGGCAGAGGAGTACTCGATCGATCCCGTTACCGTGCAAGCCGCCCCCGAAACGTTCAATCGGAAAAAAGAAACGGGGAACAGCGGAAGAATAGCTCCCCAACCCGTCCGCGCAATGGGGGGTGGGATCTAAAGGGGGTTGAAAACAGAGCGCCCCCGATGAGAGCCCGGTTTTTTCGCATGATCGCAGGAGAGCTGCCCCGACACCTCGAATTCGATGTTCCAATTCGGGACAGGTTTCCACCGACACTCCACCGACCCCCAATCATCCCCTTCAGTTCGTTGATTACGATCCTACAGATTCGTTCGACTCTGTCGGCAGAGAAGTTGTCAATCGTCCAACGAAACTGTGAATTCTGATCTATGGACGAGAGAGAGAGAGACAGAGAGAGAGAGAGAGAGAGAGAGAGAGAGAGTATGAACGGAACAACGATGTCGTTGTCGCCGAATGATCATGCGATTATTCTCTTTACTACGGGACGTGTATCGATTGCCGCAGATTGCCGGCCAAGTGTCAACGGCGTCGATAAATCAACCGGATTGTCGTCGTCGCCACAGAAGAAACGCTCGATTGGATGATTCGGGGGAAACGTGACCTGAGGGCACACGGGAAAATGTTAGGGCAACGGTCTTCTGGGAAAATAATTTTGACGGTCGTTGGTCAGAAATCTGATTGTTTGGGCCGCTTGTTGATATAATTTGGAGGGGGTCGAGGGACGTTCACTATTTCTTATTGGAGTTAAGATTGTTCGAAATCCAAACAATTTAATTCTTCGAGGACGAGGTCTCATGTTCGGTTTTCTTTATAAATTATTATATTAATCTAAATGAAAAAAACTCTGTCAGAATATATATAGTCAAGTTGCAGAAAACAAAATTTCGACGGACTTTTCGGGGTAGAGGTTGGGATTGTAAATTCCGGTTAAATAATTTCGATATATTTTTCAACAGGGTTGGCGCGCATGGCGGTTTAATCAAGTTTTAATAATTCGCGCGATCGATCCCGGTGATGGCCGATTTCCACGGCCGATTATTACTCTTCAGGTAGACGTCGGGATTCAAACAGCGGCCCCTCGGTGGCACAGTGGCTATTCCGAGGGTCGGCGATCGGTTCCCCACGAGCAATTATCGATATTCCTTGCCGTGTGCGGCGCATTTTTCCGCGTCCGGTATCTTCCTCTATCGACATATCGCCGGGAAAATTTCACGTGCGTGGAGATCCCCGACCCGTGAAATTGAACCGTGTGATTTCGTTCCGAGGGATGGACAGCCGCGGTTATGCGAATAAGTGCATCGCACCGGAAGCCGGCATCTTACGTATGAAGGATCGCAAGGCTTCCCTCTGCCACGTTCGATGTCGATCTGTGACGTCGACGAATAGAAAATGGGAACGCGAGACGTTCGTGTTCGTTGGTTATCTAACGATCTCTCGGAAAATATATTTCTGGAATTATTATAGACTCGAGGTTTTCAATCAAATTTAGTTAGTTTTAAATTTATCATTAAATTTAACGTTGCATTATGTGGCAGTATCGTCAGGGGCTGATAATTACCAAAATCATTCCCCAGCTTTCGATGCCGGTGGACAAAACACAGCCCTATAAATTATCAATTGTTCGACGACGGTCCACGAACACACAATGTCACCGCACACCCTCGGACGTGTTACGCTGCGAACGAAACGCAAAGTCACCGCGCGAATAATTTATTATGACGTTGCAACACCGCGAATAAATGCCGTGGCGCCGTTATGAACACGTCACTCTTAAAATCGACGATCGAAATCGGCGAACACGTTGTCCGAGCCACCGCGTTTCACAACGACGTGATTAGCGTGGCGTTCAATGCACCACTAAATTCGCACATATAATGGCGCCAACGCGTTTTTACGTAGCTGGAATCGCGAGCCAATCAACGCGGTACCTAACTTATCCTCAATTCAATTATCCCTGTACCAATTATTAGACTTTATTCCAAACTATTACACTCTATTTACCTCGTTACGACATCATTTACATTTCCCATTTTCTTTTACACCTGTCCATTCTTACTGGAACCACACATTTCGTATCTCTAATAAGCTTGATAATTTATTGTACTTATTTGTGTTGGGTTTGTGTAAAAGTGTTGACTATGTATTTTCGTTTTCCAGATTATTTTTCTACTTAATTTTATATTGCAAAGTTATAGTTATATAAAAAAAAAAGAAAAACGATGAAGCAAACAGGCATTTGACGAACTCGATTGAATTTATTTTCGCAACCGTGGCTTACCGTTCCCAAATGACTCGACGGAAATGCATTCATGCAGATTCTCCTATTTGCACCGACAGAGAGAGTTCAACCTCCCGACGCGTCGCGTAGTCGGCTTCTTTCCAAAGGAATATAAAGCCATTGGGTTTTATCGCGTTACACGGTTTAGAACCTTGAATTACAGCCTACCCGATCGCATCTCGCAACCTCTTAGGTCGGAGGATCCCAGGAGAGAACGGCCGAGTTCGTTAGTCGGTGAATTTATATTCAAATTCGCGTGGGAGGTCTCAAAGTCTCGTGCCTCGGTTTCTAGACGCTCCTGATTTCGCGTCATAAGCAATAATTATATCTGCTTTCTGTACGAAATTGATTCCGCGATTCGCAGACACCGAGCCGATCGCTGTCGTGCCAATTAATTCGCGATTCGTGGATAGGTATGACTGTTGCTGGTTACGATGAATTTGATGTTGGTAGAGAAAACGAGCAAGATGTAAGTAATTTTGCACAAGAATTTATATGAGGAACGATGCAACAAATATATTTCTTTGGCCATATATTTTTGCAGAAATGGTTCGAAATCTGTGTAAATTAGAGCTGTTGTGTGTGCTCCAAACCCACAGATTTTGATCTGATCGCGTTCAAACCGGCTCGCAAAGGGCAACAAGATATTCATCCCTCGGATTGACGATTCCGAAACATCGCGAAAAAAATCAAGGCTGTGTACGCCGAATGGGAATCCAATTTTTCGGTCGCGTTTTGACGAAGCATAACCTTGAAAATTGCTTGGTTAACTCCATACGCGGGAAAAGCCGTTGAAAACGGAAGAGGCTCTTTTTTCCCGGGCGTGTTTGGACGAGCTAACGGCAGGATGAAAGGGTGCACGGTAGGGTGAGGGGTGGGAGGTTGTATGTATAATGGCATCGTCGAATGTTCTTTGTGCGAGACGGACGAAAAAGGATGGGCGCGGTCTGGTAAAGGGCCGGCAAAAGGCTCTCGTCCTTTCTGGCGTATAGCCAGTCCACGTATTTGAATGCAAATTCAATCGAGCTCCGGTGAATTTTGCAACGTGATCCCTCTCTCTCTCTCTCTCTCTTTTTCTTTCTCTCTCTCTTTCTCTCTTCACGGGTGACAAGAGGGGTCGCACTTGGAAGCGGGCTGCGGGGGTGTCATTAATTCACGAAGGATTTGCGCGCGCAAAAGCTACCGGCTGGCGAAATCTTTAGAGAAAAATTAATTTCTCGCCCGGGTACCGTTAACCGACCCCGGCAAAGTGTCGTCGAACGTATTCACAGAGGGCTCCGAAGAGAACGACGAAATTGCATTGGAAGTTGCGCCTCTGTCGCACCCACGGTTTTGTTTGATACGCCTCTGTATATTGTGTAGGCCGTTTCTGACCGACGGCTTTCATTTTCTGTTACGTCGGCGGACCGGTCAAGTGTATCGCTATCGAACTTCCGGGGACAAAAGAATATACGATGATCGGGAATTTGGGTTTTAAATGGCGATCAGGATGCACTGTGTTTGTACATTGATCAACGAACGTCTTCCTTACTTTTAATTACACAAGGAATGTCAGATAAATAGAAGCTGAGAATTACAAATCCAAGTGGATCATTTTTTGGTGGGACTCGTAGCAAAGCCAGCCGTTGAATAAGCGATTTATGCGAATGATGTGTACACAGAATGACAAGGAATGATAATTTCGCCCGGGGCAGAAGTGAATCAAATTTACCGTGTACCGTAAAACCCGCAACAGATGCATTTTAATAAAGGCGGCCGCGTAATGGATGCGCAACATTGTTTACGTGCGTGTAGCAGTCCCCGGTAGCATACGTGGAACAACAATTTCGATAATGCGAGTATTAGCCCGTCGCGTCGTGTCGGGACGAGTACGCGCAACTCGCCGTGGGAAAATATTTTTCTTGTATAACCGAAAAATGTGCTGGTTTACCGACCGGATTGTTACACAACGAAAATATTCGCAATCGCAGCGCTCGCTAATGGCGGCTCCGTATACAATTTGCGACTCGCATTTCGTTACACGGCTGTTTTCATTTTTCGAGGCAACGAACAATCCTTCGGGACATTGTTTGCGATATATTGTTTCGATGATCTGTAATTAAATATTGACAGATGTTGAGGACATTTAATTTGAAATACATAGGATGTTATGTAAGCGACGAACGAATAAACTGTAATAATTTGTGCATTTACAGGCTACAGAAGCGTACAAGAATGCAGTTTCATTTTTAATTTTCACTTTCCGACTCGAACCGAACGATATTTTGGGGATTTATTTGCGATATATTGTTGCGATGCTCTCCGATTAAACTCGATAAAAGTGTCGGGGTAGCAACTGGGAACGGAAGCGGAGAAACCGAAGAACGGCCGAGGAATCCGAATAAAAGGAGTTACTACCAAAGTGCTCGAAAAACTCTCGTGAAAGTTTTACTTAAATGCGTTTTTAGCATTCCCCACTGCGTGCCTCGCCGTGCTACTGGCCGTGCTTCAACCGGAAGGCCCTAAATTTTTAAGCGAGTCCATTTCCTCCGGATCTAACGGGAAAAATGGTATTGTAAAGGTTGCACTGCTTCACTACCGGCTCGAAGTCGTGCTCTACGAATTTTAAAACCAGCCGTTACATTCGTCTTCATCGAAAGGGCCTAGCCGATTAAAGATCCAAAATATGTCACATCTTTTTTAGAATTTTAGGACGCATCGGATACCGGAAATTGCGCGAAAAGCTAGGTAACTACCCTCGCGCGAAGCTAGAGAGCTGAAATTTTACCCGGAAAGGTTTTTCTTTGTCAGCTTTCGAATGGTCCGATAGCCATTGAAAAACCTCTAAGGGCAGTTTTGACCATCTTAAGGTGCGATCTCCTTTGCGCGTCTGGACGCAGCGTTTTGTTATCCCAGCGCCTTTTATACTCTTGTCGTCGTGCTTCGTCAGAACTGCGTCTAGACGCGGAGTCTACACCAAGAAACCATATCGCATTATGTTTTCGAGGAATATTCTAGAATATTCTTGTCAATTGTCAAAGGTCTTATAAAGAGAGCTGCGATTAAAAAATTCTATAAAATGAACCGTTATATAAATATGAGCAAATATATTGAATTTCTTGACATTTATTCTTCATATTATGAATATTTCTTAAAATACAGAGAAATTTATAAACAAAGACATCGGTGATTTAAATTATCTGAAAAACTACTAAATAAGTAACAAGTGAACAATTTAAATTTTATTTACATATACAAATTTGAACAAAATCCGAAACAGTAGTCCGAAAAGTGTTCTGAAACAGTGGGCAGACAAATGCATGGCTCTGCGTTTGGACTGCTTCGGAAAGAGTGGGTCAAGAAACGCTTGCGTTTTGGTCTGGTGCAATATTCAGAAGTCTCGAAGCAAAAATACAAACGCAAATGTGTGCGCCGAACACATATCGTAAATCGATCAACTCATGTGTTTGAGATTGGCCGATGCTCTTTCGCTTTTCTTCGAAAGTGAAAAACAAAGAAAGACATACCAAATCGCATCATAGGAACGCAAACTTGTGCATCCAGAGGCACAGCAGAGAGCTACAACGAATGGACTATGGATCGCAAAATGCTGCGTCCAAACGCGCAAAGGAGATCGCACCTTTAATCGGCTAGGTCCTTCCAATAGAAATCACTCTTAAATTTTCAACATAATAGAACCACATGAAAAGGTTTAAACAACAAGTTATAGTAGTTTCTCTATAATTCTAACTACGGACATATAATTCCATGACCCATGGATCGCTGAAACGACAGCGAACGTGTTAATCGCGTCAAAAATTCTGCGAGAGCCAACACCAGCGGCAACAAATTGGTTTATCTTCTTCGCTCGAAAATCGATCGGACAAGTCCGAACAAACCGATAAAAATAGCGTGGTAAAATCACTGTATATTAAGATCTATTACCGGGCGCCGGTCGACGAACGATTCGCAGGGAAGCGAGCCGGTTCGTTTCCGGGAATGAAATTGCATCGTCAGTTGCATTATTCGCGGCCCATTACGCGCCGCCGCGCCGTGCCGCCGGAAAAGTTCGGTCTCGGAAAAAAACTTTCCGTTCAGCGTTTTCAGTTAATTAATTAAGAACACCGCGTCCAAGAAATCCTGCCGGGCTCTAATAAAACGGTGACAAATGAAAATCGATGCTCAGTCGAACGAGGGAAAAAAATTACAAACTTGTGGCCGATTACCGGGCGTGAATTTCGCGAAATTTTCCTCGGTAACTCGCGTCCGTCCCCCCGTTCAAACCCCCGAAATCCCACTGCCCGGAACTTTCAAATACAATACATATCCCATCGATCATGCTCGCGCCAATCTCCCCCCGTGTATCGTGATCGATCAATATTTGCGTCTGCAAATATCGGCCCCTGGCCGTGTTTACAATATAAAGCGATTCGGTGCCGGCTACTATCCGGAACGTTGCAAAGCACACCTCCAATTACTATTACGCTTCTTAGTTGATTCTGCTTGCCCTGGCCGTGCTACCCTAACAGCGGATAGCTAAAACAAAATTATTAATCCTTAACTGGAACAGTACGGTAATCTAACTCGTAAAATTACGATTGCAACAATTTCCTGAACAGAAAGGATAAGAATTGGAGCAACTATCGTGGTACGCGCGGAGTAGAGACAACCGGATAATAAGCCGGGAAACGCGAGTGTTGCGAACAATTTGCGAGCAGGGTCCCGTAAATTCGCGGGTTCGCAAATAAGCTTCGGTTTTTCGCGACGCGGGCCGGCAACACGCGCTTAATGAGAGCGTAGCGGTCGCGGTGGAACACGCACTAATTAATGCGACCGGACGAAATCCACGAAATTATGAAAGCGACCGCCGCTGCCGTCGCGGTCTGTGCGCCTTTCGCGATTCTATTCGCTTAAGAACGGTTTCGCGAATAATCAATCGGCCAGCAGTGGCCCGATCGAATTTCCGCGGTAATTAATCCAGCAAGAAAAGAAACCCACCTACCCACACGATAGCCGAGTGAAAAGAGCGGAATTCGCCAGGGGAACGGTTTAAAAATCGACGGGAATGAATTAATTTTTATTTAAATCGACCCAGGAAGCTTTAACGTGGACGAATAAATCGTTCAATTCCGACGGTCCCTGTCACGTCCCCGTTTCACCGTTGCCCGAATGCGGTATTATTGTTCCTACGAGGAAATTAATGGGGATTTCGTTACCTGTGATTTTTCGAAATTTATTCCACCACCCTGCAACCACCGATGAAACCAGCGATACAGCGATGCAGATTTATTAAAATTTTGACCCGCGCGATCATCGTTTCGAGTTCATCGATACTCGCTGACGGTTGATCGCGCTGCTTTATTAGGTTTTAGTCGGAAAATTTCAAATGAAATTTCAGCGAATTTAATTGAAAAATTTTGTATACATTTTTATCGTGCTTTTATTAAGTCATATATTTTGTTACTTCTTTTTTGTTATAGTGTAAAGTATAATAGAATTTCAGGCTTACGCTTGTTAGTTCATTCTTTTTCTGTGGAAAGTTCGATTAATTGTTTCGGATTAGCGTATGTTTACATTGGCTGGTTTGTTTGAAGAAGAAATTCGATGTTGATACATGCGATTATGCCTGTCTTGTTTCGCTGATAATAAGCTTATGGCGCTTGTCTAAGGGTTAACTAAGTATCGCGAACGCAAACATCGCCAGCTAGCGATCGGAAGTTCTGGGAAAGTGAAGGTTTACTTTGAGTGAGCATCCGAAAATAAATAATTTCGGGCTGCGAGTTGCTGATGCTGCAGTTAGTTTGCGCAAACAATGCAGTACCCGCCTTGAATCATCTATCGCGAGAAATATTTCCCCTTTTCCGTTCCAGGTAAACAATTCCGTGAAATAAACATTTTATTTCTTTCGTGCGAAATCGGAAGTCTCTATGAATCATTATTTACATTTTCGTTTAACCATTTCGGACACAATTAAAAGTTGTGAAAATATTTAACGTCGTATTTTTACTGTACCGAAACAGCAAACTAACGAGCGTCAATTTGAGACAGCGAAAACCCGGGAAAAACTGAAACGTTCGTCCTATTTTCCCAGGATCGTTCATGCCTGCACCCTTATCTCGCATAATGCAAGGTCTCGTTAACATCAGTGTTGCCAATGAAGCCGCCGAGGCATCAAAAACCTGCAAAAAAAAAGTATCGTTTCGCGTTGAATAGTCAGCATTTCTGTGGCTGCTAGGAATAAACGCGGAGACTCGGGGTATTTTCAAGGCAACAAGGTCATCAAGCCTACGACGTTACGTGTTTTCATCCCCCGAACCAAATGAACTCGTAAAGCAATTCCAACGAACCCCCTTCTCGCCCTCCGACGCAACAGTTTCGCAGTTTCCGGGTGAATTAACATATTGCGGGGGCGAGAAGTATGAAAGGTGGGATGAAATGAAGGGTGGCAGGAGGGAGGTGGATGGGGAAAGAAAAGGAGACCGCGGGAAAATTTCCAGCGGCGTCGCTACGTGCCCGGTCGCTCTTATTTGAGCAACACGCCACCCGGCACCGACCTTAGCTCTCGCCTCTCAAAAACATTTTGCAGTTCCGGGACCCTCGGGGAATGGGATGCCTCGCGAACTTTTCGCCTCCCGCGGGAGTATCCGGCGCTGCGCGAAAACCTCGAATCCGCGCAATGCAACCAGCCACGTCAGGCGAACCCCCGCGACGACGTTCAACGTTTCGTATTCCGCTTCCATTCCACGTCACAACGCGACGCGTACAAGTCATCGCGATGACGGCCTCGATCGTGCCGCCGCGATCCTCCCCTCCCTTGGATTCCGCGATTTCACCAAGACTCCTCCAGTCAAAATCTTCACTGCCGCGACACTGTCTTTCGAGATAAATCGATAAACATCACGAGTTTTAGTCTATTGTTCATTCAATAAAATAACAATTCATCGAACTTGATTTTATTTATTCATTTCTCCTTTTCTCTACTTATTTTCTATGTCGAAAGTCGTACGAGCCCGTGAAAATGGCGAATTTCAGATTTTCTAAATGTTTTTTAAGCTTTAACATCTTCTCCGTGAAAATTAGAAGTCGCAGCAAGAATGTTCCAGTCATTCTGTTCACCGTTAATTTAGCAGGGTAGTGTAATTTCGTGAATCATAGTACTTCGGCAACAGGGTGGTCCGAATAACTGGTTGCGGGCCACCCAGTATATTAACACCGTCTAGGAGAAAATTACTCGATCACGTCCTGTGACTGGAACCTATCTCCCGGCTCTATAGGCCGTTTTCTCGTTCGCTCACCGAACCCGACGAAGGGGGTAGCTATTTAGGAGCTTAGCACCTCGCAGGGGTGAGTCTGTGGAAAGGGGTGGCCGTGTAGCTGGCGGCGTTAGGCGGCTGGTAGCAGGCTCGCAACCACTGTGTCACCTTTATCACCTTTATCACCTGCTGCAAATTGCCACCATTTGGATGCTAAACTCGGCAGTCTCACCTCGCGCTGACGATTATTTGTAGGGACGTATCGGGGAGTTGGAACTGCCGGGGAACGGGGTTCGTTAGTTTATACAGGGACCACCGGAAGAAACAAGGTCCAAGGCAAAGGTACAAGAACGGAAACGAGAAAAGAAACGACTGGAGAGATACGTCGGACGTTTGAATGACGAAAAGGGGTTGCGCGGAGGGATGAGAGGTTGAAACAAGACGATGCCGAGAGTTGCAATCACTGCGAGTTCTGAAACGGTGACTGAAGGATGATGAAGCTTCCTAAAGGTGGGAGATGCAGAAGTCTCCGATACGGAGGAAGACACGAACGTGAAACTAGGAAAAAGAATTTTTATATAGGGTGGGACGAATGTATTTCGCGGACGGATGCTGTACACTGATTTTATTCGATTTAATTTGTAGAATACTTCGCTTCTTATTCCATTCCAGACATACTCGTAGCAATGCAGAAAGTCTGTAACGATCTTTTACAAAGCTCGGATTTGTTTACGATCAAACAGATTGAAAGAAGTTATAAGAAGTACAACTTTCTCGGCATATTTTTAGACGTTTTAATAACGGACGAATTCTTAGGTCCGAAAAGATTAAATAAGGAGAGAAGAAGAGGGAAGAAAGGAAAATGATCAAGGCAGTGTTCCAACATCTTCGGGATCTTGTATTTTTTTCGAGTAGTTAAATGTAACGAATTTCGTCGAGTTCATTCCTCTAGAGCTCTAAATTTCTATCGGGTTTAATTGAACGGTCCAGCCCGAAATATCTTGCTCGAATGCAAGATTGAACGGCGCAGATTGAAATGAAGAAGATCTCGAGTTTTGGAGGGGCGCGGACGGGGAGAACTCCATTCACGGGAGCAAAGTATCGATTCATTCTGCGGCGGCCCCCGGACGTCACCATGGCGCAACACAATTAATCAGAACTGGTTAACGATCAAAGGAATTTAAATTAGTACCTAGTATTATTAACGTCAGCCGGGGAGGAGCTCTGCGGCGAGGACGGCGGCGTGTATCTGTGCAGCTACTACTCGAGGTGCAAATTGCATCTTCAGAAGGATCTCGGCGATGCGAATTCCTTGAATTTCAGGCCAACTTGGAGACGAGGTCTGCTTATCACTTAAAGAGAACATTATAGAAACAAGCATCTTATTAGCTCCACTATCTTCCTCTCCCTCTCCTATCTCTCCCTCTTCTATCTCCAGTTGAATACGGTGCAGACAATAGCCAGATTAGGGGATCGTGAAGATTTTCAGAAAGCTGATTACTCTTTGATGAGTGATCTCGGGGAATACTTTATTGGCTGTTTCACGCAAATGCTGCTATTAATAATTTCGTTCTCGTTTTGCATGCTATTTCAAAACGAATGACACTAATCTGTAAGTAGGTTTAGAAACTCGTGTTTACCGTGAGTTAATCGAATAAATCGAAGTTTCTTATTTTAACGAAAAATCACAGTAGTAAGTGGACACATAATTTGCGAGTCGAAAGAAGGTCCACTAACGTTAACAAGAGCCCGGTGTTCTGGAGGCGAAAAGAAAGGAAAAAGAAAAACCGTCGGAAGAATAATGTTTGTACACGGTCGTGCAAAGAGAAAACGTTAAAAAGAAGCAACGGCAACACGTCGAAGGGTACGAAATCACAAAGTCGAGGCTGGGCGAGCAAAGCGTAGAAGCAGAAGATGGAGCATGTGCGCAAGATAAAATGGCTGAGATAAGGGGCATCGGAACCTGGGACAGGGAATGGATAAAGTGTAAACACGAAGACAGGGATCGGGAACGGGTTAGGTGGATGCGCAACAGAGAGAGAGAGAGCGAGAGAGGGAGAGAGAGAGAGGGAAGGAGAAGAGTGCCCGGTATCGGAAAACAATCGGAACGTTCGTAGTTGTTGGTTTCGCGCGTGCGAATTACAGTGTCTCGCTGCCTTCTCTCTTTCTAGCAGCAGTGTCTCGGGTAGCTTTCTCTGATGACGTACGAACCTAATATCCGACGGGGAGGTTAAACGGCTAATTAGGGGCTAAGCCTAATGACGCCGAACGATGCTCGCGCCCATAATCTTCCCTTAACTGATAATCAAAGCCAGTTGCCGAGACAGAAGTCTTCTCCGGCTTCTCTGGGCACTCGAACGTAATTTTCGCTTGAAACCAACCTCGAACAAGGAGCTGCACGCCCTCGTCCGTGAATTTCTTCGTCGGCCTCTTTGACGATCGAAACGTGAAAGAGGATTTCTGGGACTTCGCTCGGACCGGAAAGTCGGCGAACCGGTTTCTACATGGAATGGCGCCGATCGGGTGACAAATTGATACGTGTGCCTCGGATTTATGGCTGTTGGGTGCTATCGATTTAACCGTTCCGCGATACTGGGTGTATCTAGTTTGATTATTGGTTCGTTAAAGCTGAAATAAATTTCGTAACTATATTTATTTATTTTTGGAAGTCAAAGTCAAGCAACAGTCTTTTTTTCGCCATTGTTTGCTGTTTTCAATAATAGATTAGATATCGAAGATTCTCATGCGAGAGACACCCTGTATATACATAAACAGGACCCCCGTGTTCTCGCCTGTCGCGTGTATACATTCTAATTTCTCAGGCCACTGTGCCCCCTACCCCGCAAATCTTCCTTTTTCTCCTTTCTCTCGTAATGACTCTCCCGCCCCTTTCACGCTGACAGATTGTTACGAATACCGCGGGAATAATGCCCAGTTCGCCAGCGACCCCCGCAGAGCGCCCACTTCACCTTTCTCCAACGAGAAATAAATGTACTTTTAGCCGGTGAAGTTTTATCGGGTCGTCTGAACTGCGACAAAGAGCGGGATGGAATCGCGACTGCCTGAACGGTTAATGGTGTCGGAAGTTCAAGTGCTGTATCCTCGAATAGAGTAATTTTCGAAGTACCGGTGAACGGTCGAAATGATAAGGACCTTTGGATATTCTTGATAATAAAATCTGATTCGTGCAGTCCCGATCTCGTTTGCTAGACAATGTCCCATTGTTGGAAAAATATTGTACGGTACAAAAACGAATCTCCTTTGATCCTAAAAAAATATTTCAGCAAGGAACGAATTATTTTTGATGCTCAGAAAATATTATTTGGGGTACAAAGGTACTGCAGTGCTGAATAAATATTATTTAGTTCAATAATCTGTGTATTTATAGAGTATTAAATACACAGATTATTAAAAATTATGGCGAGTACCTCGGTGATTGTATTTTTATAAATATTTTTTAATGAAAGGTTGGTTTTATTTCGAATATTGGAAAGAATTCATTTGCATTCCCAAGAGCATATTTATTGCAACTGACACCGTTACCGACGTGCACAGTTTAGGTAATTATTGCGTGTTGCTTTCCAAATTAAATATGATCAAAGTTACCATTTAATTACGAGAAAATAATTTATCTGCGGCATGGTTGAAATGCGTACAAACCGTTTGTATTAAATTAATTTACATGTTTGTGAAACCAAAGATTTACCGATGGTTTAATTAAACCTCCCTAATGATCGGAAAAGGCTTGCTTTTATTTTACTAAAACAAGACAACTATAATACTGTTTTTTTTTTAGTGAGAATATTGGAAATTCTATCGGATGAAATCCAATTGAGTAATAATTCGTCAAAATTCAACAGAGTCTGAATAATTCTTGATTTTCTTAGTTAAAATATTGATTGTCTGTCAAGCTGTATGAAATGTGAATTTGCTTAAACATCTGCGGTAAAACGTTGGTTAAATCGGAATCGGGAATGAGATGTCGATACAATATTATTTTGGAGATGTTTAGAACTTTTAAGGGGGAGAATTTTCCGCGAAGTTATGATACGAATGTGCTCGAGATTTTCACAGTTTGCTTCGTTTTAGTGTTCCAAGCAATTAGTTTCCGGATTCCTGGCCCCTGAACACACTCACCAACTTCGGAATTACGTTCAGGCTAAGTTCGGAAAACCTTCGTGCCATAAACTTTGGAAAATCCCCTCAAATTACCGAACGTTACTTTCAAGTTAAAAATGTCTGCCGGTACAGGAATGTCGTTCGTGTTCCCGCCAACATTTTCTACTTGCCTCACACATGTCTAATTAATTTACTCGGCCACCAATCTCAACTTTTACTGCTGTATTGCTGCGACAGCGCAGTAGCAATCAATGAAAAATAAAAATCACTTCCACAAAAATTGTGGAGGTCTCTAGAATATTTTCTTCTTCTATAGTTTCTGCGACAATTGAATTACAAATTTATTTTAAGTGTGAAAATAATATTCTTACGAAATAGTATGTAGAATTAGAAAAGTTCTTTGGAATATAAAATATTTCAACATTCTTCTAGACACGCAGCTTATCTATAATTTGAGTTACAAAGAACATTAGCACAACTTTAGCCCGATACGTAATCTGAAGCAGGCGAGAGTCGTTCTACAATAAAGAAAATGAAAGAGAACATTCTTTCCGGAATATTATAATACTTTTTCAGCTACATTTCTACGGACAACCTAAAAAGCTAGTAATGCGAGTCTGATGTAAATTTTACACCATTCGCCTAATTATTCGCCATCTGCTCGCCAGGTTGGAGTAGCTCCAACGGTATTTTTGCATATTTAGAACATGGCTGAGTAGTTTTGTTATCCACATCGCACGCGAGTCTGAATATTTCCATACATTCCAGTGCGCTCCTCGAAAAAATAACAACACAAATAATACACTTGCAAAATACAAAATCCTATGAAAGCGAGCCCGAGTTATTATCGTATGAAACAACAATTCAAAGAACCTGTTCAAACAAGGTTATCGATGCGAACGAGTATCGAGTGCTGCAAATAAGAATAACGATATTTCGGTGTTAAACAATCCGCAAGATAATTGCCGGGAATTTAATGAAATTCAGGCAGTGTTTACGCGCTTCCCGCAAACAAAGACTAATTACAAATGTAATTAATTTTATCGCCGGTCAGTAGAACCATCAGAACACAAGTTTCATTGAAAATCCTATCGAGAAACTGCGGGGATTGCGAGTTATCGATTATCCAACGAATATCGACTGAGGCGCGGGAGAAAAACACAAAGAAGAGAAGCCTGGAATTCATTAAGATCCTCTTGCTGTTTCGGGCCACGTATCGGGGACATCGGGATAAGAAACAGGAAGCGAAGAAAAAACGAAAACAATCGCAGCTTGAATGGAAATAGTTCCCAAGATTTCGGTGACTTCGCCAGTTCCGGCTAAGCCGGATAATCCGGAAAGTGCAAAGGTGTGGGAAGCGAAAGGGCCGGACACCGTCAAGGGTCGTGACGAAAGGTGAAAACAGCATGCAAAGAACAAGAGAACACTTGAAAGAATAGTATGAAACTTTTCTCCTGGCGCACGGCGAAAGTATTTTTTCGTTCAATACGTATTACGTTGATTCGCAGAACACTCTGTTTGTACTTTCAATGGAACGTAATATTATTCGTCGCAGAGAGGGGAAGATGAAGGAGAAAGGTGCAGAACGTGTCAGAAGATGGCGGTGCTGGTGAAGGGGGGTCTCGCAATCGATCAGGATCTTAGGTCCGATTTACTCCCCGTTTGATTCGTTTCGGTCGAATTAATACGTTCGACGAGAGGTTCCGGGCGCACCGCCAGACACGACGCGACGTGCCGTGCCGGCACGGTTTCAATTTGCCAGTCGACTCAAACAGGTTCCCCGAGGCGTAACCGCGATGCGTGCGCATACCGATGAACCCCTCGTGCACACCTGGAAACATCCGGCACCACGTTTCCAGCCCGTGTCACGGAACCCGGTCTGGATGTTTCATTATTCCCTGATTTCCTCGTAGGAGTTTATTTCCTCCATCCCCTGTCTGCCTTTGCCTGCGCACCCCCGCCCCGCCCGCGCCGCGCCGAGAGAGAGAGAGAGAGAGAGAGAGAAAGACAGAGACAGAAAGAGAGAGAGAGAGAGAGAGAGAGAGAGAGAGAGAGAGAGAGAGAGGATAGAGAGAAAAACAAAGAAAAAAGAATAGCAACACAGCAATTTTTAACCGGCCGGCAGTGGAATGCTTTAAAAGGCATCGATCGGCCGCCTCGGTTTCAATTTTCTCGTGTGTACGTCCGTGTGTGTCCATGCCTTTTTTTCCTCCCTTCCTTTTTTCACGAGTTGTTTGCGTTTGTGGACCGGAATTTGAATTCATTCGGGGGATTAAACTACCGTCGGATTTTATTAATAGGGAACGTTGCGCGTCGATTGAGCCGAAAAAAAGTGAAATTTCTTTTCCCCGCTTTTTCTTTTTTCACTGTCGAAACTGTTGACATTTTTCCTCAGAAAATATATTGCAATTGTTTCATTTTCACTCTCGCTCATCGACTACTTTCTATTATGCAACGATCTGTCGATATTCGTTAACCACTTTTTTCATCGTCTCAACGCCTTCCATTTATATTCTCAATTATTTTAATTCGAGCGTTTCCATCCGCTTGCGCTCCGCAAAATTCAACGGTCGGACTCCGGCTGATTGAAGCTACAAGCGTTTCTCGTCAAGAGGATCATTGCTTGTTAGTAGAGTGGCATTCCACGAAAACTCTGGTTTTTTTTCAATGAAATCAATTTCCCCGGGACGCACGGCAAACCCGCGCAATCCCTTCTCTATCACGTTTCTAAATTAAACGTTGCCTTTCAATCAATTAATAACCGATCGTGCACTTGTGCTCAATTTTTACAATTGTTTTCCATAGCCTTTTGGTTTTCTTGTTAACTTCGAAACCAATGAAAAATATTGAATCAACTTTTTTCTCTCCCTCTCTTTGTCTTTCAGTGACGGGCTCGCGCGCCAGTCATGTTTACTTAATTACCTAATTGTCTACTTTTCTGTTCCGTCGCCGGCTTCTTCCGTGGTTCGCGACTTTTTACCAGTGGCAGCGCTCTTTGGTTACCGGCAACTTCCCCACAGTTGGATGAATAAGATCCCTCTGCATCTAGATGCGGAATATGCCGTGTAATTTCGCGATCCGACGGTTCTCTAATTTATTAGAAAACTTTAATTATCACCCGCGTGTAGTAGCTGCATTACGCGGACACCGACGTAACAGGGAACAATGCGCAATTTCTGATGGAACACGTTTCTTATCTGTTTCGAGATGTTATTTACTCTCGTGTCTCGTAAAGGATTATTATCGTATACGATCTTAATACTACCCTTATAAATGGAGCATTTCACATTAGTTCCGAGAACCACACTCCCGTTAAAAATCGTCTCCTTCTGGTTCCAGGTTGGTCGGATCGCAGCGCCGGAGTTAAATAAGAAGCTGCACCGTGATCTCGCGCATCGAGACGTAAAGCCAACCCAGGTGGCCCGACATCTCATCAACATCCAGGAGACGAACGCCATGAAATCTGAAGCTATGAAGGTCGTCGGGTATGGGGGATGCGTTTGATCGCGGAGAAGCCACGGGGGGTTCGAAAACGTCAGCGTATCGCGCGATGAGATAAAACGACGACGGTGTATGTCCATCAGCGGCAGCGAACCGGCAAGCCGTATCGCGGCCCGGTATCGTCTATCAGCTCCGTATTATCTCGGGCAGCGCTCGCGCAAATGGCGCGAACATCCGCGAGGCGCCTTCCTAACTTATCGTCGTAGGAAGTGGCCCACCCGTCCTCCTTGTCGACGAGCCACCCCCTCGACGCAACCCCCTTCAGCTCTCTACCCCTCCTGCCACTACTTCCCAGAGCGTTTTTCCGCTTTATCCGGTCTGCTGCGAGGTAAAAGACCCTCCAGAGGCGCTGGAACCTCCCTTTGTGAAATACACCCCGACCAACTACCTTCTCTGACCCCCCCCCTCCCAACCCCCGAAAAAGAGATCGCTATTTTTCTCGCAAGCGCAAGAAACCCTTGATCCATAGAGTGGGCCAGTTAATATGCCATTGCATGTGAAAAGCTTTAAGTAATTGGCCCATCGGAGCTTGATGGATTAGACGAATCGAGAAACTGACGTGGTGCTAGGGAACAGAATTCCGATAGAAATCGAATTAATTTTAAATTTATATGGAATTCGTGTAATGAAAAAATAACGATATTAAATTAGCGGATAAGTCGACAGTGTGTTTAGAGACGAACACAGCCGAAGGACCTTTGAAATTCGCCGGGTCCCGCATCTGCATTGAAAAGCAGACGGGAATGAAGGGTCGGGACGGATGCGCCCCGAAGAATAAATTGGTCAGAGGGCGGTTTAAGCAGTACATTAGCTTCCGGTGAAAACTTAATTCACCGTCGCTGAAGATATCCACTTATCCTGTCTAGCAACCGAATATATAATCTCTCCTCTCCTTCGCTTTGCGATATCCTGTCTCGGCCCTCGGTGCCCTCCTCGTCCTTTTCCATTCCCGCTCCTTATCCGCTTTAGCGAAGAGCCTTGGAAAGTCTTCGGGAGCTTTCAAGCATCTTCCCTCTGCTCTGTGTCCCGCCGTTTCTTCACTTTTCCCATCGTAGGCCGTGAATGATCACGAGCGACATTAATTACGGTCGATTCCGCCGAAAGACACGGCTACCAGGGCCTCGTAACACGGAAACCTTTCTATAGCAGAACCTTGACAAACCTATATCGCCCAAAAATCTTAGGAAAATGTTTGGATATATAATTCTTCGTTTTTGTACTAAAAATTTTACTTACAATTTTCTTTGGCGGTTTTGCGAGACAAAAATGAGAAACAATTCCGTGTTGTCACTGATACGCCGCAAAGTGTTTCTAAGATAAACAAAATTTTGTTGAACCACCGGAAGACGCAAAGCGAGACTGCTGCGTGAGGGGCGGATGCCGAGTCAGTTCTGATTCATAGTACAATGTGGAATATTTACTCGTATAACAAGAGAAACAAACTCCCAGCGGGCTTCTCTCTCGTGTGTATGTTACTAAACAAATTTTTACACGAGAATACTTCTTTCCTCGTTTGCTTTTCCATTATTTCCTTTAAAACATAGAAATACATTTAATTGCAAGCTAACCTTGGATGCACGTGTAATTCTAAATTCTGTAAAAGAAATTTTGGAAAGTCATTTTTACATAGAAAAATTCAGAGAAATATTTTAAACTCGAAAGACATGCCAGGCATTTTCTCAAAATCATTTCTACAGAATACTTTTTTTTTTATTTTACCAAAGGCACGCGCTTAAAGAATCCTCAATTATTGTTTCGTATTTGCAGAGGTTTGTATTCATCGTTGTACAAGAGGATACCACAATTCTTTCTTTCTTCCACTTTTAATAGAACAATTTACAAAAACGAGAATTCGCGTAAATATCCGCAGTTTGTTCACGTCTGGTTTGTAGACAAGCCAAGAAGGAACGTAGCCAGGACGAAGGCAGAGAATTCACTGTACGGTGAGTGGAGGGAGAGTGTCGTGATTAATTCGGAGTAATCTGATCAAACCCTTTTTTCGAGTTATCAGACGGCGAAGGGATGGAGGATTTTCTCCCCCGTGCGAGAATGTGCTATGCCACTGAGATTTCCTCGGGCGCAGCGGTGTGGAGAAGGCACCTGGGAAATATTGTACGAGGGAGAAGAATCTCGCGCTTCTTTGTGGTAACGAAGTTAGAGAAATACGAGTAGCTAACCGGGGCCGAAGCACAGCCTGCTGCGAGAGAGACTTACGCCCACCATATACTCGCACGATCCCCATAAAACATAATACCGGTATTAAGCGCGTTACTCCTGAAAACGTGAATTTCGATAGCGCTACACTCCCTCGATCGCCCCGGTAATGCTTTTATCGAACACCAATCGGAAACTACTATTTCTTTTCCCGCGGAATAGCACGAACCGTCGAATATCTCAACCGAACCTCCTATAAATCCCTACTGTTTAATTAAAAAATTCTAGACCGGCTTTTTCTACCGGGTGACCGGTAGTTCCAGCGAATGAACGAAATTCGTATTCAACGAAAAAATAACATTCACGATACTAATTCTATTGTAAGATGACAAATCTCTCGTTGGAGATAGTCACAATTTTTCCTTGTACAGTAGATCCTCGATACTTGCAATCTCGTAATACCAAAAATTCCATTCGATCTCAATATCTCAACGAAACAGCGAACTACCATCGGCGAGCACCAGCAAACTTTCCATAAAACAATAAACCCAGCGGGGGAAAAGAACGTTTAATCTGTACACACAGGGTGGAGAAAGGAACGAGGTATCGGATCCGGTCCGGCCGGTTCCGAATTCCACGGTGCACCATCCGGTCCGGGCTACAGCGCTGCAGTTTTTCGCGTTGCGGCGAGCCTCTGTTTCCGCAGGCGAGAAAGCAGATTTTAAATTACTTCGCCGGTATACCTACATATATCCGCCGATGCGAGCGTTACCAATTCTTCGTTCTGGCACGTTGTACATGCATTAGCGACGATACGCTCCTGCCTGCACACCCCTGCAACCCACTGGAAGCCGAGGGTGAAGCGAAAACACCACCACGGTCCCCGTTACCGTGTTTTTCTCGTTTGTTTTCCGCGTCGCGGCGGTTCCCTCCGCCATTATGTGTCCCCCGGTTTTTCGCGACGGTTTTTCTCCCAGGCGGTCTTGTCCGCGACCGGCTCTGTCCCCGACGCTGTTCTCAGGGCTAATGAACTCTGACTGATAAGCCGGAATGACGTTTATCGGCCCACAAGTCCGGTTTTTGCACTATTCCCAAGGTTTTTTCAGTTTTCGCGAATCACCGGTGCTTTTGCCACCGTTGCTGCCCGGTTCCGCCGACCCCGCAGATAAACTGCGAACGTAATAATTCACCGTTCCTGGACTTTGCTTCTTTTTTTTTCTCACGTTTCTGCTTCGCGGCTCGATCGTGCACGGTCTTGCTCGGTTACGCGCGCTCATGCTGTCCCGCTGTGCAAACGCCAGATTGTTTTGCTGTCCGTGAGTTATTCTTCGCTGGGAAATTGTTGCTGCCCACGACACTGTCCGCGGTTTCTACAGAGAGTGGTGATCATGGTTGTAACAGTGGTTGATCGCGGAAGCTGCTATTTTTGCGAATTTCCAAGTCGATGATAAGGGGGTTCAAGAGGGATTTCTTCAGGTTTAATCGAATCGATCGTTATTAAAAACTGTCAGTTCTATTTCGAATTGTTTTGGTCGGCGACGACATCGCACAGTGAGAAGTTCATCGGCGTTAGTTCGGTTAACTCTCGGAAGGCAATCTCGACGAAATCTGAAGGCAACTCGGCGTTAAACGTACCGCTTCCTCATATTACTTTCACGGTGGTTTCCTGCGAAGTGTGTGAAAGAGAGAGAGAGAGAGAGAGAGAGAGAGAGAGAGAGAGAGAGCGAGAGAGAGAGAGCGAGAGAGAGAGAAAGGGGGAGGGGGGAGATTTTAGCACGCCGGAATAAAAAGGAAATACGAGGCGTTTCGTTCCGCTGAAGATACGGCCGCGGCCGCACTTCAAACCAGAAGCTAACAATGCGCCACTAAACTTCCAGATTAGCATCGCATTAAAACTAACAATACTACGCCGGGTTATTCGACGACTCGTCGGTTGCAGTAAAAACTTTCCTACTGCCCCGTAAAAGATTCGGCGGACTTGTTTCGTCAGGAATCTTTCTTCTGTTCTCTTTACTTCGAGATCTCTCAGTTCCCGCGGATGCTCCTTTCCGAGACGATCCTTCGTCAATTCGTTAAGAAACCTATTCATATTCGGGTTGCATTTAAACCGCGATTGTTACGCTCACCCTACTCTGAAGAATGGCTATTTTACATTCAACGCTGTCATGATTTACAGTAGCGAATCTCGAAAGCAGCATCCACTGGTTAAAAACAAGACAACTCGCAGCGTCCGCAGAAATTTTTTCGGAATAGTGGTAAATTGCTGGAACGAAAGATTTTATCATCCCTCCCGGGAACACGAATGACTCCGCTGTGGATTCTGTTTACATTAAGAAACATTCACGTCACACACGATCGCCCATAACGCATTTATACTTCCCCGAACGATCGCGAGCGTTTACAACGTTTACACGAAAGCTCGGGCTCTCTTCGCTTCGATAACGTGACGTAAACTGACAGAAAATAATAACACTTCCGCTCGAGCCGAATAACATCGCTGTCAATATTTACAGCGAGCGAAAACGGTGATTAATGGACGCTGGCGTTAATCAAATCTCCTATTCGATGAATACTGTCACGTTATGTCACGTTCTTCTCCCCTCTTTCGCTCTGTTTCTCTCGTGTGAAAGAAAATAGAATAATCCTCGGTTTGCAACGTGTCTTCGACGGAAGAAATTAAATTTTCTCGCACGGTAGCTCGGTGTTCCTACGTACAATAACGAGAAATAAAAAGGAAAAGGGGAGAACTGTCGAATCAGCGGCAGTATCAACGAATGAAAATTGACGGAGACGAGCCGGGGCGCCCGTTCCCGTTTTATTTGCCTTTGCTTGCTTTTACCAGCACGCGTGAATAAATCATCGATATGATCGAAACAGAAAGCCCTCCGTCGAGCACGATTTGCGGACCTCTGTTAACTGCGCATTTTTTCGTTTTTATAAACCCCCCCTGTGTCCATAAATTCTCGATCCTCCTTCGAAAAAGGGGAAAAATAACGGCGCGCGATACACGCGGTGCACGGCCAACGGAGACTAACGAGCACGATAAGTTCGGCGTCGCAAAAATTTCCGTATACCGACAAACGAAACCGTTCCTTCTTCGGTTATTTTCGCGGCGAATCGTTTCGCGAACCCAACGAACTCGATATTAAATCCCGCCGCGATACCGCGACCCGTATGTGGCCTGTGAAATCTCGTAAAAATTTCATTTCTCCCCAAAATCAATGATATTTCTTGCCTGGGCTCCTGAATTTCTATAGAAGCAATCTATAATTTTCTTTTTTTCACATAAGCGGATATTCACTGACCAACTTTGTGCTTACTCATTATAAATATTATTCCTCTTACATGATACTGTATACTTGAAATTTTGGTTTATCGAGTCTGCTCGATCCTCGATTAATACGTGAAACACGCTCGTCGATTTGTACAATATTATAGTTTAATACTCTGCTAATACATTTCCAATACGGTCTCCTCTTACATTCATAATACTCTGTCGGCGCAAGAACACGATTCCTAGTGAGCACATTAATTAGACCGATCGCAGAGCCGCTCGATTCACACATGTGATCGTATTTCAAGATTTTTCTCGCTTACTGCGGGATATTCATTCATTCGGTTCTCATCCGGTTTATGGGTTTGTTCAATCCCGTTGGATCAATTTTTCAACTTCAGACAAGCGTCTTTTTATTCGATCCCATCGCCGTCTGCCGATGGAACCGTTCGTTCTGTGGCTGTTTATTTACTTGGCAACCCTGTTTAGATACTCGTACATTGTTAAATAAATATTGATGCTTGAAACAGAAGCCTTTGAAAATGACATTAGAGCTAGCGAAGACAATTATCGTAGAACATTTCTACGTCTGTTCCATGACCCAGTTACACTATTGCCTCTGATCACGAACGCTTCACACTATTTCTAATTAAACGGTATTTCTCTAATATTGGTTAAAACCACTTTCCACCTGGCAATTAAGTAAATACGGAAAGAAGATCATGCGTGTTGTACCGAATCAACTTCTATTTTTATCCGGCAGCCTTTCCACCGCAATTGAAAAGACGGGAACCAAGGCGGCTGATTAGAAAATCCCCTCGCGTGCATGCAGATGACTCTCACCCTCCTTTCGCTATTAACGCGTTCAAGGTTCCTGCCTCTCGCTCTGGTAAAATCCCATGTAAACCGCTGTAACTATTTACAACGCGTTTCCTAGGTGAATAAGTAATGCTCTCTGCGCGAAGTTATCGAAAGTACCTGCTGTGTAGTCGGCGAGAAAATTTCCGAAAGCAAAGTTTCATCCCAACAACTATCTAAATTACGCGAATGTTCTGCCGAAAAATTACAAAATTTAAAACCAGAAGGAGGTTGTTGCTCGCTCGCTTCGCGAGCTTCGCGAGTAGGGTTGTTGTAGCTCGCGGTTAGGACTGCTCTTGTGAGAGGGTTAGTGGTACGCATTGCTAGTGGGGCCTACAGCTATTAATGTTTTTTTTATTTTGTGTGTGACTCTCCACGAGCCACACAAAGAACTTCCCGATTCGTTAGTTGCAGTATATTATTATCATTATTTAGTGTACGTTTTAAGAAGATTATATGTTTTCAGGGAAAGTTATTATAATATATATATATATAGTTACGTTTTCTTCTTCGGTGGATACGCCTCTCGTATAAATTGCAATGTTGAATCAACTCCTTTTGAAAAAAAACTAAAAAAACTAAAAAACTACTTGACCAAAATGGACCAAAATATAATCAGCTCTAAGTCACAGCGGGGCACATCTATTGCATCATTCATTATTCTGATCGCGTTGTTACTTTTTCAGAAATTGTTAACGAAAAATTTGATACCATAGAAACGGACATACGCGCGCACACACACATAAACCGACATTTTGATAAAAATAGTCTAAAATGTTTCCAATGACCATGAAACGTGAAGATCTGCTAAAAATCCGATTTTCGATTTCCGGGGTAATTACAATAACTTCCCTATAAATCGGGAAGTTAATTACTTGGTTCTCTGATTAATTGTACTTACCACTTTATTCTCGTCGTTAATCGGAGACGAGATCTATTTACGACACAGCGAAATTATTGCGGGCCCTATTAGCAGTTTCCCGCTGGACAAGCCAAATGCCTCTAATTAGTCCAGCTCCATTAAAATTTTGATTTCAATGGAGAAGTATCTAGAAAGGTTGAACGCAACGTCTGGTAGTTATTACGTCTTCAGAAAACTCGCCAGTCGGCCAACGAGACACCCAAGTAGTTGGAGGCGTCTTGAAGTTCGGCGATCATTCGCACCCGTTCCTCGCTTCGGTGGATCGATTAGGGTAGTCAAGGGTCGATCAAAGGTATCCCCGGTGCAGCCCCGGACCCGATCGCCAGCCCGTTCAATCCCCGTTGTTTGGCAAGCCTCTGGCAGACAGTCGTGAAAAGGGGCGCACCGTTCCATTTCGTCTTGTTGGACTCTCATAAAAGTGGACGAATGCGGACCTTTTAACGGACCAAGTGTAAACCTACACCCCCGTCGTCCGGGCCATTTACCCATCCCCTTTGACACGGCATTCCTGTCTCCTCGCGACTCCTTGCTTTCTGTCTTGGTCCTGGACCCGGTGAACGATGCCCGTACTTTGCTACCACGATGAAACTTGCACCCCCGGATCCTCGTCATCCACCCCCGTTACTACCACCTACACCCCACGTTTGCAATCTTTCCTTGCCTATGTTATTCGTTAGACGAGGGACGCATCCTGCACAATTCTATGGAATCTGTTGAGCTGGTTTCCAAGTTGATGCGGCAGCAGTTTTCATCCCCTAACTATAAGCCTTAGTTGCTGAATGAAACGTGAACCTGATATTTTTCAGTGGTACAATAATTGATGGTATTAGAACATTATATCTCGCGTTGTAACAAGATTTTTCCTACAGAGTCTGACACATGCTCGACTTACACCACTGTCACTGGACCATTATTGATCTCATCTACACCCTTCAAACGGTTTTGCATTGGTATCGCACGGTCGCCTCGATAAGTCCTTAAATGTCAGGCCGATTTATATTCGACCATGAAACCGTATGATCGAGATTCTGGCAACGATGATTCCACCACGAATACATTTAGTGCCGAGAATACGAGATATCGGCGAAACAAGTTCCGAAATAACTTGCCGTGGGCGAAACAGAAAAAAATGTAATCGAACTATAAACCGCCACCGATTGAACAAGAAATTACCATTAACACTTAACCTACCACGAGGGGTCAAATGACCTATTTTAGATTTGTTATTTGACAATTATTGAAATTGTAAAGGCGTATTCATAGGAATTTATTGAATATATTTCTTGACTCCAATATATATTATTGTAAAAATACCACAGAGTATACATAAATTTACTCTTGTTATTTTTAGAATAGGATTATGTGTAGTGTATAATATTGTACACATTAGACACTTTTGATGGTAGATAGATTTAGTGTTAAACGTATCCGCATAGAAATGCTTCTCAAATGGAAAAACAGTCTCGTGCATACCGGCGCGAATCAGTGTTCACTTTACGTTTGTTTTCCGAGGATCGTGTTAATTCTGATAATTGTGATAGCATTTGATGATAACAGCGGTATTGATATTGTTATTGTATATATCTAGATTCAGTATTACGTTTCCTGCCGATTTCATTATGTTTCCGTATCGATTCTATCGTAACATACACTATTGGAGTTGCGCGTCTGACTAGGTACGTGCATATACTACTGCAACTAGATAATACCTGTTTACACTGGATTTTATATCTGGTAGCTGTTACAACGTTTCATTCACTGATGCGATATACTAATCAATATACTATTACTAGACTAGCAGAAGTTTGCAACATTTTATTACAGAATTAATTCCTATTTTCATAAATAAAATAAACATTTTATTTCTCGATAAATAACGAAGATAATACAGTATCTTTTCCAGAATTGATTAAACGGAAATCCTCTATGACACAAAACAATGAATATGAAATATTTTATATTTCTATGACTTCTATGACTTACACTTCTATGACTTCTATCTAACAATACTGGTAGCAACGATATCTATTTAACCAGAATGAATAACGTAAAAAATATACCTTATATTAAACATATAAAATGGATTGCATTAAATGAATAGTGAGTATTAAAATGTTTCTACGACTTCTTTACAATACCAGTAACAATAATACTGATTAAACCGGAATTAGCAATGTGTTCAACAATGGCATCGCGAAATCCATATTCTACACGAAGCAACAAACAGACTCGCTACAATACACGTTGATTATTGTCTTCATCATCTTGATTTAAGCTTTTTAACAAAGTTATCGCCGAATACTATCAAACGGCCCGGACATCGTTTGAAAAAACGTGTTATTCAACGGCGGCACAATTATCCTCACAATAGAAGTCCGTCTGTGTTGCGATAAAGTCAGATGAAATATAATCAACTTTCGAAGTTCCGTATCGACGTACAAAGCGAACAACGAACAATTTCTCTGTAATTAATGGTGGACCTTAAAGCGCTTCCCTGAATTATTTCAGCCCGGTCTCCTTTCTCTCTCTGGGAGACCTTTAGGCATAATAGACACACAAACACTCGCACCCGGACGCAGAAAATTCCACCTTCGGTGTATGCGCTATGCAAATCCGTGAAACTGCGGATGGTCAAATCAAAAACTGTGGAAACTGGAAGGTTTCGGTGATCCCAGCGAATAAAAACATCGTATTACGTAACAGCGAACACTTTTCCAGCGTCGGTCGAATCAATTCCGCGCGGCGGCTGGTCGTATGTTTTACAAGTTTGGATGTGGTCGTTAATCGGCCGATATCTCACCGATCTCCCGGGATAAATATTCCACGGCATTACCGGTGAATTACAAGCGAATAATGAATCGTCTTTAGCCACCATTAACAGACGATTATCGAAGTAATTGCGGCGGAGCAATCGCTGAAAAGTTAAACGACGACGCCGCCTTGCGTCTCTCGCTGAGTTTATTGTATCGATTTAACCCGGGTTATTTTACACTCCTCTTCCGCAGAACTCCAAGTTGTTATTAACGAATAGAAACCCTCCCCCCCTCTCTCTCTCTCTCTGGTTCCCTTCTTCTTCAGCATCCACATCTGCTCGTCCTCGTAATTATATCTCGAGCCTCTCACGAAGCGCGACCGAGACTTCCTGGAGTATCCATAAATTTCCTCCAAGAATTCGCGGCACGCTGCGCCACCGAATTCCCGAAATTTTCTCGCCAAAAATATTTCAGAAATTCGTCCCGACGTATCCGACACCTTTCCCAGCCCTTTTTTCCACCTGTCACGCCCTCGCTTTCGTGCCGGCTCTCTATCGCGTTGGAAACACGCTTCTATTCCCGCCAACTCGATAAATTCGCTGTTGGGACTTTCAGAAACGAAAATACACCTTGGACACACGAGTACGTATTTCCTCGACGAAACTGAAACTGAATGTTCTTCATTACGACTAGAATGAGGTAAAATTTCCCTTTGAATTTTCATGTAGATTAACAGCTGTTGTAACCCCGTCTAAATGCACTAGAGAATAGCTTGGCTCTCGAGATGGTTAGTTAGCAGAATTTGTGAGTACTACATAACAATTTAAGCTACGCGACAACGTTGTTAGAAGATGTAACATTCTGCAACTTTCTACCGGAATAAATCGAATAAAACAAGCACTCGAGCACTCACTTTTCATCGCACGGATACCAGAAATCCCACGCATTCCGCTGTTACACCGGAAACCAAATACCACCAACTCCTCCTCGAAACAAGTAACGAAATTCCATTCCAGGCAAATACTCTCATTTCATGACCTTCCGCGACTCGTGATCGCACTGTGATACCCGACCGACTACGAAACCTCCCTCTGTGACTGACGAGGGATGCCGAACAAGCAGCCACTGATACAATTTTAAACGGATCTTTCGCGAAACATAAATACCAAAAAGTAATTCAAAGAACATTGTACCTCGACATCAAAGTAATCCATCTGATCGGAAGAAATTGTTTTCTGAAAAGCACAATCAATGTGCTTCACATAATTAAAAAACAAACGAAATTCGAGAACCGATTCGGGAACACGGCTCCTTATGATCCACAGGCTGTCGGAGAAATTGAATTCGATTATCGAGGAGCCTCCTGCCTCTCCCCTCTTCCAGCCACGTACTCCGAAATTCATCGAAATATCCGGAATCGTCCGAATTATTTGTACCGAGCACCAGGGCCCATGATCACGCGAGCTGGTATTAACGGCAAATTCGATTTTAATTCGACGGCCGTATAACTCGTTGACGCGGGGATTCAATTAATTAATATTTTTAATTAAGACTCGGCCCGGGCGCCGTGACCCACGCGAAACCGCTTATAAACGATTAGCGAATTATCCGTGCCCGTTCGAATAGAATTTTCATTAATTTGTCCGTAATGACCGGCCGCCGGTTACTTCGCTAATATTTATGGTTTAATTATGTTGCCGTTTGATATGGCCGCTGATTCGATCCCGGCGTTAATCGAACGGTGATCCTCTGTTATTCGTGTGTTGATAACAGCTGGACTCGACGTTTTAAGAAACTGTTCTCGATAGTGGTCTCTTGTCATTGATTTCCTCGTTTTTCGGGATAAAGGCCGTCATCTTGGAAATTGTGGTTTTTCGAGTGACGGGATCGATATGGACGGTGTACTAAAACTTTTTGTTTTAGGATATTTGGTCCGTTTACTGGGGACTTTAAGCTTCATGTTGATTAAAAATTATTTTACTCTATTCTACGAGACTGTTCTATTGAATTATTAAAATAGTTTTTAGTTTGTCTCGTAAAATTCCTTACGATGTTTATGCTGTCTAAGATTTAAGAGGTTAAGCTTTCTGGAGAGGAAAATAATTTATTCGAGATTAATATATGCATAAGATTCAATTTTATGAAAGTTAATGTGCACGCTTACAGCTTGGAAAATTTTTAATAAGCTTCTATTTAGATCCTAATAGAACTTATAAGAGAAGACACACAATTCATAAAAGAAATTAATTAATTTAGCAGATTAAATTTTTCTAGAAGGTATTGTGCTCAGTTAAAAGCTTGGAAAATTTTAGTAAGCTTTTGAATATATTTAAATCCTAGTGGACCGTATATAATTGGGAATATAATTCTTGAAAAAATTAATAGATACAGATAATTATATACCAACTGAATTTTTCAATGGGAAATGTAATTTCCTTTTCTACTTCAGTTTCTGTAAAATGGACAAGAAAAGCATAAGCATGCATAAACGCCTGGTAACAATTCCAGCACATGTTCTAGTCAATGAATTCAAGGGGCGTGACTATATTAATCGCAGTACAATGAGTCTTCGAGGCAACAAGACGACCGGAGCTCACGAAATAGTTCCCAAAACCACCCTAAACCATCCCCATTCGTCGTAACCACTCAGAAGCTTCATTCGTCCAGACAACCTTGTCAACAGTCTGAACATCCACCGCCTGACGTTCATGTTCCTCATGATGGTACAACGCATTCATGCATATGTGGCTCGCCTAATCTCGCTTTAACGTAACAAACACAGGCTGGCTTGAATCGCCATCAAATATCTGGCACGTGTGGAACGAGAAATGTGCTGCTGTGGCAACCAGTGATGCTAAATTAACAATCATTACAAAGACAATACCTAAAACCATCTGCGGAAAATCTCAACCGGTATTCTAACATTTCAAACAATTTTTAAAAAATCGAATTTTATTCCATTTCCCAAAATAAACTATGAATTCTATTTCCTAAAGAAAATCTCGGATTTTTTTTTGCAGTTTTCAGACTTTTATACGTAACTTGTCTGATCAAATTAAAAGCGAGGTCAATTTGCTTCACATTTGTGATAATCAATATTGGCAATGCAATATTTTTATACTTTTGGTCGAAACGGAGAAGCGCATGGTGTTTTTTTCATATTAGAGGGTAAGATAGGTTCCCTGAAGGTGAGGTGCGATGGTATAGTGTTCATTACGAGAACATTGAAGCTACGCTCGGAAGGTTTGTTGTTACAGGTGTCGATTCCCAACGAAGTTGCCATCTCCTGGGGTTGCTCGTTCCTAGGTGTCGCCCCGCAGCAAAAGTACCAGCTAGAAAACGTAATGGCGCAAATAAATTCACGGACGACTGCTCTCGGCAACAATTTTGGCTCTGGTTACTCCACGGTAGACTAATAAAACCTGTCTGGATAGAAAAAAATAATCACACCAGTTAAGGGAAAACGGAATCGCTAATGCTCGCAGATACCAGGCAAATTGCCGAGCAGAGTTCAAACCTTACACAAAATAAATTTGTTGTACGTGCTTGTTGAATTGTTGATCAATTGCGAAACTGATTAAAACTACTCCTGTGGGTAATTATAAATTAATCTACGTTCACCAAGCATGAAAATATGAAGTTTGACGATTATATCGTTAATAAACGTTGTGGAAAATTTTCGGCATTCACGTAACTAACTAGGGGTAAGTTGAAATGAAAAAATTTCACTGGTTTTGCGAATTTAGAGAATTTATTATTTCTGTGTATTTCGGGACACGTAGGAAACATTTTCTAGTATGAAATGTCGTATTTCGACAAACGAATTTCGATATTTTTGATCAGCTGAAGAAGACGAATATTTTTTTATCGGGTAAGTGATCTTTCGGATTTTTTCGGTGTTTCTATGCGCGCGGTTACGCGTTCCCACTGATCGATTACGATTTCATGGAAATTCTTCTCGCTCTCCTCGCTTTTGTTAATGGTCCATCGATACTGCCGAACAGCGTTTTGCATTATTCTTCCGCTGTCAGAGCGATCCCTCTTAAATAATGGTCGTGTTTTAATGACGATTTTAGATTGAGTACAATCGGGAAAGTTAAAGCGGAAGACATTAATAAATCTGATCGACGCGATGTTGTTCAACGGAGAGGACACTTCTACTCGTCTATAAAGTTCGTCGAATATATTTCATCATGGCAAATTGTATTCTTTGTATATTTTGTAATTATATGATTAGAACCTGATTCCGTTTTCCTGCAGACAAGCCATTCCAAAACGAGAAAGAATAAATCGGCGACCAGCGTTTGCTAGCAGGAAAGTGGAACGTTAAACAAGCGCCGCCACGTGACAACTAACAATCGAACGTTTACCGTGATCGACCGAAATGCGAAATATTATTGTGATAAATCATATCGCATCCCGTTCGGCCGCGATTTCCCATTTATAGGAGCCCGAGCACGCGTTATTGAATTTCAAAATATTTCCAGCGCCGCGCCTGGTGTCCACGTGTCCCTATGCTCTTTCGTTCTAAACATGTCACCTTTTCAAAAAAAAAAAAAAAAATACGGCCGAAAGCCCATATTTCTTTTTGATGTTGTTGTCGGCTGAATTTGTTCGCGTTGACACCCTGTCAGGGCTTTGGCCAGGAAAATCGAAAATGCGGACAAAGTACCAAAGAAATAGGGGATCCAGCCCGAAAATCGAAATTCCAGCATTCAGCAAATTCAAGAGAGATGCCACTCATTTTCAGTTTCAACTGATCACGAAGGGCCTATCCGATTAAGATGGTCAGAACTGTCCTTAGAGGTTTTTCAATGACTATCGAAACATTCGAAAGCTGACCAAGCAAGATCTCTTGTACCGTTTCGGGCAATTTCATCTAGACATCAGACCTCTACTTTCAATTGTTACTTTTCTTGCTGAAGTATATTATATACCGTTTCGGTGGCTGTGTAAATCGAAATTCGGACCCGTTGAATTTCCGGAACAGTTCTCGGAGAGCTGCCAATCGTATCAGCTTCGAATTTCAACGAACGACGCGATGTCTGCGATTTCGAACGGGGTGCGCTCCCGTTTGAAAAATCTTCGTGTACGCGCGAAAATTCGCGGTATCTTCCGCGGTCGTTGCACCGCGAGAAAAAAATAACGAGAAACCCTCGGGATCACGGTTTTAATTACGTCACAAGTTTCTGTCGAGTTCCCTGTCGACGTCTCACCGGTGGCTGTCATCGCAGAAGGGGGTTGGGGGTGTGCGCACGCGTTCATTACGTCACAAAGACAGATTAGGAAACACGTGTGGCGCGTGTCATTCGCGCGAGAGACAAATGACAGCTGGCAGATATTCGAGGAAACGGACGAGCTGAAAGGGATGAGGCGAAGAGGGTGGTTGGCATGCCAGACAGAAGGGGGTTGCGGGAGGGGGGATTTTATACCCGGCTCTGATGAGAATCTCTTTTGCGAGCCACGGAATTTGCACAACGACCCGCCGAAAGCTATAAACTCGCTCAAGAAAAACGTGTAATTGTTAATTGTTCCTTGGACACAAAAGACAGAATAAACCGCAATTAAAGTTCCTCTACCATCCTCCCCGCCGTCACCCGGTGCTTTTTACGTTTCTTATTGCATTGTCTTTCTCTCTTACTTTTTCTCTCTCGCCCGCTTCTCTGCCTTTTTATCCGGTCCGTCGCCCATACGTTTATACGTTTCGCTATCTGTGAAAGTTCGCGTTTCGTCTGCGGTTTCGGATTTCACGAACTGTTCGTGCTGCTTTAAGCATCCGGTGCGACGAACAGTTGTATTAATCAGATTCTCGCGTTTTCGTCGGATGCATTTCGACGTTTTTATTGTTCCTCATTTTGTTTTACCTGTCGTATTGCCGGCTTTTGTATTTTTCGTTGAAATTTGGGTTTTCGGAAATAATTCTCATAGAGCTCAAGAGAGAGAGGAATCAATTATTCGTATAATAAAGAAAGTACAATAGTTCGGTTACAGCTGTCAGCATAGATCGACTTGGTTTGCCAGGTTTTGGATAGTAGGCGGAAGCAGAATAAGCGGACAGGAGCATGAGAGCGAGTTGGCGACCAGATAACGCGAATGAAATGTGCACAGGCATTATTTTTTCCGAGTAAATGTCGCGTAATAGGAAAAAGACGAAGAAGAGGAAGAGTCTGAGGAGGAGGAGGAGCTAGAGAGAACGTGCTGCACGCCCAGGAAACTTGACTTATCCGGGGATGGTTCGTTTTTCGGTGACGAAAAGAGGAAAAAGAAGAAGAACGCTCGAGGAAGACGCGCGTCACGACGCCGAAATAGGAAACATGGCCGCGCAAACGTACAAATCTTATTCCACCCTGAATGATTTCCTGTCTGTTTGACAATTTTCTTGAACCAACACATACTTCTTACAACAATTTAACTATACAAACACATTACACCATCTTTGAAATATTTTGTACAAGCCTACCATGAAAAATATCGTTTTACATTCTTATTAGCAGTTGCCGACCAATTTCGAAATCCCGGGAGTGATCGCCGGATTCCACGTTTTCTCCATTTTCCACCGCTTTGGCTAACCAGCCGTTCCAGAGTCGGTCAATCAGTCTGCCTCAACTCGGTCAACCGATATCAGTGATCTCCAAAGAGCCCCCGCTTTGCGAAACTCGAGCGTGCCCACTCGAGAGATCGTTTGCCTTCGATACAAGTTCCGGCGAATATAGGGTGGACCATTTACCATCACCGTGAAATATCGCTAAAACTTCTTGGACTTCGCTGGCGCGCCGCACGAGGATACAGCTTAACGAAAGTTGCGTGTACCCTGAAGAGATCATCGTTCCCTAGTCAACAGATTATTGGGGCTTATCTCGGTATTTAACTTCCTAAACATCGGTCGGTTTACAATTGCAACGGGAAACAGACATACTTCGACAAATCCAGATTTGTTACACCCTCCTAACGTCGAGAATAGCTTCTCGATAATGTCACTTCGCCTCTCATCTGCTGACCTTAAGTTAAATGACCAACTATATTTATATTAGGCATAAAAACAATCCTAGAAGGCGGATCGTATAACGTTGCCTACACAGCGAACTTTCTAAAAGGTTAAAAGGTGTCATTTAAAATTTTAATGCGCCTCTATTACCTTCATTCGGAAAGAGGTTTCCGCAGTTGTCTGGCGATCATTCATGATGCAGGTAGGTTTAGTTGGGTCACCGTATCCAGATTTAGAAAAATTCCGAAGAAATGCAGAAGGTGAGGTAAGAAAACATTGAACCACCCGGTATACACGCGATCAGACTACGATCCTCCGTTAAACGGTCCCTCACAATTCCCTGCATTGATTCCGGCGACGCGCAACGCCGCCGCCGATACCAATGGCCCTTTCAAAGTAACTCTTATTCCGACGACCCCACGTGACGACTTCGTACAGTTTGGTATTATCTCTGTACCCAGTGATACGAGTCCTGCGGTTCATGTTTGATAAGATTTATCGGCCGAATGTAGATATCCTGATGGACCATAAAATTCGGGTACATTGTTCGCTGAACCACCGTCCTGTTTTCGATCGAATAAAAGCCATTTTCTTTAGCATATTCCATTTTGGAAAGATTCAACATCCCTGTGCAAATACACCTTTACTATTTCGTATTATATCTTAATAATATTAGAATTACTAAATGTTGTTAAAGTTATCGATCGTAAGATTGTTAAAACAGATAAAGAGAAAATGATTTCGGTGCAACGGTTCGATCAAAGGAACAATTAAAGCAATTTTACAAATAAATTTACACTTTCTACGTTTCGATCCTAATTTGGATCATTTTCACGAAAGCAGAAAAAACTGTGTCTGAAAATATACCACATTAGAATTACTATCTACAATGACAATGGATGGAAAAAATTAAATTATTTGTTTCAACTACTCGAATGGAGATAGGTGGTTCGGAACCCATCATAAACAGTAGGTCCCGCTGAAAAGGCGATAATGAGAATGGAAAGAGGGGGAAGGAGATTGGTAAATGAATTTGAAACCCTGAGGGGACCAAATATCATGTTACTACTACTCGAATGGAGATATACAAATAACAGACAGAAAATTTGTATGGTTCCATCAAAAACATGATTTCAATGCGTCAATCACATTTTACCACCGATTTTTTCTCGAAATAATTAGAATGCACCAATTCCATTTTCTTTAAACCAGTTTCATGTTTCAATACATAAATTATTTTTCATTAAAATCGAATTCGCCCGCACCAGGTTTTAATGAAAATATTTTTCAAAAGAACGATGCAAATTAACGTATCGGGCATTACACGATTTTCTGCGTAGCGACCGTGCAATTACATCTACAAAGAACGTAAATAACAAGCCGAATCTGAGCCTATCTTTTTCGAAATGTTTCGACCGCTCGTAATTAAAATCGAATGCAAATCGCGGGCGCAATAAAAACTCGGCGGAAAGTTTATTTTCCGTGAAACCGAAAATTAGCGGTTTTACAGGAATGAATGAACACATGTAGGAGGAAAATTTTAAACAATACCACAAAAAAGATGCTGAAACTATTGTTCTGCGTATTATAAATAAATTGGTATTGCAATATATCCATTTCGACAGTACATTCTCTTCGAAATCCCGCAGAAACGTGCTCTTGTCAAAACAAGAAAAGCTTGATGTATTCCTAAAAATTTATAAAACCAGCTGATTTCAATTTTTATGTTTCTAGACTATTTTTTTAATATTTTAAGTTTTTACATGGATACTATCATTTCTTGTAGGTTTCTGCAATCACCACAATTTTTTAACGTAGCCTACATTTTTTTGCAGGCCTCATAAATCTTTACTGTTCTCTAAAATTTTTCTGTAAGCACTGCAATTTTTTAACTATTCCTAAAAGTTTGCAGTTCCAGCAATTTTTTCGTCAACTTCAAAATGTTGGCATAGGTCAAACAACACTTTCGTACTTTCCACAAGATTTTTAGGAGCCCTACAATTTTTTCGTAAGTGCAAAAATGTTTTTGTAGGTCAAAAAATACACTAGATTTTTTCCCATAAGTTCTAACCTTTTTTCGTGAACCACGTAATATTGTTTTCGGTTAAACAAATTCTTTGTAGGTTCGAACAATATTTTAAGTCCGTAGACACTGTGAAATGTGCCAACGAAATAAGATGGCTTCGTACAAGACCATCAATTACATTATCCGAAATATTTTCTGCGGTGGCGGCGGACGAGGTATCTCGAACGAAAGATAGAGCCAGACGGAAAGTTTAATTGGAACGGGGCAAATAAATAACAGAGAGACGATACTTCATCGATCGTCGTCGGCCGAATGCGATTTAATAAGTACGATCCAATCAGCCTCGTGATTGAACGGGCCACGAATATCAAGTGCTTCCGAATTCGTGAGAGCTGCCGATTCAACGTATCCGTTTGCTTCCGTCGGGATTCCCCTATCGTTTTATCCGTTCTCGAGCATGATATTTTGTCCCATTAAACTCCATATCCGAACGAACCGCTGCTGATGTCATCACGTTGCATCGGGTTGCCAATTTTGCAGTTTTCTTCGCCACGCCGCACCCGCGCTACGGCCCGTCGATAGAACGGCATTAATATTGTTAACTCGTGACCGGAAGTCGTGTGCGCCGCAGCGAATCCGCGGAACACGTGATACGCCGCGAGTTTCCGTCGACGTTTTATTGTTCCGACCAATGTTTGCTTTCCGAAATTGATTTTACGTCCAATTTGCCACGGACGTGTCCTTCCTGATTCTTCTTAATTGTCGCCCCCTAAGATAAGCACCTAACGCAAATCTTTATACATCCTCACAATTCCAGCTTAAAAATATTTTTAAGCTTTATCGTAGGATTTCGAAAATTAAGAACTTCCTCTTGCAATTATCCTTTCTTCGATTAATTAACTAGGAGTTCGTAAACGACGATCGAGATACAAGAAAAAACCGATGAAACGGAACGATGCAATTTAGTTGTTTTCCTCGAAGACAAATCATTTTCTAGAGACAGATACAAAGAGGCATTTCTTTCTATAGACAAAAACGAATTCGTTTGATCCATAACCGATATTCTTCTCGAGGTAACGCACCCGGCGGTGCGATCAGGCGTAGAAAAATAATTGGAAAATAATTCTGTCGATCGGAAACATATCCCGAACATTGCTCCTCTCAGAGTCAAAGCCTTTTTATTGTTTCTTTCGCTAGAAAACACTGGCCAATTCGTAGAACTCGGCGACGTCCTGATTGTTGACCCTTTATCAAAAATTCCACGTCTGAAGCATCTCAGCGCAGTCAAACACAAATTCAATATCGACTGATTCCTGTTTTAACTGTGACAGACGTTATCGAAATCACCGAAATAAATATTAGCTGCAATTTCTGAACGCTGGATTGAAAATAGCATCGAACAGATTCAAAAGTAATGCTTTGCACTGAAAGATGGTGTGAAAAACTGGTTACGGAACAACCGAGAGACAATTCGTGTATTGGCGAGTTCTCGCGGCGAAGAGAGTGGAAAGGTGACGTTTCCGGGATGATCCTCTCATCGGCGAGCAAACAGCTTTCATCCATCAAGTCGCCGTTGGAGAGGACTCCCATCGAGAAGAGAAGGCGATGCATTGAATTCTCGTCAGGTTGCGGGCAAAAACCGAGGAAGGAAGCGTCAGTAGTCAAAGGCTAGAGATCCGGTCGAGAGCGGCCGTGCACCGACCGACGCAAATTGAAACAAATGGGAACTTATATGCATCGGGCCGCATTCCCGTCGTTTTTACTGCCGGCTCATTTCATTTCCGGCTGCCACGCCGGGCAGTATGGTTTTATTGGTGTTGCCGCGTTATGGTTTCCCACCGTTATTGTCACTCGTTCCACCACCCTTAAACTCGTCGTTCCGTCGCTGACGAGAGAAAGAGAGAGAAAGAGAGAGAAAGAGAGAGAGAGAGAGAGAGAGAGAGAGAGAGAGAGAGAGAGGATCAGACCTCGACCACCATCTTCTCCTCGAACCACGTTTGCTTTTCACCCAGTCACACTTCCGGAACCGTACTCCTCGGAATTAAACCCGATCCTCTTTTCCCAACAGGCGATGAGATTTTTTACGCGCAGTCAGGTTACTTCTTCGCGTTAGCTTCGGTGGCATCATGGCGGTAGGGAAACCATACGATCTCTAATAACAGGAATAGCAGCTTTTTGTATGTAGCGATATTTCTTGTATCAGTTTTGAAATAATTTTTCTTTCTCAGAAGGTGTAACACAATATGATTAATCGTACTTCGACATTGTAAAACTAATTCCAGCGAACTTAACCAAATGATTTGCTCCCTTCAGAATAAACGAAATAATTTTGAACAAAAGAAGAATAAGAGCGATATAAATAAATGAGATGAAATAACATCGAAAAGAACGAACGGGAGCCGGGAACACGAACACGATTTTCTTAAAATACTCGACGCGCGCGAAACTAGAAATTGCAGAGCGCAGTCGGCACGATGAAACTGTTCGATCTTCGTCCCATTTTCTTTTCGCCTTTCAGCGGAACGCGGAGCTCTCGCGTGTGTGAACAAGCCATAACTCAGGAATTCTATTGCCGAACTTGGGTTATAACCGCAAACTTCGTTTTAAAGGTCCATCGATTCTAAAAGTTCTTTGGTTAATTCCACCTTCGTTTTCCGGATCCCATTAACGCCACGGTCGGCGATCACAGACTGACACATAGTCGATAGTAAACTTCTTTTAATTATTTTCTTAAACATACCGGACCCGCGGTATTAACCTTTCGAGACTTCATAATAATCTTTTCCGGACTTGCCACCGTCAATTTAGAGCGAACGATATCATTAAGGAGTGTGTGTCAATTTTTAATTTAACCAATTTGATTTTTTAATACCAATTTATTTTACCATTAATTTCGTAAATTCGTGAACGGGTTTAATTCAATTTTGTTTAAGCGAATATAATATATTGTACTATTGTACGTTCTCAATCAAATATCCATTAGCAATTACAATTACATCTCGAAATTTCTGAGCTCCGCATACTTAATTAAGTCGCCCTGATCGTCTCGATAGGACAGCAGGATGTTTTACAGTTGGGTCAGCGGAATCTTCCTTTGAAACTTTGTCCGTCTACTTCCTGCGATAGGACATCCGGCCACGAACGTCTGCGAAACTGTAGCTTTTCCTGTTTCCTGCTGAATAGGGAGAAATGGGATTTGGGGATAAGTCGTAAGTCGACTAACGGAGAATGAGGAAACGATGGGGGGTCAGAGGGAGAAGGCTTTAGGGGGTGGTTCGGTAACAACTAGAGGCCGGGGGTGATGTTGCAACAAAAGGCTGCCCTGGAGAAATTATAGACTTTCATAGAGCTCATAAGATTTATCGTAATAATAATAGCAACAAAGGGAACCAGTTCGCGCGCGTAAATTGAGACTCTCCGTTTGATAATGCATTTCCCGATGAACCCATTCTCGACCCGTGTTTCTTCCATCATGGAGTCCTGGGTTGCGGAGTGTTTACTTTCCTCCACAATGCTTCTATCGATGCAACAATCGCGAAAAATGGCGCGTCGAATATTTTTCTAATTTTCTGCGCACGTCTAATTCTACGTAATTGATTTTCTATAATGACGCGCGTACTTCGTTCGAAACTCTGACAGAGGTTTGGTCGATAATTTCGAGGGAAATTCGGAGACTAAAATTTACAATGAGGCTCATTGTAAAAGTTGCAAATATAATTCGAAACTCCTAATAATTGAAAATTATTCGAGAAATGCACAGTTGAGAATTATGATCTCGTAATGAGCACCTCGGTGCCGCGTTTCGATAGTCAAGATGCTGGAAGAAGCATCTGGAAAATTCTCACGTGTGAACCGTCTCTGATGGAACTTAAGGTTTTTACTTTTAGGATTGGAAGCTCTGTGCCGCGCTTTCCAACAGCAAGAGAGAGAGAGAGAGAGAGAGAGAGAGAGAGAGAGAGAGGGAGGCGATACTCGAAGTAGAATCTAAATCAAAAACGTGTCTGCTTTAAGAAAAAGATGCCGGATAGAATGAAGATAGTACAAAGTTCTGCCAGTAATCTTCCAGGTCAGTGATTTAATGGCCATCGATCTTCCGAAGAATACTAACGGTTTTCATTTTTCTTCGACCCGGACAGAATGCAAACGATGACGACGAAAAGAAAAAGCGCGAAATGCGCCATGAATATTTATTAGAAAATCGTTAAAACCCGTGTTGCTCGGCTGTTGACTAACTTTGGGTGTAGGCGCTCGTGTAATAGTCTGTACTTCGTTCTGGGAACCTCGATAGAACAAGTTGCACGCCCCTAAAACAGTTCAATGTTTTTTTAGAGCTGATAGCAGGTTTGAGTCCATCTGTTTTTTTCTTTCATTTATTCTGTTATCGTTCGAATACATGGACATTTACAAAAGTAGATAGAATAGCTGACAAGATAAAACGGAGCGAACTCTGCGTCCGACCCTATAATATACGAAAGTTTCATCAAAATCGGGGCCAAATGGATTACACCGCTCATAAGGATTAGATCGATTCCTCGACTACGTGACTCGGAAAATCTTTGGCGTGCTTGCCAGTGGTTCCACCGATAATTTTCCCTGTTGGCGCGTTAAGAGAGGATTCTCGTGTAACAGGTTCAAAAAATCAATTTCCTTTTGCTCGAATCAAACCTGCAAAACGTTCAAACATTTCTTCGTAAAAATTCCAATTCAATTTTCTTGACGAAGAAAGGCCATCTCTCTTCTAAATGTTAGAACTTATTTCATTTTTCATACACGTCTTTGGAAGTTGGCACTATCCCAGCATAAACTATCCCACTTGTAACCATTCGCTGCGTCGAGCCAGACTTTAGCACCAAACAGTTATTCGCTTTACCGATTTACATTAGATTCATCAATAATGCTTCCAATTTTCCAGATAAAAAAATCTGCAAAAATCACATACAGCCGTTACACTGCAATCGCATAGCAGTCACCCGAAAACTACTCCTTCTCTTGAAAGCAGAGCATGATGGAGATGGAACCAAATTCCGAGGGAAATGTATGTAACTTTTAAACGGGGTTGTCGTTCCTCTCTGTATCGGCTCGGCTCCGACAACTTTTCCCGCCGAAAAGTTCGCCGAAACAATGAAGGAACCTGGGACCGCCGTCACGACGCGACGCTCCGCGCCTCCTTCTGCCAGCCTTTCTGTCGTCTCTCTCCTCTCTCGCGCGCTTCTTTCTCTCGTAGCTTCTCCTCTGTTCGAGGGAAATACGGGACCGTCGTCGTCTGGCTGGTTGGTTGTCTGTCGCCGATAGCAAGTTTACATCCAAGGCGATAGTTCGAAGTGTTCCCCACTATCCCGTTACTTTTATTCGCGACTACTTTCCCGCCCGTCCTATTCCGTCGTAACTCTTCTAACCTTTTCGCGTTTTGTCTAGCGACTTACGACTTACTCCAGAGTTTCCACCCCCGCAGACTTCATCTCCCTTTGGTCTCTACACCCTCTTCGAAATCCGGTCTCAACCTGCTCGACCAGCCTCCACACGGAAGACTCTCTGGATCAGGGATGTCGATATCAATTCGACCGGATCGATATCAGGAAAGTTGCACCGCTAAGATATAATCGTCTAACTTTCTATTTTTACCGTGAAATTACTGTTTCCCCGACATAGTTGTTCTTCGGGAGGTCGCGTAAGGTACATCTCCTTCCTCGAATAATTAAACAATTTTATCAGAGAACAGAAAAGTGTATAATTTAAATTGGAGTACTTTTATGTAACCTGGAACGTCTCGTATCTGTGATTTTAGTTACCCTGAGATTGTAACCACTAATGAAAACACAGTTAATTTTCAAGTGGATTGCAATATTCGTAATGGCTCCATGTACGAGAACGTTCATTAACATTACTATTTATGAAATCATTGAAATTCGACTGTAAATGACTCGTCGAGGAGGTTGCTGATCGTTCGATGCACTCCGAAACATCATTTTCCAATAAGCTTTTTCCGCTGAATATCGTGACGTCGCGTCGGAGCCGTGCAAAACAGTATTTAACCAGTTTTACGTTGGCAACTGGATTAATTCTCATTTAGTATGCCTCTGACCATGATATTATTATCAATATATCAGGAAAAAATTAATTTTATGGACCTGATACACAAGAACACCCCCTGAAAGTGTTCGTGTCACACTCGTCGTCGATTCCGGTCTCTTTCGAACGCTGGAGCCACGGAACCGAAATTTCCCATGAGCACTCCTCACCGAGTGGTGTCTGGCTGTCGCGGTGCGACGCGCCGTTCCATAAAAATCTTTCAATCTAAATTCCGGTTCCGGGAAAGTTGTCTAAGTCTAAAGGTTCCCGTGAAATTCATTAAATTACACGAATTCGCCGCGGCGAAAGGAAACCCGCTGACTACCGCAGATTTTATATATCGCTCCTCGTTCCTCGACGTCCACTGCCTGGCGGAGGTGGTGATAGAGGGGGTACATATCGTTTCTACCCCCGAGATTCCTCGCACTCGAAACGATTAACTGAATTCCTTGGGATCGCTGTGCACGTAGCTACCGCATCGGTAGGTAGCAGAGGATGAAGGGAATCGTCTGCTGGAAAGAAGCAGCCTGTTTTCGCAATCTTTCTTTTCCCGTCGTCCATTGAATCCCTGGGTTTTCCTTCGGAGAAAACTAAAGGCTCGGTTTACAGGGTGGCCCATCATGGCGACTAATTAATTTCGTAACCGTGTACTCTCTACGGGACCATGGAGGACGGCCGTTAGGTAACCGGCCATCAAAGATGATTAAAACGTAAAGGCGTTATTACGACGATTTCACGGCTCGGTCGTGGGGGTCATTCGACGAGCACGGGGGGATTATGGTCACGGATATAGGATAATAAGGATCCAAGGAGGTAAAGACGAGAAGTTGGGCGGTACGTGACACGAATCGTCCGACCGAAGAAGGCTCGAATTACTTTGACAAACTCCGACCGGCATACGTGCCTCTTTACACCGCACACTCACACTCCGCGGCCGTCTTTCCCCCTTCAACAACGATTTCTTTCCTAATGTATCGGGCTCGTTAGAAATCAACGAACAGGTACGTGCGCACCTTAACAATCATATAGACTGTCCTATTCCAAATCTCGTAGACAATTATTCCCAATACGTTGCCCGTTTCGAAACATACATGATATCTTAAAACAGGTAGTACAAACAAAGATTGACGCTTCAGTTTTTGATAAAAACTAGCCTTCGCAACGTAATGTGGGGTCTCAGAGACCGCAGCTTCAGATTTTTGAAAAGAATTTTTATATAAATAAAATGATATCTGTTTGTTTACTTTTTATCCTGTGTTATTTTTATCCCAAAATTAAAAACGAGGCTGTTCATGAAATTCATTTGACGGGGTCTAAGAGACCCCATATTATTATTTTAGTGTTATTAGATCTAACCTTGCGAAGGCTAGAATTGGTTGGTCATGAAAATACGATAATTTGAAAGTCTCAAAATGAAAATTCTATATCATGAAGGCAGTGTTAACTCGTAGAAAATTATATCGGAATCGTTCAATTATTGTTAACACTGATCCCGAGTGAACTACATATAATGAGGATGTACATACAATAGTGCCGGTTGATCTATTGAATTGTAGTTTGAGAGAACCGCGACGAACACTTTAGCTACAATCACGGAGAAAATGGAGAAAGTATGTTATGGCAAATTGCAATGCGAGTGACACTGTGTCTGCTATAACATTAATTCCGTGTCACAGTATAACGACCACTATTATGGTCGCAATTTGCGGTTAAAATTCGCACGCAGCCTCGGTGTTCATCTTTGTTTTGCCATCGTCGCGGCTCGGTTTCACGTTTTGCGTGTTGTTAATAATAGCACGGGACACAGTTCGACCGCAAACCGTTCGAAACCTGTCGTTTCGAATAAACTGTAGAAACCAGGAGCTAAAATATACGTAATTTATAACAATTATATCGGCGATCCGCAAGGATCTGGGTCAGCGTGCTTTTCAGAGAATTTTCAGAAAAATCACGCGGCTACTTGGACGCAGAGAAAATATGTTTCATTCGATCCCCGTTGCTCGACTTCTAAATAAGTTATACCAAACTTGCGTTAATTCTGAAGCGAGTTAAATCATTAATTGACTGTTCTTCAATGCTTCATTTACTTCTCCCAGTCTGTTTCATTCATAAATAATACTCTACATGTGTCGGTGCTCATAGAAATTTAAAAATATTAAACAATTTATTCGGATGAAAGAGCACGTTTCGGGTGAATGTTATCCAAGTTTTCGTTTTATTTTGTATTTTATTCGGCCGGCTGTTGTTGTATAATCGCATAAAACGAGGTTTACTGATAACAGTGAATAATTAATTTAGATCTGCTTTCGAATACACAGTCTGCCCCGTGGGATGAAGTTCACCCGTTCCGGAAGTAGAATTGTTTGAAATTAAACCCACAGCTTGAAAAGAGATGCGAATGAAGGAGATAATAATTCAAACTCTGTTACATGCGTGTTAGCCCAGAATAAATTCGTGGAAATTCGCTTAATAGTGTAGCTTTTTAAATTTATATTTCCTTAAATTCTCCTTAAATTGATTTTAAAATTATATTTTAGGAATTTGCATAAACGTCCACAGTGTAATAATGACTAAGAGAAATTTTTGTCAAATGGATCAGCGTCGTAGCGAAATATAAATTTCGGTAATCAACTGTGATAGTTCGAATGCATCGCTCCAAAAACTTTCCAATAGTACGGTAACTATCTTCGCAAGACATAATTGCAACCGACACACGCAGAATTTTACAGACCGATCGATTAACAAGTATCGTTCGTTACATTGTTAGCGAACACCGAATACCGCGCGTACATTAATGTAATTCTGAATTATGCACCTTGCATTTGCGGTAAACATCAACTACAATAACCGAGAGATTTCGATCCCTAAATTGTTACATTGCCACGGTAAAATATATAACATCGTAAACAATTAATGAGTAAACTGGCGAAACACAAATGGCCGCTGGTACGTGCACGGGTGACATGATTATTTGCCCTTCGAGAAGTAAAAGCAATCATTATAATGCATTCCAACTTTTCACCATCAATCTTTGTCTCATGCAAGACGCGCTTCGTGCAATTGAAGACACAGCGTGGCAAAGATCTATGAGGAAACTGTTAATAATGCAGAACAGTGGCCTGAAAGAGTGTAGTCGATCGGAGTAACGGAAATTCCACATTCTCGATGTAGGACGTTATGCGCAAAGAAAGTCAGATCCTCGTGATCGTCGTCGGCTATCTCATGCTGCATCCGTTGATACCGTTCTCCTCTCGTCTAGGTACGCATCTCTCGAAACATCCCTCCAACGCGAAGCTCGCATGATTCCCGCGAATGTCTTTCGTGGAAACGCGCGTTTCCGCACGGATGGCCGCGCTTATAGTTCGCCGGGTGGAAAGGCTTTCGTCGCCGCACACCGCATCGAGCCGGAGAAGGTTCCTCTATGACAGACAGTTGCGAGTCCCTTCCGTGATTAGTGGAACCAATACATTATTTCCTCCTCTTTCGCGATCTTTTCCCTCGCTATAAATCAGCCGTGATAGCTATTTGGCGGAGCACCATGCCGGGTACGTTTCAATCGGTTCAGGGGTGCTTTTGATTAATTGGGTTGGCAAGGATAGGAAAAGATAGAATTTTTTATGCGTTCAAGTAGTTCTGGGTGTGTAGGTTAATTAAAATTTTGTACACCCATATGCTTATATTGAAAATACTCCTCGCTATGTACATAATATTCTGTTTGTATATCATTACCTAACGTTGTAATAAATCTTGTATAAGATTTCAAATATAAAAAAAAAAGTAGTTCTGGGAACAGTATGTGATCGAGCATTGGCGCGTGGTCTTCGAAATTTCGGACTTTGGGACTGCTCGAGAAATCTCCTCCCGACACATAAGAGTTTCTAAATGCCGGGAAGTTTGAAAATCGTCCAGATGGGTTTCGCGCGTCAGACAGAGAATACGGGATGGGGCGTTCTCGCATAACTGTTTAGCCGTGACATGCACGGAACAAGGGTCTGAACAGATTCTCGCCGGTCGACTTTAATTCCGGGGCTGAATCACCAAGCAGAAGGAGCGGAAATGAGAGAAATCTCGCGTCGGTCGGGTTTCATAAGCAATGGGATCAGAACGAATTCTTTACAACGTCGCTGCTCGGAGCAGGTGGGGGGATGCTTTCGGTGTAACGCGGTGCATGTAATATGCAGCGTGCAATATGCAACGCTGGTAACCGAATAGAGTCGGGAAGGGCTCCCCTGTATTCGTAATTCATAGCCGCGCGATTCGAAATGGCGAATTCAAAGGCGTGCGGCCCGGCCGCGCGAAAAAGAGAAATCATTGTCACCCCACGCCTGCTCGCGTTAGCATAAAAAATTGCATTTTCATGGGAACCGTAAATTCACACGTTGCGGCGCGGCGACGCGTTTCTTTTGTTTTTCTCTTACCGGGATGCACAATCAGCTTTCAGTCACTCTACAAATGATTCTAGGAAAAATGATCCAACTCGTTTTCGAATTTTACGGTGGCTCTGTAATTTTTGTCGAGAACAGATCTGTATCAGGAAATGGTGAACAATGCGTGGATGTAATGTGTCTGAATCATTTTAAAACAAACAGTGTGGTTTCAACGTTCTAATATTGTAATGTCAGTTTTAGAAAATTATAGCTTGGAAATTTCTCAGATTTTGATATTTATTTCCGAGAATTTTTCACCAATGTATTTCGAGTTCTCGAATGCGGTTTTCGTGTTTAAAAATTCGACATCCAGTGAATCGAGAGATCGTTCGCTCGGGGCACGATCGTAACAATACAGTTTCGGGTGATCGATCTATAGAACATTCGCGGTATAAGGGAAATTTCTTCGAATTTTACGATAAACCTGACTGTATTTCCACGTGGTCGGTTACGAGATAGCGCGCAGGTGAAAACTGTCGTCGCAATGACACCGGGAAAACGGCATTCGCAGGCATCCTACCTACATGAATATTGGCAAGTAACGTACCGTAAAACAACACAGGGTACGCATAAATACAGGCCGTGGTGTGCACCGCGGATCAGACGAATTTTTCCGCGCCCTGCTACGAGAAACCGCGAGCGTGTTCGCGACGATCAAACGACGCGTGCAAAAATTCAACTGAAAATTAAGAGCACCATTGCCAGCTAGAACCGGACCGGAACTCGAAATTTATTATCGAACGAATTGTTGGACGGTTCTTTCCGTAACGCTAGGAAATTTACTATTGTAACAGTTATTTGATTTTTGAAACGCTTCCACGCAGAGTCGATGATACTTTCAAGCAAAATTTTGAATTCGAAGTTTCTCAGACGATTTCGAAGCTATCCAAGATAATTCGTTAGCAAAGAAAATTTTTTGATACATTTGGGTCGACGAATAAGGTTCTCGACGATTTTCGCTATTGAATAAAATATAGTGGAAACGTTGACATTCCGTCGCGGCGAAGTGTACAATTGCTGGACGGGCACCATAACCCAACCCGAATCGATATTATAAGGTGAAAATGTCAGAATTTATGACGCGGAGGAGTCGGAAACTCGAGCATGTCAGAATTTAGGTATCTGTGGATTCGAGGAGTCGAGGATTTCGAAAGGGGAGCTCCAAAGTGAAGTCTGCGAAGTTTGGAAAATGTTTGGGGATATGGAAACTTGAGAAACGGAAGAGTTCGCAATCTGAGGAAAGCGCACCGCTAGGTGAAACGGGGAGTTTCAAAATTTTACTATTTTAGCTGCTGGAAATCTGAGTTTACTTGAAAATTTACAACTCGGTAAAAAAAAGTAACAACTGATGAATTTTATTGTCACCGATCAATTGAAACGCTTAATAACAACTTCAAATATTTATAATAATATTTTTCGTCAACACGTGGTGGGAATAGTTGCCCAGTTACGGAGGACACGTGACACTCGATAGGAGGATTTCATACAGTTGATTTGGTTAGCTGGACAGTCGCGGGAACCTCGATACTCGCAGGCGATTTCAGTCCGGTTTCGTGCAACCACCGAGGTTATACCGTACACAAAAAATTATCGACAACGGGCACGTAACAATATAGTTGCACGTTGGGGAAGCGTTGCAACGGGGTGTTTCCATTTCGAATAAATCAAGGGAAGGTTCGACTGCATCGGGTAGCTGCAACAGCTCGGTGGTTCGTGGCTCTCGAAAAAGCAACGCTCTCCACGCCGCTATCTCGTATTTTTCAATTTGCGACGCGTTCCCCTATTGCGGCTTAGCGCGTTGCTTTTTCCCCTTTTACAAAATCCCTTTCATTTTCGTGCGTGTTCACACGTTAACGAGGAGGAAAGGGACAGGGTCTGCGCGTGTATCGTATTGTATACATACATATAGAACAGAGAGAGAGAGAGAGGGGGGGGAGGAAGAGGAATGTATCGGAAGTAGGATCCCGTACAAACGGTTCTGCTCGTTTTGCTTCCTAATATGGCCGACTGCCTCTCTAAATAACATGATACGCGATACAGGGATACAGGTGGACCCGTGCCGCGGGGCAAAAACGTTCGTCGGACTTTGTTCGTTATCGCAGCCTCGAAACAGCCGAAACGCTTCTTTCGATACGAGAGAGAGAGAACGCCCCCGCATAACAATTTGACATCGAGCCGTCGCGCCGAGCCGGAGCAATTCGACCGCGATAATTTCGCTTTTTACCAAGCAGCGCACGGCCGCCGTTTTTCGCGATCCGCGAACAAGATAGACACGGAATTTCGCAAACATCGCCGGTTCGAGCTCGTTAAACAGCGAACCACGCGCACCGGATAAAACTAGACGGTTCTTTGGAAAGGTACACCCGCCGTCCGCCCGACAGTGTTAATAACTCGTAAATCGTTGTTCGTTAGCGTTCCGCGTTACCTGGGCTAGAAGCTGAAGATATTAACGACCGCGATGTATCTTGAACGTTTCGGTGCGTTTCATTAAACGTTCGCTGAATTTTTAACGAAAATTCTTATATCTATATGAGTAAAAATCAAATGATGCGCTCACCAACGAACAGCCGGTGATGGACCGATTTGGCTAATTTTTTTTTAATGTTCGTAATAGTCCGAATAAGGTTTTAGGAAAAGAAGAATTGAAATAGTTGCCCGGAAAAATGGAAAATTCGGGAAAAACTAGAAGTGCTTTTTGAATCATATTTCAATACAACCAAAAACGAACGTCGCAGCTTTTTATCAATATTTCAATAAGAATTTACATTATCGACTTCTATTTGCATTGTCGACACTATCAATATCCGCCAGTTAGTTTATTTCTATTCCAATTTATGAATTTACATTACCAATATACCACAATATATTGTCCGTCCCCAGTTAGAATATGCTTCAACCATATGGTCTCCGAAAAGTGTGAAACATGAAAACATGATAGAGAGGGTGCAACATAATTTCCTCAGGTTTTGCGCATATAAGACAAACAATCCAATGTCAATCTTTCATCATAATTACTCTAAAATATCAAACACAGTCAACCTTGAAACATTATCTAATCGTAGAACAGTTTCTGAGCTGAGCTTTATCTTTAATTTGATAAATAATAATATAGATTGTCCCGCACTCCTGAGGCAAATTAATTTCTATGTACCTGAACGTGTTTTGAGAAATAGAGCAGGATTTCAAACAATGAAATCCAAATCCTCATATGGAGCAATAAATCCTTTAAATTGTATTATTGCTAGCTCAAACACATTTTATAATAATATTGATTTTTTTCAATGGCATAATAGTACCTATATTTGCTTAGTTTCGCGCTGTCCATAATTATGTGAATTTTTAGATTAAGACTTAAGACTAAGATTCTTTTATGTCGTATTATATAATACTGCATACATTTTGTACAAAAGGACTTCGGTCCGTTTAAAATAAATAAATAAATAAATTACAAAAACCATAATTTTTGAAACAGTGCAAGTAGCAGGTTGACATGTTTAAACAAATTTACTGAAATTTGGACAGGACAACGTCTGTCAGGTCAGTTAGTGATAAATAACAAAATGCACTGTAACGCGTTTGTGTGCGTCTGTCTGAGCTGCCAGCATCTTCATCTTCGCTTCGATGAACGCGTGCGAGACCCTAGTGACTCGTTGTAACGTGTCGAGAAGTTAGCAGCTTTTCAAGTTCGATTGTATGGGGTGTCGTAACGATCAGTCTGAAGGAACTGGCATTACCGAGTGACGAGAAGCCGTCTATCGGCGTAATCAGCGATCCCGGTCAGAAATCCACAGCAATCCACAGCAATCCTCGCGCATCGTCGAGGCCTGAGAATGGCAACGCGATGCCTCGAGTGGGTTCTAGTGGCTGGCGAGAGCTACGAAGAGGGTGAAGAACGCTGATGCAACCGCTATTTATCTCCAGCCACCCTCGGAAAGGCATTATCATTTCAAATTGGCGGGCTGTTCAGGCCTGCGCGAGGCAGTTTCGAGTTGGCCAGAAACCGCGAAGAACATCTCGAGGAAATAGTCTGGAGATCCTTTTACGGTGATTGAGATCGCGACTACTTCAACCGTTCATTAATTAATCCTCTGTGGATGCGGATATTTTTTAAAACATTGCATTTTCCTCGGGAAGTTACGTCGAAGTCTTCTGTGAAAAAATAACGATTGTGATATTTAGGAATATTTTTTTCAGAGATTTTTCGCTATCGATGGGTTGAACAACAGATGAAGGAAACGAGTATTTGTGGTAGACCGCATAAAATTCTTGTAGCTCGGTTAGGCACGAACATAGATGTCGACGGCACCTCGTAATTTTCCATCTGGTCCCCAATGGTGCCTCTGGGACACCGGCGTTTCAGCCTGCATCTAATCGCTCGCATTATCGCGTAAGCGTACTCCTTCGATCGAATCTCGTCGACTGTTATCGTCGTTATTGACGGGAACCACCTCGTAATTACGTGAGAACGCCGATAAAACGAGCTACCGACGCTGCTGTGAAGTGTCTCGTCTAAATATTTCGGTTAGGTCCTTTATACCTGCGCCCCGATATTCCTGCTACCACTATTTTCAACGTAGTTGAATTAAATATAACCATTTACGTCGCAGAATTAATATATCGGTCTCTAAATTGTGCAATACCGATCCGATAGGGTGAGTTTCAATTTTATACTGACGGGAATTTTGAGTGTGCTTCTGGAACTTCAATTTACAATTCTACCATTGAAACTAATGTTTATTAAAAGACAATTATATTGGTACATGTTTCATTAAGGAGTCGTTGACATAATCCAACAGCCAAAATCAGAATAATTACACTGCTACACATTAGATGGAGAACTTTCGACTCTTCGCTGTCAGTTGCCTATCGTCGCAAGCTTGGAACGAAGACGCAAGACGCGGCTCGTTTCCGTCTCGACGAAAGGAAATGCGCGTTCGTCGGTTTTCTACATTGAAACGCAATCAAACAAACAACTGTACGGTGCACAGTATTCCGTAACGTGGAACAGCTTTGTTTCGGAGCTGTGTCGACGTAATCTGTTCGCTGCTCGAATCAGGAGAGAGAAAGAGAGAAAGAGCACAAACCGGAGAAAACGGTCCACGACTCTGAGTTTGCCACGCCGGCATGGAATGCGTGCAATTCGTTCGTAGAATAAATTCGAGAGACACGTTTCTTCGTTCCCTGACGGGCAACGGAAGTTCGTCACGAACGTGTTCGATGGTCCTGCTCGAAATAAAAATGTTAGATTTATTCGGGCTCTATTTACGGCGCACAGGACCCCTTTCATGGTAGAGCCAAATGCTGATACGCGGTGGAAAATATTTTTCTTTTCCTTCCATCCGATTAATTCTTCCATCTGATGTAAGCACACTGTAATATATCTTGATAAACCACTATTTTTAAAGTTTCACAAAAGAAAATTGTTTTTACTAATTTATAGCTTAGCGATTAATTAATTGAAAATTGAAATTCGCTGGATTTCGATCAAGACCCTTGGCAACATGATTCGAGCAGCAAAGAACTTGATCCACTCTTCGCTCAAGATGATCAAGTTACGTTTTAAAATGAGTCCGTTTAAAGGAGATCGTTTGCAGTTAATGTTCTTTGATATTAAAATCAGATTTTAGGTAATTCATTAACGGGACAGGTATGAATGGGCACGGTGTAAGTCGGCAATCGCATTAACGGGCAAGTTTGCGTTGGTTTATGTTGCATGAAAAGTGGTAAGAGATTACAGATAATGCTCCTTAAAGTACCCGCTTTATGTGCAACGTTCACGGGCTTCGCTGTATATTCTTTTTTTTTTGTGCGACGCAAAAAAGAAAACGTTAAACATTAATGTACTTAGCGTAGTGCTTCCGGAACGATGATATGCTTGTCACGGAAAATTGCAGGGCTTCGCAGTGAGATATTCCCTTTTTTCTGTATCGCTTCCTACTTCAATTATGCACTTGTTGCAAATAGCGTTGCATCCATTCGCGATGGAAAGCATGGTTCCATTATTATACAGAGTGTCTCGATATTAATATTAGTCTCTTTTCGATGGAATTTCAAGAATTCAAATAAAGGAAATATTTCAAAGTTGACAAAAACGCTCGCGATGAATGGAAACGATTCGCATGGAGGAATTCGTGTGCGTATAATAGTAGTTTCCCCAAAGTTTATTTAAAAAAAGCAGACCTGCAAATGACAGGGCTCTTTTGAAATATTAAAGAAACACGTACACGAGGAGTCTGATATCGGAAAATACGGAAAAATTTACTTCAAGCGGATACGGGATACGGGATACAGTTTTAGAACCACTATAAATATTTGCCCGCCACGAAATATTCGGAAAACACCGTAACGATCGCAATATTTCGGTAAATTTTACTGAAAAGTATCCGCGGCTCGGCTAGCGACTATGTAGGTCGATCGTCCAGGATTAATAATAATAAATCTGAGATTACTGTGTCGACATCTCGTTTTATCTAGATTGATTTCGGTCGCCGTTAACCGTTCCCTTTTCGAGCCTGTATTTTTTTTGCGCGCCCACCACGTCCACTTGTTAATCGTATTTTTCTCGTGACAAGTAATGGGGACCGATGCGTTGACAGACGATTGCGATCCTGTCTATCGCTAAGCGTGAAAGTTATCACTCTGTTTCGTGCGAAATGTCTCGCTGAAATATTCAATTTTCCTGCGTTTCCATTTTATTTGTATCGACGGTTGTCCGTCATTTTGCGTAAGATTTGCAAACACGCAAGTAGAATTGGTCCGCCTATGGTCGGACAGACCTTGAAACCATTGTCATATGTAATTTGTTTGTAGATACATGATTCTGAAAGCTGTGTCCGATGTGGTTCTAATAGACAAAAATGTTTATCTTTAATCTTGTTTATTGCAAGGCAGACTCGTAAGTAATTGAAGGTAACCAATGCGATTTTACGGGAGTTCGTTCCCTCGGCGACTTTCCCTAGGATCTGATCGATTCGCACGCAAAAGTTGTCGAACGAATCGTCACTGACGAGAAATCGAAACGAGAAAACGAAATCTCACAGTTCCTGACAAATATGTTTTTAAGGGAGTGCTTGCACTTCTGAAAAGTTAGTATTTATTTTAGTGGAAGATTGTAGATTTTATCTAAAGTATGGGTTTAATTAATTTCGTCTCGTTCGTGATTGAAAGGACGAATTCTGACTTTTGGAAAGGATAACTGCCTTCGTTCATTCCCAGTCAATAGCGAATTGACGGTAACTCTATCGATCTAATGAAAGAAGAGGGGCACGCAGAAACGGCAAAAAGAGGAAAGAGAAAAAAAAAGAAGAATAGAGAGAAGAGAAACGACGCGTTTTGATTCACTTTCACGGACTCCCGTACTTTTCACCTTGCAGATTTTTTAGGGTCGAAATCCACCGCCGTCCATCCATGCATATCGTTTTTTATTTCCCCGACGAAAGCTCCGTTAATGCGAGCGTTAACACCCCACAATGCGCGTTGGCTTTTTTTACAATCCCCCTTTTCTTCGTCCATTGCGAGAACCTCCTCCTGCTTCCTCACCCTCGACATATCTCTCTTCTCTACCTGTATTTTTCGCACTCTTTCACTCTCTCTCGCTCGCTCTCTCTCTCTCTCCCTCCCTCGGTCTCTCCTTCTCGCTTTTTCCTGTCTCTTCTACCCGGCCGCGTAGATTACGAGAGGGTCGGCACGCCGTAAAATCTGCCGACGCGTGTAAAAACGACTCGCGTTAGCCTGCAGCCATTCTTGTTTTATTTTCCTTGTTACTATTTGCTGTAAACCGACCACACACCGAAAAATCTCTCCGAGACAGGCCGTAACTACTTCGACAGCCGCTGGTCCTGACGACCATTATGCTGTGTGCACACGTAAGAGCCCACATCGAGGGAGCCTCGTTTTTAAGTTAAGCCTCCATTCACTTGTCAGCACGTTTCCCAGAAGTATACCGGTGAAAATTACGACTATTGAAAATTAGGATAGTTGAAACACAAAGTAAAATATTTCTACCCTCGGAAATTGCGATTATTAATGCTTAATCGATAATTGACCATCAATAACTCGCAACAGACCGATTCCTCGGCGCCACCGGAAAGAAAGGAATGATCAAGAAACCTTTTAGTTCTTTAAGCACGAAAAAGGAGGTCCGCGAGAAAGTTTCATTCAGGAGCTGGTTAAGCTCAAACTTTTCTGGCACTTTACGGCTGCTCGGAGTTCACGTTCCCCCGCAATTCTACGAAATAAATATTTCCCTTCAGTTGCCTAATCTCGGCGAAATCGACGATTCATCGAGCATTAAATCCCCGATCGAAAAGATCGAAGCACGATCGAGCACGATCGACTCGCTGTAACAACCTCGTTAAACAACAACCAAAAATGTCTGTTCGGTAAATGGATCTTCGTAATTGGAAAAATAGAAAAACGGAAATGAAAACACGAAAAGCAATTTACGAATACAAAAAACGGAGTTTCCGAAAACCGATTCGCAGGACGTACGCATCTCTGTATAAACAAGACAATAAACATTCCCATAATAAAATCCATCGAAACGCGTTCGAACGTGGAATATCTTTTTCAGAGAACAATGCCTCGGGATGCATCGGTTTTTCAGGCTCGTTTATTACAAGTGAAATAATTAACCAGATACTTGGTTATACTGTCCGGTGTATCGGGCAAAAAAATAATTCGCGGCAATATTCAGTCGGTTGCGATTAATGGCCTGCGGAATTCTTTTATAAACAAACAACTTCGGTTTATTACCAATTAGCGTTAACAAAGGGTTCCTGAAATATTCTGCAACCCTTCTCTTTTCGTGTCTGGCGAAATTAGTTGCTTTTTAATAGAATTGTCGTAAATGTCATGGGAAATTGTGAGAAACACATATTTATTTAAGCATTTTTATTTCTACATCTAGATTTGATGGATTAGTAAAAATTATTGTTTGAAGATTTTTAATTTTTATAATAGACTCCTGTATTATCAAAATAAATATTAGCGAAACTCAGCTAAACGAAAAAGCGTGAAGAACCGGTTTGCATGACCTATCAAGATCAATCAGTCCGTGCCTCAGCGGATTCGCAACATTTTCCAAATCCTCGCGATTCTTTTCGTTCGCGAACTGTACAAGACACGCCAATCGCAATTTCAGTAAGGAGTTGTAAACGACACCGAGCGGATTCAGTAGTAATTAAACGGCATAAAGAGCACATTTTGCGAACGGTACACGCCTACTTTCCGCGAACGCGCTCGGCCGTGTATTGTATACAGGGTTCTAGCAATTCTCCGGGCAGAATAATTGCGGGGCAAAATATCTGCGTAAGTTGGCCAGTAAATCACTTGGAACAAAACCTTGGAAGTATCCTCGTGGACCAGGTGCCGCCAAGACACCTGGTCTAGGCCAAAAAGCGTCGCGACGCGCCCGGCGATAGGCAAATCTCAGACCGAGCTGTCTGGCGAAGAGCGATGGGGCGATAGAGAGACCATGGTAAAGAAACATCGGAAAAACTCACCGTTGATGACGACAATGGCGCCCAGGAGGCAGAGCAGCAACTGTCGCAGGCACATCTTTTCTAGGTGCGGGGGTTTAGCACAGAAAAAAAGCGGAGCACGCGTGCGAAATCCGGGGGATCCTCACTTGGCCAGCATCGTTTTTCGGGGCTGGCTAAGCTCGAGATTCTCTTCTCGCGATCTCCGTGGACATCAGGCAGTCAGAGCACCGTGGAGATTCGTCCCGAGGATCGTCATCGCGATCGAACACCGTTCGGAGATCACTCTACGGTCTTTCCGGATCGAAAAACGATCGCGGAACGGACCGATGAATGACAGCTAATTAGAGCGACTCCGGTTGATCGGACACGATCAAAGCAGGGGGTCTGGCTCTCGATTGGAATCCGACTCTTGCCCTTCTTAGACTCTCCCTTCGGCGACCCTGAACCTTCTTCCGGCGCTACCCTCTTTCTCGAAACCGTGGGACAAGAGCACTGCGAGAGACTTCTCTTTGTCCCCCCAGCTTCGCGGATATGATATCGCCTTTCCTGCGGATCTTCGATCTGCTTGTTTGTTCTTGATGACGTCAGCTAGCCAGCAGATCCTTTGCTCGGTAAGAGAAAGAAGGAGAGAAACGGTAAAGAGAAAGAAGCTCGCCTCCCCCTAGGACCGAGGGATTCGAGTTGATCCCTTGAGGAGACTGGCCGGGGGACTAGCTCCGAGCTCCTCTTAAAGTAATTACTTTTTCCGGAGGACTGTCTCGAGCTGGTCGAATTTTAATGATCAAAGCAGCCGATCGGAGACGCCGGACCCGACTACCGAGCAGACCTGCTCCAACAGCCTGATCCTCGAGGTACGCATTACCGGCGGCGATCTCACTCCTCCTATCAGACTGCACACCTTCTAGCTTTTAGTTATCGAGGATAATTTGACTTTTCACGTTTTCCAAATCCGAATGTGTCTCGCACCGATAGTTCTGGGGATGGAGATAGTATTAAGGATCGATGCGTTAGGGGTTGATCCGCGTTACGGGTGAAAATATCCGCGGAAACACTTCGGCCACGGGACGCTTCCGGCCACGTCGAACTCGCGGCGCTTACTGAGTCTCTCGAGGCGATCCTCGAGGGTGACGAGCACGTTTCTCACCCCCACCAGGCAGGGGATGACCGCCACACGAGAGGCCGCGCGCTGATCCGACGAACATGCGCACCCGGTACCAGCAGGTAACGCGCGTCTGAAAGCGTCGCGACGCTTCCCGAGGAGACGCCGAAACTGACTGAGCAACGGTCAAGGCGGCCCCCAGGACGCCCCGGCCGACAGACAAAGAGAGGAGGCGCCGTAAAGCGCAGCCACCGGGACAGGCTGACAGGCACACATACACACGTTAGACTTGCGGCAAAAGTTATGACCTCAAAGGGGTCGTTAACGAGCGCCCGCCAAATTAGTATAACGGCTGTGGAACACTTCTACCCCCCACTTCCGGGAAAGCCAGGCCTCGATCGCGAGAAAAGCGTCTTTGGGATGAGGTCGGTTGTGGGATTCAGGGTTCTTTCTGGTCAGGAAATTGTACAGGACTTACGAAATGTTTGAAATTGTGCTGTCCGTGCTGTGGGTTTCATACTTTCGCGTATTTGTGTCTGGCTTCGAATGTGTTTCACAACAGTTGTTAGATACATGCTGGATTTTCACGGTGAGGTTGTATACAACATTTTTCGTGAGTAGAAATTGTGTATTTTTGCAACTGTTCTCGAGCGCGATATTCAAAAATAATTTTTAGTTTGTAGACAATAGTAGTCAGTGTATTATTCAAGGGTTAATACTTAGAGGGGGCTTGAACTTTCCAGTGTACCCTAGCACAGTACCTGATAAGTATTGTACAGATGTTAAAAGCACAATTTCGTCGATGCATCTCAATGTTTGCTTTCTACAATGACAACACCATTAACAGTGTTACCGAACGGCTCTGATACGCATCCGACGGCGATGCACCAACATCCGCGATCGTTTTCAACGGAAAAGGTCTTCAAGGGTCGCCACTCATCGTGATCGTTAATTAATCTCTACAACGCGATCGCGGGTCTAAAGTGATACAAGCTATAGCCGTGTACTAACGAGCCACGCGTCACACACGATCAATGTAATTAATAATTAAATCCGCCGTATCAAAGCGCTGCGTCGCCGTGAACTCCGGTATCTCCAGAGACGTAAATAATTATCCGATAGCCGGGACTGTATGCAACCGATAACCAACAACGCGTCCTGTCACGGTACCCTTCGACAAAGGGTCGGTTAGGTTGCGACTTACGGGAACGACGATCTAATCCCTGGGAACACTGACACTATTCACGTTCGTTGTGATCCCAATTTTTAATTAGCTGCCCCTGAACCTGCCACGTCAGTTCAATTAATAAAAAAAATTAGTTTGCTAAGATTTAAGCGGTCAATCAACATTTTTGAGTAGTTTGAGGAATTGAAAATCATATGCAGCAACCTAATGTACTTACAATCGTTCGAGGTTCATAATATCCGTGATTTCAATGCCTCCTGTTTCAGATTGGCCATTTAAAACATAGCAAGCCTGGTTGTAGAATAATTTTTGCTCTAGTTCGTGCAATTTCGACAAGTTTGCTAGCTAGGTCTCAGGAGCTGGGATCCCTTATGCGAGTCGAAATTCCTGAAGACGGGGCGCAGCATAGACGTCGATGAACCATTTTTATCTAGTTCTCCGTCGGCTCTTTTTACGGAGCGAGCAGTTTTCTGCACAGCGATTTAGCAAGTCCCAGCAATAACCCGAAAGGAAGGAGACGGGCTACAGCTAGAAAGAGAGAGAAAGAGAGGGGGGAGAGAAAAAGAGAGTTTTCCTGCCTCTCGGGCCGTGCTTTGATCGGCGGCCCCTCAAAGCGTCGGCCCCCTGTCTCATTCCGATTCTGTTTTAGCTCGCCCGCATATCGATATTCCCCGTGCTTTTTTCCCCGCCCACCTCTTTATTCTCGCCTTCGACGCCGACCAATTTTCGGCCTCGCGGGGAACAAGTGTGAAGATGAACAAAAAGAAAAACAACGCGCTTCTCCTCATTAACCGCTGCTGGTACCGCTATGGGAGAGCTTGCGGGTAAAAGGCCGGAAAATTTCCTTTCGCCTGCCTATGTACGCGCCCCAGGAGTTAAACTAATTGTTATCGCGCCGCGCTGGCCCCACGTGTGTCAGGTGAAAAATCACACGGAGAAATCTATCGTGCACGACTTCCCGGCCGATGATTTTTCTCGTGGCGATTTCTATTTTTCTGCGCAGTTTTATTTAACCTTCTGACTGTGATGCATTTTGCGGTTAATTCAGAAAAAAATATACCTATCTTACAATCTGTTAAATGAATATTTAACAAGCAGAAGTACGTGTGATACTGTTACTGAGCAAGATAGTCATTCGCGATAACTATGCGAAAGGGGCTGTATCGCTTCCAATGCACAGATTGTCAACCAATATCTCTGAAAGTTGACACAGACCGCGTACGCGGTAGCGAAAGAGTCACATATTATTGCAGATTATTCATTTGCATGTATATTGACGGAATAAATTACAAAATTGCTCGATAAAACTGACCTGGCTCTCCCCCGGAACAATATTTCCCGGTCAATATTGAAACACGCCGAACCGGAAAGTAAATTTGAGAACAATCATCGGGTGGGACGCGGTTCTCGCTATTAGAATCACTCATTCGATTGCTCAATTACACACGACACTTGCATGTAACGAAATATTTCGTTCTTATACACAAAAATAGTTTGTAGACAAAATTGGTAAATTCGCTTGTAAAATTATAATTTTCATTACACCGGTATGAACATTTGTATAATTTATAATTATCTTTAACGAGGATGCTCTTGCAGAACAGATCAAAGTTAATTTATTAGATTTTATTTGTCAAGTATTCAAACTCGCGCGATAGACTCCGAGCAGAGCGAGAAACAAATTACTGTTTGATCGGAAGTTTCTCTGAATTAGTTCTCGCCGTGTAATTAAAACGGAGTCGTATCGCGGCAATTATGATCGATCCGGCGAAGTTGATAATACTTATAAGCACACCGTAAACGCGTTAATAATATGTTCGCGAGGCAAACCCGTAAACGATCTGTTTACTGGCCTAATAAAGAAGGAGTGTTTCAGGATGGGTGATATTGAATCGCGTTGAGCCGCGGATTTTCCCCGGGTAAAGAGATTGTTCGAAAGCAGACCCGTTAATAATTAACGGGGGACGCGTTAACACTGTTTCGAGTCGTGAACAAAATTAATGTTTTAACGGCGACCGTGCGGCCACCGTTGTTCAACGATTCCGGGGGCGCCTCCGCGAGCGGAAAAACAAATGCGCTTTTGTGCCCGCCGGATAATCCATATAATTAAAAAATTTACACACTCGCCGAATAACCGCGGAATAATGGAGCCCCCCTGGATAAAAATGTAAATATGGACGCACTCGACAAACCGACTGTGAGCCACGCGAAACCACCGTGAATTCGCAATGCCCGTGAATTTTGTTCGACTCCGCTAAAGTAGAAAGCATGCAAATCAAGGATTCCGGTGTTCGGAGAAACATTGATTTATTTCGCTGGTAGATTTTCACTGATGGTTTTTTTTATGGGCAGGAGATTCGATAGAGATTTTCCATAGTCTTCAATACCACTTCAACCTCCCAGTGTTTGTTTTGCACTTCTATTAAACCGCACAGCTTTCAGAAATAGATGCGAATATTCATCGATTTTTGGTTTTACTTTAAACATTGAAAAATTGAAAGGGCTACGATATCTAATTTGTACATCTAACACGTCAGACAAACATTTCGCATCAGCGTCTTACCTTACCACTCAATAATCATCCGCGGCATGTTAACATCGTTCCGCACGATAATAATCGCGAGCGTACTCGAGCCGGATCGTGGAATCGCTCGAATTACCAGACACTGTTTCGGATAAACTGACCACCCCGTATAACTGTCCAAGTTTATCCAGCCGCGACGTATACGTTCGCCAACGATTATTGTGACAATTTCATTTCGCATTATCCAGCTGAACGGCCAATGACTCTATCGGCGAAAACTACCTCGTTTCTACCCTTCGTCCCCGTTTCCACCCTCTTCGCCTCCCCATTGCAGCGGGATGGAGAGGGGTAGATTCTAGGTACACCGGGCCCGGACTACAGCGCACGGTAAATTTCCCTTCGGGACATGTTTCGCGCATATCGAAATCCCATTTAATCGAAATTTCGGATGAGCCACGCTGCACTGTCCTATACTCTACCTTCTCTCACAACCCCCCTCTCTTCGTTCTCCTAGATCGCGTACTTGCTATCCAAGCCGAGGAGAGGGAAAAAAGCGCCGGGGAAAAAGAAGAAAAGAAAGGGACGGAAAAAATATAGTTCAAGCGGTACGTTTCGCGCGGATTTACGGCGACTTACGGATTTGTTTCAGCGGAACCGTTCACTCAGCTTGATTGGCGCAGGGTGGTCCGAAGGGTGCAAAAAGTCTGGGGAAAAAAACAGTTAGAGACCGAGGTTAGTTCACTAATTTTTAACGCGTACGATTTTTATTAGTGAACCGGTTTGATGGCTTTTTAGACAGCGAAAGTTTCTGTGTTTAAAAATTCATCGAGAAAGAAAGGGAGGAAGGTAACGTGTAATACATACTTGAAAAGTGGTTGAGCGAACGTGCAAGCGAAACGAAAGATAGTGGGACCGTGGCCGTTTTATTCGAAGTAAAACAAGCAATAAGGTTTTTATTTTTTATTATATCACGATGATCTGTTATGATCGCATCTTGTTTCGCCAAGCTGTGAAAATGTAAACACGCACCCGTAAACACCGTGTACTTACGTACCGTGTTATACGAGCACCTTTCTTTACCGAGTTACACGAACGGTGTCGCAATTTTTGTATCGTGTTCCACGAATCCATGTTAAACGAACCCGTCATGTACGACGGTTTACAGTATTCTCTCTACGGTTAGCAATTCGTTAAACAACAAAGTTGGTATATTACATTAATTTCAAAAATTTGTTGATTTACGAATGGAATTGTTGTTGTTTTCGTACAACGTATTGAGCAATCCACCTCTGTCGATAATTGGTTTGAAAAGGTCTATTCAAAAATTGCCGGTAAATCAAGTATTAAGAAACAAATCAACATTTCAATAAACCGGCGTACGCACACTCTACAAATCCTTCAACATCTGGACATGATAATTAGCTACGCCAGCAATGCGGATTATACTTTCCTGAAAACGGACGCGGTTCACAGTATATGTTGGATGTGTCGAACAAACCAAAATGAACTGGCAGAATACGCGTGCAGGTTTATCTGTAAAGCTGCGAGCGTCAATTACCATAAAAACTGCCGATCCTTTCCGTCGTAATCTATAGATATCAGGTCAGTCCGTCACGCGCCGATGATCGCATGCGCGAAAAAAAAGCAACACGCACATAATTCCACGCGGCGAATTGATTGGCTATCAGCGGACGGCCTTGATAACGAAGTGCGCTGTTATGAAAATAAATCCGCGGGTGAATCGTAGCGAATCATAGTGAACCCGGCGCTCGATCACGGCGACAACGTTTCGCCACTTTTCCGTATTCTACGTTTAGTAAAAATCCTCTTGGACTAACAGGAACATTTTAACCCTTTGCGGTCGGAGCTATTTTAACTCGAAAATTAAACGTTTCTTCTGACCTACAATATTTCCATTCTCTATGATTTTTTAAATTTGATAAATATGAAATTGATATAATACCACACACAATACTTAAATGTGTAGTAATTGGTTAGATACTGACATATCTAATACTGTAAACAATTATTTAAATAATAGTACAGCAATTTTTAGTGGCGCCGCAGAGGCGCCACTCGACCGCTAAGGGTTAAAAATTCCTGAAATATCGATATAAAAAGAATTGATTTTCGTGAATTTCAGTTCCAGACCAACGTGGAAAGTTCGCGGGAAGCGGGAATGGTTTCGCGGATGATTGTCCCATTGGCGGATCGTTCGGGTGTCGATTATAGTCCTCGAAAAGTGCAAACACGGTGGATAGCCAACCCTTCGATAACGCGGGGGCTTTCCCCTCCTGGTCCGAGTATTTTTTTAATCTTTCAGCCAAGAACTTTTCAATATTCGCCACACTTCCCCCGGGATGTTCCGCGGTATCGATATTCCATTTCGTTGGGAATCGAGCGACGACCGTGGCGACGCTGCACAGATCACCAGCAGACTAACACGAGGAAAAAAATATATAGGGTGTCGGCGGGGGTGGGACCCGGTGAAAGATGCGACAAGACCGTCGTTTACCTTTATCGCCGACCCCCCCCATTGCACTCCCCTGCCCTCGTCGGCGTCATTATACCAACTGGCATCGGTGTACCCTTAGCACCCCCGGACCCGCCATGGGAATTTATTCGGCCGATGCTATGAGCTTACTTATGGCGAACCGTCTCGTCGATTCGAAACCATGTTTCCTTGACGCGCGATGAAGCCGAAGGATCTGGACGTGAAATTTGTGCGCCACTTTTTTTCTACTTTTAGTACATATTACAAAGTTTGGAATATTCAAGTAACTTTTTAATCTACCTACTTAACAACTACGAGAAAGCAGATTGCAATAGAATTAATATTTCAGTTCCATCGTTATGATTACTGTATAGGCAGATTACATATTCCTCGATTCTTCTACGTGGATATTAAACTATTATCTACAAATTATCAATGAAACTAATTCTGCTATACGGTATGTCCAATTTGCTTATTAATTATACATTACATGGCATATTATTGTATGCAGAAGTTATACGATTCCGTAGGGCATATTAATTTACATATTAGTATTAAACATCTAATAATCATTTCGTATAATAATCATGTATTCGGCAAATATATATCAATCCCAACAGCCTCATTTTGAGTAACTTTTACGTGGAATTACGAGCCTGTCGTCGCTGTTTAACTAGATCTAGTATTAATTATTTATAAATACCAAACGTCGCAGGGTTACGTTTTTCAGCTTCCGCTTATTGATACCTGCGCACTGAAAGGACAATTCGAATGAATAATTCGGATATTTGCAACCTGCCAAGTGATTCGTATTCAAATGTATGCGATAGAATTTTACGGGGAAAAAGTCACCGGCGACGGAAAACGTCCATGTGAGTATATACATATATTTCTACGGAGGAAAACTTTTTAATATGTATTTCCGAATAAAATGAAGCTGCGACCAGAAAACCGAAATATATTAATTGCAAAAACATGTTGCAGTCGTCGCGAGTAATTTATATTGAATAAAACCGTGCTTTCATTACGCCACCAACAGCTCACGTACTATAATTATTTCGCCCGAAGATTACAGCGATTTCCAATATCGAAACTTTTTAGATTTCATTCCGCATGATTTCTCTTAATAATGCAAATTCGCATATATTTTCTTTCCGTTCGTTAAACGATTTCGTATAATTATTCCTTTAATTACGATGTAGACAGTTATCTGCAAGGGATCATGATCGTGTCTGTCTGTTCCCGAAATATGTTAAAATATCGATACCGATTTCAGAACCAAAAAATTGAAATTTTCTTCTCGAAAAGCATAGCCGTTGCAGTTTATGTAAACCTGGAGCAAGCGACGCAGGCTATCTAAACATTTGTCGGTTTCTAATTAAGCACAATAAACTGGGAGTTATATTAATGGGACCGGAAACCAAACAACGGATTTTCCCGTGGAATGAACAGGGCTGGACTCTCGGCAAAAAGGTCTCGTCTGGGAACGCATTGTCGACGAGAAGAGTTCCGCGGGATCAGTCTCGCGTGCGAATAAAAACCGGCACAACGATTTTCTTTTGGTGGTACGCAAAGCGTGCAAATTAGGCGGCTGAAAAGGGGAAGATGGCGGCCGCCGCCTCAGTCCGTGGAAATATTAAGTTATCGCGTGGCCAACTTTCAATTCAATTAATGCCGATAGAGGTTCGGTGACCCAGAACATCACCACTTCGTAGGCTCGCGAAATTGTTTCGCATCTTCCCTTTTCTCTCTCTCTCTCTCTCTCTCTCTCTCTCTCTCTCGACCTCCCTTATACATATATTTCGATCTCCCTTTCATGCTTCATCTTTCGGTACTATATATGTATATACATTTTTCTCTTTTTATTTTTTAGAGAGGCTTACACTTTTTTTCAGTGGCTGATATAGAAGAGCCCGGTGAAACCAGTCCCGCGATTCGAGACGTTCCTCTAAAAGGATTAATGATTTCTGACACAAAACCGCTGATATAATTAATTCGCGAAAGCCGGAACGGATGGAGAACTGAAAAGGCGATACTGGGTCGATAGTGATCCGCTGTGAATTTTTATTTGATCTCCTAACGTAATGTCTATTACGCTTTCAATTTTTTATTTAGGAAGTGCAGTTCATTAAATTTAGATCGTATTATCTCGTTCGTTATTATTATTAAAATTTATTGTTGCTCGTAAATGGACGGGGAGGATCTACTTTCAGATTATATCGCGCGTTTAATATGTACATTACGATTCGTAATAAATAATTAAAGCTGCATAACCTGAAATATGCACCTTTCATTTTAGAATAAATAGCCCCTGGATTTCTACATATCTACGTATGTTTAAATATTTTATCTATAATTGGAGGAGATCCAACAGTACCAGTTTCGAAATTATATTTGAAGGGACCACCTGAACAATTTAAATAATATATTTTTTCCAAATAAAACATACAAATAAATGGAAAACAAAGAATTCGTTTCAATATCTACCAAAAATATATACAAAGAAATTAGTGCTTTATTTATAAAAAAAAAAATTGAAAATGTGGAGCAAGACAAATCGGGGGAGTTAGTTGACTATTAGCGAGCTCGCAAATTCCGTAAGTGTGATTTATGATTTTTCGGACGTTTTTTTCACCGGTTCACACGTAAAATGGAATCTGGTTTGAATGAAACTGGAATCACGGTGGACCCTTTCAATGTTTGCGGTGTGCATTGCGCTTGCGAAAAAAAATGGCCGACGACTTTAAAGTTTTTGCTAATTATTATCCGCGCGGAGTACACACGCGTTGCTTTCACGGTCTCTACGCGAATGGTATTCAATAAATTTTCCTACCGAATGTCCCGTTACGCTCGCTAGGTGCCGAACAACGCTAAACACGTCCACAAAAAAGCATGAAGTGAAACGTGACCAGCTCTCGACACACTCTTCCATTCTAGAATCCATTCGCGAATTGAATTCCAGCGTAAATCCGCCAGTTTCGACTAGCTTACAGATTTAAAAAAAAAAACGATTGTTTGAATATTCTTTAATATCGACCGTTATATTAAAATTCGCCGTATGATTAAAATTCAAAGATATTGTTTAACGAGGTATAAATGTTACAGACACTTTGTTACGTTATAATATTTTTTTGGAAACAGAGCAGGAAGATGTACTAATGTATGTAATAATATCAATGGTTAGAATTGTAAATGGTTGTATACCAGGACTATGTGTAAATCGAGAGATATCTTATCGTCCGACGGTATAATGTTAACTGAAGCCAAGTAGATAGCGTGATAACACTGTAGTGTAGATAACGGTATACAATAGTCCTAGTTTAATTGCCGCAGGCTCAGGACTGGATCGCGACTATTGTCGAGGGAGGAAGTTCCTAGATAAATTAATACTGAAGAATTGTACATTACATACACGTGATTACATGCGTTTGCTCGATTGATCATAGAACAGGTAAGAGCGCTAACTAATAAATAGATTAGATCCCTCCTACTACCGAACTGACTCCGAATCCCACCTAAAATATTGGTAGCAGTCAGTATCTGGTTGTCCCGATACTTCAGCGAATCGACGCGCCTTCCAGCATTCGTCCATTCGCGTCGCGTGAAATATTGAAAAAGTCGGCGGCAAAGAGCACTCCGAATAATCCTGCAGGCTCTGGGCCCCGAGGGTCCAGTGGCGTTTTCGACGCGTCTCGTCGAAGGATTCATTAACGAGTGGCCACTTTTTGCCGGGCCGGCCACAGGCAGTGGCGATAACACTAGCCTGCGATCGATCGATCGCGATCGGTAGGTGTAGGTCGTAGGTATACCTACCGGTTCGGCACGGTCGGCCTCTCCGCGCGCCACACGAATGGCCCATTCGTCGCTCACATTTACCACTGATGGTTTTGCACGCAATTTGGAGTCACGCCAGGACGTGGTTTCCCACGACCATCGCGGGAGGACACGCTGGTGGGTGGGTTAGCGAGGGTCGAGATTGTGAGATGGAACAGAAGATAGGCAGGTCGATCGGCTCCTGGATGAGGATGCGGCGTATTCAAGCGGATTGCCAAGTGGCCGGTGCCACATACCGGACAGTCCGGCGGTTTGCCATTAAATTCGAACTAAACTCTACCAAGTTCATGCTTTATTTAGTGTCCGTCGACGAACTTACCGATCCAATCCCGTGCCGAGCGTTCTGGCGTCCCGTCGCTGTTTACTCGTGCGAGCATCGAGAACAGCTCGACAAACTTCTTAGTATTCTTCAAATCGAAAGAAAATGTCTTTAACCTTTCCGCGACGAGCGCCGACTATAATCGGCATCCACGCCACGACATCTCTATTTTTCCCATATTCAGCGATGTTTCAGCTTTAGTTTTTCAAAAAATCATCGCTCTGTCTCATTTCCATCGAAAGTTCTGTGATTTTGACACAGAAATCATCGGTTTCCCCCACTGTGTGTCGTCGCGCAATACACATACACACTTTTGGCGCAATGTCTAGTTCAGTGGCGGACTGCCCTAACGAAAGGGTAACCCTCCGATGTCCAACAACTTTTTCAACGGTCAAAGCCCGACGAGGTCCCCAGGGACCTTCTCTATTAATATGGCGTGATATGCGTATAATAGTTTTTTATTGTTAGCTGTAATGGTGTTGCTACGATTTTTTGTGTTTCTATGTTTGTGTCTATGCTGCAAAATGTGTATGGATATATACATAGTCGGCGATTCTTAGGTTGGCAAATAATAAAGAGACAGCGCGTCACCGTCGCGCTGGGCCGATCGTGCACGTGCGTATCCGTACACAATCACTCATTTTTTCGCAGTACACCACTTCATCAACAATTGTCCAACCCAAAGAACACTAACAAATTATACGAAAATACCTGCACGACCAAAAAACAAAAACAAATTACATGGAAGTCCCTACAAGGTCACTGCGGACTTTGTCGAGCATCGACGCCATAAATGACTTTAACTCGACGGTTATGATGAAAAATTTCAAGGAATCGTATCGATGACGATTGCAATTGGTTCCAGACATCCCATTTATAAAAGTCACGTAGGCTGAGGCTGTTCGGATGAACCGTATTGAAATGCTGCATTGTTCAAAACATCATAGGTTAAAAGAACGTACTTCTGAGCCTCAAATATCTATAACAAACAAGGCGAGTTCGATTAATGCCCGAGTTCATCGTCCAACAGAAGGTCCGCCAGCAATCTGCATTCCGCTACCGGAGCAGCAAGTTTGCCCCGCGATATACCAAGGTTCACCCCGATTAGCCGAGTTGCGGCAGCGGTAAGTTGGCCCCCGGGGCAACGTCCATCGAAAATGGCGTCGCGACGTCGATATATACGGGCGGTGGTTCGACGTCGTCGTCGACGGCGTCAGCTAGAAGACGCGAGCAGAGGTTGGCCGAATCGAACCATCGTATTGGCTGATGGAGGCGTTACATTGGCTGATTGGTCGTGCGACGATCTGCTCGATCGAAACGTTCGACTTCTCGACTTCTCGACTTCTCTCTTCTCGACTGCTGTCCGATTGCTCGGACCAAGGTGGCCCGTAGTTCGACCGGAACTTCCAAGTGTCAGGCCGCAGCTCCGGTTCATCCTCTTCTGGACGATGAAATTGACCGGTGAAAAAGTGTCTGAGCTAGCTTCCAGCGTGATCTGCGCTAATCTCGGGATACTTTGGACCTCTTACTTGCCAGTAGTTTTCGCTGGTTACTTTCCTCCACGACCCGTGAAACGGAATCCTTAATTCGCCGAAATTTATCCGATCTCTTCCTGTTTTTCTTCAACTGACGTTGGCAGAGAGAGAGAGACAGAGAGAGAGAGAGAGAGAGAACTGGATGTCAGTCGTAGATTAGAGAAGCTCTACGATGTACTAAACGTGACTATTTTACATTGTTTTATCATTTGTCTAAGCAATCCAATTTTTTTAGTGTGAAGAAAATGTCGGCGAACATGTGGCAAGAAATACAAGCATTTGTATGCATACGAATACATATCGGATAGAATTTCATGAGAAAATACAGATTTTTCTTTGGCAAAGCAGCTTCGAAAAAGTTTCCGAGCAGGAAGCATCGTCGGAGAAATATAGCTGCAGGAGAAAAAGCATCGCTTGGTCGCATATTTTTTTCCTGATTGTTACTTAATGGCGATATTCCAGAAGCGATTCAATTACCTTCGAAGTTGAAGGTACTCGCGCACGATCCGGTAATTGTTGCGGTCTACGTAGATGGCTTCAGCCGGCAATATTCGTCGGCGTTCGATATATCGGCACCAGATGTAATTGCATGGACGGTGCTTCTACATTTCAATTTCATCAGGAGGCACTGGTGAATTACCGGTACACAGCATTTCCTGTCGTTTCCGCGGAATCTCGTATCGCCGTGTTAATCCTGGGATCGATCAATTAACGGAATCGTTTCATCCGTCGAGTCTTTGCGGCATTACCGGTGGAAGTTCGTCGCTCAACTCCGATCTCGGTCATTCTCTTATCTGACCATAGATAGATTTTTTTTATAGCTTTAACTATATAACTAATAATTCCTACTGATACACATTTGCTCTCCCACCGGAGATTCATTCAAGCATCGTCTTATTAAAGAAGCGCGTATCCGGAGACTCGTCTCTACAACGCAAACTACCGGACAACGGCTATTGAATTAATCACCAGCTAAATTATTCGGTTAATAATGTGTCCCAGTATTTCCCGATTGACGCCACCATTAATTCGAATTTTTGCAAACCAGAGCGTAACAGAGAAAGGAATTCGATGTTTGGTGGAGTGAACTTCGAGCATTAATTGAGCAGAGATAATTGAATTAGGGAAGTAATTGTAACATTCACTGATGCTCGATAATCGCAGTAATTTGACGACCATTGCATCATTGAATAATAATAATAACAACAACAATAATTATAATTATAATAATACCAACAACAGTGCCGGTAATATAGAATAAAATTATGCGCAGGAGTTTCGTCCACGTCATCAAATATTAGTGGCGTCGACAGCGTTACATCAGACATCGATTAAATATTGAACAGCGTTGTTACACGAGAACTAATCCCTTTACTGGACCGTTAAATTTGATTCATTCGGCGTCTCGTAAAATTTAACTTTCGATTAAACCGACGGCCATTTAATACGATCGGTGCTTCGTGAATTTAAACGACAGTAAATTCGATCGGGAACCAGAAAAAACGGCTGCGAAGTGTTCGTCGATGTCCGCCTCTCTTTTTTTTGTTCCCTTGGTTTTTTCATGTTTTTTTCTTTTTTTTTTTGTAAATCCTCTAATGAATTTATTCGCGACCGATAGTGTCGTCGACCGCAACAACGTTATTTACCAAAATAGTTTTTTCTGTTTCCATAGCTTTCCCTTAAATGTCTGCAACAACCTGTCGGGGAAAAAAAACTTTTAATATTTACGGCTGTCCGTCGGACAGCTTTTATTTTTTAATGATCGCGCAAAGTTCGTAATTCTATTCTCATAGATTTTTCGGGGGATCGAGTTGGCTTTTTTCGTTTCGGGATAATTTCAGATTTCCGGGACACACGCGCGCGTTATTGTCGCGAAACAAAATCACCGCGCGCGAAGTATATAATTATGCAAGCAAATTCCTCGCTGGAGAAGTTACTAATTTAGCTTCCCGCTCATAATTAAAACATTTACTTCACCAACAACAATGAGCGTGAACGTACACAGCGGCCAGTCGTCTGATAAATCAACACTCGCTTTCAGTGGCTGCCGAAATAAAATACAAACGCAAACAGAAATTGCTCGTGTGCTACGGTAATCATGAAGATCTACTGTCGACGTTTTAAGCGTTCCTCTCGGAGCTTAATGAAATGATGTAAAAAAAGATCCGGACAATTCACTGTATCCGATCACTCACAATATTCGTGCACAATGTTACCAAGGATTTGGTTGCATTCGCGAATTCGTGTTTTGTCAGGTCTGATGGAGAAATCTTGCGTAAGGGGACACGAAAGCTCGGACAACGCAAAACCTATGGTGACGAGCATCACTGTAACGGGTCGAAGAGGGACATGCGAGGACGACTAAAGCTCTGCAAAGCTTTTTGCGAGTCGAGCCAATTTGTCGGACCCGATTCCGACAAGTCGTCGCAAGAAAACATTTGACAAACGTCTGGATAACCCTACGCTAGGACTGCGGCGTTGGTTTAGTCCTCCGAACGAGTCCTGTCAGCATCATCCCTATTCTGGACCAACATAATGGACTTGGCGGATTTTATCGTTCCTGATAATCTAAATATTATTCACTGGAACAATCATTCGTAAGTAGACTGCGGATTATTATGCAAAATAAAAATTGTCCAACTAGGTGTACAGCGGGGTCACAGGTGACGAGAGCAGGCGTGAAAGGGGCAAGGTACTCTCTTTGTCGTACCACTAGGAAAATTAAGTTTCGCACACGAAATAATTAATGCGACCCCGCGAACCGAGACGGACATTACGCGTTACCACATTAGCTGACCCTCGTCCCCCTTGCCGTTCCCGCACGATCCAGGAGGGCCCACGGCCGCCTTCCATTTCACCTCCGCCGCCAGCTGAACCTTCTACTGCCGCTTCCGGCCATAACTCAAAATCCCTCAGGTGTGCTAACCGCGTATGCCGGCGGTCACGTTGGAATGTTAGGCCGCGAGCTTCCACCGTTATTAAGCCTCGTCCACGTTCGCAAGCGCTGCACGTGCGCTACGACACACACCCCTGTACCTTCTTGGTGCACCACCCCCTACACCGCACGGCGGTATTGAAATTTTCCTGGCGAATTTCTACGCACTCCCGGCGCAACCCTGATTTTATACACGCTATAATAACGCGTCTTTTAGGATACCCTCATTTCTATATCTTGCTTCGCGTTTGATAAAATACTGTACACAATAGAACACATATTACGTGAAATGTAATACTATTGAAAAAGTTCGATCTCAAATTTCGCTTTCGCAGCAGGATAACTAGCGAAACGAGATTCCAAAAACAATATGAACAGCCCCTCGGCGAATTTTTAATTGCCCGAAATCCCAGCCCATAGCTTCGTTAACTCAAAAATAAAGCAACGACGGTATTGCATATTCATGAACTGTTCTCTTTCTTCCGTTGCAACAATTTCAGAGATTACCACAATCAGAGTAATCCCGTCATACCGAACCTAACACCGGCAATCTACCTGTCAAGCGAGGGAACGCGTTCATTATACAGCGGCCGTAGGCGTTGACGAATCTATTTAGTAGAAAATGGAAGGAAAAACTCGTCTCGAATCCGTCATAGAGTTTTTGTTGCAATTGCATTTCGCGGATTTGCATACGCCGTGCGGACGCAGAAGCCCGCGGTCTAGTCGTGACTAATGAATCCATTATAAAATTCCCGCGAGCTGCGAACAAGCTTTTCCGAAACCGCGGGGAACAGCCTGTATCCAAGATAAAGTTATTAAAACTTGCCGACACACTCGACCAGAAGAAAGAGTGGCCCATTGAAATTAATTCTGTGCGACTTTAAACCCTTCTCTCTCTCTCTCTCTCTCTCTCTCTCTCTTTCTCTTTCTCTCTCCAGCGTTCGCCCGATTTGCCTCCCGATTACTCGGCTCGCGAAAGTTACGCTTAAATCAAGCTTCGCCGACTGCCGAGCGCTTACTCTTATTTTTCGTTTCGACGAGAGACACTTTTTGCAGCTCTCTTCAAGAAGAGTTCTCCTGATTTTTTCCACGAGTCCGTTTAATGCGTCGAGGACCGCTCCAAAGGCTGCTGCAAAGCGTATCGAAGCCGACAAACTGTTATTAACACAGTAACAGTCGCGAACCTTTTCCTTTCCCCAATGATTTCACGTTGAAAGAATATTCATTTCATACTGTAGCTGTCCATTCATCATTGAAGTTATCCTTCATCAATTTTTTTAGTCAATTCATTTTTGAGGGCATACGAAGCAAGATCTGTTAATAAGTGTATTAAAATGAGACGATTACATAAGTTCGTGCCCGATTTGAAAATAAAATTCAATGAATACAATCATTCATTCATTGAAATTGAAATTTCATTCAGCGAATGAAAATGCAAAGAATACAGCATTATTAATCAATCACATAATTTCATAATTTTTACATATATGACATAATTCGACATATATTCGGGCACGTACTTATGCAACCATCTGATAGCATAGAGAATTTGGTTTTTGAGTTTTGCGAAATAGTGTGCGATGTGAGATAAATAATTCGCGAGGATGGTACGTACAAATACATATAGCAGTCGGATCACTTATTAATGTCAGCGCGAATGAAAGGAGTTGGTCCGAAACAGAGGGGTTGCTTTTGCGGGCGGTTATTTCTGGGACGGTTCTCTCGCGGGTCGAAAGGGTGAGAACCCGGCCGGGCTTGTCTGATTCGAATTGATTCGCGGAACCGGTGAAAGACCAGCGCGGGGTTCTCGTGAAAAGGATGAAACGCAAACTTTTCAGCCGACGTGCTCGGGTGCGATTTTTTTTCTTCCTCGTTTTACACCCCCTCGTTCCGGTCGCCTTCTTTCTCTCTTGACGCTTCAAGCCCTTTCTCCGTGAATTGCGGTTCCGGGTTACTTGAAACGGCCAACTACTATGTATATTCTTCGTCCTCTTTCGCCGCGCCGCTTCACAAGAATTAAACACTGTTGCTGTACATCTCACCCTCCCCCTTTCCTTAATAAGTATGCAGACACTTATCGAATATACAGCTGACTTGGGAAAAAGTTCAACAGGACTCCGTTTTGTTTAACGTTTGCTGCTTTCGAGGAAAACGCTGCTTCTGACAGATTGAAGTTACTTTACTATAGTGGATAAGCTCTGCAGACAAAATTATACAGGGTGTCCCAAAACTACCCTAGGAGCCGAAAATAGGAGGTTCCTTGGGTCATTTGAAGCGACATTTTCCTTTGCAAAAATGTTATCCGCGACTTTGTTTAGGAGTTATTAACGAAAAATACGGACCAATCAGAGCGCGACCTAGACGCGAGTTGGCACAGTCGGCCAATGGACAGTTGGCGCGCCGAGCCGATTTTACCAACTCGCGTCTAGGTCGCGCTCTGATTGGTCCGTGTTTTTCGTTAATAACTTCTAAACAAAGCCGCGGATAACATTTTTGTTAAGGAAAATGTCGCTTCAAATGACCCAAGGAACCTCCCATTTTCGGCTCCTAGGGTAGTTTTAGGACACCCTGTATTAAATGTACATATTGTTGAATACTGCGTCGATGTTGACGTATTGTATCTAGTACCTTTCTGGCGCCGTTGTTTGATTCGAATGTTCGATACCTGGTTCGACTCGTGCGATTTTTGAGGATTTGAAGGATCAGGCTTTGCTGTAGTTGAAATCCACGAACTAATTGATCGCGGTTTGCTCTGGCTCGCGATTTCCTGCGAAAACATGAACGTTTGCGTGTCATGGTCGCGTTCGTACGAAACAACGCCGGCAGCTGCTCATCAACAGAGTTGATTCAGCTTTGCATAGCACAAGTGATTCGCCCCGTTGTCGTGGAATTTCGGTTTCAAGCCTGTGATCATTAAGGCGCCATGTACAGACACACTGTCTCTTTGACGGTGCTCCACGGAATGCCTGTAAGTTGGCACAAACGATCGTCCTAATCTTACACGGAACTTAGGGGTTCTAGATGCACAAAGGCCAACGAGCGCGACCATTCCCGTTTGATCGAGATTTTTGGTGTCCCATTAGGTTGCTCGCCGAAAATGTTTCCCGTCCAGCTCCTTCATTTCGAAGAGCAGAATTCTTCGTTTACGGGAACAATGACAAAATCAAGGATTCTCATCTGTAAGCTGAGAAAAAAAAACCATGTTTCAGCACGTCCGTACCTTTTATTCATTTTTAATGTGACAAATGGGTTTTCTCGTCGCACATTATGAGATTTTCCGTTTCATCGCGTTTCGTAGATTGGAATAAATAAAACCACGATCCATCCACGTTTGTAATATACACAGTGGAGCATCGATCGGTTAATGCATTGCTTGGCAAAGCACGGAGGAGCGGAGATGCTGCAACGTGAAGCAGAATGGAACACGGAGCTGGTGAGTTGCACGCCGTGTGATGGGTCACGATTTTGTAACAGCATTACCGAGGTATATTGTAACTCGGCTGTAACTAGTAATTCGAACTGGCTCTGGCTATAGTCAATCAAGATCCCGCGGCGGTCCGGCCACGGTAAATTGAAGCGATTCTGCGGGGTACCGTTGTCGTGATTTCATTTCTTCCCCTGGTCCACGAAATTGCGAGCTCGAGCATTTGATCACCGCGTCGTGTAGCGCACGAGAAATGCAAAGGATCGACTCGCATTATCGAACAATCCGATTCACCAAAGAACACCGGCTTTCCTTAAACTTAATTTATATTTTAATTCAATCGTTTCCAGAGCATGTTGGATAGAGCAAAGAGAAGAGTACTACAAAATTTATCAAAAAGATGGGTCTATCTTGAACGAGTTTGGTGGTTCGCGTGCAGACGGCCTTAAAAATAGTACAACGGTCCGTCGAGCCCATAAACGCTCTATTTTCGTAGATTTTCAAACGCGAAGACGGACTCAATTGATCCGGGGGAAGATTGTGTGGCCTCACGAACGCCTGCGGCGCGGCGGTGATTAGAGCAAAACGCTTTCGCAAAATAGCTGAGAATCAACCCTGGCTGTGTGCGTGAACAATCCTGAAACAGTTGCAAACGATATAGTCGGCCCGGTATAATAGCGGGATGTATTTAAACGCAACGATAACTCACCGAATGTCCCCGACATGCCTGATTTCGCGGGAAACGGTGAAAGGGCAACGAGCAATGGCGCTCGAAAACGAGGTTAATCGTGGTAAGTTTCCGTTGTAACTTTATGCCGTTCTGTTAGTCCGTATAGTTCACTGTTCCGCCATATACCATATCGTCTGCGAATGCGCTGATTTATTGGCAATTATGGATCGACGACAAATGCCAGCCCGTTTGCGGGTTAGCCGCTGGTAAACCTACGACGAACTAATAATTACTCGAAAGATCTATGGACGGGGACTTGACGGGCTCTGCCTCACACCGGAACACGTTAACCCACGGGCAACGGATGATGTCACGTGTCAAACAGGCAATTAAATAAACTCGACGCTCGTACCAAGCATTTTATCGAGGAATTGCGCACGACGTTTCGCTTTTGCAAATAGTTTTATCAGACTATCTGGGAAACCGGATCCGGTGCGCGCCGTGCCGTTTAAATCAAACGGGGAAACAGGATCGATTTATCGAAACAAATTCGAGGCTCGGAACGTACGGGCCAGCATTTTTACGAAACGATCGCTGCGTCGATCCCCCGGTTTGAAAGAAGATCTCGAAAAAGGCCACGCAAAAAAAAGGGGTAGACAATCGTGCGAGCGCAGGTTGACACGCTGTGGAAAGCCCCCGACGCGACGTCGATGCAAACGGGGAGCGAAGGGGGTGTTGCGAAGGGGAGAATACCGGTGGATGGCTGATGCGAATTGAATCATGGGGGCGTTTTAGCGTCTACGTGGGCCGCATTCGAAATATCAAAGCTCCGGGAACCCCATCCAATAGAAGATCGGCCCCGGCACACTCCGCAGAAATAAGATTTACGCCGAAAAATGCGAGGAACCTTTTAATTTAACACAGTTCCGCTGAATGACACCCTGTATACACCGTTCACTTTACAGAATTAACCGGCTCGAAAGGGAGGACGCTTCTATGAAACATTCAACAGTCTCCAGTCGGTTTGCTATCCTAGCCAACCTTCATTGTATTTTCTCTTATAGAATTTGATGAGTTAAGAAATTATACGTTACACGCTTTCCTTGATACTGACCGGAGATGTTCAATATTCACGACGTATCCTAATGAAGCTAATACACATTCATGGTCTAGCTATTGTACAACTAAAAAATATATTAAAAATGAACAGCATAGCGAAAGAGATTTAACAATATTTCTGACCGGTGTAAGATGCTGGAACACATAGCTACCGATTTATTTATCGCTAGCCGGTTTTCATTGTGCTACTTATGCTTGAAGTTGCACGTATCGAGCAATCGCCATCATGCTAGCTCATCCCGCTGAGCCCATCCCCGATTCGCAAAAGCGAGGGAAACCGGAAAGGAAAAATGTTCCCCGAGACTGCATCGATTTTTAAATTTGTTCGCCGGCGTGCAGGTGGGAAAGGGAGAGAGAGTTCTCCTTCAGAATTTGTCCGATTGAAAATTTATCCGATGCGCGCGGTATACCAAGCAGCCGTTGCCCCTTCGTACCACTCCTTCGTCCGCCATTTTTTCTCCGTACACTCGCCTTATCCAACTTTTCACTGTATCTTCTTCTTTTTCGCGTAATTTCCGCTGCTCTTCTCTTTTCTCCCCGTTTCTTCTATCCGCGAGAGAAAGAGAGAACGCAGACCGTCAATAATTTATCGATCGTGAGAGCCGACAGCGAGAGAAATATTTTATTTCCTGTGTTGTTATAACTCGCTTCGGATCCTGAAGAATTCAAGAACGACAGCACCTCTCGTCCCTCAACCACTTGGATTCCGCGCTCGAAAACTTTCGCAAGAAAAACGCGACAGACGGAGGAACAGGCCGGTAATGGCGGCGACTAAAGATCGTCGATTTATTGTTGTTTGCGAAATATTTCCGCGATTGCAAACTACCACGACAGACAGCAGTCTAAATGAAAGTTACATCTCGTTGGAAAGGCAAACGACGTCCCCCAGCTTATAAGTTTTGCACAATTGCTTATCGAATCTCAAAAATGTTACCCTATTTGGTTTCTTGTTGTATCACTCGACTTACTCGAACAATCTCGACGAGATAATGAAAGAACTTTCGTATCAGGTGTGTAGCGTGAATATTCAGTGCCAGGGGACAACAATGATCGATTCCATGGCAGAACCGGCTCAAGGGAGAGCGAAGCTCCAGCCGGGAGGTCAACAGGAAAACAAGAACGACGGAAGTTAATACGAAAGAAGACGAAAAATCCGGGGCCGGTGGTGAGAGGGAGAGGGGAGGGAGGATGAACTGAAAGCAGCGCACAAAAGTTTGATACGCTTTAGAAACAAGTAAGATAGTGGAGAAACTGGAAAGTCGAGAAGTCAGGTGCAAGAGGGGAAACGTCGAAGTCGATGAGGGCGAGAGGTTGGAGGAGCAGAATGTATCGATGAAGACACAGGACTAGAATAGATGAACAAGTTTTGACTGCTAGAGATCCCACCGTGCGGGAGAAAGAGAAAACTGTTACGTCTCCAGTGGCGCAAACAAAAGAATTGAAAAAATCTGCCGAAAGAAAGGAAGGAAAGGTGGAACGCGGAAAAGTAAACAGATAAAAATTTCACTTTTGCTCTAGTTAATTCTGTGGCCGAACTTGTACACGGTACTTTGCCTGCGCATAGTTTCGCTCACTATAGCGAGCTATGGCTGTGATTCTGGCACAGTTCCGTGGTATACTACTTCTGTTTTCTACCGAGATACACTTCGTTCTGAAAGAAAGTTTACGCGTGGATTACGTTTGGATTTTTGGAAAATTCTTCGGTAGATTCTCAAATAATTTATGTATTACTACATCGATTTTATTTTTCTCATTCAAACAGTCTGTAATTCAATTACTCAGTGAACTTAATTATATATGTCTTGGTCCAACAGATTATTGTTACAGATACCCAACTTCTTTGAAATCAAAAGACAGCTTGATTTCGTGAAAGCAAATGTCGTTTTTAACATCAACGACAAACAGCAGGTTTTAAATTGCACCCGACGTCGCGCCACTTGTTTCAAAATGAATGCCAGGTTAATTACACGTGTCAGCCACGTATGACATTCAATTTTAATTCGAAATCATCATGACCTACATACGGGTTGTGGAACTCTGTACACACGAATTTAGTTTCTATAACGAGAGCTTCGTTATATCAAAAATAAAGTAGTTAGCCTTGTTAAAGCTTCATTAACCTCCGCTTACTGTTCAAACAGCCATTACATTGTTAACAGAATTCTGTTGGTGAATGAATCATTATTCGACACGTTTCTGAACTAACCTGCTAAATCGTTTGTACGCTTCTGTTCCCATAAAACTATTCCGCTTTTGATACGGTTAAAATTTTTTATTCGACGATAGAATAATGAAACGTGTATCCATGTAGCAAAGAACGATTAGATTCTCTGCGACAATGAATCCAGATTTCAAGTTGTTGATTATAATACCGATCGTACGGGAACAAACTTTTCCCGGATGTATTTTTCGCGACGTGAAAAATAATGAAAAAATAACTAAACACTCTGTATACTTTATAATTAATGCTGATATCTCTGACATGCAGTGGATAGAAGTTTCACCCACGCCGTGAAGGGAGAGAGAGAGAAAGAGAGAGAGAGAGAGGGGAAGAAAAGAGAACAACTCGCTTAAGCTTCTCTCGGTACCCGATGGCCGATGTTAATATATAATACGTGTCAGGTTTAAACAAACTCTGAAAATAATTAATGGCGATAATCTGGAGAGCGCATGTAGACCGCCAGATGGTGAGTTTAATAAGTCAAATTAAATTGGATTAAGAGGAGCCGTGCTATCCGAGCGATGCCCGAGGATTTTGAATATTATATCAGGAATTTTCTATGAGTCTGTGTCGGAACAGCTGCGAACTGGTTTGCTACATCGCCGATATAAAGCCGGATATCCAACGAAGATGTTCTCTGTACAATTGTTTCGAACTGACCATGCTGCATCTTTAATTAATTTTAATCCCTCGTTGCGGGAATTTTCGAAATGGACGACCGAGAAACGGCGCAAATACAATTTCAACTTTGAAACTGAGCTCGTTTGAAATAACTAGTTCGCAATGCCCGGAATAACGAAGAACCTCGTTCTGATCTTCTGACTGTTTTTTTTTGTACGTTTTAATGTACGATTGTTGAGATTGTGAAGATGCATCAATGAGGAATTATTTAACAAATTTATTTCTTTGTGTATGGCTATGCAGGGCTAATTATCGCTCGCGAAACAAATGAACGGTTTTTGCGAGCACGAATTCGGAAAGAGCATTGGGCAACCCTTTTCTTGTCCCCTCCCTGAAACCGCCCTTTTACGACAGCGCGTGAAATTATTTGCACTCGATTTTCACGTCGCAAAATCACGAGGGCGTGGGCGCGGCACGCTTGTATAATTCGCAAATGTTTTCCACATCTGTACACGGCCGGCCGATATTACGAGGCTCTTTCACCGTCACCGGAGCCGAACCGTGCAATTAATGGCGGTCCTTTAAAATCGACCAGCCTTTTCGGCTGTCTATAATTCATCATTAGTGGCGAGCGTACTTTTCGTCGTCCCATGATCCGCGGTAAAACAGTGAGTCCCACGAATCGACGATGAATATTGGCGATTTCGCGGACGTTCGATAGCAGGCTCGAAGATCTTGAATATTAGAACGGTCCATCGGGACACATTATCGACCGGTTAAATTTAGAAAGGCAATAATTAAGCTCGAAAGAGGACGCTATCGCGTACCGACCCCTCATAAAGAGCTATATCGTCTTGATGCAACCCGGGGGTCGGGGGCTGGTTAATTAATAAAACACTCTCTGTTCATTATCTAATTGGTAATTGGATGAAGAGCGGAACAGGGAATAATCTCACTTTTGATGCGTCATGCTAGATCGCCGTTAATGCCCGTCCCCTGATTTCACTGACGACGTGAAATCGGGTCGCTCAGGATGGGGTTGAGGGTGGAAACATGATTACAAGATGGCTACCTATAATCGCTGTGATCTTGAGACTGTCGAGAGCCCAGTATCCTTGATGACGGGTTGTAATTCTGATTTTTTTGGATTCCTCGTATAATAGTACATTCGGAAAAAGTGCTCAGCCGATTAAGATGGCCAAAACTGCCCTAACAGGTTTTTCAATGACTATTTTCAATGACCTTGAAGGGGGTACCGTAACCCATGAATATCACTAGATTTAAGGGTAAAAACAGTGTTTGCGGGAAAACTGTTGTTTGTCGTTATGCGAGCATGTTAAAAACTGTGGGAGGTCTCATTCTAAAGAGGAAGGTTGATCGCGCTTCGCTCAGCTCACGATCTAACGGGATTATGTTTATATCTATTTGATATGAGCGTCCAAAGTTGAGGGCAAAATCGACACAAACAACTTCAGGTTATCATGTATTTTTCTAATACAAAACGATTTTTTTTTACCGAAATATCTTCCTCTATCAAATGAACCTTTGTGCAGCTCAAAATATGTTCTCATAAGGACAAACAACAGTTTCCCGCGAACACCGATTTGTTGATGAAATCGTTTTGTATTAGAAAAAATACATGGGAACCTGAGGGTGGTTGTGTCGATTTTTTCCCAAACTTTGGACGCTCATATCAAATAGATATAAACATAATCTCGTTAGATCGTGAGCTGAGCGAAGCCCGATCAACCTTCCTCTTTAGAATGAGCCCTCACACAGCTCGTAACATGCTCGCATAACGACAAACAACAGTTTCCCGCAAACACTGTTTTTACCCTTAAATCTAGTGATATTCATGGATTACGGTACCCCCTTAAGAGCAGTTTTGACCATCTAAATCTGCTAGGCCCTTTGAACGCTAGTCTCTTCGTAAAATAAATAGCTGAAACAATAAATCTTCACGAAACCATTTAGCATCGCAGGGATTTGAAAGGCAAATGTCCGCAACTCCGAATTCTCTATCAGTGCTACGTCACGGAAATTAGGGACCTCGAACACGTCGCTAGGGGAAGAGAGAAATCAGGACCAACGAGCTCGAGCCTCGTCGTTCGAAGAAAAAGCAACGCGCGGGGGTGGACGAGTGACAAAACCGACGTAGCCGGAAGTCGGCGTTGCACAATCGTGCCAGACGATTAAGGCGGCAAAAAGGACCACGAGAAGAGGAGGGTACACACAGGGGGTCGTGGGGGTTGACACGGGGAAGAGTCAAGGTGTATAAAGTGCGGCGTAATCAGTATTCGGTCGGCACCGACCGGAAATTCAATTCCATCTTGGGGTTATAAATTTTTTGCACCGCTCGTAAAGGCGTGCTCGCGGAGAATCATCGTGATATACTGGGTGTCTCGCACAAAAGGGGGTTACGCTGTACTAGGTCGCGTTGAGATGCTAATTTTTACGCGAGAGATAGCGTTGTTTGTCTATCGATGGAATCGTTGGACCATGTAAACATGAATAAACGCGTAAGCAGTTTGCAATTGTGGTTGTCGATGAGCATGCATCGGAAGATTTCACAATTGCAGTTATCAGCGAGTATCCATTGGTGGATTTCATAACGATTATATTCTTCGTGTATGTTGCAGAAACTTTGGAGCGCGTCAGTTGTGAAAAAAGGGAACTGCCAATATAATTGCTAATGTAGCAGCAATGGGAATGTATTATTCCCGTGACTGGTGACGTCGACATGCTAAACGCGATGACGCAAGCAATCGCGTCGATAAAAGCCCTCCGGATAACCGGGAATTCCACAAAATCGAGCTTACTGTCGTCGGTGAGCAGGACCCACCGACGATTTCGCCGTTGCAACAAGAAATTCCTGCGGTCAGCCGAACTGGGATCAACGAAGAAACTTTGCGCGCGAAATTGAGGTTCTATCGGGGCTGCAAATATGAATATTGCACGCTAAGTGCGCCGAACAACTATCGATCCCTCGAAATACCGATCGTTCCTGAACCCTAATCGATTCTTCCGTCCACAATGATTCGCGAACAACACAGCCTACAATGCATGATTTTCCCGTCTAAACGAAAATCCATTTTCCCGACAATACAAACAATTCGAAAATAAAACACAATGTTCCCCACCCCCCGTCGTGTTTCCAAAAAAACATCAATCATGCGAACTCTACTCAATCTATTCATGCTCACAACACGCTCGACGGAATGATAGAGGTATCATTTATCAAAAAAATTTTCAATTACACCATATGTTTTGATATATTGCTTTTTACGCACCGAGCTGTCCCGATATAGTTGTGCTTTGCTGGGTTGGTGTCTTCACGAAAATCGCTATCTCGGCCGAGTTCTACGGCTAATTAACATTCGAGCGGGTCCTGCTTTAATCTTGCTGACTTCAAAAGAAGAGAGTAGCTCGGGGATTTTGTACAATCTCGGTATAGTTGATTCGCCGTTCCGCGTCGCAGACTAGTTTGAGGAAAGCCTGATTTAGGTTCAATTAATTTTCATCTGATTTGTAACCTGCCGGAATGTATTGTAAAGAAACTTTCGCATACTACTGTATTGCATTCTTCGTGGAGTTAATAAATGTAACTGTATGATATCCGATGATTAAATGTTTAATTTTGCAGCCCTCGGGAAAGCAAGTGGTCAATAAACAAATTGAAATGATCAAAGAGCTGTGTAATAATGCGACGATTTGACATATATCAATTACACGTAGAGACAAAAGTTTGTGGCAGCTCTCGCCCCAATACTCGTCTAAACATTACGCGCGTCAACTGAAACGAACTGAACGAAAAATAAACACGTCATTAATTAATAATTAATTTCGCGGACGTATCAGGCGAACGTATCATTTTAAATAAACATTGCGAACGTGATTCCGTAATATTTACGGAGGGCGTTAACGAGGCAATCAATCAACCCGACTCGAGCCAGCTTCTCGCTACAGTGAAATTGCATTAACAATAAGACACATAGGAGGGTGCGCTCAAAAAGTTGGTGAAAGGCATTTTTTACTCCGGCGTCAACAATGCTGCGGCTGCTTGCGATTTTTCTGCAATTTTTTCAAATTTTCTTATCACATCCGATATTAACATTAAACCTACCACTGCCGGTCAAATGACCGGTTTTATATTTTTCATCTTAGAATTATTGAAATTATCAAGTTGCTTATATATAACTTGATTCGACAAATATCCACATCCAAGCACATATTGTGATAAAAATTGTACAAAATCTAAATAAATAAAGCCTTGTCACTTTTATAAGTTAAAGCATTTTAATCGCTTTTAGTGCTCGGTGAGTTTAATATTAAAAAAAGAAATTATCGTATTTTAACTGTACAGGATCGAATAAAACAAAATTTGATTGCCAGCAAACAGAGCAGAGTCTTTCTTACGGGGCGCCAAAGAGCGCAGAAAAGTGCAACTTTCTTGTGGAGTCAAGAGAACCAAGAAGAGGCAACGACGAACGACAGTGTTGTTGCTCGTAGAATTGTAAATTAGTTTTACGATTCACGAGCTTCGCGGTTAAAGTAACAGAAGCAGCCGTGTTACTGTTAACCGTTATGTTCGTACATAAATATAAAGCAAGTCCTTCGGACCCGAGTCGACTATCAAGCAGCCAGGATGGATGCCAAGTCGATCCGCGAAATATTGCGGCGTATACTAGACGCAGCGTTGTGAATAAATTTATAAGCGTTGCTATTCTATTGCTCGTATCCGACGTTGAATAAGTCTCTGTACATTGACTTCTCGTTCGGAATAATTGTTCCGCGGCTGTCAATGAATTAGCTGTTAACGATGCCCTGGACAGTGAACTGACATGACAAATTCAAGTAAATGAACGATTAAACGCACAACTTAATTTAAGTACGGAAAAGAAATGAATGAAATCGCTTCGATTGAAATACTACGTTGCTACGAGAAAATCGGAGTTACATTGATTGGCTCTCGAGTCTCGAGCCGTTCAATTGTTAATTTAGGGGCGGAGTTGCGGGAGGAATTGCGAAGCAAGGAGTGAAAGAATATGAAGGGGAGCGATAGGAAAGGCTGCGGCGTTCCTAGGCGGAAGGCTATTTAGATTTATTCGCGAATCCTCGACCCGCCGATATATCCTACGAGTGCACGTGCCAATACCAATAGGCGGAGTGGTTAATACCATCTGCCCTGGCATCCATCCTCGCTACTTGATAGTCAGCTTCCATTCGAAAGCTTCGTCTTATACCACGGCCTATACAGTAATCCTAACTCTCATCCGCTTTTTTCCATGAATCCCCTCTATCACGGATCGGCTGCATTCCTCGAAACGGTACAAATGTCAATTCAATTTCGAGAAAATTCAGACGATTGTTCCGACACCGGCCCGCAAAAAGTTTAATTTGGAAATTCCGTGCTTCGATCACTTTGTAGTCTGCGAACTGTGGACGAGGAGTTGCTGGAAATAATTGGTCAGAATTATTTATTTTTCTTCGGAACCACCATCCCGTTCGTAAATTGAAGCGAAAACTAATTAGCTATGACGCGGCCGCACAATATGATGGCATAGCTATAATCAGATGGCTTAGGTTAGTTTCCTGGTTGCGAAAATACTAGCCCTGAGTGTAACTTCCGGGGCGAAACGGAGCCGCGGATTATCCGCGGAAGTGCGAAGAGCCTTTTAACGCGGTATAATTTATTTAAAAGCCGAGCCTGGCCCCTCGAAAAAGGGAATCTCTGATGAAACAGCCTTAATTAGCGCAGAGTTTCTTCCCTACAAATTCTCCTTTCTTTTTGCGAAAGAAAACCACGAGGCTGCTGCTCTCTCTTTTTCTTCGCCCTCCTAATCGTTACCCTACCATTTTCTTTTAACAGATCCTTAAAAAAAACTTCACCCTCGCAATTCAAATTTAGCTCTATGCAAAGTGGATATTTGATTAACGATATAATCACCAACAATCAAATTGGTTTGGGGAGATTGATTTGTAATTTGGGACGGTGTAATACTGATAAAATTTGTTATACAAATATGAAATCTGATATTGACGATACTGTCGGTTTCGGCGGCTTTATCGCTAACAAGTAAGATAACGGGTCAAGTATAGCGGCGAAGTTCTCCGGGCTGATTTAATTAAATGAGTATCGAGTGACTTATTTATGAATATTGTACGGAAATATGTTAATGACGCGGAGCGAGTGACACCAGCTGGCACCTAGAAACAAGGTCGATCGATCGGCCAATGAATTTTAAATAATCGAGGGCGACTTAATGCATGTAACCTAATTAACATGACACGCGTCATAGATTCGGATCGCATGCAAATGAGACTGTTCACCGGGGAACAGAGATGTGGCGCTTCGCTATTTTCTAAAAGTGTTTCCTCCGACCTGTGAATGCAGTTAAATTAATAATTACATTTCTTAAACAAACAAGGTATCCAATTAGACCGGACAATGAAATCAAGTCAAATTTAATATTAAAAAGTGATCATTTTACAATACCAAAACGATCCTAGAAAAGTGATTTTTATAAAGTTTTAATGAAGCTTCGTCAAATTATTTTTTTTAATAACATTATATAGAAATAAAAATTGAAGGAAAATTGCAATCAAATGTTGAAAAGTTGTTGCAAAATTTTGTGAATTGTATGCGGATAACAATGCAGATGTGAATTACAGCGAGTATTGATTGATGAGCGTGTACAAACGTACGAATTACGAATACGAATGTAATTAATATTGATTTAATATATAATATTAAGGCCGTAGAAAAGGATTAAACTCTAATTCCTGATTACTCTAGAATCCCTAATTTCCCGTTAACAATGATTGAGTACGTAAAACTGGACACTTTGCAACACCTTTAAATGTCATTGCAAAAGCAATTTACATCGGCCGGCAGAGTTTCACAATTAAATTTTGGTAATTACGTTTTCACTGCAATTCTATTCGAATCCTATCGAGCAAAATTCTGAATGTGCACAATATTAACGTCACTCCTGCTGACAATGGAATTCGATTGACGTTTTTACGGTGCTGTTCCCAGTCATTCCAAACTCATACACAAAATTCCTGTAATAATCTACTGCTCATAGTTAAAAGCAGGAGGGAACCAAATAAATCTTTCAACTTTGTCAAATAGGAATCTGTTCATTAATAATTTATGAGTGGTTGCCGCTATCATATCTCTGGAATCTTACTTGTGACTGACAACCCTAAATTTACACGAGCACTTTGCGAGCAATCATCGTGACATAGAAAATCATATAATTTTCATAAAGTAATGTGGATATTTTAGTCTTCTAAGGCAGACGTAAGTGGCTCTTTACTTCTCATCTTTTTAATAATTTAAAAATATTTCTACAAAAGGATTTTCCCAGTACCATTTAGGAATCTTGTCGTATTAACACTCAGACTCGAAATGAATACTAATGCGCTATGTAAGGAATGCATAAAAGGTCTAAAACATAAGAGATTTAATTAATGTACAAGGAAGTATAATTTGGACATATTTTAAAATTACATGAAAAAAGTACTTGACGCGACCTACATAATTCGCCACAGATAAAGATCGTATCTATTAGCAAAATAGAGTAAGAATTAACTCAGAGTTTTAAATTAGTTTCGACTTAGCATTTTTAAAGAAATCGATATTATTCAGGATAAAAAGAGGAATTTCTCATTGAACAAATTGCCGGTCGACCCAGCGGCGCCAACCCCCATGGACTTCTTAACCCGTGGAACTTTTATTCACCGAAATTGCGTCAACGATTTGACGTAATGCCATTGACTTCTTCGTTTCGCCTTACTTCCCGGCGCCGAGGGGCGGCAGGGTACGCAGAGAGACGTTTCGCATCCAGCGTGCGCGGACGGAGATCGAATTTGCGAAATGGCTGTGTACGAGGGTTGAATTTCTGACGAGGTAATTCGCGGGATGGTGCGGGGGTGGCAAGAAGAGGATTCGCAGACTGACGTCCCGCGGAAGCCAGAACGGAAAAAGTTGTAGGGGACGAAATTCAAAGTGAATTCCTCCTAAAATAGGCAGGCCGCCGACTCCGGCGCGTTTAGGGTGACGAGTTACTGCGCTTTCCTTCCAAAAGGTAGATCTCTAACACGAGATTCTTCCCATTCTTCGATAGACCCGTCCCGTATGCAGCTGCAAACTCTTCTTTCAGGAAAAAAATGTTTTCGATAAAATATTAGCTCATCCCATCTATAAGTTCGTGCCCTTTTTCGAGCGGTTGCATATGTTAATTTTGTAAACATATCTTTAAGTTTGTTTTAGAAATTTTCAGAACATCTGACATCTCATCAACTGATAAACTTCGTGATTTCTGTACAAGGTCTAGAATTTTATCTTCGTCTGTCTAAGGAGGACGTCTGGAATGTTCCTCGTCTTGTAAACAAACATTCTCACCTTTAAAACATTGAAACAATTTCCTACAGGTACGAGATGAAAGCGCACTTTCTCCGCAAACAGCACATACGTAGTTCGTGGCGATTGTTACTGAACTTCCTTTCCGACATTCATATAACATAAGATGTCGGAAATGAATACGCATTTCGCTCACGATTTTTCACTGCTAGGAATCACTGTGTACACTATCTCACGATCTTATACCCACGGAAAACCTTCTCTAGACTGTTCCCGAACAGCTACGCGTAAGTGCGTTGGTCCCTTATCGCCGTATGTTTACAAATCGACGCGTGAAATGTATACACGAAAGTCGGCACGAACTTATGGGATGACCTAATATTTACTGGTTATTTCTTATAAAATGTTTGTCCTGAATGCGTAACATCCACAATCTGATAATTAAGTTGCAGAAGCTTGGGCGGTATCAGAGCAGAAACAGGGTCGAGAACAACGATACAAAGAAGAACTCCAAGATGGCGATAGGTGCAAAGACTGGGAGAAATTTTCCGGGAACGATTCCTTTTGTCTCGGGGATGGCGTGAGACATGAACCTGACCTGACCTGGCCCGACTTGATTCAAGTCTGCTTCATAGACCGTGTAAGAGCGAAAGAATAGAGGAGGACACGAGCCGGAAATGAAGGTAGCTGGGAAGTTCGCGCGGCAAACATACGCCGTTACCTTCTGCCGAGTAAATTTTATCGAATTCGGTGATCCTTTAGCTTCGGAAAACGGGGACAGGGAACCGTAACATGTATTACACGGCAAGCTACGCAGCCAGAACCGGAAAATGCCAACGAGACGTACAACGTGAAATCAACGGTCCACTCTTGTTATGCTGTACTTCCATACTGACAATCCAACTTCCTTAAGGAGTTGCACTGCCTTCACAAGTGCAAAGTATACTGAATTTGTAGAAATTGTTTTTCTTCGCAATAGGAACGCTTTTATCCGAAAAGAGACCGAATAAAAATTGGGAAATTGAACGGTTTACCACTATTTTTTAATTTTCTAAGTGAAATGAGATTTCCCCGACTGGTCGATATGGTCGATTATTTCCAGCAGATCCACTGGATTCTCACGAAAGTGTTACAAAATGGAGTACGGCCGGCTGTAAAACAAACGTTGGAATTTAGCGTTATCTGTTCGCTGGTAAAAATAAATCGCGTACTCGGCGGATTATTTTGTGCATACAATTTATTCTCCAACCTCGAAATTCAAATATAAAATACTATTCGAATGTACACAATGTAATCGTCCATGTTAAAATAGTAACTTGGAATAATCAACAATGCGTATTTGAACAGGGTACGTGTGCACGTGCGCGAAAATCGAAATTTACAAGTGGAAAAATGAGATAGAGATAGAGCGAGAGACAGGAGTGTAGGGAGAAAAAGGAGGGAGGGGGCTCGGGTGCGGACGCGCAGAAATGCAAGCTTTTTCTACCACGTGTAAAATCATTAGCATCCCAGCGAGTTACGGGGCTCATTTGCATTCCCGATGCCCACGGTATAATGCACCCGTTCCTGGAGATTCCTCGATATTCGCGTCAATATCCATTTTTCCCCGTTATTTCCTCTCCTTTTTATTTGTGTTTCGTTTGGTAAGCCCCGGCACGAGCAAACCGTGAATCTCAAATATAAAAACACTATTCAATATACGAAATATATTTTATCAAGTAAAAAAAAAGAGAAAGAGCTAGATAGAAAGGTGGAGAGAGAGAGAGAGAGAGAGAGAGAGGGAGTAAATTCGATCTAACTTCATCCCGTCGATCCAATTTTCAATAAAATTCCTTTTCGAGAGCCCGAAATTGCTTTGCCTCCTCAGAATGCAAATATTCGAGTGTCACAGAAAATATTGCGCGAGTTCGGCTACTGTGTTTCCGGGCCCGATTATTATTTTTCACAAGCGCGAAAATAAATTCGTCCGGGAAACGACAACGCGAGGCCCCGCGCGTGCAGATCGACGATCGAAAACACGCGTGTCGACGACAAAGAAATTTTATATTTTTTTCTCTCCCCTTTCGATTTATGGCTCAACGTACTTTCTGGAGGCACGCACAATATGCATTTCGGGACACGTTATTAGATCGATATTATCTCGGCGGGACGGTCAATTTCGATTTATCACGACTAAATACTTCTTTCAAAAGCCGCAAAAATTAATCCTAGCAAACCGCGAGACGCTCTTACAATCGTCGATCGCGGAAATTCGGTGGACAGTCGGTCGCACAAATTTGTATACATCTAAATTTTCATTGTATGAAGTTCAGGAGAGGCAAACAAAAATTTTTGGAATTTATTCTCGATGCGAACAAAAAAAAGCTGACGGCAATGATCCCTTTTCTAACAAAGTAATTCTGATTTGAAAGGTGTATGAACAATCACGCGAGTCACTGTATAACCGGAAAGGGTTGAATTAAAGTTGCCTAGGTGTGCGCAGAGGTTGACGACCGAGTGTGCGTCGTTTTGCCTAAAAATTTCGCTAATTGACGGAGGGGGTGGTATCACACAGGACTCAGAATTCCGAGCCACCGGCGCGGCGTCCATTCTCGTACGTGCGATTCGCGCCGGACCCGAAGTGCTCTAATTGAATCGTTCACCGGCCAGGGAAAAGATTTCCACGGTCGCCGAGCGAGAAGTTTCGACGTCGTTTCGAGGAAACTCTTTCGCTCGCGGAGCTAAAGCAGGGCTAAAAAGGGGGCCGGTGTGGCGTGCAGGGGCGGAGTGCGGAAGAATTGGATTCTTCATCAATCGAGATCGGGTAGACCGCCGGTGGAGCCAAAGCTGTCTCTGGAATCCTTTTGGGCTCGCTCGAAATGGCTGCCGGGCGAGGCGTCTTTCAGGCGGTTCTCGAAATTCAGAAAGTCCGAGCCACATGGACTGTAGGCCTGCATTGATTGGGCAAAGGGTCTTTGTTCAGGTGATCCGATTGTCTTCCACCGGACCTAGGATGTTTATGCTTTCCAAGTACGTAGACACTGTTCGATTGCTAATCGTTTTCGGCAGTCGTTCTGTTCGATCATTGTCGATGTTTAAACGGTTATAACTAGACTGCGGATCTTGAAGCAAAATAAAAATTTTTATAAATCAATTGCAAGCTACAGGAGCTGAGTAAAAATTTATTTCCTCATTAATGATTTTTATATGTTCAAAATAGTATAGCGGCATTGTTAAAGTCTTTTAATCTTTTTCCTGTTTTGAATTATACCTACTTATTTTTCTCATAAATGCATACAATCCGCAGTCTAGTTATAACTTTGCCAAAACGAATTGTACAAAAATGAACTCGGACTTGTTTTAAAGTCTGAAGCCTGTTTCCACGATCCGCCATTCATGTTGTTCTAAAAAAATTTAGCATAACGTAGTGGGTAAAAAATTGGAGACCCTTTTTATCCCGATAGATTTGCATAAACATCTTGGATCCGCTAATACTAAATTGTCTTTACTTGAATAAAGAAGCTGTCAGTCCCGCTATTTTCGGTTATTTGCCTTTCCAAACGAAGTGACGAAATCACAGTGCTCTCCGCGCTGTTGCATAGCCCTCCTTCGCTGTCCATCATCTTTCAAGAATAATTACGAGTTCGTTTAAAATGAATAATTACGACTGTGGTGTCAGAATAATAGAGCATTTAGAACAGCAATTACAGCTACGATTATTCACGACATATGGAGCGAATATTTTAATACCCGCGACCAATTCAGCACTGATCGATATTTCCACGAATATTATGATTGGGATAAAAATATTAGAGAAGTAAATTGGTAAATGTTATTAAATACATTTAAATAAAATCATGATGATTGCGACACTATCGAGGATAATCCAAGGAAATATTCACATTTTATTGCTATCAATACAATAAAAAAATATATAAAAAATAGCATGTACGTAAATTCTATTATTAGGAACATAAATTAATTTAACACAGATTCTGCTATGGCGAATATAAATACAACATAATTTATATTAAAAGTAAACATTATGATACAAGAAAGTGCGCTAATAGTGACTTGAACAACTATAATATTAAAAAGTCACTGAAAAAAAGACAACTATCATGTGAATTAACTATGAATATCAACTTGTCGTCGATTTAAAGGCTAAAATTCAAACAAGCCTACTCGTGGATCCAGTAAATGACGATAAATGAACATGTCGACCGCGTATAGATTTATATTATTTTGATCTTGCGATCCTGAGGACTGGTAGGAGTTACATGACTCTGGAAAATTGCAATAATCAGGGAAATCTGTTACCAGCTTGGTTTTCTCCTCGACGACCTCGACAACGTTGCCATCCTCCGTGCTGGTAATAATACCGGTTCCTAGCTTCTTCCCCAAAATTTTTACTTCCTTTCGGCAGCCACCGGAAGTGTTCACGTTTGTTTCGCAGCCATTTGTGTTCACCGCGGTGTTCTTCAAGAATTGTTCGTACGGAGTGAGTAGTTTTATGTTCGAATACTGGGATGCCATAATTTCCTGACTGTGGTTTTTCGGGCCCAGGATTTTCACCTCGCCAAGGCCGGAGAACAGCTTCGAAGATGGCAGGCTGTCAGTTGTTCTGCTACCGTGAACCTTCGTGTGTAATTTCAACGTTTATGTGAAACAATCAATGTATTATTTTTAACACTAGGTTTACGGAACTCTAGAAATAACTATTTCACGTTATTTTATAAACATAATAGGATGTGTCTATCCAAATTTTTGGCCATTTTTCCAATACATAATATGTACCCAAAGAAATAAATTTGGTAAATAATTCCTCAGGGAAGCATCTTTACAATCTTGATTATCTTGACGAGTCCTGTAAATCTAGTGTTAATTTCGTAAAATTATTACAAAACGACTGACACATTCTTCTCGCGATTTGTATGAAACACTTTCCTTGAAAATCGTGAAATTTTGAATGAAATACCTTTGTACTCTGGTGCGTGGTTCCCAGTAGTTTCAAGTCCGATTGACCAATGGGCATCAAACCCCCGTCAGGTTCGGTGTCGTCGAATACGGGTGACAGTTTCATCTTGCTTTCATAGACAGACTGATGTTCCTCCAACGTTGAACTACCGAGAATGTTCAGATCCTCAGTTAAACTAGTGTTGCTCTTCAAATACGGAAGCGTTTCACTTAGGATCGACAAGGGGGGATGATTTTTCAATAACAGGGAGGATATCGAGGGTTGCGAGGTGGTTGACAAAGTGGAAATGTCGCTTCGGTGACTGAGAATGTTTGTTAACTCTTGTTGACTCGAGGGTACTCCTATACCTATCATAAAAGTCAGCGAATTCATATTTCAACAAACTCTTCTCGCTCGCAGCATACAAGTATAGAATGATAGCGTTAAATGATCGAACAATTTAGAACCATTTGCCTTCGCAGTACTCTCAGAACCAATGTTTCCATTCATACTTAAACTTATTGCCATCAATTCGTTTCAATATCTTAAAAATAAGGAATCAACTAAATACAGAATAAAAATTTATACTCCGTGGTAGTGAGGATAGCTCTCGGACAATACAGGCTAGATATTTTGGGCTTTTATCGAGCAAACACCATATTTACTTGTCCCATAAATATTACACATCAAATCAACAGAAATATTGATTCCTTACTTTCAATTCAAAAATTTTCTCGAGATTCTCACAACTTTTTTCTATTTACTGACTCCAACCGATGTTTCTAAATTGGTCGATGGATTTCACACATGTTCCCCAGATTCCAGAATACATCTCCTGAGACCATGAAAAGGAACGTGAATTCTGGATAGTGAAAGCATAGGAATTGAATAAACGTGAACCTTCGTCGTCGTGTTCAGCGAGGTCTGCGTCAATGGACAATGATTTCGGGCCTAGGATTAAGTCGTCGATTTTCGGCTGTGAGAGGAAGCTGATGCCGTCCACGAAACGATCATCGAGGCTCTTGATGTCGAGAATCCTGATGTCTTTGTCCTCGAGGATCTCGATACCGTCCATCGATATGGGTTTCTGCGTCGAGGCTGAGTTAAGTACCATGATCTGATTATCCGAATCCCCGATGATCACCTCCCCGTTGCCATGTGTGCTCATCACATTGATCGCATCCGCTTCGTCGCCGTCGAGGAGCGTCACGTCATGAGTGTTCTGCGCCATCAGATCGCAAGCTTCGCTGTTCGTCATCACCTAATTAGCCCAGTCAACACAGAAAAATGATTAGTAAATTAGTTCCAGCAAAACTCAATTGTCTAAATTATTTATTTCCGCACCATTACTTTCCACAAATCGCTCAGGACTTAGACACAACAAAATGATTTAAGGCAGTGCATTTTTAAACGATATAAATGATATTTTGATTTATAGTCAACAATTTGTCAAGATTGCTTTCCGGGAGAAAGGACCTAAAATACATCAATAGTCACAACAGCTGTCCACTCCGCACCGAGCACCTCGATGTCATTAGTCTAGAGTGATTATAGTAGGGTGGACAGCTATTATGACCGATGGTGTGGCCTCTTCTTTCGAGAAACAGGCTATAGCACTTCAACAGATCAATTATCAATTTTTCAGTATTTAACTACATTGAAATATTCGAAGAAACCAAGTAAAATATAAACTAGTCGTGCTTTTCAAGATATGATAAAAAAATAGGATAGTATTGAGAAAAGGAGTCGCTCAATTAAACTATCCATTTGGAGATTTTCATTTTATAAATTTCTATAAAGTAAGAATAGCGACCAGTTCCGTCTCACATGAAAGAAGAACAGACAAAAATCAGGCGTCGTTTCAAAGAAGTCGCGGGCTAACAATAAGTGGCAAAACCTGATAGAAATAAGTAGGAAAATCATGATCGATCTGCTTCATCACCTCGTAACGACCATCCTCGGTGGCTCGCACGAATTGTATCCCGCCCTGGGCAGCCAGTTCCAGCAACTCGTTGCAATCCTCCATCGTCGGGGATACAACAGTTCCATTCCGACGATTTGGCTCGTTTCTCGGGGCCTCACTGTACGTGAACTGGGAATCCAATGCCGTGACTATGCTCTCTGTCGACAATGCACCAAATAAGGACCACATTACCACGACAGTTTGAAAAACATCGCCGCTTTAACAAGTCAATTATAGTCGTGCGACGACGTTGAATCCTGGCGCCGCGCCGGTTGTGATTTCACCGTAAATAGAAATTGTTTGAACCATCTATCGATTATCACAGACTTTATTGGCTACGATTGTTCGGTGGCAATATCGGAAACTTTTCGCAAATTATTATATCATTATATATATATATATATATATATATATATATATATATATATATATATTATTACTAATTATAAAGCAACGAATTTGAAACGAGTGACTCTGAGACCCCCCCCCCCCCCCTTGTAGTACTCACGTTAATCTTCCCCTGTAGAATTGTATATTTTTTGATATCCCTAGTTCCTGATCGTCCCTTGTGTTTGTGATTATTCATACGAAGGTAATCCTCACCGTGTTCGTTTTCCGGACCAGGCGGCTCAACTATGAAATTGTTTTTTCCGTCGGGATCAACGCTTTGGATGACAGTGGCTACCACAGGCACTTTTATCTGCACTGCTTTGATTCTATCAGCGTCCGGCATGATTGTTGAGCTCAGAGACATCTTTCCGGCTATTCGTAGATCTTCTGCCGTCGCCGGTGTCAGGATCTATCGAATAAATGCACGACAATATTTTCATTTGGAAAATAAAATATAATCTCGAGCTTATATTTTGTGATTATCCCGGTAACTAAAAATTTACGTTGAAACATCGAAAGGCTTATCAATTTAGCGAGAAGCGAGTTCAAAACAGGACTAAATGGAAAGTCACATTTTTATGAGTTCCAGTCGGCGACACTTTCACGAGAACAGGAATTCCCTTGGCAGGCTTAAAAAGTGCGAAAGGTGTTTGGTTCTCCAACAATGCCATTTCCATCGCTTTGGTATCGATCTTATCAATCACGACGGATTCCATGACATCCGACTTTTAAAAAAAAATTTATTATTAGTTTATCGTTAGTACATTTATTCCGTTACTACTATCATGAAACGTAAGAAATTGATGTGGTAGATGATACCTTAGGTGGGCTACGAACCACAAGCAGTGGGTCTTTCTCTCTAACTTCAATGGTCTGATTGCGGTCACACATTGGCAAATGCACGATCCTCACATTTTTACTAAAAATTAATATTTATTAATGTCAGTTGAATAAATGTGCAAGATGCAACTGCATTTTTCTATGAAAATATAAAGATCATAAAAATATCATAAAGCTTTGACTAGAATTCCCGTAGGAGGATCGACGGGAGATAAATTTTGCTTAAAATTATGGAAGCGGGAGAGATATATGTATATGTAGAAAGCAGGGGGAGAATAGGGTTGAGGAAGGAAGGTCGACCAGAAAGATTAACATTCAGGCTGCGTTCATTTATCCATAGGAGAGAGAAAAGGCTGTCCGTCAGGTAGCAAATTAAGCGACGTCTGCGCCGCGACGTCTACCTACTTTCTTATGACGTTCGGATCGTTGATTTCGGGCTGCGAGGATGTCGGATGTCGATACTTTATGCCATGCTTGTACTCCTCGTGCGATCTCAAAGAGAATCGACGCGGAAACTCTTTGCCGCAGATTCCGCACACGTACTGCATTTTCTCCGCGTGTGCATGCGCTTTGACCTTGTGGCAGACCAAATTCGACATTTGATTGAAGCCTTTGCCGCAAAGCTCGCATTTGTACGGCCGCTCGTTCGTATGAGTAAACACGTGGTTCCTCAAATTGCCTGACAACGAAACGGTGTTCAACCATTAAAGCTTGTAATCATCCCCTGAATTATATTGACCGACCACCCCCCCGCGGTATCGCGATCAGTTACAGACGATTTCGCGTTTCGATTTTACAACAAGTTTTGTGCGATACAATATCCGGTTTTCATGCCGCTTTTTAACGATCGGTGAGAAGCAAATTGTTTTGCGATTGCAGCTCGTCGATTGCGGTCGAACGAATTTATTTTTATGAAGCCAGTGAATATTTTTTGAATATACGTACTCATGGCAAAAAATGTATTGTATTTCTTTGTAAATGTTTCTGTTTTTGTATGTGTTTCGTGAACATTGCATTTACTTTTTTTGTCATGTACAGCAATTATTCGATACCTTTTTGATGAAAGCCTTTTCCGCAGACCTGGCACTTGTGTGGCTTGTGCTCCGAGTGTGTTTTCCGATGAGATATCAACGTGGACACCCTGAGAAATCGAAAGTATCAAATTGAGTATAACATTTAAAGATATAAATAAAATTTTGTCATTAATGCATAGTATAAACATAAATTAATAACATATACGATAATGACCAATGCGAAAACACAGTAACAAGTTTCTCCGTATAGGCAATATTCAAAGCATTTGTCCCAGAGAAAGAGATTTGTAGGGACGCGAAAATTAATCAGTCTTACTCGTCGTATCCTCGTAACGCGCTTAAGCGGAGTCGTTTAAAAGTCCCGCTTTATTAAAGTTAATTCATAAAAGGACAGAAACGTCAGGCTCGTTAAAAATTTTCTTCTGCAGTTCCCGACAATCGCGCGGCCCGCGATCCGCGCCGCGATTCAAAACGCTAATGACCCGACGTGCTCGGTTACGTGCGCATAATTAGTTTCCTTGCTTGTCGGTGAGATTGTAGTTTCAAATTTTTCTGCGCAGTTTTTCCCGTTGCTGGAACAGTACAAACGCGGCATAAAAGTTATAGGTATTCCAGTGTAACGGGTCCGAAACGATAAATTTTTCTAGCATACATAACAAAATACAGAATTTTTAAAGTAAGCCCACAAAATTTTATAACTGTGTTCAAGAGAAGAGGCTGTAGATAGAAACTTAAAGTTGAGGAAAGGACGACCCATCACGCAAGAATACCCTTTTAAACGAGTACCAGATTCGGGGATGGTTCGCGGGGGTGGATTCACGGATAGGTAGGGAACGCGAGCCGAAGAGGAAACGGGAAACACGGTATTGACGGTTCCATACGATCGCAAAGTTACGCGAAACCAATTCGGATGCAGAGAAGAGTGTCATGAAGAAATTGCGAATCGATTCGCTTGCTGACCTGTTGAAAGTTTTCTTGCAAAATTCGCAAACGTACGGCCGGGCGTCGCTGTGTATCGCCTTGTGCTGGCTCAGTGTCGATAGCTGGCGGAAAGCTTTGCCGCAAGCCTCGCATTTAAAGTTTCTCTCGTCGGTGTGGGTCGGCAAATGTCTCATCAAGGTGTACTGATGCCGGAACTCCTTGGAACCTAGTTCGAATATTAAGCTTCTCAGTACTTTTCTCTCTCTCTTCAGGGGGAGAGAGTGTTTAACCGACTGCCGATCGTATCGCGGACACAATGCCACTCCAGCCTCCCCGATTTAAGAGCCGAGAGTCGTATTGCCGGAAGCATCGACATCTCTTTCCTTGTGTTTTTTTTTTTTCGATTTTAACACGAGAATTACCAGAGCAATTCTTTTATTCAAAATGAGTAAGACTTTTTATCGTAAGGGAATGTGTGTCGTACTTAACAGAGTTGGGCAAAAATTTTATTTACATATAAATTTCGAGTGAAGTGGGTTTGAAACCCATTTGGAAAAAAACCCACTTTATTCAAACTTTTTGCCCAACTCTGGTACTTATATCAATTTTTTTGCTACTCACAGATTCCGCATTCCCAAATTTTCAAAGTTTTCCCATCGCGTTTCAGGTACTTGACGAAATGAAGTTTAGATCTTGGATCATCTTTGTCGATCAGGTGAGTCGTTGACGACGATGGACCTTCGACCATCGGATGCGAGTACACCATAACGTTGTTTTCCGGTGGAGCGATATTTTGATCCAATATCTGAAAGGAAATGTGCATTTATAATGACGAATTATTAAATTCCATCTTTTATTCCCAGTCTAATCAACGAAAGAATTTAATTAATCTAAAATATTTCAGGAGGAAGCGAATTGCAAAATAACATATTCTAGTAATGCATGAAATATTAATCGGAATATTCTGGTATTAAAACGAACACTTAGAAAACATTTCAATAATTCAATGTGTACCTTGTACTTGAATGCATCTTTGCCAAGAAATTTCGTTACGCTGTCGTCATTGTTGATCGCATCAGAATCTATGGCAACGTCTAAGTTCATGCAATCATTCTATAATTGCAAATAAATTATTTTAATGACAGGAATAATGATACTCAACAATGATATCGAATAAGTAATAAACTAAAATTTTTAATAACGATGATTACTTGAATCAACTGATGTTCATTGGCGGAAGTCAAACCGGGAAGAATAGTAACGTCGTTTCTCCCATCGGAACCTGTAGTCTCTTCCTTCACATAAACTTCGTAAACACTAATAATACAATCAACAAATTCTGTTATCAATATTCCCATGTATAATAAAATACAATAAACAGAATTTATCGTCGATTTTGGCTACATAACTTACGAAAACTAGAGCCAAAAAGAAATAAGTTTATTAAAGAATTCGTGAAGTTAAAAGTAAAATTAAAGTCTTATTAAAATTTTTATTACGTTACATATTAAACTTTCGACTGTCTCAAAAAATTCTAAAATCTGCAGAATAAAAATTATCTTCGCGTGAGCTCTTCTGAAATTTTGGTTACAATTCATTTACGGAGTCAGGAAATTTAATGGGGCTTATACAAAATGAAAATTTTCCCTCAAGACTTCCTGCTCCGTTATCTGTAAACGTCAGAACTTATTTAGTGGAATAGGAAAAATCCAGGATTAAATCCGAGAATAAACCTGATTACACCGTAATCACTTAGGTCTAACCCTGACCTAACTCTCGGCCCTAACCGGAATGCATGTTAATGTTTTAAGCTCACCTGATAACCTCGTCCGAAATAGGACGGGAGAATTGCTCCTGTGAATCTTCGTACTGGGTCTCCCCTACAAAGTGCAACAGTGCTTTGTGAAAATTACTTGTCTTTTTCACAGAAGTAATCATTTCGCGTAGCCGAGCTTGCGCGGAATAATTTTAAAAGAACTCCCATTCGCCCTGGCACTCATATAAACGTCTGAAGAAAATATTTCTAACGACAATAAACACTAAAAACTATTACAACATTCTTTGAACTACTTATTGTTTCGTTCTCTGATAAAAATAATTTTCTTAGTGGATCTTTACGCGAAATTTCAATTTTATATAGAAAATTGTAGGAAATAAAAGCTTCCTTCTATTTATTAATTTTTACATGCCACGAGTGCGTGATATTCTGCATTTCCATTAATAGTATTTAATCTTTGGACAATTTGATTGTCCAAAATTTTACATATATGAAAACTCTCTTCAGAGGCGAACAAAATTTTCATCAAAGGCAAATTGAAAGTTTTTAATTTACTGGTATATTAAAGCAGATCTGATAATGTTCGTGCTGTAGCCGTAACCTATAGCTTGTGCATGTTGGACTCAGCTCATAAATTCCACTCTATTTATGTAGTCGCATAGAAAATAAATTCTATTCTTTGCTGTGCTCGTCAGAAGACACTTGGGCCTTTCAGGCGATCCGTGTATTTTCTTACGAAGGGACGAAGCGTAACGAATTACCGAAATGCGAGCGCGTCCACTTGAGAAATGCTTTCTCGATGAAAACTGTCACGCGATTTCGGCCAGAGTCGCCAGATGAGTGGAATACTGACTCGAGTTGAGAGGAAATAGTTCTCTCTGGCAGTACCGAATTAGTCACGCATAAAAATTCACCGTTTAATCGTCATTGCAATAATTACAAACAGACTTCACAATTTCATGTTTACAAATTTAAATTTCTCACATATGTGAGAAACGTCGAAAAAATGTAAATGTAGAATTTCAAAAATATGGTTCTTAATTTAATCAAACCTAACAGAAATCTCGCGATCAAGATTCTCCTCGAAAGAAGTGGAGCACGATACATTTGTATTTTAAAATCTCCCATGATAGTCTTTCGCTCTTTTTCATTTAATAATCCACTCCCACATCGCGCCTGCTGCTGCTGCAGTTACTTCAGCAAATCTTTTATGCACTTTGCACAATCTGATCGCGCTCAACTAAAAGAATCCGTAATGGGGACGAATGAATAAATCGCATTACTTATTTTATATTGATTAAACCCCCGAATTTCGGGCTATAATTTTTGTTCCCGTTTCAAACCTCGATGAAAATCCTTTGATATTCTTTAACAGAATATTCCTTTTTAACGCGACCGTAAAAAGAATTTCAAATGTCAAAATGAATTCGGAATTAGGATATGCATCTGGCAATTTTTCTGCTTTTTTCTGGGAAACGGATATTTTTAATACCTCAAGACAGTGTTTCGAAAAAGCTATTCATTTGCTAAGTAAATGTTCAACGATAAATTACGTGAGTGCACTCCAATTAATAATGCTTCATGCTTCAGAATTAATAGAACGTGGAAGTGGAAAATTTTATTTCAAAAGTTCGTATTCTAATGATTACGATTAAGAGACACAGGTTTAAATGGAAACGGAAAGACAAGCACCTTCTCATACAATGTATCGCGATTCGATGACGAGCCTCGGACAATGTTGCACCCAGCCGTGGAAATAATATTATAACTGGTTCGTTCACTCTATTCTGAACATCACGTAAATAGGTAGAAGAAGCATGAAAATATTTTATGAAAACATCAATTCCACTACCAAAACTATTAAATAAATTACCAGATCTACCATTCCACAAATATTTATTCATACAAACAACTCTTCTAGCTCATGCAAAATTTAATAAATTACCAACGATATCCGAATCCAAATACTTTAAAGCTGCACATAAATTCACTGTCAGGAGTCGATAGAAAACAAACTTCTTTGCGAATAATCCGGAACGCGAAACAAATGGAAGGAAAAGGCCGGCAAGCTCGCGCGTTACGATAGAAAACACGAAAAAGCATTTATCCCGGTCGAATGAGAGAACATTCCGCAGTCGGAAAGAATAAATTGGAATTTTTTGGTAAAATTAAGGACGAGATCGGTAGCCATTGCGATGAAATCGGAGGTTCGCGAACAGCCGGAAAGGAGGCGAGAAAAAGACTATCAAATTCGCGGGGACGCTGACCGGCAGGAATATAATGTCCCCACGGTCCTCGCCTTTTTTCCGGCTGCTGTTTGCAAATAAACGAAAGCCGCCATTATCACAGCTCATTTTTCACAGCCGGAGGCGTGACGGATCGCGGAGAGGACACAGCCAGTCGCGTATCGCGATCAAATTCGCATCGGTTCGCGAAAGCGAAACAAACCGAGCGGAAAAAATCGAAACAGGTCGGGAGAGAAAATAAATCGAAGTACGATGTTATAGTTTTTGCGGATGGTACTCACAGTTGTATTCTTGTAGAAGGTTATTCTGGGACATTTCTCTCAATCGTGAATCGTGTTGCGCCCTCCGAAACCGAACCACTTTCCACGTGGACGTCTCGCAGCCTGATTCGCGTCGATCGTTGACGGCGAAATCATTCGGGACGGTCTCGGATCGGTTTGCTCATATCGCCGCCATACGGGCAACTTCGGAAACCTATCGACCAGTATCGTGTCTCCCGTTTCTGCCGTCCCTGAATTTCTTTAATTGGACCGGACCGTACATAATTCGTTTTTTTTTTATTCATGTTATGTGAAATTTTTATAATTCTTTAATACTCTTTAGTAGTGACTTTCGTTTAGCATACTCCGTTAACCTTGAACCCGTCGTCAAATTTCTTTGAACGAGAAAAACTTTTTCATTGACGTTACCATGCTTGAATTTAAAGCATTTTGCATTAACAAAAACTAATGGAATTTCTTCTTTTCTTATAAGTCTAAATATTTCGTTTTTCTTCTAATGTGTATTGATAGCAGAACGAAAAGACTTTTTACCGAACGAAACACATTTTCGTTCTTATTTGAATTTCTACCAGAAACCTGTGAAAACGGATATTTGCGTAAAGATACATATAAGGATAACAAGGACCGTGTCGATTTGCTCTGTGTTTGCTTGATTAAAAGCGGAACGAAGCTCATTGTCAGGTGAAGTTCCGGCGGCCATCCGAAGCGTTAACAAGTTGAAGCGAAGTGATTCTGCCGTTGTAACACGAACCCGATCGGATTCGATTGCAGAGCCGCGGCCGGCGTGAATATTCTCCCGTGGAAACACCGAAATTCTGTGCGATCGGCGGAACACAACCATGAAGCCATCTTCTCCATCGTCGAAGTCGCCGGAATTGCCCGCCCCGCTCTCGTCTGTTTTCGAATTCCGGTCAGGTACATCCACATCGCTGTTCTCCAGTCCGGAGCCGGTATGGTCTGCGGCATACTTGCCTGACTCAATTATTACTTGCTACTTCTTGTTACCCGCTGTTTAAGTTGCCTCGACCCTCCCCTACTCCCCCTCCTCCGCTCCTCTACTATTGCAGTCAGCCGGCCTTCGATTCGCCCTCTGTCTACGCTAACTATACCAATAAGGGTTGTTCGCCAACGACTAACACTATCGTTCGCCAAACGTGTTTAAAACACCGAGAAAAACGAGCCGGGTTAATCGCCGGGAAAACTCCATGACCGATCGACTTGCCGGGCGATGTAGTTTCTTTCCTCTGACGTTTTCCTGCCGCCTTCGTGCAGCCACCATCTTGTTACGTTCTGTCAAAATAGTAGCAGAAAGTAGGAAATACTCCGCAAAGTTGAACGAACAAATTGTAGTCGATAGATTAACAATCTTCGAATTCCTGTAACCGCGTGTATTTTTTTTAAATTTTCTAACTCTGTACAATTCGAATTTAAAAAATTGTTTTTCAATTTGCTTTCAATGTGATATTATGAAAAAAAGTTTCTCCTTTACAATGACCTATAAAGGATTAGCTTGCAATTTTTTGTTACGCTTTTACTGTACTTTAAATGAAAAGTGTGACACAGGCGATAAATAATGGAGCATTTTTTCATTGTTATTCAGTGTTCCTTTAATTTTGTAGAGTAGGTTACTTTTAGAAATGAAGAATATGTGCATTAGTGATTACTGTGTTTTAGTATTCGTATTTTAATTAAAAAATAACAGTGAAAATATAAGGCTTTGTCATATGGTACAAAAGCAAATGATTCCATTTTATACTTAATTCTACAAGCAGAAGAACGGGGAAAAAATGTTGTTCATTTTCATATTTATACTCGTTACCTTTTTAATTCCATTATTAATTTTAATTCTATTTATATTAGAGGTTGTATTTACATATTGTATGCCTCATACAGGTTAGTCTTTCAAAGTATGTATTGTAGAATGAATAATACAAGAACATTAATGTCATGTTAATTTTAATAATTCAAAAATCAGTATTATATTCGAGCTTTTTGTGTTTCAGGCTACTAACAATCACTAATTCAATGCAGTTTTACGAATTCGCATTGTCGATTCGATTCAACGGAGGCATGGATATATAATCGAGATGGAAAATCAGCGAATCCGAGATAAAATTCATTCCTGGTAAACATCGAATGCGTGATTTAATAAAAATTCTCAATCTCTAACAATTTGTACCTTCTAAATGCAAAATCAATTTTCTGAGACAATACGAATTGCAAACTCTTGAAGCGTTAAATTGGCCAATGAAAAATTCAATGAACTCAAACATTTTCAATGTTCTATAAAAATACGTTCATTGTGTAAATGTAAATTCTATCTCCTGTTTTTAATTAAATGATGGCTGCTCGACAAAAATAATAAAAATTTCCTAGCCTCGTCGCAGCATATTTATCGACGAATATCCGATTCGATTGAGCAACGAGCCGTTAACTTCTACGAGGGAAATAAAATGGCGTACGAGGTGGTCGGACGTTCGAACGGAATGTTTTCACGAACTTCAGCCCTGGGTGAAAAGGCGCAGGAATTTGCAGGGGTGGAGTCGAAGAGGGTTGCCACCGGGAGAAGAGACTACAATTTGATTTTGCAACCCAGATAAAGAAAGCTTTCTTCCTCGTTATTGGTTACCAGCGAGAGGAGAATTCGGATCCCCTCTCGTTCCCGAAACCGAGCGAGAGTCTCCGTCGTTGTAGCCTTTATACAATGAACGCGCCTAATCGAATCCTTTAGCTCCGGGAAAGGTCACATTTCTGACGTCTGAATGGGAGAGGACAAAGCGGATGATCCAGTCGAACGCGTCCCGAACGAAGACAAACAAGGTGTTATCGTGTCAGAGGCGTTTGAATTTTTCGAAGTGGTCCAGAGAAACAATTTCGAAACATCAACTTGTTGGTCCGAATATTCGTTCGAGTGATTGTAGTTGCAAGAGCATCGCAGAATCGGCTGATCAAGCAACACGTTGCGATGTTCTCCGGTCGATCGGTTCTCGAGGTAAAGCCGGTCCATCGATCTCCATCGGTGCGGCGGGCAAAGCCCGGGAGATCGATATCCCCTCGAACAAAGTATTATTACAGGGGCGGTTGGAGCGAGAAACTTGAGGATTCTTGGATGGCCGGTCGGTCCGGCCCGCGGAATGTTTGGGAAATCAATTTTCCGTGGGGGTAGAGCGGGGTATATCGCGCTTATCGTTGACCCCGGAAACGACGTCGAAGGGGGTCAAAGAAACTCCATGGGAGAACAGCAGCGATGGAGTCGATCGACCCAAAAACAAAGCTGTAACTCGATAGAGTGGTCTCTCCGAGTGTGACACCGGTGGAACTCGTTGTGACAGAGGGGAGTTTGGGGAACCGGTGGCCGATTCTCCTTCGTTTCCGCTCATCGTCCCCTTTGGACAGGGCTGCACGGGGGTTGAACTGAGGGACCAGAGGACGACGACACTCGTCTACACCAAGACCACGAACTGTCCAACTGTCCAAGTGCCCATTTTCGTCTTGGCTGGCTCCATCTCCTATCTTGAATAATATCTCCGTCGGATACCGACGAGCACGTCTCCCGAGTCTTGACAAATACCACCGCCGGCCCCCGTTCCTTTCGAGTTTACCTTACAGGAACGTGCCGCACATATTTCGATCGGAACGCGGAAGGGAATCGTTGCGAAGGGAGCAGATGGCCCCGGCTCGCTGGCAATACATTCCCCAGCGAGAGCTTCACCGACGACCAAAGAAAATTATTCGACCCCCGCACCTGCATACCGATTTCGTTAGGGCCGCCCGGCGAACTCGTTTCGATTTTTCCCTTGATTCATAGTTCATTATCCCACAAAAGACACAGGGTCCCACCAAAGGGACGATATAGACGACGCTCGCGATAAGGTAAACAATGTTCTATCATAGTTTCGATCGTTTACCGTGGAATCACAAGGAATAAAGCGTTTGTGAATCCTGCGAGCTGCTCGACTAGAAAATACGACATGGCGACAACACGAGCCACCGGCACGGCTCGTTGAATCTTATTTTACACGTGTGGGGAAACGGTCAGCCCTGTTGGAGAGGGAATATTTCAGAATAAAAAGCGAGAAAAATCCTCGAGACTTACCAAGTTATACCTCGGGACGCGGAAAACGTGTAGCACACCTTTAGCGGCTGGTTACCCCGGACAAGCCGCGGGGAACACTAATTATTTCGCAATCCCGGCACTCACCTCATTTCGCAGATAGTGTTGCATTAAGAAAATTAATTTTTTACAGGCAATCCTGAAGGAACGAACGTGGTGGGAGAGGGTGAAACGTGTTCTCTGTTTCCCTTCCCGGGAAATTGATTCGAAATACTCTGCAGCGCTCGCCGACATCAATCCGATGTAAACTGGAGATTATGCCATTAAGAAAATTAATCAATGAAAACGAAATCACACGCGCTGCTCCATTAGGAAGATGAGTCTTACGAAGAGCGTTAGTTGACCAGCACCGTTGATCGTCCTTGCGGGTGCGTTTGTTAAGATCGCTTTTTTTCTGCAGGATTGATTAACGTTGCACAAAGGGAATGCCAATATCGCATTCATGGAAGCTTCAATTATTGATCCATCGATCGACAACTATTTTTCATTCTGGATACTTTTGTACTCGTAGACGATAAGCGTACGGTGACGGTTTTGTGAAATAAAATATTGTTGTATAATCGGTTAAGTTATTTGAACTGTCTCGAATTGCGCCTGTTCATTTTCAAATTAATGAAAACTGAAATAGTAAGATCATAATGATGATGAAGCATTTGGAAAATTGGTGGAGGACGATTCCAGAGATGAAACGCTGCATCACGATGATAACAGTAATAATCTACAAAAGATCTGCATAGCAAAGAAGAGCCTTTTGTGCAATAAAATACATTACTAATTCTGGAATACGCATTAACAATTTCTGGCGAAATAATGCAGGAGGTATGCATACGTAAAAACGAATGCATTTTCATCGGCGAAAACAAAAACTGGCTGTTTTGCAGTTAATCCCCGGAGCCTCGCAGCGGAGGAATTCAATTTTCCGGGAGCGCGGTAGAAAAAATCTGTGCAGGTATTGTACGTTGTAAAAAGTCAAAACAAAAAAAACTGAACAACGGAAGATCGCGGCGCGACCATTAACCAAATTAGACAACTGAATGCGCCGTAAAGCATGCGACGAGCTTTTATGACGGAGAGGAAAGTGAAGCCGATTACAGGAGAGACAGATTTTCGTAGCGATGCATAAGAGAGCGGGGCGTTTCTTTTTCGTTCGCAGAATGTCCGGGCAACCAACCGATCAACTAATATAATGAGTCGCATTCAAGATAACGGGACAATAAAATTTCTCGATAAAAGTTTCAAGAAGGAGGGGCCGGAGAGGGGCTCAGAATATTCTGAAACGCAAAATCGCGCGCCATATATATCTTGGCCGCGTAATGACTATGAAAGTCGTGGAATTTTTAACTGATTCGAAACTCGAGAGAATGGCTTGGACGGAAAGACGTTCGACGATTTAATCGGCTAAAGTTATCGTCCCGCGTACCCCATTCCCGTTGCTTCTACCTCGGGTGTTTCTCACCCTCTTCAGCTCGTTCCGATTCCGTCGGAACGAACGCCATCTTCACTCTTTCCATCGGCGCTACAACTATGTTTTATTTATACAATCTTCGACTACCCGCCTGGTCACAACCAACCGCCGTCACGGCAATAAAAGGAAAACACGGATGAATTTAGCAGACAGTCTCGAAAATCTCCAAGTCAATTCATCCATTTCTGACGCCCCCGCAACCCTTCCGATTTCCAATCGAAGGGGAGGAAAGCTAATTAGCAGCCGAATCAGAGAAACACGTGTTTCGAAGGGAAATTAATAGAGGGAGAGGGAGAATAGAAAGACACACGTGTCGTTGCGGGCTGCTGGAAAGTCACAGGGCTCGAATACATTCGATCATCTAACAATATAATAGAAGAGACGAATTGTAACAAGCAGACTGAAAGAATCGGAAAATATTGTATTATATTTCTCAAAGCACATTTCTGTTCTGCAGATAGACATTCGCACTTTGATGATTAGGAAATGCATACGTCTTTCGTTTTATATTTCTTTTCGCTTAGCAGACTACGAAATAATACAGGATATTTTCTGTACGTTGCCGAAGCGAAACACAGTTTTGGGGAAAGAGAGGTCCTCACGTTTTCTCCGGCAACGGGTTCTGCGGAGCGCATTTCGATTTCTTTATCGGAAAAGTGGCAAACGTCAATCCCGGGCATGGGGAGTAGTTGCTTTTCTTACCGATCTGAATTGTAAATTTCATTTTCTTAATAGCGCGGAGTTCAACGTTCAAGAGGCTAGACAGTCGCTTTTCGAAATGTAACGAAACATTATCGATGTAAATTTGTCCCGGTGCCATCTCCGCCAGGCGAATCGAGTATCAAGTATTGGCAGTTGCGGCACGGCGGAGTCGATAGAAAAAAAGGGAGGGACAACTGTGCATGAAGAAATTACGTAAACTTTATTACGGGAATTCTGTTATGACACTTCGTAATAATCATTACACGGAGTGAGTCGACTACCGATCTTTTCTTACGACTTGAGTTTGCTCACCGAGGCTTCCGTGCTCGATGAAATTCTCAGCGGCTGAACTTCTTACGCAATCATTATAATTATAAGTCTCCTGATAAGTATTGTAATACGAACGGCGAAAATTCTGAGTTTTTACGTGGCTGATATACAATGATCCACAAGAATTAGTGTATTTTTACTTGAACTATGAAAAACGAATTAAACACAGTTCTACGCAGTCGTTGCAAAATCGTATTCTTTGCACGACACAACAATCTTTTATTCCGTCATATGTATAATAACTGAGAGTACAGAACAAGAAGGCATAAAATCAAATATGAAAACATGAAAAATGAATGATTCATGGTTCCGGGCGGGCGCTTTCGTTTCTGTTTTCGCGGGTACGCGCGGCCGTTGTTTGTTCGTTTCGGCAAAATTAATCCACCGTCGGGACTACTTATTCGGCGGAGGCAAGTTTTGCGGCGAAAACGCGCTGAAGTTCCTTCGGGTACAGCGTTAGATAATCCGGAAACGTGTTTGACTTTTAAAATTTATGAAACTCGACTGACTAGATTAGACTCTAAGCAAGTTTGCGGTTTTCATATCTAACTTCCGTTGCTGTTTACGCACAGCGACTGTTCAAACTTCCCCCTCTGTTCCTCCCCCGGACCCCACTCCGCCCATGCCTCTCGGCCCGTCCACCCACCGCGACGTAAGTGCGCAAAGGTCTCTATTAACAAAGTTTTAATCGAATTCATCACAATGCGCCGTTTCGTTTAATGCAAATTCGTCGGTTGGAGACGCAGAGTCTTCCGTTTTCTAATGTCCCCAAATGAGGAATAAGTCGCATGAAATTTCGCGGTACTTGCTGGCGACAGTCGCCGTGCTTAAATGTCTTTGGCAAACTAAAAGCGCCACGAAATGCAGGAACTATTGGAAAAATTGGACTGATTTGATTGCGTCTCGTTTTATGTGCGATTCCGACGCAGACATTGGAGAATACTCTACATTTTTGGTCTCTCGAGGAAGATAACAGTTTGCCAACACAAAATATTATTACAGCTTGTAAGGAATACAGTTTGATAACAGCTACATCCATAACGAGTTTCGTGTTTCCATTAAACTTAGACAGAAAGCAACTTCTAATAGTTCGTAATAATCGAAGCCGTATTTTACGTAGAAAGTTGCACGATGTTCAAACGCAAGAAGTTCAGAAACACCGAAGAACGTATAAAGTATCGATGGATGTGGCCATTGGTGTCCGTCCCCTGAACCGGAAGTTCGAACGATTCTCCACTTGGACGAAGGCTTTCGCAGGGAATGAATTTTTTAAAGCGCTTCTTCCATTATAGTTAACAAAAATTTCTCCGACCTGCTCGCTTCTTCATCATCTCTTTAATCTTTAATCGGTCTTTTTGTAAGTAGAAAGTTCTATCTACAAGAACGTTACATTCTATCATTTGTATTCTTAATTAGTTGAAGAATTAGCCTCTTTGAAATTTCACGAACGAGGGGAAAATCTTCGTTCGTAATTTAATCGAATATTCACGGGCTTCTTCGACCGTCATTTTTTAATGAATTTCGCATATTTTCGCGGTGACCTAGGCGATTTCCTTTGAAATAAGTTCGTTCTCGTCGGTAGATGACAATCTGTAAAGAAAGGAGACTCGTTATGTAAGATGCGCGAGGAATCTTTCAGCTAGTAAACTTTTTCAATTCTGTTATGTCTTGCGGATCAATTCTTTCCATCGATTGAATATCAATTTTCGAGAATCTCGCAATTTCCGATAATTAACGCTTTCGATTTTAAAAATGTCAATATTTTTTTACACCAATCCAGCATATATTGTTCAAAATTCAGAATTTGTTAATAGAGGGTAAAAATATCCTCGGCAGCTCGAAAGACGGCACAAAGGCGCCAGTTAAGATCGCATAAGACCATTCTCAGAGATCCTATATTTCCACAATGCTCAATCCGCGGAACGACTGGTGACTCAATAATACAAAATAATATTTCGTCGCGATGGTCGCGAACAAAATGCGGGCCGCGTCGCAAGATTTCCGGCGCTCGTCAATGGACTGCGAGAAGAAGGAAGATTACATCATTTCACCGGGGGAGCCAATAACGCGACGCCACTGTCGAGAATCGAGGACGCCAGCTATAATCGGAATCAATCGTCCCGTTAACGAGGTAGTAATTCTTCCTCTCGAACGGCGCCGGGAAAAGCGGCAACGAGAGGGAAAGAGCGAGAGAGAGAGAGAGAGAGAGAGAAAGAGAGAGAGCTCGGTGAAAGTGTTCGGCGTCGCAATAGGGGCGTCACGACGCCCTGGCTTCGTTCTGGAGAGCAAGTGCGCGTGGAAAGTGGATGGCGGCCTTGTAAGAAGCAACGTAAATTGTTAAGGCCAGGCCCTGCCTAGTTGTAAATTAGAAAACAGGCAATCTCGCTCGGGTTGGCTGTTTTCCCGTTTCTTCTTCTCCCATTGCTCCTTTTTTCTTCTCCGCGACTATGTTTCCGCATTCTTCTCTCTCTTCTTTCTTCTTTTCTCTTCGTTTTCCACCCCCAAACCGGGTCGTTCCATTCCTCTGTCCCTACCGACGTTTCGTCGTGTGCGCCAGGGTTTAGTAGGAGCCATAAAAGAAAAAACGAAAAGACCGAGGGTGTAAAGGGTCTTAGAAATCCGGCCGAAATTAAGCCGAAACTTACGAGCCGGTACCGGAGAAGCGACAACGCCCGCCAGAGCATCTGTTCGGCTGTTCGCCCGTTAATTAAGTCGTTTTCGGAACCTTCACGATCCGCCTGATCGCCGCTTTCACGTAATAAAATTGGCTTCGAGCCGTTCTTTCGACGAGGGATACCCACGGCATTCTTGTCGTGGTAATGTTTATCGCGGGCTCGAGGGAAACTGCGTTAATCGGCGATGAACACCTGGTCTGAGAGGTTTCTGGATGAACCATCTTATTCAGGATGGTTTTGAGGTGAACATGCGAAACTAACTCTCGTACGCTTCTTAGAAACAGCGTAAAAGGTGCTGGGTACAGTGTTTCTTTCATTTTTATTTAACAACTTACGGTACAAAATCAAGTCTAGTAAAAGTTTCGTAAAAGAATGATTAAAATTAGAAAAGAGTTTGATCATTTGGATTAGTATCGCCTCATCGGTACATCCAATCTCGTATCGCGTTACACCCACAAGATCCTAACGTGAGGGAAAAGAAATTGTAATAACAGTGACTAGGATAAGCGGCACTACGAAGACTATAGCACAATGAAGCGAAAGAATCACTGGTTAAATGGAAGATGAAAATAAAAGCGAGATCGAAGAGAAGCGACGAGTTAACTCGTCGAGCGGGTGGAACGAAAACATTGGTCCATCCGGCGAGGCGAATAAACAATGTCGGATATTCTATTTGTTCAAGTGTACAGTCTAAAACGAGAGGAATCTCGACCGCAATAAAAATACCAGTAGATTCGGAGAGTATATCTCGGCGTGGCCGCAATATCACCGAAATCTCGTCAGAGATTCGCGCGAAAAAGAGATGGCAAGCCGTCGACAAAGCTTACCGTCGCTCCCTCGGTCGATAAGAATAATTTGGTAGCGTCGGATTTCAATCTGTCGAGATGACGGATATGGCGTGGAAGGGGGAAAGGGATGGAAAGAAGGGGTTCCGGAGAGAAGCCACGAGAGAGGAGAGTAGAGGAGAGGAGAGGGGAAGAACTTTTCTAAAAGGATGCCGGCGTGGATGACGAGCCGAGGGCGGCTCCTTTTTAATATCTCTAATATTTCCAGCCGATATTCCCATTTATTCGCGATCCATCACTTGTCTGATGTGTAACCGGAAGCCACCCCCGCCCCCTCTTCGTTTTGCCAAAGGTTCTACTTCAGAAGTCAATTCGATATAGGTGGGTGTAGTTCGAATTTCCCGCTGTGTAAAACGATCTGGGCCGCGCGTGTCTGCGCGCTGCCATGCCGGTCGAGTACCGAAGCTGTTGGCAAATGTTTTCTTTCCAGATGGAAAATAACCAGCCCCATCCCCACGATAGACCACGTCCGTGTGCATCGAATCCAGCACGACTGGTATGGAAAAATAATTCTGCTTCGCGTAATTTCCGGCGACGGGCCCGCGCCGCCGAGTTCTACCCCTCGAGCTTGCAGCGCTATATCTGCCACAACTATTTTCGTTAAATTGCGCCCGTACCCGTTTCTGTTTATTCTTACAATGAATTACGATTGTCCCTGGATCATCTCTTTTTATTACCGGTTCGTGGAACCATCGATATAACGTTTTTGTTTATTTTATTTTTATTCATTTCTTGATTTGTCAACATTTTCAAATTTAACAATCGATTCAGCAGCCCTCTGATAAATATTTTTCTGTAACGATCATTGTAGAAAAATATCTGGAAGTAGGGCATTTGAACTGATTGTACAAAAGTTGATACTACTCTTCGTTTAAGGGCCAGTATAAAATTCATTACCGAAAGGATTCTTCCGGTGAATATTTCAGAAGTCGAAAGACTTTTTGCCGGACAATCGAACCATGTCCGTGAAGGACCTCGGGAACCGAAACTCTTGTCGGGACACATCGAAAGCGCGGGCAATAAAAAGAGGCTATCGACGGTCGCTGCGAATAACTGGACTCCTCGCAGTGGTTACGCCCAGTTCTAGTCAGACTTAGCAGTGGGTTGGTCCGATTAGGGTCAGCCGAGAGTGGAGCCAGCCTTTGCTTGCACCGGATCGCGTTCTATCCTTCGCAAAAAGAACCTTCCATCCGATTTCTGCAAAGGACTTCAGAATCCGCCAACATTCTAGGACCTCTTTTCCAGGAAGTTTTTCGGAAAATCAACGTCGTTCCGCTCGCCATTCGGACGTCCGGACTCCGGGCGACTACCGACCAACTTTTTATCGGTATTTTGACCTGTTATCGTTGATCACTTAGTTTTATTTCCTGCTGAGTAACCCGCTTGTTCAGTTTCTCCGTTTGTTTCCGCAAAATGATGACTAGAGTAGTAGTAAGATTGTGTCAAATTTTCTGTTTGATGTTCGATGAATGACGAAGGGGTCGTGTGACGTTGCATATCGTCTGTGAAAGCTTTCTGCTTTATGACTTGCGGGTATCAGACAAATCGATTGCCGTTTGTTTATCAGAGATTGATGGCGATGCTCGTGGAGGTACAAGGACGCGAGGAAATAAGGCGCGGACCACTTGCTGCCGTCGATAATCTAGTTGAAGTGATTGGATATGGATTATAATAGGGTTTCGACTCCACCGTGAAGCACTTCACTCTCGAGCACTCGACAACTCACGTGGATGGATCAACAATAATCGAAATGGAACCTCGGCGGATCAAATCACACCCATCATAACCACAGGCAAACTTCAAAACATTACTGTTGCTTCAAAATCCGTACAACTGTGTCGCCAAATACATTCCATTCGCACATACTAGCATATCAAATAGAATTAATTGCTGTTATTAACCCTTCACGGACGAGGATTATTTGAAAATCCAAAAGATTCTATAAAAAATTAATCAAATGTTCAGTTTCTCTATTTTTATGTTTTAAACGTATACGCAAACGAGACCAACGCTGTCGCGAAATAAAAGACATGAAAGTAAATCATACAGATCGAAGCGGTTCCATAAAAAGTAAACATATTCCCCGCTAGCCATTAAAGAAGGAATCAAAGATGGCGTAGGGGAGTGTCGTCGTGTCGTCACGTAGGAACGAATGTTGACTGAGAGGCAGCGGTGAATTTTGCATGCAGGCCCGTGTGCCACGGGTCGCGAAATTCTCTCATCTTAATTTTAATTTCATCGCAAACACCGGCCGGAGAATTTATGTAGAAATATTCATCGTTGGTGTACGCGGTTCCGTCCCTCATTCTCTCACGGGAACTTCAATATAGTTACGCGACGATGTAATTGGAGTTCGAAAGTTTGGATTCATTAGCGCCGAAGCGGCCTTATCTCGAGATCTAATTCGTGATACTTCGGGGATAGGCCGAGAGGCCGCCTGTTACTTTCAAGGACTTTCGAAGTATCCAACCGCCCCGCACCTTTTGCCCCCGATTCGTGTAGGTGGCTCGATTCCTCGAACGATTTGCGTCTAATTGGTGTGGTCCTTCTGCAATAAAATATCGTTGACAAAGGGCCTAGCCGATTAAGATGGTCAAAACTGCCCGTACAAGTTTTCGAATAACTAAATTGGAATAGGAAAAAAGCGAAATCTAATTTACCTCGTAACTACCCTCGCGGGAAAGCTAGAGGGCTGAAATATTACTCGGAGGGGTTTTTATTGGTCAGTTTTGACCATCTTAATCGGCTAGACCCATTGCTTACTCGCTACGCGGCCCATCCATCGTTGCTTGACCTTTAATGTTTCGATAGAGATTTTAAATGATTTTATCGGAAGAACAGGAATCGTTTATGATACTAAGGAGCAAGCGAACATCGATATAGGTTCTGATACATTGGGGGACGGGCATGTAAATCGTACAAAGACGATGAAGACGTCAGGGCCGGTTTTCAGGGGAGCACGCCGATGCTTAATCGAGCAGATAAATCGTGCCGAGGTACACATCGCGGAACGATGCTCTTGGAATAAGAGTTCTCCAGCGGAATCGACGAAGCGAGAGGGAACAGGGTTGCGAAGGACCTTATGCCGCCACAAAAATATTTGTTTACTCGAATCCTGTGCATAACAACAGGGGGAGAATTTCGAGCCGAGCCGGTATCGTAAAGGCAAGGATGCGATGCTCATTCCTTTGACATCGATACTTACGTTCTGTGTACTCTTCCGCGTTCTTTCTTTCTTTCTTTCTGTTTTTGTCGGCCGCAAGCGCTACCAAACCCCCTTGGAAAATATTCCTCATACCGAATTCCTTCTGCAAATGCAAACGCGAGCGCAGACCACGCGGTTACACCGCTTCCTTTATTTTTCCACTGTTTTCCTGATGTTTATGCAAACAGCGCGACGCACCATGTTCTCCCCCTCCATATTTATGATCGCGTTCGTGATCATGGCCGCATATCAAATGGTCGACAACGCTCGCTCGGCCGCACAAGTCGACGATGATCGACGGCTGATCGAAAATCTGTTTTGCGCTCGAAATCCTGGTGTTCCTGGATTTGACTTGGTTCGAACATACATCGTGCGATTTCTCAGGCATTTTCAATAATTTCACTAAAACGTGGTTTTAACAAAAGTTAGAGATTTGCTTGCACGCTATCGGTTTTCATCTTTTTCGCCTCTGTAGGATGTGGCTAAAAAGGGTTTCCAGAAAACAGTTGACCCGTCCCCATCAAAGATTAAGCTTCGTTTCAATGAAACCCGACGAACATCGTGCGTGTAACAAAACGACCACGATAAGGATCAGACCAATGCGATTCCGTTAATCCAAACGAGAGGGATTGTTCGCCGGTCTTCACTCATTGCGCAAAGGAAAGTTAGAGGCAATTAGATGATCCCGATAGGAGGAGCATAATCGGGGAAACGGTCTTGTGCCCCGGCCCTTTTCGTAAAACAGGCTCAATCAGAGCTAACCCAGACATCGCGTTCCGAACATCGCCGATGGGGAGGAAGCACAGGACCTCGTTGAAGTTGTTCCATCTACTAGGATCCGATGATAACGTCCGTCCCCTGGTAATCTGACCGCTTATCTGGCTATTTTTTCTTCTCCTCTCTCTCTATCACTCGTGTTCTAGCGTTCGATCTTTCTTCCTCGCGCTCTCAAATCGGCCGGAAGTTTCCGGGAGAGAGAATTAAAAGGTCCGCTTGCCGATTTGGTGGAGTCGGTAATCTCGGTGTCGCGTTGCGGCAATCCTCTAATTCTATCGTGCGTCGTTACGATAAACTCGCCCGTTTTATCCTAACCCAGACCGGAAATCGAAACGAACGCCAGCAAACGAACCTTCAATTTTGCTGCGTCGAACAGCGGCAACTCGGAAACTCAACATTCGTGGTCAACCATGGTCGCAATCTCCTAAATCCAATATTTCGAAGCACCGAAAAATAATCCCAGGTGATTTCTGGCCACAATCAGGCTTCTCCGGGCGTGTTAGGTTGGTTTTCAGGAAAACGAGGGTCCCCGGATCGTTTCCACGCGCGTCCGACGAACAGCTAAGAGAGGAGCGTCGCGTAATAAATAAATAGGGACCGATGGCGTTGTAAACGTCCGCAGTAAAGTGATTTAGCCACTTCATTGGCTCATAGAGAGTTAAGTGCAGACGCAGGCTACATAAACGCCAACCAAGAGATTCACTCGGCTCTCTCTTCTGTTCGTTTCTTTGGCCACGACGTCCGCGTCCCTTAACGCGTGCGGGGGTTGGGGACGGTAGGTTTCCATCCTTGGCCACGTAAATCCCAGGTCGACGGTTTCCCATCGGTTTACTCTCCTGCGAACGTAAAATGTGCCTTTATTTTTACGTTGGATTTAACCGCGCGGCCTGCCGTGGACTTTTCGAACGATCCAACCAACCCCCTTCAACCCTCGCGAACAGCCATCCCCTGTGTCAATAACGGAGATCCACTACCCGCGTCCACCGTCGACGGGATCCGCTGGTTACTTTCACGGGAACGCGGCAAGCCTGTTAATTCTGAGGGGATGAACCAGCCCCGCGTACTGGAAACTGCCCGGCTTTTTCCCCAAGAATATTTTAGAACGGGCCTTTACGAGCTGGACGCTGCACAGGCTATCGTCCTCGCGAATTTGTTAATATATTTTTGCAGTGAAACACGCGGTGTGGTAGCAAGGCTTGTTGTTGTTTCTTTATCACCATCCCCCTGATTTCAACCCTTATGTGATTTCTAACACGTTCACTACCACGTCGGTTACCGGATTTCATGCAAAATAATTTCTGGAAAATTCTGCGCAAAATACAAATTCTGTCTTCCACAGTCACCGCGAATCGAACCAGACTGTTTTGGAAATATGGATTACGCGGCTCAGCCCGTCGGCGATATGAATATCAATGAAAAATACACAAAGGGAGAACGGTAAAACAATCGAACTTACGGAAACGACAGAATAACGAGCCACGTTTCACGATCCCCCTTCGGAACGTCTAAATCAAACTTGCTCGCCCGGTAGACGTGTTGTTCAACGCGAGGGTCGAAAGACTTGCCAGAGGGTAGCTCCCTCATTTACCCTAGTTACGAACACGACCCCTCCACTTAATCTTCCTGATCGATTCAATATGAATGTCCACCGCGGCCGACAGAAATCCACGGTATTAAAACACTCGAAACGAGTGGACGCGACGACTCTCGTTGATTAAACGCACCTCGTTAATCGACACACTCGAACCGCGAAGAACGGTGGCTAAATAATTCATGCTCGCCGATTAGGAGTTAGTCGCGGGGCTTCATTAACGTTACACCATCTATAACAACCATTTCCATGTCGACGGGACAATATTTAACACGGTGTATGCTCGCGAAAATCCGCGCAATTAGCCACCATTTAATAATTAATTACTCACGCCCCGGACGCAGTGTGCGAATCGCGCAACTTCAATTTTCTTCGAATTTGTCGCTGTTGGCAGTTTTTTAATGTTTTCGCACACCGTTTTATTCCGTGGACATTTATTTTTATTTAATAATGACGTTTCGATGCTTTATGGACCGACGTCAGACGATTTTGGTGGTGCTATATTTTTCAAATTCTATTTCTTCCGACTTAGAATATTTTCATTCTATAAGAGTTTTTTTTCAATTTCTGAACATGGAGGTGTAGAGGGGATGGAGAAAGCAAAAAGAAATCTGGAGGATTTGTATTTCCATTTTCCGATGGAGCGATTCAACGTAGCGTGAAGTCATCGGGATTTGTAATTAATTAATTCAACTCGCGGTGACGTCGCTTTGTCGCGGTTTGAATATTGCATTTTTCCATTAGCAGCTCGCAGTTTCCCATAATCGATATTTAATAATTCAAGGGGGCGGAGGACGAACGAGAGAGGCAGTGCGTGGCAAGGGAGAAACAAAAATTGAATGTTCACGGTTAAAAAAACCGCGGTTTTACAATATACTGATACATATCGCGAACGAATGACGAGGATCAGCGGCAAAACTGCGCACTATTCTCCATACGCAAACACGCGAGATGTAGTTATTCGATGGTCGCTACATCCGCAGCAATAATAACAAGTAGAAACTGTTTGCATTGGAAATTAGTCGCGGTTTTTCCGTAACAAAACCATTACTATGCGGTTGTTGAAAAATAAACCGCTGCAAATCCCGTACAATGTTGTTTTATTTAATCGAATTCTTATGGCCTCCGCGATAAACAGACCCAGTGCAAAATAAATCCGAAGAAGATATATATTTTCCGAGAGTTTTACCATGTTCTCGTAAATTTAATTTTCTCATCTACAATCTGGAACATATTTTCCCAATGCGAATATCTCACTTTGGCAAACGAAAAGTACGCAAAGTGTATCAATAAAAAATTTCATGATTAAAAAATTGTTAAAAAGCGTTTTACCAGACCATAATTTATGCTATATTCAACTTGCCAATATAATCACACAAGTTAATTAGAATATAAATTTTCTGCTGTTCATACTGCCGGATGATTCGTATCTCATATTACAAAATTACATACACTTATTAGATACGTCCAACAGATTTTTAATTCGAAATTACACGTTCCACTGACGCCGGCAACAAATTTTCATTTCCGAATTTCGTGAATAAATTTAACATACGATGGTCTCCTGTCTGGCATTTCGCGTCTCCAATCTGTTAATATAATGGATTTTTACAGAATTTTCGCTTTAATCCAAAAGTTTACTTCCTCTTGAACCCACCATTAACTCTCGCTCTACACAGTTAAGAGGATCCAGACACGAACATCGCAGACACGCACCGAGAACCGCTAGATCATTTAATAAATATGTAATCGCGGCAAGCGGGAACTTTTCTAATTCCTTAATCCATCAACCGAGCAGATTCTCGGGGAAGAAGAAAATAAAAGTACGCGGCATCGACCTGCGATTCCATAAAACACGTTCTCGCATCAGCGAGCCCCCGTGAAACACTTCAGACGGATCTCATCCATCCAACCCACCGCGCCGCGCCGGATTTCCTCGAAGAAAGGAAAAACTCGATCTTTCCGGAAAAATCGGTCTGAACGGAGTCGTCTTCGTCGTCGCCGTCTGCTCATCGAAATTCTGTGGTGACCGATTTCTCGAAGGCGACTTCATTTTCCATCGGTTTTAATCTCCGAGCTGCGAGCTCGTTCGCGCGCGTGTTCGGAAAACCGTCGTCCAATGGGACGGCCGACTCTTAACAGGAGTAGACAGATGGATTGAAGTGCGGAAGCTCTGTATTCAAGTACTATCCAAGTACCGCGAAGGACGATGGCGCTCGTTCCGCAGGAGAAATACGGGAGCGCCGACGCGACGGTAGCTAGCTGTACTCGGAGTTGATGGCGTCAGCTGTTACGTACTGTTGTCGAGGCTCGACCCCCTTCGCCGATCTTCACCCTGAGGAAGAGCACCTGAAACGAAAGAATACAATATTTTGGCCCGCGGTGTCTCCACCGATTGATAATCCCCCATTTCTAACCCGGTCTGCGAAAGAAGCGACGAAACTTAACACTAAACTTATCGAACCTTAAAAGTTACTGGTACATGTTCCCTTATAAAAATGACAAGAATAATTTTATTTAGACTTTGTGCGGCCCTTATTGTAATACGAGCTCTACTAAAGATATCTATACAACCATTCCTTATCAAATCGTTTTTATTATTTCAATGATTGTAAAATAAAAAATCAGGAACCGGTCAGATTGACCGGTGGTTTAGTGTTAAATAAGACAAAGTTTTGTACAGGGTGGTCCAAAAGTAACCAGATCATTTAAAACTCGGAATTGTTAATATACGAATAAATGTGAATTTTGAAAAAATATTGCTATTAAACATCCCATCTGTTGCCGAGTTTCGACTACGATGTTGATCTATTGTTTAAACATCAGATACAATATTCTTTTCTATTTCTTAACACTGTACATTCCGTTATCCTGAAACCATTCCAAACACGACTGAGAACTTAGAGCAAAGCCACACCGCCTAAAGGAACCTGAATTCCCAGCATCGTAAACTAAAAGAAGGCATTCGCAAGTAAAGAGAACCTATTGCGAGTAACGACCAGAGGAAACAATAAGAGGACCCTGCGAGAGGGGAAGAATCTTCATCGCGAATAGTTATGGCGCATAGAATTTGATGTGAAATCGAATTCACCGGATGGAAAAGCCGAGCCGGGAAACTGGTTGACGTTGCAACCGGACTGCGAGATTTTTGCAAACCTGTTCGCGCGAATAAAAATGTCTGATAACTCGGAGTTGATCGGCTGACTGTGAAAAAACGGTTTCAATGATTGACCAGCAATCCGCCAGAGGGGCAAAGTATATTTTCACGAAAATTATTTCTATCAAACCCATACAGCTAAACGTGATTTACATTTCTATAAATACTACACAATGCGATAGGAATATTAACGAGACTAATAATACATTTATGTAACATGTAGTCTAATCGTACTCGTGCGATTAATAGGGAAAATGCGAAAGCGCGAAATTCTGGCGAACAGTCAACCGAGTTCGACCGTAATGGGATTGTTTCGTTCGAAGTTAACATTTCATTTCGACAAATAATGTTCGTTGCATTTTATCCCGTGTCGATATATGGAATTGAGCGCGACGCGGCGATTAAAAGTTTCAAGCGAAGAATTAAACGGACATTGAACGGTAACGAAGATGTCATTGAAACGATCGGAAAAGCTGGAATGTCGCTTTCATTCGTTGCATATTCATTGTTTCCATTATATGTTTATACGTCAACCGCGATCACCGATATAATCGTTACTTAATTATTTATCGTAGAATTTAATATTTGTTTATACTTTCAGCCCCTGAAACGGGATAATATCATTCGGTGTTCCCCGTAAACGTTTACTCAATTTATAACGTGTTTATACGTTCAGCTAAATTTTCGATAATGTTGATAAAAAATGGATGTGTGCATGTTTGATTCGAAAATTTTAGCAGATCCGCCATGAACAGGGTGCGGCAGTGTTTCAGTTTATGTTTCAGATTAACTATAATAGTCCATATTAGAAGCACGCCGCACTATTCAGCCGAGTAGATATCACGGTAATGCGCGATATTGTGCGAGATACGCGCCGAGATTCGTCTGTCTGGGCATCGTTCATGACAGCCGCCATTATGAAAATTTGACACGCCGCCACCTGACACACGTATGTTTTCGCCTACTTTATTGGTCACATACAAATTCGATGCTCCTGGCCGTCACTCATTGTACACAAGCGACTATTTAAACGTCACGCCAGACATCGCCAGACACTGATTTATCGATGGTACTTAAATCTGACAACGAGGGTTTGTGAATTGATGCGAGCGGATCACACATTGGTCGGATTTCGCACGAAACAACATCCTGCCTTGTTAAGGCGTTAATATGTGCTCACCAAATTTCACACATTCGTCAGGCGTTATTGAAATTAACGTGCGGGCGACAATTCTTAGCTTTAGAAACCAGAATATCATCGCACGAACATCTTCGTATGTCCGTAATTCAAAAATTTTCTAATAATCGCTGTAGCAGTAAAATCCAATAGCAATGGAAGAAGTGAAAAATCGGAAAGAAGTGCATTGACTTCGGTGAACGCGTCGCTGTCTAAAGCCCGTGTAACTATATTAATATTTCTCGCCGGGAGTGAATAGTTTCCATTCGGCGCGATCCCATGTTCGTTTTTTTTTTGTCCACGGCAGCCGAAAAGAGTCGTGTTTCAATTCGCGTGTACAGTGTGAGTAAAAATGGGCCAGTGTATTTAAGTGGATTTCACGCGGACACACTCGTGAGACTGGCCGTCGAAAACGGTCGATCGATTTCGACAATTTCACCGACGACAGACCGCACCGACCGGACTGGTTACCGAAAATTAAAAAAAAAAAGAAGAGGGAGAGAACCGGCGGAAAAGGAAGAGCGGAAAAGAGGAAAAAAGGATTACACACGCGGGTGGAAGAAGGAGAGTTACATCGACGACTGACGAAAAGGGACGAGCAGCCGCCCAGCTGCGGGGCAAAACGTTCCAGCCCCGAATAAACGTCACCGATACGCTCGTGCTGCGTTCAATAAATTGTTGACGGTTCATAGGGAATCGCGGGAAAAGTTGTTTAGCGTTATCGCGCGAAATAAAACTCGAAATTCTGTTTCACGCCGCGCTTTTAGCGAGATTCTACTATTCACCACTGACCATTCCGCGCGCCGCTCGGTGACCTTTTTTAATCCGTCTACGCTGACCTTTCCCGAACGCACGATATTTTCACCTGATGCCGATATTGCCGATGCGCCGATGATCCGGAACGGAATTCCACTGGATAAACTATTCATTATCTGAAATAATACCCGAAATTCGATTTTACGCGGTGTTCCCTGATTCTGTTCTATTCCGTGTCCCGATCAATTTCAACTGACTTTTTCAAGTCCTGACTAGATTGTTGATTTGTATGGGAAATCTAAATTTTCTGCGGTAATTTACAGGTGCAGTAGCTACCGTCAGTTTCATAATTGAAGACACACGCTATTGTCATTCAAAAATCAGAATAACATTATTTATTATTTGGGCTTCTACTACAATTTTACTCTGTTTCTTTTTGTCATTCGAATCGCGTCGCGTAATGCACACGGAATTATATCCCAATAAACCTAGATCGCAAATATACATTCGGCTCCCGAAATAAATTTGGTTATTACGGGTCTCGCCATTGAAATAAAGTTTATCGGCGCATCAATTAACGGCCGTGCGCGGGGGTATTTTAAAAAATCAATTATTTCATTTGCGGGGGTTGCCGATCGATCGATTGAATTTGAATATTCTATACGCGGGGGGCATCGTTTACAACGCGTGAGAAAAAAGAGGGAAAAAAGGGAATCACTCGCGCGCCCAAAAAAAAAGATCGTATCGTCGTTCCCCGAATGAACATGCAAATGCCGGTCGGATAATCAATTTGAATAATTACTTTCGGATATTCGGTATTAACGGGGTCCGAATGCGCCGTCCCCGTATTCCCATGGCGTCAATAAAGAAATAAAGGGTTCGGACTGTCCCCCTACCCCCACTCCTTTTTCCGGTGCCGTTTTTGTTTGCTACCGTTCGACATCTGTCGTGATGTAATATCTCCGGCGGAAAATTTGGCCGGGGCCGTGGACGATTCGATTCTCCATTTGCATGACAAATGTAATGGTTGCATTTCGGTTTGCGTAACGCGCACTCGATCCTCGAGTCGCGTAACATTGTTGCGGTGGACACCAATGCTGCGCTGAAATAAGTACAAATATAATAGGGCCATCCGGCGCGGAATCGGACTCTTCTCGGAGTACCGGTTTTGCTGAAATTGGGATATGTTGGCGTCCACAATGTGCAAACGTATCGACGGATTTTTGAAAATTCAGCAAATGGTAAAATAAACAGTAGACTAAGTTTTATGAATGGATGGATGACATAGAATACCGTGAAACTTTTAGAACAATCAATGAACGATTATTTCTTGAACAGAAGTTTGAAACTTGAAAAATTGAAGCACCTATGGACAGATTGTTGGGTTAGCTACTTCGCGAGATAGAAAGATTATTGACCCCGGCGGTTTTCATTGGTAATTTCCAAGAGGATATTCGGAGGATTCCCCGGAGACCAAGCCGGTTGTGTTTCTTGTTTTATCAATCATGAATTTCTTCGATAATCGTTTCGTTATCGGTTCCCTCGACGTTACTGCCCCCTAGTAGACCGTATATACGACCGTCGCGCTTCCCTCTTTGGATACCCTTTTTATCTTCAAAACATCCTTATGAACTTTACTTCTGCTGTTTCTCCAAGAGTCGATATCACGAAATTGTCAACAATGTTGTTAAAACTCGTAACAAAGTAACACCATTATTTTCATTATAGATCTAGCTTATTGACTTATCAAATTTTTCTGTTGTTCTATTAAATATATTATTGAATAAGTAAATTTAGAGAGCTTGAAAATCGGTATACCGTGTCATGTTCGACGGGACGACTTTAATTTAACGCATTGAGTACAATGGACAACAGGGCACACACTCAAACCGCTGTTTGACTAATGCACCCGCTTCGATCTCGCGTACTTGGACGATTTAATTAGCTGCATATTCAATTACGGTGATCGAAATTACAGTAAACAGAAAAGTCAAGAATTATCCGAAAAATCTGAACGAATAAATACTCATAATTAATCTCTATATATAATAAAATCGTGTTTGTCTGTCCAGAAAAAGTCCACTCGATCAAAATTTGTGACGTCGTTAGTGACCAAAGACGTCTTTTTCGTGTCCGTCTGTCTGTTTGTGACATTTCCACTAAAATTCATAAAAAAATTATTCCTATCCAGTATCGTAATAAATATATTTTTTAATTAATTTCGTTGTCTAAATATAAGATCTCTAACTCTATTTGAGACCACCTTGGCGGCTGGAAATTCAATTACTATAATAATCAACCAGGATTTGTTATTGCACGTGGACAAAGTCGCAGGTACAACTAGTTAAATACAAAAATCAAAGACGCTCTTCAATGTTTGGCAGTATAAATGAATTATTAAAATTTAGTATATTCTCGTCATAAGTGAAAATAACAGATTTTTAATGTAATGTGTATTTTATTTCGAGAAACAGTTGAAATATTCACTGATCGTTGTAAATAATAATCGTTGGTCGTGACAAGAATTATTTCCACCGACTAGAGCTCCTCTTCACGATCGATCCGACATTTTCAAACGATATCGGTTCATCCTGCACGAGCCTATACACGTATACATCTATTTCGCTGCACGTGTTGGGCCACTACCAGCCCGACAGATAGTGCATCTATTAGTCAATACCGAATGAATATTTAATAGTGAGAGTTATGGCCTCGATCAAATTCCAGGCCGTGCGCCCACTACTTACATATATTTCACATGCATGACTGGTCGAGGTACGGGATGTTCCTATTATTTACGTTCGCGTCTACACATGGACAGGGTTAAAGAACATCTTTTCAAACCTTTCATGTATCTTATATCCACAAGTTTTATCCCTTCGCGTTACAAACATTTTCGAAAAACGAGTAGCACTTTATTTTCATTTGAACATCGCATTCAATAAACAATTTAAAGAAAAGAAATTTGATCGCCGGTGCTCGTATAAAATATAATTCGCACTCGCCACAAACGATTCCACGTTCCTCGCACCGTGGACGCTCGTTTCGCGAGAAATCAATTCCTCGACGTCCATTACGAAGGAAAAATGTTCGCCAGAGGGCGTTAAGGGAGAGATCATTCCACGGGGGATTAATTTCGCGTCGTCATTTTAAAGACAGCGATTCGAGTAATTACGAAAGTTTGCGCGGGAGGGGGATGGAAAGGAGAAGGCCTGCCTCCGTCCGGACGGTGAGAGAAAAATCGAGGGAACCAACACGAGCGTACCGGGCACACATAGTTACATAATAAAAGCGTCGAAATCTCGACGCGAGTCTAAGATCTCACGGCTCAGAGGCGTTATATGAAGTCCTTTAAGCCTCGCAGCCCGCCGAGTCTTCAGGGCTGCTGCCCGATCGGAAAGTATTTCTCATTTGGCCTTTGAGGCTGCTCTCAGGATTACCCCCGCTCACCCCCTCGACCAACCCCCTGTCTACCATCGCCCTCTAGCATCCCCCAACCCTCTCCGACACATCCACCGAAGACATCAATAACGCCAACTCGAAACTTTCGCTCTGCTTCGAAGTGTTTCTCCCCTGTCCGCTCTCCTATCTCTCTCGCCCTCTCGCAAAAGCGAGCTTTCACCCCCCCCCCCCTCGTTGCCCTTCCTCCCGTTGGGTTTTTTTAAATTTTTTATGGAGCACGTCCAATGGCCCGAAAAGCAATGAACTTTGCTCGAGAGGTGACAAATGGCCATCGCGAACCAGCCACGAAATATGAGGGACAGGGTGTAATCCACGTTGCCGCTGGACAGAATGGAATCCGGAGACGATTGTAACGCTATTTTATTTCTGCGTCGACGATCCGACCCTCTGAACCGCTTTTGCGACGTCCATAATTGGCTGCTCCATGCTGTTAACGGATATACTGTTTTTGTTTGCGTTACGAAACATTTTCATTTAAATATTACTCGTTTTAAAGGGAAAGATTTAATCGTCAAATCTGTAATAGATTCATTCAGGGCAAAATGTTTTTGATGCTTTTACAGACGATTAAACTCATTTTTTTTCATCGTTCTAATCATGGTAAATGCCATCAATAAGCGCCTGGTACAAAATTTTAAGAAATCCAGCTCGGATAATAATTCATTTCATCCCCCAGAAGCCGCCCGGCCAAGAACAAGCGGCGAGTGAAATTAACAAATTTAGCGAACGGTGGAACGGATGGTTTCGCGTACGGGGATTGCTAAGTCGCTGCCACAACGCCTAAGAATAATTACGTTTCTCGAGAAATAAATACCGCCCCGTTGGCTGTTTATACCACCGAAAAGCTGATCGTTATGTCCTGCGCGCGATAAACGCCCGGTAAACGAGATGCTGAGGGTGAAAACAAGAAAGATAGAGAGAGAGAGAGAGAGAGAGAGAGAGAGAGAGAGGGCGAGGGAGGGAGGGAGTGTAGAAGAAAAAGATGAAAAAATAGAGGAGTCGAGGAATTAATTGAAAACACAGGCAACGAGGTGCAACGTCGTTTAACAGCGAGAGCCCGGAGTATCCCGAGCCCGAGGGCCACGAAAATCTCGTAGGCGGTAATAATAAAGTAGACGATAAATAACCGCGTTTAAGTGGTAACGTAATTTCAGTTTCTACCCTTACAGGACCATTAAGGCCATTATTGCGAATCTCTTAATTTGCGAAAAACACTGTTTCCTCAAGGGGTCGGGAGAACTCCGTTCCACAGAGGCCACGTTAAATGGCGACGAGTTGGCGAGATTGTGTTCCTGCACCTGTTGGGGTATAATTCATTTCGACTGGAAGCTCGTTGACACCTTTTTTCCCACTTCCCACAGTTCCTTATATTACCTTCTACCCTACCGCGCCGTGTGTAGATTCAAAATCACTAGCTGGTCGCCATTTTGTCGCGCTTCTAACCTCAAATCATAGAATATATCCTCTTATCAATTGTCTACGACAATAACAATATTTTTGAGCCATTTGTAAAATATGTTAGATAGTTTACAGATTTTTGGACAATTTTTTAGTAATCGATATTCACAAATTGTTTTAGAAACTCGGAACCGTCAGTTGCTCCGCATAGAAGTGAATTTCGAAACGCAAAATTGCAGATTCAATAAAGCTTCGGCCATAGAAAAATAATTCCATGTCATACAAACAATGGTAATCGTTTATTTCAATCGTTTCAGCATAGACTAAATTGCGGACTGCCAATCGGTTTATATAAATGAATTTCAAAACGAAAAATTGCAGTTTCATTCGTTGAAGGTATTAACGTTACCATACACCAAACCCAAAAAGCATTTCTGTCGGGAGCCCTTCAAAAATAAATTTCGGAAAGCCGGCGCTGTCGGCAGTCTATTTATCAGTTAAATGCTCGTTAAGAAACTGTTGCGGACGGCGTCGGGGCATTTGATTTCCAACGTGGGAGGACTTCCATTTAATTTGAAAATTTCCTCGGGAACGACCAGAGAGGAAAAGAGAGAGAGAGAGAGAGCGCCGTCACTAGAACTCGCGAATTCGCTAATTGTCACTCGGGCTGTGCGGCGCGGCCACTTCCGCTCTGGGAGGTCCGAAAACGCGCATAAGTCACGAAAAACGATTAGCGGCTGAACTAATTGAGAAAACCGCCCCTCTCCTCTGGAAAACAGAGGCATCGTGCGCACGGACGTGCGCTCGTGTGGGTGTGCGGCCGAGGGCCGGCAAACACGCTCACCGGTCGTCACAACGAGAAGATTAATCGCTTTAATTTCCGAGACATGATTAATCATAATTAACAGGGCCGGGGTTACTACGCCGGTGGAAAAAAGATAGAGACAGGGGGTGAAAAGAGAGACGAGGAGGGGGGCGGGCGGAGCCGACGTTTGTAGCGCGGAATCATTTACAGAGGGTTGAGGGAGAGGCAGAAAAAAAGAGAAAGCCGTGAAAAATTCACCGCGAGCCACACCGGGGAATTAACAAGTTGTTTTATGTACAAAACAGAAATGGACGCGTATGAATGACTCTGTAATTGAAATATATCCAAAGTATTGAGTACCCGCGGTGAATGCATGGATAAATCGACAAATAATCTATCAGTTTGTGTATTCTGCCGACAAAAAATACTCAAATCTCCGTCGGGCTGCGTGTTCAATCATCCTGCGGAATACCAAATATTTTTATAATCTCCGCGCGCTCGATGCGTCATCGATTTCCGAATATCACATTTTTTAGTCGGCTTCTAATTAAGCAAAGAACATTGAGCGGTGAATGCATTTTTGTTTCACTACCGATCTCTCTACGCATATAGATCACGGAATTTACAAAATTAAATTCCTATTGATGTTTTACCATTGTGTCTATATTAACACATTATATTACAACATTTTATATATTATATTACACATTTATTCTACGTGAGAAGACACCATCTTCTTCATCGCACCTGGACCATCCCCATGACCGAGGTTCACCCTCCTATTTCCATTCAATCATCAACGACATCGATACGATATCAACTTCGATAATTAAGAGAAGAAGAAGGTTCTCGAAGTTTCGCGGTATCGAGACACAGGGTCAGCATCCGTGAACGGGGTACGAGAAACGCAAAAAAAAAATGGCGGGGATGAACGATGTTTCTGTGAAGCGTACGCCGGGAAATCCTCGAGAGAGGGAAAAGTTGATCGTGCATCCAAGAGCGACCCAGTAACAGAGTCCTGCGCGTGACAGAGGTCACGACACGAGCATTATTCTCCCCCGCGCTCGCGTTCGACTTCTGGGTTCTCGCTGCGCGCGAGAGAAACAAAGAGGGAAGGTGAATCCGGGTAAAAGGAAGCGAGTTTGTCGTAACAGCGGGTACTGACTTTATCGGCCTTTCGAGTTTATATATTTCCCTTTTACAAGAGGTGCAACCCCCGCATTTTCACGCTCTCGAACGAAACCGCCGCCCTCTTCCTTTTTTCCACCCCCGTCCTGCTTCTCGCACGCCTCTGCTTCCAAACCCCTTCCTCGGCGTCGTCCTACTTTCTTCCTTTCTCTTTCTGTCCCTCCTTCCGTTCTGACACTTCCATTCAACGGACGACCACCACCCCCGGCCGACCCTCTACGTAGCACGCATTCATTTCGCCCCACGCCACGCTGTTCACCCTCTTCAACCCCCTTGCAACGGTAGACCTCTCCCGGCCACTCTCCATCGGTTATTTATTCGCGATAGTTCCTACTTTTTTACGGTTTACGACGCTATATCGACGGCTTTTGTTCGTGCCCGTCCCTCCTCGTTCGCATCTGGCGATAAGATACATCGGGAAAACTACCCTCCATACGGTCACGCCGTGTCGAAACAGAAATTCCTCGTTCCGTTACCGTGGCTCCGAGCTGATGCGAATCGTATCTTGCCTCGAGAGCAAATGGCAAGATTCTCGGGATTATTCGGGACGTTTGGGAAGTTGTGGGCTACGGGGTTGGCTTATGGGATTGTGATTAACCTTAGATTTACCATCGAATGGTGGATCTCGGGTCCATTGTACTTTTAAGAATTACTAACTAGTTCCACTTCAATTCTAATTGAGAAAAATGCTGTTTTGGTGATGAATGACAACTACACAGCAAATTATATGCATTTACGATTAAAAGAATGTAATAATACTATTGCATTGTTTCCAGGTGTTGAAATTGTTTCAGGTGCCGTGTTATTTCAAAACCGTGTAGAGAAGAGTTGTGTGCATATCGATATTCGAAAATTCTTGTACTCTTTCTACTGTTCCGACTTGTCTCTCGTTTCTCTGAGAAGCGCATCAAATCCGCAGTCTACTGATAAATGATTCAAACTCGAGGCATTCGGGTAGCGTGCCCGAATGCTCGCGTCGAATTCTTTTCTCGGGGAGTCATAAACTTATCGCGAAATATGTTGCCTCGCCGGCGGGCGTTTCGCCGGCGTCGTCGCGACGAAACGGCGTCGAACGTTCGTCTCAGCGGGTTTCGAGAAGGGAAATAATAGGACGAATGGAAGGCAACGAACGGATGGCGAGAGAAGATCGAGAAGGAGACGCGGACCAAAAGCTAGGGAGAGAGAAAGAGAGAGAGAGAGAGAGAGAGAGAGAGAGAGAGAGAGAGAGTGAGAGAGAGCAAAGGAAAAAAGGTACAAAAGAAAAGTAGCGAAAAGGCGGGCGAGTGAAAGGCGTAAAATCGCAGGAACCGTGCACGCTGGAAGTACATAAACTCGAAAGCTCAATAAAGTTCGCAGCTACGGCTGCAACCGGTTACGCCTCGCGCCTCCAACCCCTTTCGAATCCCAGGGTTCGACGATTTTTTCTTGGCCTTGCCACGGCCCTGGCCCGCTCCCACGCCACCTCGGAAGGTCCTCCATTTTCTTCTGGACTTTTTGCCTGGCAAAATTGGCCGCCGCTCGTTCATGACGCGAGTCACGTGCAAAAAAGGCTAAGTAGTAAAGTCAGACGATGGCCAGCCGACGGTGGAATTCAAAGGGACGCGTGCACGGTTTCCGGCCACGGCCCTTTCCCTTCGTTTCGGCCTATCGAACCCGCAAGAGAATGGGAGCGCTGTTTCCCGATGGGAGTCGTGATCTCGAAACCCTTTTCACTTGATCTTCCCGCAAGTGAATCCGGGATCCTTTCCAGAAGGCAACCCATTAGGTTCCCGATTTATCCGGGGTGCTGCACATCGACTGTTTACAAAAACGATCAACCCTTCGCGAAGGTTTCCATTACTGAGTTACACTTGAAGTTTTCACTAGAGCTGTAACGTGGTCCATAGGCGACCATGATTAAAGTGAACAGGTCGCGCGACCTACAGGCTCAAAAGAGCGCAGTGTAGAGAGATTTTTGTGGAACATCTGACAGCGCGCATCTTAGTCGCAATCGACTTAGAGAGCAAGAAAGAAGGAGTCGCAAAAGGCTACGGGATTTCCAGGCGATGGAAGCGGGAATGGACGAGAGGAAGCATTCGCAGAGCTGGGAACGATGAAGCGGCGGTGCATCAAGTAAATCAAACATTTGTGTCGGTTTCCGGTGCACGGGGGAGGGGCGAGTAAAAAGAAATCTTTCAACCAGATGATACGAGGAAAGAAGAAAAAACGAACGAAAGGGACCAGAGGGGCGAGGAAAAGGAAATTTTAAAGCTGTTCGAAACGGAGGCTGGAACGAGTAAGAGAGAAAACGGGAGGGGGAATAAAAAAGTTCCCGTAAATTTGAGTAGTGGTTTTAACGCTGGTCTAAGAACCACCCACCGTTGACCGTCTATAAAACCGGCGGCTTTCCTACGCCAATGCGACCGAAGGCGATTCCCGCTTGACGATCGATTGTAATTAAATGGAAACGCTTTTACCTCCGGCATGGCAGGCCACCTCGCCGCTCCCGCCTCGTCATCTTTTTATCGTAACGCTGAATAATACTTAAGCTGCCGTGGAAGATGATCGTGGCAAGCGATGTCGCTACAAGGCGTCCTCGATAAAGAGAGACGGAGAGAGAAAGAGAGAGAGAGAGAAACCCCTCTGAGGAGGATTGTGCTCGAGAATACTCTCGAGCTTGATTGTAAGTACTCGGCCGCGCCTCTCTTAAACCTCGAATAGATTAGAAGATGGTCCTTTAAACTTGTACAGGCCATTACCGTCGCCTTCTGTCGCTGTCAACTTCGAGACCACGTCGGTCCAACGCTAATGAAGCAGCTGAAAAAGGAGACTGCATGATCAAGGTGTATCCTGCTTTAGGACTCTGCTGGAATTCATTGCACACGTCTAGAAATATAGAAATAATTAGAACACTTTGTACGTTGTACACGACTAGGATACACTCATGATATTGAAGGAGTGCGACAAAGGGATTTGTGGAGGACCTAGGAAGAATTTGATTTAAGACATCAAGGAGGTCCGCCATCGAAAAGATAACCGAGCTTTTAATTTAATGGAGACCATGTGTAGGATATGGGGCGGGTGCATCTTGCGATTTCGTTTGGAACTTTCTGCAGCAGGCTGGCCCTTCTCGAAATCTGCACTTACAATCGACTACATTTGCGGTATTACGGCTTACTGCGAACGGAGGACCGTGAATGCCATTTGGAAATCATTGCCGATCGGAGAGCCAGAAGCTGTTGTAATGCTCTTAGGCGGACGATACAAAGTGAAAGGATCCTCGTCCCGGTGCTGCCTGAAAAGGGACCGCCTCCGTGCACCCTTTCTTTTCACCACATACTCTAAAATATTTCGAATAATATATCGAATCTGTTCTACGGTCTACGCTGAGGAGAAATATTAGTTCGTTCACCGATATATCTTATACGCGTCTAAACATTTATAATTATGAACAGAAAGATTAAATTGTAGCGAAATTGAATGGTACGAGAACTGACTTTTGTAACGTACACAATACTTTTTATTAATACTAATTTCTTGTGTAACAATAGGCTCTTTTTGTGATTTTACTATACTAAGGCGCGGATAGTTTATAAGTAAACGTGTAAATGTGCATATAAATCATGCTGAAATTCAAAATAGCCAATGGTGGCGCCATCTTGTTCTATATGCGTACAACCTCCTTCACCGAAGAATGGGTTGCAACCCCTATTCGATACTCAGGTATCAAATATTTTTATAACAAGTTGATTCTTCAAATATTAAAAATGACTAATTCCAGCAGAGAAGCATTAATTCCGTGCCACTTCGGAAGACTTCTAAGCAATGAAAAACTACATGACCCCAGAACGAATTCTGACACATTAAAAATTTAATTTAGTGCGAAAGAAGGAAAAATGGGAAATCGACTGAGTAAGCGTTTACCTTATAAGGGTGGACACGAAACACTATGTCGAGCAGAGTTTTCATCATCGAGAGAAAGGGGTAGAAGCACTAGCAGTGTCGACACGTGAAATTTAAAAGCATCTCGTTGACGTAGCTCTTACCCCTCTGGCTTTCAACGTCGCCAACAACGATCGACATTAATTAAAATAATCGTACTAGCGATTGGAACGCACAGGTTTCTCCGAGAATAAATAATTTATGAAAGCTCGCTGGAACCAGGTGAACGAGTGAGAAAGGAAGAAAATTCTCTATGGGAATATGTTCTAAAATATCCACGAAGGATCGCATTGACGTTGAGTCAATTTTTGAACGAACTAACGAATCATCCATGCTTACATATAAAACAAATTTATAAAGATTATTATAATCACTTTTATTCCTTAGAGTGAAAGCAATATTACAAATGAAACGTATAAAAAGATCTTTACGCCTTAGCAGCATCCTCTATTGCCAAACTTTGAGTGGTAATCGGTTTCAAGTCTTTTACACCATCTTTGGATACCATCTGAACCTTGAAGTTGGGAAGATTAACTATCAAACGTCTATGAATTTCTCTAACGCACAATTTCATTAGGTCGTATGCTTCTTCCTCCGTAGAGTCTATAATAAAGAGTATTAAGCACAATCTGTTTTGTATAATTGCAGGCAACAATAATGTTTCAAGAAATAGTTTCTCTTACCTAGTTTATGGTATCTGTCTAAAATAGACAAAGTGAAGAAACCTCCGTAACCGTGTGCCGCATAAGGCACGCTGACGCAAGAAGCTAAATAGTCGATGAAGAACAACTCCGGTCCTGTGCTGTCGTCGTATCCACCCAGCAGCAAATTAACAAAGTACGGTGTTCGGCTTCTCAGATAATCAGCCAAGTTTCTTCTTGTGAACCAAGCGGCAGCGCTCGGAGACAATTCGTAACCGTTTCTCATTTTATACAGCTGTATATTCTTTCCTATGTATTCTGAGAATTGTGTTGCATCACCAGACTCTCCAGACACAGCCATCACAAGCTTGCTAGAGATTTTATGAATCTTTTGCTCGTCTGAAACAAGAAAAATAATGTAACTTGAATTTATGTTCGGTATAGATCTAAATCGTAAAAGTGCCGAGTACAAGAAAAATTGTAACCAAACAAATCCCTTACCGCTTTTCATAACCATAATCGAATGGGCTGTGGTCATATCAGCCGCGACTAATACAAAATCTTTGAATTTTATTCCAATTAAACACTCCATTTTAATCAGCTGTATCACTTGATTTTACCGTTGCAAAATTCAACTGCTAGCTTGCAAACACTGAAAAATGCCTGTCACCTACTTGGTAAGCTAACCTCCTCCACTGCTTCAATAATCATTCACCGAAACAGAGAGTATGTAAAAATATGAGAATGCTCTCGTCTGGGGTTTTACTGTTCCCGGCATAGTGCTGCCCCCTAGCCTAATTTATTGATATACTCTGTTTATAGCTTGCACCACCGACGAGATACTGTTAAAGACTGCCATCCTTATGGGAAATCGTGTCACTCGAATAATTCGTTGTTTTCTTACGCCCTCTAGGATGTATTCTGACTGGAGTAAAAAACAGAAGGCCATCGACGTGATCTCGTCGGTACAGAAGGTCACTGAGGAGATTCTCGTCGGTCGGCAAATTGTCACCCAACCATCTTGGCACCAACAAGAGACTGTTAGTAACATATTTCAGACGATGTTTTAGTGTCGGTTATTTAAGATTTACAATATTAAAAGCAAAACTCAAGGACAAAAGATTTCTAGAAATATTAAGAAAGCATTGAAGCATAATTTTCGGGAAATTATCAATTCCGACATTAAATTTTATATGAGATACCTCAATTTGTACTTTCAAAGTATTTCATAAACGAGAATTATTACCTTACACTTTTTCATACATAAATGTTTGAAGAATCGATCTGTGGAAAAGGAAATATGGTGAAGAACAGAGTAAGGGAGAGTTTACTGTAAACAATTAAAATGGCAAAAGAATTATTATAGACATTGAACAGATAGAATCAATAAATTTATCGTAGTATTTATGTTGAATAAATTAATGCGAATTTGCATGGTTTAAAAGTTATTCTGTATCTCGAGTTCTATTGTCTATTTTGACTAAAAAATTAGATGGTCAGATAGTCATGGGGGTGCTGGTTAACATCGTTGGCGAAAGGAATTGTTATAAACATTGATCAGCCAGAAATAATAAATTTCTTTGTGAATTGTATCGAATAAATTAACGCGCGGAAATATTCATGTTATAAATGTTATTCTATATTTCGAGTTCTATTGCATATTTTTAGAAAAAAATTAGGTGGTCAGATAGTCAAGGGAGTGGTTGTGGGCATCGTTGGCAAAAGAAATTGTTATAAACATTGAACAGCGAGAAATAACAAATTTATCAATAATTACTAACTCGGCGATCGAATCGATCGATGGTAGAGGAGTGGGGGAGACAGCTAAGCGAGAGCACTTAGTCAGTGACACAGTTAGTCAGTCAGTCAGTCGGGACGGCGGAGTCTGCAGGGGCGGACGGGTTATGGTACCGAGTGTGCCAGGAGGTCCTTGGAGACCAGGGGTGGACCAGGAGTGGACCAGGAGTGATCAGAGGTTCCCTAGTGAGTTTTAATTCAAATATTCTTGTATGCTTGTTCCTGTGTCCACTTTCAACTGTTTTCACAGAACAATCATTTTCAATGTTTACCTCCAATATCCTTATTGCAATTCCCATCGGAGAAGAAACTTTCACAGTTCAGTGTTCGAAAGATTTTTATATTTCTGATGTTGAACTTGTGTTCTTCCTCCTGCTTCTGTTCGTCAAATTCGCACTTTTGCCTACCAAGTTTCTCGATAATTACTCGATGTACTTGCGTAGTAAATTAGTATAAGTACGGTGTTGTAAGAAAGAGAGCCAGAAGGAATATCGCATTCGTTCTGACTCCCTTTCCGGGTCTCTTGTGCAGCAACCTCCACGTGGTGAGACCTGGGCAATCGGCATTATTCTCTATTCGTAAGAACTTCAAGTTTCTTACGAATAAAGGATAATGTCGAGCTAATAGCTGCACGTATACAATTTTTGATAGCAATGTGTAATGGTATTTAAGAATGCAAAATGTTACAACATATTTCATTGAATTGAATATGAATTTACTTTCAGCTAGCTCGCAGTTGGCCAAGGGTACATCGATGCTTTGATCGTTTACCCTTGGCCACCTTCGGTTCGTTATTTCGAAGTACTCGTTCAGTCTCGAACAAGACAGTTTTAATTTCTGATTTAATAAGTGTTCGCATCGGAACTTTCACAAGTTTCTCTTCGAAAAATGTCCACATCTTCTTTAAAATTGGTATGCCTCCGATCGGAGTTCCCTCAGGGGCTCACTCACGGAGGGGACCGTGAGTGAGTACGGGGAGTCGCGTCCCTGGGGCTACCCGAATCGCCTATAGCTCGGATAGGCCGCACTCGTGTGCGGGGTTAGTTTGGCTCTCGTGAGCTGGTGATAGGTTGGCTCTCGTGAGCTGGTCGTCTGGTTTGCTCTCGTGAGCTCGTTGTCTGGTTATTCAGTTTTTTTGGTTTGCTCTCGTGAGCTGTACTGGTTGTCCAGTAAAAATTCGCACTCGTGTGCGGGGTTAGTTTGGCTCTCGTGAGCTGGTGATAGGTTGGCTCTCGTGAGCTGGTCGTCTGGTTTGCTCTCGTAAGCTCGTTTTCTAATTATTCAGTTTTTTGGTTTGCTCTCGTGAGCTGTACTGGTGGTCCAGTAAAAATTCGCACACGTGTGCGGCATTATATGTTGTGTATAATTATTATTAGTCTGTTTCAGCTAGAATACTACAGCCAGACAGCCAGCCATCCATCCATCCATCCAGCCATCCATCTAACCAGCCAACCATCCATCCATCCATCCATCCTTATCGTCGAACGAAGAGGACACAGAGAAGGAAGAAGAGCCATCCAAAGGAGAGTTGTCGGAAAACAGAAACAGAAACAGTACCAGAAACAGAAACGGACACAGAAACGGATCACGGAGACACGGTGTCAGAAACAGAAACAGAAACAGACACGGGAACAGAAACGGGAACAGCTACAGAAACAGAAACGGAAACTATTGTATATGAGTTTAAGATACTAAACGCATTAAGTACATGCAAATAGATATCAAAACCATATACAATAGACACAGATAGCGGAAACAGAAACAGTCACAGTCACAGAAACAGTCACATGAAACAGAAACGGGCCCAGAAACGGAGACGGATAACAGATACAGAAACGCGATACAGAAACAGAAACAGAAACAGAAACAGAAACCGACAACTCGAAGAAGAAGGACGATAGAGGAATGGGATAAGAGGGAACAAGAGGAGACAAGAGGAGGATTCACAAAAGAGAACGTGAGATTGTAAGTAAGATAGGAGTTCCCTCAGGGGCTCACTCTCGATCCCATCCGTAAGATGGGACGGTGAGTGAGTACGGGGAGTCGCGTCCCTGGGGCTACCCGAATCGCTTATAGTTTGGTCAGGCCGCACACGTGTGCGGGGTTAGTTTGGTTCTCATGAACTCGCTTTTCTGGTTTGCTCTCGTGAGCTCGTTTGTTGGTTTTCCTGGTTTTCTTCTATTTTGGTTTGCTCTCGTTTGCTGAATTCTTGTAGGTTTTAATTAGGAATTCGCACTCGAGTGCGGGGTATGTGTTGCGTCTAATTATAATTAGTCTGTTTCAGTTAGAATGCAACAGCTGGACGTCTTTCATCGTCGACGAGAGGACACAGCACCGAAGACAACACCGTATTATTAAGTTGCGTTAGTTAGTAATATTTTATTTTGTGCGATAGTTATTAAGATCGTCGTTGTATACACGTCGAGTAATTATCGCCGTAAATTCACTTTGTTCGTTTTTTTTTTAACTCCGACACAGTCTTCTACTGTGTCGGACACCTTTGCTCGCATGTAGTATGTACCAGATTTATTGGTACGGGAGTTCGCGGTAGTTTATATATTAATGGGGGGGTCGAGACGCGTGGTTTCGCCCTTTACCACTCATCGGTAAAATTTTTCCACCCATGTCCGTCTCTGGCGGCAGGTGGTTGTTGCAGTTGGTATCGGTGTCGGAACCCCTCTCGACCATTGCTCGCGTCACCCTCGAACCAGAGCCTTCTGCTCTGGTTTGCTGAATTTTTCTCTCTTTTTGAAAGAATCAGAGCCTTCTGCCTGATTCGCTTTTTATCCCCCGTGAATCGGGGACTTCTTCTTCGATTCACACCCTTTTGCTCCGCGATAATTACTCGACGTAATTGCGTAACTTAGTATAAGTCCTGCGTTGTAAGAAAGGGAGCCAGAAGGAATATCGCATTCGTTCTGACTCCCTTTCCGGGTCTCTTGTGCAGCAACCTCCACGTGGTGAGACCTGGGCAATCGGCATTATCCTCTATTCGTAAGAACTTCAAGTTTCTTACGAATAAAGGATAATGTCGAGCTAATAGCTGCACGAATACAATTTTTGATAACAATGTGTAATGGTTTTTAAGAATGCAAAATGTTACAACATATTTCATTGAATTGAATATGAATTTACTTTCAACTAGCTCGCAGTTGGCCAAGGGTACATCGATGCTTTGATCGTTTACCCTTGGCCACCTTCGGTTCGTTATTTCGAAGTACTCATTCAGTCAGGGAACAAGACAATTTTAATTTCTGATTTAATAATTGTTTGCATCGGAACTTTCACAAGTTCCTCTTCAAAAAATGTTCACATCTTCTTTAAAATTGGTATTCCTCCGATCCGAGTTCCCTCAGGGGCTCACTCACGGAGGGGACCGTGAGTGAGTACGGGGAGTCGCGTCCCTGGGGCTACCCGAATCGCCTATAGCTCGGATAGGCCGCACTCGTGTGCGGGGTTAGTTTGGCTCTCGTGAGCTGGTGATAGGTTGGCTCTCGTGAGCTGGTCGTCTGGTTTGTTCTCGTGAGCTCGTTTTCTGATTAATCAGTTTTTTGGCTTGCTCTCGTGAGCTGTACTGGTGGTCCAGTAAAAATTCGCACTCGTGTGCGGGGTTAGTTTGGCTCTCGTGAGCTGGTCGTCTGGTTTGCTCTCGTGAGCTCATTTTCTGGTTATTCAGTTTTTTTGGTGTTCTCTCGTGAGTTCGTTTGTTGGTTTTCCTGGTTTTCTTCTATTTTGGTTTGCTCTCGTTTGCTGAATTCTTGTAGGTTTTAATTAGGAATTCGCACTCGAGTGCGGGGTATGTGTTGCGTCTAATTATAATTAGTCTGTTTCAGTTAGAATGCAACAGCTGGACGTCTTTCATCGTCGACGAGAGGACACAGCACCGAAGACAACACCGTATTATTAAGTTGCGTTAGTTAGTAATATTTTATTTTGTGCGATAGTTATTAAGATCGTCGTTGTATACACGTCGAGTAATTATCGCCGTAAATTCACTTTGTTCGTTTTTTTTTTAACTCCGACACAGTCTTCTACTGTGTCGGACACCTTTGCTCGCATGTAGTATGTACCAGATTTATTGGTACGGGAGTTCGCGGTAGTTTATATATTAATGGGGGGGTCGAGACGCGTGGTTTCGCCCTTTACCACTCATCGGTAAAATTTTTCCACCCATGTCCGTCTCTGGCGGCAGGTGGTTGTTGCAGTTGGTATCGGTGTCGGAACCCCTCTCGACCATTGCTCGCGTCACCCTCGAACCAGACCCTTCTGCTCTGGTTTGCTGAATTTTTCGCTCTTTTTAAAAGAATCAGAGCCTTCTGCCTGATTCGCTTTTTATCCCCCGTGAATCGGAGACTTCTTCTCCGATTCACACCCTTTTTCTCCGCGATAATTACTCGACGTACTTGCGTAACTTAGTATAAGTCCTGCGTTGTAAGAAAGGGAGCCAGAGGGAATATCGCATTCGTTCTGACTCCCTTTCCGGGTCTCTTGTGCAGCAACCTCCACGTGGTGAGACCTGGGCAATCGGCATTATCCTCTATTCGTAAGAACTTCAAGTTTCTTACGAATAAAGGATAATGTCGAGCTAATAGCTGCACATCTTTAATTATCGTTAATATTACATACTAGGATGTAAATTAATATCCACGATTATATCAAACCTATTTCTAGGAAAATGCTAAACTAAGTATATTAGAAATTTTTTCATCTATTGAAAATTTTGGCTATCAATTTAAGCGTTTTTCAATACGCGAAATGGCGCTAAATTTATATTTTCGGGAGCAGATAAATCATGACGCTTTTCCTATTTGTTCTTATGAGCGAAACGGCAAGAATCATTTGCTCACACCCGTAAATTGCAATTATAATCAAAATGATAATTTTTGTATTCGCAAATATATCTTTTCGCATGTGTATAAATTAAAAAAGGTGTTCCTTATCTATAATATGAAAAATAGTTTCCAAAAAGTCTCCAGCGACAGCTGGTGTCTTCAGGGACTTTAGAAACATCTTACAATGTTCTACTTTCCCTAGCTGCAAATATAGACTGATCCTTGATTCAAACTGAAGGCAACATTGAGATCGCAACGATAGCGCGCCATTGTTTCGAACAAAAGCGCGCTTATGCTTCAGAATGAAAGTCTATAGCTTCTTTTATCGTCCTTAGAATCATCGACCTCCGATCCAATTACATATCTATTTCGGATACGTTCAGCACAGATGTAGTCTTCGTAATTGATACACTAGAGTTCGATGACCTAAAAACTTCGGAAAAGTAATATTGATAAACGAATCTTTTTTTAAAAAAAAAACGTGGTACAATTCTAGAAAAACATGTTTCTTCAGATTACGATGGGATTGCAGATAAAATGGAAGGTGGTGGACGACAGAGAAAAAAAATTCGTGACAAACGCTCGATAAAACTTTATTTCTTCCGTGTGTGTCGCGTTGCGTGTACATTCGTGTACATAACCGCTTGCGCATGTGTGTGTCCGTGTGCATACGTGGTCGGAGCCATGAAAAATTAGAAAAGAGAACCGTGTCAATGGTCTTAACGCGTTCTTAACGTGAAACTCTTGGGCGGAGGAGAAGTTTCTCCTCGTTCCGACATAGTAGGTCTTCGCCGCAACCCTTGAAAGGCTGCGCTATTAAGGCACTCTATGCCAGGAATACGTTCAGCGTGCACGCGCGGTACAAAGAGAATCCATCGAGTACACAACGCACAATAATCTCTCACAATAATCCCTTTATACACAGGGTGTTCCCGGTATCTGGCTACTTCTCGAAAAAGAAATGCTTCGCGAGTATTCACCCTGTATATATATATGTCTAGAAAAGAACGAGTCACTTTGCTTGCACTTAAATTTGCAAAATAATTTGCGTACGTGAACGCAGGTTTCGAGGGAAATTAAAAACTAGGCGTTATTCTAAAATTAATTGGACGGCGGTCTAATGCTTACTCTTATCGACCCGTTCGTCTCCTCGCTTTTCATCGTCGGGGGGAATGTAATCAAAAAGCAATATTCCAGGTGTTTCGTAAAATAGCGAAATAAAATCTGGTAAAATAGAACTCGTTTCTTTCTCTACACTTACGGTATGGTAAAAATGTTAAGTAATGATAAATAAGCGAATTCCATTCCAGAAGTTTCATTAATTCAGTTAGGCTCAATAGATTTCCGGATTCCTGTGAACGGGTCGTGTCGTAAACCTAAAACAACGTAACGTAACGTAAATGCTATGATTGTACTTGCTATAAACGGCAATGAAAGGGTTGCCGCGCTGATGATCGCGAACCTTCGTAGGCAGCAACGAGCATAATCGAGTGTACCATTAAATTAGGCTGTCCGCGCAACCGGGACAATGTACATACATACAAACACGCTAGGCTTCCTATACACATATAGTACGACGATAATTAAAAAAAAAAGAAGAAAACAGAACTGTTGCGTTGCACGGGAACGGTACACTGAACCGTCAAGCTCGATGATGGTTCGAGAGACTATTATCTCGATGGTCTACGAAGGCCACCATCCCGTGTTCCACAGGCATCGTTGAGTTTCAAACGGGAAACGATGGAAATGGACGAAAACTGATACTGTCCATCCCCATTCCCAATGTTATTCGCAATTCCTTTGAGTTCAAAGGCAGTTTTAATATATCCAGTTGACGGGGACCCATTGGTGCTCCCTGGCCAGTGAGTCCAACGCTGCGACCACCTGTCTGAAGGTGTTGTCGAAGTCCTCGTTCACTATCACCTGGTCTATGTACTTCTCGTAGGCCCGCTGCAACGCTGCAGACTCTTCCAACGTGGATTTCAGATCGTCCTCCTGTTGGTTACATAGTAACAGTTATTTAAATAGTTTAGAGTCCATGGTACTTGGTGCGATTTCGTTTCTATCGATGAATGCAGTTTTGCTTTGGTTTTCGGTGCTGAGAAACGAGAAGTTTCAAGTGTTTCATACAAATAAAATTAAGAAAATCGTATAAAATCGAAATATTCTGGATCAGATGAAAAATTTCGTTTTACTTTCAATCGAACCCAATGCGATCCACTAAAACTACATTTGACTAGCAAACAATAAACTACTGTTTATCTACAGAACTACAATAATGGTAAATTGCTAAATAAAAGGGGAAACGCATGCGAATACAAACCTCGTACAACGATGCAAGGGACTCCAGCGTCCTGGCTCTCCTCGAGCTGTACCTGATGGAACTCGCGCGGTCAAACTAGCGAAGCGAACATCAAATACATACAGAAGATTAAATAAAGAACGCTACGTAAGAATGGGTGTGGGGGCTGGGGGTTGAATTTACCAAGAGAGCAGATCAAAGTATTCGAGTAATGCAGACGAAAACAGATTTCGTTCACCGCAATTGATAAAATGTTTGCGAGCAGTAGCGGGAACGAGAATCGCAATAACTCCGGCCGCCATATTCGGATTAGCGAAATAAACGTTGTACGGCCTCCAAGATCTGTTTCGTCCGCTTCCGGAGGCAGGATCTTCGTCGAACGCATCAATCAATGGGGAGTGCATGCGATACGGATTGCAGTAACTAAATTACATTTACACAACGACGGCAAACAGACTGGCAGGCAGGGATCTTAAAGTGGTTGCGTCGTAAAATGTTTGATGCCGATGTTTGTTTTCGGACGCTCGCGATACACACTGTTCGCGAATTTCGTTTCCCCGTTTCTTTCTCGCATTTGAGACGCGCGGTACGCGCGAACCACTAAAACGTCGTTACCATGAATTTGTTTGCGGATCCCGATCGTTCCGCGCGAATATAACCTTCGCGGAAACCGATTTACATCGCGTGCAAAAATATTATTACGACCGGCGCAATAATATTTAGCGAGCGTTCACGCGCGAACCGATCGGTTCCTCGCGTTCATAGAATCACCGCGTTATTATTATTAATGGTGACTCAGATATTTATTTTTAATATCTGTTCGCTAGCATTTTTTCACTATTCTTCGAACTTTCCCGAACGATCTCGACGTTCAGCGTTTATACTTTAATGAAGATCATTGTCGACGCGATTCTCTTGGTACGAAGCGAATATGCATTTTCGAGACCGTTAAGAGCCTCGCGATAGAGTACAAAGACCGGAAGGAGGCGTTTTAAGCATGGTAGTTACCATCAAATTTCGACTGCTTGCCCCAGTGGACCGGCCAAGGTCGTACAAGCACTTCAATTGTTCCATTCCAGGCGCGGCTATGAAGATCACGTAAGGCATGAACTCGGTGCTGTTATGAAGGATCTTCAACGCAGCCGGACTGCAGTCCAACACGCACATTCTTCCGCTTCTAATTAATTCGCGCACCGAGTCCAACTTCGTCCCGTAAATATGGCTACCGTGTTCGCCATACTCGAGGTACCGGTGTTCCTTGATGTCCGTCTCCATCGATTCTCGATCCGTGAACCAGTAGCTTTTGCCGTCCTCTTCGAGGACTCTGGGAGGTCTCGAGGTGTCTAAACAACGTCAACATCGTGTTAAAAGCTTCAAGGTTCATGTGCGTACAGAATTTGAAAACTGTGAAAACTACAAAGATTCGTGTTTACATGGAACAATGGTGCCGAATTTCTCAGGATCGCTGTTGATTAGCCTGTTTTTTAATGTCCTGCGTCCTACGCCTCTGGGACCGACCAAAGCGAGCGTCTTGCGCCTGAAAGGCGGCGTTTTCGCGACTTCCTCGTACAGAAGCAGATCCGCGCTGTCGAATTCGCCGTTCGATTTCGACTGGTACATCTTCCTTTTCTTCTTCTTGGAAATCCGAGTGCCGCAGATGCTAATCTTGTGGACGAAGTCGGCTTCTGGTGGAACGAACGCTTTCCGGCGTTCTTCCAGTTCCAGGGACGGGATCAGACCCGGCGGACTGCGACTCGTTTCTCCTTCGACTCGTCTGGCTTGCCACCAGTTTGGATCCGCTTGGTCGACGATCTCCAACACGTCGCCCTTCTGGAAGGGCAGACCGATCTCTCTGCAAGGCAGCAGCGTGTCTTCTGATGGGTCATAGTCGAAAAGTGCTCTCATGTAACACTGGAACCAGAAAACTCACCGTTAGAACGTTTTATTCAAAAGTATAGAAGTTTTCCATTTTATTTGTGGACACTGAATTCATCGTTTATCGTCTTTAATCGACGCCATTACGTTTGACCATAAAACATCGCGGAGAGGAATCGGTTCTATTAAATCAGTACTTGAACACTCAAATATAAACCTGTAATTCCCAAGAGTTTTTCTAACACGGTTTTACGTCCCTATTAAAAGCTTTTACCATCATCGTTTATTATAAACTTCTTTCTGCCCGCGCAGCCACGCGAAATATCGACCGCGAGAAAGTCAGAGTGGGTTGATTAGATCCGATCGACACGATTTATTCGTTGCAGTTGCAAACTAAAATATTTTATTCAGAAAAAATTGTACCATGTTCAAGGTTTCACCAGTAAAAATTATGAACATTAGCGTGTAAATCATAAGGTTTCTAGTTTACGTTCTGATGTAGGATCTAGGAAATTGGAAGGATTATGGATCACTCACCGTCAATTTGACAGGTCGATTACCATCGATCGCAATTCCAGGCGCCAACTTCAACGTAAGATTCTCTTTCGCCTCGTGAATGGCTTCTTGAAGCTCCTCAGGGTTGCGGACGTCCTTTCCGTTTACCTCGAGGATTACTTCACCGGTTCTAAGGAGTCCTTGCCTGGCAGCTGTGCTGTCATCAAGGATCCTGGCAATTATCATGTTGCCGGACTCGTCAACCTGCACTGTCAGACCCTGCGAAAAACCAAACTTGAGTGAATATACGTTCGGATAAAGTGCACCCGTTAAATGCAAGTCCCTATTGCTTCTGTTCATCGAATCTCCTACTTAAATTTATCTAAAAGAATATGAAGTCGGTCAGATGTTCTGGAAATGCGTGGAGAGCACGCACGTGGCGCCGTATCGCGACCATAATAAACGCTCCGAACGTATTTATATACCGCTGCAAGTAGCGGCATTTCCGTCTTTTCTCCGTTCGATTCTGAATGGGAATTCTCTCACGTGACGGAATGGTAAACCTCTAAAAGTGGCTGCTCGCCTGAGAAAGTCCGCGCGAACAGCCACCTCTTTGTTAATTACTGAACGCGTCTCCACTTTCTTCATTCGCCACCGGCTAAGGAAACAAATGGCGACAGACTACGCTGTGTAAACACGTGGCAGGATTTCGCGTTGCAAAAGTAACAAACACAATTTTCCAAACCGAATCTACCGACCACTAAATGCGACTGTGTATCTAACCTGTTGTTTACGGATTCCGTCAAAATGACAGATTCTAATGCTCTTAATTTGCGATTACATATTAAGATTGTAGCCAACAACCGTAGTCCCGTTCAAAAGCTCCGGTTCTCGTTAGATCACCGAAGTTAAACAATGTGGAACGTGAACGGCACTAGGATGGGTGACCGTCTGGAAAAAAACCGGAAAGTGACCCACCCGAGGTGTTTTTCACGTGTTGTTGGCAAAAAGGTGGTTCGGAACCCACCATAAACAGTAGGTCCCGCTGAAAAGGCGATGGTGTGAGTGGAAAGAGGGGGAAATGAATTTGAAACCCTGAGGGGACCAAATATCATGTTACATACATATTAAGATTATAAAGATGCTTCCTAAGCATTATTTAACAAATTCATTTCCCAAAATTTGGATATACACATTCTTGCTATGTTTATAAAATAATGTGAAATAGTTATTTCTAGAGCTCCGTAAATCTAGTGTTAAAGTAAACACGTGACTGAATTCGCTTCTAAAATTCGCGCGGGAGTTTACGTGTTAATTGTCGCGAGGGACAAAATGGTTAACGAAGGGGTTGGAAGTTTCGAGAATATTACCAGGGGTTCGTCAGGCTTCCGCCAAAGTCCAACCATCCTCACAGCCTCTGTCCTCTCGTTGGTAGGCATCGTCGGTGGCAATGGTTGCGGCTTCGCAGGTGCTTCTTTCCTCTCGACGACCGCGTCGTGCGTTTCCAGAAGAGCTTTCAAGTGGGAGCTTCTCAGCAATCGTGTAAGTTCCCGCGCGTTCTCGTCCCTAGAGGCGCGGAACCCGTGGCATATCTCGTCGACAATGTCACAGACGCACGAGCATACCGGTTCCACGTGGAGAGGAGGATCTTCCAAACGCTCCTGGACCTGAAACAGAACCACGCCGCCCTGGTGATCAAGAGGATTCACTCCGAAAACTGGTTTTCGCTCGGACCTCCTTCCAGACCGAAGCCTCCACTAACTTTCTAGTCTCCGATCAAAACGCTCTTTTACAAATCGCTTCGATTTTCTTAGATCTGTATTTCGATATTTTATGCTTTTATTCTCCTGCCAAACCAATAGAATTCTGGGAGACACATATTTTGTGCACTAAGAAAAGATGATATTATTAGCATCGTGTAAAAGATATAATTTTCAATGTTTCGGACGTTTCTGATAATTGTTGGAAGTTTTGTTCAAGTGCGTTATAAGAAAGAACGAAAGCTAGCGTCACAGAAGGGAACAGAAATGCTGGTGTCAGTGACCAGATCAAACAGGGAGAGAAATTCTTAGGTTTGTGCAACGCTCTGTACGGAGCCGAGGCCCGTTCTACGGTGTTCGTCGAACCCACAAACAGTGAGCGGCTTTGAGCTGCTGCCAGTTGTGAAAGTCGAAACGGGTTTCCGCATTAAATTCACCGTACGAGGAGCCATGGTTGCTCTTTGTCCGCCCCATACAGCTCCGGAGAAACTGAACCGGACCGTGCGCCATTCGATCAACGATTTATTCGATCGCCCACCATACTGATACGTTCGAATTTGTTGATTGTCATTCGTCGATTTTTACACGGACATATTATCTATTTATACGTATTATGTATCGAATCTTTTGAAACAGAGGCTAGCAAATTTTCACAGTGGTCCAAAATTGATGATCAAAAACTTCAAACATAACATTCAACTATTCGTTACGTCTCACTATAATCTAACAATAACCTGGAAACTTTTACTTTCTAAGATGAAATCTGTCACTGTTACGTCTAAAAGTATGAAAACTACGTCGGTGGTTTAAAATATTTTCGTTGGGACGTGGTCCAAGAGTGACTACATCCTCTCCTCTCCAATGATAATGACCAAGCAAATCACTCACACGTTGGTGCTAACGATGCAAACATGTTAAAATCCTGAAGAATTTCGTGTTCCTAATTTTAAATGTTTCGAAATCCTCTTTTCTGTGACCTGGAGAACAGAATTGTAGGAACGAAGAAGAGTTTGGCAAATTTCGAATGTGGCCTTCTTTAGATTTGCCACCCACCGGAGTCAAATCGTCATTGTGCAACGATGACCCAGCGTCAACGAGGTTTGATTCGATTAGCGCTGGTCACGTAAGGCTAGTGTACTCTACGCTGAACCAGCCAATATATCGCCACAACAATGAACGAGTAATTACGAAAGTGGGTCGGTTCTCAGCGTTTCAGAATCACCTTCGAGAATGCTTATTACCTGAGCCAACCGATGGGGAACGTGGCGCGAGCAGTCTTGCAGACGATGTGAAAAACTGCGTGAATAAAAATTACCACAATCAACGAGTCGGGAAATAAATTCATCCTCGATTCTAATTAAAATTAAACCAACAACGTGGCTGAACCCTAGGAATTTCAAATCAAACCTAACGAACCCTGCATAGAAGTTTAGAAAGTAGTCGAAAAATTCAAATCGGTCTGTCTGCGTTTCAGAGATCTAGAAGAGTTATTGAATCATGGAAATCGCCAATGGAAACAAGTACGTCTAAAATTGATTTGCCCGATGATAAATGGAGGAATCACCTGCGGCGAGCAATTGCGTGATTGTTTAATTTCCGCAAGAATAACGGACCTATAAATTTCAAAGAATCCGAAGGCCTGCGAGGATTGCACTAGCGCGCAGGAATTCCTCGGAATCGTTTGAATGGTTTCGCAAGAAGCACGAAGATTACAAAACACTATGCAACTTTTCCATACTTGACGAAAAGTCTGTGACCGTCGCGCGTCGCATCGGCTATCGCGACATGGAAATCGCTGTAAGTATCGCTCGCGGCGACGATGAATCATCATCGAATCATTCCCGGTTCGATACATGTGCATCGCAGATGGACGAGCTATTTTCACAAGACCCGAGGGCTTTATGCGATTATGGTTGTCGGAGCGTCGCGTCCCGTCGTTTGATCGAATGGCCGAGGAAAATCTTGAATTTCTGAAAACAAAGATCGGATAGATAGATTCTCTCGATCTTCGTCAGGCATAAATCAGACAGCAGACAGGCGACATCAAAGAATAGGGCTTCGCGGTGTGTTTTATTTGGACGTGCAGAAAAACAGAACGTGATTTATGGAGATTAAGTATGCACGCTGAAAACTAAACGGCTTTTTTTTCCACCGTCGAACTTCGAACATTGTTCCGAACGATTTCTATAACTTGAGATATTGTTTGCGGTAGAAGTGAGGTTGCTATTGCTTTTGAAATAGTAGGGACTAAAATATTATTTTACCGAGCACGGCAAACAGCACAATATTGTTTGATTCGTGGAACGGTCTGGCACAGGTATGTATTTCTCTCCATGTGTCGCAAGACTGTTATCATTCCGGCCATTAATTACGCCACATTTGTCACGGGAACAACAGCGCGGGGCTGGTGTGTTCAGCGGACCTAGCACAGCCTATAATGAATTCCTCCGTCGTTCTGTGACGTCCCTGAAAACGCTGCCACGAATCCCGGCGAGATTGTTACAATCGACGAACGAAAATACCGTTGTTGACGCGGCTCGCCGTTCGCGTGTGTCAATATCGAGTACTACATTTCGTAATCGCTGTCATCCACAGCCCACCAAACGGTCTCTCCGACGGTCGCTGTGCCGAGAGAAATCAATAGCGACGCGTCGAGCCAACTGGAAAACCGTCATCAGCCTCCGACCAGCTTAGTCACAACGCAAAAAGATAATCTGCTTAATTATTCATGAATTTCTCATTAAAAAAAAAAACGAATCGTAGTGAATCAAACCGTACGCTGCAAAGAGCACGGTTCGCGTTTTACGCTACTCGACGTCGAGTATAGTTAAACCTTTCTCCGAGAGACCTCAAGGACAGCTGAAGCGACCATCTCGAGCTCTCCCTACCTTCCAATTACGAAAACCCTGCTCACGGAAACCAACAACTCGTTTCAAGCCTTCCTCTTTTTAGCGATGGCAAGATATGTAGAGCAGTTAGACCCTAGCCGAACTTCAATGGACAGTTTTCCCTTCTCGAGAAATCGTTGCGGCTCGGTGTGTAGATCGAACGATCCATGATTTACTACGTCGTGTGCTTGGATAGCTGCGATCGACTTTATAGATCTTGCGAGGCGTGTCCAGAAGTAATGCTATTGAATATTCAATGGTGCATATGATAACAAGACGTCGGATGTAGCTTTGGTTTATGGATTATGCAGTTATGGTAAAAATGGGTAGGCGCAATTCGAAAGAGTATCAATGAATTATTTTCAGCTTTTTGAAGTTGTCAAAGAAATGTTTTTGCATAAAGATACAGGCTTACTTTATAAATTGCACTTCAATCTAGAAGACACAGAGACACTAAATCCTAACCATCTACGTCTAGCGAATACTCGAGTAAATCCTCGGATTCAGGCGAGCCGCTCATCGAACAAGAAACAACTCCACCGTTAGCACAGTTCACCAGACTTGGCAGATCGAAGATCATCCGCTTTCTCTCGCGAGGAGAGTGCTGAGAACTGGATAGACGAGTTTCGTAGAGGAGCCTGACATGGACCAGGAGATCAGAGCTTAAAGAGCTTCGGGTGTTAATCGACGGTAGAATCACCGGGGTCCAAACTTTCCTCGGAGCTACTAACCTCGAAACTTGAGGACTCTGTACCAGCGACACTCTTTCAGGTACTCATTTGGAAGGAGACACTTTCAGGGATTACACTTCCAGGGACTCTCGATCGACACACTTGCAGGGGCCACTTCCAGGGGCTAACTTCTAGGGTTAGCCTAGTTATAGCTAGGGATCTAGCTGTCAGACCAGTTTGGATCGTTTGAATCGCAGGATCATGTCTCGACTCACTTTTCAGGAGATGCCAGAGGTCGCCCGTCTCTCAGGTAGGACGCTCCCGTTTGGAGAACTCGCTGGAACGACTGTGGTTCGGCGGAGCGAACGCTGCGGCCGGGTGTCGGTTTTGTGTTATCGATCAGGCCAGGGCCGTGAGCGGACACACACGGGGTTCACGGCGCGGGGTAAACGCACGAAGGGCTCTTACTATGGACGCGGATCCCGAGCTCTGTTGCTGCTTAGGTAAGCGGCGTCAGAAAACTGCCGCGCCTACTGACGTTTCTTTCACCCCCACCTTCCACGGCTAGCCCGTTCGTTCAGCTTGCCCGAGTGAAACAGGTGGGGGCCCTTCTTCGGATGGTATGCAACACTCCGCTACGTTGCGCGCAGGGCCGTCCACCGATCACGCAGACCCGACTGATCGGAGTAACCGTGGGTGCAGACGTGGCCTGGTTTAGCTGACACGTGGACTTTGCTGCATTTTTTCTTTTCTGAATGTGTAGACTGCGGATTTTATGCATTCATTACAAAACTAAACTACATCGCGCGTACCTCTCCTTTTCAAAATTATAAAATATCCCAAGAAACAGTTTAGGTTTCGAAATATCTTGTGGTTTGTATTTTTGAAGCGTTCTGTACACCTACAAACGACCCGGTAGTTCAGTACAGCAGGTGTTTCTGATTGTGTCCCCCTGTTCTTACATCCTGCACGCATCCCTTGTCATCGTCGAAACGTAACAGTTTAAACTCGTTTCTTGTCACGCTAACGTTCTTATACACCAAAAACTATCCTACAATTTCACTAAATCTCAATACACGCGTGTCTTCTATGAATTCGAAAATAGTTTGAAGCAGATTACACTTCTCTTTCACACCTCGTTACAATGAAAATGGCGTAGTTTACAGAGGATGTAAACAGACAAGCATGAACGTGCTTCGTTGCAGGGAATGTTAAATATTCTACGTATCAACCTGCAAGATGGTGGAGGGGTTGGCCTAGTACTTAAACATTCCAATCGTGTTCGTCATTCTTCGATGAAAATGTTTGCCAATGGATGACTTTCTTTTGGCTGTTCTAGAAGGTACTCTCACGGTTGAATTTTGTACAACTTATCCTTCCATATGTTCAAATTGAGGCTACGTACAATGTTCATTGATGATCCACGGGTGCGTCAAAAGTAATTCGAGTTTGTCTGAGGGTGAAAGATAGCGAATATAATAGCGTGGAAGAAAAAGGTGATCCGCAGTCATCGACACCGATCCGTTTATCGATCTTGTGACACGAGTAGACCCTTCTCGAGATACTCAATAATCCGTTACGTGATACAACGGGATCGTATGGCTCTAACGTTAAAGACAACCATCGGTGTCAGGCGGTTCGTGAACCCTGGTACATTGAAAATTTTTGCGAGCTTCGTAAATCAGCAGTTTACAGGATATGTGGGTCAATAGATATCTAAAGTGGGAATCAGAAGATAACGCGTCAATTAAAATCCTTCAAATACTGGTTCTGCTGTTTTAACACTCGTAAGAAATTCTGTCTCGATGAAGAAAATTGTAACCCCTCACTGCAATACACGTAGTTTCTGTCACAGTTTAACACTAAACCGACCATTGAAAGTGATTGATGTGTATAGTATTATAAAAATCATAAGATTAATTTAATTTATATTTTGTGCGATTTTTACTATAATATATACTGGATTCAAAAAATATATTCAATGAACTCCCATGAAAACACCTTTAAAATTTCAATAATTGTCAAATAAAAAATCTAAAATGGGTCATTTGACACCTCGCGGTAGGTTTAGTGTTAAGATTCAAAATTGTTTCCATTGCAAATTACTCCACGTTTTAATTTATCAGAAGAAACATTTGCAAAATTTTAAACGTTCACTAGAAGATACAAACCCACACCTAAGAGCATTAAATGGAAATTAAAAGAGTACACGATTGCTCTACTTGAAAATTCAGTTTGCAGTCCTACACGTGGCGAACTCGGTGCCTTGATACGTCACTGTCACTTACACGCTCGTGGATGTCGTACACGCGTTGGCCCCCCTCCCCCCATTCTCTCTCGCGATTACAAAGCCGGTTGGAATTACATCGGCGGTGTACACGCGAGGTACACGCAACACGCCTCGCGATTTCTGTGAGGCGAGGCGAGGCGTGCGATGACTTCGTTTCGAGGAGACGCCGCCGTCGACAATTGCCCGGGTTCTCCGAGGTCAGAACTAATTGCCGAGGATATCAGAGGAGTCGCGACAACGATTTGTCAATCAAGACCGCCGGATTATTCACGATCCTAACCCAGACCTGACCCTGACTTCCGGTCGTCACGTGTGATTCAGGCTGGTTCCTTGCAGGAAACTTCTTTCTTCTCCAAGCTTTGTCCTGCGGCTTCGTGATTCTTGTTCGAGACCGAAGGCACGACGATCAGGTTCCTGGAGAACGCTATTGATCCTCATTTCCTTTCGCCGGATATAAATTCTGGGGTCTTCTTAACATTTCATGCAGGTGTCGTGGTTACCTTGAGACTTCGACTTTCACACATGGAATTCTTTTTGGGTGATGTACTATGGCTGCCATAAATTCCACGATGAAACAACACTGTTCTTGCAATATTCCTCTTGCCCCATAAATAGTTTAATAATACGAACGTGAACATTAAATGTGATTTTAATCCACGCTTCATTTAAGAATTTAAACAGACGATATATCACAGCGCGTGTCTCTTCGCATTCCGCCCCATAATTCACTAACGTCCTATTAATCTAAATTTTCGTATTACTCCAGCGACCTCTCTTCCTAATTAATCACAATCAGCGACGTTCTGCGCAGCTATTAAGTACTCCTCAAACAAACTTGACGTGCAACCTCTACGTCCTCGACTAACAAAGATCTTTTTACACTATTCTAACTGTAATCGACAGAAAAAAAACAATCCACACCATTTTCATTAATATTTTCAGAGTTCCAATTCTTAATATTCAGTGAAGACATATTTAAAATATAGAATATTAATTTTTTGCAGTAGCATACCTTCCTAATCAGGTTATAATGAGCTTCACCCTCAACAGGGGATGATCGATGGCTTCCATTAAAATATCTCTGTGGCGCTACCGAGGTATTGTTTGTAGAACTAATTAGGAATGAAAAGCTTCACACTTTGCCTACAAAGAGACTACCAGAGCCCAAGTCAACAGCCTAATTTTCCGGAGCCAATCTTTTCACCGGCTTCTCGTGAAAACCAACAGCACCACCCGTCGGGCCTGTCATCGATCCCCATTGTCGAAGTTTACCAAATATCAGGCCGGAAACAGGCACCGTTGCTCAACGACTTTTCGACACCAGAAAGGCCCCTCCTCTACCTGGCCGAGATGGAATGTGGGCCCGACAGGTGAGAGGGGCCCTAACGTCTCGGAGGAAGCTTCGACCTGCGTGCAACCGATCGGGACAAGATAATTCAAACCGTTCTCGATCTTCCACGAACTTTAAAAACTCCGAGATCTCAAGGTCCAGCTCCCCAGATAATCGAGGGGAGACCTCACAGTCCCTTACAGGTGAAAAATCTCGAAAAAGTCACGTCCCTGACCTTCTTCGAATTCTAAAGTCTCTCTAAGCTGTATTGAAAGAGAATTCAGTGAAAAATTCCATTTTTAGTGGACGATTGAACATCGATGAATTTATAAAATAGCTCAAAGCAAGTTACGAACCTATTAAAAAAATGGTAAACGTCAGAAATGATTGTGTTTTCTTGAACATTCATCGTTTATTTTCGATCGCTATAACTTTGCGATTCAACACGACATTCCTTTCAAATGCGATTCTACACTCGAAGTCTGCGCGATTTTATTGCCGTTTTCAATTCGCAGTCTCCGCCATTGAGTCACGCGCCACTTCTCGGGAATCCGCGTTCGTTTCCGAAAAAGACCCGAGACGCAGGAATGAGAGATGCATCAGATCGAATAGGAAAAACATTTGAGATCACGTGGCGAGACTTTCGGGATGCCGAGTACTTGAACGCGCGCGTTATTTTCTTTGCACGTGGTGGCTGTCGCAACAGAGCCGCTATACGACGCCCACGCCCACGCATTATTTCGGGAGCGACATAGATTTCTCGTGTGGAAACGCGCGAACAACACACCGACCTTCGATGAAAATATTAGCGCGTCGATTGTCTGGGGCCTCCATTCCGCGGTTCCTCCGTGACGCGAGCAGCGCGTCACGTCTCCTTTCGTCATCGTTATATAACCAACTACCGCGAACCGAAGTAAAATAATGTCGGTGTCCAAACACACGATATTCTTTGAGGTACTTAACGAGAATCGTGTTCTTCTCGTAAATCCTCCTACAATTTGTATTCACAATCCCTTCTTCCCGCGGTGTCTCTGTGTCTTTGGCGTACGAGGAATTCAGATTCGAACTTCTTCGAACCATGTTTTCAATGCTTCATTGTTTGATTACGTTCGACATTTTTGTTCTGCATAAATGTGCCGTCCCATTCGTGGAATGAAATTGAAAATAATCGGGCAAACGTGGATTTGAGAAGAAGAAGAATTAATTTCTTATTATCTTTTCCTTTTGTCCGTAGTTGCTTCAATGTACCAGTACTTTCTATAGAGATAAATTCTATAGAATTTATTTATTTATTTTTATTTTATTTTATTTATTATACATTCTATAGAAATAAATTTTTGAAGAAATTTCACTGATCCGGAGCAGAACCGTAAATGAGCGTTTCCTTTCCCTTTCCTCCTCTCTTTCTCTTGTTCCCTCTCGTTCCCTCTCATTTTCGTAAAATCGAGCGATCGTAGTAAACACGTGGGCACGTGCATGTGTCTCAGCTTCTACGTGCAATGTGCGCATGCTCACGATATTGTCCGGTGCTATTTGTTTACTCGTTTGTTTCAAAAATAATACATCGTAGACCCTGTGTGCGATTAATTTCACCGATCATTGAAGAATTGGTACAACTAATTTCATCGCTAACCATTCATCAAAATCATAAAATAGAACCTTGATAGTCCTTTAAAAAACACTCGATATCATTTAACAAATTGTTCACTCTGTCCAACTAACTTTCAAACAGTGCACTTCTAAAATATCTACCGCGTACTACAAAATTCGTAATCTTGCGGTCGCTATCGATTCTACATATATTTCTTCCAGGGTTCAACGACGGGGGCGGTCGGTGACGTAATACCGAGAAGGAGTAAGATAAAGGGCAGTGCAAACGTTCACTCACCTTTACCAGAGAGTTCACGACCGGACTGTCCAGGAGGCCTTTGAGGAAGATCAGGTCCGTGTCGTCTGCCACCTTGCCCAGTTCCTCCAGGTTGTCTCGTACGTGCATGAAGGCGGCTGGAACAGTGACCAGGCACTTTTCCATAACACTGTGGCGACTTACACGTCGGCGAGGGGCAACGACACTACCGGTGGCAGCGTCGTGACGAGGGTGCGGAAGAGGGAACGATCGGCGAGGGGTGGCCGGGTGTGGCCATCTTCTGGGTGGATCAATATTCGGCTAGCTACAGGTGGCAGTGCCACGGCACGCGGTCCTTCGTGACGGAAAAAAATCGAATGCAACAACCCCATAAACCCTCCCCCCCCCCTTGAACAACGAATTTTTCCAACTAAACACTTTTTCTCCACCCTGAAAATTTTCTTACCTCAAACACTCATCGTTTAGACACGTCTGCATTTTTTACAACTACAATTTTCCTCCTACGATTTATTTATATTTTCGGAAACAGTGTTTCTCCATCTAAAACAGTCTCTGCACGCAATTAACTTTCAACTGTGATTGATGTCTAGATAATGCATCAGTCTACCTACAGTTCACCTACTCATCAATTGATAGAAACTTCCAGTGAACTAAACTAGAGCTCTATTATAACAATGGGTACAATACGAAGCAAGCTCAAGGATGAAGAAATTATCGTAGAGTTAACGAGTCCTCCTAAAGACGTTCACAAGACCGAGAACTAATTAGAGCGCGCGTGCGACCGGCTTCGAGTCAACCTTTCTATTTCGTTCGGCAGCGTTACGAAATTCTTTTTCCGGATTTCAGTCGGCTGATCTAATTTTTTTTTCCAAAAAGTTTCCACGTGGAACAGTGTTTGGGCTGCGTGGATTACGCGGACGGCACAGCGCAGCGTGGGCTCTCGGAAAAGCTTTACGATGTTTAATTTCGAGAGACAGCCTGCACTTGCAGCTCGAGTGCTTTCGATAACGGGGCTGGCTACTTGAACGTGCGACGATAACCGATGATAACCGACGTCGTCGACGAGCTGGTTGCATGATAAATGCGTTACGAAGGTAAATATCGGCGCGTGGAATAGACAGGGACGATCCACGGTGTCGTTTGTCAAGAGTGCCTCGACCTATTTCTTACCGCAGCGTATAGTTCCACGATTTTTCTACAAACCATGAGGGACGAAAGTTGCACAGCCAGTGCTGCCCTTAAACATTAATCCCTCGCCTTACAATATCGTGTTTGACCGGTAATGAAGATTCTCAACAGATTCTGACAAAAATGTATGTTAATAATTTCCTTTAAACCGAAATAAAATTCTATTTTGGTTTTGTTAATATGCAGCTATTGGAGAACATATAGGCATATAATTCATATCAATATTCCCCTTTTTTAGGAAATTACGACGTAAAAAAGAAAATTCTAATCACTGAAACCGTAAAATAAATAGTAGGGCAAGCGGTTAAACTACCGAAAACACCCAGTTCACATTTTTAACTTCCCGATTTATAGGGAAGTTATTGTAATTATCCCGAAAATCAAAAATCGAATTTTTAGCAGATTTTCACGTTTCATGGTCATTGGAGTCATTTTAGACTATTTTTATCAAAATGTCGGTATGTGTGTGTGTGTGTGCGTATGTCCGTTTCTATGGTATCAAATTTTTCGTTAATGTTTTCTGAAAAAGTAACAACGCGATCAGAATAATGAATGATGCAATGGATGTGCCCCGCTGTAACTTAGAGCTGATTAGATTTTGGTCCATTTTGGTCAAGTAGTTTTTTAGTTTTTTTCGAAAGGAGTTGATTCAACATTGCAATTTATACGAGAGGCGTATTCACCGAAGAAACAAACATAATTATATATATATATATATATATTCAGATATATTTAAAAGAAAATTTTTTTTTTAAGTAGGCCCCACTAGCAATGCGTACCACTAACCCTCTCGCAAGAGCAGTCCTACCCGCGAGCAACAACCCCCCTCTAGTTTACTTCGTGATTGTTTAAAATGTAAGGGTATTTTTTGGAAAAATTAGAAACTGTTTCATTCATATTTATACCATCGAAAAGAGAAGGGGTTTTCTTGGAGGACCCAAAGAATTTCGAATTTCTTCCCGAGGAAGCAAATATTTCTTTTTAAATTCACGGAACGGCGTCCGGATTCCGGCATCGGGAATATTTTTCACGACGGGACCCCCCTGTCTCGATTCTTTGCATTCCTCTCTGTTATTCTCGATCTGCGACGTCGATTAAACATATCGATCACCCCGAGATCTTCTCAACTCTACACGCTACTTTCCCCCCATTTTACCATTTTCGATCTGGTACAATTTGGTTCCGTTCACGGCGTCGATGCTGTCCAACAGCCGACGGTCCTCGACCTTCTCCTTCTTCCCAAAGAAAACCATTTTACTTGACGAACTCTCGCGAACAAGTTCCACAGATGGGCTTCAACATCCAGCAATAACCAACATTCACATGGTCACCTATTTGCAACAAACTTCAATATCTTTCTTCAGGATTGTTATACATCCTCTAACCTGTGTTTCAAACTTAATCTTAGTTTAAAGTCGTCGAACACCTTGGCAGACACAAAACTTCACAGAGCTCCTCAAACTGTCTCACTCGTTCATCTCATTTAGCTTCGGGTTCTTCTAGGTCAGCGTCTGCGGAATCATCTTCGACGCGTGTTATCACCTGTGTGTCGTATCATCTATGTTCGGAGCACGTTTAGGGAGGACAACACAAGTGAGGAGGAATAAGAACACAACTGAAGCTGGCGAGAACAGGTCTTTGCTGGATCTAGAAGGCTCGCTACGTCGGATCTTCGAGACGGTAGAAGCGTGACTGCTTCACGACACTACGTCGCGGTGAATGGGAACGCTGTGTTACACCTGCCGGGCCCCTGCGTGCTCGGGGGACTGAAAGCGACACCCTGTGGTGGTGACGGGACTACGGAGCTAGGCCAGCGTCCACAACCAGCTCCCCTCGAACACGAGGAAATTCGCGCCGCTTTTTATGGATATCGCCGAAGGCGAACACGACGGTGAGAGTGTTCTTCTTCCTTTTGTCAGACTGATGACGATCGTATCCCTCCTTTACGTCAACAGACATTCACCATTATTGGCTCGCGACCGTTAAACGTAATGTCTATTTGCTAATCAGCGCCCGGCAAGCTTGCGTTTATCGCCGATTGTGATTCGACAAAGCAACGCCTTTCATACACGGGTTAGTCGTTGGAATTCTAAACATAGGAGACTTTTATGAATTATGTTTTAGGCTTTTTCAGGATCCTTCTACTTCCTTGATCGCACAGAAGAAGAAGAAGAAGCGTGAGATATCGAGGATTGAGAGAAGCTCGCGTGCTGTCGTTGCCGGAGAACGATCGGAACTGGCGGTCCAAGAGATTTCGTCTGTGAACGAGGGATCAAAGGGAGGAGAAGAGCTATTCTTATTTTTCCAGACGAGACAGTACGAGTAGAATGGGACTGAGGGAGGAGAGAGAAACAGAGAGAACTTGCACGAGGAAACGTAAGCACCACCGACTGAAAACTGGCCGCAACAATCTACGTAGCTTACGAGGGTCCAGAAACAAACCAGCTGGTTTCTGGGAGAGGGGAACCATGAAGAAACAAAGAAATGTATAGTCACTGAGATTTGACGTCGTAATACCTGACGCCTGCTGCGTCGATGTCAGATACTGTGCATCCTCACTGATGCTGCAGTCCTCTTTCTGTGTTCTTCCTGCGAAGTTTTTAGTTTCCTTTTAGATGTTAGTATTTATTCTTGGATTTTTAAAAAAATATTTTTTAACCGTTATTAACCATCGACCAACACTCTGACGAACCTATGGTAATGCCATGAAACAAAGTTCAAATATAATTTTAAACAGTTTGTTAACACTTTATCTAGCTATTAACAGGATTTTTAATAATTGTGCTGTACCAAAAGAAAGATGACGTTATTGTAGATGACTTGTTAGTTAACAATAGAAATTCCTGTTGCTTTGCATTTCAAAATTATGCAATAATTACCGATCTGTAATGTGTTAAGAACTGTTGGAATGGAGAGGATAAATATAGTTAAGATATTCCGGTAACAAACTATCGGAAACGAGTTCTTGGCAGGTATTACCCAATATTTTAGAATCGTAAATGAGAATATACTGGCAGTCAGTTTATTGTTTAACATTTTAGTCAGTCAATGGAACGTCGCGATGACGAGCGTATCCGCTATAAAATCGCTTTATTTTTTGTTCGACGTCTTCGTCTCTCCGAAACTGCTTCTTATCCGAAAAGTCATAAAGTCGAATAAGTGGCTTCTCCGTGGAAAAAGAAGTGAAGCGCCGGGGCAGAGAGGGGAAAATGGAGTAGAGCAAAAGTTCTATGGTAAACTTTCAGCTATCCATCAGGAGAACAGTCGACTGATCTATCTTCATGGGCCGGAACCGTGAAAATCAACTTGTAAGATTTCACAACTTGAGAGAAATAGGCGAAGTTCGTGAAATGAATATTTAGGGAAGAAGAGAACGAACGAACAGGGAACATCCGAGCTTCGAAAGAAGGATTTAGTTTTCTTTTGCAAGAAGTTTCGTCGAAGGAAGAAAGTATGACAATGTTCGATAGTCACAGGTTACGCCGAGAAAAATAGAATCAAGTAGAACAGTTGGTTATGAACCTGAGGAACATTATAACCATCGCATTAAGTATTACTCAAGGCTGTAAACTGTATGGCCGCTATTAGCTTTATCGACCGCTCGAGCTTTTCTATGGAAAACACGTGCAGTGAATCGATCGTTTAATCAGCGAGCATAAAATATGTCGAAACTCAGATTTTTCTGTAACGTACAATTCATTTTTCATCGAATAAAATAGTAGATATATTCTGACGACAGCTTTTACGATAGAAATCGGTTAGAATGGAACGAAGGGGAGGTTACGGAGAATCAGAAGCAGAAAAGATCGATCCACCGTTTCCGTGAATCGCGAAACGTGTAATTCGCGATACGAATTTCCAGCGTGATGCTGTCACCATAATCACATTGTAGCCGGCTTGTTATGACACGTGTCCCGACCACGACGTGGAAAGCGAAGCGTAATCCGGCATCTAAGGTGCTTCCCCGGAAATCACGTTAATTTTTAACAAGATCAGAACCGCCTGTAAGTCTAGCGCGAGCCATCTCTCGATTCCGGTAAACAAAAGTTTCAGCAACGAAACGCGTCAGCTCGGTGAAATCGTTTGGAACGTTCGCGTTTATCCTCGATAAACTCCATCAGAGCCACGCAAATCGAAGACAGGGTCAACAATCCAATCGGAGTGGCGAATGGAATCTATCGAGAACAGCTCTGAGAGCCTCTGATGGATCGATCATTTGCGGGTCCACGGAATCGAGTAAACGAAACGTTAGAGGATGGCTGGTTGCAACCTAGACAATGTTTAGCCACTTTTGCTGTTGGCTTCAGCTGAGAATTCATGCATGCCACACGAAAGATTTAGAAGGTCGACCTTCGTGTGCAGCTGTGAAAATGGTTGCGTAAAAGATCTTGCTGGAATGATAATAATTCATTCATTTTTGCTTCATCTTTCTTCTGACCTTTATCATAATATATGCGTGATCGAACAGTTTCTCACGGAACCATGATTTAAATCAATGTAAAAGAAAGAATCAGGAGCAAGTTGTTTCAACCTGTCCAGCAGTTAATGTTTCCAATTTAGAGCCAGGGTGGAGGATCTCGCGAATAGAAGATCAAATAAACGTAAAATCAAACGAGGCCACTGGTGTAAATTAAAAAAGAAACAAGCATGGCACTTCGGAGAAGTATGGGAGATCTAGGTGGGCAACGATCCCATTGGTAGGAAAAGTCAAACAAACAGTGTCAGTCGAGAGACTCACCGGAAGTAGACTTCAGATGAGGCAACTCTTTCTTGGGGATGATCGAGCATCCGCAGATGTCCTCGATATCCATCATCGACCTGCTGTTCTTCATTTTTTCTCAGGTTCGATTCCGATCCAGAGATGATTCAGGTGATCCCAACCGGCATCACGATCAGCATGGATCCCAGCCCCTCGCTTGCGATCCAGCGTCCGTGATTCCTCGATCGATCGACGACCCTGTCATCCCACCTCTCGAACGTTCCACGTGTGTTGTCCGTCAATCGAACTCCGGCCAAGACGCCGGCCGAGTCAAAATGGTAGATAGAGATCTTCGGATCTATTCATAGATCACCGGAGGTGGGCTGCAGCCGAGGTTCCGAGGACGGGAAGAACGAACGAGGAAGACCGCAACGGGACCTATAAGCCCGTGCTCGGTTCGTGTCCAGTACTTATAGCTTGGCACCGCGCGGGGGTGGGTTTTTGCACCCTCTCTACCTCTCGGTCGCTACCATCGGCCTCTCTTTCCCTCCGGCACGCTGCCTAGCGATTTCGCGACTCGTGGCAACGAGTGCGTCCTGATCGATCGATAGTAAACGCGCTCACGGAAGGGCTGAAGCATTCTTGATTGCCCGCCGCGGAACTAGAACGTCTCGAGGATTTCGAAATATTTCGTTTATCGATCTTCCATTGGCGAGGGTTGGCTTTTTAAGCTGAGAGAGTTTTAATCGATCGAAGGATGAAAAGTCTTCGATACGACTTTCTAACGAGGTGGCAGAACGGTTTCAGCGAAATTTATTCTTGATATTTTTACAAAGTAATATAAAATAGGTAGTTTCAGCAAGCCGTAGATCTAATGTTAAGTTTAGGAGGGTTGTTTGATCCTTGGTAGAGTTACTGTAGCGTTATTTAATAAAACGCGTTGAGTCTTTGAGAAAAGTAATGGAGAATGCTAAAGTATAGAAGATCGGAGACTTTTCGGTGAAGTAGTGGAGATGAATAGTCATTTCCAAGACTAGAAATATTTTGAATATTTTATCGACAAGAAGACTTAGGGGGTGTTGGGGTTTGTAAACGTGGCGTCATCTTCAGGAGTTCTGTGGAACGGCTGGATTGGAGTGTTGGTCGGTGGGTAAGGGAACAGTTAAGTGAGTTATCGATGTTATCAACTGTTGTATTACGTAAATCTACACCAATGTAGACTTGCCATCCGTTAGTAATTTGTCTACCAGTTAGAACGTTTAGCCACTACGTGGCAAAATTGGTATTTTCGAAAGAGGATAATTCGTGCCGATGATTACGTTGTATCTGATGGCCAGGGCGGCAAGGATCATCTGTGGTAATTTTATAAATATTATAAATAACTTATACGAGCCCGTCGCGAAAGAACTTCTAAATAGGAGTTCACAAAGCGACGTAAAATAAGAAAAAAAACTTATATGAGCAAATACATTGAAGAATAATTGGAGACACCATTTGGGCCTCGATTTACATCGAAAGAGTTGGGAATAGATTCTCAAAATCAATTCTTTTGGACACATTCTGGAAAGAATTAATTTATTAGTGAAAAACTAAGCTGCCAGAAATTCATGGTCAGCCACAGCGGGTGTGAACTGCTCAAACAAAAGCGAAATTGTTATTTTATCGTGGTAGCGATGTTTCTGCAGCGAGTACGCGGTCGGGATACTAGAACATTGGGCTTGAAATGGAGATTGGCTGATTGGGATCAGGCTGGTCGATGCCGGCTGCGTAATCGGCTCGTTTCGGGCCCTCTTCCGGGTCTTGTCACTTGTCGTACTTGTCATACGGAACACGATGCACCGAGGCCTCGCGTTGTGCAACTGGAAAACAGTTCACGGCTCAGCTTCGCTCGACAAAGGTTCCGAGCCATTCACTCGGCATTAACCCGGCAACTTATCACTCTTGTCACGCGGATGCGTCCTCGAAGCGGACCGCACGCGGATAAACGCTATCTCCGCGTGGTTCCCCGTATCTCCGCGTATCCGTTATACAAATAGTGCTTGATAATTGGCAAGTTCCTTTATTCGATTGTATTCTAAAGACGCTGCGAACGTTCGATCAGGTGTAAGAAATAGTTTAGTACAAGAAGTGCAACTAAAAAGGGAGAAAAAGGAGAAAATAAAAAATACAGTAGACTATAAATTTCTTGAAGTGTCTAATCACGGCAGAGAGGGCAGCATAGCGCGATTCAAAAGCAATTAAGGGGGATGACTCGTTTTTCCAGGATTGTGCGGGATGCGCGTTCGCATTTCTCGATAATACAAAGATGAGGCTTTTCAGTGGTCAAAAACACTAGATAAAAGATCGACCTCAAAAGCCCCATTTTTTCGTTTACACGGCATAATTTCCATTATTCGGAAGCATAAAGCTGCACATTTAGCTATTTTCATAAAGCTGCGACAGCTACATGCTGCCGAATAATGTAAATTACACCTCGTAAACGTAAAAATAGGACTTTTGATGGTGATCGCGGCCGAGATCGATCTTTTATCTAGAAAGTGAGAAAGTGAGAAAGAATATTAAATGAACGAGATTGTAGTCTTGTGATTTGTAGTGTAATCGTTATCTTATAAAACATATACAACAAAACTGTTTTGACATTCCTTGTGCCCCATTGCGTAACGTGTCATCGATGCACGGTTAGCAGATAACGACAGTACATGCAAATTCGTATTTTTATACACTGTTATAAAGAAGATAAAGTAAAATGTTATTTCCCGGACTGTCAGTTTTACTGTGACGATAATAACATACTAAACTTTATTAAAACTTGCATTTTTCTGCGTTACGTAAATAAAGTGAAATACGCAAACATTCGCTGCCTATTGAAGAGATATGTTAAACGTTCGTACAAATTAATTCGTGATCATCGCAATCGATCAATCCTAACTTAACTCTTTATTGAACAATACAGGTGAGAAATATTGTACGAATATTCTTCGATTCTTTTTTCAGTTACCTACCAACATCATACGCGCAGCTGCATCTCGTCCCATCGAATGCGCCGATTATTCGCATAAAACGTCGTCGTCGATGGAACGATGCTGCTCCGATCGAAACGATGAAGCGTTGTCGCTCGGTAACCGCGATTTACAGCAACGAATTTCGACGGCTTACAAAGTTATTGACAGCGCGCGCCCGTGAATCAGGATTATTAGTGACAGCCGACGATGGGAAAAGAATGTGAAGTGTCGGGGTGGAAGGGTATCGTGGCTAGAACGGGTTCAGGCCGATGTTAATCTGTTTCAGTTTTCACGGGAGTTTTACCCTCGTCCTCCATCCACGTCGTTCTACATTCTACACACCTTCCACGTGAAAATCTATCGCTCCTCTCTGTTCACCAGTCTCATCGTCTAATCGGTTCTCTGATACTTTCCTAGTAGTACTAGATTGTCCGAACACAGAAACTGCGAACTGAACGCAAAGGAAAACCATAGTCCGATCACTTTGCTAACAACTCGTTAGAGCGACCGGTTCGACACGCCAACTTTGGTTTTCGCACACAAGTGCCACAGAGTGTATCGTCTGGTTCTCTCGGCTCTGCGGAATTAGCAAAACATCTCGAAAGGGGAAGAACCATTGTGATGCAGAACGGGTATGCCCCGTGTTTATCGAAGGAGGTGGGAGCACCTGCCACTTCCAGCACGTCAGGAAAGTACACGATGGATCAGTCAGTGTCCGACGCACTTGTGAGATCCATCGAGCCGCGACGATCTCTCGATCGCCATTGAACGGGAAAGCTCCCGTTAACCTAATCGTTCTCCGTTGGAAACTGTCACGTGTTCGCCATGCCGTCGATCGGGGTAGGTAACCCTTAGCCTGCGGGGGTGGCGACGCAGGTCGCTAATAAATTAACCCTTTGTCTTGCATTACCAAGCTGGGCCACGTGCTGAACGCTATCGGCTAATTGATTATCGGGTCTAATCGCGGCCGCTCTGCGAAACTGGTTTACGTGATTCTGTCTTAGTATAATAATCAATTAAAACATTCCTGTTATGTGGAATTATTTTAGCATCGCAGATTCTTCATATTCAAACTGCGTAAAATTAATATGTTCAGAAATTCTCGAAAAATATCTTGAAGAATGAGACGGCCATGAAAAGTCTACGAATTACAGAAAAATCGTAACATTTACCGGCACGTGTGTCTCAATAGAACGCCGATTTCCCGAAACTGTTTTGCCAATTTCCATCAGGCGATAATTTATCTGGTCGGTTCGTCACGTACAGGGCACGGTTTACGATCACGCGTGATGGAATAACAAAAGGAAACGTGCAGCGTTAAAACGTGAAATACGGTGACGATAATCGTCGAGGCTCGTTCGGCTCGCCTTTCTTTCGTTTTGTCTCTCGAGGGATCGACTTCCTCTCGCGCCGCAGTTCCGTTTCGACAAAATTCGAGGTGGGGGGGTTTAAACGCGGGGTTTTAATCGGGTGGTGGTACGGGGCAAGAGGGGAAGAACGGCTTTGACGTATCGATTCGATAACTTTCCCCGAGCCCTTTTCGTTCCGTCAATGGAAAAGTTTTCGAAGGCTCCCGAACCGTCTCGATTTATCGTCGACGATGCAACCCCCGTTCAACCCTGGCGAAGAAACGCGAAAATACGACGCGACGGAGAGAAAAAGCGCCGGTAAATCGAGAACGGTGGGTTGTAATTGTTCGTGCGAGTTCGAAATAGTTTCCTGGATCCTCCCCCGCCGACCCTGTTAATGACTCTGGCCAAGTTTCGGATCGTTTTCCGAAATTTCGCAACGGTGCGCGGTGAAAATTGCCAACCGAGAGCGTTCGCATAGCTTGGAACGCCTTCGGACTCGTTGCTGTATGTCTACGATCCGTTTCCTAACCTATAGTTATTTATTTATTTATTAATGGTTTATTTTTTTAATGTGGTCGCATTAACATCTAGGTCATTAGCGACCACATGGTTTATAAACAAATATATATTACATGTTACTGAAAGGGTTACGGTTAATATTAACAAACAAATTATAGTAATTCATAAATGCCGATAGATTTAAAAAAAAAGGAGGACGTTTCCAATGTTGTCATCGCCTAGATTTGACTTGAGGTCATTTTCAATGGAAAATCTGGATCGTTGTGAAGAGAATTTGGGAAATTCAAGTAGAAAGTTATCAGGAATTCGTGGGTATATCTTGAGTGTCCTGTTCGGATGCGAGTAACTGCGACCTGATCTTTCCTAGGAAGTTGAGAATCCTTTAATCTAACCTATACTTTTTTCTAGCCTACACTTGAAAATTCGATCAATACAAATCTGAAAACCATTAATTCTTCAAAAGAAAAACCTAAATACCATGTTCCATAATTGTTTCGTGAATGGCACCAAGTACCAAGGAAGTACTCTTCGTTCACCCCTCGGTGTTCCTCGATCTGAGATTCATAAGCCAGAGAGTCGTCTCGGCAGAAGCTGAAGAGTTCGCAAGTTAAGGGCGAAAGAGCCTCCGACAAGTGACTCCCTGTTCCTCTAACCACTGTCCCCTATTCTTTGGTGACGACTTGTCCCCTCGTAGGCCGCCGGTCGTGGACCATTAAGGCAGACCGGAAAGTTTCAGTAGGCAGCCGGTGATTTCCCAAGCCGGGTGCAAGCTTAACGAGCCTGGCCGTGGGTCGTCGGCAATTTTCCTCGCGAAATTCCGCGGATTTCACCGGGTCGCGTCTCTCGAAATTATACTAGCACCCCCGGTCGGAGAAACTTTTATGCCCGGCACGTGTCCCTCCGGCTGAAGGAACGCGTCCCGTTGCGTTTTTCTCACCCTCCCCCCCCCCCCCATCGCCACCTCCGTAGACACCATCCACACCGAAAGGCGGAGGAATTCCGAGGGTTTCCGAGGAATTCCAGGCACGGTGAGGATTTTTTACGGAGCCGGTCTCACAGGAAACGAAATCTTTTTTCCAGGTGCTACAGCTGCTGGTGCTGCAGGGATCCTTGGCAGCCCTCGTCGCCGGGAAATCCAGTAAGTCCACCCTCTTGCTCCGTATCTGTCTGTCTATTTGTCCCTCTGACTATCTTCTTCTTCCTCTCTCTCTCTCTCTCTCTCTCTCTCTCTCTCTCTCTCTCTCTCTTTCTCTCTCCGACACGCCTCCCACGGGATAATCGCGCTTCGAGTAAGCTGCTTAGGGACCGGACATTGTCTGGAACACTCGGATGCCTTCGGATCCGGAGGCAGGCTAATGCTCTTCGACGATTCGCGTTATTTGTCTCGGGGCCAGCTCCTCCTTTCTTACTTCTTGCTGGATCGATGCGATCAGGTCGCTTAGTACCAGAAAAACGCGGGAACGAGAGATGATCTTGATGTGATCATCCGCGCACTAATAGGCTTCTGCCGGTTAGCGAATAATGTGGTCCAGGGAGAACGGGTTCGATCGAGGCTGGTTTCAACATCGTTCTCGCTAATTTGATCGAACGAGGTTTAATTAACGGTTTTAGTACTTCGACGGTGGAGAAGGCTCTTTCGGGACTCTGTGGGATGTTTTACGGTAATGTTCGATTAACCTCTTCGCGTCCACTATAAGCTTCTGGTTGCTGGGCCTAAGTAATCAAGCCAATTTCGCGTAATTTTTGAGAAGGTATGACAATTTATTTTGAAACCAATCGAAACATATTAATCTGATTTGATCGTGACAAGAAAAATATAAATACGATTTTATCGTGACAAGAGTGTAGATACGAGAATGACAAACGGAATTAAATAGATGTTGTATAATATCCTTATTAGAGAGAAGATTAAAATCTTTCGATAAAAATGTAGATAATTGTCAATGATAATGAACTCTTTATCAGTATCTCTAGCCTTTAAGTAGAAAAAATCATTTCAGAGCAAATAAAAGGAAGCAAATATCGGAATAATGTTAAAATTGCTGGAAAATCCGATTTCTTTCGAGGAAATGTTGAAATTCTTCCAGCGAACACGGAAAGTTGTCGACGATAAAGTACAGCACGAAATAGCTTCGGGAGTAGTCGAACGATATTAATCTTATCGCAAACGGGGGAAATAATCGGCAGCGGTAGACCGAAAACCGCGGAAACCGCGAAGCACCGGCAACAAGAAGGATAAGAGTATCACTCGGCTGGGCAACAAAGTTACTCTTCGTTTTCGTAATGAAATTTCGAAATTTCTTCTCGGTTCGCGCGCCCGCAAGACCGACACTTAATTAATCTTTACGCGGCGCATCTCTCGTCTCGCTGATTTACATAAAACCTCGATTTCAAAGCGGCCGTCAGCGTCACGTACCGAATATACGTATCTCTCTGGCTTCTATTTTTCTTTCCAACTTCCAACCTGACTTCGCGATAAACGCCAAACGAAGAACAAACCTGACCCCGCGGAGCGTGCGAAACAACGTCGTTAACGTGACCGAAGCCTTGGAGACTAAAAAAATTCACGAAAATTCCTTTGTGGCTCGTCGTTTTGCACCGAGAATGAAAAAATGCGACAAAAGATGGTGTTTGCTGATTGCGTTGTAACACCTTGTGATTTCTCGTTTGTTGGTGGTAAAAAGGGAAATTATTTTTACCAGCTGAAGACATTTAATATCGAGAACTGAAAAGTATAGGTGAATTATATTTTTAATTTGAACACATAAATACACAAATTCTAAATTACAAAATACTCTCGAGAAATCCAAGTGTAAGAGCTAAAAGCACAAAACATATCCACAAAATTAGTGGAGATAAAAATATATTCCAAGAAGCAAGCTGCTCTGCAGAATTTCGAGTTTCAGGGTAGATAGCACAATTCCAAGGTATTTCGAAAGCTTTGTCAGCACTAGAATATGTAAATTGACTCAGTGCGGTTTTGTGATATTTCCAAGCGAATATAAAGCATCGTTCAAGAATATAGAACCAGTAGGTTGCACCCGCAATGAGGTATGCAAAATTAAATTTACGAAACGCACACAATTTTTCAACGAACCAAACATTATCGATAGACTGCAGATCTTTATGCATTTATACTACATACACAGTTTTAAAATACAAGAAAACATCTAAAGTAACAAATGTGCAGAATAATGCAAGAAATGTTTATTTTGCATAAAGATTCGCAGTCTAGCGATGGTTTCGGGTTAGAATTGCAATTCCTGCGAGAACCATGCGTCCTTGTTGTATTTTCCAGTCTTGGAAAGCTGTCACATTTTCTTTTCAACAGCCAACTAGTTTCCCGTTCAATTTATCGGTGCCGAATCAGCACATTTCGTAAAAATCGTTGTTTCACAGTACCGCGAGTGATCGACAAAGATTTTCGCCGATACGAGCCCACCTCGGAGGACGATCATGGCAACCTGGCCGTGCCATTCAATCTGGAGGAGACATACGACCTAAGTTTCCGCGCGATCGGCTTCAACGGCACCTGGCAAACGGACACGGACATTCTTTATACCGATAACTATACCGGCGACATACGTGTGTTCGACGTGCCGTCGGGGATCAGCCGAATATTCGTGGACTCGTCGATTCTGGTAAAGAAACGAATCGCGCTTTCTATGAAAAAGAGTGCTCTATTGATCACAGTCGAATCGATTTTCGGGAAAAAGAGAGACAAATCGGCGGAGAGTGAATTGCGGATCGGTAAGCTTTCAACCTCTTGGCGATCGCAATACACTTAGTCTACTCTAAAATGACTAAAAACTATAGAACAGGATATTTAATGTTTAGCCCTTTAAATAAAGATACTGTAAAAAGTAGTAGAATGATGTAAATTTTCAGAGTTTGCGGCGAGTTTTAATTAGGTTTGTTTAATTTTTGGCCGATGTTTGAAGTTTCAGTCGAGTTTGCAGCCTGTCTGCTCTGTCTTTTTCCAGCGGAATCGGCGCGTAACAAACAGCAAAGGCGTGTTTAATTAATCGTATGGAAATTCTCTGTACTGTCCGGCTCCTCGATGGGGAATTACACAGTCCACTTTCAGGCGTGAACCAACAAACGATATTGATTCAAGAGACACGTTACCTTCCGCTTAATTTTCCCAGGCCGTGAATCGTCCGCGTCTTGTTCGTGCGAAACATCCACTGAAATCACATCAATTAGTACCGGAAATATAGTTTCGCCGAACCCTCGTTCTCATTATTTTTCAGCGAATTCCCCAGCATGTATATCAATATTGATTGTTTTATTCATTTTGCAGTCTGTATAATATATATGAATTTTTCAATGATGAATTATCTAGAATATTTTTTAATGCACGAATCGATTCAATGGATAGCTCCACCTTACGTGACGTAGAAAAATAGAGCTGGGTCTCGGTTATCAACGAGTTATTATGCTATCGATCGACGCTGTCGATCCAGATGATTTATCACGACGCAAGGCATACCACATCCACAATCTATTTTATCAACAATATGAATCGTTCGTATAATGCCTCGTTGTTCCGATAGCATCCGGAGCCACGGATGTTTATAAACCTTCATAATCGCTATCCTTTCTTTTATACACGTGATAAGAAAGATGCTTGGCTCGCAGACAGATGTAAACTGAATGTAATAAAATTTATCTGCATTAACAGTCTGCTGATAATAATTGAATACTTTCAGAGCCCTTACGAGAATCCTCTGATGTCATTTTCGCATGACAACTCGCACATCCTCATCAGCCATGATTTTCAACCTGTAAGTGTTCAATATTACCTACGATACTACGGATACTATAAAAATTTTATCAACGCCATTCAATGAAAAATTGCAAACTGCACGCTTAATTAAATCACACACGAGTTTAGCACATCGAGAAAGGTTTCAAAGGGACATACACTATTTGTTCTAGGGCTACAGGCACTCGATGCATCAAAGGTTCGACGTGTACGACAGGAAACGCGGGTGAGTGTTCTCTGGCTCGCGTGAGTACGATAACTTTAACGATACTTCGATAAGCTGAATTACGAAACGATCCGACGTTTCTATCGTAACAACGATAAAATTAACGTTCGCCACGCTGTTTTCCATGTGCGCTCGTTAACAATGGTGTGCACAAAGTGTAGGAGGCCGTTGCGATCAGGAACGATCTTATCGATCTGATCCGTGTCGATCTTGTTCAAATCGAGATCTTGTCCGCAGGATTTATACTAAAATTGCGGATGGACAACGCATACCACTTGCGAAGTGGTCGCCAAAGAAAAACGCGGTGATTTACGTTCTGGACAACGATATTTATTATCAAGACTTCACCGGTCAGAATAGTCGGATTCGACGATTGACGTTCACCGGTGTGCCTGATGTTATTTTCAATGGCGTGCCGGATTGGGTCTACGAAGGTGAGAAGATTAATAATAATATATTTATTGAAAATATATTATTCAAGATATACATACGCATTTGCAGAGGAGGTGCTGTCCTCGGCTGTGGCTTTCTGGTTCTCCCCGGATGGTCGTCACCTTGCTTTTGCGACCTACAACGACACCAGGGTGAAAGATATGGCGATCCTGTACTATGGGACACCAGGTGCCATGAAGGATCAGTATCCCACGGAAGTGAAGATCAAGTATCCGAAGGTGAGCTTAATAAATTGAGAATCACGGAGGATCTTTCACTCTTTCCATTTACCCCTTCCATAACTCGTCAAAAATTGATCATATCCGAAGCAGCATAGATGATCACAGAATATCTGAATAATTCTTAAGATCAATCTTCCGTAATTGCGGGGTCTTAATATTTATCAAGAACATTTCAACGAAATCTAATGCACTGAACTAAACTAGGTTAAAAGTCGATTAATCTCGTTCTTGACTCGCGGGACAGAACGCAATAATTCTGTCGGTTATAATCCTTCGTACATCGGACAAGGGGCATGTAATATATGATCCATTTTATACGAAAGCGGTGCGTGTCCCATATTTCTTGCTCTGAGATATTTACGATTTTATACTTCAACGTCCGAAATTTTTGCCCGATGATTCGCGGGAAATATTGAAATTTTAGATCAAACCGCATTGTATAAATTTTATATTTTATACTAACGTCTGACTGAACGAACTGAGCGTCCTATGGAATCAAAACAGCTTCGAGTGGGAAAAGGTTAAAAGCGTTCGCGTGAATTTCGGGGCATGTAAAGAGAGAAAGAGGGTTTCACGGGGAAAAACCGGTGGGATTAGACAATCGTGTCATCCCTTTGGCCAATTTATCGGTCGACGGAGACATTCGTCGCGGGTTGAACAGATTAGGAAGCTCAGTACGGCCGACTGGTCTCGTTGCCGGCTTTAAAAGGGGATGAAAGGGTTATCTCGCATTTAACCCTTAGGTTTTTCTCACCGACACGGCGCCTGTATCCCATGCCCAATGAACGTTAAGGAAAATTAAATTCTGTTCCTTCGATCCTTGAGATTTCTTCCGTATTCTCTTCTTTCGTCTGCTTCCTCGAACGTGTAAGTAACAATGTGCTCGAATCAGTTATGGTGGATTTCCAGGCGGGCAGTCCAAATCCAATTGTAACCCTAAACGTCGTTGATTTGGATAATCCGTCCTCCAAATTGGTTAATCTCCAGTCGCCCATTGCCGACGAGTAAGTATCCTCGATGCCTTCACTGTCGTAATTACACCTGTCGCGTCAGATTAGCATGATTTTGAACAAACAGGGCCAGCTCTCGCGCGCACGGCGTAATATTAGTCACCTCGTTCTCTGATATCTTATCATCAGCTACGACTGATTGCGACGTATATTTTTAACAGTGGAGCTTAGCTTCCGATACTCTTTTAATTCTCTACAATGACTTTTCTTTTCTCTTTAATTAAATGTGTCTAGCATCTATAGAGGATTAGTGTTCTTAATCCAATAACAATGAAGTACTTCGAAGAATACGACCGACTCATCTTTCAAGTTTACAGAGACACTGATACATAATTTTTGATAGAGAGCACGTTCTATACACGGTGAACTGGTGGGACACGCACGTGGTAGCGACCTGGACGAACCGGGTTCAGAACAGGTCCATTCTAGTGGGCTACGACACCGCTGGCAAGGCAGACAACCTCCTCTACAAAGAGGAAACCCAGGGTTGGTTGCGAGTACATCCACCGGTTTACCACAATCGATACGCGGTCATTTTGGAACTGCAGAGCGAGGAGACACCGGTCGGTCGGTTTGTCCATGCGATCCTCTATGAGAACAGGTCCGGTGTATTGATCAGGTTGAAGGATTTAACCCCGATCGGATCTGAAGTCATCAGCATCGTGGCTGTGGATCACGCCAAGGAGATCCTTTACTATCTTGCCACCGGAGTCGGTCAACCGTCCCAGAGGAACATGTATTCAGTGCCTTTGGACGGCAGCGAGCTACCCACTTGCATCTCCTGCAGCATTATTACACCTGAAGGTCAGTATTTCATGTTGGAATGTTCCATTGGAATTCGTTTGCTTTACCAGAGATGTTGGGAACGGAGAATTAAGTATGGTTTCCTTGTTCACAGGCAAGGTCTGCACCTACGTGTACCCCTATTTCTCCCCTAAGGCTTCATACTACGTGGTTTCTTGCACCGGACCCAACCCCACGTTCGTCGTGATCTTCGACTCTTCTCAAACCCCGCTTTACTCGTGGGAGGAGAACCGATCTCTCAGACGAAAATTAGCCAGTCGTCGACAGCCACGTATTAAGAATTTGGACGTCAGGGTGAACGGCTACGACAGCAAAGTTAGGCTGTACCTCCCTCCCGATTTCGACCAGACGAAGTCGTACCCTCTGCTCATCAACGTGTGAGTTATCCTTAATTACCAACATTCGATTGATCGTTGCTCGTTGGTTTCCTATTCGATGCTCCCTTGCATTTGATCGGGACCATTAACTGACCGTTAACTTTCCGCAGGTACTCTGGCCCGAACACCGTAAGAATCACCGAACAGAACACCCATGGGTTCGAGTCGTACATGGCGACTAACAGGAGCGTCATTTATGGTCACATCGACGGCCGCGGGTCCGCCTATAAAGGAAGCAAGATGCTGTTCGAGATCTATCGACGTATTGGCACTGTAGAGATCGAAGATCAGATCGCTGTCACCCGGTAGGTAGTCACTGGTTTTTGCCAAGTTGCTCGATCAACGGTGGTTCCGCCGTTTTTAGACGGAAACCACCACGTTCTTGCTGATGGAACCCCAGGTGGGCTTGAACTTGCTTCGCATCAAGTTTCATGGTCTGGAACGGGTAAAGACTGGGGACACGAGTATACTCGACTGTCCGGATTTTGTGAAACAGTTCGTTTTTGGTGCTTGGAAGTGTCTGATAAAATTCTTTAAGATTTATTGTTCTGTTTGATAATTTTCAGGTATTTGCAACAGACCTACCCCTGGATCGACGCGAACAGAACCGCCATGTGGGGTTGGAGCTATGGTGGGTTCGCGACGGCGATGACTTTGGCTACTGACAAGGATTCCGTCTTCAAGTGTGGCATATCGGTGGCACCTGTGTCCTCCTGGATTTATTATGGTAATTCTATAGAATTGATTCGAAAGTTATTTTTCTTTTGAAATTGTTTCAGCAGTAATCTATTGATGATTTTCGGCAGACTCGATTTACACGGAGAGGTTCATGGGTCTGCCGACGGCTGATGACAATCTGGCCGGGTACAACCGCACGGATGTGACCAGAAGGGTGGAGGGTATCCGCGGCAAAAAGTATATGTTGATACACGGGACCGGGGATGACAACGTCCACTACCAGCAAGCCATGGCCCTGAACAAGGCTCTGGTCGACAAGGACATCATGTTCCGGCAGCAGAGCTACACGGACGAGGCGCACGGGCTGATCGGCGTCTCTCCTCACCTTTATCACACCATGGACCGATTTTGGAGCAATTGCCTGGGATACTCGCGCGCTTACTGACCCGAATCCTATCTGGATTAGCGACCGACGACCCACCGCGTCGCGACGCCTCTCCTGGATCCGTTCGCTTAAGTCCGTGGGCGTCGCTCGATCGCCTAATCCAAGCGTCTCCCGCGCGAAACTCGTTCCTCGCCAGTAAAACTGTCGCGAAACGTCTCGTGATACCGTCACGGGCCACTACTACTCTGTGCTAAATGACAATCGCTAATTCCCTTCAATGTCGACCACCTTGTACCTCTGCTATTTCGAAGATCCTTGGATTTGGTCAAAGACGAACGTAGTCCCTGTTCGACTTGCTTCAGGATCGACGAATACGGAGCTGAATACAATCCTCTGTCGAGATTTAAAAATTAGTGTCAATTGTGCAATAATCTTGTCGAGATGTTTGTAGACGCTGAAATGCCTGCCAGTTTCTTAAAATTAGAGGAAATCAGATTCGTTTAAAGTTTCATAAAGATACCTTGTCTCGTTTGACAATAAAAAAATTCCGGAGCATGCACCCTCGAACTATTCGGGGATCACATCAATACGCATTGTGCATTCGCAATAACTCTCAATTGTGTTTCTTTTTACGCGCTCCATTGCACGCTGCGTGACTGCTGTAGTGAATATTGCCATTCTCCTAGAACGTGATGCAACGGATTGTTAAAATCACTTTGTTTCGTTTCGGATGAATTTTTCGAAGCAGCCTGGATGCTGTTCGCTACTTTGAAAATAAACTTGTATACCGATTGGCAAACTTAACTGACTATTGTACAGTGTAATTTCACTGTGACTGCTCATCGAGTATTAATTAACAAACATGAATTTATCTTATTGTATGTATGGGCAAATCTAAATTGAAATGTGTGATATTATATGTTTGTGTCACAAGTGGAAATTGATGCATATCATATTGAATTCGCGAGTCGCGTAAATAGAGTTGGTCACCGGGCGCGGCGTCCTATTTATTTTTTACGTTCAATCAGCAGAAGCACCGTGAAATATAAAGTCCATAATTGGCCGCGCGATTTCCGAATAATCACACGGCCGAGCGACCGGCGAAATCGCGTGAAAAATCCGCGAGCAGACAGAATCACAAATGAAGGAACAACGGGGCAACAGCCCTCATCGAGCGACAAAGAAGGAAAAAGCAGGGCCGGGAGATACACGGATCCCGTTCCTATTGTTATATCGAATCGAATGCGCTTCAAAGCCCCTTGGCGAATTAATCGCCGATTCGCACGAGCGGCCACGCGAGATTTGTTGTTTCCACGTACGACTTTCAGGGACGACGCGCTCGCTGACCTAAAACACTTCACTCGCCACCCACATTGTTTTCTCGTCTTATTTTTCTGCTCCTGTTTTCTTGGCTTACTTCAACCAAGTTTTCCTATTTTCTATTTAGTATTTTGATTCTCCGGTTATTTTCAGCTTTCTTTGCCGCGCGGTGTGTCTCGTATGCATCATGCTTTCGAATCTTGCCTTTAATTAAGTTGCTCCCTCGTTTTCGTGTTTACTTGTTCTTCTGAAAGTTTGCCTGCCCGTTCTTCACCTAATTCACTGTTCCCCGACGGTGTTTTATTTTCTCACGGTTAATTGCGCTCAGAATACACAACTTTTTGACTCGCTTTTCCGCTAACCAGAAAACATTTTTGCGGTGGATTACTTCGTTCGTGTTCATCGCAGTTGGCTCTCTTATTCTGGAATTTTCAAGCAACGTGTACCTACAGATTCTCTTAAAGTTTCTCCTCGATAGAAAAAAAACTGAAAAAAAAGGATGTCGAATGATTATCCGGGACTATTGCTCTCCGATCGACCGTGAAAACCGATACAGAATTCCGGAAACGAAGTTTGTTGTCCTCCCGGCCGCCATGACAGTCGCGATCGGCTGCCAACAGGACCTTTGTGCAATTTAATCAGTTTCTACGTATCGTGCCTCGAAGGAACCACTTGCCAGGAGGTTGGGTTGCAGGTGAACGACCCTCTCCCCACCAGAGGGTACCCAACGACCCGGAATACCCGATTCGCCGGTCACAGAGACGGTATATTCGTATATATCGGTAGATCGTGGAGCGCGTGTTACAACCATCGGAAAGTTTCTCTCGAATTTCGACAGGTCGCTCTCGTTTTTGCCCCCTCTTGTGTCAAATGGTCGCACGAAGGGAAAAGAGGAGGTCGGCGAGCTACCGCACGAGGTTTCGGGACGGTTCAAATGAATATCGGCTATTTGCGGCTTGCGGTAAGTAGAGATTTTCGATACACGTTCTGCCGAGAGCTTTTCCAGGCTTTTTTTTTATCGTTCTACTGAAATTCTGGTGGACACAGTTCACATTATCGACACAATTATTGAAATAATTGTATACGATGATTGCGAATGCTCAAGGATCCGCAGTCCGGTCGCACGTTGGTGATAAAGTGTCTCAGGAAATGTTTCATTATACCTTTCTCGTGTTACGACGGCGAGATCCTTTCGATACCGTGTCTTTATCGGGAAACAACAGCGACCGCCCACGCAAGGATGTCCGTTTCTCGGTGAACTGGGCTAAGGCCTCTGTTTAACTCCTGTATATGCATATCCCGACGCTCGAGCGGTTCAAACGCTCGAATAAACGATGGGGCATCGCGAAGGACGAGTTGGCACGCGAGGCCCTCTGTTTCCTTTTGATTTACAGCTCTGAATCGTTTCGTTCGCGAGACAGAGAGGGAGAACGGATCGAGGGCGGTTTAAAAATTGTTTGTCGACCGTCCAAGACGTACGAACGATTCCCGCGAGAACGTTCGGTTGTGTTCCGCCGATTGTTACTTGGAACTGGACCACCAGAGGAATTCAGCTGAATGCGGACGTCGAGGTTAACTACAGGCAGACCGTTTCTCGATGGACATAAACGGGAATTATGCGACGATCGCTCGGACTGGTTCAATTTCCCGTGACGCATCGAACGGGATCCAAATAAATCGTAAAAGCAGCGATAAAGGAGTACATTCGAAGTAATTGAAAGGACGAGAATCGTTCGTGTCGCTAACAACAGATAAATATGGGGATCGGCAATTACTTCGTGCTGGTGGAAATTTTTTCAAATGGTATAGTTGAATTCATTCGAGTAAAATTCCCGAAACAACGAGACTTTCACGAGGGTGCAATCGACTTTCCACCACATCCCCATCCCCTGCCAGGCTTTCGGTAACTGGAAAAGTTGGCTGTCGTGTACAGAGCACTTTTCCAGGCGTAGCCCGACGCATTAGGTCGTATGAAAATCTGACCGACCAGCGAAGCAACCATCGATTTGTCATCCTGGTTTCACAGCAGCCAGGAACTCGAAGACGGTATCCGCTTTCCCTCGTCCCGCGGAACACGAAGATTGGTGTCCGCGTCACCGATAGCGTTTACGCGTAATGAAAAGCGCCGGGGACAGACAGAAAGAGAAGAAGAGAGATAAAGAGAGAGGGAGAGAGAGTCATTGTTGCAGCCCCGGCCCTGGGGGTTGACAATGGGGATGCACCTCGAGAGGCGACGCAGCTCCAACAGGAAGACTTTCAACGCGGGAAATAGACTCCACTCCTTTTGTCTAGTCCTGCCAACCTTCCCTAGCTCGTAGCTTTTCATTTCGTCCTGTCCCACCCACGCCCAGTCCCCGTGTCCCTTAACTAACGTCCGCTGCAATTTATGCTTCCTCTTCCTTTTTATCGACTGGCCGTTTTACTCGCTGTCTGGGACGCTACTCTGTCGTTCTGCCTTGTTAGCCGTCATCTTTCTTCCTTATCGATTCGCGATATTCGGTTGCGTTGTTCGGAACCCGACACCTAATGCCGAAGAGCATCCTTTCTTCCAGGATCGGTGGATACTGCGTTGGTAAATCGATCGAGTAATAGAATAAAGATTTCTTTAGAATTGTAGTTTAAACAGCGGCAATTCGTCGCTCACGGTAGAACACGCATCGGTGAAATATTCACCAAGTCGGAGCAGAAACTGATAGGTATCGAAGAATATTCGTGCAGACCACGATGAATATTTGATGACACCTGAAAGCTTCTCAAGACAACCTAGAGGAACTTCTGAGATCTTGCTTGTCTCGCTGTTAGGCAGTTCGAGAACATCTGGTTCCGCATGAATATCAAAGGCCACTTTGAAATCTGTTCAGATAATTAAAAGGTTCGTACGGAACATCGTCTCGGCTCGATGAACCGTCGATGCTTCGTGTATCCACACGGAAATCCGGAGACTGAAAAGAAACAATTCTCGACAATCGTTATAATGGTGTTTCCACTTTTCCTTTTTCCCTAAGAAATCTTCTCGTTGACAAAGAAAATTATATTTCATTGTTAGTACGCGAATAGAAATGTGCCTTTCCACAAATAAAATAATGAACCTGTTTTTCATCGGTTTCTGGTCAACGGAGACGAAGAGGCTCGATGGCTAGCCATTTCACCCGAGCGAAGAGAAGAGGGTGGAAACGGTGTGCAAATTTCCGCGAAATGGTGGCTGCAGGTCGGCGAGAACGACTGGCAAGGGGTGGGGAAGGAGGGGTCGGTGGTGTGGAAAGCGCAGCGAACCCGTCGAATCGCGAATAGCGTTAATTATCGACGAAGGGAAAATAAATTAACGGCGCGGCGCGGCGGTCGCTGTACTGTCGTTGCGTTAGCAATAACAGGGTCGCCGGCCGTTTCATCCGGAAATAATTACCGTGAAACTGCCATAATTCCCGGCTATCCGGTTACAACTGGTTACGGCCCCGGGAGCCTTTTCCACGTAGGAAAATTGAAAGGAGAATGCTCGCTCGGCTCTTTTGTAGCCGCTTGTGTTTCTCTTTCCGGTGTTCGATTCGTTTGAGTGTTTCGCGGGGGCCGAATTAATCGCGGAAAACAGCACGCGCGAATCGCGCCGAAATAAAAGCTTCTTTTCCACTTTTATTACTCGCCGAAATGAGGGAACCAATATTTTTCAGCGGTTTTTGCTGCGTTCCGAGCGAACTCGATCGGAAATATCTTTGAGCGAGTTCGAATTCCGCCGCGATGGAAAATATCATCTCTCCTTTGGTAGAATTTATTTTAGAATGTAATAGACGGATGATATTTTTCGTAAACCAGCGGTAAGCTCTTATTGATTTTGTATAAATGGTCGCGAATGTTGGTTGCAATCACGCTGCGAGATGCATGAAACTTCACCACGTTATAATATATTGGGTGTACGTTCCAAGTTTTGTATTTTAGGAAATATTGTTGACAAAGCTTTCCGAAGCTGTTACCTGCTTCCCTAATGCAAATGACAATTTAGCAAGTATATCAATGAATTTTGATCACACTTACACCGTGGGATGCAGGAAACTTTCGCGAAACTTGATTTCAAAGTTTTAATCAATTTTGCACTGTAAATGACAGTTCAGTGAGCATGTAAGAGAGCTTAAATTATAATTACACTGTAAATCGCGGGAAGTTTGATGACGCTACAATGATTCAACTCAATCTACAAAAGATGAATGAAACATATGAACCTTAATTGCAATTAAAATGTCATTCGAGTGGATCTATCACGTCGTCAAACGTTTCGTGATCCGTTTTTTTAATCTGCTGAGAGGCTCCGCCCACGCAGTTCGACGATCTCGCGAAACTTTCGGTGCCTTCGGAAGTTTCTTGCTCTTTCGCAGTCAAGTTCCGAAGCTATTTCATCACTCTTTGAACAGACATCGGGTCGATTATTAGTTTCTGAACGTGAGCCCGAACGTTTAGCACCGACCGATCCCTAAAATGTTTCCCGTTATCCCATCAAATCGGCCGCTCACGATAGTATCGCTCGTAAAACGATTTTTTAGATGCTATCGACGGAATTAGACACGCTATCTTCGAGGAATCTCTATTAACCGTTATTGGATCGTGAAATTCCTCGGTTGACGCTCCGCGATTTTTGAACGGTGCAGATGCTATTTCATCATTTCATTCCTAACGAATTCAGACACTACAAAACTTGTTTTCTCTGGGACAATATATTTATCACATTAAAAGTATAGTATGCCCATTATCTTCTCAATAATTATGTAGTACGTTCTTTCGGTTTCTCGAGTGTAGATTCGACATTAGCGCCGATCGAAATCGAAATGATCGTTGGTCGCGTGACGAACCGGAAATCCGTCTTCCAGGCAGGCAGCAGAAGGAAGCTAGGTGCCAAGGAGAATGCAACTTGTTCACGTGACGCACATTATCACAGCTGGCGTGACGCGAACCCATCAATTACCTCGTCTCCACCATCCTGAAAATAGAGATAGCCAGCCTTGAACTATAAACCACGGCGTCAGGACTTCCGTGCGGCCGCCGAAAACGCGTGCACTTTCTTTTCTCTTTCTCTGTACCCTTCCATCCGTTATCCCGTTTCTTGATACCGAGGACCACGAACGAGTGAGAGCTCGACGAGGATCTCGGGCTGCAATTCGCTTGGATTGAAGCGGAGAATGTGTGCTTTTCTTGGTTATTTTCGACAAGAATACTTTCGCGATTTTTAATTTGTTCTGGTATGTGTTGCAGATAAATTCTTACCATAGCACTTGCTTTGTAACATTGATATCTGTTATACGAAATCGTAACGGTCTTTATTGATTAGGTACAATGGATTGCTCCAATGTAATTATGAAACGAAGCGGAGGAAAACTAGGTGGGGGAAGCTACGAAGCGACCTTGAACAGACAATATCGTTGGATCGTACTCTATTGGTCGTCGATCGGTGGCGTCCGCCGATATTTCGCCCGGAAACGAGCCTTTTCCGCGGACGGTGGCCATTCAACGACACCGCGAAGAGCTCTTATGATTTATCGGTCGAACGATCGACTTCCTCGCTAGCTTGAAAATCGTGGTCCACGTCGTCGGGGATTTTCCTGACGGACGATCCCTGCCGGTGTTTGCACGGCAGAAACGCTTCTATCAGCCATCTGAATAAATGTCGCCCTTCCAGTCCTCATCTCTATCCCTCTCTCTCTCTCTCTCTCTGCCTCGTTCTAGGTTGAAGTGGCTCCTATGGACGGATTAGGTCGAGGAATAATTCAGTTTGCTAACTTGGGTTCGTTTAACCCGCTGGCTTTTTAATGGACCTCATTTGAATACCTTTCCTCGGTCTTTTTCGCGCCGGTTCCGGGGTTCAAGAGCTCGCTCGACGGTCCCACGAATTTTTTATCCACCCGGCAACGGAAATAAAATGGATATTTGGAGATTTGGTAGTATAATCAGCTAAGGGTAGCCGATATTTCGACTATCGAGCCTCGCCTCCTTGACGACTTATCAGATCAACTCGCAAATTGATTCGCCTCCTCGCGTTTTGGTGTCGTTTAAATTTTTAATCTCTTGGGATGCTTGAGATGTGCTACTAAATCAGGAAACACAAAGTTTTTTCGGATATTATACAGTGATCTGGAGGAATTTCCTGTTTAATTCAATTCCACCAACGGAAAAGTCGTTCGTTCCCAACAAAATATTTCGCAATTTTTTTTTCCGCCGGGCGTATCGAAGTTCGAAGACGAAGCACCGTTGGGAAAAAGTTTTCGTGAAGGAGGTCCCCGGCGTTGACCTCCGCGTTTCCCGAACGAATTTGTCTGGCCGTGGATCGATCTGGCCGCAGGAACGAGAGTTTTTCCAAGAGCCGACTACAATTCCCGGTAAAATGGAAACATTTTATCTCGAGAGGCCGGCGCTCAGTATGTTTCCCGATGCAAATGCGCTCGGACGGACGATCACTAAAGAGAAGGAATCGAATACCCATCCACACAAGGATCCTTCTTTTTTTTTTTGTTGCCGGAAAACGCCACGGAATCGACGATGGAGATCCGCGGATAGAATCAAACTGTTCTCGATAGTTTCGCAAGGAGATTTTGCGATTTTTGTATACCTTCGTCGAAAAATGAAGATTTCATTTTTATCGAAGAATTAATTTTTCCAAATTGAATTTCTACTTTTCAAATTTGTACAAGTTGAGTTTCCGAAAACGATATTCATGAAAATACGTGTCAGTTTTATTGCTCTGGTGAAAATCTCGAAATCGAGGAAGCATTAGCGGAGAAAGAGCATGATCTTTCTTGTAGAGTTCTCTTTTACCTTGGAGGAGAATTTTCAAGTTTATTTTATGGTTTCCTTCCCGAACAAGAGTTTCCTGTTTCTTTCTAGGCGAGTTTGCGTTCCGAAGACATCTTTTTCTGCGTACTAGCTCATCCTCTATTCTTCATCAACAACTGCGGCGATGGAGAGACAGTGGAGTAAGTGTTTTGTCGCTCCGCTTCCAGTTTTAAGAATGAAAAATGGCAGGGATGGATGATGCGATGGAAAGAAACGATACCTGTTACCAAGCGAAGAGTAATGATCGCCAGATCGTCCTCCTAGTTTCGAAATTTTGTCCTCTTCTATTTTTCAAAGCAGTTTGAACTGCGCCGACCCTTCCCTTCAACAGAAGTCGACTCTTTTTTCCGCCGAAAAATTGACTTCGTAAAAATTGTCGAGTTTCCCTTCCACCCGGAAATGTATTCAAATATCTGAACGCGTTCTACGGTTCGTAGGATAATTTACATTTTTCTCGAACGACTTTTTGCTTCGCTTTGAACAGCGGTTCCCAAATCCTTTGATGTAACAGCTACACTTCTGAACTCTTCCGAAATTCTACACTCTGGCCCTGTATTATTTCGTGGCAATCCAGTTACAAACTCGGGTCAAACTTGTAATGAGCGTATATCGGTGAAAAGTAAACTTTAACTAGGACTACCACTAGATTCCGTCCAAACGGTTTGCCTTTTTCGGAAAATTTCTCGCATCGATTCAGCTTTAACTGGACACTTGATTTCCTCAGCGAGACGGACGGAATGAAGACATTTCTTTTTAAATTGTTCCCCACCCTTAACAATTAGACCAACCAAAGTTTAATCAAACCATAGCTGAGAACCACTGTCATCGACTCTCGCCTCCGCCATTAAAGCGATGGTCGCGGTATCGCCAGGGGGTGTTCGCCGAGAAAAATCAAACCTAGGATTTTATCGCTGGATGCAGACCAAGCGGAAGATAAAATTCCAGGGGCGGCGACGTCCGTTTCCGGTGGAAGGGTGTCGCTTCGCGTTTCGTCTCGTCGCGCTCGCGGTTTTCCCCGTTGAAACTTAATCCCGTCGAGGCTCGGTGGCTGCGATCGTCATCACGGAAACTCGACGCCTCGTCTGTCACATCGTTCGATTTCCGTGTCGACGGAAAAATCGTGGTGCTCCGCACGCCGATGCAACTCGCCGCAAACCCTCTGCCCTCTTCGCATACCCTACTAGCCTTCGTTTCGACTCCACGAAACGGGACGCCACTGCCGCGCCGTGGACAGAGATTAAAGGTAATTGAATATTCTGGCGATCCAGCTGGCACCGGACTACGAAGAAGCATCCGGGGTCGAGTGGTTGCTTATGCGAGCCATTCGTTGGCTGGTCGCCATTCCCGTTCACTTTATTCATCAGGCGACGCGCGCCCAAAACTTTCTATGAGAGCCGCGCCCAAAATGAATAGCAACAGCTTCTTCTTTATTCTTTTCCCGACTGTTTCGGGATGGGTCCAACGTTGTATTCGATAAATGTATGATGGTTTCCGTACATTAATTTATAACAATTTTGCAATTCTAAACCTCGACGTTTCGATCCTGATGAGGATCATTTTCAAGAGATTTTGCGTCAAAATGTAACTTTATAGTAATAACCGTAATTTAAAAATATGTTTCAAACAGCAGAATAAATTTATCTTTCTCTCGCATGTTATATAAGGTAAACGTAAAATTTATGAAGACTATATTGATTCCATGTTGGTAGATACTGAACTGATCCTTGCTGAAGGTTGTAACGTAAACAGTAAATACATCAGGACAAAGAATTGGAACTTGACCAATCGGAAGCGAGCGATCAATGCACGCTAAGTCAATACTCGGCGGTAAATTCAAACCAAAATGATTCGTCTCCATCACTAGACCACACCAGCATTCTACCCCAACAGTGTTGTGGTAATAGAAAAGAAATCAACAATATATTCGATAGTAGTTGGCTTTATTAGTACACAGCTAAGTTTCACACATTGTCGGACGCCAGTAATTACCAGGGAGCATTTTCTACACGAGCCGCACCCAAAATGAGTAGTAACAGCTTCTTTATTTTTTTCTGATTGTTTCGGGATGGGTCCACGTTGTATTCGATAGTAGCTGGCTTTATTAATACGCAGCTAAGGTTTTGATATTGTCGGACGTCAGTAATTGCCAGGGAGCCTTTTCGGTGATATATCCTGTCACGTCGGTGATGCAGCGAAGATCCCAGCAAAACGAGAATCGTGAATCTCAGTAGGCAGAACTTTAGTCACGTCGAGGACACGTTCTCCCAGTCTGGATCGAATCACGGCATACGCGTCCGGTCGCAGGGCTCGTTAAGTCGAGCCACGGCAGACCATTTTCACCCCTTGTCAGTCACGCAAAATGGAAAGTCGCGGTCTAACCTTGTTCGCAAGCATCGATTTTCAGCAACCCGCGACTCGGTTGCATGTGCATCCTTGACTCTGGCAACCTTTCCGTATCCGGGGGTCATGGCCGCCAGGTGCGAAATTAGTCATTTGGGAGGCTCCTCGGCTAGGGACGATGGAAGGTCCTCCGCCATTGTGCAATCCGAGGATTTTTAGGTTAGATCGCGTGAGACCGTTTCTTTACGCTGGTTAATGTGCGAGTGGTAATTGTTACCTCTATAGCCGTCGCGGTAGAGGTCGTTGGTATTTATAGGACAGGTGGAAACTGCATTTTCAACCTGTTCTATGTTTGCTCGGCCCTCGTGCTCTTCAAAAAACGTTTTCCCTTGTGATTGGACTCCGATTGTAGATTTAATCGTGTCTAAATTTATGTTCGAAGCTCCACACGATTTTAATTCTGTGATACGACGACAATTTTTGCATTGAAAAGTACCTGTTTCCCATTATTTTTAACGATAACGGAGGATTAGAATCGCGTTTATAAAAATTGCACGGAGCTTTTCAAAATTCAGCGCTGCCTCAAGGTTTACGACCGATTCGAGATCATTAGTCTCCCTTCGTTTTAGATTCTATTCCGAGGGAGGAAAAATAATTTTTCTCGCAAAAAAAAATGACCGGCGAAAGTAGAACATGGTCCAAGCCTGGCGCCCGTAAAATTTCTCCGGCTAAAAATTCATGGAAATCGATAAGCAGGGACGACTCGAATCTCCATAAATCGTTTCGCGGATGGGGGTTAAAGTTCGATTTACGTGACTGCGGTACATCGATTCGAACACCGTCGAACAGCCCGGTCTTCCCGTGAACCATGGATTCCCTATTTTTCGAGTGTCGTCTATCTTTATTATCATCTGTAATGCGATTGTCAGGAATTTCGCGGCTCGGGCACATCGCTCTGAAATCTTTATTGCATCGGCGCGGCGAGACGCGCAAGTCCGCAGGTCGGAATATCATTAGCATGAAAATGTGACCGCGCAAATCATGATTTCCACGCGATATCCACTCCGTGAAGCTCTGACCAAGTCACTTCATTTGTTCGATCGGGGAAACCATCGCATCGTATGTTAGAATTAACATCGTGAAGCAATCACGAAGATGTTCCTCGCGGATTCGATGCAGCTGATCATTTTTCTTCTTTGTACTCTGTACTTGAATACATTGACAAAATAATATAAACAACTGGTGCATAAAATTCATAATTTAACGATTAATTGTGTAAATTATCAACCATTATTTGGATTACTGTGAATGCAATGCTATTATATTTCAGCAAATTCGATTAATAATAATCATAATTGATACCACATACCTCAGCCATATTAAAAATCAATTTACCCACATGCCTTCAAACGTCAATAGTTTGCACAGAATATTTCCGGTTTGTTCGCGCGTTAAACCGGATGCTCAAAGGTAATCCGCATTCAGAAAAATGCTAGAACTCCATCGAAAGAAGTTTGAATCCTACGCAAAACACCCGAGGAGAATTTTAATTTGACGCGTCCGATTGATTCGCCGCAGTTTCGCCAAGTGTATCCAGTATCCCCGAGTATCCGGATTATTTCCGTTCGCTGGGATCGGTAAACGTAACCCGAACTTCATTACCAGTTTAATGGCGTGGAGCGCGTATAATAATTTTCGGCATGCAAACAGAGTATTAAATTTTCAGGGCCGATTTTTCTACAAGGGGAGTGGAAGGATTAACTCGTCTTTGCGAGGCTGCGGTGGAACCCCGGAAATTAATTTTTATATGAACGTAAATATGAGTAAAATATACTGGAATTCCTGCGACTAAAAGTATTCAGAACAGCACGAGACATGGGGATAATTAATGGTCCTTTATAAATCAAAGAAAAATCTAGAATATTTGAATGAATTTTTAATTACATAAAATAATATAAAAATAAGAAACATAATTCCAGAACTATTTCCTGGTTCAGTTATTACAACTCAGGGAACCAGCCCACTTACAACGGGGTGCACGTACACACAAACGCACACACAAACGCACACACGAAGAGAGAGAGGAGCTCGGCTCTCCTTTGTAGTTCGACACCCGGCGAAACGGTGTAATTTGTTGTCCATTCGAAAAACTCGCTCGATAAAGAATATCGACGCTCTCTGTGGGCTCTCATTTACGTCGCCAATCGTTTGCTTTGTTCGCCCTTTAATCCGACGAGGCCGTGAAAAAGTGCATGTTTTTTTTTTCGCGCAGCAAAATGAAATTTCATAGCGAATGGGGACCCGTTGGCGTCAAAACTGGCCGAAGGTAAATAAAACGAAAACTAACAGTGGCGGAAAAGTACGCCCGCCGAGTGGTCGATGGTGGCGAATAGTGGGACCAATGGAGGGGGTATTTTACGTATTCGTCACGCATTCGGGTGGGTCGCGTGCCAGAAATATCGAATTCGAGGTAACGCAGTTCTCCCTTATTACTGGGGCGCGCGAAAAACGAATTCCTTTTGATCATTCCGCGAATTGACGAGGATCGGAAAGGCAATCGGGACGAGTGGCCTAAAAATTTAAATAGTACCTGGGCCACCCGAGACGCCGCGCTGTTTATTTTGGACTGAAAGTGGCTTGCGGGGATGGCTGGTGGGATGTCACAGGATCGAATTCTGTGGCGCGACGAAATAAGGTCCACTTTGCGGATAACGATCAGTAGCATGCAATACAGAAATTGTAGAACTCTACAACAAGTAAAGATCGTTGGGATGAGAAGAATGGAAGTTATTTAGAAAATTAATTACCGAACCCGGAAAAGTTATATATTGTACTTCGCCAAGTTGGAAATATGGAACGTCAGGCTAAGAGATTGGACGGCAGATTTTTATTTGTTCAGAAGACGCATGAGCTGCCGTTAAAACAAATAACGGGGACATACAATTAGCAAAATAAGAGGGAAACGGATGACTGCACGGACTGCGCGTGATGGATGAGGGGGATAGTTGAAGAATGATGGATAACAAATGTTCAGGCTGACTCCGAAGGCTGGAAAGAGGTGAGCAAGATGGGTATCGGTATGATGGATAGAAAATTCGAGACGGAAATAACGAGAGTCATCGTAAACAATAAGTTCGCGAAGAGGAGGTATTAACTGCATTCTGAAGATATGATTAAAACGAACCGGTGGTCCAGAGACAGAAATAAGGAGGAAGGATCATTGTCTACGTCTTAAAGAAGTCTTATAGGCCAGTGGTTAAGATGGAAGACGGGGATGCGTCTCGAAACAGAATGAATCTCATAATATACAATTTAATAGCAAGACTCGGAGCACAGTAATCAGAGTTGCGTAAAGTCTCGGAGTGTCTCGATCACTGACGTTAAGCGGCTTGCGTCGAGGTCCAGACAGTGGATGGAGGGTGACCGCTCATAAAAGTATTTCCTCTTTCTGGTTTTTCCTACCGCAATTTCCTTCGGGTGGATGTTATTGACGGAAATGTTCTGATGAATTCTCAGGATTTTTCGAGCGAAAAAATTGTGGGACACGATGTTTGGTCCAAGGAAAATTCGCGACTTGGATTTAGTTTGGAGAGTTCTACTTTGGTGATCAATGAGGTAGAATAGGGTCCAATGGCTCATTCAGGACAGACGTTATTCGACGATATTCATCTCTGAGTTATGAATCCTGGCTGCAACGTTTTAACACTGACATCCTGAACGCGCACCGAAGACAACGAAAAACATGTCTGATTGGACGTCATGAACCCCGAAGCCGCGCTCCATTGTAAATACCTCAGCGTTTGTGCGAAACTTATAAGCGCGTCGTCATTGACTTAGGTTAATGACATCGTTAAAGGATCTCCGAGTTAGGTTAAAGTTTCCAGCGTCTACTGGCACGTCCAATAAGGAGTCTGGCTTAGAAACCCGATCGGTTCGGTATCATTAATGTAAGTACCTTGAGACTGTCAACAGTGTTTGAAACGAAGAAGACCGACATAAAGCACGGAAAATGGACGAGCCTAGCGAAGACTGATTCAAAGTTCTGGTTTCTAACCCAGGTGGAACGACGCATCTAGCTGGGTTACAAATTCAAGTAAAAAATCGGGCATCGCTGTAAAAGACAAATCAGGAATGGTGTAACACGACTTAGGGAAGATCTGCAAACGTGAAAGAAGCAACAGAGGCCGAGGGAGAGAGAAGAAGAGCATCTTATCAAGAAGGACAAGAGGAATCCTCGCTGGAACGAGGCACCTGTATCAAAATGGTGTTTTTCCGGGGAACACCGGTGGCGTGGGCGTACAAGGCAAGAGGGAATGAAGAATCTCCAAAGGCAAAGAAAATGAAAACAAATGCCTGGCAGCGAGCAGGGTCGGTGGGTGGGTGGTGGAAGCCAACAGCAGAAGAAAACGAAACGGCCATGGAGTAGCCGAGGGGATGGGAACGGAGGAACGCGTGTTCGAAAACACAGACACCTATCCTGATCAAGAAAGATCGCGAAAGCAAAGGGGACGCGGAGGATGGAGAAACAGAGAAACGTTTCAAGCGGAGAGGCAGGGGGAGAGATAGAGAGGGAGAGAGAGAGAGAGAGAGAGAGAAACTGGGGGTGCGTGGGGGTGGAGATTCGAAAAGAGGGAGAGAGGAAGGATGGGGTTCGCTAGGGCGCGAGAGAGAGGCAGGAGAGGATCGGAGAGAGGAGAGGGAGTAGCAGGAGACCCGAGGCTGCGGCGTAGCCTCAGTGCCGGCGCAGTGGCCGGGCCATCGTGTCCTGTGCCCAGGTTTCCGTGTTCTCTTTTCACTCCGATCCTGCTCTCGGCAGTCGTCGTCGTCGTCGTCGTCGTCGTCGTCGTCGTTGATCCTCCAGGGAGAAGATCCTCTTTCTCTCCGCCTTTGGAGACCGTGTGTCGCAGCTTCCTCAGCGAAGCAGCTTTCCGGCTTCCCGAGGAGGATAAGTTCCGAGGAGAGTGTGCGAGAACGGGGGCAAGCCGGGGCGATGAGAGCCGCGACGCGTCGTGACACATGAAGAGAGGTCCTGCCGCGAAGGACCTCCCGCTGGTGTGCCTCTCTCTCTAGCCTCGCACGGCCCTGGTGTAGCTCTCCGGCGTTGCTTCCCCCGGACGACGCGGCGGTGAAAATCGGTTTCCGGAGCGCGTGAACGCCTCGCTCGCGGCTACCTAGTGCGAAATCCTACGCCAGTGAGACAGGACCCCAACGGGAAAGGACACCCTGCCGGGTAGCAGCGGCCGGGAGGATCACAGGCCGAAGAGGTGGGAGCCATGCCGCCCGGGCGAGCTTCCCTCGAGGTAGCCAGGATCGTCCGGCATCCCTGTCCTTACGGTGTACTCCGTTCCTATCGCCTCTTTTGAGGTAAGAGTTTTACTATCTATTCTTCTTTCTATATCTCTTACTCTTCTCTCTCTCTCTCTCTCTCTCTCTCTCTCTCTCTCTTTCTTTCTCTGTTTTGCGGTCTCTCACGGCTGACACTTTCGCGACTTTACGCCGCCTCTCCGGGCAGCCGTAAAGCTCTGGCAGAGTGCGCGTCACCACCGTATCCTCCAGGACCCGGGCTCTTTCCGAAGCTCCCTGCGGGATTGCGGGTGTCACTGTTTGACCCTGCCACTGTCGACCCTCTAGCCACGAGATCGGGACACAGTATGAAAGCGCAGATCTCGGCTTTTCGATTCGGTTTACCTCGACAAGGCTCAAAGTGTCTCACCGACATTGTTTCCTAGAGTGTAGTCGAGCTGCTGTGTTACTTTTACCGTGTCCGATTTCCTGATTGATCCAGAAACTAATTAAAACCCGTCGACTGTGTTGTACCGCTGTTTGACGATTAAGGATTCCGTTTTTATTAGTTCCTTTCAGAGATCGTAGTTTGATAAACTGGTGTGTGCTGGTCGTTGAACAAACGACGGACAATGACGTTCTAGGGTCAAAGTACGACTCCAGCGTCATCGAGCAGCTTCTGTTGACATTCGGGGCGCACGGCGAGGCTTCCGGCTACGTTGGCCAGCCTGCCAATGCGGCGACGGGCACCTGTTCCAGAAACACTGCCTCTGTCTCTCGTTCGATGCGCGGCGTAAACATCGGAGGCTTTAGAGTCGATTTGCCTGCGAAATCCTCGGATGAATGCTCTATTTTCGAACTCGTCCTTCTTTCGGATTCCAACGATCGTATACGGGAACTGTGTCGAACCAGTAAATCTTAATAGCGCTGCTCTTTCTGGCTCCTGGAATGTTTCACACGCTAAATCAAGACTACCAGTTCGTACTGCATAGTGTTCGATTGATCGAAAATTCTGTTCTTCTTCGGTGGCGGGACTAGATATCTTTATGTGGATGTTCTGCTTTTGAAAATTGACTTTTCCGTTTTTGGAAGAATTATCTGGAGTTTTCGCAATGGAAATGTTCCATGTAAATGCAAAGAGAGACGAAACTTTCGCTTGACGAGTAGTCAGCATCTGTACGGAGTAGTTAGTCGCAGTTTCGAAGTTAATCTGTTCGAAAATTCGATTCCCCTCTGTTGATCAATAATTCCAAACTTTGACAGGACTTCCCCAGGTTGTGATTAAGTTTAGAGCCCTCGATTAGACTACTGGAAATAGAAGTGATGCTACAAATGTGAAGAGAAACGAAATTTCTTCATTGGAGGAGAAATAAAAATTGTTTGACCTTTAAAGGACCGGCATTCTTAACATTTATATATATATATATATATATATATATATATATATATATCCCTGTGCGTTATAGTGGCCAGTCCTCGGCCTTCTAAAGGTTAAAAATAATCAAGAAAAATATTAAAATCACAGAATATTAGGTATGGCTTCGAGAGATCACGCGATGAGAAATTTCGATAAAGTTGGATTCGGCGAATCAAACGTCGACGACCTCCGATTATCTGGCAGTAATGACCAAATTGTCAGGGTGACAAGAAAACGGCTTCTCTGCCGAAATTAACCGCGAGACCAGTATCTCGCGAACATCGGCGTGTTTCACAGCTGCGAATAATTATTACAGTGCTCGGAATTTTTGTTATAATACTTGACCATATATTCCAAGTGAATCTGTTATTCGTTTTTCACGGTAGAACATCGTCATTACCTTGCAGCCGTGTCTTCGCGTGACTGTATCTTCGATGTGCTTCTATTGTGTTAGTACGTTTTTGAAAAGCCGTATTGTTCAGTGTCTGTTCACTTTAATTCCGATGGTGAAATATAGATATATAAAAATGCGGCAAACGTTCCAAGGTATCTGTGGAACGCTCCACGGAATTCACGGGAAGCGAACGAAACAGTGAAGCAAATGTTCCGTGCGGTTTTCTTTATTTTCGGGTGAGAGATCGTTAATTACATAAATTGCACTTGCTCGCTCGTGTTCTTTCTATTGACGGGTAAAGAGGAATCGTTTCGTTCCATTAAATTCTGTATTGTTGGCAAATTGTACGCTCGAATGCTCTAGGTGGAAACGTTTGTGTGGTCTCTGGAGTATCCTTAACAAGTACTGTATATCTATTCTTTTTTTTTAATATTAACGATGTACAAAGGGGATGTGTATAGCCTTAAAATTTAATGAAACAATTGTGCAGTTTTTCTTTAAAAAATCCAGAAAACTGCTTCGTTCGACCACCGAGTTTTGCTGGCGCTGTTTCCAACTGGTTGTTGATAATTATGCAACTCTTCGATTGCGCATTGTTTGCAAATTGCGCGCTCGACTGTGGCACGAACTGCTTCGGTCAGCGACGCTAACCTCGCTGTCGATGATTCGTTAGAGAGGTTCGCGGAGTTACGTCGCCAGCAGTTTCGCAAACGAAACGAAACCGGGCAAGAGCCGGAATTCGCTCATCGATTCCGCGATTCCAAGCCAAAGAGCAAGCAATTCAACCGGGGTTTGCCCCGGAGGTTTCTCGGGGGAACAATGCCTCGAAAATCGGCGGTTCGCGGCATCGGACCGACCTTATTTATTTTTAAAGGCCCCGATGGCATCGGTTCGCGCCAGCACCCGCCGCAAACAGAGCCGTATTTATAGAAGTCAGACACTGAAGCTTCGTTGTCGCGATCGAGCGTCGGCGAACGGAAGTGCGCAACACCGAGGCGCGGTATTAAATTCCTGCCGCGGAGGCGTCGGGAAATATTCCACGGCGTTATTGTGCCGCTTTGTACAGCACTGCCTTCGATACTTTCGACTAAAATTTGCTCTCCACCCCCGCCTCTAATTCGACGCCTAGCCGCCGGGTCGAAATGTCCCGTCTCCAACGTTTTCTTCCAATGGAATTATGAAGGCTGTTCTGAAATTTCTGAGAAGTTGTTAGACAGATTTGTATGTTGCGAGCAAAGTTAAATTTAAAGCTGCGCGCTTTTCCGTGCATCCCGTTTAACTTTGAAACGTGATACTCTTTTAGAGTATGGTACGTACCACTGGAATTTTTGAAATATTCTGGAAAAATTTCACTAAAAACCTTTGGGTATGTGGTTTGGGGGTGCGATGTTCAAATAGTTGAGCGAAGCTAAAAAAATTTTCAATGATCGTAGAGGCGTTTAAATCTACATTTTCGAAATGAAAAACGGTTTTCACTTTTTCCTCAATAAGTATCTACTGCGCAAGAATATGTCAATGGCCCGCAATTTAAAGATTTTTACTGTGAAGGTAGACATTTCAAAGAATTTCTGCTCTCGATTACGCGGCGAAGCAGATTGCGTTCGATCGGGGATGTGGGTCGTTTCTCAGACTGTTTATACTCGGCGGTCGATCCCGGTCCTAACTATTCGCAGTACTATAATCTGCGGGGGAAAGGGGAAAGCTGGGTTCGCGTTGAAAACGTAGCGGAACGGAATAAGGCGAACGGAAACGCTGGAACTCTCGGCCGGCTTCTGCTCGGGAAAATAGGGAAGGGACGCGGGTCGCGTACAAAGCGTTCGCTTTTGTTTGTTTTTACGTTGCATTGCATCCTCTGTTAAGCGAACGCCGAGCCCAAGGGACGCCTGTTCAGCGAACGGCAACGTTATCCCGGGTTCGAGCTCCCTTAAATGAGTTTTTACGTCGACGTAACGGAGAACGGGATCCGCGTCGCGCGCTTTGATCCAGCCACGCAGGCGAATTAACTCACCCCTCCGACAACGAAAATCCGCCGGTTTGTTTTGTTGCTTAGAGACGCGCCCATGGATTCAACGATTTAAACATAGCGAACAGCAAAGCCGGCAAGACGAGCCCACGGAAAATCTGAAAATAATGGCCGAGCCTAACGAGTCTCGAACATAGCGCACGCTCTGGAAAAAGTTTCGGTCGAATTTCGGGGGAAATTCTGCCGCGAACCTCTCTGTCCCTACTCCTCGTATTTTTCCATGCGACCACTGAAACTCGTTGCTGCGCTTTTGTAAATAAATACCGTCCACTGCTGCACTTTTGTAAATAAATACCGTCCGCTGCACCGCTAATTTATATTTTGAAAGAATGCCGCTTCTTCTCTATTTGCAGTCACTTTCTATATTTATAACGCTTTAACTTATTTTATGTTAATTTTCATTCGAAACTGGTAGATCCCTTTGGGAGACAAAGGCAGAGTCGAAGGGCGCTTATGTACACGAAAACTTGATTCCGTAGGGGGGCTTGGATGTTTAATAAAAAAGGGAAAAAATTGCGTGACCGAAGGGAAGTTACGGAGCCGGGAGATTCGCGGAGATAGAACGAAAAATTGGCGAGTGTGCGCATAGTAAAATCGTGGGAAGCGTTAAGAAGCCACGGTCTAATAAATTCCGAAGGAGCCGGGAGCGGTTCGCTCTTCGACAGAACGACCGGGCCGGAATTCTTCGAGGATGCCGTCTCAGAGGGATAGCCGGCATTCTTGGCGAGCGTGTTCGTGAGCGCGTACGACAATAAGTCACGCTCGAATTTGCAATAGCGTCGGCGCGGTGTCTAGCCGACGGGAACACGGCTCGTTCCCCGGGGATACGCAAATTTTGGCAGCCGTGGCGGCCCGTAAACCGCCAGGTTACGTCTCGTCGCTTCCGGCACACGATAACGACTGGGCGGTTTCCGAAAAATCTGCCCGATTTTGATGCTAACTCGCGCGATGGGCTCCTGAAGACCGTAACGCTGTCCCGGGATTTTTTAAACGAGAGGAAAATCCTCGCGAAATTTCACTCGGTAGTTCCTAAGTGTCTCATTTCTCTTACGTGTGTGTAATTTTTCCATCAGTCTGGATAAGGGTTTTTTGTTGTCCCACGTTGTTTGAATATAAATTCTGGACTTTTAGTTGCGCTCGTGTATGTAAATTGTAACATGCCCTACTTTACTTGTCTGATCGGAGGCATGCCTGTTGTACTTGTCTGTCTCAAGGCACACCTCTTCTATTTATCTGGTCGAAGACAATACTAACTTATCTTTGTCACTGATCTCCTCAGGGAGCATTGTGCTTCCACGTTGTCTCAGTATAGGCTGCGATATTCTACTTAGCTGTTAGATTGGCGACTAAATTCATTACCTTTAAGTTGCTGTGAGGAAAACTATTTATAGATGTTGCACAAATTGCATATTGCAAATTTAGATGGCAACCTAATAAATTACATGTAGGTCGTAAGTGCCCTACTTTGCTTGTCTATCAGAGATAGGCTGGTTCTACCTGTATGGCAATAGGTTGACCCATTCTACTTAACTGATAATAGAGTAGCCTGTTCTACTTGTTTGATCGTAAACTGGCTTATTTTACTTGTCGTATCACGGGCAAATTTTGCAATATTTTTGTACGAGATCAATGCCTCTATCACTTGCTGGTCTAACTATGGACCGAATTAGTTCCGCTAGAATTGGACGTCTTATAATATTATTATAACAAGCGAAACGGTTTTTCGATGCAGTCGGTACATTTCTCTCGAGACTTTTCGCAGCAACGCGGACGAGAAGAGGGAAATTTGACCGACGGATAAGCACGCCTATAGAAATAGAAGATTCCGGGATTTATATGGGGTCGGGAAATTTCCAATTCGGCCCGAACGCGATGGAATTTGAAGAATTCCGCCGCAATGGGAAATTTATGCCGCGAAACGTCGTGGATCCGGGAGGAACTTCTGCCTTCTGAGTGCCCATTCGTTTGCCTGATATCCAATTCCGCTTCGATTCTCCGCGAAATTATCTTTGTTGAGTTTTCGGTACTTGTTCCCCTGCTGGAAATAATGTTACATCCGCGGGACAAGTTACAGGAGTTTCGATGCAGTTGAGAAGCAAAGATGTGTCTGTCCTGAAATTCGGCTCGGTCTGCGGCGAACTGCTCTACGGGAAAGTTCAATTTTATTTGATAAAATTCTGGATTCTGGAAGTACAATTTTTTTTATCACCTAGCAAAGAAGTTCTCTCACGGAACTGTTGTTTTAACACGTATTTATCTTACAGGGTAATGAAACGTTCGGGAAATAGAAAGTTCACGCAAAATATGAATTCATGGTCTTTCAACGCACTCTGTGCGGCGTTCTGTTTCTAATGGACTCAAAATCGTTTTGTTGCGTTCCAAAGATGATTCGATTCGCTCGGAGGTTCCTTCCTCCGGCGACTAATTTAATTAGAAGCGTGTGTGCGACGATAACGCAGTTATCGGACGTCATCGCGTCATCCCCTGTTGACGCGCGACCATTTTACGATGCCTAGCTACTCTGTTCGGATTACTCCGGGATCTATCCTACATCGAACTTGTCGTAAACCAGCGAATGGGGAGTTCGTAGGTACTAGCAGCTGCATCTATTTCCCTGAAACGGCTTCCGTGAATTCCTGTTTGTCCTGAGCGAAGGACGGGGTTAGAATTCATTGTGGACAAGGCAAGGTTTAACCGCTTAATAATCGTGAAATTGGCAGCAATTTGCTCCAGGGATCATGTTTAATTCAGATACACTGAAACGATGGTTGTACCCCATTGCAGTTGTCTGATATCCATCACCATATTTTTCTTTGTTTGTTTGTAAATTGTACCTTTCTACGTCACTTTACTATTTGTCTGACTATACACCGTTTCTGTAAACAGCTTCTATTCTACTTATCAACAACAACACCAATAACACTAGTCCAACAAAACCAGTTTCCACTCTAGCATGTCCAACAACTTAAATCCACCAACTAATGACAATAGTTTAATTAATGGTTAATATTTGATACACACGAATACACAGGTCGTGTCCATACTCGAAATAGTTAGTGAACGGTGTTCGGGCACCACCCACGCCGCGGAACTTTCCGCTGGCCCGTCGCCACTTCGATTTATCGACACACGTAATATCCAAATGAAGCAAACTTTCGCAAATTAGGACACCGGGACACAGAGAATCGACGAGGCGAGCGTTCCTAATCGACCATCGGATAATTCTTGTTTAAACTCGAAATCGTGTTTCGATGCCCACGCAGTTCCTATCGAAACACGTCGAATCGACCGAAAACGTAACGTAAATATCAGGAGCGTGACGCAAAAGAAATTGAGAATATCGAGCTTGATCCTGGTATTTTATTTTTCGTTCGCTGATCGTGACGAAGCTCGTTAATCGAGATCCCATTATTTCCGGGCTGGGTAAGGGGATAGAAAATTATTACACTCCTCACGTAATCGATACACCTGCGCAAATAATCGAATAAGGCCTTCGTTCGGATCAAACGAGGTGTCTGGGAGAAATCAACCTTGTTATATTCGATTGATTCTTCGATAATTCACGTATCTATCAAAATATTACAATATAAATTTGAAACGCCTGTAGAACAAGCTAGCGATATTACGAATTTCACTGGAGAATTTCAAGAACAAGATAAAGATATTATAAATTTAGAAACATTGGGCATTCAGCGAACAAGGTGGGGATATTACGAATTCAAAAACTCTGGTGGATTTATAGCTGGAGAAGTAATAAATTTGAAACTACTGAAAAATTTAGAGGACGGCCGAAGATCCGATGAAATTTATATCCGCTTTTCTATATTGAGTCGCTAGCAAGACTGATGGACGAAATTTTCAAAAATCCTTGACAGTCGATGGATGAAAAATTTGTAACACGTCGCACAGCTTTGTAAAGAGGCCTCGCGTGAAACATGTTACCCTAATTGAAAGTGAAGCTGAGAAATCGATCATGAACGCGACTTTACAAACCGGTGGATGCGCTTCAAAGAGAATAGCGATACAGAAATAATATCGCGTGAACAAATGTTCGCGTTCCCAGTTGCATGATTTGCGACTTGTTTTCGAGTTTTGGTCGTGGCTGTGTTCAATCTTTCATAAACCTCGTTCGCTCGTGATCGATTGATTGTCGGGTGAGAACGATGAGTTACGCGTTTTTCCTACGGGTTGTACAACGGTGAATTATTATTTAAACTTACAACGGTGTATTAGATAGGCGATCTATAGACTCGAAATATAACTGAGATTAGGGAATATTTATTTGACAATTCCACGGATTTCAAATTATTTTCCGTCGCTCGACAAAATATATACAATACCGAGCGAAGAGTGCTTAGTTCGCGAGAGAAGCTCGTCCATGGAAAAAATCAAGAGGGGCACCGGGACGAGCACGAGGAGTTCGATAAAAACGATTGTTCGGGGGTGTAAAATCCGAAGCACCGATGAAGCCGGATCCGGAGCGAGTACAAAAGCGATTCCGATGATCATCGGCAGTTTTTGTGGGACACGGCCGGTCGTTAGCCTCGTACAGGTTGTTCCGCGATCCGCGCGCGCGTTTTCATTCGTCGTGCTATTATCGAAGGGTGGGGGTTTTAACAATTCGGCGCGACAGGGGACGTGCGGTACCGTTCGAAATCGGAAATTGAACCGGCGGATTAACGCGGGTCACACGCACCGCGGGACAGTCCTCGCTGATCTCTTAATTCGCGAAAAGTACTTTCAGAACCCGGTCGCGCCGGTGAGACGCGGAATTTCAGCGAAATTAGCAAGCGTGGCTCAATTCGAAGGCGAAACTTTCTCGTAAATTGCGCGGTCGGCCTTTTCGGCCGAGGCTAATGAAATTTCTGCACTCGCGATTCCGCTAAATTTTTCGCCCCCCCCTCTACTCGAGAGGAATTTATCCATGCGGGGACGTGGAGGGTGGAGGGGGGAAATGAGTTTTCGCGGGACATTTTAATTACCGGAAGCGTTCCTTTATTTTTTATTGACCATGGCGACGCACGGAGAAATTCACCCCACGAATTTCTGCGTCTGAAATGGAGCTACTTACGAACCACGATGGAATTAAAGCGGTGTTCGGACGGCTCTATCGGTCGCTGAAATACCCGGAATATTTGCATCCTCTGTGGGCATGACGGCGTAAAATGATGCTCGGGAGATTCGATCGTATAGACTTGAAATCGATTCGGTGAGCTGCGGTGGACGAAGAGATTCGTTACCGAATGAAAGAAGAAGGCGACAAGAAGCAACAAAATATTTGAAAAAGAAACCAATATTTGCCTTTTTATCTATATTCAAACCAACATTTTTTCAATCGACTTCTTTAAATAAATTCCCATACATTTCCGAAGCATCGTCGCAAACAGCGTGCTTCATAAATCAAAAAGGGCAACTCAAAACGCGTTGAAAGCTTCTGCAAGCATTGACTCATTCATTTTTTGCCCATCGTACCGACCAACATTCGAAATAACGAGATCCTCGGACCAGCGTGAACCGATACAATACCGACCATGAAGTTTGTTATCACTCTCTGAATTCCATGGTTGAACCAGGTCCTTTTTCGGTTGATCGGGTTCGTTGAATCTTCCGGAACAGGCTGTTATTATCTTATTATCGGCGGCATTGTCCCAGAAGTTGAACGGCGCCGCTCCAGTTGTCCCGTTTGTCGGGCCGAGCTTGGAAAAAGGGCAAATTTTTATGAGCGAAAAGTTCATTTGCCTCGGTGCGAGGTGCGGCGAGGCACGACGGAATGAAACGGTACGCTTGTTTCATTCGGTCGTTTCGCAAATCGGCCGTGCACGGTTTCGAGTCGCGTGGCTGCCTTCATTTTCATCGTCGACGACCGTCTCTTTCTTTCTCTTTCTCTCCACCTACCATACACTCTCGCCGAGTATTATCTGCGGACCCTGTTCCCACTATTGTCATTTTTTTCCTGGGACAATTTGCAGGGAACATGAGTCCTGAATGGAGGACCCGGCACGGTCCGAGATTTCTCTTCGCATTCAATCCGCATGCCTCGGGATGGCCAAGCTGGTTGACTCGGAATTACGGCGAGCACGTCGCCGTGTGCTCCAATCAACTCGCCTAACAAAACATTCTCCTTCAGTTAAAATTATACTCTTAATAATTTGATTCTTTCGCAGCGCAATTTCTCCTGGAAGAAGAATATGATTTGTGGACTTTTTTTCTTTTGTGGTTTCATTGTTAAATGTTCATAAAACTATTAGGGTTCGAAATAACAGGGTAGAAAATTTATCACGCACGAAATCGCGACTTTCGCGAACGCATTGGGCTGTCGGCGAGCGTAATAGAGTCTCGCGAATTCTTGACGAGGTCTCGCGTATAGCTCGCAGTCGGTTCTATCGAACGCGTGGCATTCATTGGTAATCATTTCCTAGCGTGCCGCAGTGCACCGATAAATTCCGCGCGACTGTGCGTTTTACAATCTGGCTCGGACTGCAACTTCACTTCCGTAATTCAATCGAATTTTCGTGGAACGAGCATCGTTCGGTGCACGTTACTCGACGCAGCGTCATAATTCCGCGTATGCCGCGTCGAACGGCGCGCAATTAACCGTCATTAAAGTATTTAATAATTCGCGGACGCCCGTCAGGTATGGAAAATCCACGGTTTACTGGAACAACAATAACCCGACGATAAACTTTCCGGACACACAGGCGCGTGAAAACCCGGCCTCGCGGCAAACGCGGCCCATCCGTTCATTAGAATAATCAGGAGTAAAAGTTTCAGCGAAATCCGAGAACGCTGTATTGTTAACGGGAATTAATGTAAAGCGGCGGATCGGGTTCGATTTTATCGAACGTCTGCATTGTTGCCGGCGTCAATATTGCGCGTGCGTGTTAATTTTAATCGCGCTCTCGATTATATGTATTGGGCGGGTGCTGAAGTTTCCGTGAATTCCTCTGCAAATTAGTAAATCGCGTTGCCGAGCTGAAAACAATTTAAAAGGCCAATTACACTGGTAAAAAGTGTTCGATCGAAAGAATTAGTTAAAAAATTCGAAAACTGTGGAGCTCACCCAATATTCGCAAGTTGATTTTCCTCGTTCTAGCCTCGTTAAAGCGAAGTAATTAATGTTTCTCCGTATTGCAACGCGTGGAATCGTGTTTAGGTGCTGAAGACGCGACCCCCAACGCCTATCTCACGTTCGATCTTCAAGCACGTCCCTCGGAATGATACGTCGCGACGGAACGATAAACGACCGGACCAATTCTCTCTGTTTCCGGTACGTACGTCTCTCGCGTTCACATTCATTGAATTTTTATCATCTTTAACTAGTTCTCGACGAATGAACCTCGTGTTGTACGCAGGAACGGAGCATAGTTAGTTGGAGGGTGGTTCGTAGGCGGTTGATGAGCATCAATTTATCTTCTGGGAGTAACGTGAAATTAATTTTATTTACACTTTTTAAATTCTGTGGGTGATGTGAAATTAATTTGAATTTTTATGGTTCATTCGGGGTTAATGAGCATGAATTTAAGATCTGCGAGTAACTTCAAATTAATTTGATTTTTCCGATAAACACCCCTTTTAGGGGGAATCTTTGCATTTTCTTTGTGGTGTTGTTGGCGGTATTACTTCAAAGAATAAATTTAGAAGAAAACGAAGCCAATGCAAGGTGACCAAACTTTACGGACCACACCCAGCGGGATCGAACGGAGCCGATGGAATTTTGTCGGAACCGCGGGCGATGCGATGGAAAGAAGAAAGCGGCGGCAGGAGAAGCCTAGAGAACATCTCTCCGAATACTATAATAGGTGGGCGGAGATTTCCACCGCGGAAAAATTGAATCGTTATCATGAACCGCAACCGGCTAAGGCTGACGCGTGCGGTTTTGTTGCTCGTGCCGGCTTATGACAGAACTATCGATCCTACTACTGGTCCAACTCGAACTTTTCCTCTGCGCTACCACCCACCGCCCCCGCATCGTATATCCCAAATTCCTCTCCCTACCTCTCACTCCCATTCCCCCCTCTCTCTTGGCTCTCTTTCTATCGTGTTCGGCCCCGATCTCGTGCGTGAAACACACTTCGAGAGAACGGGAAGCGTTACGCGTCGTCGGGGGCGCGCGTTCACCTCGTAAATTGCGTTATTTCGATAATCGATTTCCTTCTTCTCGCGAGCAAGCTCTTATTGGGAACTTTGATTGAGTTTCGGATTAATTATGCCGGGGGAAACTTGACGGGGCGAGCCTCGTCCTTCCTTGTGTCGCTGATTTCGAGAATTTTCCTGAAGATTCGCGGTGTATGCACGGTAAACCTTTTGTAGTTGTCGTTTGTATTGTCAGGCGGTGCTCCGACGACGTAGACAGTGTTTACACACCCTCGTGTCTCACACCTTTTGGTCCTTTGTTAGAAATTATAGCGGAGTAATACAGTTATCGATGGGAAAAGGTTGAATTGTACCCAGCGACTCTCGGGAGGGCTCGCGAAACCACGTTGGGTCCTCGTCGGTATCGTTCAATTCCAAATTCAAGGAATCTTTCTTCTAAATTCATTCCAATTAACTCTCGACGAGGCAACGAATTTTCTTCGAGGAAACTCCACGAGGAATTGCAAAGGGATGTTTTGCCGAGACGTTTATGAATTGCGCTGGGTCCACCCGGTGCTTCGCGCCGCGCCGGTCCGTTTAGCATTAAGTATGCCACTGCCAGTGACGTGTTTCCCGGGACGATTCCGGTTGCGTCTCTCGAATTTTGTGAGTGGTTGCGGTTTTCTCCAAGAATCTTCGTTTCACTCGTCCGAGCAGATACTGCTGCTGTTTCTACTCGTTTCATGCGACGCTCCGTTTCGTTCGGTTGATCCTCGGTCTAATTGACTGGATGCATACCACGCATCGGTCTCATTGTCTGGCAAGACACTACGCCCCTATTCTACTTGTCTGAATAGACACGGTTCGTGATCTTCTAGGCTCGCCGTGTATACACTCACTATTCCACTTGTCTGGCTATGAACGTCCCTATTCCACTCGGCCGACTATCAATCTTCTACAGTCCCTTTGTCTGACGCGCCCGGCCTATTCCACTTATTTCACGATAACTTACTTCCGATGCGACCTGTCTGATCTGGGACCGTCGTTATTCTACTTATCAGATCGAAGATCGATCGCCCCTCGATTTATGTCATTTGCGGCAGGCTTGGATAGATACACTGGACTCTTAACAGAGCTTCTTATCCCTGATAAATAGTCTGCGGATTTTATGCATTTATGATAAATATGGATAGGTGTAATTTCTGACAGTAAAAGAATTTGAAGAACTTAAATATACTACTATATTAGTTTCAATCTGTTAAACATATTCAACAAGAAATTAGACATTTCATTTACCCCAGCTTGTTGCAATTCGGGTAAAAAGTTTTTATTTTGCATAAAGATCCACAGTCTACTGATAAATAATGCCAGTAGAGTGAATAAAAATAGTATAGCACGGATAATAAAGTTAGGGCGAACGATAACGTTAAAACATGCCGAATGAAAGTTTGAAGTCGAACATCAGCGATTATCGTCACTGTCGAAACACAATGGTATAGACAAAGTTCAAGAACACAATGCTCGTATGTCTTAATGGCAGGATGAAGTAATGGGTCTTTAAATCACCTTCTTAGCAAGCTAATTAACTTCCATGCATCCTGGATTGTTATGAATGCAGGATTCGTTTCTCCCTGTCGAAAAGCGAAGCCCAGTTTGTACGGAGATAGACGGCAAGCTGTGCTAAAGTCAGCACAGGCGGTTCCGACCGGGTCTGTTAATTACCAGCGGCGCGATGCCGTTTAATTAGCGATGATTTACTGCAAATTGACACCGCGATGTCATACGTTCGCGGCGACAATGCCGAGCGCGGCACGATTGTTGCAACAATCCTGGGGAACTGCGCGCTCGATTTACTGACAGACGGTGGCAATTTTCACGACTCGCGAAATAAAAGCAAAAGGCGTTCCCAGGAATTCACGGACCCTGTTTTTTTCGCGTTCGTTTAAATACTTTCTTCCCGGACGGAGAAGTTAATGGACTCCCCGAGGAATATTTAAGAGGAGAATAAATCGTTCAACAGGATCGCAACAAACAAACGAGCGAGCCCGCAGCAAAAGAATCCTGCGAAAAAAAGTGGAGCTAGGACTGTTCGCGTGAACCTTCGAGAGATTAATTTAGCACGCGAAGTCCTAAATAAATTGCAAAACTGTCTGGAAGATTGCGACAGTCGAGAGAGAGAGAGAGGGAGAGAGAGAGAGAGAGAGAGAGAGAGAGAGAGAGAGAGAGAGAAGATTGCGCAATTATTTTTACTTCGCCGTTTTTGATTCTCTTTTCTCTCGAAAATTAATTCATTCAGTCAACCGGGGGAAAATATTTAACAGCGCTGGTTCGAAGATAGCTTGTTAAAGAAGTGTATTGTTTCGAACGTGTGCACGGTGATGCGGTTTTAGCAGGTGCAGGAATATGTCTGATGCACACATCGTCGAAAATGCCCCGCAAATGTCGCATCCACGTCACGGATGAACGAGTTCTGCTTGTGCCACGAGCCTTTCAACGCTGTTACAACGACACACGGCATTATGAATTAATGATACGACGTTGGTGGTTGGCTAAAGCGCGGTTACTCCACTGAGAAACGTTATCCTGACCGTATTATGTCCCGCAGGGGAATTTTTAGTCACCGTATATAACTGGAATCTCTGTCGACCCCTGTATCTTTCGAAAAATCCCAGCTTCAACGAAATTAAAGAAATAAAATTGTTAGAATGAATTAATGACAATGTGAGTTACGTTCAAGAGTTTCAGTGAATTTTGTTGCGATCTGGAATAGTCTGGCGCTACGAGATCAGGGAGAGATTTTCGAAAACTATCACGATGTTTATTTCAAGCAATTTTAATTAACACGGGTTGCGCAAACACTTGTGATGAAAATTTCCATTGAAAAGCAGCTGGGGCGGGCAACTGGTGGCCGTTTGTAAGCCGGGATACAATTTAATCCTTCGACAAACGGGTGGACGTATCGCAGTATTTCATTGTACTGCGCGGAGCGGGCTACAAATTGCGTGGAAAGATATAGGGTTATGCGCTTCGTGCGAATTTTCGAGGCGCTTGCTCTCACAGCGTGTCCTCGCCGGTTTGCTGTAACAAAATCCCCGTGCTCTAGGCCAACAACAGAGATGTAATTAAATAGCAGTCATCACACGCTAATACTGACGTCAAGGTACAAAATCTTCATGTTGCTACCCACAATTAATAATTGCACATCGTACCTGAAGAACTTCTACCATACCTTCTACAAGAATAGACTTGTCCGATTATAGACTGACTCGTACTGATTTATTGCAAATTCACTGATTTATATTACTCGTCTGGAAAAACATCTACGTGTCACAAAAAATACATAACGTATCAGAAACGGGTTTGCACGTTTACAGGATAATAGTTACCACCCTATAGTAAATTTTGGGTGCATTGCGTATTTGATCAGTGTGCAGCACAATTATTCAAAGAAAGCTCGTTGAATCGCGCTGCCAGAAAGCATACAAAGCGCAGGTCCGCGTGCGGCGCGGCGTTCGTTACTGAAGGTCCTTTATCCGGTGAAAAGTTGCGCCCGTCTCCGCCCGAAAGGATTAACAAAAGGACGATCAAAAGCGGGACGCGTCCGAGGCGGTTTCCGTTCGAAAACAACCCCTGTCAATTATACCAAGGGACTTTGTCGGTTCGTGGCGCGTAACGAGGTTCGTTTGCGCGACAAATAAAACAGGCCGACGACGAGGACGAGGGCGACCTGGTACGGGCGTTTTGTTTCCTGCGACGGGCCGGACCTGTCCAATTTCAGCCTCTGTAAAGGAGACTGTCGGCGATTTATGCTGGTTAATGCAGCGTCGATTGAACGATGATGTAAATTTGAATTTGCGCTTTTCCGTGCATTTTCCGGTATCTGGTGCGTTCTTAGATTCTGAAAAAACATATTTTAAATCTTAAGGAACACGTTGCAGAATTTTTTCAGATTCCATCGTTTCAAAGTGTGGTCGAAAAAAATGAAAAACCAACAACTACGACTTTCCTTCTCAAAGCAGAAACGTCGAAAAAAATTGGATTTTTATTGTTGTTCACAATGATCTCTCGCAACAAAAATTTAAAAAAAATTGATCGGCTAGGCCCTTTTGGTAACAATATGTGCTCGAATGAAGAAACAAATTTCATAATTTCTAACGATAGTAAAAAAATGTGAAATCGGTTATCCGACCGGCCGTGGTACGGTTAGTGTTAATAACTGCGATCGTTTGAGATGTTCCTCGGAATATATTGTACCGGCACCGATGGAAATCCGCCGATCGCCGCCAAAGCAAAGCTTTCGTCGCTCGACGAACTTTATTGCTGGACGCGTGCGGCGGCGACTCGTCCGCCAAACCCGAAGATTAAATTGGAATTCGATTATCAAACCGACGGCGTTTCGCATGCCACGCGTTGATTTACCTTTGCCGGTGGTACGGTGCGCGATATTACAGTCGCTGGTAAATTCGCGGAAAGGGCTCTTTTGATGCTCTCGGTACAGCTTTGTTTTATTTACTTTCGCAGCAATAAATGATTTAGCTGAGAATTATGCTATTGAGTCTACAGACTGCGTTACGTAGTCCGTCTGTTTGATGTTTCTACTAAACGTCTGTGTAAAGGAACGGCCACGTTCTTGTTTGACGAAGAATGAGATTATTCTGCTTGGCTGATCACGGGCTCATCTAGACTAGTGGACTTTGTGTTAACGATTGGGTAAAAGAATCCTGGAGGCAGGAATGAAATGAACTTGTTTGACTCGAAACTGACCTATAACTTAATCTGACTAAACGCTGACCTGTACTACTTGCTTGAATATACGTTGGCCTATACTACTTGTCGAACTACGCACTGACCAAACCTATTTGTCCGACTACATGTCGACCTGTACTACTTAACTGACTACACACACGAGCCCATGCATACTAATTGTTTGACCAAGGCCTGACCTATACTATTTGTACAAGAACAAACCGGGCTTAATTTGATTCTCGTGTAACAAAGACTTCACCGATTCGGTAAAAAAGAACGTTAAATTTATTGTTTTAATTGCTGCATTTTAAATGATCATTTTGAAATGTCTACTCATGGTTGTACGATAAGACACTGTCTTATTCGACATCAATAAATTCGATGATCGCGGCAATGCTCGTATCTCGAGCGGCAACGAGCGTCGTCGTAATTCTTCTCTCATGAACAACGTGTTTCCCATCTCAGAGAAGAAACACGCACGCCCCACAGCATTCGATAATAGACATGTTTTGTTTCCCGATTCGGGATCGATACCAGCGGAATACTCTTACGCTCGACTGCGCGGCCGTTTATTTCGGCGAACCGCGCTCGAAGAATAATTTCCTTTTCTCTTGCACGTACTTGCTTAACATCGCGTAGGACTTGAACCGTAACTTTTCACTTCAAAGGGAATTCTTATATTAATCGATTCCCCGGAAGAATTGCATAACTAGGACGATTTCTTCGCGAAGTTTCCTCGAAGCACCGAGCACCGAACATTTTCAATATAATTGTTCAAGGAATCTAGAACTGTTTTCGAGAGTTCCAAGACTTCCGCGAAGAAAGTACCGCGGCCTTATTCAACGCGAGGAGAACCGATCGAGCTCGAAATAGAAGGAACAAAGAACGGGAACACCCCTCGGTGTACTTTCAACAATGCACTTTTTTATCCTCGGGTTTTTTTTTCAAAGAAAGTCAAGACGAGTTCGCCTGCTCGGAAACGATTTCAGTCGTTCCCGAGAAAAGACTCGGTTTCGGCACGTTCCGATCGAACGGAGACGAGTCGAGCTGAAAGATCCGATATCAATCAATTCGAGATGTCTAATTATACTAGCGAAGGAAGAAAAGCAGCATAAATTATGCAGGCTTCCGAGGCTTATAAATATTGATGAACGTTCCCCATCGTCGATCGGAGAACAAATCATATCTAATGAAATCGGATCGATTCTGTCTATTTGTGGTACTCGACAGGAAAAACCTGGGTCACCCTGTATACACCAAGCATCGACGAAAAGGATTTCGCTGAAAGCTTTTTGAGTGCTCCCAACCAAAATTTCTCTTTGTTATTTAAAATCCAACGCTTATCGCTCATCGACGCGAAACGTTTGGGAACTGTTTGTCACGGCTCCTCATTGTTCAAAGGTGTCCGGTAATGAATGAGTTTTAGTGGATAATCGAACGTCATTAAACAGTGCCACGCATTTATTAACAGCAGTCGCCGCAAACAACGTGTCGACCATCAGCAGCGCTAACAAACGGATTTACGGTTCGAATAGAATCTGTAATGGACCGTTGTTCGAGGCTGCGATGGCTTGAAAAAGAGATCAAAGCGGGCTCTATCCACCTGCTCTATAATTTCCAGCGACAGACGGCGATAAATAAGTTTCGCGCAAAAATCGAATCGCGTCCATCGTTTGTCTATTTCTAAACGGTGGATTATGCGCTCTCGTAGCTTGCGACACTTTGCGAACAACGGCGAGATGGAACGTTTCATAGAATTGTGCTCTTTTATGTTAAGTGAGTAGACTCTTTTTGCCAGGATTGCACGGATGTGAGATGCGCGTTCTCTTTTCTCGATAATACAAAAATGGGGGTTTTCAGTAGCCAAAGGCGCTACATAAAAGATTGATCCAGGTCGCTATCGCCCTCAAAAGACCTATTTTTTCGTTTAAGAGACGTAATTTGCATTATTCGAAACGAGGTATTATCGGAAACGAGTCTATCGCCTTAAGGATTAAAATTTATCGTGTAAACACCGATCTGTTCTACTGGTGGGGCCCAGGAGACAGACCAATTTTGCTTGTCCGATTATAAATTGATCTCTACCATTTGTCCGATGGAAGCTCACTGCTATTCTAGTAATATCCGATGTAAAGGATAGCGATAGATGTCCTTTTGAAATCGTTCGAGTCGCAAAAATGGTGTGAAAGATAGATGAAAATTTATAGACAGTTTGGTTCCACGTAACCGGTCGAGCACCAGGGGCGTCGGAAACAATTTCCCAGGAGGAATGCCGGCAATCTGCGAAGCAATCGACTGTCTATATCGATTCGATGTTGATTCTATAACCGTGGCGCGCTTCGGCCGCTGTCAAGACGTTGTTCGCAGCTTAGTCAACAGCGAACGCGGGTGAAGCAGTTGGTCAGTTTTCTCCAAGTTCCTTGTAAGCGGCAGGAGTTCGGCCTCCTGTGGAATACGTATACCGTTGCCGACTTAGACATGCCCGTTACAGGTGCACACAAAACTCGTTAAGGGGATCGGAGCTCGCTACGAAATACTCGCACCAAGCTGCTTTGCACCGTAATTGCTCCAAGGATATTATGGTCCTGCTTTATTGAGGGCGTCAGTTTATTGTTAACAATTCAGAAATTCTTCTTCTATTCTTAGCAAAAGTTAGATAAGTTTTGTAATTTAATAAAAAAAATCTATTTATCTATTCTACATTTACTGTGTCAGCGTGTAACGAAAGAATTACGGGTCTGAAAGTAATTGGACGCATCCATGGCCGGGTGAAATGAAGGAACGTACGCTGTTGCGGTTCAGCCTGGTTCCCCTCTGTCTCTGTGTGTTGGTCGGTGTGTGGCCACAAGCTGGCCAATGGAACCACAAATCCCATTACACGTCTATGTTCTCCTTGGCTGCGCCGACATTTTCGTCTTAGTCCCCCGTTATTCTCGATTCATAGTGCCTAATCTCTTGCCTAAATTCTCTTTATCTGTCTGACGCGATACAAGACCTTCTCACTACTTCTGAGAAACAATATACTCGGAAATTTCAACTACAATTACCTTTGAGAAACCCAATGCTCTTATTTTGAAGGATCTTTTTCTCGTAAACATAAAACTCTTCAAGATTACACCCTCCTGACATTAATTAAAAAGGAGGAAAATCTCCTCGGACGGTAAAAATTCTCTGAACTTTGTGAAATACATTTTACTAGAAAATTTAAAAACAAGATTCTTCTGATCGTGAAAACCAATCCTGTGTACATGATGCTTAATTTTCAAACGGTTTGAACATTGCGGAAGGGTGTACGATTTACTCGGCGAGGAATTATGGCCTTCATCTAGTTTAACTGGCGACACAAAGTATTCGAATCCCGGTTTTAATCTGGTTCGGTGCTTCTTAAGACGTCTGGCAATTCCGCTCGTCGACGGACCCGGTACTCGGAACTTGAGCGATGAAATTAGGGGGTTGACGGTCGGTCATGTCGAAACGATGGAGGGTTAGAATAGTGGTAGAACCTGGAAGACTTTAAATTAATTTCCTTCGCAGCTGTCTCGTTAGTTCTCCGAGGCCGTTCTCGAAGTCCGATCTTCAAAGACGGTCACGTTTTAACAAGTTCTCTGTATTCCGAAACGTATCAAGTCACGCGAGTTCGAAGTTCACTCGATCCTGTTCGGCTAGAAAATTTCGTGCGAATATCATTCCCGATTATGTACCTCATATATTCCCTTGTAATATATTTCCTGTCAAACTTTCGAATATCCGTGCGCAGGATACCGGCGACACACTATATCACTTCATTGAAATTTCATGATACTCTCTGTACTTTTATATTACGTCAACTGTTCGAACTTCTTATCCTGATCGATACACATTGGCCAGAAAATCTGAAATGCCAATGCATTCTTCACTGGATTCGTAGAACGATTTGTCTGGCCAATGGCTTTCCTTTTCCACCGATTTTCTTGCCTTATCGAGAATGTTTCTTCAGCTTGTGATACTTTTCAAAATTAATAACGTGTCTCCACTGTGAATGGTTTGCTAGTCTGTCTCTTCTATTTCTTTGATGTGGGTCTAACTAAAGATTTTCCTGTTACATTGATTTTCTCGTTCGTTCTCTGCAGAACATCTCTTCGTTTTCTGGCATTTTTAAATTACTAATATGTCAGGATTTTGATTCCAAACATTTATAAATCTGTTATCAATTCTTTTGTTCCGCGTCCGATCTGATCTCATCTTTAAATTAAAATCTCGTCTTGTGTCTACTGCAAATGTTTACAATTGAGCTGAATAGCTAACTTGGTGCAGGATTTCAAAAATGAATTTTCCAAGGAATTCGGGGACAGTATAAACTAGAATCGATAGAAACAGTTTAAGCAATACTTTCAACACGTACCGGAGCTCCATTAGAATTCCACCGTGCCAAGTTCAACCTTGTCTCCGTGACCTCTCAACGCGAGAACGCGGATGGGCTAAAGATAAGGCACGTAGTCATTAATTTCGGGGGCAACACGTGCCTCGGGGTGTCGACATCGCGAAGACGCCCAGCCGTCGTCACCCGTTTGTACACCCCATGTACACCTCCAATTCTACCGAACACTAATTGTGAGCCTGTAATTTACTTACACTGGTGCCAGTTCCAGGAACGCTTTGAATTTCCCCTGGAATTTCTATCTCCGTCTTGGTTCGTGACACGCTTTAGGCGAACACATGCTTCTTGTCGGTAGGACATTCGAAAATATCCTCGGGATCGGCGCGAGTCCTCTAATCTCGTTCATCCTGATCCTCCTGACAGTAACAGAAATTGAATTTTCTCGTCAATAAATCCTGTCTCACAGATCTGAACCCTTTAGGCCCCGAGCTCACCATCGATCCTATTCAATCCGGCAGCCGACTAGTCGACCTTAAAAGTGCAATGTAAACAATCGTAACAGAACAAATTATAATAATTTCTGCAATAATGTGGAATGAACGCGTCTGGCCATTCCACTTGTCAAAGGCTTTATCGTGGCGCCCTCCATAGCCGGAACGATAACACGAGTTATATTCTCGTGGCATTCGAATTCTATTGTCCACTGTCACCATCGATCGGGCCTATTGTTTCAAGTTACCGGATCCGCACTCTCTTGAGAAGTTTGAACAATACTGGCACGGGCACGCAAACGTTAACGGGTGCTCCGGTGTCGTTCGAATCGACCGATCGACTATCTATTGCGTCCCAAATTAGCCAATCCGATACCGGGGGGTTTAGTCGGCGAGACCGAGTCAGTGCGCGCGAGTTATAACCGTTCCCCATGAATCCTCGCGAATCGTGCTCGCATATGAATACAGCAATTAACGCGGACAAATATACCTGTTCTATCCGCGTAACACGAGTACGGGTTCTGCTAACAATGGTGTCGGATGGTGTTTGTGGTAATTGACGTTGCTTCAATTCCATTTACAGGTATCGTCGCAGGTTCAACGCCACTTTTATGCTTCACCATTATTTTCTTCTCCATTTTGAATTAATTAATCGTTTGATAAAATGTCTCTATTCCTTCCCTTTCTATTTCGCGTCTCTTTCACTCGTCGCCGTCTGCTCGATGTTTGGATGGAGCCCGTTAAATCGCAGTTTCTGATTCAATTATCAACTCGTACTACGGAATTCTCTTCGACTGTGGACTTTCTTCAATTGTACACCGATACCAACGAAGTCCATTTATTTCTGGAGTCTTTGTTCCCTGAAATCTCGTTTGTCTGCCAGCTTCGGCCCGACTTTCCAGGAACATTGTTCTTTCTACAGACGATGATTCTCCAACACCAAAAGTTGTGCATTCATCGATGATTCAGTGTATCCTTTAATCATAAAGTTGCCGCCGCCTTGGCGAACCGCATTAAACGCACGAGACACTGCTGGAAATACACACTCGGTTACCGTCGTCGCCCGAAAGTTTTCACACACATCGCCGACACACACGAGATGGCACACATACTTGCCGGACGCGTCCTGCAGAACTTGGTGAGAGACGTTGTCGTCGAGGATTAGTTTACGCGTTCACATGAAACACGCTATCCCCTTGCGGACACACCAAAAATAATGGAAAGAAACTTTCTACTCACGCTGAGGCAGTCTTCAGAGTCTCTCTGTTATCCGCGCAAAGTCAGATTTCTATTCGTCTTGTTTTGCGGTGTCTTGATCCAATATAATTTCACTACTGGCGAAGTATACATTCGTTCAAAGTGTATGAGTTTGTAAGAGGGTCGTTCGGAAAGAGGGTTTTCGTCCTGAAACAGGGACGTCGCTACTCTGACCTTATTGTCATCTGATTATTTAAAAAAAAATCCTTTAGATGACGCTCTGCAAAGTTTCAGACTCTTGTGTATAATAGTTTTATTGCGGTGACCCATTAAAACAGACGATTGTTGTCACTCCTGTGAAATGGATAAATTTTAAGTTCGTGCTGTGATCAAGTACTTCACCCCAACTGATATGACAAATGAGTTAGACTATACTTCAAAGGAATCTGCACTTTCATTTTCTAGAAGCCTTAAAAAATGGCTAGGGGGGCGAAAATTCCGTTCAAATAAGGAGGTCAAAGCTGCGACAAACGCTTATTTCGCAAACTTGGACGCATCGTGTTATTCTGAAGGTATTAAGAAATTAGAACATCGTTGGATGAAATGTGTCGATTTGCAAGGAGATTACGTTGAAAAATAAAAAGAATTTACCCGAAAATATTGAGTTTTCTTTACCAGGCTGAGAACTTTCCGAACGACCCTCGTACCACCGAGTTCAATGATCTGGGAATGTTCCCCGTTAGTTTGCGCCTGTGAAAAATCATCTTCATCCGACGGAGGACCGCTGAAGACGATGCAATCTCGTGAGGGACAGCGCGTGCACTAATCCAGACCGAAAACGTCATTCGGTTTACCCAGGAACTTCCCGGAACCGTGTATTTGCATTGCATAGTACACAATCGCGCCGGAGAATATATTGGCATGACACGAATAATTGAATCTGACGGGGAATTTCGTTACGGCGGCGTTCTGGATATTTAGTTTGAGTCCTCGGCGAAGACCCGGCGAGTTCTGAAGGGCAGAGTTTGCGGTTGCGATCGAGGGAGCGTGCGAGTTGTCGGCGCGAGTGTTTCTGTAATATCAACTGTTTACTTTGGACACGAATTTTCTGGCTGGGACGCTCGCGTTTCTCCGGCGGATTCAACAAAAATATACTGCAAATAGAAAGCTGTCTGCAGTTCTAACGTTCCGAGCAATTTGAGGAAACACTTGCACAAGTGTTTCCGTGATTTGATATCAGTCTTCGCGGATATACGAGACGGGAAAATATTCCGGTTCCTTTTACTGCTCGTAGAGAAAGCTTTGTTCCGACAAATCTGAATGTCAAAAATAATTGATAGGAACAAGCGAACATCTGATTTCTCCTCTAACCACAAGCTAACCTATTCTACTTAGTACAGACAAAACCCAGAGTATACACTTTAGAACTTGACCCGTCCCATTCGTTTGATGAATATTCATTAGATCGACGATAAAATCACAAACGTGGTCGTGAGATTCTGCAAGGGTATCCTTTTTATAAATTAAAGTTTAAATTGTAAATTTGTATGTACGTCCGCAGAGCACGTGAAATTAATTATGCTATTCTACTTGCTGCGAAACAAAAATATCAAATACGTGCTTTAATTAAAGGCTTCCTAACGAGTGGAATAAAAATATACAGAGCGGATGTTCCCTTGGTTTCGATAACGAAGGGTTCAACGAGGAAAGAAATGTCCCTAATAAAGCAAGTCCACTTGTACAAGAAATATAAAAGCGAGGCAGCGACGACCTGCTACACGACGGGCTTCTAAATTTTGCCTAAGAAATAACAGCAATTCCCCACCGGTCGCCACCTGCGCCAAGACAAAATTCAAGCCCTTCGCGACTTGAAATATTTGTGCTCTCTTCACACTTTATCTCAGTCTTATATTTTTGAAATAACCAACGCGTCAGAGATGTTTCCCTAACTTTTTGACACAATATCTTGAAAACGAGTCAACCTATTTCAGCGAAACTTCATTCAGACATGTTCGGTATATATTCCAATATTACTCCAATACAAAGTAATTCCATAATTGAAAAATTGGATTTTCTCGTAATCATTATTATAACTTAAAAAAGATTCTGTAGATTCTCGAAATACTCACTCAGAAATCCACCAAGTTTGACGTCGATACCCGCACCTTTTCGCGAAGAAAAAAATTGCTGAATGTGTCTTGCCCTTTTTATTCTCGCGGCTGGGTAAGTCTCGCGACCCACGCTGCGAAAAAAAGACGCGAAAGCCGTTGAAAAAGCCGGACCTTCTCGGAGCTGCGTTAATTCCATGTGCTTCGTAGTCTCGGCAGAATTCTTAAGATATTTTTTTCCCTTTCACCGGCTCGAGGGGGTGGTTGTGCTCCTTAAAGATTGAATGAGGCGCGCGCGGCAACGTTCTCCTCGCGCGCTGCGTATCGATCCCGCGCTTCTTTTCGGTTTCTTTTTTTCTGAGCTCGTCAGGTGGATAGAGTTAATTACAGAGAGCGGTTGAGCTTCCACCCCTCTGCGCCGATTTCAATGATAGAAAGAGAGAGAGAGAGAGAGAGAGAGAGAGAGAGAGAGAGAGAGAGAGAGAGTAAGCTCGGCAAATTTTTTCGCCCCTTGAATTTTTTCGCACGGCTTCGAACTCGAGAATCGCGTCAAGTGAAAAAGTTAATTAGGAAGGGGAAAGTTTACGCCGACAATTCTCCCGTTGAACCGGCTCGCTAACAACGACAGTTGCCGGCGCAACCACTGACCAGGTTCTCTTGTAACCTCGGGCGAAGTTCTGTAACGACATCGGAAAACCATAGCTCGGACTGTTCGCTCATAAAATAATAATTCTTCAGCAGGATTATTTTTTAATTTATTAGCGAGGCTTCGAGTGGGGATTTCCTCGAGTGAAAAAAACAGCTGGCGCTCGAACGAAATTCCAATTATTAGGGAGTAATTATAATTACCCGGTATCCGTAGTGATCAAGCGAGCGCATCAAATGTCCCGAACGACTCAGGGTTTAATTAGAGAGGGAAGGTTACTTTAACGGGTACAGCTCGATTAAAGACCGCCGCCGAACTGCGCGGACTGAAACTTTGCCCCGTTCCTCACCGGTCGTGACACTCGCCGCCCTCCTTCACGAGTCAACACTCGGGAGACACTAACGCGTGGACCGCAGCGCGATATAAACGGTGTTCAGCCACTCTGGAAACTTCGCCACGGGAAAACACGCCCCGGGCGATACTCTGGCCCCTGTGCTAACAGGAAGAGACGATTACGGCATCGTCTCGAATCCGACAGCCATTAACCTTCCTCATCCGTTGATGCACGACTATCCCCTACCTGTGTCCAACAGTAAGAACTATTTCCAGCCGCGGTGCTCGCGGTTTCACCCTTACCAGTGACATATCTCCTCCCGTCACTCGTGACTCCTCCGCGTTTACCAGGATATTTTAGCGCTTCGAACGGCCCTGGGATCAGCATCGCTCCGTGTACCGATTTGTCAGTGACAATGTCGATGCTGCGGGTGACCAGAGAGGAGTTGGATGTGACACTACTCCCGGTGAACAAAGACTGAGCGGTTCAATTTGTCAAATAGACGCCCTGCCGGCATGTCTTGCTATAGCTGGGCCCGTTCTACTTGCTTGATTATACGCCCGCGTAATTTGTGAGCCTCAGGTGACCCTGCTTTGTACATTCCACAACGTGTTGTGGGTGTAGCCTACGCGTAGCCTCACTATAAATAAACCCATTCTGCTTTGCTGACTACATACAGGCTGAATCTACTTCTTACTCTACGCTCCTCGAACGTTGCTCGACTATATTCAATATTGCGCTTCGAAACGCAATCATGTACTGTTTGTTTAACCAATAACGAGCACAATATACTCTCCAGATCAAACACAGTCTAATTCACTTCTTTTCGTTTCACCGTCCAATAACGTTACCCCGACGGATTCAACCTCGTTCTCCGGCACTCGAACTTACTTTGTTCTACTGATTACGACCGGGCACAATCTACTTGGCTGACCACACACTGATTCCTTCTACTTTCTTCGCTGTAGCTCTTGAGAGTTTCTCCGAGCAGATGTTTCTAGTCCGGCTGTGTACACCTTCTTCCACTGTCTCGATGACTCTTTCCCGAGAAATATTCGAGCGGTTAGTCGATAAAGTATAAGGACAGAGTTACGTCAGCTGGGAATTTAGAGACGTAAGTTCCCCGAGCGATGTTCAATTTAATAATCGTGGTAGTTTCGCCATGTGTTAGGACCAGTTGGCTGGCTCGTAGCTATTCCGGCGAACTAATCCGTATTAATCCGGCCCACCGCGTATTTCTGCCACTTTGCCTTGTAAAACGGCGAATTCGCGCATCGCGAATCTCCCCTTTGACGATTCGCGTATCGCGTTGTTGAACCGCGAGGTTCTTTGGGACGACGAATAATTCGCTGTCTAACTGCGTTCCGCAGTAATACGCTACCAGTTAAACGTTTCAATCCGCGAGGTGCGCTATTTAATCTACTTTCCATTGATACGGCTACCGAGCACACCTGTCTCGCGAAATACAGACGCCGCGGAACGGATAGAGCAAGAATAGAGTCGAGCAGCAGACGATTCGCACTCGATAACACAGCTGTTAAGTCGCGATTTGTGGGTTTGCGACTGTTTCGGATCTGTGCCCGCCAAATTAATCTTGGGCCAGTAGTTCAAGAGATTGGCTAATATGAAGGACGCAAAAGACAATAATCGGTTCGAATGACAATGGATTACGTTAAGAGAAGCGTTTCGTCCCGGACCTACTAGTGGACTCATCAGTAAGGCTGATCTAGCAGGTTCTGCCTTATACGCGCGCAGATTTGAATAATCCTAATCCGGATTGAATCGATACAATACAGATTGACGCTCGCGGATCTAATGAAAGATGTGATCTCGGTTTGACGCGTGTCCTGATCGCTGGACAATTAACTGCCGTAAGCCGAGTTTAAAGGTAACGCGAATGACTGACAAGACAACGGTTGTGCGTTGTACTTGTCTACCCGAGGACTGGAGAGTATCACGGCGTTTGAGCGTAAAACTCAACTGTGTGAGCTCGACTTCCAGTCCTAACGCGATGCTAGTTGGGCTTCTCTATGAAGAAAGAAGATGCACTGATTGGTTCCTGCAGAAAGTTGCATTTCCCAATCAGTACACTTTTGACTATTAGGACCTCCTTCCCGTAGCTCTGAAGGAGGCTTTGGGAAGGAGGAGTGGGGCGATATCTGACTCGATCGACGACGCGTCTTGGTAATTTGACACGGTACGGTTAACGGTCGCGGGTGATCCTTCCAAGGGACGAGATTTATGACACGTTGTCCCTAAACATGTATAAAAAACCAAACATTGAGCAGATGCCACGACTGGTCGCCGAATGACTCTTGTTTTGCTTAATTCTCCATGACGGTCTTTAGGCACGAACGAACCATAAATATTAACCGTAAGAAGTCCAAGTTTTTGGTTCCTACGCGACGGAACAACAGCATAGAATCGGAACGCGACTCCGAGCGGTGTTAGACGAGTTAATGAAGACTGGCAGAGATAACTTTGGAAATCTTGGAGAATTATGTAGGTATTAGGCGAAAATAGAGTTCGTTAATTAGAATTGATGTCCTCGCGGTTGACGCTCGAAAAGGATTGACGCTCGGAATCGCGTTACGCTGTCAACCTTGCAAACTAATGCGAATGCCAAAGAGCCAGTGGGTAATGCTAGCAAATTGAATACTCGCGGCCGTCAGAGTGCCCCGTTATCTATCACTGTTTTCCCTAACGGAACGCAGCTCGCGCGGAAACAGTCCCAGGAGTGCAAGAAAATAGTCATGTTTGCGCGTTTCAGTCGACTCGAGGATGTCGAAGATATGTGCATCCCGAGATAAACCCACCGATAACTACTTCACACAGAATAATGTGTTTGGCTAACGTTTACGTAGGATTACTTCGGTTAAACTGGTCCCTACATAAATAGGCGGGCTCCTTCAGAGTTTCGGGTCTAACGGTGCGCAAGTTGGATTGATATTTAATTGCGGAAAGCGGAGCATCGAGCAGCTTCCTTCTGTGATAATGTTGTAGCGATTCTCCTTGTGCATTATGGAAGATTTATCGTTCCCTAGGTACGATAAATATAGTGACGATTGAGTGTAGATGGGACGAGAAACGAACGATGTGTATACCGAGTAGTTTAACATCAATGGAACTCTTTCGAAGAAGTTATTTCCTTGTCCGATCTGGCAATTCAGTTGTCCTGGCGAAGTAGTTCGAGTGAACCTCTACAGAGTCAAGGAGAATGCAACAGTTCGTGGTCAGACGAGTGGACTACGTTGGTATGCAGTCAGCCAAGGAGATCGGGTCAGCGGCTAGCTCGACAAGTAGAATGGGATCGTCTCTTGTCAGTCAAGTAGAATAATTCGTGGCTTGTACCAATGAATAGAGAGCTGCTTCGTATCTAGTCGGACGAACTGAATGACGTACTGTCGATACAATACGTGGATCCTCGATATTAGACAGTAAAAATTCGAATCTTTTATTGGCAAATCAGGTTAGTGTGAATGTTCCAGTGTGGGCGCGAACATTCACGCTGTTCCCTTCGGACGTTTATTTCGTCCACCCAAAAATTCATACTCCCCCGAACCGCAAATTCTCGATAAATTGACCAACAGCTCACCATAATCGGCTATCGCTGAACCGAAACTACTGCCATCGATCAGCAACCCAAGTGAAAATACTATCGTGTTATCAGATAGAGAATCATGATGGATAGATTCCCGAGTTGGCGATCGATGTTGGAATCTCTGGTAGCGCGACATATTGCCGGTCGGATTTATCGTTCCGGCAATATGGTCGGCCTCGCGACATCTTGGTTGCTGACTCCAAATGAAATCTTCTCGAGATGTCAGCGAGGAATTTAGGGAACTCGCCGGACATAATGCAAGCAGGCGCGCACGCATCTCGCGACGCATGGCAACGCGGAAGACAGAGGGACGCGGGACTGGTATACTAAATTCCCCAGGGTTGACACGTCTCGTCTTGGCTGGTGCTCGTTGCCGCATTAGCCGCGGGCGTGGGGCGAGGTCGCCGCTGGAAATGCAGCAGCATTTCTGCATTAACACACACGTGCCAGCACGGCTGACTTTCCAAGCTGCTGCGAGCAGAGGCGACGCCGCGCCGTGGTTCTTTCGCTGGCCCGTCGTCGTCAACGAATCCCCTCCGTGTGTTTCTAACGGCTTAGCTAAATGTCAAAGCGAACCTTGGTTCTACGAGAAACGCAGCTGCACTGTCATTCCGGTTCAATCAAGCCGGATCAGCTTGCAATTAACGAGAGAGCTGTAGATCTTTGTAGAAAGCTCAAGTTTTCGACAGCATTCGCTTCGTACAGTTCAAAAATTAATTATTCGTTTGTCATCTCTAGAAATCTACAAAATCATCGAGGCGGTAAAACCGAACAATTGAATCGACGCGTAAAAAATTATAACTAGCAAGCGGAATTAATCTTTGACGATCGTTTTCTTTTTATGACCGTTTTAATTGTTTCCGAGAGCTATCTTCAGGAGATTATCTGTGGTTTGGTTATTTCAAGCTTGACGATACGTATAGGAAAAATAGATAATACTAGAAAAGTACGATGGTATGGGGAATGTAAAAGGGAAAAGTGGTGGTCGTGCTATTTTTACGGTTATACTACTAGCACCGCGAAGCTGTGTCGTTCCGTTTCCGCAGCGACCCTCGTATTGTGTAGCGCTGGTATTTTACGAGTTAATCGTGTTTATAGAAGGGGGCCCCTGTTGTTATTAGACTTCTTGACTCGAGTGTGTTCCCTTCGACGCTCGCAATTCCACTCGAACCGCGCGCGTTCAATTCCGCTGATACTTTTCATTGCCTCGGCATGGCAGGGGGCCGTTCGCCGGTTAATTCAAACGATCACGGCTCCCAATCCGCTGTGGATTTAACGCGGACGCCGCACCGGGGCCGGAAATGAGGGCTGTCGGCGAATCGATCGAGGCTTGTTTGCCGAACGCTCGCGCGAGCCTCAGAGTCTGCCACATCCGCTCTCTAAATATGTTGGGTAATATTGGATATGCCGTTGCATCCATATGATTTGCCGACCCTGCCGCGAGGCCGCTTGCACCTCGTTAACAAACTGATCGATTTTGATGGCAAAGATGCTTACGGCCATCCACTTCCATAATATCCCAACCCTTTCATCGTTGTTGTTGATTATTCTACAAGGTTATGAAATAAAGTAATGCCAAGGATTCGTAGTACAGAGAATATGAAAACTCGGTATAAAGTGTTTACTAAGAAAAACAAGAATACAAATGAAGTTTCTCGCTCAAGTGCTTCGGTTCGACTGACTTTAGGGTAGAAAAACGTGTTCAGCGTATACCTACAAGACGGACCTTTTTTTTTATTGGTGGCCGAGGGGTAGGAGAACCCAGGTATAAGGGATAGCGCTGCATAGGAAACTTAATTTTTAGCTAAATCCTAAATACCAAATTTAACAGTCGTGATAACCTTACGCTGCGTGGTTACCTTCTAGAAATATTGAGACTACAGGAATCAACAGACCACGGATGTTTCCGCAAAGATAATTTTTAGTTTCGGCTGTTCGATTTTTTTTTTCGTTTTTTTTACGTTTTACTTAGTCTCTCCGTGGGGAAGTGCTAATGCACTCCTTTCGCCTCGCAGTATACAAATCTGCTTTGTTAGCGTCGCATGTATCTTTAAAGGCGCAGCTTGTTGCCGGTGACGTTCGTCAAAGGTGCGGAGCACTTTGTTTCGTTTCCGTCTCGGTTGTTGCGTCTCTGAGCCTGTTGTGGATGCAGGTGTGCGGGCGAGAGAAACGTTCTCTCCCCCGCATCCAAGAATAATGCCGAGTCCGGCAGAACTCGGTTGGCATTCTTTACAGTGGCGCTGAGGGAAATCCCCTTTTCGACCGCCATTCACTGTCGTCGCGCGCACGGCGTCGTCGACACGTGCCATCGCGGAGACACATTTCTCCTCTTTCGGGGGAGCAACGAAAGGCCACGGGACACCGTAAATTCGACCTGCAGGGAATACGTCGCCGTATATCAAAGTAATCTCCATGCAGGTGCTCGTGGCAACGTGACGCAACGATACGGGAACGACGAACGAATAAACGAATAAGAAACCGTGGACAGAAAATTGTCTGGTCGAATCGACGAGATCCGCGAACTAGTTCTGTTCCTTCCATTCGATCAAATTCCCGTCCGAAATAACCTGCTGGATAGAGGGGGACCGGGATCGATTCGACGGAGGTAAGGGTTCGGGGAAAAATGAGTGGACTCGTGACGGGAATTGAAAAGCAGCCGCGATGAATGGCCAGGAAACTGGCAGCGCCAAAGGGAAAGCGTTGCTCGTAATTACGAGGCACGCTCGAAACCGGAAGGGTACACGGGGCCAATTTCAGTGTGCCTCGGCCTTTTCATTCTGCGATGCGATAATGCCGCTTCCCCTTCGCTTGCTCCGATATACTACGGAAATGTTCCAAACGTCCGATACTAGGCTGTCGTAATCTACTGAACTGATCGTTTACATTCCTCTCGTCAGCCGATCTAACATTATTTCGAGCTTGATTCCCCTTTCCATACGTTGTCCGATCATAAGATGCCTAAATCGACTGAATCGCGCCGTTTCCGTAACGCCACCTTCGCTGCAGTACATTTTTATGATGTCAGGTTATTCTACTTTGTCTCGCTATGCACAATGTTCTTCTACTTTTCTTGATCAAAATCTTCTACACCGCTCAACCTTCTCCGTGCTAAACAACCACGGTTCCTAGTCATCGCTGTTTGTTGAAGCCAGATTCTACTTTCCTTGATCAATGGCAGGCTTACTCAAGTGCGTGTGATTAATAACAGGCTTGAGCAACTTTGTCCGATCAAAGACAGGCTTATCCTTCATTGTCTGATCATAATCAGGCTAATCCTACATTGTCTGCTCATACAGCGTGTTCCCTTTGTTTGCTCAAAGATTTAAACTATACCACGCGTCTGCTCAAAGACTTACTCATTCCACATGCTTGGCTGGAGATCAGCATATTCTACTTTGTCTGATTACATGCAGCACTGTTCCCGTTTTGCAGCGAAAGCTTGACTTGCTCCAGTTGTCCGGCTCAGGTCTGACGTGTTCAACTTGTTCGCTCGTATGTGTCCGATTCTGCTTCGTTGGATTACATCTCTGTTTTCGTTTTCATCTTCGCAGTGGGTGGAATTATACGTCAGTCATTCTGTTCACACGTACAGTAATTAATTCCTTTTCCCACCGGTCTGACCAAGCACAGTGTAATTTCACTTGCGACCAAGAACTAGTACTGGCTACGCTGTATCGACGATCCGACAGAATAATTTAAAATAAGAAAATCTAATTAAAACGGTGTTTAGAATTAATCTCGAGATTTTTCAAGCACAACGCAGAGATCCATTTAACCTAGCGCCCGATCGAACGTTTATCCTTCGTGGAGGGAACGAACGAGGGAAACCGTGTTCGCTGTGGCGCGCCCCTCGTAATGGCCGAGCAGCTCGTAACACGTGAAAGCCGTTTTCCTATCTCAGTTTCCCAGGTCGACCCCCAAGAAAACTCAAGGGCGTCCCAGCAGGAAAGTCAGGGACAAATTGACGAGAAGCTGACGGCTCGGCACGTAGAGACGAAGGACAGAGAAATCCCTCTGGGAGCGTAGAGTTTTCTGTACAGAGTGCGCCACGAGTAAATCCCTTGAAATTTTGATGCGGTGGAAATGAATTTTAGAAAAACCACCGGAGACGGTTTCCGTCGCTGCACGCGGAAGTAAGCTGACGGAGAAGCGACCAGAAAGATGCGATTCCACGCAGAGGCTGGCCTCGTGGAATGCAAAACGCGATGAAAACGATTCCGTTGAAAAATTCTGATCCTGTCAAGAGTTAAATTATTTCCGTACCCACAGAAACGAGCGTGCAATGATAATAATTTGAAAACAGGAAATAGTCGAAAGATAAGAAGGTTCGAGTTCCCCATCACCCACAACGATTATTTTCTTTCTCCAAAGCTAACTCTAATCACCGGAAAACAACGACGGGAAACCTCTTCAGGAACATCCAACCGAATGAAAACATATTCCGACCACGTAGCAAGAATGGAAAATTCATTTGAACCACCAGAGGATCCCAACGCGTTTCCACGGAATGCGGAGGTGGATGGTATATCATGTGTTTGCATTCATGGATTTCTGAATTTTCAAAATCGCGCAGGACGATGCGGAGAAGAAAACACAACCGTCGACGCATGTGCACGGATATACGTGACGGACGAAGTTTCCAGATAGGCTGGGGATCGAAACCACGGGAACCATTTTCCGCGACGTGACAGGTGTTTGTGATTTTCAGAGTACGGGGACAGGTAAAGGGGGAAGGGAATGTCCTCTAAATATCATTGGAAAAACGAGTGGAATGCGCTTTTCCCGGGTTGCGTGCTTTCACAGGTCCCAGCGTGTGTGCTTCAACGGGGAAACACAACTCTCTCCCTCTCGCCCCGTTCACTTTGAGGTCCGTCATATTTCTCCGGGGCTTTTCTGCTGCGTTTACGATGACGGTAAAGCTAACGGCCATCAGAGAAATCATTTGATCGTTCCGGGTCAGTCGTAAAGTTTCTACGCGGCCGTTTTTCGAGGCCTGCTCGCTTGCCCAGGCTTTTGCTTATCGTCACGGTGTCACCGAGACTATAACTTTTGCCCACGACTGTTTAGAAGAACTATATTGCCAATATCGTGTTGGGTCTCGAAAATGACCGTTCGGCTCTCAGGGAAACTGGCCTTTACGGAGCGATGTTATTAAGATCATCAGAGATATTGCTCTTGGATTTCGTAGCGCGTAAATCGCAGCTGGGGTCTTAAACTGTGATAATCGTCGGGAAGTTCCGCTCGTTGGCGTGTTAACGGGACACCCTAGGGACTATCCTCGCATACCAAACATGTTCTAATAGAACGTTATCGAACATGTTAATAGCGTTTCCAAATTTTCCTGACAGTGTAAGGGTAATTTCCTGACAGTATCGCGAAAAGTCTATTCAAGTTCTCTGTACCCTTTCATACGATTCTCTGCTACCATGTTTCTTAAAGTGGAAGGACAATAGTCGAATCGGAGTTTTAGGGGATCCGAAGACATTTTATTCATTTAGATGGAATCGGTGCTCTGATATAGTTTCAGGACACAGAGGGTCGAAGAGTGAGAAATGTCAGATAGTACAATGGCTGACCCAGTATTCGGTAGACTGGTGAAGACCTTCGCAGAGGTGTTACGCGCGTACGAGGGTGAAAAGTCGTCATCCCAGGCACCGAGGCGGAAATCTCGATATGCAGATTAGAAGGGTCGAATATAGAGGGCGAGAGCTCTGTCCAATCGGAGTTCAGACTCGGTTTCCGGCATCCATCCACTGCTGTGGAATATTCAATTGGTCTCCTGGTCGAACCCGAACCTGCCCTCTTCAACCCTCTGTTCAACCCTCTCTTCTCACTGGACTAAAAGCCACTCTTTCTTTCGCGGTTCTTCGCGCTTCGTTTCGAATGCCGAGGGCTCTCTCTCTCTCTCTCTCCCCATCTCTCCTTCTCTTTCCAGGTTCGTGAAGTCTTGTGAAAACAAGAAATCAACTGGGTTCTGGATGGAATCCATTGGAGAGGAGAGCTGTTCCGGTGTCCATGCTAATTTATGGATATTGCGTGGTGGTTCGTTAATAACCACTGTCCGCTGGGTCTGTTGGAACTTCCCTACGAAATACTAGGTTCGCGAGAACACAGGAAATAGAGAGGTGAATAAGTTCGAGTCTAAAGTTTCCACGATTTTATGCTTTCATAACTTGACTATGTTTACGTATCTACAATCTACAAGAACAATTTACTAATGAAATTAATTCAGTTGGACAGAAATAAAATGTAAAATTCTGTTCGTAGAAGGGTTTTATTTAGCACTTTAGTTGCCGGACGTCCATTAACGCCAGAACCGTCAGAGCTGTTAAAATGACATTAAAGTTTTCTGGTTTGAGTATTATTACGGCCAGGAATGTTCAACACTTTATTTTTTAGCAGAAATATAAAGTACCTCTTTCGTTCAAGTAATGGTGCGAGAAAAATCTACCTTCTTCTTCAAGCTTAGCTTCTGTCCTATTAATTAACTCGGTACAATTTATTTCGTTAATGTGTTCTGGTAGAGAAACGATGAGACATCGTACATTTGTATAATTGGTAAAGAATAAAGTAGAAAAATATTCGAATATTCATAGAATTTGATCTATTCCATTTTTTGAATGAAAGAAACTTTCGTCACATGCTGTCGTCTATAAACCATTTCAAAGTAGAAATACCTAAAAATCTACATCGAATAAATATTCCCAGGACTTCGTAAGGGGACTATACTTCTCTGTCCTTGGCACAAAGGATAGAAATAAAAGGTTGCTCGGAGAATCGTACGCCGTGGGCATGGAAATGTAGAACTCCGTAGAACTTTCGAGTCACGAGTCCTTTCTTCGGGTTATTCGGCTCAGGATATGCAAACGACGAAAGTCGCCAGGTTTTCGAAGGGCCGTTGTCGGAATTAAAACCAGGATTGCCCTAAGGGGGCGGCCGGTTTTTCGACCGTGGGCCCGGTTAAGATTCATAACGCGGACCGCAAGGGAACTTGGCGTTTCTGCTCGCGAATTTTTCTCATCCCGTGCCTCTTGATTTCCATACATTCCGCATTCAGGTGCAAGCTTTCTCATTTCGCATTCCCTCTCGCCTTTCACTTGCAACTTCAGCCAATTCATCTTCCGCCATTACCATTCCCGACCGCCGCCAATTCCTCTTGTTGTTAACGGCACGGCATTAACGCTAATTTTCGCGCACGCTGCCGCCATCCAAGCTTCCGTTGTTCCCCGTCTGCCGGTTCTTCGGATCCACTTTTACACAGTCGACGCCGCGGCTGGATTCAATTTGCATACCGGGCCTGTGATTTGCGAATGATTTACACACGTTACACCTCATTGCATGGATCCCATGCTCCCAGACGAAACCGGGCTTCGATAGATCTTCGGGAGTACTCCCTTTTGAATATCCGACTTCACGGCCGACCACGTGATCGTCGTTCGAACCAACTTCCGAATTATACCCTGAGGAAATTTTCCGGGATCGAGATATGGAACTTAATGCGATTTCTTCGCGAAACCTTGTTCCACCTTTTTATCCGTTATCGTTGGCTTCGTTGAGACCGATATCTTCAGAAAAATCCACAGTGCAGGTATTTCCAAATAGCCGAGGTGCATTAGCCAGAGAACTTTCAATTTGTTTATGTAATAGAATAATTAAATGGCACACACAGTTGGTTCCGAAAATGGGATCACCAGTAACAGCGCGGAAAAATTGCGGATCCCAGCGCGTTTCATCGTGCGAACAGCAAACTCAGCAGGTCCCGTTGCTCGCCCGGCTAATAAAACGGCCGATCGAGCGATTCAGGAACGATAGTGTGCAGAACTGAGAGAAAGAGAGGACGAGAGAGAGAGAGAGAGAGAGGGAGGGATAGACATTGCGAGCGAAAACGAAGGAGGATTTCGCGCGCGTTGCGTTGTAGACGATATTATCCGCTTAATGACCGTGCGGATTACTGGCCGTATTTCGAAACGACTTCACGTTGCCTTTGTTGTCACCCTGACGCCCCTTTCGCTAGAGAGCTGTGCGGCTGAACGACCGATCGTTAATGTCAGCTACGCTGGAGATAGTTCTGCTGATCAGTATCCACTTGCTAATTACTAGTGATCATTTATTGTCGTTCAGACCTGTGGGAGGTTATCAAGATAATTTTTGAAAGCAAAGGAAAAGAAGTTAAATTGCATTGATAATGTTCATTGATCATTCTCTAGTTTGCTATTTGTCTGATCAGATTTGTCACACAGATCCTATTTCACTGTTTATCTGATCATAGCATGATCTATTCTACCACTGTTTGCTCATACACAGGCCTAATCTACAACTGTCTGTTCGCACTCTCTCATTTTACTACTGTTAGTTCATACAGTGAATAATTATCCTACTGTCTGGCCATATATTGCCCTATTCTACTTCGATCTACTCGCACATTGCCCTAATCTAGTACTGTTTGGTTATATCTGAATCTACTGTTGGTGCAGACACTGACTAATTCTCGTACTGCCTGCTCATATACCATCCTGTAATTGAGGAGAGTGAATCGCCTCGCATAGTTGATTATCCGGAAGAAATAAGGAATGAGTCGTCCTTACATGTAAGTATTACTTGTCGTAATACTGCAGGAATTGGCGTTTTGCCGGCGTAAAACGGGGACGATGACTTACGACGGCGTTCTAGACCTCAAGGCAGGATGCGGCTCGTAAACGGAAGGACGTTAGTTGCCGAATTAATAGTCGACCGCGAGATACCGGAACCGTAGTAAAACTTCGTCCTTCGTCCGCTCGGCTGCGCCCTCCTTTGTTAAGCTCCGACAGACAATAGTTTGTCGAGGTACCTGTTTCCTAACAACGACGTGCGAGTCGTGTGATCCCGTTTCCACAGTGCCAGCGACTATTTTATTGTACGCCCGCACAACACACGCGATCGCACGTCCACCGAACAATTTCGTTCGGTTTAATAAAGTTCCTCGTTCATTTGGCGCTTTTTCGAAATTTCCGATCCACCCGGTCCTTGTACATAAAAATCTCCAATAAAGTTTAATGTGATTTTTATTGCCCCGAGAATACAATTGGTACTACGAATTTTTATCGCTTCCAATTTCTGTAAGTTAATCCATAAAAATCGATGTCCACGCGAAAATTTGCTGACTGGTGTTATAATAAACGAACATGTGTCGAACACAAGGTATTTTTGGGACACACTGTACCGGGAACCAAGAGCCTAAATCATCCAGCAAGGGGTGGCAAACATAATGATTTCACTCGATCGACGCTTCCAAATGAATAGATCAAGATTGCTACCTGGTCCGTGCCGGACTGTTTGCCCACCAGATGAGCCAAGAGAATGACCCTGCGCACTGATACCGATATCCCAGAGTCCTCTGGAAATATTTGCCGAGGCCCAGCAAATAGGTGAGGCAGCTCCAAGATAAATAAGGTAGTCAGGCTCCCCGATAAATGGGGTTCGTCCGATTCGGTCTGGTGAATGGAAGACGGTCGAAGGGCTGAAGGGTCTTGACACAATACTGCTCCACGATCCCACATCTTTGCAAGTCAGATTCAATGACGAGGGCTCTAAGGTTCACCATAGCACTCCACACTTTTTATTTCCATACTGATCAGACCAGGAAACTTTCTCACAAGTTTTAAAACAATCCGGGAATTTCTATTCTTGAATTGATTCTGTTCCTGATTGACGATCGTTGGTATCAAAAAATTTCACTTTATTCGAAACCGGTATTTGCGCACACGGATAAAATATCGCGGATGTTGTTGGAGATGGGTAAATCGCATTGTCCCCGTTCTAATGACGTACGGCAGCACTTTCCAGGCCTTAATGGCTTTAAAACAGCCGGTGCGGCGTAACGAGGGCGATTAGACAATTATCGGCCAGCGTAATGCACGCGCAGACGTGATTCGATTCTTCATTAACGGTTTAAACCGATCCGCGACCGGATCATTCATCCGTGTTCGGTAAGCCGAACACCGGACTTCCGGTGTGACGCATTAATATGCTAATTAGCGGATCGTTAAGAGTCGGAGTACTCGCGGTCGCTCTATTCGTCCAATTAATATTCGGGAATTCGGTAAGGAGGTGGGGACGGTGTTCGACGTTAATGGAAAATTTAATTAGCGGCCCGTTTGTTTCGCTTGCTCGTTTAAATAATTCATGGCCGGCTGAGTTTCGCCGTGGAGAGAAGCGAAGAACGTCTCCGCGATATTAATGGATTAATCGTTCATTCACTGCGGTTTCTTTCCACCGTCTTCATTCTATCATCGTTTTTTACTCTTCTCTTGATTCCGAGTATTTTTACGCCTCGAGTGTCGCGACTCTTGAGCACAATGCACTGTGCTCGGGATGCACAGTTGAAAGTAGCATCAAGAAGCCCTCCATTTGAATATTTTTCGTCTTTACCGCTTCTACTTGAATATTTGATGGGACATTTCAGCATTGTCGGCCTGGACCATAGTCGTTCCTCATTTCCTCGGCTTGATTGGATTTTTGATGTTACGTTGACACAGTGGTACAATACTTTATACAATGAAAAGGTTTTTAAAAGTCTTTATAGTGGTAATAGATAAGGGTTGGGTAGGATTCCATATTCGAGTAGGACGTGTTAAACAAAAATCCCAGTTTCAATTCGTCCAATTAGAAACGCTGCATGACCGAGACCTTGCCCTCCAAAGCATCCGGGATCGTTTAATCACGGAGTAAAGCTGCGCAGCCCGGTATCAGAACGACATTTCGTGTTTACCGAGGGGGCGCAGATAAAGAGACGGTAATTTCAGTCTAGTTACGAGATCCGTATCAGTCGTAGGAACGTTCCCAAAACCCTCTTATCATCCCGGGTATCCTCTCGCAGGCGGCACCCTATCAGGAATCTCGAAAATGCCGAGTGGACCTTCGCGTGGGTGTAACGCGCGTCTTAGACGCTCATCAGGGTTCGATCTCTCGGAAGGAGCGTCGTAAAACGTACCCTCGTCCCATTGAAATTTCAGACGCGGCGACCCTCTGATCCACCATTGGTCGATGGCTGATCCTTCAGGTCACTCGAGTCGGCGAGTCAAACTTTTCGCGATAGAGTCCAGGCAGAAGTTCGATTGATCGTGCTGCAAATTCGCATCCTGGTGAAACAAATTCAAAAACGATTTTAAACGGGACTGAGCAAAATTAAGTAAAATCCCGTTCGACGATGATTCGTCGATGATAGAAGGGGTTCAAGGTAAAGTATCCGGAAACAGATTCGCCTGTTGATAGTTGCATCCCGTTCCGGTTTAATTTTGGTGTTGGTTCAATCAGGAAGCGTTGAATGGCCGCCACACCATTCAATGGTGGAGCCGGGTCAAAGATCGATGCTCTTGTTCCCCGGTGATGGGGTGTACCGCGAGATAGTCCGGCAGGTGATGGTTCTGGTTCCCATGGAAACCAGACTTGGCCCGGTTTTCTCCTAGGTCAGGGCCAGAGCCTCGTTCCTGCGCCCTTTCTCTCCCCTATCGTCGCGAAGCCTGTCTCGTGAACGTAGTCGTTGCATAACAGGTGTGTGTTTACCTTCTCCCGATTCTTTTTGTCCCTCTCTCTCTGACATCTCTCAGAGTACTCTGTCTTCTCCTACCGTCGCAATAATAACAGCAATTTATTTGATGATGATCCTTTGGTACAAAAGAGAAGACACTGAAGAGATATCGAGAACACGGTGACGCACAAAGAGTAGAGGAACATAAAAGAAATGCATAGGGTTGTAATAACGTCAGGGAGACTAGATAATAATAATTCATAGAAGATAACGAAAGTAATATAAAGAGAAAATATGGAAGATTTTCCCAAAACGGGGAAATGATTCCTTATTGCTTTGATCTCTATTCTGCTATTATATGAACTGAAAATGTTTGCATTGTACGTAGTTTATTCTGTATATTGAATTTTATTGTTATTAGAGTATTCAATGCGGGTTTCATTCTCTCTTGAAAATCGGCCAATAAAACCGTCAAATGTGAATTATATGGCAGTGCAATAACTTTAATCATTCTATTCAATCTCTTCTCTGTCTCCTGTGAGTTTAATCCAATAAAGTCTTAATTCAGAAAATGGATTTTTGTTTGACTCCGTAAATTACTCTCCGTTTACACAAACGTCCGCCGATTGATTACTATAGATCATTGCAGCCGCTAATGTTCCATTAAACCCATGTGGACAATATTGAAATTTATCTGCACGCTGAAAACAATGTTGTTTAGAGAATATTCTCCTTGTCAACATTAAACGTTGATGTATTACAAGTTATTATAAAATTATTAGTATCGAGTGCGTATACCGAGCAGTAAGTAATAGTCTAAAACAGTCTCACTGATAATATTGTCTCCCGTTACAAGAAACAGAGTAGCCACTGTCAGGCATAATAATTGATAGTGTTCAGAGTGAAACCGCGGTTACTATTTCGGTATTTACAGCCTCGTAAAAATAACTTTATTGCGGTTTTCATTACGTGTGTATTTATGTTTGAAGGCTTACGAATTGCCACTCTCAAGCATTCGTTGGTGTCTCTAACGATAAATTTATACCATGTAATGCAGATCAAAATAACTTATTTCCAGGTTTGTGAAATATTAATAGTTTCCTGACGATCAATTGAAGATCGATAAGATCGTGTTAGATCACATTTAGAAGAACATAGAACGGTAGAGAGCCGCGAAGCGAGTGAAGACGCGGTCGGTACTAGAAACGCGTTTCTATTTCGGCAGTGTCGCGTGCCACGAATGCCACGATCCGATTCAGTCGCATCGCTGACACGATCTTTCATGCGACATGGATCTAAGGATCATCGCTGTGCGAATAGGAGGACCCGTCGAGGAATTTCGTAATTGGGTTTGAAGGATTGCGTTCCACCGAACACCATTTCCCTCGACAAAGTCGATTTCACTTTTATTTCCTCTAACAACTAAATAACTATCAATTAATAATTTCCCCCGAGCATCTCATTCATTATAGAAAATACAACGATTTAAAATCCCAACGAACTGCCTGCACATTAATAAAGATGACGGCGCTCAGGACAGAAAGAGGAGATTTAAACGGAAAATTACTATCGCAAGCGGAAGGCAGTATCGTTCTATCGATACCGGAGCGTTTCCGTTGCTCCGAAAATTTCGCGAAGCCCATAATGCACCGGGCCGGCGATGCAGTTCGTTGAACCATTCTTCTCGCTCTCTTCTTTTCCATCTTCTCCTCTCTTTTTCTCTTTCTCAGTCCCGGTCGCGGACGTTATTTACCGTCGGAAAAAAGGAAGTATTACTTACGGTTACCCATTCGCCAACAATTGCGCCATAAACTAACTTTCTCGGACTTCTATTACCGTTACCAGTCCGGGCCATTCGGCTGCCCGCATTTTACAAACTTCCCGCGCTCTCCTTCTTTTATTTTCGGTTCTGCTTTTTTCCATGTTTTTTCCCCTCCATTTTCACGACGCGACGGGGCTCTCGAGACCTGAGAGCGAGCGAAGTTTACGCGATATTTTAAGACGAAACCCCCGAAAACAATTCGATTCCTGCTAGCCGGACACTGGCCGACCCAGATCGATCGATCGTAAACTTGAGTTATCGAGTTACATGGAACACCGCCGGGGCCAGACCGCTGACGATTAACTTTCGTCGGACGTTACAAATTGTTCACGTGCCGCTGAACTTTCACATTCTTCGTGATACAATCCCCGATCGCTGCACATCGTTATTAGATTTAGGCAGACAAATCAAAAATTATAGTCACCTCTCTCAGTCACATAATAAAAAAAGGAAATAATGAATATTTGCCAGAAATCGTACCGAATGAAACCCGGCGGTGATTTACCTGGGGTATTCGGCTGAAACCCGAAGAATAGGTGAAACTTGGAGGGGATGAAGACGGAAGAGACTGGGAACGAGACACTGGACCCGTGTTTACTCAGTCACGAGCACGGAACCGTTCGCTACGCTTCGAGACCGGAAAAACGCGAGTGAAACCAGCAATCGCAACCACGAAATTGTCTCGTCCCGAAAAAACCTCGGTTCCAATCCCGTGCGCGGTCTCTCCTCTTGTGAATCGATTTTTTTTTTAATGGTGCAGTGATTCTCGACTTCGTCTTCGACATCGAGTATCCGACGTCGATATTTGTCATTCAGTTTCTTGTTTCCTCTTCGGCATCCCATCTTATCTATATTTTCCATGCACAACCTATTTCTCACACTCGCTCCCACTTTTAACCAACGCAATTTTCCGTCTTACTTCGGTATAGCTTCTATATATAGAGTGACTCGCGAGAAACGGAACACCTGAACGTCTCGACTTGGACCTAGAAGCACCAGTAATGCTTTGAGCTTAGCAGAAACAGCTTCGGGTAATTAATTCCCGGCGACTCTCGCCGCCAAAGTTATTTCCAAACCGGTTTCATGCGTTTGCAGCAAACGTAAGTGTTCGAGACGCAAACCACAAAATATTTGAATAATACTCGTCCTCCATTTACTTCCAATTCAATAGAATTTGTACTACTTCATACATTAAGAAATGTGAAATTTGTTTATCATACATTAACCAACAGTTATACATACAGAACATTTTTATTTTCTAATTTACTAACATTTCATCGCATGATAGTACCCTATACAAATATTGATATATCATTTATCTTAAATAATAAATATTACTATCTCAAACGCTTTTATCCGGTAGAGGTTTGTTTTCGTTATCGAAGTTTCTTATTCGTGCATCTCTCTCAGCTTCGCGTCCTCAGCTTCTGAATCGTCGTCTCTCGAAGTTCTCCGGTTTCTCCTTCGCAATCCGCTCGAAGGTGCGCTGAAATAGTGGAACGTTGGATCGTCTGTTCGAGAAACAACCTTCGTCGCCGTGTTCATCGGCGGATCGCGATGTTCACGAAAACGTGGCCATCCTGGAAATAACGAAAGCTCCGGAGCGAAAAGCACGAGGTGGTAACGCCGCGGGATCGTCTCGCCGACTCGTTGGCAACGGTGAGGCTCGTTTATGTCACAATTATGCGCCGACAGGACGCCCCGTGAAAACTTCTCATTGAAACGAATACTGCGTGCAAACTTTAAACGTTACCACCGTCGTAGTCTTTATTATCAATCTTCTTGGATGATGAACTGGACATTAGAACTTTACGACCCGTGCGAGACTGCTCGTTACTCATTTCTCTTACAGTTCCAAGTTCACCGAGTACCACTCACCATTAACACACTGATTCCAAGATTTTCGAATTTCCTTGAATTCCAACACTTTTCGTCCAACTTCCCCGAGCTCTACTGCATCGAACAATCCTCGTCCCAGCGCAGCGTCCTCGAGTTCCATTAAACGTTAACAAATCTCGTCGCAAGTTCCTGGAACAGGCACCAGCACCGAACACGGTTCATCGTGTCGATAAAGCCTTCGGCACGGACTATCCCGAGCTTTTCGAGAGCATCGAATAAATAGAGCGTTGCACCGGGGCCGGATCGGAACGCATTGAAATTCCTCGCACTCGGTCGATCACGGAGTTCCAACCAGAGTAGAAGGGGAACTTCCGCCACGAGTTTCCGGGAGCCTGGTGCACAATCGAGTCACCAAATTCGACTCGTCCCTTCGTTTTCTCGCGCTTAAATCGGCCTTTTCGAAGGGCGAAGCCTCCAGGCAGTCCGCGAACTGAATTTCCATCGAACGCTACCGCCGACGACGTTGCCGCTGGGTCAAACTTTATCCGCAACTTTTCGAGTGGCTCTCGATGATTAGCGTTAAACACGAAGAAAGTTAGGGAAGCCTCGACTTCCTGCCCTGGCAGTAAGCTTTTTAGGGGTAATCGAATTCGTCGCTTCTTCCAAGACTCTCGAATCATTTTAGGGATAATTGTTGCCCCCTCGGTTGGACGGTGTCAAATTACCAGATTTAATCTGTGTTCCTCCGTAATCAAATTACCGACAAATTTCGTGTCTTCTCTGGGCCACGAGAATTTTGAATACTTCGGAACATTCAAATATGATTTTATAATACAATTGCTTCAGGAGTGATCAAAATTAAGGGGAAATTCCGTGGAACGAATTTGAACATTTCACGGATCATTACCGCTGCGAATGTGCTATTTTATTTGTGGACAATGTTAGAACGTTCTGGAGGAACTTCCTCTTTTTTCCTTTCCTGTGTTAAAGCGGCCCGAACGTTGGAAACTCGTGCAGATTCCAGCGTCATTTTATTCGAACGTATTTGCGATACTGAATCGATTATTGAGAGTACAGGGAGAGAGAAAGAGAGTGTGAGAGGGGGATGAAAGGGGTAGATCGGGGTCGCGATTCAATTTCGACGAGAATTTTATATTCCACGAACGATCCTCGATAATCAATGAAACGCCCTGGGATTCGGGAATTAAAATGCTGTCTTTCGAATCATTTAGATCGATATCGTGTCGGCGAAATCTCGTTTATCATCGAGGATCCGTATTTATCGCGGGAACCGTTCTTTTATTTAGCTCGAACACGATGAACGCAGATCAAAAATATTTAATCAAGTCGCGCGGTTTGATATCTGAAAAATGTTATCCGTACCAGCTGCCTAATTAATTATTTTGGCGAATTTTCGTGTGGACACTTTAACCCTCTATGGATTGAATTTTACATTGAAATTTGTCGCATTAAATGTTTAATTCGTTCAAGCGTCTGTTTTCACCGTAGTTTAGCGAACGAAACCAAACGAGACCCTCTAGATATAATTTTCCACGGAAATTGGCTATTGAAAACCGTCATAAAAATCATTTTTAACGTGCTTTTCCCGGCTCAACGTCTCGACAGCTCGGCAATTAGTCGATGACAGCTTTTCACGCGATCCCCGGACATTTTTCACGGCTTCTCCTTTGCGGAATTTTTCACCCGGTGCCGAGAATGAAGGTTAGATAGCAAATCACCTACTTCGAAGCTCGATTAATGGTTCGTCGAAACCGGGAGCGTGGCCGCAGCGTAATTGGCGAGTTTTAGCCCGAGAGCGACCTAGGACTTGAGGTATTTATGCAAATCGTCTGGGGATCGTGTCGCGTTCTATCTTCGGCTGCCAGCAGGTGGTGTCCCGATAAAGGCTATAATGGTCGGTTTTCACGCCTGCGACGCGACGTATCGTTTCGCGAAGCATATTAAATCCGAGCCGGCCGACGCGATTTATCACCACTTCTTTCTCTCTTTCTCTCGCGCGGTAAAAGCGATCCACGAAACTCTGGGGGGGAAAAGCTCGCCTCGAAAAAGATGTCTGACGTTATCGATTCGACGTGCCGTTACCAAGCGAGAAAGTTCATTGTAAATCGGATCGCGATCGCCCCCCGGACTCCTTTCACCCGATTTCATTGAATTATGGCAATTAATTATTTATACAACTCCGGTAATGCTACCACGTTTATGCATACGCGTTTATTCCTGATTACGCTGGCCAATACCAATTTTGATGTCGATAATCGTTTAGTGATTTCCATGGATATTGGTGCATTGCATACGAATCCGCGAAAGTGGTTTTTCGTTATCTACCGCGGTTTTTGGGGACATTTGATTTTGCAATTGTAGGATTTTTGATCAGATCATAAGGTGTATAAGAAAGGTGTGAAAGATGAGGTGTGAAGCTTAAATGGAGAAACCCAGTATGGTCGACCAGATTTGTTCCGTTCTTCTCAGTAAGAAAAATGGCCGATAAGACTGCACGGCTCGAATAATTTTTTCCCCCGGGGTTTTTCGCAGTTGGAGGGATATTTACGGCGTGCAATGAATAATCCGCGATGTTTGTCTATCCGTTCCCCGCGCGCTCCGCCCCGAAAAACCGAGCGTCCCGCTAAAAATACGCGTTCGAATCTATCTCTGTCGACGCGGGGGCGGCGTGTGAACGGCTGCGAGAGATAGAGGCTATAGATAGAGGCACGTGTCCGGCGACAAGCGCGAATCGTTCCTTCATTGAGAAAGAACCGCGAAAAAATCTGGTGGACGCGATACCGACACGATCCGGCATTTTGTCCGCGCGCTTAGCCGTGACATTCTTGGCAGCGGCCAGCCTATCAATATTTCCGTCGCTGCCGTCTATTCTGGAACCGGCTGTCCCTGCGAACGGATAGCAGCGCTGATTCTCCTCAGGTGGAAAACGGAAAATAACTGGAAAATCGATGCAGCGCATACCTTACCGTTCCGTCGCGTAGGAACCAAAAACGTGGATTTCTTACGGTTAATATTTATGGTTCGTTCGTGCCTAAAGACCGTCATGGAGAATTAAGCAAAACAACAGTCATTCGGCGACCAGTCGTGGAATCTGCTCAATGTTTGGTTTTTTATACATCTTTAGGGACAACGTGCCATAAATCTCGTCCCTTCGAAAGATCACCCGCGACCGTTAACCGTACCGTGTCAAATTACCAAGACGCGTCGTCGACCGAGTCAGGTATCGCCCCACTCCTCCTTCCCAAAGCCTCCTTCAGAGCTACGGAAAGGAGGTCCTAATAGTCAAAAGTGTACTGATTGGGAAATGCAACTTTCTGCAGGAACCAATCAGTGCATCTTCTTTCTTCATAGAGAAGCCCAACTAGCATCGCGTTAGGACTGGAAGTCGAGCTCACACAGTTGTCTTGTCAGTCATTCGCGTTACCTTTAAACTCGGCTTACGGCAGTTAATTGTCCAGCGATCAGGACACGCGTCAAACCGGGATCACATCTTTCATTAGATCCGCGAGTGTCAATCTTTATTGTATCGATTCAATCCGGATTAGGATTACTCAAATCTGCGCGCGTATAAGGCAGGACCTGCTAGATCAGCCTTACTGATGAGTCCACTAGCAGGTCCGGGACGAAACGCTTCTCTTAATTCTTCTATTGTCACGCGAATCAATTATTGTCTTTTGCGTCCTTCATATTAGCCAATCTCTTGAACTACTGGCCCAAGATTAATTTGGCGGGCACAGATCCGAAACAGTTGGGAACCCACAACTCGTGACTGAACACTTACGATGCGATAGTTACAACATATCAAAGATAGACTATTCTCGCGTATAATTTAGCGATTCTCCAATTTTTTTGTTAGAAGGGTACAGCTGTTCCCAACTTTCGTTCCCAACGGGCTGATAGCTTGCAGCTCAGCGTGGATGAAAAATTGAAGCGATATTCGCGGAAGGGCCAGGTTTCTGAGGCAAAGGACAACGGGGCGGAGCAGAGATTGCAATTTGCAAGTCGAGTTCTCTAATCGAGACAGACAGCGGGAAAGGGGACCGGGCAAATTGAAAAACGGAAGTGGCCCGGGTTTCTTGGCCACGTTTTTAACCACCGGTCGGCTTATCCGGCTTTGGCCCTCCGCGCTGATGAGAACACAAGACGAGGAAAAAAAAATGAGAACGCGACGAAAAGGAGAACGTAAACACGGCTCCTTTGCTCGTCGAGATTGCGACCTAATGGAATTTCCAGGGGACGTGGTCGACAACGACGATGGGGTACGAACTTTTCTAGCCCAGTTTCGAAAACAGCGCACGTCCCGTGGAAACGGCCACCGACCATTCGGAATTTGACTTTACCCGACGGAGAGGATATCGTGTGGATCTTTCGGGAAGACGCCTGTGTCGACACGGACCCGGCCACCGCGCCGGCTCGTTGTAAACAATGGAACTTTTTCGAGAAAGTTTTAGGATTACGGAAGGTAAACGGCGCGCGCCGCTGCTATCATGCGGAAAAACGAAGTTTCTGCCAGCTGAGGAAGAGAGAGATGGGGTCTCTCTCTCTCTCTCTCTCTCTCTCTCTCTCTCTTAAGCATCCTGTAAATTTTGGTAGAAATAGTTTTCAAAACGTGTTTCGAATGTTTCGGTACCCTACTGAAAGTTTTTCGATAAACCGATCAACGTGTAATATCAGCTCAAGAGATACGTGACGATGAATACGATCGCCATTATTAATATCTGATCGCTAAAATCCGCTTAATCGGTCCCGACGAAGGTAAACGGCGCTCGAAACGCATCCGCATGTATAATTAATGCCAGGCCGAGTGATAACAGGGAATAATGCATGAGCCTCTTTACCTTTTGAGGTGTTATACGGTGTATAGTTGCAACTGAAACTGTCAACTGTACCCTTTTCTTGGAAGCGTACTAATTTCGTCCTTGGTACGGTAAAACGAAAATTTGCTCGCGTAATTAATTGTCTGCAAATATTTGTAATAAACTGTTGCTTGATATTCCGACGTAATTTTCATTTTGACTCCGTTGTCGTAGTCACGGGGACCTCGAATTTTTTTGTGTCGTTAGGCGAAGCTTCCCAGGAAGCATCCCCGGTTATTTTTCCCGGCGTGTTGCCTAACAAAGTTTACTGTCTGCGATATTAAAGCGGATCAGGTATCCGGGACATTGTCAGGCACGACTCTTTTTTTTATTCCCGCGTCGCACCACGATAACGAAACATGTAAATCTCCGCAAGTTCCTTGTCGGTGCCGCGTCTCTGTCGTGATTGGAAAACTCAACGGAGCGTGTCGTTTCGTATAATGAAGTGCCATATCACTGACGGGAAACGAACGGCACAAACAGATCGATGTATCACAGACTCGCACGCTGAACTTTCCCGTGTAACGTTGGCCGCGCTGGCACGCTGTCTGGGTTCCGCCGCCGCGAAATTTATTCCGTGACGTATTCGACACGATACCGCGGCTAGTAAACATTCTGTCTGGCCTTTTCGATAAAGCTAATTGCCATTTGCAAGTTGCGAATGCGCAACTTTCTGCTCGGCACGCTTTTCAGATAGTTTCAAAACAGTTTTAACTCTTTGCCTGACCATTTTCGATTTATTCTACTCGCAACTAGTGTTCACAACGAAATCCGCATCTACAGGAAAATTTTAAGTTTCAAACATTAAAAGCGGTAAAGTTACTGTTTTTAGCGGAACTTCTCGTTGAGTGCCAGTGATAAAATGCACCAGTAACCTATATGAAAAAAATCGATGGTATAAAACATCGTCGTATTGACTTTTAGTGCTAATGCAAACAGACAATGTGAAGTGAAACTTTTCGATGAGAAGTTTTCATGAAAGCTCGTCGAACACACGCTATTGAGGTGTGTTTAACTTGCCTGCTCGAAACATGGCTCTTTCCACTACGACCAGTATTTGTAAATATTGTCGGTGGTGTTCTGCTGACTAAACTCCACGATAAGGTTATGTAAACAATTGTCTGGGTACAGGAGGGAAACAAATATTACGAAATTACGACATAAACCCTATACAATTTCAACAGTTCTGTATCGTGTTCCATTTTGAACAATATTGCCTTCTACCAAAACTAATCAATTCAACTGTGTAATCATCTCAATGCAGATATACAGGGTGTCCCAAAACTACCCTAGGAGCCGAAAATGGGAGGTTCCTTGGGTCATTTGAAGCGACATTTTCCTTAACAAAAATGTTATCCGCGGCTTTGTTTAGGAATTATTAACGAAAAACACGGACCAATCAGAGCGCGACCTAGACGCGAGTTGGTAAAATCGGCTCGGCGCGTCAACTGTCCATTGGCCGACTGTGCCAACTCGCGTCTAGGTCGCGCTCTGATTGGTCCGTATTTTTCGTTAATAACTCCTAAACAAAGTCGCGAATAACATTTTTGCAAAGGAAAATGTCGCTTCAAATGACCCAAGGAACCTCCTATTTTTGGCTCCTAGGGTAGTTTTGGGACACCCTGTATACTTAAAGATAAATCTGTTACAATATATTAGCGACACGATGATTCGAACCTCCCCTAATTTGATATGCGCTATATCCTAATCGGTTTCGGACGAAATTCCTAGCGGTGGCAACGAGAAACGACCAGTTTCTCGTGAAGTAGCTTATGAGAAAGCTCCAATTTCGCTCGACGAGCTCGCTAATCGAAAAGCTCGCGACACCAGGCTGACGCATCGTAATGAAGCGGCCGTATCGATGACAATAGGGCTCGCGGAAGACGATGCCAAGGGATGCTGGGTATCTGGCCGCACGGTCGAGCACGTGATTAATTGCTCGATTCTCCCGAAACGCTGACTAAACGGTTAAGAGAGCGAGAGAGAGTGATATAGAGTGAGAGGGACCGAGGCGTCACCCGATGACGCCGCCACGATATCAATAACGAGCCGCGTGAAAAGGAGGCCGACTTCCGGCCTTTCAGTGGCCTGTCAACCGTCAACCGACGGAGTCAGCGGTTCCTTAGGAGGAAATGAAAGCCGACACCGCTTCACCGGCTGCCAAGGATGACTCTGATCGCCGAAACAACGGGGTCGAAAGTGAAACTCGTATAGACGCTCCAGTGTTTCGTGAGAAAGGGGTAGATCCAGGGCAAGGGGTTAATGGGATACAGAGAGTGATAGCAGAATTTTTTGTGTAACGATCTGGGGTGCGTGATGGACGAGGGTGATTTAATCTATTAATCGGAGGGCTGGTGTTCCTGGGTCGGTGTCCAGATGTCTGATTAAGGGCTGATTTAGATTGATGGGTTGGACTTGGACAATCCTGCTAGGATATGTTCAGTCTTGTTTATCCTATACAACATACGTTTGTTATGACATGTCCATTAAAAAGGAAATTAAAAGAACCCCTCAGCATCGAATGCAAAAATTTCGAAGACTCGTCGCGCAATTGCCCTCAGATGGTTTATTATTTGGAATGATCGATCGTCCAGCGATGTTTCGTACGGGATCAGCGGCGACGTTTCATCGGGTTTGTGCACACGCCTCGGGGACCGTCTCGAAAGAGGAATTGTCCGGGCGAGTAGTCGTAGAAGAGCGGCATTCAGCAAGGCCGCTTATGCCGCGCGAGCGGCGCGCAAGAATCGGCTGTGTGCTCGTCGTGCAAGGAGGAAACGTCGAGTGAGAGGACGACAGAAAACCGAAGAGGGAGATGTATCGTGAGGGGTTGGAAGGAAGGGATGGTTGCGCGAGGGTGGAAGAGAACGGATGTCGAGTGGAACACATGCTCTCATGCGGAAAGTCTCGTCGTTCTGTTTTTGTCCTCTCTGTGTCGTGCCGGAGAATGCGGCGGCTGGAAAAAGGCAAGGCGGACCAGGTCGCCGGCTTTTTCCGTAAAACCCTCTAAACGAAGGAATTTCGGGACGATTCGAAATTCGGAATTAGAACGGTGCTTAATTACGATCGTAAGCTATCACGGTTTAAATTATCTGCTATAATTGATCTTCGTTAAATAAAATTGCCGAGTGAATTCGAATTAATTGTCCCCGAGGGTGGCTCGCCAAATTAAGGGTAGCTCGCCACCGCCACCGACACGGCCAAATGAAAATTTGCTGTGAACTCTGTGGACACAATTAATTGTACAAATCGGGAACACGCTATTGTTATTTGTTGCCAGAATTTACGGACGGATTAAACTTTATCGACGAACACATACCTGCTTTTTTAAATTGACACTTTCAATATGTGAGGAAAAATAATTTAATTAAATTGCCAATACACTGTTCGGATTTATTTTTGAATATTTGGGATTTATTTTTCAACATTAGCAGGATTGTGTAATGAAAATGTACGTTTTACAATTTTTTGGATGGAATATATTTTACCTGAGAAATTTCTGACAACCTTTCTCTGGATTTTTAGTTTAAAGAGTCGGGGCGGACGAGTTTTCTGTAGGATTCGCCGGGTTCTAGCCGCGATGATAAAGATTTCCACCCTTTTTACGTGCTTTTGTCTACGGGAGTATTTATTTCTGTCCCATGGACCGGACCGACGACAATGGAATCCGTTGCCAAACTGAAAAACCCCTTTCATTTCGTCGACAATCGTTCCAGGCGTTAGTACCACGACTTGGCACCGATTTCTGTCGCTAAAATTCGGTGAAAATGGGGGTGGGTCACGGGGGGAGGGAAAAAATTAACGGAGTTACTGTCGGGTTGGTCTCGCGGGCGTCGAAAGTTTCCCCCGTTGCATTTCAACCCGAGCTCGTCTGTCTTCCGACGCAGACTGGTCTCGAGTCCCAACGAATGCCGCCAGTTTGGAAATCGACGGGGAAAATGGGTCGCCGAATAAATTAACGCGGTGAAACGCTCCGCAAATTTCGTCCTCATAGATACACCATCCTTCATTTCACAATATAGCGTTACGTTTCACAATTCATCCTCGTGGACACAACTTTTTAACACGGTTTCATTTCCATTTCTCGTATGTAGGTCACGCTAATTTCACATATAAAGTTAACAAGACTTTAAAAAGTAGAATTGGTCTTTGTTCGTAGACGTTCAGACTATAAAGGTGTTGAGTAAAGTAATATGTAAATGTGTTGTGAGAACGAGGTTGAGAGATCAAATATTACTATATATTTAGTATTTATTCAAACTCCATGACACAATGAAATAATCGTTTATCAGTGGTGAATTACAATAGCATGTACTGCTCGCATATAACACAATATAATAATTTTTGACTGTTACATTGAAAAGTGGAACCGTTGATGATTAGGATACTTTAAATACTGTGAGAGCTGTTACTAGCTCGGTAGGCTGGCTCGGACTGACTTGACCATTCCTTCTTAGGCCCTGTAGTACGGAAAAGATGGCTACGCTTGAGGTGTAATAAACGGCAGGTCAAAAAAGAGACCTTTCCTCCTCCGCATGTTCCGTGCATTTCGGTGTATACTCCAACAAAATGAAACCCATATACGTATCACCACACTGCTACTGTTTTCATATAGACAACTTAAAAATGCGATTACCTCCATAACCAGATAATTACAAAAAAAATCAGCACATTCGGTTGAAGCACACAATTCTTAAATTGTCCGGGAAGAAGACACCCGTGAAGAATAAGAATCACATAACTCAGGATCTGCGGGCTTAAGTAGAATCTTCGTTGCGCTGGTCAGACGCGTTTATCTTCGGAGCTAATCAGAGTAACGAGATTAATTCGTCTAGAACAGCATTGTCTCCCGACGTTATCATACTTTATTCAGCATAGAAGCGACTTTTGTTTCGTACCAGTGTCTCCGGGCGACAATAGTCCTTGATTTGCATAAACATCCGTAGCATAGTCTGTTACACCTTGGTCCTTGTCTATTCTCGGATAATGAAGTTCTATTCTTACAGTTCCTCTGTAAATTGTTTAAAGCGACAGTAGTCACGTCCGCGATTCGCGCTTTTCCGTACAGTAGCTACGTGACACCGTCCAGTGTACTGTCTCTCAAAGCCCGGCAAATCTCCAATCCGATTTAAAATTCGATGCGCGGCCCCTGCTGTTGTACGGCAGTTAATTAAATCCGGGAATATACGAGATAAACAAAGGTGTCCTCGGGTTTCTTCTTAATTGTCCTACTTCTCGCGATTAAGGATCTCCTCGAAGCTTTGCAAGCCGACAAATTCTACTTCTAATCACCGTGGCGAAATATTTCCACTGCGTTGGGTACACAGATCGGCACAATGATCGTAGAAAACAATTTCAGTAAGTCGAAAGAAACATTACAGTATTTCACAGACTGATTTTCATGGTACCGGATGAAAAAGGGGGGGCACGGTAATTCGAAAGAAAATACGAAGGATAAGCGACGAAAGTAGCGTGTTGCTGCGGAAGCCGGTAATCCGCCATCTTGAAGTTCGATCTTCCCGTTCCGAGAACGTGGGGAATGAACGAGCCATAGGGATGCTCGTGTAGAACCCCCTCGTATCGAATATCGCCCCGGCATTACGATATTCCCGGTTAGAATGGAAGATAGAGGCAAAGGCACTCGACTTATCGAAGTACTTATGGCGCACGACCTCAGAAACCGATAATCTCGAGACAATACGAAGGATAGGTACTCGATGAGCCGTCATTAGCTTCTAGTTCTACACGCTGTATGTACAAAGTGACTTCTCAATCCCGTTGCGATATACACACGAAATTAGAAAAATCTGTGAATATATTGTATTGATTGTAACTGGAAAACTAGAGGGGGGTTGTTGCTCGCACGCTTCGCGAGCTTCGCGAGTAGGGTTGTTGTAGCTCGCGGGTAGGACTGCTCTTGCGAGAGGGTTAGTGGTACGCATTGCTAGTGGGGCCTACAGCTATTAATGCTTTTCTTATTTTGTGTGTGACTCTCCACGAGCCACACAAAGAACTTCCCGATTTTACGTTTTAAGAAGATTATATGTTTTTAGGGAAAGTGATTATAACACTGTATTGGGCATATAGAGTATGCCCAACCACATGACGTATGTAGTCTTTTGAATTTTTCAAGAAAAAAAATTTTAAAAAAGAAATTTATATTAAGAATATATATATATATATATATATATATATATATATATATTTACGTTTGCTTCTTCGGTGGATACGCCTCTCGTATAAATTGCAATGTTGAATCAACTCCTTTCGAAAAAAACTAAAAAACTAAAAAACTACTTGACCAAAATGGACCCAAATCTAATCAGCTCTAAGTTACAGCGGGGCACATCCATTGCATCATTCATTATTCTGATCGCGTTGTTACTTTTTCAGAAAACGTTAACGAAAAATTTGATACCACAGAAACGGACATACGCACACACACACATACCGACATTTTGATAAAAATAGTCTAAAATGACTCCAATGACCATGAAAGTGAAGATCTGCTAAAAATTCGATTTTCGATTTTCGGGGTAATTACAATAACTTCCCTATAAATCGGGAAGTTAATAAATTCTTTAAATGATGAATGGAGAAACACAATGTGTCCGACTATGACCATCATGTTCTACTTACAACCCAACTCACATCGCCGACGCACCACATCCTTTCTTATTTATACTAAATTCTCTATGGAAAATTCACGATACGAAATGGACGAGCATTAACGGAGATAGAGGGTCACAGTAACAAACCACGAAACAATCAGCGCTGAAATCTTTATTACAGCACGGAGGGTCGTTCGGTGGAACGTTCACGACCTACAAATCCACGACAAACCTTTCCTCGAATCCCCAACCCGCGAATTCCCAGCAATTAAACTTACCCGACGATCCACGCCTATTAAAACCACGCAAATTTAAGAGCACAGAAGAAAACGCAACCAGGGTGGAAGGAAAACCACCCCGGAGCTAAACGTTTTCAAGCCGCACAATAATTATCCTCGCTTTATTCTCGATACGAAAAAAACCTGGAGGAGACGCGGGGAAGGGGTACAAAAGCGAGGTTACGCCGTGGAGAGAGAGAGAGAGTAAAAGAAAGGGGAAAATCCTCCGGAAGCGAATTGTCTCGCGGCCGGGACACGCAAAAATAGGGTGCAGCCAACGAAAACTGGAGCACGCGTGCAAAATATCGTAGAACTTTCGCTCGTTCAGGGTTGGAGGGCAGAACAAAATGAAACGTTTTCGTCCTCGATGGGCTAATGATTTTCAAGTCCAATCATAGCCAATTTTTAAAGTACCAAATTTCAAAAAAAATGCCGTTGGTCCGTATCAGAAAATTGCATTTCCAGGACAGAAATTCATACAATTGGTTTGGCACGTTTCACGTCAGTTTTTCGGCGAGTGTCTCGGAGTTAAAAATGGCGACGGGACAGTGGGACAGTAACAGGACAAAACTGGACTGTCGTCGGTCAGGTTTAGCGCGACGTAACGCGTATCGATCGGTGCGTCAACAGACAACGTTCCGCGAAATGGAAAGCTTTCCGAACTTCAGCGAACAGCGGTTCCGCGGAGCTGCTGTTTACCGAGGCATTTCCGGCCGGAGATAGGGGTGTGGATGTAATAGGAAAAGTGTGAGGGTGGAGAACCGTCGGGAAAGTTTCAGGTGCAGGTTGGAAATTGCGTTCGGAGGCTGGAGGAACGCGAGCGTAAGCGTGTTTGGCGCGGGTCTCAATCCCGATGATAGTTAATTAATGCAGAGGAAGATAATAAGCGTTGAAGGATCAATTTGGCGAGATGTTCGATAAACCTTGCCATGGCTTATCTTTGTACGTTTCTTCGGCGAGCATCGGCGGCTCTGTTTCCGACATTGTGCACCTAAACAACATATTTCTACTGCGTCCGCATTTGTATTAGTATTGTAGCTTTTGTAAAATAGACTACGACATACATGTATTTTTACCATTTAATTAATCAAACACTTGTAAAGTCCGTACGTAACTCGAAGTTCTCGTTGGCTGTTTAAAGAGCAGAATATTGTGAAGCAGGAGAGACAGATAACGGTAATGATGTTAATAAACCGGCGAGGCCATCGAAAGGAAATTAACGACGGAAGAACAACAGTCGAGCAAACTTTTCTCCTCTCTTCGTGCCAGCTTTTCTGGACGCTTTTTATTTCGCTGGTCCGTCGACGTCAAAGAACCGAAAAGAGAGAGACCGAGGCAGAACGGGAGAAAGCTAGCTCGAACGCCAGACAGTATGGATCCCGAATGGCTCTTCTTGGCACGGGGCCATTTTACCCTCGAAAATCGAAGCTAAGCCGTCTAGGATTCATCCATCCTGCTTCCGTTTGTAAGCAAACATCGTAAATATACACCCTGTGGGTAGCTCGGATTCCAGAAAGGTAGACGTGCAGAGGAATTGATGAAATATCGCGTGCGTTGGTCTACTATCTTCCCCGGAACGGTGTCTCGAATAAAAAGCCGGAGAAAATTCTGCCCGGCTGACCACTCGCGGAGCTATGCCACTGTCACTTCGAAATATCCTTTGACGTTCGCTATTTTGTCCCCGACGACGGTATAACGGGATCTGAAGTATTTATTGGCATCGAATGGCTGCCTATGATCCGCGATTTATGAAATACGTCGATTTACGACGCGGCTGTCCACGATTTATGCACCGCTAAATGCGCCAGCAGACGTCCGTGATGTGTATCTGCAAACTTCTACGGTTTGTGGGCTCGAGAGAGGGATTCTCACGATGCCTACATGTTGCAACGTAAACTTGCCGCTGCATATTGAGATACAGTGTTATAAAGTGTGGTCGAACTGTCTTCGCCGAGACCAGAAAGTTAGCGTCTGATCAGAGCAATCTAGTTTTGTTGAAGCGGAATGAAACGCGACATTGCAGCAACGCGAGCACGGTGAACGGTGCGAATCGATTTCATTCTCTAAATTTTAGCATGATGGCGCCAATATACCTTGACAAAGAATTTCGTACACGCGCCCGAAAAAAAGTCACGTCCCACGTAAACAAGAAAAATCAATTTCCAGCGATTTGTTTATGAAACTGTGCATGCCGGATTCGATATTGCCGGGATTAACGTTTACCGAGACTCTCCGAACAAAACGGGCAGAGAAAAATCCAGCGAATGGACGGGACATTTGTATCGAAGAGTAGGGCGAAGCGTCTACACCGCGGATTCCATTGGAAATTCGCGAGAATATCCAGTGGGACGGTAGAAATGAAGCTTTCGGCGCCAGTGCCAAAAGTCATAAATATCGAGCGCGGGTTACGGGTCCCTATTGTGCATGCACGGAAAACAGGCCCATGGAAACCTTTTTCCCGGGCAGGCCCAGCAGGGAGCCTCTAACCCGAGCTCGTTTAAGACTTTTGGCGCTGGCTCCCGGTGCCAGCGCCGTTGTATGAAGGCAACTTTATACTTCAATGAAACGGGACGCCCGGTGAAATATGAAGATGCAGCTGCTCTAATAAGTATGTACATCCGCTGGAAAAGAATAATGTTAACATTGAACACGCGAGTAACACCAGTAAGTTACACCTTGCTCTCTCTCTGCGACGCGATTTTTCGAAGCTTTTTCGAAAGATTTTCGGGAACGAGCTCGGGATACGCGCGCGCACACGTCGACCCACTGCTCTCCTCGATAATTCAATTCTATCGCGTTTATTTCATTAACTGAGACGACGGGACGTGCACCAGAGCGTCGGTGAACAAAATTTCGAAAGCTGACAGAGCGTCGCCAAATAGATCAGGCTAATGGAATCTTTGAAATTCCCACGGGAGTTATTTCGCACGTTGGTCTCGTCTAATTTGAAGACTAAGGATTTTTCGTTGCGGTGGACACTCTGGTTCAACCATTTAATTCAACATCTATATTTAGCTCTGCAGCATAATCTTTCAGAGACATATAAATTGGTTAACAATGTCTGTACTTCTTACAAGTGTTAACAGCAATGTTTAACGGTCGACTAAGGCTGTGTAACTCCACTTGCGAATGCGCTGGAGATCCTGGATATAAGTAAAACGGAATATGAAACGTAAGGAGTGTTTATGGATTAATTAAATAAAGTAGAACGCTCCAGGAACAGGAAGTTGAATGTAACTCCTGGTAGTTAGTCCAGATGGTCATGTTCTACTTAAAGCTCAACAAACCCGAGACCATTATGTTCGCAATATTACAAAAGCTGGTAGGAATGCGGTAACCACATACAAATTCTCTACGTTCCTGAATACGGAAAAATTCACTTTTGAATATCTGATTAAACCCTTCGCGCCCTGTTTAAAGATGAATTCATTGTATAGTGTGTTTTACGACGACGTACATGAATTACGAATATTTGAAACAGTCCCATAATTAGACATTATAGAAATGCAGACCGGTGTCTGACCTAAACAGTACTGTTCCACTGAAATTGGTAAATTCTCAAACAACCCCATGCATTTCTGTGCTCGTTGAAAGGAACCATTGTCGGGACCAGACTTGCGCGGCTCATAATACGAGGAGACAAGGGTCGAGCATTACACCGGCGGATTATGCCGACGGAAACGATCCAGGTTCCAGTCGTCGTTGGTCGATCGCAATTTGCGACGTGCCGGTCATTAATTTCAGCTAGCGCGACCCTGTAAACCGACGGCGACGCGCTCGCTTCGGAATTTTACCGTTTCGAAAATATTTCACTGCGACTCGACGCCGGCCAGCCTTCCGGAACGCTGGAATACCGGCGTTCATTAATAGGAACGCGGAACATGGCGCAGTCCTGCCTTTTTTACCGGTGAGGTTGTCTTTTTCGCGTAAATTTGTTAGCTCACCCCGTATTTCCTTCGCGGAACGTTCGACCGGACTGCATCCCCTAATTTATTTACACAAAGTGCTTTCTTGCGCTTGCGGTACCGACGGCTTCTTCTTGCCCGACTGAATTTTAATTCCGACGAACCTGTTAATGGATTCTCTTGTTCCTCCTCGACGTCCCGAGGGCTTTGCAAACAAGTCAAATATCATTTCCGAGAGGCTAAAATAAAAAAAATTCTTTACTCCCTGATATTTCGGGAAAAAATGGACTCGAGTCGCGCGAGTGTACGTTAAAAATCTCTTGGTTGTTATAGATAAACGTTGCGTGCGTTTTGCTTTTAATCGAGTCTTCGATGAATAATGGAAGGCGATATTTCGGAAAATCTACCAGGCGTGAAGCGAACGCGATAAAGCGAGAACACTCTCGATATCGCAGCTTTCCCGTTAATTAGGCGATTATTATGGCCGCAACTTTTCGGTGTATGACGTTTAATGAACTGTTGCGCGTGCACAACTTTGCGGACGTGCACCTGCTGCCCACTCTACACCGATTAGAGCCGTAGCCAGTAAAAAGCGTGAAGCATATTGATCTTGTTTGAGGATGGCAGGCACTGGTGGCTCTCGGGCGATCATCCAGATAACGTTGTTAGGAATTTTTAGTGGGTCGAGCAAACGATATCAGACGTCTTTATCGCGCGCCTTTGTCGCTCGCCTTCTATTAGAACGCGTACGAACTTGCTAAAAATAAATCGCAAGAAGATTCTTTGAAAAATTGCTCTGCGTTGTTTTACACTTTCCGCAAAATATTTCGTCGCTAATTTCCTCGTTACACGTTGTTCCTCGACTCCACACGAACGGTAACATTCCACTGTTTCCATATTCAAACCTGCTATTCGAAACAATGCAGTGGAGAGATCGGATCGGCATCAGCTGCCGCGCAACAAACCACCCCAAAACTACCCCGAATCCGTCAAGTCGGTCGAAGTCTCTATAGCCAAGCCTCTATTCAAACCGTTTTCCCGATAACAAATTAATCTCTCGCAGACGTCGTGTCGACGGGGCCGCTGCTGGGTGTGGGCACGGTGTGGGAATAGTGGATCAAAGAATGCGTTCATAAATTGCTGTCGAGCGAAATTGGAACCCGATCGGAATAACTTGAAAACGGAGAACGGGCACGTGAACCCAAAACCATCCTGTTTTGCGAGTATCCGGGCATCGAGAGTCTCCATTTTGTTCTTAGTTTGTCCGTGACAGTTCGCGTTGCTATACCTGTAATCCTGGCTTTACTAAAACCATGAGAAATCAGATTGGTGAAACGTCGAAATCAATGCGATAACGACGACTATGCAGCATCGTCGACGAGCGGTTCCGAAATAATCCAATTGCGAAGACGTCGTGCCGAGTCGTTTCTTCAATCGGTATATTAGTCTCTGGATCTGGATCAAGTATTTCCCGGATGATTCGGTAATGGGAGTCGAGACTCACTGGAAAATTATCCAAGGAGAGCGAAGCAAATAAGGGTTGAGGCCGTGAAAATGCGAATCGAAGAAGAGCAACTTCCGGATGGAACGGAGGGCTAGGGGGTTGGTAAAAGGGGGTGGAAGGTGGGACTGGTTCGACTCCTCGAGAAGTGTTTCGAGGGATGGGGCTAAGGGGATGAAGGCTTTTCGTTGATTAGAGTGCCTCGGATTCCATAGAGACGGGATTTCGTGAATCGCGGACTCGAACTCGGGGGGTGCGTTCTCTCCTCTCTCTTCTTCTGTTTTTTAACCCTCGACCAGGGGGATGTTTGGAATAAGTAAACGGACGGAAGAATCGATGTTTCCGTGATGGGAAGGATTGTCGTCGACGAGGATGAGGGGCCGGGGGAAACGCTCGAACATTGAAAGGGGCGTAATGAGCGAGTGAAACGGGAGAAAATTGCGACCCGGAAGGAAACTGATTGACGTTGCGTTGCCGAATGGTAATTAAGAGTGGCGATTCGTTTTTAGCCCGTGGGAAAATATACAGAAACCGAGCCGCGATTCATTCGAAATTTAGTGCAAGCTGTTCCAGAATCTACAAACTTAATATAGAATTTAATCCAGAATTTAATCTAGAACGTGTAGAATATTCGAGAATATTAGCTGTTCTCGTGCAGTATTTTTAAAATTTTATATGTCGAATTTGTGTTTTAATTTTTTGAGAAAATCGGGTGAGGCTCTACAATTTTGGCGTTCGCAATTTCTTTATCTCGCATTCTCATGTTTCATAAATTCCAAGATAACTCCGCATATGGCAATTCTTCAGAGGGTTGTTTCACCCCTTAAACTTGAGTTTTCAGCTATAAGAAGCTGTATCCCCTACTTTTAAATATTCTGAGTGCCTGTAAAGTTTTATCATTGTCGCAAGGGGACAATAGAGAATTACTATGTGTTTTGCATAAACAATATATAGCCAATGAAGTCGAACTAAAAAGAAGAAAGAAGTTGACGATTGTAGAATGTACTACAATACAGTTAGACATTGCTCGACTGGAAAGCGAAGCTTCTCGTCGGCAAGCGAGCTCACGGATGCGATGCTGATCCGACGTTCGCGTAATTATGGCTTCTTAACCGGGCGAAATTTAATCTGAGAATGTGGAACGTGCGAAAGAGCCACAGGCTCGAGGTTTCCCGAGGGGGGAGGGTCTGGACGAGAAGTCGGCCAACTCTAAAACGGCTTATTTCCAACGATAAAGCGTTCTCGCCGAATTTCAAAATAACAAACCCGCCCCTCAATGGTAGAGAAAATTCGTCAACGCCTAACAACGACCGTTCTCGCGGACATTCGATCGTTTGCACTCGGAAATTGTGTTGTCCTAGCTTCGGTATATTGTTCTCGGTACCTTCGTATTTGTCTACACCGGAAATTCATGAAGCTCGCCGTCCATTTATTGACCTTTTGCTCTTTGTGAGTTGGACATATAGCGCTTGGACATTCAATAGAATTTCACAGCGTTTAGTCCATTTGAATGGAAGTAAGGTATTGCTCGATCATCTAATTAAAATGGGATGATTATTACAATATTATTTGACAGAAAGAGCCTACAATCAGTTATGGAAAAAGAATTGGTTGGTTCGCGACTGATTTCCTCGAGTGCGTTGTTAGACGCTGGAAATAGTGCACTGGGGTTAGGAAAATATTTTCTCGCGACCATTCTCGCCGGAAAAGATCGGATGAATGACTTCCGGTATAAAAGGGAGCATTCAGATGCCAATCGCGTCTACCTAGAGTACACGTTGGCGTTTCACGATGCAACAAAGCCGCTGTTGCCTCGCGTAAAAAGGATTTCTAGAGCTTTAAGGAACAAAGATGAGCCACTTCTGGCAGCTGCCTTGCACATATCAGATTACAGCTCCTTTCTGTTGCTTCCTGTCGTTCCGACGCCAGGAACAAACAATCGTATTTACGTTAGCGCTCACGTGCTCTCATTGTCTCCGTTACTTCTCCGACGGACACCTGACAAAATTGATACCGGCATCAGCTTGCCTAAAAAAAAAGATTCTTCTTGGCCACAAGTGTACCATCGTTTTCTGTTCGACATGCACATTCTGTTTTTCTCACCCCTCTCTCGCGATATTCTGCCGTGCTACGGGAGGCCTTCCTTCTACCCATCGCAAGAATTTTAATAAGCGACCGACTTTCCACCACCTACCTTTTCCCTACCCGTGGGAAAGCGTACTGTACGCTGGTCCGGGTTAATTAAACCGCTATCATAAATTTCGTGACCCGCGCCAATAAAGAGGTAGACGAGAGGGGAACGGCCGCGCGTGTGTTACGTTCCGCAACGGAATCAGATGAAATTCGAGGTAGCAAAACCCTCGGCAGGTATGCGATCTTTTTATAGAGAAAGATAATTAGGCGGAGATACGGGGAAAAATCTGAGGCGCTGGATTGGCTTCATTTTCTTAACCGAAGGGTAATATCGTTTATACTCCAGTAATTTTCCACAAGAAGTTCCGCTTTAGTAGCTTCGTGAGAAATTTTTATTTCGTCCAACTAATCCGCGATGTTTCCACTTAAAGAAGTGGACCGCTAACTTTCTTCGAATATATTCTGTGTATGTCATGTCATGGATATTTGGTCCCCTCAGGGTTTCAAATCCCGTTCCACACCTCTCACCTTTAACCAACACACTCCCTATCGCCTATTTGAGCAGGACCTACTTATTATTACGGTGGGTTCCGAACCACCTTGGACACCACAGTTTTTTTTTTAAATAGCACGAACTCGAGACCGCCTGGTCGCAGTCGCGCGCTCTATCCACTGACCCACTGTGTGCCCCTAATACAGGGTGTCCCAAAACTACCCTAGGAGCCGAAAATAGAAGGTTCCTTGGGTCATTTGAAGCGACATTTTCCTTTGCAAAAATGTTATCCGCGACTTTGTTTAGGAGTTATTAACGAAAAATACGGACCAATCAGAGCGCGACCTAGACGCGAGTTGGCACAGTCGGCCAATGGACAGTTGGCGCGCCGAGCCGATTTTACCAACTCGCGTCTATGTCGCGCTCTGATTGGTCCGTGTTTTTCGTTAATAACTCCTAAACAAAGCCGCGGATAACATTTTTGTTAAGGAAAATGTCGCTTCAAATGACCCAAGGAACCTCCAATTTTCGGCTCCTAGGGTAGTTTTGGGACACCCTGTATATTCTGTGTAAATAACTTGATTTGATCCTCGACGAGTTACTTAGCGATACAATGCACCGTAAACTGTTTTATAATGGGTAAAAGCACGGCGGCTATAGTTTGCGACTCACTGTGGCAAATCCAACAAAGCAGAGCAATAGAAAAAATTTGGACGAGCTGGGTCTACAAAGGCTAGTTCCCAGTGACCAAACTACAGCCGGCAAAGTAATTCTGGGTCATGAGGAAAGTCCATCGGTGACCATCGGGTCGATCGTAAAACAGCGCTAGTTTATATCCCATCATAAGAACTTGCGGCATCAAAAACTTTTAGGGGCCATAATAGAACTTCCACCCGGTTCCATAAAGTGTCACCAAAATCCCATGTCAAACTTGTAACGCTTGTTCATATGTCCGACCGATAACGGGCCATTCCACTGATCGTTAAAAACTCCAATCGAAACGGAAAAAGTGTAACTTTACCTGGGCAAGTAAACGTCCAATTATAAATTATGACGTCTGCCAATTACGATCGCCGTGTCTTCATCTTCGTTGCTATAGGATAAATATCGTTGCAAATCGCAATCGTAAGGATAAATTGAGGCTCGCGTCGGTTGTCGGACGTTCGAAGAGCAACGATCACGTTTGAATCGCCTGAATTCGTCTTCGGAGAGAAAGGCGAACCGAGTGCCCTGTGAGAAACGATAGAGGCTGTAGATTCCGTTACTGCGAGAAAATACAGCCCCTCGCTGGGTGCCGTGGCACTTAATTAATCTATAAAGCTTGTATTTTCATTACCGTCGTAAGTCTGTTCTAATGGCGGCGTGCGCCGGTGTTGAGTTTAATTACAAATTATCCGACGACTTTCAATTTTCCTCGAGGTTATTTTGACTGGCTTTAGGGGCCAATAACTGAGAAACTGTGGATTAATGTTTGCCCGTATCCCACTATAAATCCCCGACCCTGAAAGTCCACTGTGGAGATCGACAGCAAACAGTACATCCACAATTCCGAATTGTTCCCGGTTGTAATTATTTCTACGAACCACCACTTCGTCCCGCATTTTCCGGTCACCCAATCGCCGTGATTAGACTCTCTCGAACTTCAACCCTCTCGATCTGCGAGCGTGGAACGTTCTCACGTGAACGGAGAGGAAGCCCGAGTGAACCGAAATTCGCCCGCTCATCCGTCGCGCTTCGACGAATTACAAACTCATACTTTATACAGGGGAAACTCGTGCAACTTACCCCTGCCCGCCACCCGCGCAGTGCTGTAGGATCCATCGAGCGTGCAACGCATAAACTTTTCCAATCATTCTCCCGCGCGGCGCGAGCACCATGCAAATAATTCGGTGTGTTGTGCCCTCGATGCGGAGCTGGACGACGAAAATATCATCGAAGAACTGGACATGACTGTTCTCACATTTTCCCAATCTTCAAAATTTCACAACTTTTTTCAAGTATTTCGTGTAGAAAATTTATCGTTTAATGCAAAATTTTTGCAGTTGTCCTCCGCCAGGTTTTTCGGTGCAAATAACCCACTGTGCACCTGTTTCGTGATTCGGTTGGCCAGTTGGATCCTGTTTCCAGCAACCGAACAGTTAATGCCGCTTTAAACGTGCGAGCGACAGGACAATGGCGTCGATACGATTCGATTTGATTCGTAGAACTACGAGTGCTGACGCGGTCGACACCGTCAAATCCGTTCTGCTCTTCTGGAATCGGGGGGTTGAGGGGTGGAAAGAGGGTGGACGGATGTTGAAAGGTGTGAAAAGAGGGTGTTCTGGCTGGAAAGGGGTGGAAGAGGTGCAAGTGGTGAAAAGAAGGTCTGCAGAGGGTTGAAGGTGGTGAAAAGTGGTGAAACAGGGGTGAAAGGGGGTGGCGAACGGATGAAAAGAAGTAAAAAGCGGTAGAAGAGAAGGCAGGGGGATGAATGAGGGTGAAACGGGGTGGGAAATGGGTGAAAGGAATAAAAAGCGGACGAGAGGGGATGGATGATGGTGCAGAGGGAGGACAGCTGATGGGGTGGAGGGGATGAATTCGTGAGGATCCTACAAGCTGGCTGCCGCACCGACGGATCCGTCATCGTTTTTCACGGGAGTGCACCTTTGCACCTCCAGACAAATGAGCTTGTTTTCACTGCATCGTCGCAGGTTTCTTAGCTGAAGCATTGATTAGGGAAGGGCAAGGCTCTCGGGCTTGCGAAAGGGTTAAAACGCGCTAACCTTGGACAGGTATTTATGGTCTTGGTCGGGACCTCTCGGCAATCGGGCCAATGAAATTCCGATTTAGCGGATTCACCGAAGTTTTCGCAAGTTCGAGGGGAAAGTTTGCGATAGCTTTCCTGATGGAGGCGTTAGGGGCGAAATGGCTGATCGGGGTTGTGTTTTAATTGGGATATTCGGAACGCGAGGGAACTCGGGGCCTGCTGCTTTGATCGATGTTCATGGATACTCGAATTGACGCAAAACAGTATTTTCATTTTCATATCGTGTGCGTTGTCCGAAATTTGTAGACCTGTTTAAGAGGTAACCGTGTCCATAGAGTGTGCCATGATGTATGAGGGCAACTTCAATAGCGGATTCAGCACACGTAAACAATAAAAAGAGTTTATACGAACGCTTGTCCTATCTGACCCTGTTTCCAAGTCCCCGAATGTCCCATGCGATTCATACCGCTTTATCAAGTTTTATGAGGGACATTACGTCAAGTTTCACGACACGGCTGTGTACATACTCGAACAAGCCGCATGAGCAAGCGCCTTAATATCCGCAACGCTAACCCCACTTCCGGCTCTCCATCCAACCACTCGATAACGCGAAACGTATGTGGCGAATGCGATCGAGACCGGGGAATCTCAGGAGTCGTACACCGTGTCTCCGAAATGTTGCATCCCCATTTTAGTTAAATTAAACTACGATTTTCATTAAACATTTTCAATGGAATAATGTTGAACATTTCCCGAGATGTTTGCACTCTCCATGTGAGATCTAATTTCAATGGAAAAAACATGTTTCGTGAGTGATAAAAAGGTAAATCTCCGGAGAATCCGCGAAGCTGTTTGAAAGCACCAGTAAAACAGAGAAATATCTCGTTGCGATGTCTTTTCCGAGGGGAAACTCGGCTCGGGAAACACGATACCGAAATACGAGGTAGTATGGAATAGATGAATTCAAAGTTTATCGCTACAGTGCTGCAAATTCGTGCACACGCATACATGTATGAGAAAAGCGTAGGGGCGCAAGTTCGCGATGGGGGCTGGGAGTCACGGAATCGCAGTAATACGTAGCCGAGGGAGCACGAGGGCAAGTATATCGGCCGAAACGTGTTAGAAACGGAATTACCGTGAAATATACAGCGAACTCTGGCAAGCATGCACGCGATATTCTTTGCGTCGGCCATAAATCATGAGCATCGAAACCACGAATCGTTGCCGAATGCTATTGGCGCTTGGCGAAAGGCGGTCATGGTATTTGCGTAAACGATGCGAAATAATTAAAAATATTTTTCTTAGCGATCGTAACAGTGTTTTCCAAATGAAAGAAGAGATGTAAGATGTTCATCTTGAGACAATACAGCTCGTCCGACCATAGCACGATCATTACCACTAGAGTTGATTAATCGGCGATAAAGGCCACAACCTCCGCGGAAAGAAAACCACACTTCTTACGGTTGCACTCGTCGATCGGGGACTGTGCGAAATGAAAAACGCTTGATCTGCGCCAGTAGTCGGTGAAAGGCGAAGAAAAATCACGCGAGACGCGCCACAAGAAAAGTTTAACGAGCCAAATTGGCGCCGAATAGTTGGCGAGCGAGAGAAAATAGCCGGGGCTGCTCCGGGAAAAAAGTTTGCCCGGGATCTCGGGGATCTATTCGCGGCGCCGACCCGCGTGAAAATTCGATTACCGTAAGAAGCTTTCGTTTTTGTCTTGGACCGTGTAAATGTTTTTGCTGGCGTCGTTTAACGACCGCTCGGTGCAAAAACCTCGAGCTAAGATTGCGATTTAACAGATTCCACCCACAGGTCTACCTCCCACCTGCAAAAATTACACGGAAAATGGAATATAATCACTTTAGCACCCGCTACCCTAGAAATTTCAATTTTACTGCTTCATTTCTGAAACCGATAGATTGTGTGTCGTCATTGATGAGTCAAGTTCGAGCTTTCCTGAATAGCTTGTGACGCCAGTTTTTTTTGCTGATACATTGTCAGCCGTAAACTTTCCTAAAGACCGCGAGGTGCAAGAGGGTTGAAAGGGCAATTTTCAGAATTCTGAAGTTTACTCCATTAATAAATGACTCTGATTTTAATGAATTCTTCTGGCTGTCGTCTGGACAGTAAGCGCGTTAATATGAACGACGGAGGACAGGGAGGAAAGAGGGACCTTGCAGACTAGTGGTGGGAGGGTTGAATAGGGTGGAAGGAGGACGTTGTCCTCGCGGAAGGGTTACACGTTACCTCGCCCCGCTTCCTCAGCCCGAGCGGTGACGTCAGAAGGGGTTGCGTTACGTCAGCAGCGCTGCAGACTGTGTAGACTCGAAGTCGTGCGATGGAGGGGCTAGGCGAACTAGGCTGCCGGAGGGGATTGCGAGGGAAAATGCTGGGGCAGAGGGATGACGCAAAATAAGGTCGTTCCACCCCGGATTTCATTCATCAGTCACAGTCCACGGTGGGCGGGTTAACCGGATTAATCGTCCACAGTTGTCAGGCCTGTCTAAGCGACAAAACCGAAATCGGAATCCGCGGATCGATGACTAACGGAAGCGCACGACTGCTCCAATGCGTGCGAGAACCCTTTGTGACCGGACCTCTTTGAATCCAGCGCGACCCGTTCACCCCCTCAAAGAACTCCGTATTTGGTTCGGGATTTGGTTGTTTGCGGGAAACGAGGTTAATTGTGGCCTCCGACCCTTATATTAGCAGTAAAACATTCTTTAATTTTGTCCTTTACAATTATTGCTTTGCATAAAGATCCGCGGTCTAGTGATTGTACACGTTATTATAAATGGTGATAAGACAATTAACTCATTGTCATTCCTCTTAGAGTATACGAGCAATAATGGCGTTGGTATTATCATTACCGTGTTGCGGAACGAGTGCTCGTTTCATCATATTAACTTTACTATTGCTCCTGGCCCAATTAAAAAGGGGAATCTAATTAAAAAGAAACACGAAGACCACTCTACGTAAGCTAAACATATTATATATACATTAAATTAAACTGCATTGCATATACGTGAAATTAAACTACGCTGCAATGTGTGTATGAATAATAGTGAACCGAAGTTGATAAATAATTATTATTATCTTCGATATTAAATAAATGAGAGAATCTCTTGAGAGAAAGTTTGCCAACACCCGCCGTAAAAGTTAGCGACGAATTCGTCGCGATTTTGCAATTGACAGCGCGCAAACACCGTGACACCACTTACATAGAAGTTAAGGGGAGAAAAAGGCGGAACTTTAATTAAGGTTAATCCATTGCGAAGAGGCGGAGGGTGAAAGGGGGCTGCGTTCTGCGCGAGGCGCTAACTTCAAAGTGTCCCGTGCCAATTTCGCCAGCCTTTGCTGCGCCGCTGACGAACGGAAAGAAGCCAGCGATGTAATTAAATGATTCCTTCGGGCAATAGCTGTCGGCTAGCTGCTCGACTGCCTCATTATCTGACTTCCACGCGATATCGCGTCCTCCTACTCGTCGCGGAATGATTGAGCGATCCGTTTTTCAACAGAGAACAGATTCGGGGACCATCGGACGCTTTGATCAGCCTTCCGTGAATATCAAACTTGAAATTCTACTTCCGTGGCAATACATCAACTCAATCAAACGATGTCGGAATTTACAAAGGGCTGGAAAGTTGCAGGCGTAATTGCTATAATCGGATCGTTCGGTTTGACCTTTTGCAGAACTTTGCTAATGTGTTTCGCGAAGTTGAACTTGAATTGCTTTGGATGGCGAGCATGGTTTTGAAGGAATACAGAATTTTTCTTTTCATTACAACGTTTAGGAATGGTGAGAATTATTTGGAACATTAAGTTGAACGTTGTTCTGGACTTCTTAGATGTATGATAGAACTTCGTCAAAGTAAATAGATTCGTTTCCGTGACTAAAGTTCATAACTTCGTTTTCCAAGATATGAATGTGAGCTTTATCTTCTTCAGAACATGGAGAAACTTTTAATGAACTCCATTTTCTATTCGAACTATAAATTAATCAAACAAAATTTATAAAACCTCCATAGAGATTCACAGTTTAAGTAGTTGAATGAGATTTTTAACTTCCTCCGGATTTAAGAGCATCTTTCAAAGGCTAAAGAATTTACCTATAGAACCCAACCTCTACAAGCTAGTCTTCAAACTGTCGATTCTATTTTTTAACTTCCTCGAAGTATGATAGAACTTTAAGCACGGTACAAAATTTTTTTGTCGTTTCCGTGCGCTCCGTGACTTAATTTCCGCAACGTCGAACGCGGAACTTCATCGTCCATTAAATAATCTTACATTTCCAGCTTTCCGATAGCTACAAATCAATGCGGAAAAAATCTAGAAAACCTGTGTACAGATGTAAGCGGGATAGTTTTGTTCGTTTTTGGAACACAACGCGGAAAAAACCTGCGGCCACGCAAAAATCCGCCGTTTGGTTGTTACAAGCGTGCGGAAGCGGGTCCCGTTTCGATGACAATGGGTGGCAGCAGCCCGCTTTACGTAATCTCGACGTTTTGTATTCATTGTTTATCGCGGGGGCCGTAAACGAAGGGCGTCTTTTATGCAACGGTTCCCGGGGACCGTGCAGCACCCAGGAGCTTTTCCCAGTCGTTGTTCGCTAGGCGGCAGATCGCAACGAGGGAAAATTGCATGAAAATACAGTTCACGTACGACCGCATGCATCATTTCAGCTTCCCGTTCAGTTCGACGTGACGGCTCGTCGTAAAAACGACAGGATATCTCTCGCGGTTTCAATAGGGACGCGTTTCATACCGGCCGGAGACAGGATTACTGTTTGAATTCGAAGTTTCGCCGTCGCTCGAGCCTCGCGTCCGAGCGTTTGTAGAAATTCGCGTTTTGTTTCATTTTCCGATCGATTCGAGCCGATCTGCCACCCATTACACCCTCTTTCTCTTGCCCGGATGGGAAAAGGACGCGCGCGTTGCCGGATGAAAGCTCCAGCGAATAATTTCGAGCTCTATCGATTTATTACTTTCATTTATTTCGTGTAGATTTTTCTGTGAATAGGAAACATGTTTCAGTTTGCAATTGAAAAATCTCTTATCGTCATTTTATTTCAATTTCGATTAAATTATCCGATTGCTCGTGCGACTATTCGTTCAATTGCTTGTGCGAAGACAATTCTAAAGAACGTGTCAGCTTCGAATACGGATAATTAATCGACTTGTCCGCAAAACACAGCTTTTTATGAACCAATTTATGATGTCACTCTGTGCGCAGCATGAATTACAACAAAAAAAGGGGAGCAGACCGGCGCGGCGCGGCGAGAAATTCGCAACGAGCGCGATACTTCCGTCCGATAGCTCGCAGCTCGCAGTTAAATCGCTCTTCCGCGTCGCAGTTTTATAAACGCAATCGCGGGGAATTTAAATGCACCGGTGGAACGGGGATGGAGAAATCCGGCAGCCGCGGAAAGGCGACGCTGCCGGTACTGTTTCGCGCTCTTCGCATTCCTTTTACGTCCCATAAATTCCCGTCGACCGGATCAGTAGTTCGTTATCACGATCTTGTGTTTCGGTTGCTCTGTGAACTTTTACGATCGACGAGCATCGCAATGAATTAATATACTTGGATTTACTTGACAAATTCCCGCTCGAGTTTATGGTCTCGCGAAGATGGGAACATTTTGTACATTGTCTTATCTTAAATTCCCTCAATCATTTCAACCCTGTTCTGTTTATTTGCTCGTTTCTGCTTCATTGATTGGCTACTTCGGAGACCTTTCGGTGAACTTTTGAAGACAGAGGACAATACGAAGTATTCAATGATGCAATGAATAGTAAGGCGAGACGTGTTTCGTCGACGGTTAAATAAACGGGACAAGAAGGGTTTCGGACTTTTGCCAATTAGCGAGTAATCGACGGAGGAATCAGGAAACTGTTTCCGAAGAGTTAAATGAACGAAAGGTGTGGGGTGGGCCGAAACGCACCAAAGAATAACAGACAACAGTGAAAATTCAATCTGACTTTCCGAACCGGTAAGTTAAACACGGTAATGGGGAATCGGATCCTGGGAGGATCGTTATTCTTCGGATTTTAGGTGAGCTGGTCGAACGGATCCCGCTATATAGACCGATTAATATTGATTTTTGATTAGAGCGCCATTCGCGAGGAAAAAGGTTAAGGACGGTTCCCAGCGAGAAATATCATGGCAATTTGCTCGGACCGCTTCGTTTCTTTTACTTTTTCCGGTCTCGTTAGACTCGGTTCGGAATATTTTCCAGCGCTTTTCATTTTACCCGATGGGCTTCTGATTTGCACTCTAATCTCTGCCGAAAGAATTCACGTTTAGATAGCTTAAAGCCTGCTTAGAAATAGCTATTAAAAAAATTAATTTTCGGTCACGCAGCAATGATTTATCATTGCAGTTTGAGATAACAGAATTTTCCAAGTGGTTTCAAAGTGTAAGAGGCAAAAATTCACGAGAATCCTTAAGACGGATCAACGGATTTCGTGGATCCGGTGAATAATTCATCGGTGAAACAAACGATCGGCTCCAGGGGACGTTTCAAAAATATTTGTCGTTCTGGTAATGTCCGGACACGCTTACCAGCAGCGGAAAAGATGAATAGATCGCATGAATCATACCCGCGGGGAACGGCCGGGAACAAAGGATAATTACGAATTCCTCGGGGAATTAAACCTGAATAAGGGATTACACCCGCTCAGGTTGTCAGTCTTCTCCTATGAATAATTTAATTAAAGTCGAAATTTCCCGGCGGGAGGCCGTGCCGGCACGCCACGCCATTAGTTTATTTTCGATTTAAATTTCAAATAGCGGCCACAGAGGCCTGCGCCGACGCCGCGCGGACATGCAAATCCAAAATGCATATGAAGCAGTGCATCGTCCGTCAGGGACCCAGCTAAGGGGACAAATTACGGGACAATTAACAGGCCGTATCGATTTACATTCCAATTTCTTCTGTGACCGTGCTCGGCGTTTCCCAAAACGCTGTCGAACAACCAGAACCGTGAATTTGACTGGTCAGTGTTTTTCAATACAACATTTTTCAGATATACTGTACAAACATTACCTGGCCAACTCGACTCTTAATAAATTAGTGAAAGAGTTCTCAGGTCAAGGTTTCTTTTCGCGGGGATAATTGCGCCCGGCGGCATGAATGAGTTAACCAATTGCCGGCTATTGTTGCAGGTGAGGAACTGTGGATTGCTGGTGTTGGACCTCGGCCCCAGGAGTGGCCCGGGGGTTACCCTGGGGACCTCTGGGAAGTATTGGCGCAAGGACGAAGCTGTTAGGAACGACGAAGGACACGGGAGGCGGAGGAGGAGGCCGCTATGAACGCCAGCGTCAACATCGAGAGGAACTCTTGGCGGCTGCCTCCCGACGAGACCGTCCAGGTCGCCGATCCCCGTTCAAAGTCAGCCCAGGTAAAAGAGGTAAATCGCTCCAGCAGAGGACCGTCCGCGTCCTGCGTGCTCCCCCAAAAAGTCTCGAGTCCACGCCGCGAGTCGCTCGAGAGAGATTATTCGTTGACCTGGACCTCTGGCCGGGTTTCTATCAGGTTTCGAAGCATGAGTCTGTTGTGTGGCCCACTTAACCCTTCGTCGAACTCACCTCGACCCGATACTATTCTCCGTATTCAACGTTTTGCCTCCCCGCCGACCCCCTTCCTTTTACGTTATCGGATCACTGTGACGAGCACTGCGGCCGGGGATTGCTCTCGAACGAAAATGAAATGGATACAAATTCTAGGGATTACAAAATGTACCACGATTCGTTAAACCTGTTACTTTAAAACGGAAAAACAAAAACTCGATTCGATTGGTAGTTTTGGTTCGTTGGAATCCTCGTACGCACGGAATTCTGCACCCGACGCACCTCACGCACCGTTTCTTTGTGTTCCCTCACAGAAAATTGATGTATATGGATTACACAACAACTGAAACCGTTTACACGACTGTAACGCATGCTAGTGTGAAGGGTCTGCATCTGGAAATGTGACTACCGGTTATGAATTAGTGAGACTGACTGGCAGAATTTCAGTGTTGTGGTTGTATCGTGACAGACACTTGCATAAATCGTGGGCACGTAACGCTGAGTATAAACGTTACTGTCAGACACACGTATTCACGCTGATCCATGGGAAGTGTACCATAGAACACACCGCATATGTATGTCTTGTGTAATACAATGTCACAATGGGAAATTAAAATGAGTTATAAAAATTCAAAACTTCGCCGCTGATAAAAAAAAAGAAAAAACGAATTACAGCTCTACAGATTAGGAGCATTAAAAAAAGCTGTTCGGTGTGCACACGGCTAGTTTCAATGGCAACAAACCAGAAAAACCGGCCAACAAGGCGCGCGAGGGAAACACGAAAATTACGCGCGCGAATTAAGTCGGCGAGTTTCCATTGTCTCGTCGCGAAACACTTTAAAGCGGAAAGTTTCTCGTCGCACGAGAAGGGAAGTGCACACATCTTTTTCCGGGTTTCATTAGCCGCTCTTTGTTCGCGGAGATCTGGCTCCGGTTGTAGGAGCGTTTTCCCGCCTGAAAGAAAGGCTGTTACGTCCTTTGAACAACGCCGGTGTGTGTCTGTTTACGCAACGATGTCCGAATTAGCGAAACAATTAATGCAAACGAGCGTGGACGAACGAGCGAACGGAGTTGTCTTCTCCGCTACGCTGGTGCGTTTTCCGCGAGGACGATCAAGTTCTATCGGGTTGTTAAGTCGACTATTAACTTCTGCATCTAATTACACGATTCGGCCAGGAGTTCAAGCTGCAAACTGTTTTAGCCGATTCCCTTGTTTCGCTGTTATCAGATGAAAATATTATCGCGCTGTTGGAAATTCCCTGGGAATGGATCTAACACGATTTTAAATTTCGAATTCCTCTGATATTATCCGATAATCTGTTAATTATGTTGGCGTAACTGGTTGGCCTGAAGAGAAATTACGTCAATAATGTTAACACAATTCTTGTGATGCATATGATTGCATTGAATATAGTGAACGTATTTTTCGATTGAATTGTTTTGTTGAAAGCCTGCTTCATTTTACGTGTTAGATGTGTATACATACATTCACGTACATACATTTACACGTACATGCAATTATATCTCTTTGTGTTTTTTTGGATTAATCATTTTTAATTTACGTTTCTTCTATTCCTTTTTTGATTGACGATTTCATTTATATGCGAAAGGGCTCTTCCAGCTGCAAATGTATTAATAAATATGTAAATGGCAACTAAGCTGCCGATAGCTGCTTTCCGCAGACTGGAGTTTCAATTGAAAAATAATTGGAAAAAAGCACAAGCCACGATCATTTTTTAGGATTTCCGTGGGAATCGTTCGAACCTCGTGTCGAGGACCTGTAACTCGAGCGATCCTCGAAGCTGTCGATTAATTAGCATTGCAAATTCCGAGACGGTTGAACGCTGCTCGAACTTTGTCTCGCCTGGATGTGACGCGACACTGCAAAAAAGAGGTTTGCGAACGGTTTAAGGAACTGAACGGAAAGAAAGGAACGCTAATTGCAAGGCAGCAGGCGGAGTACATGAATCAGAATGGTCTGGAGGGCCGGGGATTCATTATGCTGGGACTCCTTACCTCGGCTCCCTTTGTTTTCACAGCACTCGACGCCTGGCCGCGCGAGAATCGACTGAATAAGGGCCTCGGATGGCCGATATCGCGACTGAAAGCTGTGTCACCGGGATACGGCACCGAGGAGAAAGTTAATTATGCAAAAGAGCGGTATCGACTCGAACTGAAAGTCTCTGATATCCATGGGAAAAGCACCCAGCAAAATCGGGAGCCGAGGATCTGAACAAATCCTGGCAAAAAGTGAAGTAGATTCATTCATACAAATTTCGATCATAATAAAATTTTTAATATAGTAAAATATATATGTATATATTGGATTATAGACTATATATTGAATTAATTGATAATGCCAGGTGTATACTGAGCGATGATCCCATCGTTAGTTCACGAAAAGCCATAGTCGCGCCATCTCGAGATGAGTAACAGATGCGTTTAAAGGCCGCGGAGCCGTGCGAGCTGCAGATAACCGGCAGAGCCGATTTTCCCGAAGGTATAATTCACTGGGAGAATACTGAATACTGTTCATTCACCTCTTTCTCCCCGACCTGGATTCTTCAGGAATTCTTGCAGCCGGGTTTTCAACCGTTGATTGCATCCACGATGGAAATTCGGAGCAATAAGAAGTTGCTCGAGTGGATGAAGATAACTGGGAGACTCGGCAAATAAGTATCGTTTAGAAGCAGTTTTATATTAAATTCTTCAAATCTCCAGAGCCATTTGCATAGTTTTACATTAACATTCTTAGAAAAATTTAACGTTCACCCGTCGCTATTTCTTTAATCACGCAACGTGGAATATTTGATCATCCAAGGTCGGGAAATTTTTAATAAATTCTGGGCTTGTTAAAGTATGGCATCCTTAAGCAGAGCATTTTGATCCACCGAATCGATATTGAAATGTACATGAATAATTCATCGCATAAAATTAAATACAGCGGTACGTCACGGCTGACTCTTACGGGCATATACTACTTAATCGCTGAACCAGCAGTCTCTATAGTTTCCACTCGTGACACGGACGACTAACTGCCAATCAGCACTTATCGCACGTCTACCTATATCTTCTCACATTTAGCGAATCAAAAATCGATTCGAACTGACACGATCAATCGCGAAGCATTTAGACTTGAAAGCAGTCCGCGTTGAATTTCCGTGTGAGGGAAAATGGCACCCGGTTTAAATATAGCTGGAAAAGCTAGAACGTGGGTGACCTTCATCGGCAATGTTCATTCATGAGAGCGTCTGCCGTACGCGCCGTTGAAAATTCACCCTCGAAGTCCACGACAGCCGAATAAAATGGCTGCTTATGGCATTCGCACGTTTTCTGAGGGTCCAATAACAGAAATGTCATACTTAACCTCCTTTTAAAGGATTAAAGGTACAGTTACGTGTCAGTGTCAACCTCGGAGAGGATGGACAACTATGAAAGCGGAAAAGGACGCATCAAAGAAGCATTCCTGGTCTCGCCTCATTGGCAGAAGTTTGGAAATAGTTCCCGTGGCATCGTAGAATGTCACGGATGCCTCGGACTGTGTGCATCTCGGCTGTCGTATTATTTATAACTGAACTCTCCTAGATACCTTGCTGTCCAGGCATCTCTCTGTGTTCACCGTGTACGCGGCGAGATATCCCATAGAACGTGGCGAGGGCATGGGAACACGGATTCCCGTCGATCGATAGAACCTGAGGCCTTCGATGCACGGCGGGAAAGTCTAAATTTACACCGACTGCCGGAATCCAACTGTGCGTGTTTGGATAATATTTACATACCGCGGCGACAATGTTGCGGGACCTGTCCCCGTAAATTTTCAGGTTCCCATGCAGATTTATTCATGAAAGCCGTACCCCTTCTCCCCATTTCTCTCTCTCTCTCTCTCTCTCTCTCTCTCTCTCTCTCTCTCTCTCTCTCTCTCTCTCTCTGTGTGTGTCTCTTTGTGCTCGTCACTGCCGCCGGGGCTGCAATGTAACCGCAGTTTCTAGCCCGCAAACTGTAGTCATAACCGGGAGGAACTCGACGGTCAAATAATTTTCATCGGTTTCCGGGATCGAAATTGTTTTACCCGTTACGTATGCGCCGTTCTGGCTCGTCCGGAACGTACATAAACGCGGGACTGCAATTCCTCGAAAGATATCGGCGTGCTTTTTATGGAACCCCGAGCTTTTGTACATTCATGCGAGACGAGGTTCCATGGAATAGAATAATATGGTAACAGCTCGAGGGATTTGTTCTCTCTTGGTTTTCTTTTCCGGTGGACGTGGTTATTGAGATCGGTTCAGTTTTTCAGTCGATCTCAATTGAATCGTATCTGAACTGGATTCAACGTTTTTCAAAATCACCGCTACCCAGTTCCATGGTTTGCGAAGCATTCGGCGATTCGCACGCTTGACAGCTCGGAATTCTCATTATCGTGGGACGAAGAGAAAGAGAGAAAGAGAGAGAGAGATGGAGGTAGGATTGCGATCAACGCGAAACGATCGCAAAGGACGAAGCGCGAGCGCCATTTTCGCGAGATTGCATCGGAACCGGTGTTAATGGATCGCCGGCGCGATAACAGCGGTCGCAGTCGTTAAAGGCGTCGTTGTCGCAGGCGAATCGCCACGCTCGCAGCACCGGAAAACCTTCCAGCTGTCAGCCGCGACCAATTACAAGAGACCCAGGTCTGTTTTCCTGCCTTCGAGCCTGAAGTCGGAAGGATTTTCCCAGTCGATCCTTCAGTCCAGCTCGGCACCCAGCTAAATTGCATGGTTCTCCGAGATTCCGCCGAGATATGGACAGGATATTCTGGCTTCATATTTTTGTTCGTTTTAAAACGTGTTCGGTAGATGTTTGGAAATGTTTGTGCAAACAGTTTCCGTCGTTTCCTTCAATCCTCGAGAATTCTAAACTCCCAATTACCTTGGTATACAGCAATCATCGGTCTCGCTGATTTCGGCTTAATCCCGGCCAGTGTTTGCCAAACTACCGGTTCACAACAGGCAGATTACGTTCAATTACGTAGTAAAAGCAAGATAGCTCGATCCGACAAGCTGTCCGCGGCTTACCGTCCGCGGCGACGAATCAACTGCGCCAGCAGTTGTCTCTCCCATCAGCGGGGAGCAAAACTTTCGCAAAGACGACCGTAGAACTCGCAGGAAAGTGGACCGAGTAGCCAGTGGAACTGTCAGTGCGCACGCAAACGCGGAATAACTTGATCATCCCTTTGCTTAGGGTGAGAGGAGGCCGAGAGGCTTCTGTGTAGGGGTCGAAGTTGCGATTGTACGTGTGTGGGTGGTCCCTTTGAGACGGCCGAAATTCGTTGCAAGCACTACGGACTGCAACACCGCAAAAGCAACACCAGCCGGGTTTGCCCGACCGTTTCATTGTCCGTTCCGGGTGTTATCTCCGGACCCTTGCTGATGAGAAGTCTCCACGAACTCCAGCACGATAATCGAACCACGGGTAATTGGGACACACGGCAACCAGCCGGACCTCAGGTTCATCAAACTCGGCCGAGATCGAAGATCCGCTACCCCCGGAAACGCACGACACTGATTCGTACGGATGAGAAATCATTGACGGGAATACTATGCGACTGCACGATAGCTGTTAACTTAGAACTGGCACACAATGTTCTGAGATAATCTGGACTTTGAATTCGTCGTTGATCGATTTTGAAGCGTTCCGATGAAGCATTCGATCGATTTTGACCGGGAACATCCAAATTGTCATTTACGTACTCAATTTGTGGCAATTAAACTAACTGAATATCCGTTACCTTGAGGATTTTGTAAAGACTCGGTGTCTACATGAGATATCATAAAAAGTAAATTTTTTAAACTTATTAATTAGAGCTGCGAACGGTCCTAATAGTCCAGGATCCACCGACCATTTTTACAAGTTATTACTATCAAGCTAATATTTCGTAAGTAGCTCCATTTTGATGAGACGTCCAACTTTTTCTCTTGTGATACCTCGATTGTGGTAGCTAACAGGGGTAGCAGGGATAAAATAAAAATAACCCAGTTAGTAATAAATTTTGGAGAATCGTCAAATCGACATATTTTATCCCTGCTACCCCTGTTAGCTACCACAATCGAGGTACCACAAGAGAAAAAGTTGGGCGTCTCAACAAAATGAAGCTACTTACGGAATATTAGCTTGATAGTAATAACTTGTAAAAATGGTCGGTGGATCCTGGACTATAAGCTATAAAAATCGTCCATTGTCCGAGGGTTAAAGGATTTCTTCGTACAATTCATGGAGAGTACACGAAACAGGGTGAAACAACGGTGAAAAGGTAAATGGTGTCTTCACGAGCAGACACTTGTTCCTCAACGACAGAAACTTCCTCCCTTCGATTATCGACCCCTCGAGGCGGCGACCGTTCTCTCCACCGAGCTCTGAAGATCTCGACCCACAGCCGAATCGGCATATGCTGCCCCTTTGAACTCTGTTCCTTCCCCAACCGAGAACCGGGAAACGAGAAAACGGAATGGCCGTTTTCAGCCAGCTGCGAGAGCACGTCAGTTCGGTATTGTCTTCGGGACTGGACGGTGCTGATCTTGGTTTGAGGAGTCAGCACTCTTGCCCCGAAAAATGAGATCGGACCTACGGAAATCGCTGGTGAGAGAAATCGTCGTTCTGGACGCGTTGCTGAATTTTTAAAAGCTCCGGTAACTTATTCCGATCAAGTCTTGGAACTAGCACACTGCGCCCAATTTCTAGAATAAACTCCAATCTATACAGCTAATTCATAAGATTGATAAAAATTTCACTATTTTTATAGTATCCAGATTTAAGCAGCCTCCAGCCAACTTTCATCCACAACGTCATCCTTTGAACCGATACATCTAATCTGTCACGAAGTTTCCAGCAAAAAGACCGGTACAGAGCGATTCTACGGGAAAAGTAGAACAGAGAAGCTCGAGTGACTTTTCTCCGCAAATTCTTAGTTTCCAAGAAAAGTGGGCTGGAAGCTTCCGAGGACGCTCGAAGCTAAACGCTCGATCCTTTTGAACGAAATTTTCTCAAAGTAAGAACACCCAGGAAAAAAATTGTACAGCACGCTTTCGTTTCGCTTTTGCTCGCCGAATCGTATGACGTCGGTCCCTTTCCGATCGGAGAGAGGGACAAGGAGGTATCGACATTTTTTGCGAGATGTCCGTGGAGCGCATTATAATTGGAGTGGTGATGCTCGGCCGTTAATTGGAGTTGAATTTATGTGGCCGGGCCTGCGCGTTCGGTACAAAGGAGAGACAGTAAACGATTTACAATACATGAGCCAGAAGCTTGCGGGTATATAATTTCTAACACGTTAAGAGAGGCACGGGCGAGGGACAAAGAGAACACTGAGGTGTGGAGGGCAATGAGCCAGAAAGTCTGGCAGAAAGATTCCTCTCAGTCGAGCCTCGTTCCTCGATGACGAAGGATTATGCTCGTTCGATCGGCGAGCGACCCGTGAAAATAACGCTGACCGCCGCCGAAACAAGTGTCCTAAGCGTGTCAGAATGAAGTGTACCGTGCGACCAGTGACTCTCATCGGGGAAACCGCTCGTTGATCGTGCTATTTTCGGAATCAGCTGAACAACAACCATGGCGAACACTCCGCTCAATTTGTCAGAAGATAAGACACACTTTCTATAACGTCACGTTTCCGACGAACCTCCACCTCGTTCTCTTCACTCGTCGATTCCCTGCCCTCCTCGTTATCTTCTAAGTGGACTGCGAACAACGTTCGGACCTCGAGAAACTTGACAGAACGAAAATTTTATCGATAGAGTGACACGAACATTTCAGAAACCCGTCTCTTTGGATTTAATCTATGCGAAACTAAATACAAACAAGATCTGCTCTATTCTTTCGTCAACCCCAGTGTGTTTTACTCGTCAAATTATATTTTAAATGAACATCAGACATTTGACACGATTACAGAATAACTACAGTCGAAGAATAAATAATAGTGGAAACGAGAATACATAAAGGGCGAGGCTGAAGAATCTTCCAATATTTAATCCAGCCATACAGACGCATTTACGGACATTTTCTCAGTGGCTATTGCTGTACATATGTAGTTAACATTATTTTGTACAATAATCGGTCCGCTTAGGAGGCAACTCGGAACCTGCTAGCCATTAGAATCTATTTTATTCCGGGCCTCTCGCCATGTTTTTCCTAACCTCCTCTCGCAACGATCGGCCAGCTGCAGCCCCATTGAACTAAATAGAATTTCTTTGACGTGGAGCTTGACGGCGCTTCACCGTCAGCGTGCTATTTCCGTTTCTTAATTTTACCCGCCGTGTTATTAGAAGAGACTGCTTTGTAGTCGGTCCCCTCGTCGCACACCTGCAAAGTCACGAAACGATGCCAACGCTGATCTTCCGAGATTCTTGCCTCGCGCTATTGCTCAATTGCCTCGGTCGTGGGAACATTTGGCAATAACCAGATCCCCGGCCCATTCACTCCACCCACGTCCACTTGATATTGCGGAGGTTCAAGCAACCCGGGCTAATAAGCTCCGAACATCAACAATTTTCGGTGGCCGTTGATCTACCGACGATTCCTCCTTATCTTGGAGTCGTTAACCTTTATTTATTCGTTCTTCGTGTAAAGCATTATATTAGAAACATATTTACTACATTTTTACGATATGTTGTCTCGCCAACATTGTACTGTGCATTACAAATAAAAGTAGTGTTAATTTCTGTTGAAATGCTCGTTTCTTTGAATAAATTCTACAACCTCGTTCGTGCCATAAATGCGGAAAAATCCAAGTTGTATGATTAGAAGGGAGTACCTGCTATTACGTAGAGCATTTCAATAATTAATCAGATGTGACAGAGTTTCTGTAATTATAAGCAACGATGGAAAAGTTACGTAATATGGCAGACAGCGTACACGTGTATTCTCAGCCGTACACCAGCAGGATATCACGTCAGCGGTTCAAGGAGATAGAAAATATTCAATCGCATGATACGTATATTCCCCAACAGTTAGGAGTGTATCAGTCTCTCCACTACAAGGTTCACTATATTACTAAATCTGAAACTAGCAATCGCTGTTATCTCAAGTGTTCTTCGAGCATTCCTGTCTCTCTCTCTCTCTCTGTCTGTCTATCGGTTACAACGAGCCTTCTTCAGAGTTCCCCTTACGCCAATAACAACAAGTACTCTTCAAAACCAGTCGCAGGAAGTTTACTCTACGGCAGTAAATATTAACACTTCACGGAAGCACAGTGGTGCAATTTAAGAATTTCATTTTTACACTGTACCGATTCAAAACGTTGCGCCAGAGAACACAAAACTGTTTGAATCGGGCTAGGAACCTGCGAGATAGCGTTTCTGTTCATTGAATTTACAAAAGATAGTCGGTCAGAACAATTTTACATTATACACGACCAAAATTCTCTTCCCCTCTGTGATCTAAAGTTCCGTCTTTGCGTACAGACTATTTTTGTACGACTTTTAGGAATTGATGTAGAGGTTTATTTTCAATTTTTTGTGCTGTGCAGTACAATATGCAATTATGCTGGAGATTATGGTATCAGGAAACTTTCGAGGAATAAAAGAAAGAGATTCGTGTACGCCTATAATTCTGCAACGTTCCGGAATCCGATAAAGCTTGCCAGATTCCCTGGCTCGTGCCGTGACCCGATATCTCCCTTTGCCCACCCCCGTATCTGCGAGACCCGTTCCGCGAGCCAATAAACGTTACGTTATCTCGCGAAAATTTTCTGCTCCCTTTCCCATCCAGCCATCAATGGGATCCAGCGGAAAGAAACATTGCTCCCTTCCTTGGCTCCTGCTTATCGACTCTCGTTGCCACCCTCTTCGAGCTGTCCGTGGCATGACTCTGACCACAGTGAACGACAACGAGCTAGGCTGACAACCTGTCCTCCCGTGAACTCTTTTTACTGTGATAAGAGAAACCTAAATATTTGAAAATGGGGATTGAGATAAATCAGTATTTTATAATCTTATAATTATAAAATAAAAAATTTTCTCTGTCTGTTCTAATAATTCTAGAATTAGATGTAAATTCTTTGATCTATGTTCTTCATAACACACGTGTATGCCTGCAGCTAAATATCGGAAAACACATATCCTCCCGAAAGAAAATAAACATCTGCTGAGCAAATATTGTCTGAAGACTGTGGCTTCGAAATGGAAGACTCTACATTTTTACTTTCATGGTGAAAGGAAATAGCAAATAATCAAATCCTCAATAAACAATCTTACTCAAACGTTACTTACATGTTTACATTAATCGAAATAATAAATGATTGCTTTTAAATAAAATTTTAGCTGTACCAGTTTTTATAAGACCACCACGTATGAAATTCACCGGTGAATAAAGTTACAAATATCGCGAAATCCATTTACATGTTCGGAGAACGATATCGATTGCAACCAGCAGAAAAAATTATTCCAAAAAACTCCAATAAATGTGGAGCAAAACCTTTGTTCAATTCCCGATGAAAAATCGCGTAGAAATTCAACCCCATGAGGACGGATATCAACATATTTACGACATCAGACTCTTGTATCCAGTTTCTAAAGATTAGAGCTAATCAATTTCTATTTCATCATTTAATTCTCCGACAAAAACATATTTTATATTTCTTATTTAAACATCAATGAAAAATTTAATATTGGCAGAACGGTTTCCGAAAAATCCATCATTTAATTCTCCGACAAAAACATATTTTATATTTCTTATTTAAACATCAATGAAAAATTTAATATTGGCAGAACGGTTTCCGAAAAATCCATCATTTAATTCTCCGACAAAAACATATTTTATATTTCTTATTTAAACATCAATGAAAAATTTAATATTGCCAGAACGGTTTCCGAAAAAATCAGGCTAATTGCCGATGGTTAGGGGATGTGAAGTGCGGGTCCCAGCTGCCAGTGGATTTGAATAATTAGATCGGGGCCATAAAAATGTTCGACGACGATAACTGGGGTTTCCGCTCGCGAGGGATGTCGGGTAAGCACGAGAAACGGTTCCAACAGAAAGTTCGACGTCGGCCTCGAGCACCCCGGAATATATGTTATTTCCATCGGGAACGCGGGCACCGTTGTAAACATGCAAATACCGCAGTTACGTCAAGCGACGAGTGCAGCCGCGGAACTATATTGTGTAAATAACAGTGGGCCGAGTTCGCTTTGCACCGCTCGCCCTCGGTTTTTGCGAGGCGTAACATTAGTGCACCGCATTATTCACGGCTGCCGTGAGCCACAATGAGCGAAAACAGTGCTGCCGTGCCGGTAAGTGTGCAAAAACCTCGCGGAAATCAGTGCGTCGTAGCGAATTAGCCATTCCATTACGCCCGAGCGTCGTTCGACAATAAACAGCCGCCGCCACCGACTCGAGTGTTTGTTGCTGCGCGAACTTGCACAGCCAAGTGACAGTGGTCGAGCTGTTGCGTGCCAAAAAGTCAGACTTCCGGAAATAGTTTCTTCGATTCGTTCCGCTATGATTTATTTCCAGATCACGAGTATTAGACTCCGTTCGTTAATTAAAAGTGTGCCATTTCCTGTCCCCAAAAAATTGCACGGGTGCATTTCCCTCTCGGATTAACGATTCTTGGACAATTCTGGGCCGCAGATTAATCGACAGGAGGCCGGCCCGGCTCGGCTCGGTTTCATTACATTCCGCGGATATCAAAGTCGGAAGTCACGATTGAAAATCGAAGCGCGCGACCGTTGGATGTTCATTATCGGAAGAAACGGTGGCGAGCTCTAATTGTAGCAAAATTATTCCGTGTTTCATTATCGGAATAGCGGACGCATCCTCGTGGACGGGCCAGAACCTGCAGCCCGACAGCCATTATCTCCACGGTCGATTAATTCCTGGGCCGATACATCAATCGGAACGCATCGAGTCGCGGTCTCGCTTTCCGTGTTCTCTTTTCGTCATTGCATTTGCGGGTCCGAGGCACAATAGGGTAATCCCGGACGACACGCAGCCAGATATTCCATTCCCGGGCTTCAATTTCCATTCGTAGCCCCATAGGAGGGACCATATTGTAGAACCCGGAATATAAACCAGAACGGGCCGGAGAGAGAGAGAGAGAGGGCCACTCTCTCTGCTCTAGAAAATACTAAATCCCTTGGAAGATGCGCGCCGCGCCAGTTCTTCGAACAGTATCGAGAATCGATCGAGAATAAAAACATAAATACAAAGCGCATTACTCCTGTTGCGGGGAGAAAAATTGTGTTATAATACCGTAATAGGAAACTGTTTGATAGTACTCGTATTTGAAAATATACCGTAGAAAATTTCTAACACTTTTTGTTACGTTATTTGCACGACAATCGGTGCATCGATGTTTCAAAGACAACTATGTATATGGTAAAAGCTGTTCATCCTGCACTACCGTCAACGAAAATCCACAAAATCTTGTTTACGATTCTCCGTAGTCATCTAACAGGTTCCAGTCGTACACAAAAGCAAGACCAAAGTAACTCACGTACCGCCAACCTTCGAGTTCACTATTCTCGAATAGGAAACGAAAGACTATCCCGCAGAATCGTCTCTGCCATAATCTCGTGGGTTCCGCGCACGTACGCGAATGAACTATCGGGAAAAGCGATAGTAGAACACGTTGAAAAATACCTGGCGGATGGGGTGTAACAGCGTTCGTAGCGGAGCACCACGCGGAATAGTAAAATGGCAGTGTTACAACGACGCCTAAGATAGTATTAACACGATACGGAACACGGTGAATTCGGAGAGTGGCATGAGACCGAGGAAATATAATATTCTCGCGGCGCGTGGTTTCCGGAAGAAAATATCGCAGCGCGACTCTCTAGCCGACAAATTCCAGGTGTTCTGTCACGTACTGGGTTGGAGGAGCTAAAACGGCTGCTGTGTAACGATAATATTAATATAACGGGGTCGAAAGATCTACATAATTTCCTAAGTTAACAACCCTTGTACTTCTTCATTGTATAAGTAGTGTACTGTTGAATTTGTCAGCAAAACTGGTGGGTTAGGAATCAGGATTTGTTAAAAAGCTCATCGTACGAGCTTTCGAAGGAGGATAAAACGAGCCATTCTCGATTACGGGTGCTCGCATAATCACGATCAAAATCAGTTTATTAATATAACGGGGTCGAAATATCAACATAATTTCGTGAGTTAACAGCTCTCGTGCTTCATCATTGTACGCGTAAGTAGTATACTGTTGATTTTGTCAGCAAAAGTGGTAGATTAGGATTCAAGATTTGTTAAAAAAACCTCATCGTACGAGCTTTCAAAGGAGGATAAAACAAGCCATTCTCAAAATCAGTTTATTAATATAAAGGGGTAGAAATATCAACATAATTTCTTGAGTTAACAACTATTGTATTTCTTTATTGAACAAGTAATGTACTGTCGATTTTGTCAGCAAAAGTGGTAGATTAGTATTCAAGATTTGTTAAAAAGCTCAATGTGCGAGCTTTCGAAGGAGGATATATCGAGGCATTCGCGATTACGGGCGCTCGCATAATCCCCATTAAAATCAGTTATCCCCTCGATCGTCTGGCGAATTAGCCCACAGAGACACGAACCGCTATAAGCGTGCGCGGGCTGATCATGATGGTTCACGTGTGCACGGCTGGCTTCACTATTCACCGTGGAAAGGATCTAACGTTTCTCGTACACCGCCGCTGCACCGGTTGAATTATAACGAATAATCCCGCAAAGTGCGGTCGAGTGCATCGGCAAACAAGCCTGCACGATCACGTTGCATCCTGATGCATGGTGGCCGCGATCCTGCGTATTCCGTCTTCGCGTATCGAAAACATTATATCCTGCTCCCGGGGGCGCACGTGCGCATGGTTGCACGATCGGAATTCAAAGGCGGTGAATCGATCAGCCGCCTGCGACCGGAAAGAGACATTACAGGGTGTAGGGAAACGAAACGGACGGAATAAAGAAATAGTAACAGCGAGAGCAAGCAGGACGAACGAACAGGAGAACAGAGGCCGAAGAAGGACGGCTTTCGCGCGAGGTACGACGATTAATCATGTGGGTAAACAAGTCGTCCGAAAGCGATTACCGTGGCCTGATGACGGCCAATCGTTCGACCATTTGCATCCACCTACGGCGCTCTCGATAATCATTGCACCGAAAGTGAAAAATACTCGCTGATTGCGATTTAACTCTCTTGACGTTCGAGGGGACTATGTTTGAAAATGATTGAGATGGCCGATGCATTGTATGGTTTCAGAAGGGTCTTTTGATGCACTTCAATTGCAACTATTTTCACATATAATTTTTGTCTCCGAAATTGACTCGGATTTACAGGATCGATTGAAACTCGACGCCGTCGCTATCGACAGGTGTCTTGTAGGACTCATTGACACGCGATAGCCATTTTATTTCGGCGATCGGCGAGGACGTTCCCGGGTCGAGCGGATTCGATTGCGCCGCGTCGTCGACGGTGGATGCGACCGCAAGAATATCGGGAAGTCCTTTCGACGAGGTGGCGTGGCGTAGCGGGGCCTGCGGACGCGCGTCACGTCGTTGGCATGCATATTGCATTCGGGTTATGTTTGCAACCTCGCACACCCTCGTCCTGTTTGCAGGACTAAGCCGGATAACACGTACCGGCCGTGTAATACGTCCCGGCGCGGCGCGACTGGATTTTCGGGACCTGTTAGAATCGCCACGCGACCAGCCCACGCATGCTCTCATACCAGCGGACATAACGGCGCAAACATACACGCGTGTGTTTGCGCAACGGGGACCGGCGGCGACGTCGCGACGCCCTGCACCACTCCACGCCGTGGAGTCGCGTCGGCACCGGGACGCTTACAATTAGAACGGCCGTGTCTCCAACGGCATATCGATTCGACGCGTAAACGCGGTTAATCCGCACGCTGTTTGTTCATCCGGAATTATCGTGAACGATGATCGCTTAATCTGCGATCCAACCCAGCAAACTGGACAGCTTAGCGACTTCCGGCTGCCGGTGTGAATAGCGTTTCTGAGCAACGTTGGTCTTCAGTCAATTGGAAAAGTGTTCGTTCAACGTTCGCGCAAAAGACTGGAGATTGTAAATTTATTTTATGGGATTGTAAAAGTAATGATCTAATGAAAATGAAAAACCGATGACATCATCTTATGATTTCAAGCAACGACTTTATTTACCACTCGCATAAAAGTCCATTCACTCAATTCAATTCCAAAAATCAACATTGCTCCAACAACCATACCCAACGTAAACTGACTCCAACACATCAAACCATTTGTTCGAAAATCGTCACACCAGTCAGAGGCTAGCCCAGACTCAGAGCCACTCAAAATTGAGAGTGTCGACAATCAATCACACAGCATGATAGTGTGAAATTACTCAAAACAGACGCAACTGTCTACAGAACACGTTCCAAAGACCTCGTGACCTGCATGCCGTCTACGCAAGCTTTCCGCATTGTAATATAGATCCGCAAGCCCAACGGCTTCGCTGTGATCAATGGATCATTAACCGGCGTGGTATCTGCTCTATTCACAGGATCTAACGTACGCGGAGGGCGGCCACAACTGGCGGAGCATAATCTTCTCTTTGCTGGTCATCGGGTTCGTTATCGCCGGGATCGTCACGGCCATCTACCTTCTCGGGTGAGTTTTCCGCTTGCGACTTTTTCCTCTTCGCCGATTTTCAGCGGGCCATAGTTCGTCGGAGAGGCGAGTAGGGTCGGTCGACGGTCAAACGGTTAAGGACTCCGCTGGATCACCCAATCCTAGGACCAGCTCTCTCCGCGAAATTAATCCGTTCCCCTTATCCAGAGGATCTGCCGATCCTTTTAGCGACGCGATCTGCGAAGAAGTATCACCCGGAAGGGATCGGATTTCGATCCGACTGAGGATTTTACGATGGGGAACGGAACTAGATCGCTGATTCGAACTGGTTCTATGAATGGCACCATTAAAACCTGAACACCGGTTGTTCGTTCCTCGTAACAAGGATTATTTAATTGCACCGAGGTACAGGAGGATGGGTTCGCAGCCCTAAGAATCAAAGTGTGACGTAAGAGTTCTTTTAGAGAGTTGTCATCAGTTGTCCAATAGACTTATTGGAAATAATTATTGGATCCATATGTACACTCATATTCATAAGCCAGTTTTAAAAGCTGATGTTTTTTGTGAGGACATGAATAAAGATTGAATACAATGGGAATGATTATGTTCAGGTACGTCGACGAGCTGCTGTACTGGAGTGGCAGGCGTCTCACGTTAGACGAGTGCCTTCGTGATGATCTGACACCGCACAGGTTGACACCAACCTGGGTTTCCCACGACAAGTTTGTTTACCAAGCTGACGACGGCTCCCTCACTCTCCTGGACACCAACAACAATTCCGTGTCCCTTCTTGTCTCCAATCACACGCTCGTAAGTACCGCATTGCCATGCATTTGCAATAAGGGTTTATTTATTTATTTTTGGGTAAAAAACGTACCCACAACCAGTACGATCAACAAATTTCAAACCGGGAATCGGAAAATCATCTAGTATTTTGTGAAACAAATAAATCACTTCTGGATTTTAATTTACACACATCCCCATTTATTCAACACTCAGTATCGGACTCTTGCTAGCTGAACAATTTCAGCGGATGCATTTATTTATTGAAATGGAATTGGAATATTCATTTCAATACACTTCTAAAGAAACATTATTGAGTGATTGTTGATTTCCATTACCTACATGATGTTACCGTAGCTGTTGATATTATTGGATGTTATACTACCATTTAAAAAATATTTTCAGTCGTGTCGAATCAAATTCTTAAATCCTTATTATTTTTTTAAAAGTATTTGACGATGGCTATTTCGTTGTAAATATTAGCCTTTCGGCATCAGATTAAAGGTGCAATCTCCTCTGCGCGTCTAGACGCAGCGTTTTGCGTTTCGCACCTTTACTCGGAGTTCCAGGCTCTCAAAGATATTCGATATTCGTCGATTACAATTCTGTGTAACATACATTTATGAAATTCCCATCGAATGGACTGTTACAATTTTAATAATCACGAACTGAGAACTGTTAACAGCTCAATACATTCCATGTCATATAACAAAGTTGTAAATGTGGCACCGCGTACGATTTTATCAGAGCGAATACGAATTTATCAAAGCGCGTTTACCGACGCGTCCCGTCCGATGTTAATTGCGATCGGACGCGCAAACAAAGAGAACGCCGACAATAAAAATTAGATAAAGTGTAGCGGAATCGTCGGAAGGGCCAACTAACCGGAAACGCGTACTCGATCGGCGAACAAAACAATTGCCAGCGAGGGGAGACCTTTCGGAATTGTTTCGAAACGGCGATAGATCGGGGGCGGTTCACTCAATCGAGCGGGGGCGAGTGTCGCGAGCAATTTTTCGAAAAGCGTCGCCTCGCGCGTCGCGGTATTTCGTCGGCAGTTCGCAGATCCGATAAAAGCTGTATAACGAGCAATCGTCGGGTTGGTCGACGGGAAGTTGGGGGAAAGGGGGAGGGGCGGGGCAGCGTGAAAATTAATTTGAAATTTCGTCGGGGAAAACGCGTCGAAAAGTGCTTTAAAAAGCTGGATGCTCCGCCGAAAATACCTGACAATTTCGCCCTCCGCGTCGCCGTTTTCATCGAGCTTTTATCGGAGTTTATTGCATACACATGGTGGTACGCGATTATTGTTTCCCGATTCCGCATCTGACCGGGCGAATTACGCCTCGCTAATTTCCGGTGTGTCGTCGAGGACCGAACCTCGAGACGTGATTATTCGTTGTCGATCTGCATAACCTGTCGCGCGGCTTCAGTTGAATTTTAATCCACGACGCGTATCCTCATGAATCTCTCCGCTCACTGTATAATTTTCAGGTGCATGCTTGCACCAGATTAATAAAACGGTCGTTTTGTTTTCAGCAACATTGTAGTCTGCTTTTCGAAAAACAAGCATCAGATGCTCTTATAGTAGAACGTGAATTGGAAATGATATAATAATAGACTTTTCAATGTTTGGTTCATGATATAATATATTCAAATCTTACTCTAAATACACGTCAACGCTGAATGTGTAATATTTACTCTTGTGAATGAATTAATTGGTAATAATTTCGCGAGCTCGATCATGAAGTAAATTAATAAATGAATTTATAGAATTACGGAAATGATTATTGTCTTAAGTTTCACCGAGTAACCGAACCAAAAGCTGCAGCATCTCTCAAAGCATACTGGCCCCGACCAATCAGACTCGAGTCCTCGAATCGATCGCAACCCACGAATGATCCATCATGTCACCCAACATACGAGCAGATCGTTACGCAATTTAGAAACGTGTTTCTCGGCCAATTAATTCGCGGCCGGTCCCGTTACGTCGCGCATTATGATCCATATTGCAATTAGTCCATTGGACGGCTCGTTAATGAACCTAACAAATTGCTATAATCAGCACGGCTCTGCCGAGAAACGATGATTTGTCGTGTAGCCTCGGTGTGTTGAACTAGAGATTTTAAATTCGTTGGTTCGTTACGGCTTAATCGGCGTTTCTAATGCGTTTTGCTTTTTAATGTAAATATTGTTTCACGGCCCGTATCATCGAACAACACCGGAATTATGTAAAGCGATAAATTTTGAAAATCGAGTGGAAACATCGTACAGATTTCACGAACGATAAAATTATCGGAATAACGTAAAAGGGTTATAGTGTCATAGCAATTTTCACCGCGCCGGAATTGAAAAAGAAATGGTCGTCGGAAAGACGAGCCCTCCAGGGAAATTGGGCATATTTCGGAAGGAATTTATCCTTGTTGCTCGTAAAATAGGAAACGTATTTTTGATGGGCCGCCGTGCCTATATTGTTTACAGTCGCACGTCAACTTTCGCACGAGGAATCGCGAAAATATGGTCGGAATAAAATTGCCGTCAACATTTCCCACGCGAGCCATCAACGTAGCCGACGAAAAACGGAAAGACACGCCATTCGTAGACGCCATGCAACCACAACGAGCGGTAGAGTAACAGCTGCGGAGGTAGAATTATCAACCAGTTCAAGGCCACCGTCCTCATTACATCATTAAGCTTCCCCCGATTACTGAAACTTCAACCTTTCTCCCGATAGATCTTTACAAAACACCGGCACCATAAATAAACCCAGCGGGGACCTGATCCCTTGTCGTACTCGCACACGATGAAATATAAATAATTATAATGTCGAGTTTACTACAGCATAGGAGCAGAAAGGGTTGAAAGTTCAAGTACATAAATAGAAGATCACTTCGACCTATCTAGCACTCTACTATTGAGAATATAAATAGCCGGAGGTGTCATAAAGAGTATCACTTATTTCTAACAGAATTTGCGGTGGGGATAATCGTGAACGGTTAAATGATTTTGCATAATAATATCAGTCATGATAACGCGTTAAAGTACGTACGATTTCGAAAGTCTGGTGAGATGCAAATGAATATATTCATCAAGTCATTGCCCATGGCAGGATATTTGTAATTGCAGTAATTGTAAATGAAGTAATTGTAAATGACCAGGCATGGTTTAATTGACGGTATGCGGCGCAGCAATTGCGTGCACGGTGCGCCTAAAAAAGTTTTCACTCGAAAAATTCTGTCAGTATACGGGAAGGGAAAGGAGGGGACAATAAACAGGTTTAACATCGGTATCAAACGGTCGTCCCTTCGAGCCTTATCTATCAAGGAGGCGAGCGTAGCCCGCGGCACGCCATAAAACAAAGAGTGTGGGTCGTATATAAGGTAAAGTTCGAGGTATTCTCCGGTTTATTCAAGGGAAAGGGGGTCATTCCCCTGCCCTCGTCCCTCTCGAATATTGCATTTTCTGCTCGATGGAACGATTCGTGCCCCGGAGCACCAGCAGTCCCCGAAAACGATAGACCAGGGCAAACAGAAAGCATCGGAATTGCCGGTGAAGGCCTCTAACGGAGAACTTTTCGCGGCTTAATACACAGAATAATCTCAATACTGTTGATGAAACCTACGTTCGTTAGTCTATAAATGACATTTCTACTGCTATTAACACTTTACCTACCGCAAGCCTATTAATAGGATTTTCAATAATTGTGCTGTACCAAAAGAATGCATAGAAATTTTCTTTTATATTGCGATCTTTAATGAAACTATTTGATGACTGTATTGAAGGTGACTAGTTAGTTCACAATGAAAAATGCTGTTGCTGTTGAAGGTCTCGTTAAAAAGTGTTTAGCCATGTACTATAGATTTTTCAATATTATGCAGAAATCGCCGGTCGGTAATGTGCTAATAGAAATATGAAGAATCAAGATATGAATAATGAAGAACATTAAAAGAGAGTTTAAAAGTGTCAAAGAGAAAAGTTTCGTGTTTTCAATTATTCAGGAGTATTTTGATGTAAACCACGTACTCGGAACAGCATCGAGATGTTGTCTCGTGGTTACCGGATTAATAAAGAAGCTGTAGCAATAACAGAAAAATCGAAGCGTTCCCGGGCAAAGTGGCCCCGCTCCAAAACTCCCGTTTCTATTTCTTCCTGGAGCGAGCAGACAGGGTACAGATGAACGAACACACCGCATTGATCCGATCTGGCGTCCGGCAGGACACGCCGCGCCCGTCTCGCCGTCCTTTCAGAAACAAATATCGACTGCTGCCTGCTCAATTCCGTGCATATCCGCTGGTCGCGTTAATATCGCGCACGAGAGCACCGCTGATCCCATTTTCCATCGTCCTAACGAAAGAGAAACCGTCCCCTGCGCATTCAGCTGCCTTCGAATCCGCGCGAAAATAACCCGAGCACCATTAGCATCCCATTACTATATTCGTCTTCATTCTATCACTGTTTCAAATAAAAACGTTGTATCGCATTTTCGTTACAAAAGCAAAGTTCGGATACTGCTAATGCATTCGTTCCAATGCAATAGTATGAACCAAGCATAAAGCAACGAGTTCACTATAGAACCCCAAATAAATACGCTCGTTATCAACGTAGTGATTGCAAATACCATCAATCACGAAATGCGACTTCAAAGCCCGTGAAATCAGATATTAATCAAGACGACTACCAAAAAGAACCTGCTAGCTACGAGCACAATGGCGTCCCGAAATACAAGAACCGAAATTCGCTCGGACCAGCCGCGCCGCGTTGCCCACAAATCATCTTCAGTCGCGGCAAATTCGCGTAAACATCCACAGTTTAGCGATAACGGATCGTGGTGTTCGAACGAAAAGCATGATGAATGGCGGCGCTCATTGTCGAACAGTTATCCGGTGTAGACGCTTTTAATCCATTCAGCGAGTAATTTCAAGACAGCGAGCCGACCAGCATCCGAATAAGATAATCTGAAACCGGACGACGTGTTGCTTGGGAGATTCACTGGGATTTAATGCATGCGTAATGAGCTACGGACACAGCCGCGATAATCAACATCTGTTCGGGCTGGGTGCTGTAACAACGTAATTCATAACGACCTGGTAATCGCGGGCGAGGGTGGGCACGTAATTAAAGGCCACATGATTGATGTCGTCCTGCGGAGACTCGTTTGTATTCGCGCGTATCGCTGTTCGTTGATTTAAGACAAAGTTTCGCCGTTCAATCGCGCGTGGAAAAATCGGGCCGGACGTCCACGACGCGTCAGAAACTTCGCGAATTGTTTTCGAACTCACGGGAGCTGTTACGCGGCCGCGCGAAAATTCGCGCGCCAACGCACACGTACATAGTCCCGAGGAAATGGGAAATACATGAAACTATAAATTTCGCGCGACTTTATTTTCAGAGACAGCTGAACGTTCAAGGCTACCAGTGCAGCGCCGACCTACGTTACGTGTTGTTCAAGCACAATGTCAAGCCGGTGAGTAATGCAGCCGAGAAAACGGCTTTCGTTAGACCACTTACCGATGATTAGGTCGATCCGCATTGAAGGATTGTCGCAAAGGATCACTCAAGCTATGGCTAAAAAATAATGGCGATAAATATTTTATGTTTTCAGGTGTTCAGAAATACTTTCAGTGCATTCTACACAGTCTACGACGTCACGAACGAGTGAGTACTCGCGCTAATTCATGATACTCCTCGGTTATTATTCAGAAAAAGACTACTCGAAAAATCTCCTACCGAGTTCCATTCTTTAAGGGTTGAAAAATCATGCGTTCTTTGGAGAATTTTTCAAAAGAAACATTTTCCGGGAGCACCCAACGTGCCTCGCAATAAAGTAACAACGATTCTCAGCATTTCCAATATATTGCAGCCACCACACGCCGCTCCGGCTGCACACGTCTCGGAGGATGGAGCAGACACGTTTGCAGCACGCTGTCTGGTTGGGCAACACGACTGGTGTCCTGATGATATCCGAGAACGACATCTACGTCAGGATGGGGCCGTCCGCGCCCGAGGACACTCGACTGACCGACACAGGTGTGTACTCATTATATCTGTCTAATGTAGTTGTTACGATGTGTGAGCCTGTATGTAAATATCGAATGACGCTGTTATACAACAGGATTCAGTTTGACTCGGCAGTTACCCCACTTATAACTTGGAATTAACGTGGAACTTTCTAAAAGTTGATGCAGAAAATTTTGCATAGTTCCGCAATCTAGTTACAACCGACGAACAATTTCTGAGGTGTTTCTAAACAATTTCTTAACAGGTATTCCCGGCGTGATCTACAACGGGGTGCCGGATTGGCTGTACCAGGAGGAGGTGTTACCTCGACCCGAAGCCACCTGGCCGAGCCCGGACGGCACGCACCTTCTCTACGCATCGTTCAACGACACGAAAGTCACTGCCTTGGAGTTCCCCTGGTTTGGCACGCAGCCAGGTCAAGACGGATCCAGCTCCAGCCCGCTGACTACGCCCAGAAGAGGCTCCTTCCCGCCCTCGAAATCCGTCAGATACCCAACCCCCGGTTCCACCAATCCTGAGGTAGACCTCTGGCTGATGGAACTCACCAACACGACCAACTCGAACGGCAACGGGACTCTGAACAACACCATCGGGTGGAGGATCAGGCTGAAGCCGCCGTCTGCCTTGGATGGACAGTAAGTGGTCCTCTTGAGGACTTGCTTCAGGAAAATGGTGCAGTTCTTGGTGTTCGTTTTGTTCTTTACTCACTCGAGAATGTTCTGTGGTTTTTGTTCTTCTGGCACTCACTTAGAATCGTTCTGTCGCAAATAGAGTACGGATTGTTTAGATTACTAGAGAATGTCATGTAGCTTCTGTTCTCTCGAACTCTGTTAGAATTGTTCTGTTGCAAATAGAGTATCATTCGTTACAGAGAGTACTACTTAATATCTGCCGGCTGGGTGGGCGAAGATTCCACTCAGGTGGCTGTCGTGTGGATGACAAGGACCCAGAACCTTTCCGTGGTGTCTGCCTGCCGTGCGCCATCATGGGAATGCGAAGAGACTCATACGGAGAGGGCTCCAGAAGGACAATGGCTCGATGCTCAACCTCACCCCTTGTTCGCCCCTGATGGCGATAGTTTCTTACTATTAGCTTCCGTTCAGGAAGGTGATAAGGAACATTTCACCCACATCAAGCACGTGACCCTCACTCAGCAGAGGATAGCGGTGCTCTCTCATGGCCGCTACGAGGTGGGTAATACCGACCCAAAGTCCGTGCTCACCTTCAGATGATCAGAAAGACATTCCGGTAACTTCTCGTTTCCAGGTGAGCGAGATCCTAGCCTGGGACACCAAATCCCACCTCGTGTATTACTTAGGTACCAGGGAGAGAAGGCCTGGTCAAAGACACCTGTACGTGGTGCGTGACCCCACTGCCGACGACGCTCGCCATCTGGAACCGCTGTGCGTCACGTGCGACCTGGGGGAGGTCCTCTGGAGCAGCAGGTACCACCTACCTAACCAACAAATCCTCAAAACCAATAAAGTTCGATTGAATTCTCAACACTCGTTGTTACAGGTTCCACTACACCAACTGCACACACTTCAGCGCGTCCGTGAGTCCTGCAGTCGCCGACAATGGTCAAGGCTACTACGTCCTGCACTGCGAAGGACCTGGCCTTCCTCTGGCAGGCATCCACTTGATGACCTCGCACAAGATGTTGCGCTTGCTGTACGACACCAGGCTCCAGCGAGGGGACAAGTTGTCTCAGTTGGCGCTGCCAACTCGGAGGAGCTTCGAGGTAATCAAGACATCCCGAAATCAGGGCAATGACTCACTCTCCAGCCTCTTATGTTTAAATAAACCTAATGACTTTTCAGGTACCGTTGCCCCAAGGCTGGAAAGCCCAGGTACAGCTTTTACTGCCTCCCTCGTGGCGAGAGGAGCTCAGGGACGCGGCTTTCCCGGTCCTGGTTGAAGTCAATGGTCGACCGGGCAGCGAAGCTGTCACTGACCGTTTCAAGATAGACTGGGGCACCTACATGTCCAGTCACAACGACGTCGTCTACGTGAGATTGGACGTACGAGGCGCCAGAGGTCAAGGGAAGAAGGACCTCTTCAGGAGGATCGGCGGCGTCGAGGTCCAGGATCAGTTGACTGTGTTGAGACACCTGCTGAAGACCCTGAAGTACCTCGACGTAACCAGGGTGGGGGTGTGGGGGTGGGGATATGGCGGATACGTGACCGCCATGGTGCTGGGCAACCAGGAGAACGTGTTCAAATGCGGCGTCGCTGTGAATCCTATAGCGGATTGGCTCTATTACAGTAAGTCATCTTCAGATTGGCTTAGTGTTCTCGGTGTTGAGTTTTATTCGGTTTGGCGTTGATCTTGAACTTCTGAATGCAGATTCCGCGTTCACGGAGCGAGTTCTCGGCGCTCCAGCCGAGAATTACAAGGGCTACGTGGAAGCCGACCTGACTCAACGAGCCAGGCTGGTACCGAGCCATAGCCTCTATCTTCTTCATGGTCTAGCTGACCTCACTGCGCCTTACACGCACGGCGTCGCCTTCGCTAAGGCTCTGTCCGAAGCGGGAATCATCTTTAGGTACCAGGTACGTGGAATTGGAATTGCGTTCTTCTGGGTGTCCATGAAAATGAAAATTCATGATCGATTTCTGACACAGAGTTACGCGGACGAAGACCACGCCTTATCAGGCGTGTTGGAGCACGCTTATCGTTCCATGGAGGACTTCCTCGCCGAGTGCCTCTCCCTGGACGCGTCCTAGTGCCTCAAGCCGGATACTCCCTCGTTGTCTCTAGTTCGCCTACTTTCGACACATCCGGGACGTCCGTGGATGCTCGTCAAGAAGGCTCACCGTTCAGGATTAGTCTGCTCCGAGTGGCTGCCCCTAGTCATCCTAGCGTATCCCGTCGTCTTCTGCAACGTGGGAAACAGGGACACCCGCGAAGCATGGACGAAGCTGTTCCTCGAGGTATCGAAGTTCACTGCTCGGATCGGAGCGTCCGTTCGATTCCTTTGATGGGACTGGGGACGATGACGAACCTAGCGTTTGTATAATTACTATCGTTCAAAACTAAAAACCGTTGTATATCAGCCGCCTGCACGAGCCTGCGGATTCCTCTTTGCTACGAAAAACGAACAAAAAAAGAAAAGAACCGGAAGGACACGCACGTTCACTTTGCTCCAATGCAAACAGGAGGCACCCGCAGACAGGTTCTAGCAATCCATCCTCTAAACGTCCGTAACCTAGGTCAAAAGAGAACACAGCTCGATACCCTTAATGGATCCCGATCCTGGCTCGAGCTTACCACGAGCTTGCAAGCTCGCCACACATTTTGTATACCAAACCTCCATTATCCGACTGGACACACTAAAACGACGATTCAGAGAGTAAGAGAGAGAGAGAGAGAGAGAGAGGACATAGGTTGACAAGGGACGATTAATGAGCGCATCGAGCTTAGCGCGAGTTTGCAAGCTCGCGCAACCACGTTTTTTATATGTATATCAAGGTTCACCGGTCGTGGATGAGTTTCTAGTTCGCTTTTACGAAGAGCGTCGAGCTTACCGGGGGCGAAGCTTGCTGTGACCTCTCCTCGCTGTGTTTCTACGGTTTCGATTAGGTGGTTTTTCTAGCGTAAGCTCCGCTATGGGTCGCGGGGAAACAAAAATAATGAAAACAGGCTTCGAAAACTCCGGCTCGCACGCGATTGATTCCCCCTAAACACGTACACGGTGCCTCCTCCCCGGTCTCACGGGGGACAAAGCTGGCTACGCCTATGCGATCACACGTCCAGGGGTTATCGACACCATTCACCGTTAGATACGAACGCTTAGTCCTTAAGTTTTGTGTTGTACAGCTTGGCGCCTAGTCTAATGTACCACAAGGTGACACGTCTACGGAAGCGGAGACAGAGTGAGAGTGAATGGATCCTGGGAATCGTGTCGCATTAAATCTGTCTTGTTAATTCTATTCGTTTTGGAGTTTTCAAGATCGCGCCAAGATTAACGAGCTGTAATCCATATGATTTCCAGGATTTCGTTCGAAGGAGTCCACACCATGCCCCACACACCGTTCGATTCCTTGAATATTTGTATATATATATACACGTTTATTGGAGAACGTCTGTTGGTGTAGGGACACGTTCCCTCGACGAGGTTCGCATGTGTTCCCGTTTCGTCGTTGATCGTTTGTTGTACTATATCGCTAAGGTGTATTATAATGGGAAAAGAACCGAAGAAAGAACAAGAAGAAGTGAAAGAAACAGAGACGTACGTAGGTTATGTAAGTGAAGCGAGGGGGTGGCGAGAGGCTTTAGGGTAAAACGTTCAGATTCACCGTATACTTTAGCTCGTTCAAGCACCTCGTCAAGGGCAACGGGCCTTATCGTATACATATACCTTTTACTCGATCAACGTCGACCGCTTTCAGGGTCCTCGAGAGCGTTCTGATTAAGTAGGATCAGCTAGATCGTTCGGGACTTTCGTGATGTGCGCTCGAATGCGATGGATCGTGGCGGACGGGAATCGGTTGTTTTCGTACTCGCCTAATACACGATCCTTTGAAATTCACAATATTTTTGCTACTTTAAAAATTGAAATTCAAATCTTCCGCGTTACATGTTCGCGATTTAAATCACTGGAATTGGACAATGACAGGAATTATTTAAAAACGAACCTATTAATGAAATTATTTAGAACCGAACACTTGAGTCGATTGAAATTAAAGGTACAAAGGATTGAAATAATGATTGGCTAGTTCCACAGATAGTTAAACAGTCGAGCCACGATCCTCCGTAATGGAGTCGCGCTCGAACGAAGAGAGTCGCACGTCGCCATAATCGCTGCCTGCCCAGCAGCCCTTAAATGCCGACAATCAAGGCTAGTGCAACTAATCAAACGATAATAAATAGAACGGAGAAGATGAAGAAATTACCTAATAATATTTAATGAGTCTTAGATGAGTGAACGACGACGGTGGGTTCGTCCATGTCATGTTGTGTGGCCTCGACGAGAATCGAATAGAGAAATGGAGCGGAAGAAAGTCTAATCTAGAAAAACGAGTAGCAAAGGAACTGTAAAAGAAGAAATGTATTTTGGAATGGTAATCTCGTTGGAGGACGAACACGCGGACATGGCAGATCGATGGATGGAGATTCACGTGCTTGACTGTAGACAGTACAAAAGTGCAACGCGTGGCGAAGAGATCTAGAATCCACGTTTTAGGATCTAGAATTATTTTCCTCTGATAGAGAATTAAATTCACGTTGACACTGTCGTTCGTGATTAGAAGAGACAAGCTCATCTTTCGCGACTTGATTGACCCGAGCCTCGCATTTAAAGCTCCTTAGGGGCGAGGAACTACTTTCCAAAGTGACATTGCCTTATCTACGAGCGTTCGAACGTCGCAGCTCTCAGATCAGATTCATTTTGATTTGGAGGATTCTTGACCCTGGGCAACTAACCTCTCGCGAAAATCCCGGTCGTCACACTTGTTCCAAATACAGTAAAGCCGCGATTTCTATCCCAGAGGATCTCCTCGATCACTCTCCCTTGTCTGCCCATTCACTGAGGGCCAACGCCGCAGGGGCCACGTGGATCGAGCTGCCTTGGGTCGGGTATATCGGTGTGAACCACTACTAATCCAATTACGAAACTTCTTTATTTTTCATTATTTTTTATGACACTTTCACCAACTCATTTCTGAAACTTTTCTGATTAAAATCACACTGAACACGATATAATTTCAACTGTATTTAGTGATTTAACTGACGATAATAGTTTCGGTCGCAAGGAAGGACAACGCGAGCCGTGTTTACATGCTGTCCTTTTCTACTTTCGGTGCGGTCGACGCAGTCATAAAAAAATAGTGTCTCTACACGATCTCTCTTCCTGCTCGGATCAGGCGATGGGAAAATTTGCGACTTTACTGTATTTCCATTATCAAGCGGACAGATTAAATCGTAGCCTTTCCGCCATAAGTGTAAAAGGAATTTCTACAATTTTCAGCGAGGTTAATGAATAGAAAAATTCTTCACAAGGGAGGAGGTTACTCAATTCGATTGGTATGTATGTTGCTCTTTATGAGTTCAATTTAAAGTAACCAAGCATAACAATACATTGTTGTCCAGAATTAGCTTCCGTCTGTTGGAACACTGTGAGGCAAGGCTTAATTACCCAGGGTTAATTACAAGCGAATGATCTCTGCGCCACGTGGTAGGACAGACACGTTGTAGTTTCCACTGTAAAAACGTTCGTCTCGCGGCATTGTCATGTGTCGGTGGGACACTACCTTTTCCCGACTCGAGTGTACTTGGTCCGACGTCGACGAAAGAAAGAACAAAGCGTGAAAGGGTGCAGAAAAGCGTGAACGGGATGAGCGAGCGAATGGTGGCGCGAGAGTGTGCAATCGCAATCAATTATTAACTATAAATAACGGCAGAAAGTGCGGCGGAATTAACGTAGACATTAATAGGTACCGGAAAAAGAAACTGGCAGGTAAGGCTGACGAGAGAGATCGACGAGAAAGATCGAGAAGGAGAAACAAAAGCACGCGGATTCGCAAAGTCTGTTAATCGCAAAAAAAAAACAAAATGAAACCTTGGTAGCAGCGCATAAGGGTATCCATAAGCTTTTGGTAACGTATTATCGCCGCTAGGCTAAAAGAGAATTAATAAGATACAAAAAAAAACAGAAAAATATATATATATATATATTATATTATGGAAGAAAAGACAGAAGAGAGAGAGAGTGGGAGAGACGCAAACATGCAGGAGAAACATTAATAAGTACATTTCACGCGGAAAAACTCGAGTGTTTCGAGAGCATCGGGCCCGTGCGAAACGAGACCTCGAAAATCAGCGTCATGGCGACGAGAACCGCTCAACCGGCGACCGGAAATCGCACCCCGTCGATGCTCAACGATTTCGAGTGGAGGTCATACTTTTTAATGTGCATTAAAAATGTGTGCTTTGTGTACACGTAGAGATCTCAAATTTCGAGGCAGCCAATGGAAAAAAAATGGGAAACGTGGAACGACGAGCGTTTGTATAATTGGTCAACGGAGAGAGAGAGAGAGATGGAAAAAGAAAATAATATTAATAATTAACGATACATCTATTCGGAAAATTATTTGGATAATCTGTGATACTCAGATTGACGATTATTATCGGTTATCTCGGTCGGAACTATTCGGAGAATTTTTGCGCAAGCGTTTTTAATCGGTGGCGTTCGTTATTAATATCGGGGCTGTTAGATAGGGGATCGATGATGAAGATCGAGAGGCGAGACGGTCAAACTAAGTATGTCGCCACATTGTTATAAAAGTTTCCTCGAATTTAGAAACACGTTTTTTAATCTTCTCGGACAAATAATGTTAGTGATTTTAATGAGTCTTGTAAACTTCATAATCATTTTCTTGTTGCTGATGTCTGTGTATCAAATATGGTAAACAGTGCACTAAAGATTCACAAAGTATAATTTTAAATATAGAGATTTTTATACAATCTGACAAGTGTTAGAATAGAATTTGTCCATAAATAATTAACATTAGAGATGAATTAAAAGGTTTGCATCAACTTAGTTTCGTGTCGACTTGTCACAATCGATCAAGATCCTCGTGGTAATCGCATCGCCCCGCATCGCACCCAACTTGAGACGAGGTCCGAACGATCCATGGATCATCGGTAATCGGATGATCGTGCGGATCACACACATACACACACACGCATACACACACACACAAACACACAAAAAAACACGAACACAAACATGCTCGGAAGCGTTGAGTCGGGAACGTTTGCCCCTCGTTGCGACTCGTTGATTCGATTGCGGCTGACGCGCTCCGACAAATTGTTTTTTATATAAATAATGTTTGCTCGGATCATCCAGCGAGCACACGCAAATCGCGGCGATTAATCGTTCGGGAGATGCGTAATCGATAGTTTCTCGTGGGAGGCCAGAGCACGCGGATTCTTTCCACTCGGTTTTTTTACGATATTCGCACGGACCTGGAGATCGCGCGTCCACGAAATCGGCCATTTCGCTCACCAGTTCTTTTTATCTTCTACGTCTTATTTATTACATTTCCCTATCTTGTTCAACCTCTGTTTATTTAATAATTTTTTACTGCAAACGAAGACTACAAAGATTGTTTAACTCAACAGCTCGTTTGTTGAAATTTCTTTTCGAAATAAATCGAGGGTGAACGTCAAGCGAAATGTTTTAACGGTTGAAACGCAGATTTTGTGCATCGATGTTAGGAAAAGTGTAAGAAAAATTCACGTGAGCACTGATTCAATTTTTTAGCAAGGGTCGTTTATAAATTAATTGAAGTTCATTCGAGTGTTTGGCAGCCGATTTCGCGGATGTCTTTCAAGTTGTATTCCACGTAACACCCACGAGATAATCATGTTACTAAGACTCTGCGTTTTTTAATATCAGCGAGGCTCGGCCCGGACAACGGGCGGACAAAAGTGTTTTCAATAAACTGTTACATTACCTGAATTATCTGTTTACTTTCTTGCCACCGTATAAATCCCTTCTAGACACCTCGTATCGAACGCATTCAAACAAATGCTTTTCTTATATTTCATCGAAACTGTCAACACGCGGTTCTGATAAGAAAATCAGACATTTTTTTGATACTTTTAATTGAGAATTATGCCATTGCGAAACCCACCAAGAAGGAGGCGAAGGCGAAGAGTATTGAAAAATAAGGTGATCAAAAAACAGAAATCTTCCTTATGGTTCACAGAAAAAAGGTAACGAGGATGCACAAACGATTTTATTCAAGGCTATTCGATAATTTTAATTCGTTCATTCTTTTCACTGTCACATAAATCGCAGCAAATCTTAACACATTACCGACCGGTGATTATTGCATATTTTTGAAAAATGTATGGAACATGGCTAAATTTTCATTTAGCATTTAATATGAACTAACTAAGTCACCCTCAATAACGTCGTCTAATAGTTTCATTTAAGATTGCAATGTAAAAGAAAATTTCTATGTTTTTTTTTTGGTACAGCAGAATTATTGAAAATCCTATTAATAGGCTTCCGGTCGGTAAAGTGTTAACAAATATTCTTAAAAACACGAACTGCTTTATTATATAGTCAAAAATAATCGGTGCAATTTAAGGTTATCCGACCATCATCACGAAACGAGATCAAAGAGCAATCGCGACAGCGATTCGCAAATGGCTTTAACAGATCCAGCGATCCTCTCGAGACGATCATCGGATAGCAGTGTGATTTATTTAGGATCTTTTCAGAAAATCCCAGAATTAGTAATCCTTGAAGACAGTAGCGACAATTGCGAGACCAAAATGGCATGCACGCAACAGGAAATTAGGTCTTCACGGTCACAGAAGGTAGTAATTTCATTTTGTTAATCTTGCTTTATTGTTGGTCCATCAAAAAATTAAAGGGAACTACATTTCTCGTACAGGTTGAACCAATAAACAAAAAGACTCTAGTAAAATAATAAATCCCATTTTTAAAAGGTGCCTTCATTTTCCAATATTCTCTTCAAATTTCTACTGACCTCCCGAGGCATGTATTAAAAACTATTTATTAATAAAAATGATTACCCAAGTTTGACTGTTTTTCTGAGAAACAAAGAATATGAAATACTGCAGTTTTGCGATGTAGACTTAACTAATGTTTAGTTTCATTTGATTGCGTTAGATATAATCGCTTCCCTTGATCTTGCAAGACAGATAAGTAGCGCTCAGAAATTTTCTAGAAGAAGAAGACACATTTTCAATCTCCGCTTTACCAGTTCGCATTATCCTGAGCTCTCTGAGGAACGCTTCGGTCATGTAAGGTCGACTTTCGATCGCGTTCAATTTCGATAGGTCGTATTCGGTCAACGGAATCGTGTTCACACCCAAAGCGACTAATTCCGAAGGATGAACACCGAGCCAGCGCACGTTCGGACATGCTAGACTAGCCTCCTGATTGGACAAACTCGCAGACCCATAACTGTTCCCAAAAACATTCAGAAAACTTCATTCGATAATATGCTTCCCTTATCAATACAAACGACCATAAATTTCATTTCTCGATAGGAACTCTTAAAATGTCGAAAAAATGGTACCAATTATTTTTAAAGTACTTTAACAATTGTCACTGTACTAATTTCTATAAAAGTTCAAAATACATAAACGGATAAATGGAGCAACATCAATTACTTCCCAAGGTATTAATTTTTGACTCACCGATAGACGCACATGATGTCCACACCGAAAGGATCGGCATCAACGAGGGCATAAACCGGAAGCGCCATTTTCTCTGCTAACAGTTTCACCAGCATCCTAGTAGCAACATCCGGATAGCCCTTGCCGGTAATCAAAATGCAATTCATCATCCTAGTGCAGTCCTCCTCCAGTAATTTCTGGAACACTGAGTCCTTCTCGACGATCAACACCATTTTGGCTCTCGTCCGGACGGAAATCAAATTCGATGCGATGTGCGGAACAAGGGCACCTCCTGGCACAGTACAGTCGATAATTCGATTATCGATCACCGTGAGGGTTAATTCGCCGGCTGCTAATCCCTTTGACGTGGGCAGGAGATCTGCGCAATTGATTGTTAATACGGAGGATTATGAAAGCGCTTCCGATTGCTGTAACATGGATTCGCGGGTTGCAACAAATATCCCCGCATTAATGGCTCGTTACAGCTGCCACATGTTTGCGAAGAGTTTGTACTGCAGCGTAATACGCTAACTTTCATTATAAAATGCGAAATTTAGTAGAAGTTTAGTAGAAGAGTTTTTTCTGAAAGTGGTAAAGGAAAGAAGAAAATGTCTTTTACCTCTAATACTATAGAAATGCTCATTCTTGCGAGATTGAAGCTTCTGATAGAATTCAGTGCTAATATTTTTTGGAATGATGGAACGGTGACTAACGAAAAGAAGAATAATGAGGAATGAAAATAATAATACGTACTGAGCTCCCAAGGAGCGCAATTTAAAATTTTGGCCGCCTGATGCACAGCCACGTCCACGTGTCTCTGTTCTGGAGCCAAATTCAAAGTGCTTCCACTTTTTAAATCATAATAGAGCGATCGCCTCGTGATTGTGGTGTTGGTAATCAACAAACGATGCGCCGCAGCCATCACTGTCATCGTCAAAGCAAACTTTTCCTTGCCTCTGCTCCTCGCGAAATCAACTACCGTCTTTTTGTCATTTTGGTCTCCCTCTTCGACAATTTGATCGAAATCTTCTTGAGATTCGAATTCTATATTACTATCTTCGAATTTCTGTGTGCCCGATGAACTGTGGTTTTGCGATGAAGAGCATGAAACGTGAGGGAGTCGACCGGAACATAATTGTTCAGTCATTGTTGAAACCACATCCTCGATGCGAGCTATTAATTGTTCCCTAGAAGATTATAAACAATTGGATCATCAGCTTAACTTTTAATCAAATTTGTTACTTCAATATTGTTAAATGACACACTTGAATTTATATTTAAATACTAAAGTGAGGTGCTTGAAATCTAAATCATGTGGTAAATCAAACTTAAATGATTCTATTATAAAATGCGATATTTCAGTTTTTATTTGCATTTACACGCACACACACGACAACTTAATAAATCCTTCTGAAAATACAAATCCTTCCAAAATTGGCGCCATCTTACGCAGCGGCAAAACGCTGAAGCAAGAAGTAAAACGATACCGACAGTTGATAAACCATCATAATCCTTCCCCACCGACGTGGTTGGTAACATTCGTCTAGCAGTTTCGGTGTTTTGCCACTACGTTGAATCGCTCTAAAAAATAATTTTCAGGATTTTATTTTTTTTATTCAAATTATTAAAATTTCAATTCTTACCATAACGAACGCTAATCAATATCCATAATAGCAGAAAAGGCAAAACTGGGGTTCTTGATACAGAACATAGAGCTTCTAGAATTTATTGATCGATACTTTAGAAGAATTATGTTTCTATATTTCGCATACGATTCGATATATTTATAAAAAGTACACAATTTATTGTCATATCACGTTTACGATATTCAATTTCAAGTATTTACCTGAATTCTAAGTTATCTTCAACAGCAAAGTCGATACTCTTCTCCTCCAAACTTCTTGTATCACTGTCCGTAAAAACTAAACATCCCCTATTAAGTTTGTTGCGAATTCTTGACATTTTTACCTGAAATATTAACACGCAACTTTCACAACTTATATGCACCCAACCATTTTACAAATAAAAAAACTCTGCTCGTCAGAGAAACCACACGACGTAGTTCGAGATCCAATAAAATTTGGATTGCTCAGGGGCCATTAACCGCGATGAGAAAAAAAAATGGAAAGAGGGTCGAGGAGTCAAAAGGTCGAGGAGGAAAGATCCCCCGGTCGCTTTTCTGTGCTCGCGAGCTCAGAGCGCGGCCGCGCCAGATAAAAATCTATCACCTATCCGAACGTAACATTCTCACAGCAATAAACATATTAAGTTGTACCCGGGCCGGAGAAGTATTGATCCTGGTGGCGTAGCGCCACACGGACTACGATCGACAACGATTTCCCGGTCCGGGGGACGACATACGTATCGAGTAGCGAATCTCAAGAGAGCCGGACACCCCGCTGCGCATTTGTGAGCGGCGGCCATTGAACGCTGCGCTACCGAGTGCACTAAAGACACTTCAGGAACTCATTGTGCAGTGCGAAACACATAGGCCCGCCTGCGAAACCTACGATTGTAACGAAATTCGTCGGACCTCGATCGGTGGACACATTTTTCAATCCACGAAACCACAGACAAGTCGACTACTTTGCAATTCCAGAGACTCAAACCGAAGCTGGAGCATCTCTTAAAAATATCAAAATATAAATAACATGTACGTTTCCTGTTCATTGAAATATTCAATTGAAACCATTGCTATGAGACTCAGGATATTGACCGTGTGCTATGGCAATGTCCCATGTTTGACGAACGGAGGCTGAAGTTTATCAAGCAATTACAGAAATTGCATCTTTTCCTCCCGCTTTCATGCAACGTTTTACTCTGCAGTCCTACGGCGGAAATATGTAAAATAACCTACTCGTTTCTGAATGACTGTAGTCTGAAGGTTTGAGAAAACCTTCTTTAAAATAACTTGTATTTTGGTTCACGATTGCTTATAATTTGTATTATACTATTCAGAATATCACAATGTATTGAAAAACAATGTACGGCAAAATAATCTCTAATTTGAGATTCAAATTGCACTAAATAAAAAAAAAAAAATGAAACCATTGTTAATGAAAATTCAGAAAAAAATGCTGCAGCTACACCTTTCCAGGATCGGCAACGTATTTTGGTCACGGACAGTCACCATCCGCAGATGCGGCGATAAATTTCCTTGGTCGGAGAACGTGGCAGGTTTCGTGAACGTTTACCAAAACTATCTAGTCGAAGGGACAATGAATTCTAACGAGCACCGATGGACATTTGCGGCGCGTGCCAAAACATTTTGGGGTCACCCCTCCGCCAGTGAATCCTACCCTCGTGACCCGTGAATGCAAATTTATGTTCTGCCGCGTGATATCGTACAAAAAAAAAGATCGTATTCATTGCTTCCGTAGGCTGACACGAATTGACCATATCATGAAGCATTAAGTTAAAAGCCTGACTTCATAAATCTTGATCAGCTAAACTGGATCTGAATATTGTAAACTCCTGTCTGAATATCGGAATATACTTAAACGGTTTAATTTCGTCACCCTAATAGATAAAAACGAAACTAGGGATCGAATTCGTTTTACTGGTTGGCCCCGATGATTGCATACATTGCGGTTCGACAGGGTCGAACGATTTTCCAGGCTGCTTGTGATTAAACGAGCAGAAGCTGAACGGCGTCTTGAAAGGCCGGCCACTTTGGCTGTGCATAAAGGGATTTGTTCACGACAAAATAACGCGAGAGAGAGAGAAAGAGAGAGAAAGAGTTCTGCGCCGCTCGGTTTCGCATTAAAGACACTCGAAGATTGCTGCTCCATGAAGTAGGGGGATAGTGTTACATTGTGCGACGAGTATGTTCGAGAAACACCCCTGAGAATGCGCCCTCGAGCTCCTCAAATGGCCCGTATACGCGACCTCCTCAAAATATCGGTTGTAACCAGCGAAGATCACGAGGAACTCGCTCCCGATCCGCCTAATCTCCGTTCACACGCGTCTGAAATCCGTTTCGTACGATCAGGGAATTAAAGATGTCGGAATCCGTCGCCTCGGATCCCAAATATGTCCCATGAATGTTTTTCTTTTCGCTTTTTCATCGGTTTTTGCGGATTTTCGGTTAAATAGGGACCTGTTTCCGGTGCGAGGGTGGAAAATCGTAACTCGATCCAGCTATTTTCCATATCGAGAATAATCATGGATGAAATGCTTTTCAACGCAAATCCCTTCGACGCGACCAGGCCGATTTGCTCGAGGGGATCGAAAGCTTCGCCTTGTTCCGCATTCAGACGTCCACCTCGCATGATCGAGTACCGAGAATGCCCGGCTATGTACCTGTTCGATTCACTCGGCGATTTGTCAAAGCCGGGAAATTTCTCGCGGACACACGTGCAGAGGGACAATCGAAATATTTCTACTTGTCCGACGACGGGGTGGAACGTCGAATGAATGATCCGGGATCCTGGATCTGAGACTCCAGAACCTTACTGTGTAGTCTGAATGTATCAATATTTTGGGCATGACGTTGATGCTCGATTCTTTTTAATTCTTTTTAATACTGCATTTGATAGACGTTCTTCTTCATTCTGTGCATTATTCTGTGATTTACGAGGAAAAACTTTTCTTCTCTTTGATCCATTAATTTATATCAAATAAATGAACATAGAAAATCTATCTGTGCTAAAATGCTCTTTACTACATCTTAGAATTAAGGAAACGTATAAATTCGAATAAATTGGTATTTCTCTCTAGATCCCTGAATTGTCTGTAACAGTCTGAGCTAAAAAGGAACAATGGGAACAGTAACAATGAATTTTTCAGCACCGAGAAAAAAACAGTTCCATTACAGTTTCACGAACGTCCTCGCATCAGTGGGCAACATCAATCCACAATGGGCACGAAGAACACCTTTCTCCAGTTGGGCACCACCCATCTGCATTTCTTTACCCCCGTACGTTAACCAACCCCATGCTCCTTCGACTCTAACCCCCACTGTTTGGACAAATACGATCTTATCTTCCGATTCGCCTTAAGAACATAATAAAAACTGCGTGTAAGCGAAATGTTGCAGATCGAGATCTACACGTTCGACGACGTCGGTTACTCGAACCATTCGATCGCGAAAGATCGATCGATTTATCGAGATTTCGTGGCGCTCGATTATCGTTGTGACATTTGTCAGACCTGTTGACCACGAGTATCGATTACCTGATTCGAACTACCCCATGGTGCGCAAACGAACACATATTTTCTAAAAAGTTCGATAATGCATCTACAGAAATAGTTTTAATTTTTGGAGATTTTGAAAATTCCATTTCAGACGGCGCAAAACCACAGAATGCATGAAGCGCGCTCATAAATTTCATAAAAGAATGACCAACAGGTTCCACGAGAAACGATCTGCAAGAAGCGCAGGGTACAGTCGCGATCTTTTTTCCCCGGTCGCAAAACGCTATCGCCGAAGCAAAAAGATGGTAGAGCGGTGAGAGAAGAGATCGCGAGGGAGAATGACAAATCGCTGGGGTATCGCGATCCGAGCTAGTCCGGTCTGACAAAAACGTGGTGGCGATCGATCGCGATCAAGATCTTTGCGCGTGGCTGTTCGCGTAATCCGGCGCTGCTCGTCAAAGAAGCCGCGGGATCGTTGAAATCTCTATCGTGGCGCGCAAAAACCGCGGAGCCGGAGCCGGGAACGACCTTCTGCCTTCTCGAGCATCAGAAGCGTGTCGGGAAACAACAGGTTGCCGGTTTCCATTTAATTGACGGTCGATCGGGGAACCAGTTCGTCTGGTATAACTGACCTACACTTAAGAAACCGGGCACGCCCGGCTTGACGCCCCTCTGCGCGCCCCGCGCCTTGCAAAAACAGGGTCCGAAACCGAGAGCATGTTTTGCGATCAAGGCGACAGTCCGCGCGAGACTTTATTGTACTGATCGCCAAATCTATGCGACGTCGACCCTGTTATCCTGGCTGTCCACCTATTCTATCCTTTTCGCTGTTTCGTGTCGATTTCACACATCTTTCGCGGACCCCGGATCAATAGAACGTTATGCTTCGTACAGACCTAAACAGCGCGCCGAACCATTCGCCAAACCATTTGTCGAAACGTTTACCGAAATATTTCGCCGCGCCGAACGGCGAACGGGATGAATTTTTGCTATTTCCAGTATTTCTTGCGAACAACTATGGAAGCTGCAGCGGCGTATACTACACAAAGAAATACAGAAAAAGTAGGCAGTTTATTGAGTGAATTAAAGTTTATAAGTGAAATGTTCAGGTCAGGACGAAGACATCAGATTCGAGACAACATGACTTGAATTTTTGCCGAAACGTTTGCTAAACCATTCGCCAAACCGTTTGCCGAAATTTTCGTCGAATTGCGCGGCGAAATGCACGGATTCGTGTTCGCTGTTGTTCACGGAGTTGATGGATCAACGGCAAATACGAATCCGCGCATTTCGCCGCGCATTTCGACGAACATTTCGGCAAACGGTTTGGCGAATGGTTTGGCAAACGTTTCGGCAAAAATTCAAGTCATGTAGTCTCGAATCTGATGTCTTCGTCCTGACCTGAACATTTCGCTTATAAACTTTAATTCACTCAATAAACTGCTAACTGTGTCTATATTTCTTTGTGTAGTATACGCCGCTGCAGCTTCCATAGTTGATCGCAAGAAATTCTGGAAATAGCATAAATCCATCCCGTTCGCCGTTCGGCGCGGCGTTCGGTGCGGCGAAATATTTCGGCAAACGTTTCGGCAAATGGTTCGGCGCGCTGTTTAGGTCTGTACGAAGCATTATACAATTTGTTTATTAGATGCGAATAGCAATCCTCATTTCACGCGTGTCTAAAATACATATACGTGTACACGTGTAATCGATGGGGCATTGTTGTTGCTCTCTCTCTCTCTTTACTTTCTCTCCGCTCCTCTTGCTCCTTTTTCTTGCGTTTCTTTTATCGAGCAGAGATCCTTGAGAAAATATTTGACGTGCAACGAGACCTGCACGTTTTTCCTCCCATCTCCACCCCCATCACCCACCGCTGGCTAGTTGGAGGTCTTAGTTAACCGAAGCCGAGAGCACGGGCTGTTATTAAGGAGTCCACGACTTAAAGGAAGCCGCAGAGTGCTCGTTAAGTGATTATGCCCCGAAAGATACATCAAATTGCTGTGAATTACTCGTGTAACCCAACTCTGTTTATCGGGTGCAAATGCATCTCGGGACGTGCGAACGTCCAGGTGCTTGCGAACTGGTACTCGATTCGTAGGAATCGGTCAGTTGGTATATTTGTATTTCAATTTCAATTTGTAATTCAGCAGTTGCGTTTCGAGGATATGATATTTCGTGTTTCTAAAGGTTTACGCGTCCTGTGGATGTGCGGTGCCATCTGGGAAAGGACTCGCATAGCGGAGGGAATTTTGGAAAAACGTTCAGGGGCGATCTGGGATTGTGTGAGACTTTTGTTCCCCAGTCTCGTAGGAATAGTCTGTCGAAACATTAATTCAAGGAGTCGATGACTATTGAACGGTCGAAAAGTTGTCGTTTAAAGTGACAGACTTTCCCAAGCCCACGATCCTCGTCGAGCACACTCTCGGAACACCCTGTTCGCAGTATGCGAGCATAGCGGTTGTTACACTCACCCCGCTCGATCCCCCAAAAAAGTTCGAGCACCCCGGATAAGTGCACTTCGGCAATTTCATCGAATAATCTATTCCCGTTGCGTGCGTGTGCGTAGAAGAATTTCGGAAAGTCGGGATCGAACGAGTCGAGAAGTCGATCTTGACATATATTAAATTTCTTTGAATTCTTCATTAACATTTCACAGTTTTTCATATTCGTGGTTGAAACCACGATTCAAAATTGAAATTGCTATAAGGAATTTAATTATAGCGGAACGACGAGTTCTAAAATTATTCTCCGTCCATTTAGATCTGACAATATAAAATTGATTATTCATTAGAATTATTCGGTGCTTCCACAATGACGTTAACCCTTCGGTGAAATTGAAAGAAGGTCAATTTTTGTGTTTTATTTAAGAGAAAAATATTTTTAAAAAATTAAAACAACATTTTCAAAAAAAAAAAACATAAATAAACATAGTTAGAAACCTCATTCTTAGTTTACTATATATCAGATTTGTTAACTGTATCAGATATGATACATTATGCAGTGAAGGGTTAATTATTTTTTACGGATAACTCAGATTGCTGTAAAGCCCTCAATCCATCGAGTATAATTAAATCAAACGTGAACGTGCACGTGAACGAAGACGAAATCGTGGCGCGCGCGGCCCCGACCTTGAAACTAAACGTAATATTCTGTTGGTAACGGTGAGACTTTAAAAATTGTTCGGCGTGTGTCGCGTGTCGAGGCAATCTGCAGCTGCCGGAATTTTTTCCGCGAATTTTTCGCGATTCCGAGGCGAGCAGATGCCCGATTCTTCTCTCTCTTCCTCTTTCTCTTTCTTTCTGATTCATCCGCTCTCCGCCCAAACGAATTACAGACATCGATCGATCGATCCTCAGCGTGGTCGAGCCGACCTTTGACTTCGCGGGCCACTTCGCGCAATTATCCTGCCATCATAATTTTTACACTTCCCCTCCACCGTTTTGAAATTTTCGATTTATTCAAGTCCAAATGATTCTGATAAAATACAGTTCTTGAATAAATCGTTTCAACCAATCAATAAAGTACTGAATTTAAAAACTGTTAAATTGAGTACTCAATTTAATTCCCCATGAAGTCTAACGGTAGACGTTTGAGAGTACAAAGGTTCTCAGGAGGGGAAGATCGCAGTGGAAGGTCCCGACACCTTATCCCGCAACATCAAAGGCGGAGATTGGAGTATAGTTAACAGAGGACAATTTGGGGTTGCAATAATTAAGCGGCCCGGCCAGTCGTCGGATCCACGAATCGTTGATCCTGAAGGGCGGTCTTTATCGTGGCTTAAGTGGGGATTAACCGTGTGAGGAACGAAAAGCCATTGGCTGACCCTGAGGATCATCGACGTCTCGATAAGAGTTGAACGGTCTCTGATAAGCCGGCTAAGACTTTCCTGTCCAATAATCGCCCTCTGCGACATTACGATAATGAAGCAGCGAGATTATTCGATGATTTCGTGGCTGATCGAACCGTTTAAGGAATTCAGGACCATAGAGTGCGAAACGAAAAAAAACCTTATCCAATCGCTTTATTCTGAATTCTTCGGGATTTTTCGCCTTGTTCCTACGATTTTCATTTTTGCACCGTTTAATTAGTTTATTATTGACTGGTTTCTTCGATCAAACCTTTGAAGGGCGAAACTGACTGACGTTAACCAATGCGAAAGAAGAGCCTTGGGTTTAAAGACTCCATGATTTTAACCGTTTTTACAATTAACATTTTATAGACTGTTTAATGAGATATAATCGACCAGAATCTCATCAATATACATACGCATGCTCCCAACAGCTTGCCAATGTCCTGGCAACTCCAACCACTCTGAACCTTCAGGAAACCGAATCCAGAAGGATGCGAGAACTCAATATAAATCAGTACTAGTCTGTCGAATCGCGGAGGCGCGATTCATTCTGTTTGTTGGTTTTTCGAGAGCGTGCCGTTGGACGAGGCTCATTGTTCGTAAACATATGTTCCCGTGGGCGTGCAGGAAGAGCATCGAACAGGAGAGGGAGTGAGAGAGAGAGAGAGAGGGTAGACTAAAAGAAAACGGATGGACGAGTAGCAGACAGCCAGTCTGGCATCACCTGGACGAGGAGCACGCGCCTCTCGATCCTGCGACAGGGTGGGAAGGACACCGTTGCTGCATGGACATCGATGCAACTTGCACATTGTGCTCGTGCCACACCGCTGTCGGGCGCCCGCGTTGCCATAATGCGATCGTATAACGTCGCGTAACGCCGAGCCCAGATCACAATGCCTCGACCTGCCACGGCAAACCCTTTCGCGAGCTATGAAAATCCTTTTAGCATCATCGATACCCGACCGGACCACAAAAGCTGCTCCCGGAGCCAGCGCCGTGTCCGATCGCAATTAAGATCGAGGGTTCGACGTCTGGATCGTTGCGATTCAAGGCTGGCACCGTGCCGAATGCGACGGAGATTTGGATGTTGTGCAATTTTCCTATTTGTTGACAAGCTACTTGTACGAAATCTGCAGTATTTATTATATTTTGATTGCTGAAACGATTTATTGCTTGAATGGTTAGGTATATGCAAAAGTTCTAGTCCTTTTCTTAATTTTCTTTTTTAACCATGGAGTACGAGGTATTATATCCGTGAGCTGGTGACATTCTCTATTAAACCTTTGCTGAGCCAAGTCTTGTATGTAATGTATTTGAGAGAACAAGGTCCAGCAGCTAAGGACCAGTTAATAAGTAGCCAATGGAAGGACTTTTATGTGTCCTTGGTTGCGTTGAAAGGTGTTTATTTCACGCGCATCGTGAATCGTTAAAATAATCGAGTATTATTACACATACGAGAAAAGCGATTTGTAAGTGGGTTCAGGGGGAATTTCTCTGAAGAAAGATAAACGATTGGGGATTAAGAAAATCCTTGGTTGTCGAACTACTCTCCAGAAAATAGCAGAAATCTATAAAAGAATAACGTCGCAGAACATCTTAACATTAAAAAATAGCGCGAGTCCCAGCAGTTCGCAATAAGTGTGAAAGACAAAATCAGAATCTTTGATCCATTCGGCAGGAGGGTCAGTGTCATCTCGCCTTCCGGTTTTCGCTAATAGTCGCACGCTAATCGATCATCGACGTCCCGGGCGTTTATTAATAGAATTGTTCGCGAGCACAATAATGACTCGCTCGGCGCCTCCGCCGATAATGTTCCCCATTAATGTCCCGGGCTACGTAATCACAGCTTAACAGCTTTCTTTTAAAAATCCCTCGTAAATCCTCGAGGACGGCAACTTCACGCCATAAAACACCATCCACTCGTTCGAACCAGAGGAAATAAACGTTGTCGTTAATTACACCGAGCGTCTTGACTGATATTTATTGCTTGACATTTTATATATCTTCGACACTCGCGGCAGGTCTTTATCTGCAGAACCAGCACTCCCTCACGGATCCAACTGAAAATCCTCCATATCCCGAATTTATTATAAACGGATTGCAAATGTTCGCGCAGTGTGTGCTCACAACAAATGTGTCTTGTACTAGCTGCCACGACAGACGTTGTCCTGTCCAACTTTCTTTAAATTTGTTTGTGATCGTTTTGTGAATTTGTGAAAAGCTTATATTGATTAAAAGCTGCGTCGTTCTTTTTTTTTTGTAATGAAATATAATTTAAAAAGCACTTTTAGTCTTCCCCGAATTTCCCATTTTTCTAAGCAACTTTTTCAATGTCTCTTTCTCTAACACCTTATTTGGACTATTACGAACATTAAAAAAAAATTAGCCAAATCGGTCCAGCCGTTCTCCAGTGATGCGCTTACCAACGAACAGCATTTGATTTTTATTTAGGTATATAGAAGATTTAATTGTGCCTGTTCCGATCGTTTCGTTTGTTTAATTAGATACTTTCAATGCGAAGAGAAACTCTACATTTTCAGCAGAACTTACAGTGTCTGGTACTTAAAGATTTTATTTAGAGCATGCCGTTTTAAAGTTTCTGAACTTCACTGAATCCGGATCTTCGCCGCAAAAAATCCGACGCAGCTGCATTTAAAAGTTATCGTAAAAGCCGTATGCCAAAGCCGATTCGAGAGAAGTTGATGAGTCGATCGTATAATTGAAACGCCAGTATAACCAGATTACTTCAAACCACATTCAGCCACATCTTCGAAACGAAGTCAATCAATAAAGTTAAATACTCGACACAGGAATTCCGCAGAACATGGCAAATCGACAAAGAACGACCGCGGGCAGGAGCAAAACGATCGGGTTAAATGCACGCCGGTTAACCTTCGCGATGTGAGCACGGTTTTTATGACATACTTGACTATTTTTACCATAGGAAATGTAGTGTAGACACCCGCGGTGTCGACGCGCCGAAGAAGGATGAAAGCCGATAGGAGAGGCAATTAACGCGGTGTGAAATCTTTACCTAGGCCGGTGTCACAATGAACTTATTTCTTGCGGCTTGTATTGCTCGCAAGTAGGGCATGGGTCGGGCTATTATCGTCAATTACGAAAGACAGACACGTGCAACCAGGGAAAATACGGCTGCGATCCTAGCGATATCGAAGTATCATCGGCTGCAGTCGCTGTTTTAGCATACTCGAGCAACAAGGTGATCGGCGAACTTCAGTTTATTACCAAGTCCTGTTTAACATCCATTTTTGTGTAACGTATCGAGATGATTATCGTTTTCGCTGGAAAATATCGTGTCATCCTTCCGAAGCGATTTATAATCAATTCTGCACTTATCGTGTGTTACAGAAATGCAAGGATTATCTACAGGGTGTCCCAAAACTACCCTACGAGCCGAAAATGGGAGGTTCCTTGGGTCATTTGAAGCGACATTTTCCTTTACAAAAATTGCGTCCGCGGCTTTGTTTAGGAGTTATTCACGAAAAACACGGACCAATCAGAGCGCGACCTAGACGCGAGTTGGCAAAAACGACTCGGCGCGCCAACTGTCCATTAGCCGACTGTGCCAACTCGCGTTTAGGTCGCGCTCTGATTGGTTTGTGTTTTTCGTTAATAACTCCTAAACAAAGTCGCGGATAACATTTTTGTAAAGGAAAATGTCGCTTCAAATGACCCAAGGAACCTCCCATTTTCGGCTCCTAGGGTAGTTTTAGGACACCCTGTAGAGTTCGTAAAACTGTAAGGGGTAAATGCACAAACCAAATGTTTCAAAATTGAATCATGAAAATCCCCATTCGTAAAAATCCGTCAACACCACCGGACGAATTACGTCACCAGAGGATCCTCCAAGAAAATCCTGACCCAATTCCCCACTGGCCCCCATCCGAATCCCTGAAGACGGTGTGGGTCCCAAGGAAGTGAACTGGGCCAATCGAACAGTGGCACTTGTCGCGAAAGTGGCCTCGGAATCGCACCTTGCGACGTTCTCGAGGATCCTCTCTCGGAAGGAAGAGCTCGACGGTGTTCCTTCAAAAGGAGCAAGACAGAGGGAACTGGTCCGGGTGCCGAAAAAAGGTCAAGGTGTGAGAAAACAGAATCAAAACGTAGAAGAAGACGAGGAACGAGAGAATAAGAAGAAGAAAGAAGAATAAGAAGAAGAGGGACGATCCCAGGTGGGCCTGGTGGAACCGCGTATAAATAAAACGTTTTGTAGCCAGTTTCGGGAGTGCGGTCGTGCAGGCCCACCTACCAGAAAAAGGGCTACCTGCCTGCCCTTCTGCCGGGTCCCCACCTTCGCCTGCACCCCACCGAAAAGTTTGAGATCTTCATTGAAACGTGGATTTCTCTCGCCCAAGGCTCCATTGACTTCTCTTCTCGATCAGGAGCACGGTAGAGGGGACCTTTCTCGATAAAGGGAGCCAGCACCAAATACACGGACACAATAGGGAACGACGTTAGGCCAACTCTTCGTACAGATGTAATCGCCTGGGAATCCGCGAGCTGGCGACTCTGTCAGACGACTTCTTTGACTTTTTATACTTGTGGAAAATAGAGGAGGGGGGGGGGCGGTGGAACGACCCACGTTGAATGTTACGGGCGCACAATAACGTTTACACCCACCCATGCCACCATACATATTAGTGATCCATCATATGGGACACAGGATCGAAGACCTCTAACTTTTTCGTCGAGACTGATCCCACATTAATCTGCCATAGATGCACGCCATCAGATAACGCAAGTGCATTGCACCTTGTGCAACCTGCAACTCGAGAGCATTCTGACAGAGGTTCTTGAACCTGGGCCACCACCACCGTTCAAAATCACCGGTTCCAGATTTTTTGATTTTACAATTATTGAAATAATAAAAATGATTTCGTAAGGAATGGTTGTGTATGCAGATATCTTTTGTAAAACACGTATTACAATAGGGGCCGTACAAAGTCTAAATAAAATCAATCTTGTCATTTATATGAGGGAACGTGTACCAGTTACTTTGAAGGCTTGGCAGGCATAGGGTTGGAGCAGCCAACCAACAATATGTAAGAACAGGATTCAATTGCAATATTCGAGAAAGTGTTATCACAATCGCATTATAGGACCGACATAGATATCAGGATGATTTCTTCTTTGGTTAGCAGCCGTCCGTTACAACGGCAATTAATTCGCCCTGTTGATCATCTTATCCGTTTGAAATTTCCATTTCGCAGCCGTGCTCAACGATCAACTACATATAGGCAACACGTTTCCATTTGCTCTCGCCGCAAATGCGTTTTGCAGCTGCGACATTTTTCTAGCGGTCCCGTGCGCTCGTGTCAGCATGAACGTTGGCTATACTACTCCTCAAGGCTTGTGCGCGCACCCTATACCTACCCATCGGCAGGATTTTTTTCGCTGTATCTGGATTCACCTGGCGAAGGATAATTGCGGTGAAACCACAACGTAATCGCGCTCACCTCAGGTGCGCGGCCGCGTCGCGTCGCCAAACGTTACCAGCCCGTGTTTGATAGCCGTTACGAGAACGTAGACAGTGCAATGAAAGACAGCATATCGTTCCTAACTCTCCTTCTACATCGCGATATAATAAATTGTATCATTGATCGACCGGTTAGAAATTGATCCGGCGTTTTATGTTCAACAGCAGGTGAAGCTGTTCCTGTTTCTGTAAAGAGTCGATGGAATATTACAGCATATCGTTTGCATCGTTTTGCATCATTTAGGAAGAACAACAAAGAAGATATTTTCTTGATGGGAGACTCTTAAACAATATTGCCCAATCAGTTCTGCCGTCGTCGCAGACGGAAAGCAAAGGATTGATCGATGGATCGTCTGTTTCCGTTCGAAGAATAAACACCGACAGTTTCCTAACAATGTGGATCAGGTCGTGGTATTGTGATGTATATTTGCTACGATGTTCCACGTAGGAAGGTAGTAGAGGTTCGCCTATCTGATCAGGTGAGCTGCAGGGGGTGGTCCGCTGACCTCTTCGTCAGCGGTCGATCGTAACCCCTTAAAAAATAAATAATACGTAATCTGCTCGATCAGACGACACGCTGCCGGATCTTCGGCATCTGCTCGATCGTTAACCTACACCACAAAATCCTCAAACATCTTAAAACCTCGCAAGCTAGCTTTCCCATTCAAATTTCACCTGGAGCAGCTCTTGATCCCATAATTACCTGAAAAAGTACTGGGAGAGTTTCAAGACTTTCTCAAACGACGATCATCCTCGTCGATCATTCTCGTTCGATTGATGCTCGATCATTCGAGGTTCGATCGTTCTTCAAATTCCGCGTGGCCATCGATGGGATCCTAATGGGGCCCCGTCGTAGAATCAACGTTCCTCGGAAATGGCTATATTTACAAGGATTCGGTAGGTTCCCGTATAATCGATCTTAGATGGACCGTTTTGTGCGCACGACCACCGAAGAATTCGACCGTCTCTCGGTCCATGGGGTTGCAGGAGGGAGGAGGACAGTGCAGAAAAGGTTTAGAAAAACGAGGGGGTGGTGGATGATCGCAAGAGAGTCCACGTGGGAGTCCCGTGGAGACGTCGAGAGGGCTGCCCGGACACGTTGAGATCGCGATAAATCAAACGCGCAAGGTGGAACCATTCCTTCCTCTCATGGTGCCGGGAAGAAAAGCCATGGGGTCCACGGAGAAAGCACAGGAGAAGAAAAGGGCACGCTCTGTTGTGACTCCGGATGATAATTTGTCCGCCCATTCGGACAGTTTGCGAGTCTCTGGAAATTCTTCTCTCCCAGGACCCTTGGAGCTCGTCCACGTTCCCGATCGTTCTCTTTCTCGCGGTAGCAGGTCCCCGGGATAATAATGGTCTATGGGGCCCCCTCTTCACCTTTGGGAAGATTGCACAGGTGCTGGAATGTCCTGCTACTGGGTCGTCGATGTCTCCGCTCGTAAAAATCGATCTTTTTTTAACGAGCAAGGAACGCGGCAAGTGAAACCAAAGACTCTTCAAGGGACGTTTGCTTTGGATGTTTTGTCGTGGATTTTTAATGAGATGTCGTTTTGCTAGGACACACGGTGTCTTCTTCTGAATTTAACTCTTGAAATATGAAACCACTTTCGATCTTCTCGGTGCTCCACCCCGAACGTGTATTCATAATTAAACAGCAGAAATTTGATTTACTGTACGTGTGGCTTTTATCCGGTTCTCTCGAGTTTCTCATTCCACGAATTTTTAAATACTCCCGTGCACCGTAAATACACACCAGAAGTCCTTCAATCTATTGTGTAAGGGTGTGGAAATCTTTGAAATTAATTCAGCTTGTTCGGGAATCCTTATGCTAAACGTCCCGATAAGGGGCCGCCATCAAAGTCGTCGTCCTTCGGATTCGCGAAATCAATTCTATTTTTGCTGGCACGCGACCGACCGAACGCATGCGTCGCGTCGGGACGCACGCACGCGTGCAGGCAGCGAGCCGCGTCGCGAATTACGAATCGAGACACCGAGAGAGGATGGGAGGAACGAATCACGCCGGACAAGAGACGGCCAAACAGAGGAAAACGAGCAACAAGCAATGAAAGATCGCGCGAACGAGTTCCCGCGACCTTGAGATCCCTAACCCACATCTAATTCGCGGATCTGAAGAACGGGAACAAAGGACCATTTTCTACCCCATTTTTCCCCTCGAAAAAATCCCCTGGAATTCATCGGAACGTTCCGGCACAGAAACTGTCTAGTAAAATGTCTATTTTATAGCATACAACGCAAAAGCATTTTTCTTGTCTTTTCCACTGAATACAGTGTAAAACGAGCATCGATATGAACTTCTGCATAAAGAAAGGATCCATTATCCAGAGAATTGGCAAGCAAACACAACGTTCGGATGAAAAGTTGTAAAACCTCTCCGCCCTGGGTGACGGTAACGAGACAAATTATACATCGTCGAACAGAGTGCATTGTGCCAGGAGCGAGGATAAATACATTTTGTCGTAAAACGTCGGCTGGACGTTCCGAGGACAGGATAATAAGTTTTCGCCGCGGGGGCGGAGCTGCACGCGCGTTCTTCCTTCGAGAATGAACACACGTTCGCGGAATCGGTATCGGTATACAAAAAGGTAGCGGCAATTTGCGTAAGCTCCAATTACCGGTGTCTGTACCACTTAATCCGTTTGCTTGTCCGCCATCGATGTTCGGAAGACCAGTTCCAAAGGATCGGCATCTTCGAATCTTTCAGACAAGTAAATAACGATTCTGCGATGAGATTGAAGGCGGATCGATGAAGTTCCAAGATCGAGTTCGCTTCTGCTGGAGAAACAAGGCCGTTATCGGAGGTTCGGAAGCGAGAGTGGCGGCCATAGATCAACCCGAACAGTTAGGAAGGAGTCCGTGGCCGGTGAGGACGGACGATGATCGCGCAAGCGCTCGCACGCTTTGGCTCGTGCCAGTAATGAGCCCGCATCGCTACCCCGGCGACGTGTTTCAAATACACAAACGGTCGCACGAGCGATTCGCGTACGCACAGAGACGCTCGCATCACCGTGGACTCACAAACGGCCGCGGCAGACAACGCAAATAGACTATGCCACACGGGGCCTAGCACCTGCCCACCTTGTCGCTCGCGCTGGCACCGACGCGCGAGACGATAAAAATATCGGGACCGTAAATTTCAAGGGAGCCGGCCTCTACAACGATTCGAAACGGTGGGCGTGAACACAGGAGCTGGCTTTCGAAATGTCGAATCTTTTTCATTCGCGATACTTAGTCGATAGATGCGATTTAGACTGGATAGTGGAGGTCAAACAGATAGTAGAGGAGTAACCTAATGGTTATCCCTGGTGTGGGTCTTTACGGGTTCGCCCGGTTTTTGCCACATCTTTAACAATAAAAAAAAAGACTCGATAGTGGAGGAGGAGTCACTCGCTATAGAATTTTGGGATGAAAAATAGACAAATACAAAAACCAAAGAAAGTAGTCCTATGAATATAATTCTGTGAAAATATAAATTGCCTGAAACCCCAGAAACGAAAGTTTGTACAATACAATACCTCGCAAGAGAAATCGACACAACGATAAAAGGAAATTCGCCTGTTTTCACTGCCTAGACACGGCAGATGGTGAGTTCTTACGAGTACTCGTTTCGCGGTTCCGCACCTGCCGAACGGTGTAACCAACGCGTGTACGCATAGACGCGTACACGGACACATTGTCGACGATGCTTTTCGCTTGTCCATGGATCCCAAAGTCCGTGTAACGTGGATTCGCATCGGCAATAGGTCCCTTGGTCCCAGTATAACCGAGGAATACCTTTGATTTGAATAATCGATCTTTGCGCTCGCGTTGCGCCATTCGACCTTATTTTCGTTTTTGGATTCGTCGAATGTTGGCCTCCGCTTGGTATGCGTGGGAGATTGTTACGCGAACTCGGAAGGAATTTGTCAGTCAGTTTACAGGGAAAGTAAGTTGTAGAGAAGAGAAACACTCTCGATTGTTACCATACGGGTTCTACTTTTTTAAGTATCTATGAGAGTGGATAAACAAACCACAGTATATGCTTTGAAACGCTTCCAAACCAGTTTCTCTGATTATAATTTGCATGTATTCAATCATTTCTACTGCAGAGAAGTGTTTCTGAAGGAAATTGATCGTTGAATCCGTTTCCATAGAAAATCAGTAAGGAGGGAAATAAAATTGAAAGAGAAGAAGAAATCGCGGGGACCCAGTGTTTTCACCATTAAAAGACGATCGAGGGGGGGCCGAGGGGCACGAGGGTCGTTCGAAGAATCGCGTGCAGACGAAACGGAGTATGCAGGCTCGTCCCTTTTAGCGCGTATTTAGCGCTGGTATTCAGTTTCGCACAATAAAGCGCTTTGTAGGGTATCCGCTTACCAGGGGCGCGTGGTGCGCGTGCCAAAATGAAAAAACCGCAAAACCGGCGCCCCGGACCCCCTTTACACGGCCCTACCAGCGGTCCGGGTATCGAAGAGGCCCGCCATAGAACCAACCATTTTTTCTTCTATCCGGAAATAATAGACGACCAGTGAAACTACTGTATTAGAATTCGCTCGTGGCATTTAGTCGATTTCGTTACTCGATCGATGTTATTTATACAGAACCATCGAAAGTGGCCAGATGCTAAGCTAAAAGTTACTAAACTTGTCCTCCGATACAATACCTAACTTACGATAGCAAAGGGCCGTCAAGATTCATTCGTAGCAAACGACGAAATGAATTTTCCAAACACTACGAATCGCTAGGTGGTGGTGAGGGTGCTTCCACGTTATCGGTGATCAAAGTCTCGGGTTACCAACCCCTTGGCCAGTGTCTCCAGCCTCTGTTTAAATAATATTCCAGCAAACGGTATAGCAGCTGCCTAGTGTCGCGCGCCGGACGTCACAGAGCTGAAACTTTCATTTAAACGTAACCGAAACGGTAGTCCCAGTAAACACCGGTTCTGTTTAAGACGCGAGCAGCAAACTTGACGGAGCCAACATTTTATTGCACGCCACTCGTTCTACGTTTTATATCTCGTCGTAAATCTAAAGGCTTCCGCAAGGTAATGTATTCTCTTTTTACAGAGTAATGTGTGAGAATTGAAAATTGTCATAAATTGTTAGAAAGTAGTTCTACTTATAAAGAGACTTGGTTTGAACCAACAATTCCACGTCTACTTAAAATCCCATAACTTCCGAATCCGACAGCGCACGACCGAATGAGTCTGCAGCTTCGGAATCGACTCGAAAGCGACGATCATCATCCCCAATTTATGGCTCGTGCCCACTTCGTACCATGAATCGAATGATACGGCCCCCGTGACTTTCAGTGTCAGTTCATGCGGCGAAGAATTCAATCAATCGATCCACCAAGCTCAAATGCAAAGGGCAACACCACCGTCTATATCGAATCATTTCGATGACATCAGGTTAATTCCGTCACAGATGGCCGGCTCTGGACCAGTCAGAAAGAAAGAGAGAGAGAGAGAGAGAGAGAGACCCACGTCGAGAATGATTTCACAGTAGCTGAACGAATCGTAATTCGAAGCATATTGCGAAGTGGTGCAGGTACGCGGGCAAGATGGCGGATGTTGATGAAATTAGGGGTTGTAGAGGAAGCACTCACTACACGCGATTACTATTGCAAATGGTGTTTGAATGACGGCGAGGGTATCAGACAGGGTTCACGGACTTGCCAAGTCATTATTCATCGCGATAATTGTTTCTGGATGTTACGGTCGAATTATCCGAGAATTATTCAAGTGTCAGCGACGCGACTTGGCACGGCAGATCCTGCCAGCGGCAACACTAATCCCCGAGGCCGGGCTTAATAGGTTAAACGGCATACTAAAATTGCAATCACGTTTTCACCATCGGCGACAGCGAGGATTCGGCGACGTCGACGCCCGGCATCGATATATCGTGCAAGTTACAGGAAACGCGAGCGGCAGAAGCCATCGTGGAAAGTCCGGAGAGGAGATAATCAGCCCGTATGTTATAATCATCGCGTATTTGTTTCAGCCGTTATCTATCAGCCGCTTCACCTGCTCGCGCAAAGTAGAAACGCGTGCGCTCGCAATCGTCGTCCCCTGTAATGAGCAATATTATTGGACGGATAAGCGAAGCTCGCGGTTCCGGAACACGGGATTCGATGTTAAATCATCGCCGCCATCCTCGAGGAAAACGTGGCCACGTACGGCGAGCAATGGTAATCACTCTGTTTTCCCTGTACGGCGATACCGAGGTGACGTCATCGCATCAATCATTCTCAATGTTGCGAATATTAGAACCTGTCAGAGAAAATGCTCAGACATAAAACTTTTTAAAAAATGGGTCTCCGGCGTCGAAACGAATAAAGAGCGAAATCCAGTTACATTCCAGAAGCGTGGTAAGGGGTTGCGAGCGGAACGGAATTTCTCGGGCTGCTTTCCACGGCGATTTTTCGAGGTCGAAGCGGAGGAGGCGAGGCTCGCCGTGAAAGCTATGAATCGCGTATTTGCCTATGAAAGGGATCGAAGACACCTGAGGCGCCACACACGGCGACGGTAACCCAAAACCCCCAACCCCTGAGTTGCTCACAGCATCGCGACAGACATGTCTTGGCACAAAGGGCTCTCTCGTAGAGAGAGAGAAGGCCCCTTTTCAGGCCGCGTTCGAGATCATCTTTCTATTGATGCAACGTTCCGTGCCGCGTGTAAAACTGCGACGATAATGAAGCTACGCGAAAATCTGTCCGGTGCCGGCCGATCGCTTTATCCGTGAGCCAGAAGCGAATTGCATTGAAAATGAGGGTCGCGAATTCCTCTACTCCGTCTCAGAAAACTGCTGGATCCTCCGACGTTTCTCCGTATTCATCGTGTCACGTTGTATATCCAATTCGAGCATGAATTTGTACAATTCTATTGAAACGAATAAAAATCGACAAGAATAGGATTTCTATGTTCTCGGTTGATGCAAAAGGGTGTAACGAAAATCTGTATGGGGCAAGCGTCGAAAGCCAAACGCTTTGACCCATGACCAGTGGAAAACAGGGGCGTCCACGAAAAATGGTCGGATGAATCAGGAATTTCCATACGTAATTGCAGCGATTATAGCGTCGCGCAACTGGTGTCGTCGCGTTTCTCCGCAGCCTGGGCCCATGGTGGTCGCCCCCTTAACGCGGCCGTCGAAACCACGCGTGCACATGCCGAATTACATTTTTTTCCAACATCGATGAATGGGGTGTCGAGCGTTTAAAACAGCATAAATTAGTGCGGCATTTCGCGACAGATGCGGGGGAGGCACGTGGCGGGCCAATATGTTCGTCAAATTTCGCCCGGGTGTCGGATCTGATCAAACCGGCCGTCGAAAATCGACGGAAATGGTCTGATCTTCGCAGCAACGTGACTCAATGCCATCGCCTAACTTACATCCCCCTAATTCTCAACGAAATTCGCCAGAATTACATCGGATAATCAAGACCTAAATTGTACACTTTCGAATATGCATTGATCGATTTGAAAACAAATCTATGAAATAACTGACCAGTTAAAAATATCTTATGTTTCTGTTGAACCATTAAAAAAGCTACCCGATTGACATTTTCAGGATGGAACCACGGGTTTGCTGGGAAAGATGGAAACTTAAATCGTTTCCTGGTAGCAATCCCGTTCACTTTGTCCGTCGTCGTCCACGAACCCGACGCCATAATTGAATTCCCGAAAACGACGGGCAAAGGAGGGCGAGCGACGACGAGATGGCGTGAAAACGTTTCACGCGAGGTAAAAAACCCTGCAATTATACAGTCGTTACGTCCACAAATTACGCCGCGAGCCGCAACCTATCGCACGGAATCTACCCTTCCCCATTGATCGTGGCCCGTAATTATTAGAAGAGAGGACGGAGAGAGAACAACAAGGCCCCCGCTCCCGTTAACCTATGATTCACCTCTTAATGCGGCTCCTTCTGTGCTCGATCATTACCGCCACGAATTAAATGAATATGTACACGAAACTCCGGCTAACTCGATTTACTCTTGTTAGCGAGCCGGCGACGAGTATTCTCGTCTGGACGACTCGGACACGCGGAAGCTCGCTCAACACCACTTTTTTCAGTGTTATTCCTCATGCATCCTCATTTGTGTGAGAAGAAAGTATGAAGAAATGTGAGTATCTTCTGGTATAACATTTCAGGAACAGAAATGAGAATTCAATCATCCACACGAGGCCCCCATGCACGGCTTCTTTTCATCGGAATAAAACTGCTCAGTGCTCATTGGAAGAGCGATTCATCTATGGTGAAAACAAAACAGTTTCACCCCTTTCAGAGCGTACCTGCACCCAATTCGCATTGTCGACCACCAAATTCTACCATGAAGCGGGTCTCGTTAAAACAAATGCTACGAGGATTCTAATTAGTATCAATCCTAGTACCCTAAAATTCGCAACACACGAAAACGAATCCTCTAAGAGCAGCCTCACCGATGAAAACAGAACCGAGCCAGGTTAGAGTCTTCGATATTTTCAAGTGGCACTCGAGACACCGTCGTTAGGCGAAAGGGCAAGACAATGGCCGCTGCAACGGAGCATTCACCTTAGCCAACATTGTTTTTCGGGCCACTTCGGGCCTCTGAAGACCCCCGACAGGAAGTGGTCTTCGAACCGAGACCATAATAATGGGCGAAGATTTCGACGCCAGAAGAACCTGAAAATGACGAGGACCCACCGCGATGGCGGTTAGAGAAATTAGCAATAAGAGAGCATAAATTGTTCACGGGGGGTGAGGACCATCGCGGTTCCCGGGGGGTAGATTCGCCGACATATGGCGCTACGAATTCCAAAGCTGTTGTTGCCCTACTCTTTTTTTGCGCCGGTGCAGTGCATCCTTCCGCTGTGGGGGCCACTGTCATTCCTATGCGGTGACGAAACTGCAATGCGACTAACAGTGATCGGTTTTTATGCAGTTTCTACATTGTATAAATTTTTAAGATGCATATTAAATGTGAATTAAATGAGACGAGGAGTGTGACAGTTGTTGGAAAATGAGCATGTGGGTGTTTCGTTTGGGAAGTTGGTGAATAATGATTGTATACGAAGGCAACGAATGATTTGAATTATCGTTGCCTTCTCCCAATTTGTAGTAGATAATATTGACCACCTTTGTATGTATAATGAGAGCGAGGCTGTTGGTTATATACACTTTATTACAATGGTTCGCGATTTTAAAATGTGTATGATCGTATCGTATAGTCCGTCTCGTCTTCTCGCTTTCTTTTTTTATCGTCACTTCAGTTTTTTTCGTGATTTGTTGGTTGTGGATTTAGATGGAAAAAATGTAGCGTTTTGTAATTGTACGTGGGTGCATTGGGAGGGGTTTTAAGTAGAGGAGTGGGACACTCAGAAAATTTCTTGGTATTGTCTTCGTTCGTCAATGGCGTGATTTATTGTGGTAATTCCGCACGTCGTTTCGCTGGTTCGGTCGCATGTGCTGTCCATCTGTCGGGGTCGAAATTGTCGAATTGTGGTGGTTATAAAACTAATTTCATCGGTCGGTTTGCTGCCGATCCGCATGCGTTTTTACGGCAGTTAAAAACGTCCCTTTCAGGTATGTAGCTTAGTTCCCTGGAGGAACAGTAGGGTACGGTTGACCTTCGGTGTTGCCGTCGCAACAATGATCTTCTGGTAGGGTTGAACATACAATTGATCGTCATCGATTTCTGTTGTTTATATTGGAAAGAAAATAATTTCAGAGAAAATTTAATTTTGTTTCTTTCATTTAAATCCCCTTTTAAACACGTCTACGCTTGATGGCAATCGCGAAGGGGTCGCAGTCGGAGAACAGAGCTCAGAAAGAGAATTCCGATGTCGGTGCTTCTAACGAGAGTAATAAACGAATTAAGGGAGGGGTGTCCGCCGCGCCACTTTACGGACCTCGGTCCTCGGGATCGGTATAGGGTGGCTCCTTTTAACTGGTTCAATTAGGTCTCGTCCACTCGTAGGTGGGGAGCTGAGGTGGACGCATCAAAGCCACGAAACGCGTTTACGAGCGTAGAGAAACGTCGCTTTGTCCTGAACGCCGCAAGATAAACATCTTGAAGCCGTCTCCCCCTCTCTCTCTCTTTCTCTTTCTCTCTCGTTCCCTCAACCAAAAGCGACTTCGTGCAATTTCTGACTACGGACGTGTCCGTGGACCCTGCATGCAACTCCGTGCACCAATACCAGCTCAAAGCCGTCCGCTTTGTGGCTTTTGCGTTCGAGACAATGGGATTTTCGAGAACGAGGCAGTCTGACCGCGTGTTTATGACACCCGGTAGATAAACCGATGCACCCCCGATTATCCCGACCCCCTATGAATCCTTGATGGAACGGGTTTGATGCCCCCTTTCAGTTGTCGATGAAACTCTTTATATTTTTGGTGGATCTTGCAGTTTCTGAAGACTTGAGCTTCCTCAACGAATTTCAATAATCGCGACGCGAGTTGCATTCCACGAACACCTATGATTACGTTAATTTTACGAATTCGAACAAATCAGGAGAATCAGTTTTTTGAACGAAACCAGAATTTAAGAGAAACGATTATCAAAGGAGGGGCACCGAGACACTCGTTGGCACCCGTAAATACCTACCACGAATCAACTTGGTCAATAGTCGACGGGAGAAGAGGGTGGGGGCGGAAAAGGGTCCATTGATCGATTGGTTTGTTCGTACAACGAGGAAACATTGGCTGGTAGAAGGACGACAGTCGAAACCCTCTGTTCTATTCGACAACCTTCGATACGGATGCCAGTGGTACAAATGAACGGAATTAAGGGGCTTTTAGAAGCGTATACACACACACATAGACAGGGGCAACGGCACACAACGGGGGTAGATAACTCCCGGGAGAATTACGAGGGGGTGAGAGAGAAAGAGAGAGAGAGAGAGAGAGCGACAGAGAGAAGAAAGAGAGAAACATCGAAAGAGGAAACGTTCGAGGGGTGCTCTTTGATTGGTGTGGGAAGATTCACCGGTAGTTAAGCACTGTCACTGACTGCTCTTCCTAGGGAATTTCTTGGCGTAACGCCTACCGGCATCGACCAGCAAATCCCACCAAATACGCCCCCTCGGAAACTGCCCACTGTAATTAACAGCCTCTTAATTTTACAAATTACCCACTCCTTACAATTCCGTGAAACAAAGGACCTGGCCGATTAAGATGGTCACAACTGTCCTTATAGGTTTTTCAATGACTATCGAACCATTTGAAAGTTAACCAAAAAAACCTCTCAGTAAAATTTTCGCTTTTCCAGCTTCCCCGCGAGGGTTGTTAAATGGTAAATTAGATTTTGCGTTTTTCTGCTCATTTTCCGGTCTCCGATGTGTTCTGAAATTCTGAAAAAAAATGATTTTTTGTTCCAAATTTTAAGGGCAGTTGTGACCATTTTGATCGGCTAGTCCCTGTTCTGCTATTCAAATTCTTTATTCCACGGTTTCATAAAGTTGTTTACAGTGGAATGTACAAATTTCTTGAACGATCACTTTATACAATTGTCTACGATCAAAAATGTAAGACGATAGCTTCCTGTACAGTGTAATGATGAGAAATGTCGTGGAGGAATAATGTTTTAGGTTCGGTGAGCTAATCAACGGTCGTCAATGCTTCCGGAACGCTCTAGGCCGGAGCTGACGATTACAATTTGAATGAACCACGCTTCCAGGGCAATCTTGGACGGCTGTTAACAGTCTGTTAAAGCAGTAACGATTCGATTCGCGAGACACTCGAGAATCGTATTCAGAGGAGTGCGCACTCGAGGTCCGAGTAACGCGAACACGGGATGTTTATGGGGCCGCGTTCAGACTGGTAGCGTATTGCTCGGCTCAGCATGGGGCATGTACAAGGCGCACCCGTACCCCCATGCTGTCAGTGAAGTGCCCCCTCGTCCTACGAATCGCTTATGTATATCCATGGGAAAAATATTGGTTTATTTGGACGCTACAAGACGCATTCGTGTAGAATATTAGACGTTTTGCGGTGAGACCGATCTGCCCGACCAATTACCCCGTGAAACACCAAGAAAATTTTAACGGTGTCACGGATTCACGGAAAAATCATTTTCTTCTCAGGGGGTTGAAATTCTGTACACCCACAAAAATTCCGATTTCTATAGCAGGTCTCTATCCAAACTCTCTCACGTCCATTCAAGATACAATCGATCTCTCGAAGACGCTATTGACACGGCGACAATGCTTTTGGACGACGGGGGTGAACATTTTCGGACACGGGGATGCGAAAGTCACGGGCACCGCTTCACGGGGGAATGTGCCATGGTGGACACGTGACCACCAGGTTCGACACGTGGTTCCGAACGCCAGGTGGTCCTCCTACCGTCACGCACCGCATCGTTAAACGGCGATACCGTGATAAGAGGAGACAAGCGGGGGCTGATGCACCCCGCGAGGCTTCGTTTTTCCGCAACCGTCTTATCACTTGCATCTATGCACCCCGGCGACCTGCTCGAACGTTTTGACAAATGAAAAGCGTGCCGTGGAAAAAACGTGGAAACGTGCTGCCATATATTTTTTTTTTCATAGGAGTGCTTGACTCGCAGCCGTGGTCTTTCATGAGGGTTCAAACACCTTTTTCGTGAAATGAGTTGTGGTGACGATCCATCAAAATACTGGAGGCTTTTTACCGGAAATTGGATAACCGATTAAGAAAATTGATTATGTACTAGCACTGGGTATTGATCAATTCTTTGGTTAGCATAGTTAAGCTGGGTTTCCGAAAGGAATCGTGGGAGGCCAGAAAGAGTGGATCGCACACGGAAATGAATGCCTTAATTGTATGCCTCGATGTGGGCGACGTGACGAGCCAATAAGCCATGACATGACCGATCAGTTTACCTCCGTTCCTTTCATCGTTTCCCGGCGCGTCGAGATTTTCACTATCTTCCGTATCTTTTTCCGCAGAGTTCACACGAGTCGTTCCACAGCATCGCTCGAGGGGGATGACGTTATATAATAGGGGATGATTGCCGTTTGACAAGCCCCTTTCGTTCCGTGCTTAATTCAAGAACGATAGGGTTTCGCTGGTAGCATCTTACATCGGGGGTGAGCCGAGCCCCTCGTATCGTGGAAAATTATTGCGAATCATTGAAATAAATCGGCATCGGCCCGATGGTAAATCAATTTCATTTTCAAATCGATTCCTTCCCTCCAATTCATCCTGAAGAATCATTTGCATCATATTTTCTATCGAGAAGTTCCCTAACACCGCACACTAAATTAAAAACTACTCAGCCACCCCAAGCGAGGCTCAACAAGTAGAATCCTCCCCTAAGACTGGTTTCAAACGTTCCTGATACAAACGGCCGAATTTCCAGATGATGAGAAAAATCAGAGCAGCGTCTCTGCGGACAATGCGATCCCTTTATGGTCTTATTAGGATGTTTAACCGTCCCATATGCTCAGGAGCAGCGGCAGACTCCCATATAGAATTACCATCGAACCTAAAACGAACGTCGCCCTCTCGAGCGCAGAATTCTCGGCCCGTCGGCGCGGCAGATAATCATTTTACTTTAATAGACTGTGATCGGCCATTCAGTAGGTGGAGCAGACTGTTTGCGTGAACGGGCGCGTGCCCGGGACTCAATGGAAGCTCCCTGGAGAGCCTGTTTCCAGTGACTTCGCGAAAATTCAGGCTCCGAAGCGTGTTTTTCAACCCCCCCGAACGATGCACGAGCGCCGATTCTCTACGCGACTCTTTCTATATTTTCATTCTACCCGCTCTCGACGATCCAGAATGAAGTGGATCGAGCGGGGGCGAGACAAACGGATTCCTGAATCAATCTTGACTCGTGTCAAGAGACGGATTTTGACCTTTTCGCAGAATTTTCGCCGCCCTTTGTTGCAAGCGAGACGCGTGCGCCGATTTTAAAGACTGACGCGCTGATCCATCATGCGGTCGATGCTTTCGGAAGTCATTGTCCATTTCTGGACAAACAGAAAAAGATTTTTTTCGAGTTTCTGAAAGATGCATGTTTCGTAGAGAATATGTTTTTGGCTGTTGCAATTGTATGTTACGAAACATCTGTGCTAAATACATTTTTGTATGTCAGGGGGTATGACGGAAGGAATTTGAAATTTTTCGAGGGATGAGACCTTCGCTGGTATTAAGAAGTCATTTTGGAATCGATTCTCAACGGTCATAAGCGCATCAGAAGGATCCCCAGTGCTGAAAGGATTACAGGGTTGATTATTGACACAGGGGGTTTGGTGGGTTTTAGCCGGACCCCTCTCGCGTCTGGTGACACCCTATATGTTTGAACACATTTGTTGATAACCCCTTTACGCTGCTCCGCGTATTGAGTTACAGGGATTTATGAAGTACAAATAGAAGATGCGTCGAAACATCGGGACGCGACACGGATTCCCATACCGCATGATCCCATTGGAAACCGCCCCCGTTACAGAACGAAAATCAACAACATCTCCCTTATTTAGAATTTTATATACAAGATACTGATTTATATTTCTAATTTTTAATAATTGTTCAAAACTAAAGGTTGGTTATTTGCTCAACGGCACGTTTAGTGCTAATAAAGATATAGCATCGCGACTTTTAAGGTATTCACCCTACGAATGGTTTTATTTAAATTGTTCCAGCATGATCCCATTGAAAACCGCCCCCGTTACAGAACGAAAATCAACATCATCTCCCTTATTTAGAATTTTATTTCTAAGATACTAATTTATATTTCTAATTTTTAATAATTGTTCAAAACTAAAGGTTGGTTATTTGCTCAACGGCACGTTTGGTGCTAATAAAGATATAGCATCGCGACTTTTAAGGTATTCACCCTACGAATGGTTTTATTTAAATTGTTCCAGCATGATCCCATTGGAAACCACCCCCGTTACAGAACGAAAATCAACAACATCTCCCTTATTTAGAATTGTATTTACAAGATACTGATTTATATTTCTAATTTTTAATAATTATTCAAAACTAAAGGTTGGTTATTTGCTCAACGGCACGTTTAGTGCTAATAAAGATATAGCATCGCGACTTTTAATGGTATTCACCCTACGAATGGTTTTATTTAAATTGTTCCAGGCCCCGCAGGCCATCAGGGTCAGTTTTTAAAAATTGCAAAATTTATATCATTCACGCGTGCCGAAGTTAGAGCAGCGAGGATCTTCTCAATGGGGAGTCCTCCATTTCGAGGGACCCGCGCTGCTTTTAATTTATGCAGGATCCACAGGGTCATATCCTAAACGGTTAGGAACCCCATAGAACTACCGGTCAAAAAAAAAGTGGTCGCGTGTGCTCGGACCGAACGTCGGAAGCAACGACGGTTTAATGGAAAGAAATTAATGCTCGCTGTCGTTTTGTTCCAGCGGTCTTAAAATTGTGCATCTCGCCGCTCTACGGACTGGCTCAACATCAAAAATGTCTAAACGAGATAGAAGGCTCAATTTCATTTTATCTCAACATCAAGACAAGTGGTTCCCATAACAGGATTAATCAAAGCGCCGTAAATTCTCCGAAACTGGACTTTCACGTACAACAATTCTAAATATATCTTCCAAAGCAGTTCCCATTTAATCGTTTAAAATTAGCTCCATCCATTGACACAACCCCTAATTCATTTTAATCCGTAGAATTTCACAGAATCAAACGAACCACACAACCGGTGGACGTATCAATTGAATAAACAATCAATTTGAAAGCAGCACCGATCATTCACCCACAGGATTCCTTCGCGATCGTTCAGCTCGTCGAGAAACGTCTCGGTTCCCGGATTCTCACCCCTGCGTTTCACCCTAAATTGAGACAAATTAATAGTGAGTCGAAGTGAGTCACCGAATAGGTGGCGATCGAGGAGCCTGTTCCAGGAACCCGTCCGAAGAATACGAATTCCTCCGACACGGTCCTGCGGACAACAATCGGCCACTTCCTCGAGAAAGGCTATAACAAGTCGACGAGCAAACCGTTCGATCATGCGATCCGTCCAAGTGACGTCAAAGTGTGTCCCTGAGTGAAAAAAACGGGGGTCGACTAGGAAATCGAAGCGGGCGAATGGGGGGGCTCGAAATAAAAAGAGAAAAAAAAAAGGATTCGAAACGTCGTCGATCCAGGAACGCGATAAGTTATAAAATAGACATATAGGTGCAACAACTCGTCCACGCCTATGAATTCGCAGCTGAGAGCATACGGGCGCCCTAATGGGGCACCACGAAATTCATCGGAAAAAATGTGTATAATGGTCAGGAGGAAACCAAGTCGGTCAGGTAAGGAACGTCTAAATGCTCCCGTATCGTGGAAAGATTCGACGTTCAGATAGTAGGAACATACATGTGTATATGTTTTTTCGTTGATCTTTCTTTTCTTGGCCACCTCTCGTTTTCACTTCTTTCGAGCCGGGCCGCGGCCGGGCCAATTTAAATCAATTTAGCCGCCATCCCCCGCTTAAACGAGGCTCAATTGGCGCACAATGAGCCTCGGGGGTTCCTGAGCGGAGGAAGGAGCTAAAAGCGAGCCCAAATCTCACAGGCTCTTACACGAGAATCGCTCTTTGCGACCGGCAGGATGTTGCCCCCGCTATAAAACGCTTGGGGGATTTCAATTTATTTTTTGAAAGTACGTGGTCGTTTTCCAGCGACGACGTTGGGACCAAGAATGAACTCGGTGAATCTACTGGAAAGTAACCTTATCGGGATTTTTATAAAATTGCCAATTAGGACGCGAACAGGGTTTCATGCATTCATGACGCAGGGTCGTAGTTTGAATGAATTCGAAAGAGCTTCGAAAGAGAGGAAGAATGGAACAGTACGAGAGACGAATTGGCCAGCAACGATGTTTGTTACGTTAGCCGTCTGCACTCTGTCTGGAAAGCCCTTACCTGGACAAAAGGCAGATGAGGCAAGAGAACATAGTGAATTGGTAACCCGCTCGCATCTCTCTCGGCTCGTGCCGGCTGCTTCCGGTTTTTCAAAGAGCGGTACTGCTGCCTTCTGGGACCGGAGCGAGATCTGATCTGTTGTGAACTTTGTAATTCACTCAGCGAGAGTCGCGTCGTCTTTACAGATTATCGGGGATCGAAGGCATGTGCGGTCTGAGCTCGTGTCCTATCGAATATGCGATCTTCGACGTCTCTAAACCGGTTCTGTGTTAATATTACCCGACTGTTGACATTGAAATTTGTCAAAATATTCTCAGATTTATTAGAGTGTAAAATAAATCTCAAGTTTATAACAACTTGATGTTATCTGCTGTCGAATTTCTTCTGTTGTATATGTGTTGAGACACCATTCTCTATTAATGATCTTTGGTCAGGTTGTTTCTGGCAGGACGGTCGGCCATTGTGCTCTGCGTTTAACCGAATTTACCCCGGAAAACACGCCCTCGAAATCAAGGGTTCGCTCGCAACGAAAAAAAAAAACACAACCCTCCGAGATCTGTCCCATGGGGTGTTGTGACATATGCTTCGCCGCGGCATATAACGATGGGATTTTCTGCGTGGAGAGCAGTCGCCTTTCGTTTCGATTGTGTAGAGACCAAGGGAGGCATCGGTCGAAAATCGAGGAAGAATTCTATTATCCTGCCCTCTCGAGATAATTCGAAACATTGAATATTAAAATATTCTTATGATTTATAGTTGAGTATCTCTCAAAGAACGAATCGACAATGATGAAAACTTTTAGGGCCGCAATTTCTGACGATTTTTAAAAGATTATTTTTTATCCGAACCAAATGAATGGTAGTTTAGCGCAATTCGGAGAGGAAAAAATTCTCACGTGAATCACTAATCGAGTTAGACTCATCCTTGTCGAAACGGCCAATGGGTATCGATTAAACGATTCCTTTTAATCAGTATTAATCACGTAATTGCGAGCGCCCCGTGAAATCGGACGATCGCGGCCGGTTCACACGGTTTCTACCTGCGTCCACTGTTCCCGGTTCTCTCACATTCATTAAATCGCACCCCGCACCTTATCTCTTATCGATGGCAACACGACTCTCGCATCCCGCCAGAGAAGCCCCGGCAACATTGCTACGAGCCACGAAAACGGGGGGGAGCAATCGATTGCAGTCGATTAATATCGCCCCTGATCGCGTGTCGAATCATTTTCATGGGGTTTTCATTCCCCTGTGGCCTCCGCGTTTGTTCGTTCCACTATATTCGTCGATACTATTCCAAATCTTGAAAAATTTAACTATTGTTGACACGGTGTTACCGAAGTAAAACAAGGATGATTATGGTTTGAACGTGTGGAGGAAAGATGTGCATGGGCGGTTTCATAGTTCCGTGGAGACTGCGCACGTGGGTGACAGGTGATGGAATATTTAAGAGTCGCCTCCTACGTGCTACTGTTAAAGCCACGCGACGTGCATTCTATGCAAATGCCAGGCAGATGCACAGATAACACCGAAAATTTGTCCTGTGACCGTACGAGACATTATCGCCGTCGCTCCCCTCCCCCCATCCTCTTGACTCCGCCCATGGAGCGAATTGATTGGCAGAACGTCCCCAAAAATTGTCTCAAAATTAACTTCAAAGTTGAATTACCGTCCTACGACCCCTATAAAATTAACTGAACACGACATTTCAGTCGGTTGTAAACATTATCACAAAAACTGCACAATGGGGACATGTCAAAAAATGTGCTCAATTAACTCGGAAAGATAAAACACGTTCTCTTTGAAGTGATTCAAAGTTAGCATTTAGTTTTCCTAGGCAAAATCGTATACATCCGTTTGTCTAGGTTACATCCAGAATGACCAAAAATATTGAATCTAACCTAACCCTACAGCGAAACAAGGAGCGATCGTCCGCACCTCTACACTCGAAAGGTCGAAACCGAATGGTGCCGCCATAAAACTCGCGTGGAAAGAATAAAAAACTCGACTTATCAGTCGCACGGATAAAGCAAAAAATGGTGTAAAAATCCGGGACGCGCAGACAAAATGGCGTCGAAACTCGTGCCGGCGTGAAATCATAAAACAACCACCGACGGTGCGTATCGGAGCGGGCGGCACGGTGAAAAAAATGAAAAAACGAGAACAAGCCGGGGAGGGTAAAAAATTGTGATGTCGGCGGGTGACAATGGGGATCGAGGCGCAATTTTTTCGCGATACTTCCGCAATAATTGTCGTTTCGCTTCCGGTGTATCGGCGAGGACCGGGCCCGGAACGGGGCGGAATGGCGACCGGCAAAGAGATAGTGTCACAGACAGAAACGTAGTTCGAGGCTACCTGTGTGCTAGTGCCGAGGCCACTGCCGACACGGGAACAAGTACAATAGGCCAGTTTCGGGGACAATAGCCGCGGCCAACAATCAAATCAGAGCGCTATCAGCCGGCCACCCACCCCATCCGCGTTTATCCTTTGATCCGCTTGCTCGCTCGCTCGCTCGTGGCCCCGGCAAACACTCCTGATTGCACACCCTCTGTGTTTAAACAGACCCGAACTCTGCCTTCTCCACCCCCGTTTCGATCCTCTCTCTCCCCATCCTCCTGCCACCCTCTATCCTCCTGTAACCCTCTCCGCCACCTTCCATCCCCCGCGCGCAGTTTCTCTTTTCGCCGCTTCGCTTCGCGACACCCTCGATGCTCGTTTTTCTTCTCACTGTTTTGCTCGCGACGGCCATTTTCCGACGGAAAACTTTCGATCCCCTCAACTGCGACGGCTAATTTGTATGGGCACGTCTTCGCGTTGCTCGAACAACGTCTAAGCGAAATTTTCACTTTTGAATCTTTTCAACGTGGAAACTGGAGGGATCCTCATTTCTCATATGACAATTTTTAATTTCCACAAAGGTTTATTCACGAAGATAACGATTAAATTATCTAATTATATGTTTCCCGAGCGTCCCACCCCTTGACTCAAACCCTTGACACCACCGAACCCCTCACCACCAACCCCTTAGCAGCACTTAAAGGATCCCGTGAGAGAATTAGGGGTAACATGGGCCAGTAGTCTGCACTTTGATGTACAACACTCTCTTCCGTCTTCTGGAAACGGTATCGTTCCATTTTAACGTGGCTCTTGCTCGGGAAAGCTACCCTTAACGATGTTTAATGTCTAATTTAGGGTTGCACACCTGTGAACACGTGGTAGGAAGTAACGGTAGAGTTATCAGGGAGAGACGCACGTGCCAGGGATCCGGCGCACACGGAATCGCACGTGCGGTTGAACCGTTCTGGCGGAAACGCGTCGTTGCGGAGGTGTCGCGGCGACACGAATGCGCCACGAATTTCAGAAGAAGCCTTGTAGATCGTATCGCGATCAACGGATCGCCGGTACACGAAATTGAGCGGCTATTCCGGTAACTGGGTGTCAAGTTAATCTACTTTACTAATTCTATGGTAATTTGGCCGGACCGTATTTCTTTTCTTAATTCAACCAAGAAAATATTTTATCTTAGAAATAAACAGAGTAAACGAACTTAGAAAGACATGTTTCATATCAATCTTATTCGTTGAAAAATTTAAACCTAATTTATAATCAGCACCATAAGGAGATCATCCAGAAAATTCAATTAGGTTTCCTCCAACGTTAAGTGGTTGTGTAGGTTCAATGGTGGGATCAGTGCTAACGCGAGGCTTCCAGAAACTCGCGGGATATTGTTAAGAGGAATCCAACATTTAGGTGGGAATCAGAGGAGCTCCTCAATTCCGAAGGACGCGCTCACCTCGTCAGATATGTTTGCGTCGTGGGTTCAGGTTCGATCGAAGCGTAACGGGCCGTTGTCTTGGATGCGGGTACCTAGGATCGACGGCAAAGGGATGGAGAAGGTAGGAAGTAGGAGGATACAAGCTGGGACACCCCCTTAGAGCTCCGCGGGACCAGCTGATTGCAAGCTCAGAGTGCTCGACGATCCTCTACAATCAAGCCACGAACCCCCTGGATTGATAAATCCAGCTGTATCATCTGGCTGAATCCTGCTTTCAACAAATAAAAAATCTGCTACCCCTCCCGTGCCACAATTCATAAGATACATAGCTACCGATTTTTTTACATTTTACGTGATCATCTAGGAAAAACTGTAACACATTTGTTATTGCGCCACACATTCTTAGATGGATTAAGGCCTTTGCACACTAGACCGCCGCTCCGCCAGCGCAAGTACAGCGCCGCCTCGCCGAGCTTGGTGGAGAGAAAGAGAGAAAGAGTGGAGAAATAATTTTTTTCTCTTTCTCTCCACCAGCTCGGCGAGGCGGCGCTGTACTTGCGCCAGCGAAGCGGCGGTCTAGTGTGCAAAGGCCTTTACTGTGCGTCCTTCAGGGCGAGGTAAAAATGATTTTGTTGATTCCATAGATCCAACTGTGAGCTGCTCTTTTGCTGGACCTCTGAGCAAACCGCGAGGGAAAGAAAAAAAGACTCGACATGATATCGAGCTTGTGGAGAACCGTTGCAAACCGGAAATCGAGGGCTAGAGGATCAGCGATTCCGGAAGAGGAGCAATAAACCCCGTATCGCATCGCGGAGGAGCGGCGGATAGAGCCGGTGATCGATCCTCTCTGTTAGGTCGAGAGGGGTTGCCGACGATTATGCACCCTCTGTGAACTCATGCGGCGGATTGGCTGGGCTTAGCCACTCCCCTAGGCGTTCCCATTCGACGAGCAGGACTAACCACGCCGGCACACTATCCACCGGTGGCAACGTGCTGACTCCAGCTAGTACGCGACAGAGTGGAGGCGCTTCAGTTCACGAATCGACTCCGTGCCGCACGCATCGACACGCAGTATCTTCACACGCGTTCCAGGATCCGATCGTGCAGGATCCTCGAGCGATCGAGAAACGCTCCTTCTACATAGGAGCCTACCCGACAGGGTCAGTGGAGTTTGTTGTACACCAGTGTCCTACGGGTTCGGGCTATGACGAGATCGAGTTACGATTGTTAGAGGTTACTCTCTGACAGCCAGTGAAGTGTCCCTTGGTTCGAGACCAGCGCTGGACCACTGTGATCCTTCGACGATAGATATACTAGCTGTACTTCGGTGAACGGCGCTACGAAGCAGATATGGTGGTTCTGTAAGTATTTCTATTTTGAACATTGGTTTCGAGAGTTTCTGTTCGAACATTGAGATAAGGGATGACAGTGGTGGGTGAGGTGAGTATAGTGATTGGATTGGCTTGTCATTTCGTTGATATGATTCTCCATTCTGAGAGAAGCGACAAATCTCGTGGATGATGAATTGCGTGAAGCTTCTGTTTGGTTCGGAGTCATGGATTTCATCTTGAGGATTCAATTTGGGGACTGGGGGTTGGGTCTGTAAAATGATGATGAGAAACTCGGTCAATTTTGGGACGCACGTCATTCTGAACAATCCTCCTGATGTACTGGGTGCATTCCATTATCCCCTAACTTGCAGGACCTAGTAGACTATCTTTCATCCGAATAATTTTGATTGAACGCCAGTAGAAGAATCTTAGGAGAACCTCTAGAATATTGTCAACACCGATTTCAAAGCGAATTCCATACGAACATTGACTTCCATCCGTTCTAAAATTGAGTATTTCATGTTGGTAATTGGTAACGAGTTGGCGGAGGTGTCTAATGGAAATTTGAAAACCACGGAGCAGGTGGCGACCATTACGGCATCGATTTCTCTTCCTGGACGGCCAGCGAGATTTCCCTAGTATCTAATCAGTGGGCGTTCTGCGGGTTTCTCATTGGTGTGTGGGCGTTATCACGGTGCCCGATTGGTCGATGGGTTTTCTAGCGTTGTGTCGAGCACACATGCGCCGACGTGACACCGTGCGTACGGCTGCTGAATACGAATCTAACGGATGTGATTCGCAAATTGTATGGCGAACTCCGGTAATGGAATTGGGTGCTAACTGGTTCATGGGTTTCGTTTTTCCTTCGACTGCTCGACCGATGCCGTCACGAACTTGTGTCTCTGAATTGGGGATGGTGTGTAATTTCCTGTTTCGTTCAATTTATCAAAAAAACTGCACGTATAAGAGCCAATACAATGAAAAATCGAATCGAAGACGATAAATTGATAAAAATGTATCGATTGAAACAAGATGAGAGTCAAGTGTGCGGGTTTCCCAAGTTGGAAAGAAAAACAGGATCGTCGTCGAGGGTAGGAACAAATGACGGCATCAATCGTTCGAACCCCGTAGCTCTGGCGTTCATCGAAAAGGATAATCGAGCGGTCCAACTGGAAGGATCGTCGCCGTCTATTCGTGAAAACCCGATTACGGATGTACCCGCGCCACGCCATTGATCACGGCCCAGCACCTCGAAGACAGATTAAACGAATGTCCGCGGGTAAAACGATCTCCCTTTATCTCGCATCTCGAGAACGTTCTCTCCCTGTCCGCGGCGGTGAGGAAGTCTTTAAGCCCCGTCCACTCTTTCCTTCTCGTCCCTCTTTCTCTCCTGCGACTCCATCGGGGACCCTTTTGTATCCTCGCGACCAAATGGAAGCTGACAGTTCACTGGGTTTTAATGACGACACCGGTTTTTGGGCGTGACGACTATTTCCGGGGTGGTTACAACGTTTACACGAACTTGAATTCTCGATTCTCGATCGTAGTATCGTTTCCTTCAAATTGCTGCGAATAACTTTTACCTCCACAGGGTCGTTTCGAATAGCCTAGGTTTAAGTAATTTTTGCAAGGGATAAAAATAGAACGGTCCCCATTGAATTATTGTGGTACGATTCTGAATTAACGGCTTACCGCAATGATAATTTCGGAGTCCCAATGCCTGACTCTGTAATCGAAATACCCCATCATTTATCCGGAATGGCGTATCGGACATTAAAAGTACGAGGGCCTTTGGCGCCATCGGTAATGTTTACGTTTTTCTCTCGTGACTATGGACCGTAAAAACCGCTAACCGAAGTGCGAAAAACAGGAATAATAGGGTGTCGGCGACGCGACGGCACGGAGAAAAAGGTTCGATAAAATGATGAACCTCAATGAAACGCGATAGAGCCGACCAAAACCGGTCCAGCTGGAATTTTGTAAATCAGGTTTTTCGCTGATTCCACCGCGGTCCTACACCTCCGGGGTGTGAACGTAGAAATCCAGCGAGCCCGGAGACCATAGGCGAAGAAAAATAGGAAGTGAAAGAGACAGTTCGCGGTGGAGGTGGAGAAGAAAGCCGAAAGGTGTCGTTTCGACGATCCAAATTTAGATGAACGCGTGGGTCTTGTTTTACGACCGCGAAAAACCGTCTTGAGTATGGCTATTACCATATAATTACTCCTCGACCACTGATTAATGTGTCCGGTGCTGAAAAATCTTTAAAAATCGACCTTCTTCGATTCGCTCAATTGCCATAAAGTTATCCATTTGCACTTTCGAAAAGTCTATTCTCGAAAAGATTAGAATATTGCTGGTTTCCACACACCCGATCTTCTCCTTCATGGAAGTTGGAAAGCTCGTAACAGACGTCGAGAGTAGCCACTTTCCCATACAATACAGCAGTGTCAGAATTTATAACGAACGATGCGATTTTGACTGAAACGCACTCTAATTTGCACACGAATGCGACGTTCTCAATAGAATATCGCGGTACATTGAAATTTATGAAAATACGAGAGTCGTATATGGCAAGCGAGTAGGCAAATAAAAAGTCTGTTAGCGAATAATAACGGAACGCATGTGCCTCGAGAGCATGAAATAGTCCGAGATAATATTCTGTACACCGCCAACGCGATATCATCGCGTGTGTAATCAGTTGGATTGACAAACACTGAAGATATTTGTATTCTTGTACTGTTGGACCAACATTTGTCGAAGAATTTCAACTGCTTGATGGAGGATTACCTGGGGATCTGTGAACATGTGTAGCTTCCGATAATTTATGTTCCGAGATATTGAACTTTCTCAGTTTCAAAACCAAGCCTGGATAATTGTAATTCTGAATGTAAAGTTTCGTGTGTGTCATAGCTATTGAAAGTTGAAACTTCTGAATGCATCAATGGAGAACGAAAGAAGAAAATCGAAATTAGACACGCAATCGCGAGTGCAGTGGATGCGAATGAAGGACCAGCCGTGCGCGGATTAACTCGTTTAGAAGTTAATCTCTGCGGAGGATCCTGCTCGCGCGAATAGACGATCGTGTCGAGGGCCTTAGGACGAGAGCGGACGCTGCGGCCGCGGCCGCGGCCGGCACGAGCGTGTCGTTGAAAAAGGAGAAGCGCCTCGTCGTGAGCCGGGTCAGAAGCGTGATATTTTAGCGGGCTCGCGGTATCAGCGTTAATATCTGAAATTCTGAAGGCACCCATACCGACCGGAACGAGGATATAGTCCCTGGTCTCCCGTTTTTTCTTCCCTTTCTTCCAGACCGGCCTCGTGGGCCCCGTGGATTTTGCATCTCTTTCGCGTACCTATACCGTGTGCCCGTGTCCGTATCTTGGCCGGTGTTGGCGCGCGAGTCTGTTCGAACGCGCGGGACAATCTCCGCGCAGCATCGTCCGCCGATGTATCATCTTACGCCGGTGCTAAAGGCGATGACTTTATCACCGATCCGGGCAATCATTCACCTAGCCTCTCCTCTCCTTCCACGGCCGACTCTCTGGCCGCGTCCCTTTTCCTCCCCCTTTTGCCAAAGCAAGCTCGCACCAACCACCCAACGGCTCCCTTCTCGGACCCGAAAGGTGTCGACGACGTAACAACCGTATATAAGTAAAACGCTTTGCGTGCCAGGGAACGCAACCGTCCCTCTCCTTCTCTCCCGTTCTCTCTTTTCTCCTTTCTTCTTCGAGAGAGAGAGCCTTTGCTCCTTTTGCATTCAGCATAACGGATCGAGCGGACGAGAGCCGTGGAATTATCGCCTCGAACGCAACGCCGCCGGGCCCCGAGATAGCTGCCGCTCGAAACCAAAATAATTACGGCCCTAGTGCATGCTCCTAGTCTCGGTAACGCTTTCAGTCAACTCTTTTCTGAATCGTTTATACGGTTTTTAAACGGTAGTGCCCCATGAGAGGGGAATTTCAGGAGGAAATATATTTGCAATTCCCAGACTTCAATGCTTCTTATAATATGTTTTAGATTTCGGTATGTCCTTGTGTTGTGATGCACACTATAAGTTCGCGAAGCATCTAGCCCCGCGAATCGAATGACGATAGAACCAAGGTCCTCGAGAGAAGGCTCCAGGCATGCCTTCTAGAGCGTTTGTACAGGTTACGCGTTAGGTGCGTGCACACGTCGTTTCCGTGGGCTTTATCGAGTCGGGCGACGGACGTTTACGATCGTCGAACACCTACTCGAAGCCTGCTCGTCTCGCATGGAGTCTCCGACTTCAACGTCCCGCAAAGATCGGCGAAAGCTCGATGGATTTCAATCGACGCGACGGTTCATCCTCGTCGCCCATAAAATTCTTAGCGGGGCACAGTTTCGAGTTTTCCTCGCGAAATCGAGCCGACGATGGCTTCATAGTTCAATTCTTCTTCAAACGCAACTGTTCCATTTGCAGCACGCTCTTTGATTCACGTACCTTTGATTCTCATCTGAAATCGGCTCGTTTTCTGTAAATTTTCATATCTTGATGCGCAGCACGTTGGATTTTATGCATTTATGAGAACAATGAGTTGGCGAGGTTTAAAACGGACCCATTCCTTCAATTCTGTAAGAATGTAATTTCAGATATTCGACTATTTCAATACTTCAAGGCCACCTGCATATTATTTTTAAATATTTTAACGCATAGGCTCAATATGGAAGAAAATGATGGAAGGGGAAAGACATTCGACGGAACAGCAGGTTGGCACCAGAAGACGTAGGCGGGTCGCGTCTTTCGTGGTACTCCTCATGGTCAATGACACTCGGTGGACGATGTTTATAACACACGCCGACGATTTCGCGACGAAATCAAGCGGCGAGCTTCGCCCCCGAAACGCACAATAATTTACCTGCGAATATTCCCGAAGTAACCTGCTCGTGGACACTACTCGATAAACTTGTCGGATCCAATGAGCGTTACCTACGCGACCTTACATCATCAGGGATCCGCGAAATCTAAAAATACGGAGCGTCGAAAGAAGAAAGCTGAAGAAAGAAGAAAGCGCCAGTTGATCTGCTTCCAAAAGAAGGAAATCATTCCTAAGATAATAATAATCTTACATGAAACTTGCGTTTTTGAACTTCGAGGGCACAGTTATTTCGGAAAAACCGAATCTGACTAGAAACTCGGTTCAAGGATCGTTCTCGCGGGTCGTAATGTCGCCACAGATCATAACCGCAGACTTTAATGTCATCGGGAGAAAGGCAGAAGCTGTAACATGACCAGACACGACCTAACACTTACGCCAGAATTTATGCAGAATCGTTAACCACGAGGTTCCCGAAGACGACGACTATTGGGGATATTGTTCGAGCTGTTTCGCGCTTATTAATTTCGTGAGAAATTACTGTACACGGTTGTAGGTGAAAAAATATTGTCGCTTTTCAGGCGAACCTCAAGAAAACGATATTTAACACTGATCGATCACTTATCTTCGCAATTATAAAGAAGTCAATTCATATACTTCCCTGTAATTTTCTATAAAGTCATTCGCAAAAACTGAAGATTCACTGTCCGTGTAAATGTTCATTCTTCGTGGACAGCAATCGATTTCACCATCACGCACGCTAACAAAGAATCTTATCTTGATTTATGATCGAGTTACAACCAAGCCTTGATTTATGAATCATCCCGAGAAACCCATAAAAAGTGCACGACGAAGACCGTTTCCTAAAAACGAGTATAAGTACATTCGAAAGAACAAAAATGATCGGGAGAAGAAAATTCCCGAAGGAAACCTCGACTACCGGAGATCGATCTTTTTCACGATCAGGAATCGTTCGCGACGAACATAAGGATTCCGGAAAGCCGGTGAACGTGGCCGTTGTCAGGCCACCCACGGGCTCCCATAAGTATGGCGCGAGGTACGGCCAGGTACGCACCATAAATCGGGATTTTATCTCGAAGCTGCTGGCCCCTTGGCACGTCGGCCATTGCGTAATCCTAAATTGGTCCTGCGGCCCGATGCAACGAGCTTTAGGTTCGGGAACTCAAGGTCGACCTTTCTTTATTAACCTAATTTCCACCACGGTCGATCCTCCGGGCGTTTTAATACAATAAGTGTCTCAATCTTGTCTCAATTATAGCCTCCGTTTCCATTGAGTCAAACAACTATCAAACCTAATCAATTTTCTCTGAAGAATGAATTTTCTTGATTTACAGCTGCAGAATCTCTCGAAAACAATTCTGAAAAGCAAATGGTTAAAATTCCAGCGAAGCGCAGTAGTTGTTTCGGTGGGGCAATTAATTGCACGAGGCTGTTTTCTGTTGAAGGAGTCGCGTTGGGTCGCCGACGATGTCAGCGACGGTGGCCGGGAACCAGCAACAGCAACATCCCCATCAGGAATGGGACATCAACGACTCGAACGTGCCGAGGGTAATTTAATTTTCTCGCAATTCTACCATTCTGCGAATCGGGTAATCCCCGTGTATGGTCAAGGTTAGGTCCCGTCACACCTGGGAATTTACCAACACTCGCGGCTTCCGACTTTCCCCAAATTCCATGAACAAAAACGCAGCCAGGTAGACTCGTGAAGAGAATACCGACTCTACTTTACGAGGGCTGAGGTCGCTCAAAACATAAACCGAGGGTAAAGAGAACTCCGAAATTACTGCCTCTTTACCGTTCACCGAATCTTCATGCAAACTGTTTTATGCGAGACTATAAAATGGCGAATACTCGAATGGAATCGTCGATATTGAATTGTCAAATTTATGGTGGGATATCTGCGCAGTTACGCTCTTCCTCGAAGGATTTCTCTTCACATATGTTTTCGTGCAAATTGTATAAATTGTAGATCTGTTAGCTGAGACCTCGAGAAATTGCCTCTGGTAATATTATTTAACCCCGATATATTCGTTAATGATCGTTAATTATCCGTGTAGAACTTGAATTTTGATCGACAACGTTTAGGAACTAAGAGCGAATGCACTTTGTATGCAAGGTTCGACGTCTGACAGGGTTGAAGAAATTAACAAAATGATTTATTACCAGGTGGTAGAGTATGATCCTTGGTGCGAATGGGCAGATGGACACGTAAGAAGGGTCTACGGGCCAGACTGCGAAGAGGCAAGAAGACACGCCTCTGGTTGGGCGATGAGGAACACGAACAATCATAATGTCAGTATTCTGAAGAAGTCGTGTCTGGGTGTCCTTGTTTGCTCGCAAGAGTGCATACTGCCTGGAGGCGGAAGGGTTCACCTTCGACCGGCTATTTGTGATAAGGTGAGCACGAGACGATCATCGAAACCCATCATTTTCAATCATCTTTTTGGTAGACCAAAGTATCGAATCAAACTTACAAAAATGGAACAGGAAGTCTTGCAGAAAGAATGTACTAGTATTTTTGATCTTCCTTTACAATCGGAATTATGTATTATCCTGATCGCTGGAAAAATAAATTTGTTTCATTGAGAGGATTTGTTAATGTTTAGGCGAGGAAGAAGCAGCAAGGGAAACCATGTCCTAACAGGCAATGCACGGGTCGATTGGAGATACTTTCGTGTCGTGGCCATTGCGGTTATCCCGTAACGCATTTCTGGCGACACACAGAACATGCGATATTCTTTCAAGCAAAAGGTCAACACGACCATCCGCGACCGGAAGCGAAATCCACGTCTGAGGCGAGAAGAAGCGTGGGTGCTGGCAGAAGGGTGCGCGGACTCGCTGTTCTTTTGGCTAGCGAAGCTGCTTTGGGCACCAAAGTATGTTACTTTTCACCGGAATTTCTTTACCAATTCTACGGAGCTTTAACCCCTTCGAAATTGAATTCTTTAAAAACAAGTGACACGATTTCAACTCCTCTGTATATACTTAGACTTTATGCAATTTAAATAGGCATCGACTTACAATATGGCGACTTACCGGAAGCTGAGCTTGAAAGTAGAATTCTGGTCCCCAGACAGAACAGTTTCACTTGTTGTAAAGCGACTTTGCTGTACAATCTGCTTGCTCCTCGATTCACTTTCACACAACTAACAGTCAACTTTTCACTATTTTACAGCTAATGTCACTGAGAGGAACGAAAAGACCGAGTTCAGACGCAATAGAACCACCTACCAGAGCTACCCAACCTCCGCCGCTGATTTCGGATAAAGGTTTATATCTTTTAGCTTTTGAAATACTTGTACGAATAAAATACTGTTCTACGAAGCTAGAATCACCGTAAATTGCAAAGAAAAAATGCGATAGCAACTATTTTCACCCAAAAAGAACGATCTTGATCCGTTCACGGGCTTATTCTCCCGCAAAATAACCATCTCCCCTTGGTGGCGCCAGCTGCCAGTACCACTGTCAACTGTCAGCACACACGTGGTAAAGCAGATAAATGAAATACCGACAAATGTTGGAACTAGATCCACGAAATCCTTAGACCATATATGTAGAATTATGCCATAACAAATTTTAAACTAAATTAATTCAATGCAATTTTTACGATATTGTGAAAAATGATCCATTAGGTAGAGCTTGTTATTTCAACATTACATGGGATTCATTTAGTGTTAACCCTTCACTGCATGATTTTTTTTAATTGGGATTAAAAAATGGAAAGAGGCTCAATTTTTGTGTTTTATTTAAGGGAAAAATATTTTAACCCTTTGTGGTCGGAGCTATTTTAACTCGAAAATTAAACGTTTCTTCTGATCTACAATATTTCCATTCTCTATGATTTTTTAAATTTGATAAATATGAAATTGATATAATACCTCATACAATACTGAAATGTGTAGTAATTGGTTAGATACTGACATATCTGATAGTGTAAACAATTATTTAAATAATAGTACAGCAATTTTTAGTGGCGCCGCAGAGGCGCCAATCGACCGCTAAGGGTTAAAAAATTCAAACAACATTTTCAAAAAAATAAACGTAAATAACCATAGTAAGAAAACACATTCTTAGTTTACTGTATACCAGATTTGCTAACAATATCAGATATGATACACTATGCAGGAAAGGGTTAATGTCCTTTTCCTTTAACTACCTCTTAATATTTCTGTATAAAAGAAATATATGTATAACTTAGACCATTTTCATAATTATGGGCCCTCATAACAAATCCAGATCACTGAGTTAGCGTGCGGTAATATGAGCATTATAAACATTCAAATAAACAATTTCCTCTCTTTGCAGGATATTCATGCTCCTGCCCGCCGTTCGAGTGCATGTGTGGCCTTCAGACGAACATTTCCACCTACCAACCATCTCACCACCATCAAACAACGATGTACCCTCAGCAAACGCCCCCGAACGACACCCCCTATTGGATGCAAGAGCCGGTGCAGCCTCAAGAGAACACCCTCGGCTACAATCTAGCAGTTCAGGTCCCACAAGAAGCTTCTTACCCCGATTTCCCATCGTTCACGGGCGAACTATTCCAACCTGAAGAGATATTTCAGCTAGACCAACCACTGCGACCAGAGTTTCCTATGAACTCTCAGGACGTAGCAAGATCGCCACCCACGTTGCTCGACCTTGGTAGCGGGACCATCAAGTACGAGGTAAAACAGCACCAAGACCAGGCCTACTGGAATCAGTTCCTTAGCGAGGATTCCAGCAGCAGTCACCTGAGCATGCCGCAGGACGACAGGTTACAGTTCCCAGGTTTCGAACCGGAGAAAGATTCTAACGGGTTCTGCGCGAAGAGACCGGTCAACCAGTTTGTTCCCGACAAAGAGATCAACCAGAACCACTTAAACAACGCGTTGAACTTCCAGGAGTACCAGCGGAATCAAAACCACAAGAACTTTGTGGACGGGTCAGTGAAGAACGATCAACAACCAGGCTACTGGAGCCAGGACGATCGTCTAACCTTCCCTGGCTTCGATCCTCAGAAGGACGAAGGGCTGATGGCTTCCAGAAGGGATGCCAACTGTTTTCCGAAGGAGAACTGCCAGCCTGGCTTGATGGAGAACTATAACATGTACCCGAAGAAGGAGAACGAGATGCCGGAAGCCCGGCCTAGTCGCAGTCCTGCAGAGAACAAACAGTTCTCGTACAACGGTTACAGTCAGATGTTCGAGCAGGAGTCCAAGAACCAGATCGCGAGTCGATGTCACCAGAATTCGAACAGAATGGTCCTGGACGAGAGACTGCAGGGTAACTATGGGAACCACGAAGCTCCGGATTCTACGGAAAGACTGTTTCCAGACTCGAACGGCATGGACATTCAGTCTCAAAGTAGCCCCGAGCCTTTCTTCTATCCTAGCAACGACCGGTGTCACTATACTTGCGAAGTCCTCGACACGAGGCTGCCGCAAATGACTATGAACACCGGTAACACGCAGATGAACAATTACGGCGATGTCAGCGAGCTCGATCTGCCGCCTTTTGTGGATTATACTCTCGTAGGCATGCTATGTAGCTCCGCTGAGGAAGACACGTCGAATCTCTTGCCTGGTTGCCAGCAGAACACGCAAACCTACGTCACCCATCATTAGATCATCGAAGCGGTCTTGATTTGTATTATAAATATTGAATATACGATAAGATATAGTTGCCCCTGGAACGCGCGGCTCTCGAGTTTTTGTTTCATCCTGCGTTCAGAGATCGACTTGGATTTAAGCTCTTGATCGGATGTTGTATTCCGGGGATACATTTAGTCGGATAAGCGTTTATTCGAGGGACTGAGCTGACACTAGTCGTCGAGGTGAACGGAGCAGATTCGATTGTGCCGACTCCTCCTGCTTGCTGTTCGTTCCTCCAACTTCTTCGCTGGGAGCCCTTATCCAGGGAAAAAACGGGCGGGACTGCGGTCGAGTGAAACTATTTGATTGTTCTTAATTAAGATGTATCCGAGAGAGACTGACGAGACACAGTTTAAAAGTATTATCACGTTTAACAAAACGAATGACCTCTTTTTGTTAAGAAGCTATCTCGAATTGTTCATTCGATTGATTTCAATAAAGAACCTTTTGTTGAACGAAGCTCGTGTGTTCTTCCCAATGAAAATAATGAAGAATGGATTTTGGAAATACCAAGGCAATGCAGGTAGGACCTTCGTATTATAATATTTATTTTTGAGGTGACGGAAGGGTTCGAAGGCAGGTTCAAAACACTCGAGTCCCTTGGAAAAGAGTCACGTGGTTTATTCGTAATTTCTTTATTCGTAACAGATACTCTCACGATCACAATTGTATGTACGTTATGTAATGTTATCATACACCTATTTTGCGTTACACTTTCTCGGATTACATGCGCGGTACTCTCTCCCCCGTCAGTTTCACGAATCCTGATCACGGTGTGTCACGACTCGTTGATCGAGATCGCGATTTCCTCGAGCGACGAAACTCCATGGAGACGAGAAACGGAAACGGGCGCGCGATCGATCGCCGAACGATCGACGAGTGGTTTCCGATCTATCGTGATCCCATGGTTCCCTTGGTAAACCAGAATGCACGACGTTTCTAGACGAAGCACTATCGCTATAACGTTACTCGCGTGAGAAAGCCATCGAGAAGAATTAATTAGGAAAACACTCGTCCAGATCGTTTGCCCAGCGATTTCACAGCTCGCGGATCACGTTGGCTAGTGAATTCCTGCGCTCGGAGTTTGGCGAGCCTTTAGGTGTGCCCTTGTTCCCCAGAAAAGTAATTGCTTGATCGAACGGATCCCCAAGTCGTCACGAGAAATTGTTTTCATCAACGGAACAGCTACGTCTTCCCCGTGGAAACGAAAGCGAAAGGATTCATAACTGTGAAACACGAACATAATCAAACGAAATCCCAGCACTGGCTGAAGCGAACCTAAACGAGTCGTCTAACGTTCCCAATGTCACGTACATGTAGAATATATATATAATATTTTTCTTCATCTTCGTTCTTCCTCGGATTTTCCGCCTCTCGCATAGAAACCTTCTTAAGCCTAGAAATTTTGGTCGATAAAAAAAAAACAAAAAAGAGTATTTTCTACAGTATCGAATTACATATAGTTTTCGTTCCCTACACACGGCACACGTCAAACAAATCTCTCTATAGTCGTTACGTATGTACTATTATGCTTTCTTTCTCTTTTCTTGCCCATATTGTTTTCACTCTATCCTGTAGGCGTTGGATACAGAACGTGAAATCTGTTCGATTCCGTTTCGAGAACTCCTAGAAAAATAAAAACGTGGGTTGGAAACTGGGAATTCTCGATCGCGCCGCGAAATCTCTCGGAAAAGTACTCTGCCGCCGACCGGAAGTCCTCCAGACCCGCGTCATCGAATAAAACATCAAGGCTGCCGCGCAAGTTTGTTGGTTTTTTCAAATGATTTATTAAGAATCGTGATCCAGGAGGCGCCACGACAGCGCAAAAAGCGTCGAATCAAACAAAACAATCGAACATTTTGACTGCACACACACACACTGCTGGAAATGTTGCATAACTTCCGAGGTTACATTCTTTGGTTCCTGTAAATTCAGAAACGATTCAACGAAAACTCTATGAAAGAACATGTTGCAGAGAGTTTCGTATGTGTAACGTGAACGGAACCAGATCGAGCAGACTCTGCAATCAAAACGGAAGAAGCGATCTTTCGAATGTGTTCGTTTATTCCCGAATCGTCAATTCACAGATTGCAATCGCCTCTCGCAACATGGTTCTTCCGGAAAACATCGCCATCATGGAGCGACCAAGATCCCCGCGTCGATTCGTTCGATAATAAATTCGATCGGTTGTTCATTGTAGAAGGCACTACTTTCTTTTATTTTTCATAGACAAAGGTGAAAAAAAAAATAGTTTTGAACATATAATACAAGGTACTTCGAAACTAAAATTAAAAATTAAATACCAGTTTGTCCGTGCTGATCGCCGGACTTCCGCAGCAACCGTGCCCGGGCGAGCCTCGAGAGGGCATTCGCTGGCTTTGATTCTACTTGCAACCAACCTAATTGCTTCCAACTTGTTAGAAACTGTTATACGAGTAGGTGCTGTGTCGAGAATACGGATCGATTGCTCCAAGAAAAGTCACGAGTCCGCCGAGGAAAAGAGACTCGGCAAGTAGAAAACAATAAAAACAAACTCTTCACTCATTCATCTGTCCCGTTAAAAATTTCTTAGCTTTACGATCGAGGACTCGAAAAATCGTCTTCACATGCTTCTGAATTTTCGGACTGGTTCGAATTCGAACAGGAGGAGCAATCGGCCCACTTCCACCGCAAAAGGAGGATGCACTCCGAGTTGGCTGTCGGTGTATAAGCTGCAGCGTCGTTTGACCGTCTAACGACGTTGCAGTTAAATATCCGTGCAGCATCTCTCGGGACACAAAGGTGCAAGATGCGAGCCCGAATACAGTTAAACACAGCGTGTCTACGTGGACAGAGGTTGCACGTTCTACGAGTCGGTTCGCCTAACTGCGCGAAGAGTGATCTACGAGTGCCTTCGGAGGTCGAAAAAAAAAAATTGAACTAATAGGAACCGTGAGTCGCGTGAGTGGTGCACTCGTTTTTCGCGTCCGCGTGAAAAGAGCTACGTCTCCGAGCTACAACAAATCCATCGAATCATCGATTTCGGCAGCTAATGGAAGTCCATACGAAGTCGTGTCTGTCTATAAAGTCATCTCTAAACTCTACATCCTTAAAAGAAACATACATACATTCGTTGGTTAATCTCGAAAGAAATGAAATCGTACGGATTGTCACACGTGGCTCTGGCAATGAAGTAGACAGCTGTTTTATAACGTCGAAAATAAAAGACTCGTTTGGAAGATGCTGCAGATCCATATCACTTATACTCTAGTTAAAAAGAAAAGAAAATTCTGAGCTAGGTTTGTCGAAGGTGTATAATATTCTCCGTAAACTTTCAGTCTTGCCTTCGTTCAACTAAATCGATTGAGTACACAGACACGAGTTCGCGTGGATCTTTCGCTGCCAAGACTTGGACACTATGGAGAGAGGATCATCGACAATAGCTCGTTAACTACCGAAAGGATACTATTCACATTTACTACCACTTTATAAGGAAAATATGCTGCGAGCAACGAAGTATATGTTGAAAGGCGCTAGAGAAGCGCTCGATTTCGCGCACGGTGACTCTCGGCGAATTGACGCGATCACAGTACGTCGACCGAAGCATGGGGGGGTTTGTGGCTATGAGAGGACAAGACGGTGGGGTCTCCAAGGACCCCGGACCGAGAATTCGTGCTAAATGTGTGTTCCGCGGGTGCAATTTCGCTTGCGGCCTGTAGAAGAAAGAGGAATCGTTAAATGATCTACGTTGCGCTATGTCAAAAGCGAGTGCGTCGTTCTCTCGACAAGCTCGAGCTACAGCCTACCAAACGAGTTTTTTTGCTTCGTCTTTTTATCTTACTTTATCAGCATCTTTTCGGCGGGCCACCGTGTACGCGGGGGCGGCGTCGCTCGAACTCGAAATCGACGGCCGGCGATCGACGGCGAAATATTCCTCGATCCGCTCTCGATCCTTTCCCGACCACGAAGAGGAAAACGATTTGAGGGTCCAGGGAAATCGGTCTCGAGTGGATCGCGAGGCGTCGCTCGCCGGGGCGCCAGGAATTAAGATTAACTAACGACTAAGTAGAAGTGAAAACGTCGAGCCTAACGATCACAGCTATTGTACGATACTATGAGTGCTTAAACTGTCGCGGAGAAACGATAAATAGTGGTAAACGGTTACGGAATCGGTAATCAAAAGGATGGTGTCCTCGCATTCTCTCCGTGTTGCGCCCAATACTTTCGATCGGATCTCGTTTCTCTCGAGCCTTGGTCGGTGGAGAAACAAAAAAAAATCTATGTGTAAGTGGCCTGACATCCGTGTGTCCGTGTTATACACGTGTTTGTGTATACGTGTGTGTGTCGATATCTGCTCTGCGTACGCGTATTCGTTACAAAATTCATCTTACGAAGAGTTTGCCTTGTACCTCGGGGCCTGAAAGACCTAATCCATCGCCAACAAAATGGCGATTCGAAGTTAGGTGAGTGCCGCGTGGTCCCCTCGATCGTGTCCGCCATTTTTGCGGCGAACTTAACCCGTTCAGACGAGGGTTCCGAGATTTAGGTACGGTTCGGGTGCGGATTTCTGCTTAGTTTCGTCCACTAAGACTGTTTTGTCGAACGTTTCCCGAACGTTGCGCCGCGCATCTTTGAACCGACATCGAAGGAAAATCTCGAACCCGACGATTAGGGTTGACGATCGACGATGAGCCGATACCGGACATTGGTAAACGGCTCGAGGACGGTCCTCGTCGACCACGAGACACGCGGAAAACGAAAATCAGGAGAATACGACCGTTTCCGAGTGAAATAACTTTCGCTTTCTCTCTCTGAACGTGTTCGAGGACGTTTCTCGAGGATTGCACAAACATGGCAATTACGAATCGCTCGGTTTCTCGATAGAAAATCCAGCTTAGGACCTATGTACGACACCGTTACGCGAATATTTCACGCTTGGTACGACAGAGCACACGCGTATATTAATATACATATATATGTATGTATAATATGTTATATATGTTATATAACATATATGTATATAATATATTGTAGTATATTACATACATAATATATGTATAGTCGGTATATGTATAAGAAAGTAACCGTGTGGCATTCGTTACCGTTTCCTTCTATCTTTTTTACGTTTTCGCGATTTTTCTCACTAATAGCAAGTTCGTTTCTTTTTTTCTTTTTTGATGTTTCCTTTGTAAAACTTATTCTACTATGCGATATCATTTTTCTTTCTCTCTTCTCGTCGTTCATCTTCGCCATCGTTTTTGCATTTTTTTTGTCTTTCTCTCTTCACACAGTGCAAAGATAATAACAATAATTAGAATACGGTAATAATAATGAATAAATTTATAGCTTCGAATCGAATCACGGAACGAGAAAGTTTCGCTTCGGTGTCCGAAATTAAAGTAAAAAACTAATGTCCATCTCCTTCTTTCTCTCTCGCGTCTGTTCTCTCAATCATTTTTCTACGCGCTCGTTCAGCTTGTCGAGTCACAAGAAGAAACGCGTCGACGATAATCAGTAATATTATTTTCCCTTTCACTCTTGGCTTTTCTACATTTTCTCTCTCTCTCTCTCTTTCTGTCTCTCTCTCTCTCTCTCTCTCTCTCTCTCTCTCTCTCTCTCTCTCTCTCTCTCTCTCTCACTCTCTCTTTCTTTCTCTTATTCGCGCGCGCGCGTGTATGCGTTTATATATATGAAAAATGAAACGGAAAAGGAATACAAATCGTCGTTTACACTTCACAGCTAACCACAGCATTCGGCAATTATATGTTTCACTCGTTTTTTTAAAAATGATTTATATCACAATGAAACGCCAGCGCATCCTTCCTTCTGATCGTCTCTGATCGTCTGTCGCGTGCACACCGATTCCGGCGGCCCATACCTCTGTTGATCGGTTGATCCGTTGGATGACCCGCCTGCATCGACGAGGCGTTCAGGATGCGTCTACAGGCTCTGGCAGGTTTTGGCCTTGATCCGAGGGATCCGGTACCGGATGGTTGTGGAAAGGATGATGTTGCAAGCTGGCGGACCCTGGCCCGAAAGTAGACGTTATTCCCGGTTTTCGAACGTCAATTCAATCGTCGCGGAGCACCTCGCTATGGTAAGAGAATGAATGGCTGTCCTCTCGAATGCTCTTCGAGATGTTCTTCAACGACTTGACGCGCACCCGGTAGAACTTGGTGCCGCGCGGCACTCGGAATCGGTTCTCGGACTGAAACAAACAATTTTTCGTTAAAGACGCTCGCTAGTGAAACTCCTGACCTTTGGTTGATATAGGAAAATTTTAAACACTCTGCATTAAAGAAAATGATTAAGCTGCTATTAAAAGTAATACCCGGTGGCTATGAAGAAAACCAAAGTGTCTGGGTCAAGTGCTCTGCAGATTGTGGAAACATCTGTAACATCGTACAACAACCATTTCCGTAATCTTTCGCACAAAACCCTCACCTTCTTAGCCTGACAGTACTCCTTATCGACGACCTCAGCGATGGTCTGCTGCCTCTTGGGCAATCCGTCGGGGTTCGGGCCAAGATCCAAGGCAGCGACGCAGTCGGTGTTGAGGAAGTAGAAGATGGGCGACTCCTGATAGAGAGTGAAGTTCTCATGCGTGGGGTTCCAGAAGACGAGCACCTTGTCGCCGGGGTCGCAACTGGTAACGGTGATGCGTCTCTGTTGCACCAGCTTCTCCGCGGTTTTCTTCATCTTCTTGCGCACGTAGCCGCAGTGCGCCATGCACATACAACACTGCGGCTCAGGGCTAGTCGCTGCATCTCTGCTGGAGCCCTCGGAGACCACGGCGACGGAAGCGTTCATCTCCTTCTCGCGGCCCTCGGAAGACTCGCGAGCAACAAAACTCCTCCTCGATCTTTCCTTGACCAGTTCCACCTCCAATCGAATCTTCTCCGCTTTCAGTGCCTCGATCTTCGTCTTCGCCGACTCCCTGTACTCCCGAAGTGCCTGCATCTCCGAGTTCAGCCTCTTGTTGTCGTTCTCCAGCATCTCCATCCGCCTCGACAGACAGCTCTGATCGTCGTTTGCCTCAACCCGCACCTTCTTCGACTCCGACACATCCACCTCGTCCTTCTCCGCCCGCAGACCTTTCAGTACCTCCCGCATTTGACTGACGCTCATCTCCTCCGGCACGTTCTTGAACTCCTCCGACTTCGTCACTCGCCTGATCGTCGTTTTGTACTGCTCCAGCTCCTCCAGCAACGCAAACTCACGCATCTTGTACATCTTCACCTCCTGCTCCTTCTCCTCCATCACCTGTCGCGCCATCTTCAACTCCTGATCCATCTTCTCCATGCTAGCCGCTCTTTCTTCTATAATCTGGACCGCAATCCGCAGCACGTGCTGCATCTGAAAAAACAAATAATTCCATTAGACAAAAGGTTATCGGTAGACTGAGGATTTTATGCATTTAAAATAATATTATTACACTCGCCGTGATATTGTATACACAAGAGTCGCTAGAGCTCCCGTCCATGACGATGTCGTTCATCTGGACCCTGGTGGTCACCAGCTCGTCTTTGTACACCATGGGCAGCATATCAGTGGCCTCGACCAGCCTCTGTTGATCGGTGTTGGCGGTGCTCAGCCGGAGCTCCTGGATCGTCTCCTGACACTGGGACACCGAATTCGCGAGAGTCGTGATTTCGCGGAACCTGTCGTCGTTCGCCTCCTTCACGGCAGCCTTCTTGACCACGCAAGCCTGTTCGAGCGCCTCATTCAGCTGCTGATGAAGCCTCGCCCGCAGATTCCTCATCTCGGTCTGCTCGGACTCCAGCTTCTGCCTCATGGTTGTCATCAGGCGCTCGTGTTCCGATAGCTCTGTCTCCTTCTCCAGCACGATCCTCTTCAACGAACAAATCTCCTCCTCGTGGCTCTGGATCACTTTCTTCGCGTCCGCCATCTCGAGTTCGTGGCCAACCTTTAACTCTTGCTCCCGTTCCCGAAGAGGACGATCGTACTCGCTCGAGTAAAGGGACAACGCCTCGCGAACACGCTCCGTCATCTCCCTGAGACCGCTCTTGTCCTCGCTCGACTGATCCCGAAGAACAGACAGCTCCTGCCGCACCGAACTCATGGCCTCGCTAACCACCGCCTTCATTGTCTTCAGGATCGAACGCAGCCTCTCCACCTCCTCGCGCGTGTTTCCAAGGTTCTCCTGAAACGGCCATCGCCAAACACTTCCGTGAGAAACAATGCACGAAATCTAACAGGCAAGATTAGAGGACATGTGATCGTAGTAGAAATCGGAAGAGCTGATTCTGCGGGAAAAAGACGAAAAGCTGAAGTGAGGTTTTTTAGATTCAGATCTTGAAGATAATCGGACTTAAACATTTTTTCAAGATAAAATTTACTTCGTTTTTCCATAGAATCAGCAGTCTCCTTTAATTTTGCACCATAATTTCCAATGTACCCTGTGTACTACCGAGTCAGCGAGGAATCGTCAAGAAATCAGTCGAAACGTTTCCTGACATCGAACTGTTTCAGTATTAACGTATTGTTCACCAAAAGAATTCTGTTAGTAGAGTTCTCGATGTCTGCGTTACATGAAGAAATAAATGAAAACGATAATCCCAACAGAAAGTGTTAGATGCCATTGTTACTGAGAAGTTAATTACAAAATAAATACTGATAAAAATGTTACTGAATTCGAAGAGATAGGAATATGTGAATTCTCATCCAAAGTGCGTATCAAAATGAATGAATAATCGTAGGTACAGAGTAGTATGTTAACATTTTCGACCAGTTTGATCGGTGGACTCCTCGCAGTCTCGAGCATCGTAAACTTGTTTTGTGACTAGTGGCGGAAAAGTTAATAGATCGGGAGTGGGAAGGCAGCTTCGATAAATGAAAATTAAAAAAAACCCTGTAGAAAGTGCCCGATGCAATAATGACAAGAGCCGGTTAACATTCCGGAGAAACGAACTCGTGATTGAACAGATTTTGGGACAGAGTGTGTGAGCGTGTGTGTGTGTGTCACACTTCGGGTTCTGGAGGGGACGGGATACGAGTGCGACGGCAGCTATCCTGTAATTAAAAAAAAAAATTAAGACGCACGCACCCACGCACTACTTACACGCGGCGGGATATGCGGCTACGAGAGTGACGGGGTTCGAAAACAGGGAGGCTAGACGATCCTACGAGGAAACGGAACGGGGAGGGTTCACACCAACAATAGACGGCAGGCAAGAGATACATACCGGCGAGTCTGGGTATACATACTTGCATAAAGACAGCGCTAATAAATTGGGTTGCGAATGTAAAGACAATGACAACGAAAGTACCTAGAAACCACAGAGAAAGGGGAAATAAATGGAGAGAGAGATCGAGACTAGAAACGGTCACCGAGCTAGGTGAGGATGCGGGATCACACAGAACAGACGAAGATGTCGGGAGACACGAATCGGTAGTCAGACTCTGGACCAGGAACGACTGGCAAATATTATAGTCCTGTTTACGAAAGAAAAGATCCGCATTGTTCGTAATAGTTGTTCATCGCACTACTTAGATGGTCAACTATTATGACTTTGATTGTATTTGAGGAGCATTCTTTCGGAAAATAGGCCATAACATTAGCAGGAGCGCTGGCGAGCACCCCCAAGAGCTCCTACGGGCACAGATGCGCTTGGAAACGGAACTCCTACTCCCCATTCCCTGGATTCTCGGCTCGCGCGGCCAGTCGCGCTCAGACATTGCGTCCCCACCATTCCGGTCGCATTGCACCACGTCTACGAAGCTCTCTCCACCAAACAACGAGTGCTCGCAGGAGGATCAACAGGAGCTCGCGAGTGGGGCCGACGTACACTGCCGTCCGTAAGTATTTGGACACTTGGTGGAATCTAATAAAGAGTTCATTTCATTATTCTTAATAATCTAACGTTTGTAGTGACTGTTATTTCGGCTGGAGTTAATCCCATTTTTTAGCGACTATTATGATTAGAAAACTGCGTGCCAACAGCTGTCTAGTTTTCGAAATAAATTGGCACATTGTAGGCGTCCTGTTCACGGTTGCTGTTGAACATTAAGTGAATACCAGTTACCTATTCAAGACATTTCACTTTGATGTGACGACACAGAAGATGACGTTAGGCACCATTTTTAGTATCGAGCATGAACTGTGAGCACGTTAGTACGAGATAAGAACGATATGAATATCCCCAGTTAAAGGGTTCGACGGTACAAATACTTGTGGAGGGTGGTGTACGGGTCACCGATGCCGGTGGAACCGTGGCCCGTGTCTGACCTGAGGGGTAGAAAAGTAAGCAAAACAGTATCGAAAGTGTACCATCGGTGGGATGTTCTGAATTAGAGGTAGTGGAACGTTTACGGCTACGACTACGAGGTCTGTTAGCGAGCTGTAAGTCGTCCAGTACCTGGAGAAGGGAAATGATAGCCTGTTGCGGTCCGTCGGCAGGGTGCTCGCTGAGACTGCTCGGCAGGGACTCGTCCATGTAAAACTCAGTACCCATGAAGTCGGCGGCGCCAACACCGACCGATGGACTGCTGCCGCCACTGCTGGACAGCTGATGCCGTTGCTGCTGCTGGCCGTCGCACAATACGGACCGGGGATTGAAGGATGAAGGATTCGGGCTTAGGGATCTCGGCTCCTCGGCTGTGGTCGAGGAAGCCGGCTGCTCGCTATACTTGGAAAGACCGTTCGCGGCGCGATGAAGCAAACAGCTTGACTCGACGTTCTCCGCGCACTCGGTTAGGGGACTCAGCTGAGACGGACGCTCGCTGACGGACAGGCTTGGGAAGTGGAAGGATCCGGGCTCGCTCGAGGAGGTCGAACGGTTCGTCAGGTCGACGACTTTCGAGTTCAGCGGGGATACGTTAGTAGAGGTCGAGGAAGAAGGGGACACGCTTCGCGAGGCACCAACCTCTAATTGTTTCTGACGCATTTGCTTAGCGCCTTCGAACGACTCGGGTTTCGAGTCCGTGGCGCCCTGCCCGATCTTCTCGAACTCCTCGGTGTCCGTCTCCGATTCGAAGTCACCCCTACAGTCAGACAAGTCGTCGTTAGCCATCAAAACCGTAGACATCGTTCGCGTGTTCTTCTATCAGACTTCGTTTCATAATCTCTGTTATTAATGAATTCAAATCAAGGGAGAACATCTCAAATAGAAAATCCCTAATTGAAAACTAGCTCCCTACTTTGTTCAGTCATCGGGTACCTGTCAGATAACATTGGAGCCCTAGCTTGTTCCTGTTCCTTGGCTGGTACGTCGTCGACTCTCATGGAACTGCTATCTTTCTCCTTGTTCCCATCAGTACTGGCATCGGTGAGACTCTTCGACAAAAAGAACTGCGTGATGCTGTCCAAGTCTGGTGACGATACAGTTAATGCCAGGTCTGGTAACTGCGACCTTAGCAACTCCATATCATCCACAGTCAACTACAACAGGATAACATAGGTAAAAATCATCCGGGTAGTTCAAAGAAAGACAAACATCGTCCCTCAGTTCTGTACACACCTTTGGCAGTCCACCATCGAAGACTGATGGTGCCTGGGTGGCAAACGGCGGCGGTGTGTCCTCCAGACCAGGGAACAGAGTGTTCAGGAAGTGACCATCGAACTTGCTCTGGAACTCTCTTCGTCGGGCCAGTTCCTCGCTGTGGACAGTGAGCAGTTGGCAGGCGAGGTTGCTTGCCCAGACCAGGAAAGCTTGCGAGAACGTTCTCCTCCTGACCACCTCGGCTACCGCGTTCATGTACATCTGGGGCGCGAGGTGGATCTGCTGAAACACCTCCAGGTGCCTTCTGAGCCGCTTCAGACTCTCGTTGTACATCATTAATTTACTGTCCACCTCCCTCATCTTGTTTTCCACGTACATGACCCACTTGAGCCGTTGGTAAATGTTCACCGACAGCTCCTCCTTCGACTTGGTACACCGACGCCGAATGTCCCTCAGCTGATTATGGTTTTCCAACATCACGAGCAGCTGACGCCTGTGCGAGGTACAGAGATCGGGTAGCACGCTGGCATCGCCAAGGTTGCTGGCACGGCTCTGATTCTGCAGGAATCCCTGCGCCAGCTCGCCCTGCTCCTGCACCAGCCTTTTGGTCTGCTGCATCAGTTGCTCCAGCGCGAACAGCCGCTCCCCCAGGCCCTTGATCTTCCTCATGTCTTGCTTGCTCGCGGTGAAGATCGCTGCGCTCACCTCGATCTTCAACACGTCATTGAACAACTTCTCGTTGAACTGCTCCAAACCCCGGGAACACTGCTCGGCCACTTGCTCCAGGCTGCTCTGATTGTCCTTCGCCGAAATCCAACTCAACAAGCTGAACACCTCTTCCTGGCCATTCGCGTCCTTCTCACACTGGATTGGCTGGTCATCCGGGCTCAGCAGGCCCTCGGCTTGCGCCCTCAGCGCTGGCAGGATCGGAATCTTCGACAGCATGCCCAGGTCTGCATTGAAGCTGCAGCAGAACACAGTTACAGTTGTCAGTGCAGTAATGTCAGAAGCATTAAAGCATCTTTTCAGAAAATACGATTCCTAAATCTGTTGGCGTAAGTATCCTCTCACACTTTTTGTCCGGTTCGAACAATTTAACGAAACAGGTGTTTGCATACAGATCCGCCCGGTTGTTACTAGTCACAGTATGTTATCAACGTTAACATAATTATGTCTACATCCTTAGACATTGCGTGAGCGTTACGTGTCGTTAGAATAGATCGTCTGTTTACCGAGACGCGTCTTCAAACAGAAACTTACCGGGTGGAATGCAATTACGAGCGGAATATTGAAGTGTCAATCACCGTTTTCAATGACACTTTACTGAAAATCTACAATGTAGTCATGTGGGTTGCTGGTACTCACTTTTGAAGAAGCTCCATGTGCTGCTCCCTCTCCGAAAGATAGAGTGCGAAGCTCTGCTGATGAACAGCGGCTCGAGACTGGAACATTTGCGTGATGTCCTCCAGATTCGCCACCACGGCGGCCCAGCCCTGTTGCTGAAGATGCTGATCGTGCACCAGCTTTTCGCAGATCCTGGTCTGTTCTCCGGCCAACATGCAACATTGCTGAGCCAACTGGGCCCGGGCGACGAGTGTCTGATAAGTGGCGGGCATCGCAAGCGAAGAGTCGATTTGGCATTGTAGATCGATATCTGTAACACCAAAAACAACATCCAATTACTATCTCCAACTCTAACAGCCACCTGTGGTGTACATGTAGCTCTTATCAATCGAAACCTTGAACGTCGCAGAGTATCTCGATACACGTATATCCTGATCGGAGAGCTCTGTCGACGCGTTAGGCTTGAATTACAGTATCACCCGCTCGAGCGTTCGCGATCTGGCACCGTGTCAGGACGTTTATGTAACGGATGTTCTGAGAATTTGTGAAAAAGAAAGAGAAACAAACGGCGAGACCGAGATGCTGGGAGTTGGCGCGTGCAGTCAGGTGAGAATGAATTCGTTTTGTTTTGGAAGTCGAACACTGGGTGCTTATGAAAGCGGTTGTGACACTTCTTTTTCTATAATGATCAAAGAAATTTTAATCGTATCTTTCATTCTGACGAAGGATTGAGAAGGCAGAAAATTGGAGGACCAGAGAAACGTAATTTTCGTGGCATCGATCAGCGGAAACGATATTTGCGGTGCGGTCCCTGGTCGACAGGGGTGGATGATGGGATCCCGAATGATTCGTCGGATCGTTGCCGGCGATCTTCCCCGTGGAAAAGCGGCTTAAGGTGAGCTCGTCTCATCCGCCGGAGGCAATTGTCGCCGAACCAGGAAGCCTGGACGGCGTAATTCGCTTCGTAGCCGATCCGCGGATCCAGGCTATGACGTAAGGGCACTGAAACGGCGCGCGAGCCGTGCCCACGACCTTGAGTTTTCATCGCGTGCCAAGATTACGTTGGCGAAGCTCGCGTCGATCAATTATATGTATGTATACCTGGTATTTACCGAGGACTGACCGGTAGCCACTCGAACCGATACGTCCACCCCGCTTGCTTTTCTCCGAACACTATCGAACCGCAGGTGTCCTGTTCGACGAGCCAGCTAACAACTTTCTGTACTTGGCTTTCGCCTCCGTTTAGCAGTTTCGCGGATTGCTGTTAGCAGGAGCGACAACTATGGCTGGCGGACAAGCGACAGTTCGGTGCAAAACTCTTGTGTAATTAATTAATAAATAAAAGATAATGCAATTGAAGAAAATCTATTTTTTAATGCTCGACAGTAGAATGCCCCCTCGAAGCTCGGAGCGTATTTATATACTTTGGTCGTAACGGAAGGGTTAATGCGGACACGTCGCGTTGCGTTGTCTCGGCCCGATTTCCAAGCTCTGCTCGTTTGACCGAAATCCATCCGGGAGAGCTTTCCCACAGGCTGCATAATATAAAAGAGCGGCGAGAAACGGCGGAAAGACAACAGAGATACGGTGAACAGGGAATGTGTTGCACAACTGTCGGACAATGTATCGATTTTATGCGGCGCTACGGTCCGACCGAGCTTTTCTTCTTCGCGCGGAAACTGTCTCGCTGCTTCCGGTATCCTTGCTGCGGGAAAGGACGAACGAGGACTCATTAGGGTATAAAAAGGCCACGCGCCGGAAATCAGCGAGCCGACGATAACGTCGCTCGCAAAACAAAAGCCGGGACGGAATAGAAACTACGGGAACTTTTCCGCCCGGTGCAGCGCGGCTCGTTCGTTCTAGACGTTGTTCTAGTGTTCGTGGATTTTACATTCTCCGAATTTTATTCGAGAAATTCCATCTCGGTGTTTCGAAAATTAAGAAAGTTATGGGAGTGTAATGATCGATCGTGGATCGACATCCGATCGGCCCAGAAACTCGTCGATACTTATCGAACAACGACACAGGGTACAATGGCACAGGAACGACGAAGAAGAATGGAAAAGAAGCCGGGGAGAGGAAGTGATCACCTGTCGGTGATTTAATTGAACGCAGCTGCGCTCGATATTATGCAGATCCGAGCGGCATTATGCGTATTCCGGTGGGAACAACGGTAAATAGACACGATCTCACGTTTCGACCCCCTGACCCAGGATTTGCAAAACCACAAAGCTCGCCTCGTCCTCGCGAAAAACACTGTTTAAGGGGAAATATTGCGACGAATCGTACATTGTGTCACTGTGTGAGATCATCGTCGTTTGCGGCGTAGGAAAAAACACACTCGAGAACGAACGAGACGACCGGACACCTGCGCAGACGGATATCGCGATCGCGAATCACTGCGAAATCGTTTCCGAGATCACGCGCGTCGCCGCGTGCTAAATCGTTTCGCGAATACAGTGTTTCATGACAGGGTCGCCGGGCAAGATGCCTTTTTTGGCTTCCCGAGGGATCCGCAGGTGAAACTCGATCCACAGGACTTCGATCGACACCCCCTTTGGATTCTTCTTCCCCTAAAGTACTCGCCACCTCGAGAAATCTGTTCGGTTCTTATGGATTTTTCACCAGAGAATTGTAAACACAAGGTGGCAACACAGCGGCGAGGTGCCGTGTGTAAAGACAATAGAAAATTCACTTGTCGTGTAGCTCGGTGCATATGACGGCGGTGACCTCTTTTAATCACGCTATTGCATAAGCTTCCGGCACAGGGTTGAACCTGGCAAACAGGGGCCAAGAATTTCTCGGCACGACACTGAATTCCCAGAATATCTTAACTTGGACTAATGCTCCCCTTTTCTAATTATATATTCTACGCGCTGAAAACACACGCCTACGCGTGCCGAACTTCTGATTATCGGAGGAACAATAATCTCATTAAGCAAATTTTTCGGTCGTCGTTAACTTCGATAAGCTGTTCTTCAGACGATTCACACCTTCTCGATTCTGTGAAACGCTTGTCTGTATTTTTGATGAATTTATGGCGGATTTTGTTGAAATGTAATATTACGAATATGAACATGATTAGGGGCTAAGTGTGGACGCTAATCGGATGGTCTCCGAACAGCTGTTTACGTTACATCGAGGTTTATTACGGAGCTAATGGGTCTCGGGCCACGCACCGAGGAGCATCGTGTGCCAAACAATTACGATTGCTCCTTTCATTCGCATTGGCCCTCGACAGCTGATCGTATATCCGAAAGAGAGAAAGAGAGAGTGAGAATGCGCGCTGGCAAAGCGTCTCGATGAAACCGCGCATGAATGAAGAAGAATCATAGTTGGCCGGTTGAGCTGCGTCGCATCATTTGCGAATCAGTGGCGAAAACTCGGCCGTCGGGTGTTTTGTCGGTGATGGAGGTGGGGGTGGGAAGTCGCGTGCTTATCTGCACGCGAAACTAAGGCGAAAAAACGTGTGCGCAGTGACACGTGCGACGCGTGCATCCGCCGCGACGCGATTACCCGATTCTTTTACCACAGACGCCGGTTTTACGCTCGACCCGATTATGCGAGCGCAATTATCGCGACGGATTTATCTGGCTCCATTTTCTACTAATTTTATTGCCGTCGGACCTAGCCGTGATAATCGAGTCTCGCGTTGCATTTTCATTCGATGAAGAGAGATCGTGCCACTGCGCGACTGTGTGTGTATTTAGCATGATGTAATTTGTGAGATAACGCGAGAAGGAAGAAATCTGATTTTATCAGTTTTACAGTCATATTGGTTAGCAATCTTTCGTGTGGTGTTAAGAGGAGATAAGTAGCTGCTATTTATTTATCTCTTTTCCTAATCCTTGACAGTGCACGTGTGCGCAGCGTTTGTGCAGCAAATGCCCAAAGATTCACAGCTTCTCCAACAGTCTAACGTGATATCGAATAAAAATTATTTACAGAACACATCGACAGCTGGTTATATCAAAAGCAAACAGTTGTCCGAATGTAGTTTCGATAATACAATGCTCCTCTAGATAAAAATTGTTTACAGAATGCACGGATAACCGCGTACATATATCAAAAGCAAACAGTTTCTGCACATAGTTCGGAGGATACTGTTGTATCTCAAAAATTGATAAGATACGCTAATGAGTATTTCGAGACGAAGTGTATCTTCGAAAACATTCGAAAGTATTCTCATATGATAATTCAGTAGTGATAAGACTAGTACAAGGTCTGTCAATCTGTACAACCACTTTACTAAATCTATTAAAAATTAAAATTTTTTAATACCCTACATTGTGACTTGTCTGAAGAATGTTTAATCCTGCACATGAATTATACAATTATGAAGAACGATAAATTAACGTAATAGCGGATGATGATTGTCCAGAGATAGATACTAATTAATTGATGTAGCCTATTACCAATTGAAATTATCGTATCGTATACTTCGTTTGATCCGAAGAAGCGGTATTTCATCATCAACAATTAGAAAGTACAGGATTCTAAAGAAAATACGATGTCAATAAATTTATATAAACTTTTATATCTCGTTTGTCGATCGACGTTCCTGTACGCTTTGTACTCGTCTAAACAGCACGATTTAATCTAACAATTAGAAAGTATAGAATTGTAAACAGGATTACATGCATAGCAATAGATCGACGGATAATAATTAATTACGATGTCAGTGAATTTATTTAAACCGTCATAGTCTATTTGTCGATTGAAGTTGTTGTACGGTTTCGTACGCTGCAACTCGTGATCGACAATATATAGATAATAAATTACATGAATGAACTTTTATAAACTTGCCTATTCCATTTCAAATCGAAACGGCTGCCATATACTTATCCAAACAGTGGATTTCGATCCGACAATTAGAAAGTACATCACGTAAATAAGATGACTCGGCAAGAGATCGTGATTGACCACGGATCATAATTAATGTTTTATATTCGGTTAATTAGTTTTCTTGTCCGAGTCTCCGCTTAGACACAACCCACTTATCATCCAAGAACGCCCACCACGATCAAAGGCTAGATTTCAAGAATGAATGTACGGCTGATGCCTGCCACGATCTAATTTGCATGCAATAAGGAGGTACGCACGTACGATAATAAGACTGTCAGGATCGCCGAGACAACAGTTCGACGATAAACAGGAGGGGAACACATTTACTTTCATGCTTATGAAAGTCAAGCGACTTTCGATGCGACCGCGGACTCTGTGTATTATGTATACGTCTTGGAGAAGGAGCGTGGAAAAAATACCGATCTTCCGCGGAAATCGGCGGAGAATGAAAATATACAATCGCATCTGGAGATATCATCGGAGCCACTCGGCATCGGAATTCTGCTTAAAGTGCTTCTGAATCGCGAACATAAAAAAAAAACCGTTCTTTCGCAAAGGCTCTCGCTTTTCTTTGCAACGACCTCCGAAAACGAGGAGCACGATACTTTTATCGATGCCTCAACAACGTTCTCAAATTTTTACATAAACCGTGAATCAAACTCGATCGGTCAACTAGATTTTGCAGTATCGTTGAATTTCTGGCACAGCGTTTGGATAACAAAATCCTAGTTTCTGCTATTATCTGAATTGAAAAACGAATCAAAAATCGATCTGTACAAACTTCTCGTTTAGCGTACATTCCCAACGGCGCGTACAGAGTTTCAAGGAACCAATGACATTTTTTCCACGATTTTCACGCGAACCGGAGGGATTCGGTCCCAGTGAAAGTCGCTCGCAAGCAGTTTTCCGCTCCATGGATCAACGTCATCCCTCCGCGATTTTTGCTCGGGGGAAAACAAGGCTAGAAAAACTATTTCTCCGTTGAACTGCATCGTAAAGCCAACCTGGACGCGTGAAAAATTCAGGCGCACGGCTTTTTCGGTGTTCGAGAGACGCGAAGCTTTTTTAAATTGCAAGGAAACAGCAACGATGCAGCCGCTGTAAAATCATAATTTCCATCGCATTTACGGGACAAGTCTGTTTAAAAAGTTCCATTCACTTCAATTACAAAATACAGACCGCTCTCCTTCGATCGCGTTTTATTTACTCCTCAAGCTGCTCGGGTAATTACCGGCGAAATTAATTGCCTTCAGACCCTATGCTTTTTCCCGTTTTTCGTCGCTGCGCGGATGAAACGCTCAACTTTTCATTATTACTTCGATTGAATTAACGCGGATATTAAAGAACTGGATCGTACAGCGTATCGATGGTACGAAAAAGTGTAATGTAACTATTTCTGTGCCTCTTAACGTTTAATATCGATGATGTTTTGAAAGTTTCGCCAGGAAATTCTGTGTTACGAGCACAAAGAAACCTCGACAGCTGTCTTCTCGGGGTAGGTTCTTGGCACCCCAGTGTGAAACGCAAAACCAATAATATAGAGGGTTTCAACGGGGTGGTGGTGACTGGAACGCTTAGAACTCCAGTTCTCGAGGCAACTGGAAACTCCGGGGCTACCGGAAACCGCGGACTCATACTTGAACAAGTTGAAGATGAAAAAACGACACCGACCAACACGTAACTCCGACGTAACACTTACGAAATCGAGCACGCCTTCGCAAGAACAAGATCTTCTTGCTGAAACGTCCTCCTACTATTTCTATAAATAATGATTTAACAGCTCGTAGTACAAATTAAACTGACAGCCGTCATCTTCTCGAACTCTTACAGAAACACGTCAAATCAATCAAGATATGTCGCTGCATGATTTGTTAAGTTGAACACCTTTCAAATGCAAATGGAGAAATGGATTACAAATGTATAAGAGTGAACACATATTTAAAGTAAACGATATAAAATATCAGGTTGATTAGACTGCTTGCTTACAGAAGTAAATATTGATCATCTCAGTGAAATGTAAATGATATTAAAGCGATGATAAAATTATCTGTCATTCGAGGGGTAACGACTGACCAACACGAACGTCGTTTTTTATCAAGAATTTCAGTGCGAGATCGCCATGTTTGCTGCCCCCACTTTAGAGAATCTGGTGCTTCACGTTGCAAGAAAAATGCAACGATCAAGAAACACGAGATCCGAGGAGGAAACCATCGGGTTACTAGAATAAACCCTCAAGGCTGGGACCAGGTCCAAGTATCTGATATATTGTCCCTATGCATCACGCCGCGCTACTGTGTATCCACCGAATCTACGATTCCTTGTCAATAAATGATCGTAACATATTGAAGCGTCCGAATAGCGCAAGTTCATATACCGAACTTTGCGGGGTCGTAAATCCTGCTTCGCTTGCTGGCGACGATATTCGGGGCTTTGCCGGTGTTACAAAGGTAACAACGACTCGTTGAAATGAAAGACGACTTTGGAATAGTTTAATATATTTTAAATTCAACACTGTACAAGTAACAAGTAAAGGAAGTAAAACAAGGTTCAGAGGTTATGTATAAAATCAGCTCGGAATCTTTTCTGATTGGCTAACTTAAGTTATATGAAGTGGCTAAAGGGATTCTTTTAATGAGTGGTAGGTGCATTTTGGACGGCGAAGTAGGAATGCTTTATTTTAAACTATGTAGAGTGTCTGTAATTAATGAGGCGCGAAGGATATGAAAAACGATAAGGAACTGAACTATTTGTATATATAATATTTGTCCGTCCAATGGGCTCTCTTACGAGGAGTCACGAACTGGTGTCCGGTGACACCCAAAAATCCTGAAACTGTCGCGTCGCCTCAAATGTCTCGAGATATTGCAGCGGACCTTGTCTAAATACTCGTAAATCTCACGTTCGGTCTGCGTGAGACCGAACACATACGATGCAGTCGCACTGGTGCAGCAAGGGGATGTCTTTGCATTAAACACGCGTCTCAAAGGACTTTGGTATCTCTTCTTTCCTCCGCATCTTTCCGAAGGATCACAAAGTCTGACACAAAAGCCGATGAAGCCGACAGAGACTAGAGTAACAATGTCAGCAGCTTCCAATTTGCTTGCTTGCATTTTTCAGACGTTCGATAATGGTCTTCTGTGCTTGGTAACATTCGCTTTTAACAACGACTATTTGTTGATTATCGCCGTTGAAACTGACCATCGCAATCGGATGATCGCGCATCGTTGTCGGAACAACAGCCTAAAATTTCGCTCGAGTTGTCGGCGTGGATTCGTTAATGTGCAGACGAAGCCGATCCTAATTAATTAACACGGCCAGGGGGGCAGCGGGAAGAAACGAGAAATAAATTAAACCAACGAATCTCGAGTGGGAGGCAGCTGTCGTTTCGTTGCGGGCGCTCGGTGACCCGAAAATTAATGGAAATCGGCTAGGTGTTAAAGAGCAACGGAAGAGCCAAATCCGAGAGAGGAGAGAGGACGTAATAAAGCGTCGCGCGTTGGCACTCGGCATCGAGCCGGCCCGATATTCTTTATTTAGCTGTCGATAACCAATCGGCCGGCTTTTAGTTAGACCCCGATACTATTTCTCCTCGTGCACACAACGATGCTCATTGTTGAGGAGAAAACATTTCGGTGTCGATTATCGCGCGCCCCCACCAACCGCTGTCACCCCACGGAAGATTAAACCGTAGAAAAATATGTTTTTGCGCGTACTCCGACAAGCACTGCACCACAACCGTGTTTGCCAGTTAAACAGCGGTCGATACCGTCAAGGGAAACGCCGGAAGTTCCACGGTGGCCTCAGGGTTATCTTCGATCTCTAGAAAATGATCTTATTCCGTGCCGATCGAACCATCTAATCCTAATCTGATCATCGCCGAGGCGGGTTGAATCGGTGATCGCGCTCGACGTTTGCTTCTTTCATTTATGCAGCTATGCTTCCGTGTTGGCAATACAGGAAATAATATTTTGCACAACTTACGACTACGTGGTTGCCAGGAACACAAGATTATCGAGAATATTATTGATGCAGAGTTTTGCATCGAGACCCAAATTGGCCTCGCGACGGAGCCTTCGTATCCTGTTATCGATTCGATGTGAAGGTTCCATCAACGCGATCCTCGAGCACGTACGGGAAATCATCAGAGACTCGTCATTAGCACGCGTTTGATAATTCGGAGAAATTTCGTTCATCAACCCTTTGTTATCCAAAGCCTTCTATCTTGCAAAACTTTCTACAACATCGTTTAATTCGACTGCGTTTCCGTACGGAATTTCATTAGCATTTCTTACCGGCGGTTTAACCGAATTTTATAGTCCGTAAACAGGGGGCTCGTCGCGTTGTTATCGTAAAAATTAAGTTCTAAGTCCGTGGAAGGAACAGTGTCACCGATGCATGACTGATGCGCCAGTCAAAGTGTTAACTCGCGGAACGGCTGCGTTTTCCACGACCTGTGGACCCCGCTGGTCCACTTTGAAGCCGGACTTTCACAGCTCTGCGATATGCTCGATAAAAAGCCGCGCTCGACGAGAGGCGCGCCGCCGCCTCGGCTGAAGAAACAATATTAATTCCGAGAGTTTCTCTGCCTACTTCGTCTGTAGTCCGACTTCAGCCCGAGTGGAACCCGGGAGAAGCGCAACACTGCCGAGACTCGATCGCCTGGGAAATTGGAAACATCTGCCGCTGCGTTCACCCATTTACAACCATTTACCCAGGCGCGTTTCTTCCAATATCTCCGAATCATCGTTCGGATCGATCGTGCCACGATTTCCCGTGCTCGAGACAATCGATAAAAGGCCACGGTGCGTGAAAGTTGCGGCGAAAACCTCGGCCCGTGTTCCATCGAACGATGGAACACGCGTGCAATATCCATCGGGGAGGTCCCTCGACGCTCCACGTCGTCGTCGACGATTCTCCTTGTGGAATCGATATACACGGTGCATTGAATCCATCAGGTCGGTTAGGTCCTTTTATGTAACCGCCGCTAGGACGTTGGGAAAACAGAAAGGAAAGTGCAGCGTGTGGGAATCCAGCCGCGTTACCGTATCTTACTTAACCTTTTCGCGCGCGATTTACGAGGAATCGCGAGTCCTCGGGATCGACGGACGAAGCGAGATTATACTCGTTCAATCATATACTGTATTCTTTCATTTCATCAATCTTGTGAAGTCGGGAATAAATACTATTATCTTTGTCAACTAACAGATGTATGAAACTTGACAAATGTGTTTGAAATTTGTGTTGTTGGAAATATGGGTAAACAATGAACCACACTCTGTTAAACTATGAAATAGAATTTATTCAAAGTAATCTATCTCTGAAGGCACGTCTTTACTGTTCGAGAAAATCTACACGTGTGAGGATCGCTTCTAGAAAAACGAACGACGATCTAAGAAAGAACTGAGAATTGAGGGTTCCATGGCGGAGACAGCACAGACACAGTGTATCATTTGTATAGGCGCTCGAAAGTCAAGCGATCGAATGTGCCTGCTGGAAGCAGTAGATTATTTTTGTCAATTTGTTTCTTAAATAAATTCCAACATGTATTTTACTTGTCAAGTTTCATACGTAACGACCTGATAATTTTGCTATAGAAATTTCCGTTTAATTAAAAAAAATTTAGTCCTCCGCTAATACATTCCTAAAAGCGACCTACTTCTGCGTGATTTGCAGCCTCCCCTCGAGGGCCCCGTAGACAACCAGTATTTCCTTTCTCGAAATCCATCAAGAATAATGAAGAATTGCATAGTCGTCAGAGTGTTCATTAAACCCGGTGGTCTTCAGCTCGCAGGATTCTGTTGGTACACGATTTTCGAGTCGGTGTTCGAAAGCGGGCTAATCAAAAGAAGGTCAGCAGGCATTTCCCGGGCGAATCCTTTCCGCCCGTTAGAAAGGGGGACAGCGAGAAGAAGAGGAAAAGGCCTCGGGACAGACACGGGTACTAATTTGCTGGCATTCAGACGGCAGCTGGGCAGGAAACGGTAGCAATTTTTCCGCGAGACAAAACCATCGCGCCGCAACGGAGAAGTAAAAGAGACGCGTCGTTGCTGTGGGCGTAGCTGTTCTTTTACAGTAGCCGATATTTCTGCGTTAAAGTCAATGCAAAAGGATTAATTGAATAAATAAGTTTTTCTGTCAATTTGATCTGTCTTACTTATTAACGTCTCACTAAATATGTTCGTGCTTGAACTACCAAGGATCGCAGGATCCCGAAGAAGGAGGAACAAAACTGCGGACGCGGTTCGACCTCGTTCACACGGCCGGTATATAATGCCGGCAAAATAATTGCACGGTGGGAGTGATACACGGAAAACTGCGCGCCTACTTTCCGCGTAAAAAAGCCGGCGAACAATATATCGCGGCAATGGCGCGGCGTGTGCTCGCACTTACATCACCTTCGGCCGCGGCAATTGCCACGCGCGTCCGTGGATATCCACGCTCGTTTCATCGTTCGCTGCAACAGTTTTGCTCGTTTCCTTTGAGAACCTTTCCGCGAAATCAAGAACAATCCTGCGCGACGAAGGAGCAAGTGACGAGTTCCTTTGTAAGCCGAGGAAACCAAAGACAGTCGACTCTTCGTGAAGTTTCCCGTACAACGAGTTTCCTTGCACCATGAAATAATTGTAGATATGTAATTATTTTATCGTGAAACACAATCTGGCTAAAGAATGTTTTCTGTCTGTGTTTTGCAGCGTTACCAAACGATTCTTCGATCGGCGTGTCGTTTTTTTCGAGGGACGGCAAACAATTGGCGCGACGAGAAATGAAGAATGTTTTAATGAGGACAGTGACCTTGAACATTCAATTCAATCCACGTACACCGACTCGGTACACTTCGCAACACTTTCTTCCTCGCATTACGAATGCTGAAAAGTGAAATAAGAGAGCGGGGCATCGATCACACGAGCCGAACTAACGATACTCCTTATAACGCGACCACGATACATTCGTGCGCACACAGGGCGTATAATGGATGCGGTTCTACTTTAATACGGATTAATGTGATTCCGAACAATTATACTCGGTTATTGCGCCCGGCTTTCTAATCGAGAATTTTTCCTTTCGTTTTTCACGCGTTGCCCAGCTCGAAAGAGAATAACAGAACGCACGTTCCTCGAATGATCAATTTAATCGCTGAACAATTTCCCTCGGATGCGTGTGATCCAGGATCATAGAAAATACAAACGCGCCGCGGGGAATGGTGTGACCGTTACTCCAATAAACACCATCGGTTTCTTCTTTTCATGACATAAACGATTTGAAAGTCTGTCGGATCTAATGGAGTTCGTAGTATTCTGGTCTATTAAGACATTAAACACCTATCAGAGTGCTAGAATTGCCTGTTTAATTGCTGTTGGCAACGAACATGCGTGTTTCGCGATACATATTCGGTTATGTTCCCAGTTCAATGTTGAGGAGAATTTATATATCATTCCAGTCAAAGGATTTAATTGAATTTTCTGTTAAGAATTCGGTAAATATCGAATAGAATTTTTGTGTGAAAGGTGGAGAAATTCAATTTGACGATAATCGATTAATGAAACAGTGGTAAAAGCCGGAAGCTCGCCAAGGAAATCGCATGACTGCGAGTCGCCGCGTTCTGTCGCAACAGAAGGCAGAAAATAAAAGCTGTTCAGGGAACGGATCACGATAGAACTATAGACCGATGCATGCGGAGCCGAGTCAACGCGTTGCGAGGATAAATAACGAACCTATTGATTATTCGTCCCGGAACACGGTGGATTTTTTTCCCGCGGCATGATCGTAATCTTCTCTTCTTTTTTTCCCCGAGACGGAACACCGGGCATAGTTTTAAACGGTTCTTGCGTAGGTCGAAAAGTATAGCGTGTGCCCCGTCGTTCCCTGAATAACCAACGCACGGTTATTATTGCACGTGTAGACGTATATTTATTTATCGGAATGAAACGCGGGAGAGCCGATTGTCAACCGATGACATTTAATCGAAACCGTTCGCGCTGGATACATAATTTCGCGGTCTGACGTGTTAACACCCACGAGGCCGTTCATGGAAACCTCGCAACGGTAATTGCCGATACCTCTTTTCTGTCTTAAACTATTCACCGTGACGTAATCCCGCAATTTTCTGTCGTTCTTTTATCTTATGTGTATCGTCGAGCACGCGCGTTAACATCGGCGACTGTTGTGTCGGCTGTGTGCAAGGTGTCTCGCAAAGCGTGGGTGATTCCATCGGCAATGATAAATCCAAGAACATTCATCATCCTGGAAATGGATTTGGCACACAATTCTATCTATTCCTCCATACGTTTATATTTTTAATGTCCTTTAAGGTGCGTCTCCTTTACGCGTCTGGACGCAGCATTTTGTTATCCCAGCACCTTTTATACTCTATTCGTCATATTTCGTCAGAACTGCGTCTACGCCAAGAAACAATATCGCATTAAGGTTGATTTAAACCGAGAAACAAGCACCAGCATAGGCATATGCCGAGGTGTAGAGGGGCGTAGAATCTGTGGAACGTTCTAGGCCTAGTTCCTTGGTCTAGTACCCTAGTTTAATTTTCCCCCACTCCTGAATGGGCGGAGTCTTATTTTCCTATGTAGAAATAACGTGAAAATTCGCAATAACGAAGTCAGCCGAAATCCACTAGCGAAAAATAATAAACTAGTGAAAACCAAGGAAAAATATACCCAATCGCAATTCTACAACGAATGGAGTACCATTCGCACAACGCTGCGTCCAGACGCGCATAGGAGATGGCACGTTTAGTCTCCTTATTTTTATAACGCGAAACGGCTATAACGCTGCCGCTATAAATTATCAAAAGCTCTAAATATATTTTCCAATTTTCTGAACCACCCTCGGAGACTCACACGTGACCGGGCTCGCACAGCGACATAAAAGAAGATCTCTGTGGGAGTTTATCAGCTCCAATAAAAATCGCGTAATCGATCGTAGTGTTTACGGAGAGCGACGCGAGCTTTCCCACGCGTGCGACGATAAAACGCGAGAAAAAATTACATATCTCGTAGGCGTGTGTCGACAATGTATCGACGATTTAGGTACGGAGAGGGGTGGGCTACCGCTTACGGTAGTTTTTCACGTGCCGGTTAAACAGATATCTATTCTTTCCGCGAGTTTCTATCGCGACGCGGCGGTCACGCGTCCGCTCGCGGAATAAATACGGGAGCCTCGCTCGACGCGTGACGAAGTAGTGACGCAGCTTCAATTTAAAGCAGACAAGCTGGCACCAAGCTAAGCTGCTCCCTATCTATCGCACGTGTTCTCCTACTGACTGGCAATTCGCGACGTCTGCACGAGCAGCGATATCGAAAACCTGCGGTCGTTCTACGCTTCCGTGGAAAACAGTTTTTCGGATTTCACTTGAGATTTTAAATTTGGGGGCGATTATTCTATAGGGTCATGTGTTACTTAGTACAAACTTCGTACACACGATATATTTGCGTAAGGATTTTATTTTTAACTGTACAGCACGTATATTAGACGAGGTCTCCACTGACTCTTATTGTTAGTTAACAACTGACCTGGAGTCACGGTCTTCTTATCCAAATTATCTCTGTCCTTGTATTTTTGCGGGAAAGGAAAAATCCCTTTCAAATAACGCTTATTTTCTCCAGACCTTACGCACGTGGGATTCTTCGTCGAAGGTATGTACATACTTCGGATCTTCGTGGTTTATGGTACCCGTATGCCGCTATTGAGACTGTGACTAACGAAAGCTAAAATCCTGCTAGACTCTGAAACTAAATAGTTCTCTCCGAAATAGCTTTGTCTAGTCACGCACACCATGAATCGTGTTCAGCTGTTTTTTACGCTTCGTTATACTCAAGGACTTCGAGTTTCCTCGACTGGCCCTACAATTCTTTTTCCAATTCTTACATAGATTTTCACGTAGATATTCAGCGATCCTTATTGGAGAATAACTTTATTCTATTACTTAATAGCGTCCTTAAATTCTTTTAAAATTGTCCGCTGTTTTACATTTCATAGCCAATTTCTTCGGGAGTGCATAAAACCTGCAGCGCAATTAATTTGTTGGCTCCGTGCCAAAGTTTTGATGAATTCTTAATAGGTGGTGTGGTACGAGGTGGTAAATGAATACAGTAAATCGTTTTAGAAATCATCGAAAATGTATGTTATTTGAGCCAAGGATTTTGTAAGAGCTCTATAAAATTGCTGGTTTGTAGAAGAATGCAATCTACATCTCTACATGGAAATACACGTCAGAGTTTTTACACTGACCGAATATTTTTTTTCTTTTCGATCGCAGCAACGGAGCTCCGTGCGGGAATGATCGTGAGGGAAACGCGGAAGCGCTCGGAAACGGTAATTGTTAGTGGGGGCCAGGTGACGCGTTAATATATGTATGTATACGGTCTCGTGTATACAACCAGTCGATAGTAAGATCGATAAATCCCACGTGAAAATTCGCATGACGTTCTGATCTCTTTAATAAAAAAAAACTGGACACCGATGATGCACGATCATACTTCAAACGGTACGATAGACACGAAATAATGGAATGTCTGAGATGGTGGTGTCTGAGATAAATCGAAATAGTTAACAGAACTTTGTCGCAGAAAGATAGATGGACGAAGTTCGCGAGTCTTAAATCACCCTGGACAGTTTCGATTATATCAATTACCTCTAATTAAACGTGAAACACAAATAACAAATTCAGAAAACATAGTAAAATTGCATATTCAATCGATCTACTTATTCTTATAGCACAATGCGAGAAGACAATGTTTCCGCGTGACGATTAAAAGAGTATAATACATATTTAGTTCGCGGAGGATTCTCAGGATCATCGAGGCATGTGGATTTTCCGACGAATTCCAGCGTTATTAATCGATTCGCAAGGCGGGTGTCATTAAACGCGAATTCCGCCGTTGAATTCCGGAGGCGTTTTTCCGTCGCGAGCGATTCCGAGGAACATTAATTGCACCAATTATATTATCATCGAAAACGATCGGGCTGGTAGATAAGCGAGTCTTTGATGCCAGTTAATCATTCGTTCGGTATAATTGCTAGTTGAGCAGTTATCTACGAGTGACACCTGGATGTTGGTTAGGAATCGAGCGACTCCCCCCCCCCCCCCGTCGCAACACAACATCATTGTTCTTAGATAATTAGGTAGTAACCAAGCGCGGTTCTTAGAACAGCGAACGATTATTCTATCTTAACGGTACCACGTTACTAATTTTGATTGCAATATTGCATGTTGCTCCGATGGTTTGCAACAGCTTCGGGAGCCAATTCCAACTTCCAATTGATGCTTTAAAACTTTTGCATTACAATTCGATCCCGAAACGATCGTAGAGTATTGGTTTCAACGTTCAATCAGATCCCGGGCATTCTAACCGTTTTATTGGAATTCGAGTTAGTCCGATGGTTCTGCTGGGAGTTGCGAATCGTGGATCGCTTCGCATTTTTTTCTTTGGGAAAACGTTGATTCATGATTAGCTCATCGAGCAGGTTGTCATGCAACCTTGTAGCGAGAGGAGAGTCACTTTCGCCGTGTGCACGATGCAATTACGTGTATCAGATAGTTGCCGTGGGGTCTGTGGCAATGCGATAACGCGAGGAGATTCGCAGAATGCAGAGACCTCGGTGAGGTCAAGGGCAGAAAGCCTCGAAGGTCCACGAGGAACAGCGCCAGCACGCTGCGAACGCTGAAACATGCTTCAAATCCACCCTTTGACTCTGGCATACTGCTATCCGTGTTTTCCAATTCCAATTTACATTCAACATAGTTCGAAACTGCTCGGGCAACTCATCCTCCAAAGCAGAAATTTTTTCTTTCCTTTTATTAAAGAGAGATGGAAACGCTATTCCTAAACAACGGAGCCGGTTCGCTGTAAATTTTACCGTGAGGAGAACTCATCAATATTACATTCGTACTCAGTTTAACGCCATTAGAATCCGCGAAGATGCACCTGCTATGTGTACGCGCATATGTTTTACATAAATAAAACGGCCAACAGTTAATTATGTATATAATATGCTCGTCCGGCGTTGATTATACACATTTATTCTGGCGTTACGCTCGTTCCGATGCAATTGTGTTGCCGGCTGAATCGTTCGGCAGCGTTTTCGAACGAGTCCCGATTTAACCAGCTGTTACGCTCGCGTTGACTCGCCTGAATCACGGAAATGATAATTATCAGAGGTTCGGAGTTGCCTTAATTGGAGTCGGATCGACCGAATCGTAGAAACACGCGAATCGAGCATCAAAATAGGAAACGCTTGGAAAAACGTGATTCTAGGTCTTCTCGACCTTTGAGAAACGCGACTCTTCGGAGATCACTCGTGGAATTGGATTGAAACAGAAAATGTAAAAGGGTGTAGAAACATTCTGATGAAACCGTAATGTTTATTTCGAAGTAGCTATCAAACGAAGGATACCACAAATAGCATCAAGAAGACGATGAAAAGTGACTAACAGGGGTTGAAAGACCCATTTGTAGGATTCGAATAAAAATTCTAAAAAGTATCTAGGGACCTGTCGGCGAAACCCTACCTAATGTCTATTTTAAAGCAGCGATTAAACGGTAGAACCTATAAATGGCGGTAGGGTCGGACGAAGATGTTGAAAAGCGACTAATAGGGGTGGAAAGTTGCAGGAGAAGTCTAAAATAGGAATCAAATATAGACACACGTGACCGAAAGGTTCCGAAGTAACCGGAGATGGCCCAGAAGACTCGAAAAAAACAAACACTGGTCGGCTAGGGTGACAGAAAATACGACCACCTACACCGAAAACCAGAAAAAGAATCAAGATTTTGTCTCCGAAGACTCCAGTCGCACTCATCGATCAAAAGAAATGGCTAACTTTTTATTCCATGATAAAGATCGACTGCGATCGGGTTTTCTAGTTGATTCACTGGATAGTGAATTTTTTGCAAACTGAAATCTAGTGGAAAAATACGTACAATGAAAGATATACGATAGGAGAAGATTCATTCGAGAATTAATTCTTTATGTTATTGCAGCGCTACCTTTTGCGGACTTGTAGAAGAACGCTTATGAGAGTGTTTCCTTCTGTGAAACGCGATAAACGATGTATAAACTGGTCTATCGCACGCATAATAATCGCGATTACATTTCACGTAGCGCCAAGGTCTAGCAAGTGAAAAAACGTGGTCGCGAATCCGACCACGTAAGCGATCACGGGCCACTTAGATAGAAATATGCGAACGTAAGCGAATTTCATGCAGGCGTAATTGCGAGAGAGACAGAGAGAGAGAGAGAAAGAGAGAGATAAAATAACGAGAAAACGATCAGATGAGTCAACGCTCGATTTTTCATGGATCCCTTTTACGGCTAGCGTTCGTTTAATCGCGTGATTTAATGCCCCCGGATCGATATACGTTTTTCCGTAAAATTAAATTAAAAGCATCTCTACATTTCCACCCGTTAATAAATCTGTTCTCACCGAGGCACATTTTTCTATCTTCGAATATAATATCAACGAGTTGCTTCAACATTAAAAGATAAAATTACTAGCGTGTTGGCTTACGTCGATCGCAGCTAAAGAAGATAATTGAATCCCGCTCGTTCGTTTCGGAGAAACAGAAATCCTGATAGCGAGATCAAAGTCGTTGAACCATGGGATTTATTAAAATGCGAGTAGAGGGGGTGGAAGAGGGGCGTTTTCGCCTGCGACATTTACGAGCGGGCATCGTGACGATATCGCAAACCCGTTCTGTTAAACAAGAAACGAAGGAGAGAGGAAAAATACACCGATACCGTCAGGAGAATAATATTTACGAAACAGGGCGGCCAGAGATCGTGGGGTGCGCGCGTTTACGCGAACACGAAACGTCACACGTGTACGAGATTCGAAATTCGAAGCTGCTGTGACTGCTGAAATTCAATTTCGCGAGAGACATTGAAATGAAGTATGTATTTCATAGGAAATTTGAATGTATCCTTTTATATTAAAAACACCGGGTAAAAAGATGATATAGTCTTCGTATAGTCTAAAACGTATAGTCTTCCTTATCATCGTTGCAGACTGAAACTGACAGCGGTGGATAAGGGTGAACGTTCCCTTTTAACGGTGTATTTTGTCCTTCGAATTTAATGCACTTTCGCACTGATATTAAAGTGCGCACTCTCGTCCAGAAGTTCGCGAAACTTTCCGTTTCTCCAGAAGATCGCCTGAGGCAGGAAATTCGAGTCGCCTGTGTTTCAATCTCGAGGAAAACTCAGGATTTGAAAGTTCCGTCACTATTTACTGCCCCCGAATCTAAAAAAAAACGACTTTGCAACTACACTTTGGATGCGAGTGTAGTTATTAATGTGATCTTTTCCTTTTCTCACGGACAATGTTGGCCTCTGAGGCTCCTGTTATTAGCGTAATCGTTGCTCTCCCTTTCAAGGGCGAGTCTTTCAATACTGTTGTAAAATAATTGGTCGGAAATAATATTGCGACGATTATATGTACATTAAGAAAGATGTACGCTCTTATTATAGGCAAAAACATCGCTACAAACATTACTGTAATAATGAATATCGACAGATAAACACATTGAATAGAATTACAAACACATCGAAGAAAGATTTGAATGGCCAATCATTACACTTCGCGCAAAAACGATTGAGAATGCTAATATACACACCGAAGGAAAAAAAATAGTGACCATTGAGCTAGGTCAAATCAAAATAAACTGCGCAGATACGCGACCGATACCTCTGAAGAGGTTAACACGGTGATCCTCAACCATGAACACCAGTATTATTTATTTATTATTCCGGAGAACTTTACCATGCGGTCAGAGAATACATAGTAATTAGCGTGCACATAAATGTTTCTTGATTCTTGCATACAGAAATTGAAGGCAGACCGGAGCCATTACGTGCGCGCATAATGAGGGATTAATAAAAATGATTTCGAGCGATTTGTACCGCAACAAAGGTCACTGCGTTTTAATCGAATACAATTTGGGTTGCGGCTATCTCGGCGATCTATGGACGAAATAATGAGAAAATTATCGGGAAATGAGTCCAAGGGATCTCGGTAATCAGTTAATTAAAGTCTTCGCGTTAAATGTAGTTCCCCGCCGGCCGCGCAGGTCCACGAACTATTTCCCCTTGACCGTGAGCGATTATTTCAAGTGAGGCATGTCGATATGATTTTATTTTAGGCCACTTGGCACAATGCGTTATTGTGCGATACCACTTCGCCCCTGGAGTACGAGCACTCGGAAACGTTTACATTGTCCACGAAACCTGTGCGATTACACGTGCAGATCTAGCGGGTCCAAATTTACATATCTAATTCCATTTACCGATCAGAGCGGGCTTTCCAAATCGATTTTAAGAATACAATAGATTGATTAATACACGTAATATTTCAACTATTATAATTTTGTAAAAAAAAATGATCGTACGACAATAAAGTTGGAGTTGTTTCAAAGCTAGAAATCTTCACCTCGAAGACGCGCAAAGGATCAAAGTCACAAAGAAGGTTTGAGTAGAATCGTTTGACTTCTGAGGCTCCTCCCATCGGGGCTCTGCTGATCCATTCTATTCTATTTCGATTCGAGCAGGCTCAGAAAACTCTCAGCCTCCTTCGTGGCCATATTTGCGTCGAATCATCGGTCAAAGACCTGGGACGCGACACGGTCCACATCGGAACGCCTCGGAACCGTGTGGCATAAATTAATTTTCAAGGCCGGTCGGAAGAAAAAAAACTAGGGATCGCAAAAAGAGGGAAAAAGAAAGGGAATAGGATAGAGAGACAGAGAGAGAGCAGAAAAGAGTGGGCCACGTTTTCTCGAGACATCCGGGCCACGAGTGTTCCTTTGTCCCGCGTGAGGAAATCCAATTTCGCACGCGCGTTGCGCCATCGTGTCGTCGATCAGCTGACCGACACCGAGCCAATTGAATTCAATAGTCGGGGAAAGATATCGACGATTGCGAAGTCCCGCTCTCTTACTCCAGAAAGAAAAAGAGATCCTGCGCAATCATTCCTGCCACTCGATAGGTAATCTCTCTTCCTTGAACCACGCGGAGAATTAGAGGATCGGGATCAGCAGATCCTGGGAAAATTTTCGATGCAGTGGTTGTCAATTTTCTACCGTCTCAGCTGGACGTGCTTGAAAAATTGCCGGATTCTGTTTAACTGAGTTACTTGGGCCAGAATAGCAACCTTTGATATTGGCTATTAGAAGAAATCTTTAATTGTTTAAGAGCTGTGGTCGAGAGCATGACTATAATTAATCTGCCAATGCACGATATTACAGTTCACTGACCCGTGATAACGTAATCGCCGAACGATCTCGTCAGTGAAAGTATGTTTGCGTTGGGTTCTGTCTGCATCTGTCAGAAAATCTAGCTATCTAAATCTCGAACATCTGTCGTAATATTCGCTCGACCAATAACCAGACTCGTCGGTATTTATAGAAGAAAACCATAATTTTTCCACAGATTAATGCAGGATTCGAAATTGACCAAAAAATGATCGACATCCTCTATTAGTGAATCTTCGTTAAAAATAATCTCTCGTTAAAGAGAACAGACCAGTTCTCCGTTGTTCTTGAAACGGATATTGACACTAGTTTTTTTTACCATTTCCAAGCAACGGAGCGCACAAAGCGCGGTACCATTTAAATAGGAAACAATGGCGCTCGGGATCTAACATTAACGCAAACCCAATATAAAATGTGCGGACAATGGATCCGAATTCTGCGCAGGTACGTCACAGTTGATACCAACAATCGCGAATTAACAATGCTCCTGCAAATTTCAGTTCGCAGGGAGGTGATTCTTTGTGTTTCTCCGATAGCGGGCATTCAGCAGCCAGTGGCATTATCCCGGTCATGCGAGCCATTCTCCGATGCCGCAGCTGTTCCCATCTGCAACCGGGTTTCCGCGAACGGAATCGGCGTTTCTGCTGGCCACGGTTCGCGTGTCGTATCGTCAGCTGACGGCGAAACGTCACGTAAGCGGCTTCGACTATCGATAGAGCGTGAGAGAGCCAGGTCATCGGGTACTTAAACGCGTGACCATTATGCCGGTCACAAGCTGGAGAGACAGAGAAAAAAGGAGAGCGAGGGAGGGAGACGGTGCCATCTTCGCCTTGAACACGTTTGCCGGGGACTATCGCTCGTCAACATTTAATTTCGTCGCACGAGTCGCTCGCTGCGTACATTTCGCGTTTACTTCGATCGCAGGAATATTCATGATTTTTTTCTGAACGAGTCCAACGCGTCCTCGTGCTCGCTTTATTCGCTCGAGAGCACCGTTCTTGCCATCTTTCGCACAGTTTAATCTGCACGCGAACTTTCTTACGCATCCACTGCAACAGCACGCTGCTGTTCCTGTTCCTTTCTTGCCAACACATGGCCAACGCTGGTCTAGATAACTCGATAAGACTCTCCAGAATTCGCGAAGTTATCCACGGATTGAAAAAATGAGATAACTACGAGAATGGTCCGCGAAATGGGAGTTAGGATTTTAAAGGTTCGGTTGACGGAATCGAGGTGCACTCGAACCGTAACATTTCAAAAATAAATAATAGCACGCCCGAGCGAATGCAGCAAATCCATCTCGTAAAAATCCACGGCTGCATTGTTTCGGCTGTATGCAGCGGCTCGGTTTTTAAAGGGCGGTCGTCATGCAACCGTGAAAAATTCCGACGACATATCGGAACGCGTCGTCTAAAATCGGTCGCGTGACTCGGGAACGTTTTCCGGCCGCGTTTATGCTCGTTCGCCTACGCGGAGAGGAGTTGTTGCCATACACTGCCGTGTTCCGCACTCGTACAATATGCATGGAACACGGAATCGAACCAGGTGAAGGGAAGATGACTCACGTCCAACTTCCCCTACCCTTCCCCCCATCTCCTTCATCTGTAATTAAAACCATAATTCTTCTTATCGTAATTGTAAATGTTGCTCGACGACTTTAACCCCCGACCGCCCGGCGAGATTTACAGCGTGTACCACGCGTTTATCAACAATGAAATTAATTTATGCGTGTACAACAAACTCCCATCAACGGTCGGACTGATTAGGATCCTCCTCGCCATGTCTGGTGACCTTTAGATATGATACCAAGGTCGACGAACTGGAGAACGTCCCTTATAATCTTCACTATACAATTTGAATTGCACGTGTGCATAAAAGTTCAGTTAGCAACTGCTACCGTAAATAAATGAGAATATACCCAGGTCTAACAAAAAAAAATTCAGATTGTTTCTGACCAAGTTCACGAAGTATTCGGCGAAATCGTCCCGCGACAATTTCGAAATGCGCGAAACGCGAATGTCGATCGGTTCGTATAACTCGAATTGGCATTATTTCACGGTTATCGGCGACTCAACCTTTCGGGTCACCGAGCTGCGACAATGAATAATAAATAATGTTCTCTCACCACAGAGATTCCTTAAGAATAAAACAGTGACAGAAAAAGAGAACCGTGTGGCAAAGGGTTAACGCATATATAATTGCAATCTAGCTATAATAAAGCCATTAAAACGGTTTCTGATTTATTCGTCGCCGCGATCGATGGAAACACGTAACCCACATCGCGGCGACAAAGAGTTTAACGATCGAAGAAATCTGAATCGGAAAATTTTCCCCGGCCAATTAACAAAAAATGGAAAAACAAGAAGAAACAAAAACTCCATTACACAGTCGTTACGATAATTATTATAATTGCAGCCGTTAGCGTTCCAGTTCCGCAACAACTTGAAACAACCGGGGGGAGAGCCAGTTGAAATAATTAGAAACGTGCTGAAAAGGAGGAGGAGAAGGAGAAGCCTCTCCCCACCCTCTCCCGGTCCAATTTACTGTCGCATCTTATGTGTTTATGTAGGTACAGACTCGCATGTTGCACATACATACTCCAAGCGGAAAATTCTTGCCGCTTCGACCCCAAGGTACTCGGCTGTAAACGGCGAGAATCATCCGTCCGTTATGTACGGTCTCGTACAAGTTTGAAACCGGGCCCGGCTTGAAAATGTCGATCGAGGATCTCGAAACGTCGCCTTTAAGCCAAACGAAATGGAAAAGAAAATGTGGCATGCCTCTTCGCGGTAAACACCGAAACCTGACCGGTTTTCTCGACGCCTACAGTCGGTCGCAAAAATATCTGGACACCGCTACTATTTCCACATCTGTGCTCTAAACTCTAAACTTTCAACAGATATACAAGAAAGCTTGACAAACATCGGACTTTGCTTACAAAAAGATTCGGTTACTTGGTAAATGCAATAGATCTCAACTGCGAGAAAAGTTTGAGGAAAAGGAGAATCCACGTGCAGGCATTACCATGTTCGAGAGAAGTGATGCAACCGTTGCGTCATTTAGTATCGCTAATCAGTAGCTGGAGACACAACGTCTGCGAGACTGACTGATTCCAATGTAATTAGTTGGTTCTTGGATTGTAGCTGGTAACGACAATCTACAGGACAATTAATAATCTGTAAAATGAGATTCGTAAAGCAAATTTTTTCTAGAACTTACTTGATGTTCGATAGCGTTTAGTTGATGCGTAATCGTTTAACGTTTCTTTCAAGTTCCTACGGAATAAATTGTCTAACGCCGATTTGTTCGGAAATGTTACAATTTCTTATTACTTTAGACTTTCTGTGCCTATATAGGTAGACGGCGGTTTTTTGCAACCCACCAATGAGTCAGGAACCGCATTGTGAACGAGCTCTTAATGAATCGGTTTCCGCGCCGATTGTTCCTCGTCCTCGCGTGGCAGCTTTCATCGCCGTCCGAAGACAAAACTCGCGTTTTTCCGGGATTAAAGCGTGCTTATTGTCTGCGACCGAGGATTAAATTCATTTCACATCTATGAAAACGAATGTGCCCATCGATCGCACCAGATACTAAAAATTACAAATGTTGATCAAAATTGAACGATTGTGAAACACACTAAAACTGACGTTTTTAAACGAAATTGCAACAGATCAAAGGTTAGTAGGTTACCAATACTTCATCCACTTTATCTTCTATTAATGAGGCACGAATTCTGGAACAAAGCTACACATATACGTGGAAATGATTAGCACCAGTGGAGGATCGTTCGAAGCTCATTAGCGACGCCACAACCGGTCTAAAATTTATGTGCGGCTCCCGGTTTCAGAAACACGTGGCATGGCCCCGCGTCGTTTTCACGAAATAGTTTTGCGTAGGAAACGACGTGTCGCTTTGTCCTTCATCGGGCTCCTAGCGAGGAACACTGTGAATGACGCAAAAACCGTTCGCGTTTCATTTCTGTGTTGGGTAGTACTGTGTACGATGTAGAAGATGCGAGTTCCGATGACTTAACGATAAGCCCGTCTATTTTGAACGTTGTCCTTTCGACTGGTCTAGCTGCCTATCATTGTCTGTTAGCTCGGTCGGCTCACGTGGCGTCGATTAACTAATTTTGCTTAGAAAACGACGTACAGCGGGCTGACCCAGTTTCGCCTCGAAATTGACGAAGACGCCAATTCAAGCGGAGCAACTGGATGCACGCGGGATCGCACTTCGACGCGGTCGCAGATCGTTATCCGCTGGATAAAAGAATCAGGTCGAAGATGGTCACGAGGTCTCGTTGGCGGGGGTCAAAGTCTTGTTGCGTCTGCGATCGTTCTTCGAAACCGAGGCCGATAAAAAGGGACAGTCGATCTGCAGCCGGTTTTCTTTCTCGAAACTGTTTATTACCGCTACGGGATGCGTGTTGAAGGCATGAAGCGCAATAAATAATTTTAATGAAATCGTTTGAAACATTAAAAATGATTTCCTCAGTCGTTCCAAGGTTCAAAGAAAGAACAAGTCGGCCGTGACACTTTACGACACTGACGATGCAACAGCAGAAAAACATCAGAAAAGAATGCACCTGGGGCCCCTGACATGCACGACACGGCCGTGTCAAGGGCTCCATAACGATACATAACGATTCAAAAAATGAATGTACCTCGATAGGTCGCCTGCATGCTTCGCTAATCGACGACAGCTTGGGAAACGAATTTTCTTAGCTGAATAAGTACCAAGGATAGTAATTGCTGTGATTAATGTAAGTGAAACGAGATTGTTACGACAACTGGCTCCTAATGTATGATTGATCCATTCGTTTCGGGTCACTTGTTCACCGATTTTATTATATATTGTAGCAGCGTTGTTGCAACAACTGGTTCCTTCGAATCGATATTATCGTTCTCTCGCTGTAGGCCACTTGTGTCGTTCATATTTTGCGCAGTCGTTGCAAGAACTGGTGTTTATTCAAGCATTTTATCGTTCAATTTTTAATTTTTGTTTTTGGTATTTGTTCGGAACTTGTTTTGTTGGTTGAGACTTCTGGAAGGTCTCAACGTAGAAAAACAAGCTGTTTTGTTAACCAAAGAATGAACACTTATCTAAACAGGTGCAGAAAGAGCTGTTGAATATTTCAAGCGATATTTCCTCAATAGGAACAACTTCTTCGCATTAATCAGACTGACGTACACACGGTTCCGTTCCGAATTAATCGGTCAACAACAATTTCATATGAAACCTTGTTTTTCAAATGCCAGCCGGATAAATCTCTCACATTTCTGTTGGCATAAATTACTTTTTAGTAAGTCGATTAACGCTGTTTTTATCCTGTAATGACTAACAGTGGACGTAATAAAAATATTAGTCACCAGGTAAATATACCGTCTAGTAATCAGAAACGTAGTAGATAATTTTTCAAGTGTTTGCAATCGGTTAAATCGAAATAGACAACAACTCAGGTGAAGTTCAACCATGCTTTCGGATTATCTTCATCTACTTCAGATGGTGGAAAACCATGGTGCAAGAACCAAATGAATTTTATAGTAAAATGACTCATGTTTAGGACATAAATTTTCGCGATTTCACTATTGGCGATCGCGAGAAAGATCGATCATAGGTTCGGGACAGGTCGCAGCCGGCTCCGTGCAGTTTCGCCGAGAAAATCGAAAGTGCTAGGCGATAAGAGCGAACTTGATCGTTACTTCATCGAGAGCCGGTTGCAGCGGTGACCGCGAGGTGCATCGCGGTGCAACGTGCAACGGGTACGAGCGGTCTCTCTGCGGTCGCGTTACCGGTCCGCGTCGAGAAACGTGAATTACCGCATGAAACCCGAGGCTGCGAGGATGAAATAGCCGGATGGAAAGGAATGGAAATGAACGAAAATTCTTTCACGGTTCTGAATGAAAAAAAAAAAGAAATACGGAAAAAGAACGAGAAGGAATTACCACGGCCAGAAGAATGTCGGACACGAGCCCAGGGCGATGGGAAAACAGATGGTCACGCAGCCGCGCATCCTGTTCCATGGTATCCCTTAAAATTCTTCGTTACCGTATTCTTGTGCGTTTCTGTATTCGCGGTAAGTAATTGTATTCCTAAGTAATTATTCCTGTCAAGCGCGTTCGCGGTTAACGCGCTGACCGACGACTTACCGCACCGAAAAGTACTACGAAGTCGGAGCTAGTTAATTTTGATGCGGGCTATAAATTTTCCTTCACATGCATGTTTCCTTTGGTAACTTTTGTTTCTCATGAAATATTGCGAAATTGTCGAAGACATAACAGTTCCAAGAGCTATAAATATTAAATATAAACATATAGCTCGGTTTATGTTCGCATTTAAAATGTAAAGCTGTTCAATTATTCAAACTTCGAAATCGCTTAAACATTTCGGTTCCCCGCGTGAGGATTAATGAAATGTTAGTTACTTTTTTCACGGTTTTAGATCTCTCGTTTGAATAGAATGAAATATTCGGTATCCATCACAACCTCTCAAAGAAGCAAAATAAATCGGCTAAAACAACAACTGCGTTTTCTACGGATCGCCTACTTTCGATCACGGACATAGTTATCATTCCGGCTGCCTAGATACATACAAATCGCGCACAATTCCGCCTCTAATATCTACAATACAGTCGAAAAGATATTTGCAAACCGCTATAAACAAGCTTAACTATCGAATAAAATTTAGAGGTAGCTCGCAAAGCCTCGAGAGAAGCAACCACGCATAGGATTCGCATTTGCGATTGCTATGTTCCAGGTTTCCAGGTAGAGGGGTCGTAACGCGTCTGATTTGCAGTCCAATCGGTGCTAGGAACACAAGCAAGCTTTCCGGAGAGAACACAAGCGAAGAGTACCAGTGAGATCATAGCTCGCGGTAATCGTTGTAACATAGGATCGAGCGGTGTAATAGCGAGTCGAATGTACGGCCGAGAGTTTAGCGGGGTAACGGTATGGAAATTGCGCGCGGTTAACATATCGTTTAGCGTTCGAACATAGTCCTTGCGAGCAGACGTCGAACCGACGCGCGACGGACTGACGGTGACTCCAGGTGGAGGACGTCGACGGTGACCTGGTTTCCAAGACGCCGCGCCGCTCGTCTAGACGCTCTGTCTTCAAGACGTACCGGCGTCGCGAGGGTGGCCAAAAATGGCGAATATGCCAAAATGAGAACAATGATAAAAATAGTAGTTGATACCCCGAACAGTGGAAGCCTTGGAATTTCATGAATAAATTTTTGTTCTCTCTGCAAAATGAAAATTGTCTGCAATTATGGTTTTCCTCATTCTTTGCCAATTAGATAATTTTATTTTACCAAAGATATCTCTACCCTTTTCAATTTCGTATTATTTTTAGGTAGCGAATGCACAGACATCCCCAGTCTGGTTTTCCCGAAGTTGTTACAGAATTATTTGTGCCTCAGAGATTTTGTTTCGATGTTCCCGTGGTGTGCAAGGGAGGCACACCCTCGAACCAACCGTTACAAGGTGACGAAAAATAAGCTAAACGACCAGCCAACATTTCCCATTGTGCCCGTTTACGGTACCGTGAGCCCCACAGTTGCCTGACGGAGACAAAGACAACCTTCGCGTTGCCGCCGTCGCACGGATATCGTTGTCGTCGAGCTGATATCATCTAACTCCTTTTTTTCTTCCCTCTCTTCTCGTTTTCTGTGCGCTCGCCGATAAGGATCGTTATTAGCCGCGTCCTTCCGGCACGATTCTCGGTTAACGAAGACAGTATAGTCAGTATAGTGTCGTCGAGACCGCCTCCTCCTCTCTGTCTCTCTCTCTGTGTATTCGCGACCATATTGTCCGGAGATATTATTTTCGTCACGCACGCGTTTCCATGATGCTGCGCGGATAATTCGTGCCGTTTATGAATGTAAAACAAGTGCCCTTAGAGGCAGAAATCATTCGTTAAACTGTTCTGCGCGGTACTTGGATTGGTCATGCTGTGTTACGTGAGGAAACTGCGGATTTTATCGATTTGATTTTTTAATGAGTGTTACAGAGATATTTGAATAGAAATATATTCGCTTAGGAACCTCGAAAGCAGAAACTGAGCGGATTCTGATGCGAGTAGCACGGATGGTTAAAAAAAGACGCAGATTGAGTAAGTGTCCCGATTGCACAGAGTCCGTCCGCTAAATTGAACGGGTCCGCGTATGATCGGGATAACACGAAGCTCGCGAATCACTACGAATAGATTCGTTACGTAAGCCTGCTCCTTAGTTCCGCGGTATGCAAATGCAGTATTATGATGCAAAATCTCTTGCACGCGGACTTCCCGCGGCTGTTTTCTGGCCGGGTAGTTCTTTGCGAGGGAACGTTTCTGCTTCGGCAAACAGAAAACGAAGAAGACGCGAAGGAATAGGATCGGCGGAAGCTCGAGCCGCGACGAGCGTCATTATCGTCGGAGACTATCGATCAAAAAATCCGAAAGCACCGCCGTTTCAAGGATCACGATCGTGAAAAGACTGCGAAAAGTGTTCCCCTCGACTCCGCGAAAAGTTTGTACTGCTACTTTATCGCGGCCACTCGACGCAACGTTTTATTCGTCGGGAACTTCCCCCCAAGAGAAAATGATTAACTGGAAACACCAAGATTCGAATCTTTCAACAGACTTGTTTGCAGTTTCAAGCACGAAAGTAAACGTATGCAATTAAAGAATAATTATAAATTTTCCTGCGGAGGCTTGCGGGAAAGTTATACAGCAGGAAGTTATACAACAACGATTAAGAGTTGATTCGCTGGAACAAAATGTGAAGACCTTGAGAAGCTTGTTCGGAGTAGATTTAGGTTTGTTGTTCTTTGTTGGTAACGAACGCGTGTCCGTTTTATTTGTTTCTCTTGGCTCGCGAGCAAGCGCAGACAGGAAACGAAAGAAGAAAAGCCAGCGGACCGCGGCAGGCTAAGGATATTCACAGGTGAAGAAGCTCGTCACTCACCGGAACCATAATCTATGCTCGGCTTGGGTGGAGTTTGGTCCTGAATGGCGGCCTTGCTGAACAAATAGATCGGATTCGTGTCAGTTCCGGCCGAGTAGGAGCAGACACGCGCGTCCGGCTTCAGGCTTTCGCCTCCGCTCATCAGGAGCACCTGGTGCGTCGCTACCACGCCGCATTCTCTCTCGATCGCTTCCATCAGCTCGGACACCCTGTGACAGAAAGAAACACCAGGTAAATTAGCGCGAGACAACATCGCAACCATAACGAAACAGCAAAAAAAATTTTACACGAGCCCTAATTCGTAAAAATATACTTTGATGAACGCATCCGTTCGTACAAACAGCTTTTGCTGAAGGTAATCTTGATTAGAATAGAATTCTTCAAGTGTGCAGACTTCTTCTTGCTCCAGTGTGAGCATAGCTTAAGGTTGTTGCGTTGATCGCGTTATAAAACATGAAAAATCTGCTTCCTACCGTATCCTAAGTCCGAAACAGGATCCGCGAGAGAGCAGGGTGAACCGTTTAAACCTTATAATCCCGGCGGATAATGAATTCTGCAATAAACCCGGCCAGTTCTAGCGCTTCAGCGTCGGCGATGTCGCGATTAAGGTCAAGATTATCTCTACCTGTATCAAAGATCCATGCTCTTCGACGAGCCCAACAAAAGTCCGACTAATTGGGGGAAACTGGAAAGAGACTTCTAAAGATCTAGCGCGAGATCCATCTTCCGGATCCAGAAAGCAGCGACCTGGTTTTACGAAAGACAGGAGAGGAGATCCTGGCAACCGGATGACACGTTTCCGCGGTTCGCATGGAAACTGAGAAATAGGGGCCCCGCGAAAAAAGGAGAGAGGAGAGAGAGAGAGAGAGAGAGAGGAAAAAGACCGCGAACAGCAGCGCGGCGATTCGCGAGCCTACTTTCGATCTCAAACGCGACTGTCCGTTCCTCTCTATTTACTACGATGCTTCGAGTAATCCACGAGGGACCGTTTCACGTGCTATAAACCGCGACGAGAGCAAGCAAATTCTGAAATATTGATATGTTTGAATTGGAGAGCCGCCCCGAGGCTAGAACGTTTCTCGGATGTACAGTTACCTGCGGATCTAATCTGTATCAATTGCAATTAATCGCAGATAGTCAGTTGCCAAGTAATTACAGGTGATTTATCAGAACATTGAAGATCTTCCGTGAGAAGCGATTAACACACAATATTAAATTTTAGTCTAAAATTAAATTTAAGATCATGAGACCGCTTACAGTTTGACGAAGCTCTCAATATTTATTGAAGATTAGTTGTTTCGTATAGAACCGTTGTGATTTAGTTTAAGTTTGTAATAGCACGACGCAAGGTAAAAGTAAATATTACGTAAACATATTTTCGGTAAAAAGACCGAGCAAAATTCAACTGGTTTTTCGTTCGACGCTGATAGAACCAATCAACGATGTTTATCTAATCTGTAGCGTTCACTGAAACGAGCAGGAAGCTCGTTAATGCAATAAATTCAGTTTCTAGATAGGCTAATTCTACGTATACAGGGTAAATTTCGTGTAACATCCCAATTTTCACAAATCATTTATTAAGAAGTAAAATATGGAAAAATTTCATTTCGTCGATGAGAATATTTTCATTGCTAAAAACAAAGTAAAAGCTCCGCTAATTATAGTTCACATAGACGTTTCTTTTCCCAGATCTGCAGATACCATTTATCGGAAAGCAAAGCAACGAAACATTTCATTTAGCTGATTAAGAAACGTCTTACGAAAATAAAAGCACCAGTAATTGCAGTTCGAATAGACTATTACCTTCCGAAAGATTCGCAGATACTATTTATTGAGAGTCGGGCCAAGGAAAAATTTCACTTTGCTATAATTAAAAACGTGTAACGGTAAGAACGAAGTCAAATCACGGCTAATTATAGTGTACACAGACACTTCTCACTATTCTAGAGATCTTTCGACGCTATAAACGCATGGAAATCCACAGTCCAATTAGTTGAAACAACAAGTTCCAAAACAAATATAGAACTTAAAACTGCGTGCGATGATAGTTGAATCGTGCGAACGAATCCGCGAGTAATGTTAGCCGTAGCACAGGTGTTCGTTCTATGTACGGCTGGTTCCGTGTCGGAAAATCGATTTGCAGCACGCGTCTCGGCAAAGGGCCTAGCCGATTAAGATAATCAAAACCGTCCTTAGAGGTTTTTTAATGACTATCGAACCATTCGAACGTTGACCAAGAAAAACCTTTCCGAGTAAAATTTCAGCCCTCTAACTTTTCCACCAGGGTAGTTACAGGGTAAATTAGATTTTGAGGGTTTTAAAATGAAACGTTCTAAAATTCTGATAAAAATCTGACATATTTTGGATTCCAAGGCGCATTTTAGAAAATATTTTCAGATTTTTTGTTGCGGGAGATCATTGTGAAAAACCATATAAACCGAATTCGCACCATCCCGATTTTTCACACTGAAAACATCCGAATGTCCATTTTGTAAATAATCCCGAAACGAAAAGTGGAGTCGTGAATCGACTGATCCCGATAGGGTTGCATCCGGTAATTACTTCAAGGTGATATTCATTCAAAGGGGAATCCCGTAAAACGCGTAGCGGAGCAAATAGCTCGGATTAATGAATAAGACTGCACGGCTCCTCGGTTGAGTGCCGCGTGGCTCGCCGGGTCCCGCTCGAATGCACCTTTTCTAATTAATACGCGATGCGACTCGCATCGTCCTCGCCGCGGACAAAGAGCTTCTCCTTGTGCGTTATTCAGTCTCGACGAGGGTGTTGACGACAACTCCGTTCCAATTCCTTTTACGCGTACGTTTATGGCCGCCCGTCGGCGTCGACGAGCTAAGAACGCCTTCGAGAGCCTCGCCGCCGTAAAACTCGCGACAATCTGCTACGATGCACGACCGGCTCGCAATCTTGGACGTGTATCGGCCACGTTTCGGAGAATTAATTAATTTATAGCGACGTGCACACCTGCTGAAGATTGCGAAAAGAAAAGCAATTTCTGTGCAGAAAAATAAAAATGATCGTAAGGGAATCATGTTCCCGGATTAAATTCGGAGCACTATCCGCAGCAAGAGTCAATATCATTTTCTAGGAATCTTCGCTAAAACCTCTCGGAATAGTTCTGGATAGACGAGTAAACGATCGGCTCGAGAACTCTTTACGGAGCTGCGGTCCTTTCCAACGTAGAATTCTGCGTTTTCTGGTAGAACGGGTGAGGCAAAAGGAGACAGAAAAGGGAAAGAATCTCTGGAGTATTAAATGGAACCGAAGTAGATTAATGGTAAGCTACTGAAGACTTTGTTTCATCGATTCGCGTGGCTGAAGACTCTTTTGTTTCTATCTTTAATTACCTAAACGAGTGAATGGGAAACCGTCGTTATCGAGAATCTCGCCGCTTCGAATAAGGTAATTTCACAAACAACTGAAAATTAGTTAGTTTCACTATTTCCTTTAACGATGAATATTTATAGCAGAATCTAGTAAGATATCTACTGATTCTGGCATATCTAAAAGGATCTCGAAAATATTCTTTTAATTAATAATCTCGGGAGAAGTCGTAATACGATATTACACAACACGACTCGTCGGTTTACGAACAGAATCGCTGTAACCATTGAACAATCGATTAAGACGTTCCAGATCGGTAATATTTAACTTTAAAAGCACTGTTGGGTAACCGTCAAGTAAAGTGTTAACAACCGCCACGCGCCGATGCAGAAGACAGTCTTCCTTTTGGACGGGCGGCTCTAGCAGTCTTCAAGAAGCAATTAATTTCGAATCGATCGGAGTTAGCCGTTTCCTCGATGACAGAAACAAAGCGAACAAGTGTTAACTTGTGACGCTACGGGTCCGCCCGAAGCCAGTTGACCGACGGGGACGGAAAACTAATCGCGTCTAATATTAACGAGACCCAATTAGCGACGACGCGGGGCGAATTGATTCGCGAGTTTCCGGCCGGTCGTGGGGCTTCCGCGCGAAACACATTCTACATACAACTTCTAGGTGGGGATGTGTAAAAAGCCGAAATTAGAAAAAATTTTGGAATCTTCGAATGAGCCGAGATTCCGGACAATTTTCGAGATTACTCTTGAAACCCCCGAAAATTTCCAAGATCCCTGATACATTCGGGCATTCCGAAATTTTTGAGAACCCGAATACCGATGCTAAGAAATCCAAAGAATTCCAATATATTCCCAGCTCGATATTTTCAGAAACTCGCATGACCTGTTTCCGGAGGCTTCACTCCTCCAATTTGCACACCGAACTTTCTGAATCGCGATTATGGCAACCGACGTTCGCGGTTTAGCGGTACGCTTCGCAATTAGGCGAGAAAATAAACGCAACGGGGTAGAAGGCGCGAGGTGGATCGACACGCATCGTTAATTGCGTCGACGAACGGGGGAGGGGGGGGGGGTGAATGACCGGCGTGACCGCACTGTCTTGATGCACGAATATTCGTGCATTAAGATAGTCTTCCCCGCGCGTGGGATCGTCCTCTTTCTCCATCGTGTAATGGCTGGCGGAACAGCTGGATCGTGTGTGACATAATGTAGATACATGGTATGTAAGTACGTGGCCGTGCGTGCGTCAAAGGCGGTCTCGAGACTTTGAGGAGATCTATCGTCACGTTGCCACGGCAGAATCGATGGACGCATCGAAATAGAATCGTGGGTGGCCTGGAGATCGATCAGAAGCCGCCGTTATGATCCCTTAATGAGCTGATGCCGTGGTGGAAATCATGGAAATGTACAAAGAGCATGGGAGTAGACTGATTTGGTTTTGGGAATGAACCGCACACAGTTGATTTCGATCTCGGTATAACACGTAAATATTTGTACCGAAAGCTACATGTGGGCGTAGCTTTGCTGCTCTTCGTGGTAATGAGGCTAGGGACGTGTTTCCGTTGACAACTTCTACGAATTCTGGCTTCAGAGTTGGTAATGATATCTTCTAACAAAAAGTTTATCTTTGATATAGAAGCTCAAGCATGAACAGTAACTCTACTACAGAAGTATAATATTCCCTCTGCATAGAGTATCCTGAGTGGGCGTGGCTTTACAGCAGTTATGAATTAAAATGGTACTTTAAATAGCCATTAAAACTTAAACAATTTGCCACAATCACAATACTCGATCTACCCTCTAGAACTTTCAATCGTATACTGTCTCCATCCTCGGAGTATACCCAAACACCTCCAGTACCCACAAGTTCCGTTGCCCGATCCTCTTCTCTCAAAGAAACCGCTAATGGCGCGTATCTTCCGCAGAGAGCTTAACGACGACAACAATAATTCAAAGATGGAGGAGAGTTGCACAGCCGAAGTGTCTCGATAAATCTCTTCCTTGACATTAAAGCTGTCTCTAGGAATTATACTAAAACTCCTGGCAGAACGAGAGAGCAAAGGTGTCCGATTTTCACCGGGGCACTCGCGGAAACTTCTAATTAGCGTAACCCTGCGGATCAAGCTCGACATCACGCGACTAATTATGCCGTTTCTAGAAATCGCAGGACAATTGCAACAAAATGCCACGGTTCACCCGTGAAATCCCGCGAAAATTCCCGTTGGATCTCGATGTAACGAACGGTAGAAAACGATCCGTTCTCGAGCGAGGCCTCGTGCGTTCGTTTCAGGCTTCGATCCTCAGGACTTTCTTTTCTCGAAGGATACATAAAGTGGTTGGTTTGCCAATCCGAGCGCACGCCGAGCGTAACACGGCTCGCGCGAGCAAGGGATAATGGCTCGAACGAGCGGACGGACACGCCGAATCGTTTTCTTCATCGGCGATAGTTGCACGCCTACCGGTTTTATTTTCCTAATTCACGCTGGCCTCATTCCGCGCCAACTTTTCCTCGCCTCGCGTACCGTTAACACAGTGCTCGTTCCCCTTGCGACGCGAGCTAGCCGCGTTATATCAGGTCCAAACGAAAGTTCTACCGAGCGCCGCTCTTAAAAGAGTATTCTAGTTTTTCATCTCCCACAATCGATTGTTCCTGTTCTACATGTTCTTTGAATATAAGTGTCGTAGAATACGTGCGCAAAAGGATATGTCAAAAATTCCTACAAATTCGCGCAAAAACGGCCTCGAGAATAAGAATACCCCTTTAAGGGGGTAAATTGACTTTTTTACGAACCTAAGCAAAAATACTCTTCTACTCGAGGCAGTGTGAATTAAGCCATATAATTTCCTTGTTTGCGCACGAGCCCTCAGTATCATCTCGATGATAAATGGAAGCGGACGAGACAGAAATTCAAATAGGAATGTCTCTCGCTTCCGCCTCTCTCTCTCTCTCTCTCTCTCTCTCTCTCTCTCTCTCTCTCTTTCTGTTTAGCGCCGCTATCGTTATTGATATCGCGCAACGTTACTGGGCCAAAGAACACGAGAGGCGGCATCCTACTTCCTTATCGAAAAAGGTGAGGTTCACCGCCGCGGTACGCTTTACAACCTAACCCAACGATTGCGTGCCGTTCATCGATAATCCCATCGTGAGTTTCTGTGGTAAACATTTACAAGGAGCGAGGGAGAGCCAGGCAATAAAACCAGAAAACGGTATCGCGATGATTCGCGCGCACGATGCGTTCGTCGGTGAACGATCGACCGAGCAATCGGAGCTTCGGGATCATTCGTCTTTGTTCTAATGGCCAAACAATTTTTCTCTTGAAACCGGGCAAACAATGGAAGCTTTCTCCGATAAAAGAATCCTGGGAGAGCTAACAGGTTCCAACTGATTTTTCCAAAGAATTATCCGTGGAGACTGTTTTACAAAACAAACAAGAAAGAATGAGGTGGTTGTTTGGGCACGGAAAGGATTTCCCGACTCCGGGATCAGAGCGATTTATCTAGGGCTGCCAGCAGCCTGGAAATAAAGCGGAAACGTCATTCGGTGGGAAGGAGAGTTCCAAGGAAAGTTTCGTAAACGGTGGTGGCCGTGCAAAAGTGGACCGACCGTTTGAAGAGCGGCGAGAGGTTCGAGAGATGCAGCGTTTTGCATCACACATTAAGGACTTGGCCGAGTTTTGTCCACGGGTCAGACTCGTGTGTGACACAAGCCAATGGCCGCCCACGTTACCCCCGCGCCGCGCCGATTCCATTACTATTTTCGTTGCCACCTGCAACAACCACGAGGAGAGCGTTGTCCGTCTCTCCTCTCTCGTTACAGAGGAAAAAGGCCTCTCGAGCACGCGTTGCCCACGTCCGTCCGCGATAGATCGATCGTTTTGCAATCGTCTTCACCTTCGACGGATCCTTGGCGCTTCCACGCGGTGTCGTTGTTCGCGTTAGAGGTTGCTAAACGATTGACGGCGACCAATCCCGGCGACGATTGAGAAAATCTTGCGTGGCAAAAGAATCAACGATGCACGTCGATCGGAACGAGCCTGCATGCATCACCGTCGATCTTTGTTTGATGCTGTTCGAACAGTAAACTTATTTCAGTTGAAAGATTTTAAGAAATTGTTCATACAGGACTACTGGAATAAATCGAAGATGAACACAATGGGCAAAAATCTGCAAAGAAGGTAGCGCCTCAAGAAGATCATTGCCAGGGTATGATAGAACACCCTAAGCCACAAAAGAATCCCCTATAATTTCGCTTCTCCAAGCGGTAGTTGCAAATCCGGGAAGTACACTGAAATCTATGATTCGGCCAGCGGAATGAATCACCGTAACAACGTGTTACTCACACGGATTAGACAAAGGGACCGCTGTCGCTCCTTCAGGTTACAATCACGACGTTCATCCGGGCTTAACTGTATTTGTCATTCGGCCTTACAATGTGTCGGGGCTCGGGCGGGCGTCCGAAACATATCTACGCTTGGGTAACCTGTTTCAGGTAAATTCGGATAGGGCTGTAACTTTTCCGAAGCTTCGAAGGAGTCGAATGAACAAAGGGAACTTCGAAGTCTTCCAAGTGCTACACAATATAAATACGTTCCGTCGTGTCGTAAAACCGGTAAAACCGTCCGTACGAAGGAACAAGCGTAAATCCGAATTCAGGTAGGTAAACTGTCCATCGACATCAGTTATTTAAATTTTCTAATAATTAATTACGGCGGTTCGAAATTCGAAACTTTGATTCTCATCGCCTTCGAATTTTCAGAAATCGAAGCTTCGAAATCTTCGACCTTCGAAGGAAAGTTACAGCCCTAGTAGCTGGTAAAAGAGATCGTGAACGAAGCGAGATTTTCTCGAGTGTCGAAACGTGTGCGTTCGCAAAAAGTCGAGAGAGTACGCGAACACAGGCCAAGAAAGGACGTTCGAGCGGCCTATATTCGTCGTATCTGCGTGGCGGCGAAGAAATGAGTTTCCGCGGCGAGGAAGCTAACGTTCGGTGGCTAGGCTTGGTCTGATAAGCATCGGCCGGAGTTTAACGAGGGAGTTTAATCTGGGAATAATATCGAGCGAGCCTGTATGATGTCATAAATAATACGAGTACAGTCTATCTGGAAGAAAAAAGAAAATCCGAGGCAGGCGATGTAATTCTCGCGGAGGAAGACGTTCCGCAACATCCGCGATTTCTGCCTCCCGGGGAGCAGCAATCGCGTGTAGTCTAAAGCGAAACTTCAATTGCAAATAAAAACCACTGGCCTCCAAATTGAACGGCCAATTTGAATTAGCTGTGGAACCACCGAGGGAAACTTTCTACGAGTAATCGGAACAGCTGTGGTTTGATTGCGGATCTCGATTTGTAGCTACCTATGGAGACTTGACGAGTAGTCTCTGGGATCATCGGGCATTTATGGAGTAAATAGAACGGCTACGTTAACGTTGAATCAACTAGACAGTGATATAAATTGTCTCGTTCACTTGGACTTCGCTAAATAATTTATTAGAATAATCATTTGCGTAAGATCACCGTTCATTAAAAATTGTTCTCGGTCTTGGGGTTGCACGGAGTTAGAGAAACACTTCCGCGGAGATCACCGCTTAATTCCTCGACTAAGCGTTTAATTAACCCTTTGCACTCGGAGCTATTTTAACTGGAAAATTAAACATTTCTTCCGATCTAGAATATTTCCATACCTTATGATTTTTGCAATTTTATGGATATGAAATTGGTACATTATCTTATGCAGTACCTAAATGTTTAGTAATTGATTAGATATCGATATATTTAATAATGTAAACAATATTTTGAAAAATGGTACAGCAACTTTTAGTGGTGCCTGAGAGGGGACAGCCGAGTACAAAGGGTTAAATGTCCGCAGGATTATGTACGATTACAACTCGTCCTACATACGAGCGGGACACGAAAAATCTGTTGATGGAAAAGTTCCGGTACATCGTTTTCGTTCGGGTCTGACCATGGCCGGTCAATATTCTTTGACGGAAAATGAATATTTAGAGCGGCGCCAATTACCTACTCGATATTCCGCGTGCGGTTAGGGTGGTTTGAAGGAAGTGAATGAAGGGCGTCGAATGGCCGCGCACAAGAGGAATGGACGGAAGAGAGAAGGGGATATTTATAGGACGGGAATAACAGATATCGGGTATTAGAGAACAATATATGGGCTGTTGCTCAACACCATCGGCGTTCGCGTTTTTTCTCTCTACGGAATTACGTCACGCTATTTTTGGAACACCCTTACAAGTCTGTGCAACATCTTGTACGATGTGTGTAACAATCCGTAGAATCGTAGTTTTCTGTGGGCCAATAGGCGAAGTGATACAATTCTGGTATTTTTAGAAAACAGAAGAGCGACATATGCTCTTGTGACCACTGATATTACGAGTGGGAGTGGATTCAACTATTCGCTGCTATTTCCAAAGCTTCATAAGCGGACTGCGAATGTTTACGGGAGAATACGTTCGTAAAAATATACGTCACGTGACTATCGGCGAAGGTTCCCTTTCTGCAGCTTCGTTGGTTAAATTCGAACAGTTTCTGTCCGAATTGTATACTGAACGAGGAATGGAAAAACAAACACAAAATTATAAAAACTTTTCGATGAAATCATTCGATAAAATAATAAGTCTGCCCTGCATTTTAACCCCTCGCCTTACAATATCGTGTTTAATTCGTGATGAAGATACCGAACAGATTCTAATAAAAATGTATGTCAATAATTTTCTATAACCGAAAGAAAATTCTATTTTTCGGATAGAATCTTCCGAAAGAAACTTTTCGGGCAACCTAATAAATCTGACCACTACCATTTAGCTTCTTCTCTAGCACGCATTGGTTTCATTAATAATCCTGAGTGTAGTTGTGGCGATGGAGATGAGTCGCTGAATCATGTTTTGTGGCAATGTAATTTATACAATGATGAGAGACTCTTATTAATTAATAAACTCAGTAAAATAGACTTCCAACTTCCAATGGATGTCTCAGTAATGATAGCTAAACCTAATATTAGGGCCTATCATTACATGTTATCATTTTTTAAAAGCTGTGGCCTTAAAGTATAACTTTTTTTTTGTTTTTCCTCTTTTCTCTCTGTTCATATACTGTTCCTACTAATCATATGTTCGTATTATAATATCTGTATTTCTACAAGAAACCTATTCTGTTTTGTAATCTTCATACTCTGTATTGTATGTAGTGTATTTCTGTTTTGTAATTATGTTGTAATAAATCTCATATGAGATTTTCTATAATAAAAAAAACCTAATAAATCGTAGGGGAAGGATTTAATCCCCCAAACGCATAGAAACCTGAAGGTTCCCGCCGTAAACAGTCCCGAATCCCAGTCACAACATTACTCACGGTTGCAGCGCCAGCTTGATGTCGAAGGTGATGGTGGTGCCGGTGTCCACGCGGAATATGTACAGCATCTTGGGGCCGTTGGTGTTCCTTCCAGTGCTCGGACACGGTATAAACGGCCAGCCCGCCTCAAGGACCCGACTGGCATCCGGCGTATCTTAGACGCTGCCAGGTATCGTCCTTGTTCGAGGACCTCTGGTCACCTCACCTCGGCTCCAGTATAGTCAGCTCGATCGGTGCCTAACCCCCGGTTTGCCAGCGCGAGCTGATGCGTCTTCCTAGGGTTTATGCTACATCGATCACTTCCAGATAATCGTTCATCGACTCAGAGTAGTCTTTTGGATCTCTCTCCAGTTGGGTACGAGGATCTCGACTCGTACTCGCAACCGTACCGTTTCCTTTTCGAAATGGTCGCGTGAATCGCGCGCGAACCCTGTGGAAACGACTCTAACCAGGACAGAGAGAGAAAGAACAGCTATCTCTGTCTCTAGGGCAACTATACACACAACCGCTATAGACACGATGCAGCTACGTTGGTAGCAATGATTGGTACAGCTGCCCTCGCGGAAGGGTTATTTCGAAGACTCGTCAAGATACCAACGAAATCGGCTAGCCAGGTTGCATCAGGACAGGGGACTACAACATGTCTCACAGATAATCGTTGTATACAGTGTCTCGCTGAAAGGGACAGTCCGCGGGTAGAGGCTGACGGCACGGTCGATCGTTATTTACAGCGTCGAACAATCCTCCGTTCCGGTCGGTTGTAAATCAGCGTAGTAAACGCAGAGCAGGAACCGACCTGCTCTCCAGTGGTTTGTAGATTCGTGTTGCAGCGAAGCTTCCGAGGACGATGGAGATTCTCGTCGAAGTTGGTCCGCCTGTCATCGAGCTGCACTCTTGTATCCCGAAAGCATCGGTCGATCGCGCGTCCCCCGTTTTTCCGTGATGTAACGGATCTTCTCTCTTGCCACACGATTCCTTTTCTCGCCTCTCTCGACCCTTTAAACACACTACTCGCAAAGATAGATCTCGTTCAGCTACGACACAACAGCTATGTCGATACACAAACGACGCAAGTGTTTTGAATGGACAGGGCCCGTCGCGGAACGAGTTTAGTCCCGGATCAGCTGCTCGTCAAAACAAAGCACTCGCGCGTACGCGAAAGGCCAGCGATTCTTTCTGTTTCGAGCTGGTCGTCAGGACGGTTGAATCCTGGCACGAGTTTCGTGCTGGTTTTATCTGGTGGACGCTGTCCGCGGGGACCCGTCCCAAACACTGGAGATCAAATCGACACAGTCCAGGTAGCTCGTCCCCTAGACCGAGAGCCGTGTGTACACCGCACAGAGTGACGTGCCGACCACAAGAAACAACGCTGCGCCACACGCACGGGAACCTATGCGCAGAGAGCGAGAGAGAGAGAGAGAGAGAGAACGTTTCACGTAGGAACAAAGAAACTCCACTTTCGCCGCGGATTTTCGCTGTACCGATTCCGTTTCACGACGTCTCACGATTCCGACGCCGTTGACCGCTGGTTCCCGACTCTTGTACGCGATCCGTTCGACCAAGCCAGTCCGACGAAACAGACATTCGTATTCTCCAAGAGCTCTTGCACCGTGCCTGACGATCAAGGTAGAGGGGGCAACTAGCTCCGCGCAGTCCCGTTCAACATTTTGCTCTGACGCATCGCGTCGCCAGCTGTTTACTGCCGATCTGGCCGAGCACGGAGAACAGAACGTCTGCTCGCCCGTGCACTTCGCTTTCACAGATATTCCACTCGCCACTCAGCTGTTCGACCGCGATCGCAGCGCCACCTTCGAACAACGCGAAGATGGCGCCCGTAATCGTTGCGGCAATTTCAACGTCGCTCCTTTCAAACTATGCTTCGTCGCTCTCGAAACGCTCCTTTCTCCTCGAACCTGGCACAACACTTTTCGATAAAGTGTTCGTACATCTGACTACTAATTATTAGACCGAGGATATTTATGGAATTCATATTTTTTCTAGACGAATTTGCAGAAGATCAAATCAAATAGAATCTTATTTTCAACGTGGTAAAAGCCTTTTTTCATCTAAAATAAATTCGAATCGTACTAAATTCTATCGTGTTGTATATCCTAGCATTTTTTGAAAATTTTACTAATTATACAAAAGCGTACAGGTAAAAAGAAAAGCACAATAATAGGCTAATTACTTTTATTAATCGTACAACCGCTGGATCTATGATTGTAGAGTATTACGAAAAATGTTAGACTGGTTTATTTCGTTAGTATGTCCTTTGAAACAATTGTTTGTACATTTACTGCTCCTTGATTGATCTACCGTAATGTGTTTGATCAACGATATAACAGAACGATTAATAATCGTGTATGAAACTTGTTGTTTCAAGAAATTTCAATAGGGTGGTTTTTTTTATACTCGAAGCTCTGTTTGTGTTTGCTCGTCAGATTAGATACGCGACGAGGTTGTAATAGCAGGGATAATTCAAAGTGGTTAATGAAAATAATGGTGCAGCGATCGACCAGATGTGGCAGCGCGCTTGCGCACTGGGATAAACGACCCAGCGCTATTATCGCTTCCGTGTGGAGGCTCTTCAGGCTACAAGTCGACTGTGAAAGGGGAGAAGTTGATGCAAATTTCCGTGCTGGCAGAGCAGAACTGCGTGGGGCCGCAGCTACACGCGGCCGTGTTTGTTTATATGCTGTAACGCTATCGCGGCTTGCAGAAAGTTGTAGGCAATCCGACGTTCGCGAGTTTTGACCACGCTTTGATCGGCCTCGCGAACCTCTCTCATGAATACGTACCTTCAGCCTAGGCAAATAATAAACACACGGGTCGGATATACAACCCATACATAATGCTCCGACCCGAAAATAACTATTCGCATTCGTCACGCGCGTCGAGTTGTAGGACGACACGTGTCGTATTTGATCTTAATGCGATGTTTAATCGAAGAATTAATACTCGGTCATCTTTAGGAAACAAACGTCCTCGTACAATCCTCTGCGTCGCAGTATGCAAATATTGTCCGCTGAACTGCGCCATCAAACGTGTATCTCGGCAAAACTTTTGCAATATTATATTTCGGCTACTAGGTAGACTCTTCTGAAACAGTGGAGATATTAAACAAATTTCCAAAGAGTTTCTCCAGGTCCGAAGAGACCTTCAGGATTTTAAATCCTCCTCACTTTGGTAGTTCTTTCTCCAAAACTTGAACGTCACCGCCAGTTCATCCCAGATAAACCCATCGTTTCTGTCCAAGGAAAAAAGATATTTTACGACGGCTGGCAAACTGGTCGCCCACGATAAAATCCGGGCGTAAAAAGGCGACCTCTATGGCTTCGGCAAAAAAAAAAAGGAGGGCCCGATAGCGTACTGTAATCATCTTAGAGGCTCGTCGCGACTCGCGTTGCACGAAAAAAAAGGAGTCAGATACCGATCGACGACGGAAAAGTTTAAGGTGATCGCGTTAGACAGTTCGGTCTGCCTATGTATATACTTTTCTAGCGGTGCTAGCATACATATAGGTAGAGAAACGTTCACCTTTCGATCGTGGTCTCGAAAGTGCTAGGGCCGGGCTCTCTGCAGTCATTGTTCCTCGTGCGCGTTCGAGCGGACACGCGCCGGAACCCGCGCGACGCACACGCTCGTGGTTCACGCTCGGCTCGCTGAATTTTAATTCTGTCGCTCTAACAGAGTCTAGTGTCAATGCATGACCAGGAAAACTTACTGCGCCGCGAATCCGACATTAACTCGCCCCGGGACCGACGCAGTTGATGCGATCTTGAGCCGCGCGTGTGCGTATATAGGTGCGTCGTGGCACGTGGCTTACGATAACGACGCTGCTACACGTCGCCAACAATCGAGACTGCATAGCAGTATTAACACAAGGGAAGATCGATTTTTTTTTATATCGATCTTCAGCTTCGAAAATCTTTACATAAGTCAGCCTAAACATTTACATGTATCTCCATTTATACCGCACATTCTGCAACGAAAAAATGTCTGCACGTTCTTCAAACACGAGACAAGTTAGCCACAAAGCTTCAGAAAGCTCCGCGTCGCAGTTTTCCAAGAAAAAAAATCGCAAGTATCACCGTATTCTTAGCGCTCTAAATCGAGCTCCCCCTCACTCTCTCTCTCTGAAAGGACTAACAAAAGAGGAAGTATATCGGAAACCGACTAGAGTAGGGGAAATCGTTTCCGACATGATAAATGAGTCTGAACCTCTCTCCCCACCTAGAACACTATACGCGTACGCACGTTGTACATCGTTGAAACGAACATTTTGCGCAATCGAGTGCAATTTCTTTCCGTGTTTCTTCCGAGAACATTGTCAACGACGATCACAATGTTTCGATATCAAGCTATTAATGATGTCCGTGATTAGTCACGTACATGATATTTCGTTGTAATGCCTATGCAATTTCGATAAAAACGAAAGGTGACGAATACGTACGTCATCTCGACGAGATTAATTTTTTGAACGATTAATTCGTGTTAACACGTCTCGCTCGACTTTATTCGTTTCTTCGTTGTAAAGTACATGTATTGATAAGTTCGTTGATAAGACAGGGTCCTCGATGCACGTTTTCGGTGACGTGTCGCGGCTCTTCCGATAAGGTGATCAAGAACGATCTACGCGCGGCGAAGAAAGCCATTGACATTGGAAATGCGTCGCGGACTAATGACGTGGGAGAAACGAAACGATTTTCCCGACTGTTCTGGAATTAATTGACCGCCGCGAGATTTATTCCACGCGATGCAGATTTGCATCGGCGAGCCTTTGTGCTGTCTTTGTTGCTCGAGCTGATGTAATGCTTCATTCACATGTAAACGTTAATTCTTTTCTTGCGTGGCAGATATTAACCGTCTTTTTGATGATTTCCAGAAAATTATATGTTGCTATGAGTGTACTGCATATGTATACAGTATCCAGATAACTGGATTGTACAATATCAATTTACGATGCGATTGTGCCACGAGGAAGTATCGAAATTCGGCTCGATGAAGAAATTACCCGGCCAGGGCCGTACCGTTTGAAGCAATTGCCGGTAGTGGGGCCCGGTCGGTGATCATTAACGATCGTTTTCCCCTCGCGAAAACGCAGAACCTTGGACTCGGTTGACGGTAAGGTAACCGGGCCGGTTCTCTCGGTTCTGTCCGGTCTGTCGGCTGATTTCTTGATTTTGCTCGGGTTGCGAAACGTTGCGCGAGCATAATATAACACGGGGAGGCTGAAGTGAAACGTGAACCGTGCACCTGGTGTGCGCCCGCGAACTCTTTTAATTCCGCGCGTTGACGTGCCCGGCGACGATCAATTATCCTCGCGGTGCAAGCAAGTCCGCGCGCGATAGTCCCCGGGAAAATGTGGTGGCGCGGGCGAGTTCAACGGGTTTTTGTTCCGTACTCGGGCTCCGATTAGCATATGCAAATCCGATAAAACGTAACGAGCCGGCCCCCGGTAATTGAGCGCGTTAAGGGAAAGCAATGGCTGCGATCCAATCGTCTCGCCGCAATAACACAATAAAGAAGGTGAACAAGAGAGGCTCGTCGTGTCGGCCAGCCCAACGGTCACGGCCTGCGAATTTTCCGGCGAAACGGACAATACGTTTTTTGTTTTCATCATTCCTTTTTTTCTCTCTCTCTCTCTCTCTCTCTCCATCGGTCTAATGAATATTTACGCTCGACGGAAAATTCCCCCGATCCTTAATGCGCGTTTCGGCGAACGCTTTCTCCATTGTTCCGCCGATAGGAAACGCGTCTCGGATGAACCGTCTCGCACATTTTAATTATCGAGGGTAGAAAGTCTTCTCCACCAGTCGAAAAATTAATAACATCCAGCGGGCAACCGCAGGATCTTTGGCAATTAATCATTCGAAATTGTAGAAAGTCTTGCGTGGATCCGAGTCCGGCGAGTTCTAATGATGGATCGCTTCGAATCGTAGAAAGTCTCGAAAGATCTTCGGTATAATTAGCAAAGTTTCATTGTTCAAACAAAGAATTCCTTTCGAACCGTGTTGCTGAAAAGATCGTGTCGAAGGTAATTTTGTTTTCCGAAATTTCATCCGTAAGATGTAGTTCGCACAGCATCGGTTACATTTTAATCGGGTTCTCCCATCCCCGCGCTGAATAATTCAAGAATCGATCGGACTTCGATCTCCCGTTAGCATCGTCCCCCGAAGTGTATTTTCATCGCGTACACACTCCCCATACCGTTACGAAGCAATTAAAAAATTTCTCCCATCGTTCTCACGTCGATCGTGACCCACCGCTTCGTAGAAAGTTCATTAGCGGAACGGTAACGCGCGTCGGATCAAAGGGAAAAGGGAATCGGCTGGATAGGTTCAACGATCCCTTCGATCGATTCGTGTTTTTTTTCGCTGGAGGAGAACGACGATATCATCATCCACTACACAATGATGCATTTCCTAAAAGCTACACGATACAAATGTTGATTTCACTCTGACAGTGTCTGATTCAAAAGCAACAACAAACCGTGCTCAAACTGATAAAAATCGCTGCGCAGTAGTGATTGACGAAGACTGCGTCACGTGAATCATCGTATCGGCTGATCGATCTATTGATCTACGGGAGAAAGGCGGATCGGCGTTCGAGGCTCGGCTAGATCTCGGCGTTTGACGAGCAGATCGTTGCGTGCGCGCGACACACGCGCGGTTTCCAAGTCTCTCCCCGCGTCACTCCTCCTCTCTCGGTTCTCTGGTGTTCTCTGAAGGTCTCTCGTTAGGCTTCGTAGCACGCGAATCGCTAGAGAGCCATGCGGGAGGTGCGTGGCCAGAGCGAGGTCAGCTCACGCACGTGCACGTCGTGCGTACCTCGTAGTATTATGTTATGTGTTACGGGCCCCGCTCTTCGCTCTCGTCCCGTTCCAGCAAAGGCGTAACCGGCAAAAAGGGCGCAGCGAGAGCCTCGTTATTAGACCGTTGCATAATGAACAGGCCTTTCTTTTTCTCTCTCTCTCTCTCTCTCTCTCTCTCTCTCTCTCTCTCTCTCTCTCTCTCTCACACACACACATCTTTTTCCCTTTCTTCTTAGTCCCCCTCCTCCCACTGCACCGTTGTTCTGTTTTTGCTCCCTACATTTCTTTTTTTTTTTTAACGCTCCCATCTCTGTGAAACACGACCAACACACGGTAACGACCGTGTTTCCCGCATCTCCTCGACTTCTGCCATAGGGAAGAAAAAAGGTTCGACGCGCTTCGCCCCTGATTTATGAACCCCAGATCCGAACCCGAGCCCAGGACTCGACGCGCGTTGACCGCCGACGAATATTGCAAATTTACGGGTCTGGGCCAGAACAGTGATTTATAAGGTCCCGAAAAGCCACGTAGCTTTCCGGCCGGTGATAACGGTGACCATTTCTTTCCAAACGCGTTTGAATATATTCGACTCCGAGACGCGAGGATTAACGATTAATCTTATTGTTTACCGTTTTTTGGGGAATTATCGAGGGGATCGTGGAGAATTGTTTGCGACGAAAGGTATTTGTTGACTTCGATAATGGGAAACTGTTTCGTTTTTTAACATAGAATTAAGTAAGGAGCAAATTGATTTTTGGAATATAGTACCTGAGAACGTACGGAACTCGGCATTTGGAATGCAGAATCGTGTGGCGAGCATAATTTAGAGGCGCATAAAATGAACTAGAAAATAGTGAACTCTCCATTCACCCCGATGTTCATCATTCAGTTAAGAGTTCATTGACCCTCTCTGCATCGTCTACGACCCCATGTATAAAATATATGAGCCGCAAGCGGCCATCTTGACTGTCTGTGTTTCTAACAAATCCTGCGGTCTCGCCGAAGGGTGAGGATATACATTTTTCATGCTTTCGTGGTCGGCTCACGATAATATTGAAGTTGAAAATACGCCGACGCCGAAAGTTTTTCCACCATAATACAGCCTTCTATGGTCTGTACGATGTTCATCGTCCAACAGTAATAATGTTTTAAAAATTACATCGTATAGGGATCACCGGTAAAGTTAGAGCAAACATTTGTGTGTGGTTTACAAAATACATTGGACGCAGTTTCGAGTTTGAAAATCGTAAATTTTCGGACGAACGTTCTCTTGTGGCGGACTAGTTCCTTGTCGACTAATTAGCACGAAAGTTCCACGCACTATCGACGGGGAAAGATTGCGCGGTCGGTTTCCCGCGGTTGACAAATGTCTGTAATCAAAGAGGCAGCATGCGGTAGGTCCGCGTTATCGCTGCTAGACGATTATATAAGTTCAGATTACGCCGACGAGAAAATTAATATTCAGTAACGGCAGTTGCGCACGTTGCGCTCCGTTGGAGGCGAGTTTCAGGTGAAGGATACAACCAACGAAACCAGAGATGCGATTGTATAGCGCTCCGAGTAACCAAGGTCGATATATGTGTTGCATGGAACATCGTAATTCTCAACTAATTTATTCACCTTGCCAAACAAACTCGTTACAATCATACTATTACAAATAAAACCGCCGAAGATCCATTCGAAAATTTTTCTTCGCTGCGCCCGTTCACGTTGCTCGTTGAGAATCGCTCGAGAATCGTCGTTCTGCTCTTCAGTGTGGTTTATCAGTCGTTCCTTGTATCGTTCTGTCTTCGGCGAGGACGACGACACGCGTAGAACACTAACACAGTAGCAAACGTAACGAGGAAACCGACAGATAAGGAACGAGTCGATGCGTCGCGAGAAAACTTCTGATTCGCCGGGCTAATTCAGATTCCTGATTTCCGGTGAAAAATTGGTAAAAACGATTTACATGGTTGAGCGTAGCGCTGCAGAAATATTGCAGAAATCATTTGACAAACTGTAGGTAATGTTAAACTCGAGTGGCTTGTAGTCTTGAATTTTTCGAATATAGAAGCACAGAAGAGCCGAGATAACAGTTCAAACGAAAAATTGTGCTTTCAAGTAATTAATGAGCGTAGCAAGTATCATTTATCTCTGCCACGAGTAAGACGCTTCTTATGTGGGACGCAGAAAATTGGTGGTCAACGCGTAATGTGGACGATCAAGATCTCTCGGTTTGAATCAATTAGGGCCCGTCTGCGAGCGAACATGGTAAAACCGAAGAAAATTAAGGGTTACGTTAACGAGGATGAAACGGAGCAGGAAAACGAGAAGACGTACGAGAACAAGGGTACGGCGATAAATATCAAAGACATTTGCTTTCCCGCAACTCGGATCTGATAAAATGGCAACGGGACCAACAATCCTCTGATAAAACCGCACACGTTCGTAGTATATTCGTTCCGGGCCGATAATCTCTGCGCAATAGCTTTATCTAGAGAGCGAATACGCGACACTGTTCTATATTCGGCCCAACAAATATTTTTGGCAGCAGAAACAATCTTGGCTCGGTATAGCCGACATGATGCGACGCACGTGGGTTACGTGCATTCGGAGAAACGTGAAGGAAAGGAAAGTAATCGGTCTGCAGGATCTCGCGGCCGGTGCATCGCGTAATTCGTCACAGTCGTTGCACCAGTGACGAATGAACCACCTGTCCTGTGCTCGCGGAATTATTCATCGGTTAAATTTAGAATCTTTTTGTCTCGGCTCGTGCCGCCGCCTTATCGACCGTGTAATTCGCCGGCAATCGAAGATCGAGATAAAACGCACGCCTTGTCTTTTATATTTTTCTACCACGAACAATCTTGCGACTCGTAGCAGCGCGTTCACGATCAACAAAAGTGAAGAAATCACTTCTCTGTTCACGAACACGTATCAGCCATCAAAAAATGATAACCTTAGCAAATTAGTGCCATTACAGCAAAATTGATTGTCCCCACAAGGATAAAACGTGTTTGCTGCGACAGGGAGCTTATCGAACGCTTTTTATAGTTGCGATTGCAACGCAATTAAATGAAGTGAATATCGTTATCGTATATATATATAAATATATATATAGAGTAGACAGGTCTGTTTCCGATTTGCATGCGCGTACTTTCTGCCACGTGTGACCATTCGACGTGAACTTTCGCCAGAGAATCACGATAATCAACAGGTAGTCCATCGAGACAGAAATTTGCATGTCTAGGTAGTTGGTAGCAAGCGTTATTGAACGATTGTCGGAGCATCGTTGTCATATGAAAATTCGACAGAGTCGATAAAAAGTCCAGTGTACACTTGACGGAGATAACCAGTACTGTTTATGTCGTTATCGTAATATAATAATTTCAAAGTAATACGTTTCATAGTAGCAAACATGTAAATAAACACGTCACTTTGTTATCGTCCAGACATGACACTTAGCTCGAATGAAATGCAAGAAGTACAGTCATCTTTTTTCTTTTAAACGGAATAATACATATATTATTGATAATTGGAGCAGCGGAAAAGAGTATTTCTAGTAGAGTTGGACAGTTATAAATATTCGCAGCATAGGTGTCCTTGGCTGATCAATCGTTTTCGCTCATGCTGCAGGCTACTCGATGCCTAATGGCTCGTCGTATCATCTCTCCGAGATCGTCCCAGTGATCGTCTCAATTTCAGAGCCTCGTGATCATCGCGGAGGAGTAAGTAGCGAGGTTTTGCGTGTGGTATCAGCTTCGGTAACGTTTCGCTCGCCATTCTCTTATGAGCATTGCCAGCCTGACATCGATATACTGGACGATGGTATCGTCGTGAGGTCAAGCCGAGCATGTGACGAGACGCAAGCATAGGCGAAAGGTGGAAGTACACGTTCCTTATTATCGGTTACATTTTTTCCTCCACGTTTTTCTTTATCGCGATACACCTTGGGGAAAAATCGACGCGGAAGTAAATTCACGTGCGGCTTAGTATCTCGACCTTGGCTCGGCTACACCATTCGTAAAGTGCATTTCTACGCGATTTTTGCAAAACAGCGATAATGTACTGTATCTATTGTCAACGCTCGTTGTAACACATTTAACCCTTTGCGGTCGGAGCTATTTTAACTCGAAAATTAAACGTTTCTTCTGACCTACAATATGTCCATTCTCTATGATTTTTTAAATTTGATAAATATGAAATTGATATAATACCTCATACAATACTTAAATGTGTAGTAAGTGGTTAGATACTGACATATCTGATAGTGTAAACAATTATTTAAATAATAGTACAGCAATTTGTAGTGGCGCCGTAGAGGCGCCACTCGACCGCTAAGGGTTAACTCGGAATCGTGTTCGATTTATTGGAAAGAAGAGCAAGACGATTTATAGAATGTTGTCCTTTTCTCCGGAGTGTAATGGCTGCCTGATTATTCGTGCGTTTCGCGTAAAAAGCGGCGAGTCAGGTCAGGGACCGTGAAAAACTCGTTTCTTATTCGCGGCTGCGAAGCAATTAACGCCTACCCCGGCTTTTGTCATCCGAGGCACCAGACGAAAAGTTGTTGGCCTCGTTCGATGTCTTCGTTCTCCTTCTCTCTCCTCTCCTCTCCTTCTTTCGACTATAACGCTTCGCGCGTTCGCTGCGAATTCGCTCGAAGACGAACAGTTTCGCGCGGAAATGTTTTCCTCGACAAAAGACTGTGGAAGTTGAAACTTCTCGAATGTTATTCAATTGTTCGCGGTCTTTGAAACAAACGAACAATGACCATTTGACGTCGTCCATGCATGATATTCATCCCTCGGAAATTATTCAGCATGAAAAAATATAATTCTTCATCTAAAGTTTCATGGAAATACTTGCGTTATCCTTCGTTGCTGAAATACGCGGTATTTCATACTTGACAGCTTATTAGATTTTTGAAGAATGTCAACAAGGTGGTGAGTTGTGCTCATGTTCTGCATAAAGGAAACTCATTTTACGTACGTCACTGTTTATCGCAACTGCTCTGTAAATGCATGCGAATTTAAATTTTTATCAGCAAACTCTGAGAAACTGAGCGGAATAAACATGTTCATGTTCTTGGCTCAGTATTTAATTAGAGTAAAGCTAAACTGGTAATTAAGTTGACAATAGTTTTAAAGAGTTTGAATGTTAAAAGTGAATTACAAAAGGTAATGAATTGATAACGTTCTGTTGTTAAATAGCATTTAACATTTAACATAACATTGCAACTACGTAGACTGTTGTACGATGGCAAACATTTTGCATTATGGAATCAAAAATGGCGGTCGAGTGCGCTAAAAACCGTCACTCGCAGCGTACGCGCGAGCGCGATCGCAGCAAAAACGAACGAGGCGACATTAGCCAGTTATGATACAAGTTTATTGAATCACTGTTTGTTTTACTTCCCGAATCAACAATGACAATGGGCCCCATCGTGTGTTCTCGTCGTTTTCATGATGATTCGTCGAATAATTATGTTAAAACCGTTCGTTTCAACGTGTCTCCCTTGCAGCCGTCGATAGAATGATGATCGTGATGGTAATAATAATAATAATAATAACAATAATAGTAATAATAATGATAATTAATGATAATTAATCAATAATAGCAATAATAGTAGTAATAATCATAATAATAGTAATAATATTATACAATAATAACGAGAGATATGCTAATTTCTCCGACAATAATCAATAGATAACAATTAAAATATACATATGATTGTTTCATAGATTTCCTCGTGTATAATAGCAATCGGATACCCAATCATTTGACTCTCTTTCGTTTTTTTCGTTCGGTCGATATTTTTTATATACCTAGTGTCCCTATACATATTAGAAATTTCCCCTTTGATTCGTGATATGGTTTTTGTGACGCAGTAATGAATAATGAATTAACGCGTGTAGGTTCGATTAACATCCCCTACAATGCCCGTCACTTTTTCCGTGAACCTTCTCAGTCACCCTTTTTCTTTTTCGCTGTATTCTCTCTCTTTCTCTCTCTCTCTCTCTCTCTCTCTCTCTCTCTCTCCCTTTCACTCATTCTTTCACTCTATCTCACTTTTGCTCTCTCGCACGGATTCGTTTTTATCAAATTGTTAGAGCTGCTCTCCCCCGGTGATACTAATTAATCGATTCATATATGCGTACATAGTTGCAATATATATACAGTACATGTTCTCGGCGAGCGAACACCTCGCCGGTACAAATAGCGATTCTTCGATTAATTCCTACGAACGATCTTCGTAACAAAAAAATCATCATCGATCCCCGTGTCACACGGTCCATTCAAATGGAGCCGATTACAAATCGACGATTACAGTCGAATCGACGCGGCGCGATTACCTCTGAGAAAAAGCTATCCGCTCGTTTATGTTTCCGTTTTCGTCTGGAGACGATGGCGAACGCTGCTCTCGATCGTCGACCGTCGATCGTACACGTCGAGAAACAACGCGCGCCCTTCTATTTTTCATCCTAAACGGACTTCGCCGACGATTAAAAGTACTCGAGACGGTACGCGCGAAAAGTGCTAGTGTTAGGTACAAAGAGGAAAATATATGTATATGTATATATATACCTATATGTATATGTATATACTATAGCGTAGGATGAAAATAGCGAGTGTCCTCTTTCTTTGGAAAAATAGTCTCGAAACCTGGTCTCCCGCGAGAAAGACGAAACCAAATTAACGAAATCGTGCTTGACCAACTAAACTGCGCCGATCCTGGTACGTACAAAGCGGTCCACAATAGACAAGATCCATGGGTGTGTCTAATGCAATTGAATATCCATGAACATGTCCAAAAACAAATTACTGTCCTTAATTTTTCATAAACGATTCACAGATTTATCGCTCAACATTTTTAGAAAGAGCGCCATTTATATTCAATTCCGATGACTTCTGTCCATAGATAAAAATCACAGCAACTTCATTTTAATTTGTCAAAAATCCACTGGAAGCCATCGTCTCGTTTCCCATCAGGTCAAAGACTGTAATTTTTTTATCTGGATACGTCACTGCATCATTTGCAAAAGACATTTAGGTGTTCTGCCTCGCGTGAATCACTCTGTACACACCTCATCTCTCTTTCTCATTCTCGCTCACGCTTTCTCGCTTCCTCTCCGTTTCATATTTACAAATTCACCTAGGTATACAAGCTACGCCTGAGGCTAGAAAAAAATGCGATCGCTTGAGCGCAGGCAGGTCGATCCTCGATCCCCTCGGTGAAATCGAGATCACCGTGATCGACCTTCAGCCCGGCGCGTGAAGATCGACGTCGATCCGCGCGTCACGCGAGCACAATTTTCCCTGCGGGGGAGGAAACGGTCGAAAAAAATGTTCGTCATGGTGATACCGTTTTTGTAAAATGTTCGTTGACCCCCATGGGAAATGTCGGTGACGCTCGGAGTCTCTTGTAATCTATCCACAACGCGTGTACAATGTCGACATTTTCGGAACCGTCGTGAAAATACTAAGATCGCGCGCCGAGAGAAAACGATATTCGATCTTCGATCGTTAATTCATTATTTTATGGTACGTCTCCGTAAATTAGTGACATAATCGTACCTTCGTAATGAGGAGACGCGCTATTACACTGTGCAAGACGTATTCGATTGAACGTTTCTCAAAGATTTTCAACGTAAGACATGAATCTGTTTAAAAAGTAATTATATGAAATGCAGATGAAAACAGTAACAATTACTCGGTTGATTTCTTGCATTGATTCAGACGATAAAGAAAACAGAATTCTATTTAGCACAGTGTAATCATTGTTTCCCTAAATTTGTTCGCTCGTCAAATGTCTAGTCTCGATCCGCGTGTCCCGATCGACCGGCGAAAATCCGATCGCGACGATCGAAATCGTGCGCAGCTATGTGTATATAAAAATCGGAGAATAGTGTCTATGTACAGTGTTCGCGTGGAAGGCAAGGCTACACGAATAGACTTCGTAGACGAAGTGGTCTCCCGATGGAGCTCGCGTAATTAATTATACACATTTTCCCCTCCGTAACGTCGCGCGACATCCGAGAACGATATCTTCTCTTCGTCCTCGTTGGCTACTTTGTGCCATCGATTTTGTGCTGCCTTACGATCGATTGCGTCGTAATGGGGATTCAAGTACGACGTTAGGGGGGTTCGCAGAGGACGACGCTACGGAGGAAACAACGCGCGTCCGCACAACAACCATACAATTACATGGACACGTCGATAACACATGAATACATCGTAACGTTTAATCACACAACAACAATTCTCTCAATCTCTCTCACTCTCTCTCTCTCGCTCCGAAATTCGTAGAAACCGTAACAATCGTATAGAAACTCGAAACTCGTCGCCCTAGCTTCAGTGTGCACCATCGTCCACAAGCATTAGGACATTGTTTCTTAAATTATGTATATGTCAAATACGCTGTTTTCCTATTGATTCTAATGTATATGTCAAATACGCTGTATTTATATCAACCCAAATGTAAAGCTTCATAACCCCGAAAGGTGAGTTACATTAAGCTCAAAAAAAAACATTGTTTCTTAACATTGTCAAAGGTTAATTAATAAATTGATTTTTTAATTAGATGGAGCTGTACACGAGAAGATTTTAATTTTTTATTTGCTCGTGTGTAGACTACGGATTTTATGTTATCCGATTTTTCGTGTTATCTCTCTCGCGAGTTTGAAATAGTTTGAATGCTTGTGGACGCGTGACTTAAAATCGATCCAGCGAATTTATTCAAAAAGCTTCGAGCCCGAAGAACCCCTTTCGATATACAGGGTGTCCAAAAAACGTTTTGAAAAATACCTTCGACCGTCCAGGTTCCCCGACCGCGAGAACGTCTCGGTTTGAAAATGATCCACTAGCTGCTCTAAATGTCGCGTATAAAAGTGATCGTGTGGTCGTCCGCGCTCGAGTCGATCGTCGAGTCAACCAAAGCTGGGCTACATTTAAAAAAAAAGATCGAATCAAACTCAACTCATTTTCACTCCGGAGTCCAAAGACAACATCTTCATCTTAACGCTTTGTTAACTCTAAAAATTCGTTGAATTACGAATGAAATCCCTGACGCTTTCAATTTGTGAAATTCTGAACAATTAATCTTTGATTTAAAGAAGACTATTAGGAAAAATTGTAGGTGAAGTGTTAATTTGAAATTGAAGAGATCTTAACAGAAATGATCTCTATTTGTAAATGGAGTTAAGAATCTTTAATCGTTTACTCGACACTCGGAGGTTTAGTTCGATGCCCAGCTCGGTCGTCGAGGAAGAAAAACGAAAAGGAAAAGTGTAAGAGAGATTCGTGTCTGTGCGCACCGTGTTTAGGGCATCAGGACCCAGTGAGGGCCCATCCGAAGCCCTTACAAATATTATTATATTAAAATACTCGGTGTAAAAATATGTATGATACAGCCGGTGGCGGATCGCTAAAATAGCCGGCCCGTCCAAGAAAAAGAATCGAGCTGCTCTCTCTCCAGCCAGCGAGGATCCTGGTCGTCCTTGAACCAGCTCACCGGAAGTCCTTCCGCGAGCGATCGCTATGGAAGTATCCCGGCTTGTACTTCGTGATTCGTTTGCCTCGACTGTGTTTTGATCGTGTCGTAAATTTCGACGCGAATTCCTTCGTTCTCGGTCGAAAGTCCTTCTTGTTCCTGTTGCTCTTCATCTGCTTGTCCTTTCGTCTCATCCTGTTGCTGCTGCTGTTTCTTCTTCGACTCCTGAAGAACGGTCGTCCCGATCTAAGATCCGAGTTTGATCGCTCGATAGCATTTCTCAAGAATTTAGTCGGTGGTCTGCGTCGGGGGCGCGCTCCTGCCCCCGTGTTCATCGCTTCTTCGATTTCTGGTGACAACTCGGGGCGTCGCGACGCCCCCGAGCCTCAGGTCACGTCTACCACGAGTCCGTGAATCCGATCGTCGGCTGGCTGCTACGTCAACAGCTTGAAGAACATCAGGGCTAGGGATATGTTGATGAACAGCACCAGCATCACAAGTTTCTGCCGGGAGAACCAGTCCTGAAAACCAATTATTTCGTCAGATATTTTTATTTTCAGTCTTATCGGGGTTTTCCGCTTGCGTTCTATCGTAAACGTTAACAGTTTTCTAACCATCTGTATTACAATGTGTGATTAAATGCTATCAAAAATAAATGTACCCAATTAGAGTACATACAAGCTTGTCTCGATCAAATTGAAGTTAACTAGTGGTTTCTAATCTCCCTACAATGCAACCTTTTCCAATCAGTGAATAATCAGTAACCAATCGGTATCTCTGTGATTAGCACTTTCTATTAACAACATCGCGCTCACAATCACGTCTAAAAGCGTCCGAACGCATTGCTACGACTAAACCGCAATTTTCGCTGATAATCACAGCAGGCAGTGCGATGCGGCGTAGCGATAGAAAAAAATATACTGTCCACGTGCAAGAATGTGCGAAGGAGTGGATTTCATAACAGTGCTCGTCATACTGTGCTACAGCTCATGCAACAAGTTTGTTTAAGTTACGCGAGAACCGTGACAGTAAAAATAGTCTGTCTAACGCGTCGCTGGAAAAAAATCAAATCGAGAGAAAGAGAAAAAAAAAAGAACGAGACGGGAAACGAGACCGAAAAGTGTGCCGACGATCACTCTGTTATATAAAACTAAGTCTGTTGTTAAGGTGTTACGAGCGCGTAACGCGGTTAGCTGGTCTCGAGTACGTCCAGAACATTCTTATCGGCGTTGCGCGGCGTGGCTGCTGTTTATCGCGAAAGGTGCACGCACCAGGTAATTGCGATTCAGAGGATGACCGACGTAGGCCGGATATTCAAAGCGGTCGGCGCGATTAAACATTCATAATCACGTATCAATACTCGCGCGACCTACTCTCGCAATCGTACGATAAGAAGTGAACGTTTTTGCGTCGTCGATTCGATCGTCAGGTTGTCCCACTCTCTCCTTCTCTTTTTCTTTCTGCCTTCGTATATCCCTCTCTCTCTCTCTCTCTCTCTCTCTCTCTCTCTCTCTCTCTTTCCCCCTTCTTTATTTTTTCACCAAGGCCACTGCGACTGGGGTATTGCGTCTACTCGTCGATCTACGCAACAATTCGACCCGCGTTTTCGAGATGCCACGTCGCGTCTTAGCTAGGACCATTTCCCATATCGGCCTCATCTCGTTCTCAGAGATCAAACCATTTCTCTGATAGGTCTTACAATTTTTCTGAAGGTTCTAGCGAACCCTATAATTTTCCTGCAAGTTCTAAGAAATTCATCTTTCCACAAAGGCTTTTGTGGGTTTCTGGGAATTGCTGACAGAATAATAAACATGCTAACTCATCGTTTCGACGAAAAGAAGGGAAAATTCCTGGGCAATACTCACTTTTACCTGAGGACTGACTAGGTATAACAGAGGGTTGGCTCTGAGCCTCTCGCTCTCGTCGATTTGCCTGCGGATCTCCTCCCTCCTCATGCTGCTCAGGATACTGACTTCCTCCCTTGACAGTGGTGCGCTCGCAGTCAGCTGGATGGGCTGCGCCACATCCGGCAGTGACTTTTTTCGTTGAAGGGAGACCGCCGCTGCCGCCGGTGGCATCGCCTGCACGAAGAAAGGAAACGAGAAACAAAGAGAGAGAGGTGGCCCACGGACACAGTTCTTAAATTCTAGGGGTGCGTGTGCAGATAGCGTATCCAATACGGACAAAGGGCGCCCGACAAGGAACACCCTTTCACAAAACTTATAGCAATCAGCTCGTTCGAAATCAATTTAGTAATGCACCTAAATATTAGACAGATTCTAATAAACATAAACAGTTAGTAGTGGCGCCTCAAAGTCGCCACTCGAACGCAAAAGGTAAAATCGATTCGGAACCGGTCCGAGGCAAGAAACGGCAAGTTGATCGGCGTTGGTTAATTTGCTCCACGTTTTCAGCGAGTTCTAGGGAAACGAGCTCGGGGGAGTATAAGCCTAGGGGAATCCTTGGACGCGTTCCAAAACGTGCAGCCTCGCTCGCAATCGCACGTAATAATGATGCGAAGACCACGCTGTTCTCCGTGGATGCGTTGACCTTCGACACCAATTTTTCGTTCGCCTTTCGAAGAATCTCTCGAGACACGATAACCAAGCCGCTACAGATTATTATGTAGTGTCCTGGTAATGTTACGCGGATGCTAGTGACCTCCCGGCAGCAAGTTTTACACGGAAGCGGAATGTGTCATCCGATAAAACGAACCGGAGATTATCATAATCCAGAGCAGTCGCGAACAAAACCGTTCTCTCTTGTCTCTGTTTTATCTTAGTGGATTTCTACGGTGCTTTACTAGGCGTAAAATTAAATCACCGTCTCTGTCCCTTTTGTGGCGATAGTGTTCAACAAACTGTGGAGCCCCCGCTGCCTTTAATTAGTCCCTGATTGCAGCTCTAGAGCGGTATCTCTGGTCATGGGTCGGCGAGACTTTATCGTCAGTTTCGAGGTTACTTCTCCGGAGCATTGTTAATTGCACCGATAATGTGATGCCCGCGAAGGAAAGCTTGCCATTAATTCTCCGGCCCCCACCCTTCCTACTGTCAAGCTTTACCGGACAGTAATCCTCCTACACTTTCGTCTATCATCATCCGACGTGATTCATGGTGCAGCTGAATCAACCGCTGTCACTCGATAAGGGATTCGATCCGTGGCACCTGTCGATACCGACACCTATCCAGTAGGTTCTTCCAGGTCTCCGAAAGTGGCACTTGGACTTTTACTTTTTTTCTGAAGCCTCGAAAAGTTTGGTCTTGAATTGTTTAGACGGTCAATTTTAGTGGTTTAGTTAATTTAGAGCAACGAAGCAGACACGAAGATGAGAACGAAACATCAAGTTTTGAAGGGAAATAATACTTTTCTGAACCGTACACAAATGTCCAAAGTTAGAGGATCAGAAGAACGAATAGCATCAACAGCATGAATCGCATCGATCAAAGTCAACACGGCCGAAGAATAACGACTTGCGTGGGCTGTCAAATTGACAGGCGCCGTAAATCTAGTGTCAAAACCCCATCTCACGCTACCGGTGTTCCCCCCGTCATCCTCGCCACTAGAGAGGGTAGTTAATTTCATCACCGTGGAGGATATCGGCAAACTTTCGTCCTTTTCGTACCTCCACAGGAGGCGCGACGATCCAGGACTCCGAGGCCCTCCTGGCCATGAGGGCAGGGCTGCATAACAGCGCCTCTTCCTCTTCGTCGGGCTCTGACCAGAACATCTTGCTGAAAAAAGTCCTCTCGAGCTCCTTCCAGGAGCAAACGAATCAAAAACTTCCTATCTCGTTTGAGTCACCGGTTGATACACCTTGTTCATCGTACACTGACTATCCCTGGGCATCTTTCAACACTTTGTGGACCTCGCAATTCTGTCTAAATACACAACATCTTACATGCTAGCAGAGATACATCTTATAAGTATTGATAGATAGGAGACAAAAGTTGTCTACTAGGTCCAGAAAGTGTGAAATCGCGAGCTGCGGATCTGGAGAACTGGTCTAAGGGGGTGGCCACCCTTCCGGGCCTGTTTCGGGACTAGAGAACCGTTTTTCCTAGAACGTTTTCGCGTGTTTTCGCGTGTTTTCGCGACGGCGAAAATGGGAAATTCGGACCCGCAGCCTCCTGGTGAGGAAGCCAGGCCGCAGACTGAACGGCCCTGGCTGGTCCGACCGAAATAGAGAGACGCCCCACTATCTTCTCGTCGAAATAGCGTCGCGACGCTCACGGCTCTGTGCCCGCGACGCTGCCAGAGCCTTGTCGATCCACCGCTGCTTGATTTATGGCAGCTCGTCGCCGTGCGCCGCTCCGTTGGCATTATTTCGGAATCGTTTCGCTTTTTCGTTCATATGTGTCGAACGCCCGGTATCGGGCGCTATTCTTAGGCTGACTTCAGGTGCGCCTCGAGGATGAACCGCGAATCCTTTCTTTGATTATTTTACGTCGCTTTTTCAACTGCTATGGTTATTAAACGACGGGACCTACAGTTTAAGGTGGGTTCCGAACCACCTTGGGCACCACAGTTTTTTCAAAAAAGCACATTGAATTAATTCAAGAGGTGCCCGGGCGCGGGGATTCGAACTCGAGACCGCCTGGTCCCACCGCGGATCCTAAGGTCCAGCGACCTTGATTTCCCGTGTGGGGTCTGGTGGAGGATCTGGTTGCGTGAATGAGTTTTCCCGAAGGCCATTTTCTCGGCTTCAAGAGGTGTTAATTCAGTGGAGCACCTGTGTTTCTTAAACGAGCTCAGATTCTTGCATTTATCGGAATCTAATCCGATTCGCTGTTCACATCGATGCACTTGAATGGTCGGAGTAAACGAAAGTGGAATGGTTGGCGCATAAGTATAGCCACGATTTAAGGAGCAAGTTCAGCAGTTTTGGTTAATTAAAGGCACCGGCATGAGCAACAGCTGACGAGATCAAAGATGGCGAGCAAGAGCACACCTCCATTCGGGCCGTTCACGGCCGAAACTCGACCGGAAATATCGTTACGCAAATACGAACCAGCCGAACTCGCAATTCGCGTTCTCTGATTCATCATACCGGTATGCGAATAAATTCGTCGCGATTTTCGAGAACTCTGTTTTCGATCTCCTGCACGCCAAAAATGCATCTCGGCCCACTTTGTTTTCGCGCTTCATTGATACCATGTTTACTTTGCTTGTTTCAATTGCGCCGTTACTTCATGTATTCAATTTTTGATCAAACATTTCAGTAAGATTAGAAAGATACAACACTTTTTTTATCATCGTACATGTGAAGCTTGGATGATTGAATAATCTTTTTAAATATATCTTTCACGTAGTCTAGACAGTTGTTACGGACATGTGATAAATGCTTGAAACCGGAAGGGCGAGTTATTAGTTGAGACAATCTGCATATATGTGTGTAAATTCGTTTCGTCGGAATGTCGCGTTTACCTCCGAAATTCCTTGGAACGACGCAACACGACATTGGTAATAATCGTCGGACGCTCCTCCGAAACGAGCTACCAAAATATCGCAGTTCGTTTTCACGCCAACAGGTATTGTCCCGAACCAGTCCATGCATCGCTATGCGTACGTGCGAGAACACGCCTGTTTCTTGGCACTATCTTAGCGACCAATTAAACAAACGTACATTGTTACGCAAAGATTCAGACGATTTTTCCTTGGCAAGGTCTTGGAAACAACACTGTCGGCGAACAGAGGTGCCATTGAACGTACTATTCAGTGAGTGCATTCTTCCACTATGAATCACTATCATCATCGAAATTTCGTATCTACTCTCAAAAAGTTACAGGAACCAAGAATGGAAATGATCAAAATGATAAAACAAATTCTTCATCTCAAAAATTCATCTCAACCCATAAAAAGTACCCAAAAACGAAATACCACCCCATTCAGAAATACTTAACACTAAATCTACTACTTCTAAAAATGACAAGATTGATTTTATTTAGACTTTGTGCAGCTCCTGTTGTAATATGTTCTCCACTAAAGATATCTATACCATCGTTTCTTATGAAATTATTTTTATTATATCAATAATCGTAAAATAAAAAATCTAGAACCGGTTACTTTGATCGGTGATGATAGGTTTAGTGTTAGCCCGTGAACGAGCTACGATCGAAATGTTTCGCTTAAACTTCTGACAGATTGAAACGAATGGAAAAGAGGCATCGTGGACGAGAAAATGATCTAACGTCCTCCTAATCGACATATCTTTAATCTGTCGGCCAATAACAGCTGTTACATCACGTACATAAATACATCCAATACATCGAACCAACGTTTGCAGTTTATCGTTGTGTAATTAACAGAGTTTCGGACGCCGGTCGATCACTCTACGACCTGTACGCCGTCGAAATCGTTTCCTCGGAATGCAACCTGGAAACGAGAGTGCATCGTCGAGTGCATCGGCCATTCAGGCTTATCGATCTGGCTCCTCTAACGCGAGTCGAAACTCCCTACGTTCGTTTTCCTCTAACACAACGCTACGATTTATTTCTCTTTTCTCTTTAATAGTAAAATACACGGAATCTCTACTTATTTGGAATTTCGGTGGATCGTTCACATGTGCCACTGAAATTCGATCATCGTCTGCGTTACTTTAATCGTCGGCAATCAATCGAAAAATTTAAATGAAAATTAATTACATCGATTTCTATAAATTTCAACGATTTTCATTTATATGAACGCAAGTGTTAGAATAAATTGTATTGGTGGATGAATAGAAATTAATAGGAAAACGATCAAATTTCGCAGTGCCACACCCGTCGGCCCGAATCCGCACATTGTATCCCAGTTTTCTCACGAAAAGACACTTTCGAAAAGCTTGGCACTTGAACAACCACGGACATCAGGTTCGCGTCGCGGCCGCGTTAAAAAATAGTTTTTGAAAGATCAAGGAACTTGGGGAGATTCAATTACAGCCGGGCCTGTCTCTCCTACGCGTTATTTTCGCCCGCAAGGTTCCAGGTTCCATTCGATTCGGCTGTCTCGTGATCGTCTCTCTCTCTCTCTCTCTCTCTCTCTCTCTCTCGCTCTATCTCTCGTTCTCTCTCTCGCTCCGTTTCGTTAGGCACGACCATTGCGTTGTTGAGGTACGATTTGCAACCACGTTGAATCGGGAAATCGAGGAAACTTTCGGAACAGGCCTGTTTCCGGTTGATACATTCATACACGCGAGCCGTAGAAATGCTTTTTAAAAATTTTCGTAGAAACGCTTAGTTACCGCGTGGATTGAGCAAGATGATGAATCAAGTCGCGTTCCCACGAACCAGCATTTATTATGCAACCCTCATGTGTTAGGAGCGCTCTAGATAAGCCCCGGGGCCACCATGTCAAAATATCTTGAAGAATAACGAGACAGAAGACTGTCAATATCGATTATTCCGAGCATAGTACTCTCCCAGTGGGCGTGGCTTCGGCGCTCCTGATTTCCAAGGAGCCAATTTAATGCCCCATAGAGCAATCTGTGCTCTCGCTTAATCCGTATTGTCTGGAAAATCGAAAATCTAGACGATTCGTTTATACACCGATCCAAATGGCTTACAGAATTGCAGAATAAAGTTTAGTTGGTGCGAGTGCGGCCTTAGAAATCAGCGTTGTTGTCCGCGAAACGAATAGTCTGTTCACATTGATCTCAGAAAAACATCGTCGAAAAGTATATATGGTTCTTTTACGTTTAAGAAGTTCAACGTGGCGCTCAAAAGGCGATTCGTAATTGTACTGTGAAAAAGTCGTGAATAAAATAGAGCAATCTGATATATATATGTATATTTATACGCGTACGTGTGTGCGTGTTCGTGTATGCGCGTGAACGAGTCGGTGGATTTTAGTTGGGGCCGCACCTAATGCACAAGATTAATACTTTCCCGCGTTGGTCTAGTTCGACGAAGAATCTCAATAGTTCAGCAGAGGTATCTCGAGTTATAGTTACGTATTCATAATGCACATTTGGTACTGACGTTTGTGCTTTCTCGGTAACGCGGATCAACCCAATCGAGAAGTTCGTTTTATCACAGAGAAATTAAACGATTACGGTCAAGGTAGTTATCCCCACTCCAGGTCGCGGTAGAACTCCTCCCACGCGTAAGCTACGCCTCCTTGCGCAAGAAAAAGGGGAGAGGGACCTGCTGCAGATCTTCGCAGCCAATAGACTCCCCAAGGATTCAATTCATAACCCTTTTGTGTAACGACAGATTAATCAGCAACTCTGACGGAATGTTTTAATTACGACGATGATTAAAGAGCCCGGTCGCACGCGATTTCATTAACGATTCTTCCCCTCGTTTCGCTTAATTTGCTGTTTAATTATATCGAAATCCGTCATTCCCGGAAAAGCGTAGCTTGTAATCCGTAACCGAGTATGAAAATTTCAAACAGTTAGCGAGTCCCAGATCATCGTCTCATTAGCCTTTACAAAGTAATTACGCTCCCGCCGCGTGTCCGCTCGACGATTCTGCTCTCCAGAGTACAATAAACGCAAGCATACAGCTCCCAGAAGCCCTCGTTCTCTCGCGAACATGCGGCAAGAAAAACATATAGTTCGCTATGGTTCTGCATCTCGAAAGGGTTGTCGTTGTCGACCAGTTGAACAGTATTACCACTTAATTAATTAGACACTACTGTCTCTCCGTACTTATCTCTACGAAACGTGTGTTCGTGTGTGTCCGTGTGTCTGTATATACAGGGTGACCAACTGAAACATTTTCCGAGGTGATTTTTAATTGATGTTTTCGATCGAATTGTGCAATCATCCCTTAAAATGTTTGACAGGCAGTCAAACGCCCTGCACACATACAATATATATAATATATCCCATCCTGTGGAACTGGTATACAGTATATCATAAACTTTACAGACTGACGCTACGTCATAGAAGCATGCGTTAGAAAAATAATGTCTCTGATCAAAAAACAGGAGTAAACAAGCGGCGTGGAGGTGGAGGAGAGAAAGATCATCGTTGGCAGGCCCTGCGAAGTCACCACGCATGTCAGAATTGAGGTGGAGTATCGGTGGAGGGGAATCGGGGGCGTGGCCAGTGACCTCGCGGAGGGGGTAAAGTACGTCCCACAGTGGGCGGATCGAAGTGTTCGGATAAAAGAGGAGGTGGATAGTATCCTATTTGATGTGGGGAAGCTCTCGGGACGGGTTTTTTTTCGAAGCTTGTTAGAAACAGAGTGTAAAGGAGAAACAAGAGCAGTAGAATAAGATTGACAATGAAACCGGGTCCCCGCCTCCACACCGCGCGCGGAACCTTACCTTTCTTCGGTTTTCCTCGAATTGCTTAATCAATGGACGTCGTTACGATACTTGCGCTTAATTAATGGACGTAGACACCGAGTGCTGGGTTTCAAAATCAATTTCTGTGCGTGCGTGGTCGTGCGTGCACTCGACTTTCACTGTAGACTCGAGGGGGCGTGGCAACAGAAAATGGCGACGGGAATTCGAGAGGGCGTGTTATTTACACGGCTGCTGGAGAGAACTATTCGCATCGGAGTATCGAAGCAAGGGTTTGGAGTCAAAGCGGATCGTGTGCAAACGTCTCACGCAATCATTTTGCACTTCTGCTGCACTTTCGTTGCACTCGCACTACCTTCACTGCCGATGCTGCGACTTGCATCAGAAAAATTTCATTTTCTATACGACCAATCTCATTTGGTCATTGAGTCGATCAACATTTAGTCCTCAGTACCTTGAGAATTTTTTAATGAATTGTATAGCGCGAAGATAATCTAAATAATTGAGTACCGGTATTTAGAAAAATGTATGTATTTAATTGCAACATCGACAGATCGGGCGAAATTCGCGTGCACGATCCGAGATCGTAATAAATCTCCGTTCATCGTTCCGCTACGTCTAGTGTGCTTCCCATAAAAAAATAATTTCGTCTGTCTCTGACAAGAAGGCGTAAAGAACGTCGCTCGTTTCGTTTGATGCCCAAATTCGGCTTAACCCTTACAGTCTCTTTAGCACTTGATCTCTCGTTTCTCTTCGATCGATAGTCTCTATCGTTCCGCGAAAGTTATTCGTCACACGAATCGAGGAGTTACATCGATCCGCGTCAGTTTCCCTAGGATTTTTGTTTGAACTTCAAGATTTTCTATGCCGGAAGGGTTGAATGTCTATCGATCCGCACGTCGCGAGTTGTCTATATACGTAGTAGCTAATAACAATCTACGACCAGGTACAAGTTCTGTTTCGCTAATTCACACCTTCAGAAATCGGAAAAAGTCGCGGTCCACGAGACGAGGCTGTGAAACGGATTTTTGAAAGGTGATTGCTAAGTGGATCCTTTTTGCGCGCATACTAAACGGGGTCTGTGAACCATGGTTGCGCCGTTCGTGACTCACGGCGGCGCGCTGTTTGCGGATTCAATCTTTCGAATTTCTGAGTCATCGTTACTTTCTGCATTGTTCCCGATTGGACACTCTTTCGCCTAGCAAAACTTTTTGTGCGAAGTTCCACAAAAGTCGGTTCGCCTTTCAATACCAAAGATTCAAGTTATGAAAAAGTATTCCACCAAAATCGTGAATATAATTATATTGGAAGAATTATTGGATCGTCGATTGACAGAGAGAAACAGAGTTTTTCATGAGACTCGGATTACAAAATCGAACCCGCCACGTGTGCAAACAACACGCTGTCTATTATCGAGCAGGATAAACCAGCGTTCGCCTAATCCACCGAATTAGCTTTCTATCATGTTTCTCGTCTCGCAGCCTCGTGGTGAGTCTGGCTCGTCGACCGCTGACACTAAAGTGTCGATCTGAAAATATTTTTCTTTTCGACACGCCAAACAATGGTTCCGGTCAGTGTTCCCGTTGACGGGCCACGATGTAAACTGCGAGAACGCGCACGTTCAATGTTTACGTTCTTTCCGACCCGAAACCGTGATCTATTAGGTGTAGAAACGAACTCTCTCCAATTAACTCCGCACAAACTAACACCAACCATTCGAAGTCCAAACAAGATCTTTCGAACCTGAAGCAGAAGCGTTGACAAATTGTCAATATGAAAGTATTTGACAACTTTGTAGGTAATATTACCTATTTAATCAAATTAAAATTAAAATGTTCCTCAATTCAACGTCTTCCAGTCATCATCGCGAACAATCGTCTGAAGTCGTTACTTTCCTTCGAAGGTCAAAGATTTTGAAGCATCGAATTTCGGGGCTTCGATTTCTGGAACTTTGAAGGTGATGAGTATTGAACTATCGAAACATCGAAACTAAAATCTCCGTAGTAAATTATTAGAGAATTGAACCTTGGATCTGAACCTCTTGTAAATATTATTTCAGTAAAATGATGCTACCACCTCGAATTCCGAAAGTATTGATTTCCACACCTAATAGAAACACGTCTCATGCCAAAAAGTGGATCGTGTCTCGGTAGAACACGATGTTTGATCGATCGAAGAGCCTGAGGCGTGCACGGTTCTTCTCGCCTAAGCACCGTGGCCGGGTCACTTTGGCACAGATTCCATCGGGAACGTTATCGTTCGACAACGAGGCGATTACGTAAATCTTACGTCGTAAAATACGATCTCTGGGTCCGGGAATGTGTATCTGGACCGGCTTGGCCGGCGGAATGTGAAAAGTGCGTCGCCTGTTCGTTTCCGATTGCAGAGAGCTCCGCTCTCTGAATCCTGTTTCGCGAATTCACCCTGGATCGTCGAGCGAGCAAGAAAATCTCTCTACTAAGTTGATTAAAATCGACTTCGTTTACTTCGTTAATGAGTAAAAGCATGCTGTACAAGTAGCCTCGGTTACACGGAACACGTCGTTACACCCTGCGACATTGAACTCTATGAACACTAGATACACTGCGACACGACGAACAATTGGTTAAACTATAGCGTACCGGTGGACGAGACGATCATTAGGCTCTATTGTTAGGTTTGTTCTAGGCTACGTTGTTGGGGCATCGATGCTGAGAAATGGTATAATACTTTGCTGCACGACATAAGTTTGATAGACAAAGGTTTGTCCATTCTGAGGTTCGTCTTTGTTGGGAATGAATTTTTAACTTCAGTTATACGTACAGGATTGAAGAGAAGAATTAAAGAAACGAATTCATTTGATCGAGACCTATAAAGAGCGAAAAAGCTGCAGGAATGGACACTACCAACAAATACTAGACCGCTAAACTGGGGGTGCGAACGTTGTATATGTATATTCGACAACCTACCCTGAACACTGTAATTATAGAAAAATAAAGTGTATAAAATCCTCCAAGGAACGTAAATCTATTTACGTCTCCGTCCGTCCATCAGCACTGAGATCTTAATCTAAATTATCCTTTCTAAACGTTTTCCTGATACCTAATCGTGGGTATCAACGCATCCTAACCCTCTCGTAGAATATTCCCTAAAAATCAGACATCGCTGAGACATCCAGGGTGAGATCGCGAGAGCCGTTTCTTTTTCTAGGTCTCGAGTGAACACGCGGCGAAACGCGGCTTGAGCTTCGCCTCCTCTCGCAAATCGCAATGTGTACATTATTTATTTATAATACTTATACTCATAGGGTTGCGCGGCCCTTCGACGTTGCGGCGAAGGCGGGGACCGTCCGGCCTGCGTCCTGGGATGGCATGCACAGAACACAGCACAAAATGCCACACAGTTACACAGACAGACAAAATCGACAGAGAAGAGAAAAGATACAGAATACAGAGGGAGGCAAAATATATTGTTTGGTTGGTTTCACGGGGCTCTGTGGATGGTCGAGATGATGAGATACGTGTGTGAGGAGGTAGAAGGTTCCAGGTGGTCGTTTAGGGTAGCATCGAATCATGGGGGAAGCTTTATGGTCGTAAAACCGTCGCTGATCCGATGGTCTTGTAAAACTCTGCGAGGAAACGCTCGAAATCGTTCCTCGATCTCCGGAAAATCTTTGTCGATGATTCGTCATCGAAACCACTCGATTAGGGTGGCAACAAGAACCGGATTGTGCGTGGCTAAGTCTTGGTCGCTAGCTAACAACTACCGCGCAACTATACTGACAAGGAGTGCTGCCGAAGGGACTTTGGTTCTGGCAAAACTTACATCGCAACGAAACTTCAAATGTTAAAAAAGTATTTGTTTCGGCTGCTACTCTTGAAAACAAACTAAAACGAAAACTGACGAAGAAGAGACTCTTATGTCACAGTGAGCTAAAGAATTAAAAAAAAAAAATCAAGATAATGGATAAAAACTACATAAAATTATGCAATAGTCACCTGGGTGGCACTCCCTGCGAAGCAAAGATTTTTTATTCGACAGCTAAAGGGTTTAGAGAAAAAAACGTACGATGGGACTAAGCAGGCACAGTGAAGCGACCGAATTCGAGTATTTTGGTGGCAAAGATCTACGGAACCGATCGATGGAACAATCTACGTGACGGCTACGTGGATCGGTGATCGCTACTCGGAATTCTCGGAGTACTTTAGAGGCGGTTACGTCGACCCGATGCTATTTCCTTTCATGAGAAAACGTTGCCAGGCCATAAACTCGGATGGCACGCGTGAATGAACGAGTAACAGTCGAACGATTGTTATCCTGTTTGACGAGGCCGTGGTATTTTCGATCTCCCCGGAAAAGCGTCTGGTTGGTTCAAGATTCGCCGAAGTATCCCCGTTTACGATGAAACCGCGGTACCATCTCTTATTTCGACGTTTCCCGGAGAATTCGTAATTTAAGGGAGTTTCATGAAGAGAGTGACAAACGCCTAAATGATGCACTAAGGGAGATTCGGGCGGAAAACGGGCCTTTCAACTTCTTGGATCTCTTTCGCTGTTCGTTCAATAATCATGGTTAAATTAGGTGATATTTCCTTCAATATCTATTCTACTGCAGGAAAAAAGGTAGTTGTTTTAGTGTTTTTATAGACTGGTCTAAACTTAATTTGCATAAACATTTGCGTAACGATGTCTAGCACGAAGGTTAGCGATAACAAAATAACGCCGAAGGTCTTATTCTTAAACGCTGCACTTTGAATGCAAATAAACACGTATTTCGTAACGTTGCGAGAGCTAATAGTTCATTGTTATTTTATTCTGATATGTTATTATTAATTCAAAGTCCGGGGTTATGCGGTTTTAACGTTGTTTACTTCTAGTGTCGTCTTCGACGAAGCAAGGTACGACATTGCATTACGTAAATTTGATTAAACAATATGATACGAAATATGAAATTGAAGATCCAAGGGATTCAGGGCCCGTTTCCCTTGCCTCGTGAGGCATGTGCCAGGACGACGGTGTCGCGTGACAAATAGGAATATGTAATAAATAAATGTAATAATATCTATACGGTGTTGATTAACTACGATAATAGGAGGACTCACCTTCGGTACTCCGCCTCCACCACCACCACCACCACCACCGCCACCACCACCGGATACGGTGGGACCGCGTCCGGGAGTGACGTAGAGGCTTTCCGTACGCTTAGGCTGACCCTGGCTCGGTAGGATGTCCTGCCCAAGGCCACGATTCTTCAGCAAAGCACCTTCGAACTGACTGGAAGTTGAGGCAACGTACGTTGGTGTCGCGGAGCCACTACCCACCACGGATCCGTTCAGAGGTGTCCCTGATCGAATCACGCTCGGTGCTCTCGTTGATCTGTATACAAAATCAATCTTTCATCTCGTAATCACATCTTAAGGGGGTACACTTGTTTTCAGGATTGCAAGGATGCGGGATGCGCGATCCCGTCTTCGATAATGCATGCGATGAGGTTTTTCACTAGTGAAAAGCGCTAGATAAAAGATCAATCTAGGTCGCGATCGCCCTCGAAACTTCTATTTTTACGTTTACGAGGTGTAATTTGCATTATTCGTAACCGTAAACATAAAAATAGGATTTTTGAAAGCGATTACGGGATAGATTGATCTTTTATCTAGTGGTTTTCACTACTAAAAGACCCCATTGCGTGCATTATTGAGAAATGAATGGACTGCGGCTTTTATGCATTTATGACAAAAATGAGTAGATGTAATTCAAAATAGGAAAAAGGTTAAAAGACTCTAATAATGCAGATATGCTTTTTTCAACACATAAAAATCATTAATTTATTATTAAAATATTATTTTGCATAAAGATCCGCAGTCTAGAAATGAGAAAGTGCCCGCACCCTTGCAATCCTGGAAACCAGTCTACCCCCTTGACCGCTTTAGCAACTAAGAAATATTCTACAGAAAAATATTTTTCATGGGTTTCTTCGGTTGGATAGGATTGGGAATACTTTAGTCACCTGTCGAGCATATCCTGGGGCGGATTCGTGATGGTTTTATCGACGGACGGCTGCCTCGATCCAGTCAACCGGGTATGCGCTCTAGCGTAACGATCCACGGAACTATCACGGCTGGGCGGCCTCTTATAATGATCTAGTCTGTAAAACGATCGATCGGAACCGGCCGAATTAAAATCAGGTCGCTGCGAACCAAGTGTCCGCTCGTTACGAGCGGCTTACGAGTAATCAAATCTCTCATCTGGATCGCGGAACTTTATGCATCTCTTAGATTAGCCACTCGAGCTGTCTTTGTACTGGTATTATTCGCAAGAACAAATGTTAGAACAGCGTAAAGACTCTACGAGATTGTAGAACGTTTTAATGATGTAGAACTTACTTACGAACATTAAAGTTTTACTTTCATTTTTAGTATTACCGAAGAAATGAAATGTCTATAAAACCATAGAAATGCATAAACTTCCACAATATCTGTAGACCGCGTCTCGAAATACGATACTTGACACGGTAATGATTTTCGGCTATTACCGGAATGTATTTATAACTGGAAAATATTTGCGGCAAACAAATAGCCGACGGTAACTAGATATCTGGTCAGCAATGCGTCAACAGAACCTGATAAATATTTATACCGAGGTTCATGGATTGCGGTAAATTTATCTTTCGAAAACCGAGAATATTTTTCAGTGGTCGATAGGTAAGGTCGAGACCTGTCGTTCAGAGTCTGGCCAATATTCCCGGGCCGATCTTGCGGGGTCAAGACCCTGCTGTTTCTTCGTATACTCGTCGAACTCGGTGGTCGTTGTGCGTCCCCGATCCCGTCGGGCTGATACTGTTGCGGAACCTGCGTTTGTTGTTGCAGCGGCATTTGTTGTTGCCCGTAAAGTTGCTGGGAACCGTATTGGTTCATCTGACCAGGCCCGTACTGATTAGGTAGTGTCATCTGAAATAAATCCGACGGAGTTAGTCGTGATAGTCTCGAGTCGCTGAAGCTGTGGCACAGCATCTCAAAACAATTAACCCTTGTTTTCTCAGTTTAATTGGTTTCTTCATCTCAAATTCGACACATTCGTAAAACAATTGAGGTGGCAGAAGGATTTCTCAATTCTTTCTTTGTGCAATGGAAACTCGAGGTAAAATAAGTTTAATAAATTTTTCATTTTTGTTCCCTATCGTTTCAAAAATGTGTAAAATTGACCCGGGGAACAGACGAAGATTAGTTAATCAAGCATCGTTATGGTGTTAGCCTTCTTTGGGAGTCCTGGGACAACTGTGATCACTGGGATGATGAAGAAAGTACGTCATCCAAGCTGTATCATCAGAATAAAACTGAACACTCTGACATGCCCAACACAAGAACCAGATCAAACAAACTCGATCGGATCGCTCGTATTAGAAAATCCCGTCAAGTCAAACAGAGCGTACGGGCAGGCAAGCAGTCCAACAGATAGTAGATCACCTGCTGATTGGGATAAGCCTGCATATTCTGATAGCCTTGGGGGCTAGTCTGCTGCTGTTGATAAGAGTACGGGTCCGCCTGGGGCGGGCTGATAGGTTGGTACTGCGGCTGACCGTACAGACTACCCTGAACAGGGAACTGAGATTGCGGGACGAACGGGACACCGGGGTACTGTGCCGGCTGCTGATACTGATTCGGTAAACTGTTAGGGTACTGGTTGGGCGGCATGGGATTCTGGGTGATCTGCTGCGGGAATTGCGTTTGGTAAAGGTTCTGTCCGCTCAGGGTAGTCTGATTCAGCTGGCTCAGCGGCAGCTGGTTGACGAGCTGCGCGGGAGTCACCTGGGTGGGTATTTGATTCTGTGTCAGCTGATTCTGCGGCAACGTAGTCTGGTTCTGGGGCAGCTGGTTGGACAATAGAGGATTCTGCGGCAGCTGATTCTGCTTCATACTGGCCCTCCTAATCGACTGCATCATGTTGCTAACGGTGGACGTGTTGGTCGTCGACGTGGGTTCCATAGAGGGTATCGGGCTTTTCGTAGGACCCTGGGGACCAGCCTGGTCCAGGCTGCTCGCTTTTTGAAGTATGCTCTTCCCTGGAACGGTGTCCTGCGGGGGTGGCACATACTTTGGGATCTCTCTGTTTCGTAACCTCTCGAGACCAGGTTGCCGGAAGTCTGGTGCAAATTGCTTCGCCGTCTGCTGGGCCAGTTCAGAGTCCTCTCTCGCGTGTTCAGCTCCGATGTCCGCTAATTCTGCTCGCCCACGAGCTGCCGCCGCTCTGGAGATCGCGATATCGGCTTTCTGAAGAGCGATCTTGCTAGCTCTCTGAGCAGCGTTCACCGCAGCCTCTATCCTCTCGCGGAATTTCGCCGATCTGATCAGGAACAGGTGCTTCTTCTTCTGGCTTGTAATCAGCACGTTGTTCTTGTACTTGCCCTCCTCTTTCGTGCCGTCGCGGAACGTAGTCACACCGTAGCCGTACTTACGATTGTTGAACCATTCGCCTTCGTACCGGAGACCGTCGCTGCGCTCCGATATACCGAACCCGGTTCTTTTGTCGTTTTTCCATTCGCCCAGGTAGGTCTCCGTTACCGAGGCATCCATCTGCTCGTCCTGAAAGCAGAATTTTCAAGTTAGAAACTGTCTATTGTATTGGGACTTGACATTTTTATCCCGGAAAAATCGTGGAAAATTCACTTCGCCCTAATTGCATTCAAAATACACGTAACGACGCCAGAAGCAACAACGAACCCGCACATTTTCAGACTTATACTTTCCCTTGCAATCGTTATTTTTAATCCGACTTAAGGTAATCCTCTTGCTCTGCCCACGTTCTTTTTCAGTGTTCCTTTCTGTTTAATGATCTTCAACGTATTTTCTCGGAAGGGAGCACGGTAGCTAGTGATTTAGAGAGATTCTACTATAGTAACGTGTACCTCGATGACAAAGGACGCGTTGCTGTCCGTATGAACGGATGCCGATGCTTGACTCTGCGAGCTTTCCGTCGACATCCATGATGCCGAGCTTGCGTTGCTTCTAATACTGCCACCGGTGCCGCGTTTCTCCAAGTCGCCTGTGCTCCTCTGTTTTCGAATTTTCAGTCCCTGAAATTACAATGATACTGTGAAGAACATGGTCTCGTTAAATATACAGAAAACGGCTGAACTTTGTTTGCAAGAGTATTTGCAAGAATAAAAATTACACTTTACCGAGAGGATTCCCTTCTTCAAGGACTTCTCTGTCAGGCTCTTCCTCCTGGCTGGAGGATCGTCGCTTCTAGCTTTCAGTACAAAACCACCCCTGCTGTCGTCAACTCGACGGTCCCTCTTGTCCGTTGGTTCCGGCGTCGGGGCGACAGGTCCTCCACCATCGGCGCTCCTCAAGGACGTCAATGACGCCCTGACTTGCTTCGATGGCTTGTAATGACTCGCTAAACCGAACGGTGCGCTTGCTCTTACGCCGTAGCCATGCCTCATTCCACGATGCCACTGGCCTTGATAGGTACCTGCAAGAAAGAGCATCCTTCTTTTAATCGTTTCGCTCGAGTACCTTCTATTCATGATTTTAATCCTACTTTACCCTAGTTTTGAATTCAGCACCAACAGTGCACGCGTTTCGACATGATTAGGGTAATTAGCCGTAGCCGAGCGAAATGAAATAGAACAGCACGCGATAATACAGATTATTCGCCGTATTATATACATCGAATTAAACAATAGTACTAATTGTGGGACTCGGTTAGTGAACAGGCATCGGTGATTCAATGAAATTCGCCGTTGCAGCGGCAAACTACTTCAAAACTCCCTATCGATGCTTGCCGTCAAGGTAAACTTCAAAGGCTTGGCACCGCTTTGATCCTCTTCGTTCAAGGGTAACGCGAAATTTTCTGCAGTCAGGGGAAGAAATTCAATTAAAAGTTTCTTCCCCCGTAGAAAGAATGAGGAGCAAGGAACGACGGTTTTGACTCGCCCTACAAAATTGATAACGACCATCCCCTAAAGGAGCGTCGCGTACCCGTCGCGTTTACACGACCTTAATACATTTATGCAGCAGGGAATTTATATTCGCCAGTTTGTTCCCGCGACAAATTCGGGACAGGGTGGGTGCAAACCCCAAATTGGCTGCTGCGTGATACAAATACGGAACACAGTGGCTGCAGAAACCTTTGACACGTGTTTCGAGTTTCCAACAGTAGACCGTACTTCGTTTGTTTTCTTTCCAGATGTTCTAGCAGTCTATTGGAAGATAATTTTACGGATGGATAATTCTTTTCGAGACTGAATGTATCATGGGCTCGGAAAATTGATGTACGATCTTTTAGCTGTTTTATAAAAAGGAAGCGGTGAATTTGGGACTTGGAGTGTGTCGACGCTTTCTAAAGCCACTGTAGTTCGTCGACCCCCAAAAATGGGGTTTCAAGTGGACAGAAGATTTTGTCAAAAGCGTGTCACGAGCCGAACAGATAGAAACTCAGGGATGGAGTTACTCGGACGTGTGGGTGCGCTCTCCACTTCGAGGAACATGCAAATTCCATGCCGATGAGATACCGCAGACCGCCTGCAGACCGCCGATACAACCGGATGGACGGCGGTCGTAAAAACCAGTCATTAACGCCGCGTCAGCCTTTCGCGGAATAACCCCGCTCTTTGGTTTTCATTCGGTCGCGTGAACCGCGTCCTTTTTGAATGGAACAGCTGTTGATTCTTCGCGGAAAACGGTATTTCTCTTTTTAATCGTCTTTTAATTACTGCGGAGCAAGTTTTTAGTTTGTTCAGGCGGACTAGGTAGTTTTAGTTTTCCCTTCATCCATTCTTGCAGAACAAATATCCACTATCTAAATGTCTTGTTATGTAAAAGTTTTCTAGCAGTAAGTACCCGAAACGAAGCTCAAAATTGGATTTAAGTTTTAAACACAATCCCCCGCATTCGCATTTTCCTCGTTCCTCGAAACGTAAACATCCCCCAGCAGTGTTTAAGTGGTTGTTGAAGGGGAATCCAACGCCAAAACCTGTTTATTGTAATTCTCTTTCGGTGAGTTATCGTTACACAAGCTTCTCTCGGAAAAAGTATTTCGTTGCTGGGCTCTGAAGCAAAGCGTGTTTTCAGCACTCTGGGATGATCAACAAAGTGGCGGCAACTCTTGAAAGCGTTTCCACTCTGCACTCCTACCCCGTTGTAATCCACCATTATTCGGCCAACAATAATCATCAAAGCTTTTCGTCCCGTATTCGGCGAGTATTACAAAAGTGGCGCGAATTCAGCGGGAACGATGCATCCTGCTTCTCTCTTCTTTTGTATTCGTCATCGACCTGGTTCGACGTTTTGTTTGCGTACGCGTGTATATGTATATAAATCTCGCGAAACTTTGCACTCTTTCTATTCCAAACATCTATTTTTCTACATTACTTTTATTTCATCTTCTTGTTATTTTAAAGCATCACGATTAATATTACGAATCCGATTTGCTCAACGAAATTAATCCTGCTAACGATTTTTTGTCACGGTAATGTTGCCGGTGACACGTTTCCAATAATTTAAAAATATTGAAGAAATTAAAGCGGCCGATTCATCGTAAAGTGAGAAGTTTATTTTATTCGATTGGAGTTCTCATTTCGCTGATATAAATTAGCAAGATGGATATTGCGTAACGAAGTGGAACATCATATAGTTATTTTTATGAAGTAGTTCATTCAAGAGATGAATCAAATGAGAACAGGTCATTGTATTAAAGTATTTGTCTCGTTTGAAGCAGAATATAGAATTTTCCGGTCAACATTTGAAACGGACTCTTTGTCGCCGGGTCCCCCGAGACCCAGGTCGTGTTCAACGGCCGTTGAAGTAGTTGAAGAAGCAGATTAGCGATTCAGGAGCGTAATTTCGTGGAGCAGGGTTCGAATCGTGTCGAACCGTGTCGAGAAGCACGGCGTGACCCACTTGCTTAAACGCTGGCGAAATAATATTCCGGTTGGAAAGAGGGAGTCGGCCGTTTCCATATCTACAGTCGGTCGCAATAATGCCCGTCCGCAGGCTCCATTTTCTCTCTAGCTCTCGCTCCAGCCCGTACTTTTCTGAAACGAGGCTGCCGGGAGATCGATCAGCTGGAGACAAGCTCCGCGTAACGACCTTAGCAAATAGATCCTACGCGATAAGTTACGCTGTTAATTTTTTAATCCGCCATCGTCGACGCCGTGGTTCAACCGAGAAAATTTCTCTCGGCACCGTACCAAATCCTTCAGAAGGTTCAAGGTTCCCAGACCGCAAGTTGAAGAACGAAGTAAATCTTGTGAAAATATTTGACATCTTCTTTTTATCCTTCGTTCACATCGACCGGGGTGAAAACAACCCTTAAGTTTAATCCTCGACGGCTCTCGTTGGGATCTAGATCGAGAGGAGTCGAGGCTTTCGCGTTATTACCGTCCTGTAGCAGGACGTCTTATTGTTAGGCGAATTCTTTAATTCATATCTTGAAAGTATATGTTTCATATGTTAATATATCTTCCAGGACGAAAGTCCTTGAAACAATCCACGTGTCTACAACTTCCTCCACCCCTCCATCGAGACTAAAGTCATCGACAACATCTTTCTCAATGTTCCCAGCCGGAGAGGAACAAGTTCAAGCTTTCAGAAATTCCTCGATCGAAAATCCGCGGAGGACGCGTCGTATCGATATTAAAGTTGCATGTTGCGACGAAAACCGCTCCGACAATTCAGGTCAGCTCCCTTTTCCTCGGAGACGTCTGGGGACAAAAAGTCTCGCCGACGACGTCTCGGTGTCTGCAGGTCCTTAACGACATCGGGGCAGACGTCGCGACATCCGGACGGAATCGACGCTTGCGGAAAGCAACGATAAACGCTCGGCTACCGATCGAGGATGTTCAATAATCCTTTGAAAAAATCTCGATTTTGAATCTCGGTGCGAAAATCGATTTTGCAAGAATCGAATCGGAGTCGAACATCTCCGAATCGAACGTAGTACTTACTATCGATCGCTTGCGCTGGCCCACGACCCAGATTAATTATTATCGAACGTCTAATTTCACGTCGCGGCGCTTGGTCTGCCGGCCGTCTGTTTCTTTTGACGCGGACACGACTAAAAAGAGAAGGAGAGAGTGGGGGGAGAGCGCTTCCCTCGCGGGAACTTTTACTGGTTATTGAATTTCCGTCGACTCGGCTTTTCCTCCTCCCCCGCGCTCTCACAGCTCCTACCCCCTCGAACGCTTGCTCCACTTTGCGCGCCTCAAGTAGTATCGAATTTCTCGCTTTTGTCGTGCCTCGACTTTATTTCAATTCCAGTTATCCCCGCGACCAAGTCTTCCTCACCCCGCAACCCCTATTGTCTGCAAATTTATTCCACGATCCTGATGGCATCTCTTCCAGCCCAAGGAATCATCCCTTTCGGATTTTTAGAGGATCCTGATGCTATTTTACCGGGTAATTTATTTCTCCCCGTTGCTGCTGGCCTGTTGTGTGAGCAACGGACAGGGTCTTTATGCAAATTCGCATTTGCATGGACTACTTGCTGGGAGCAATGAGATTTTCTGTGTAGATCTTTTCCTGTGACGACGATATGAATTTCGTACTGAGTTTTCGGAGAAGTATCGTTTTGGCCGCATTTTACGGAGTTTTATATGCTATTTGTTTTATTTAAACATTTCAAACCAAGACTATAAAAAACTTTCGTGCTCAGAAGAAGAATCAGAAGATGACCGATGTCATTACAGAAAAACCTATCAGGACCTCGCCCCTTTCATCGTTCGCAGATTTCGTAACCAATCGATTACAAAGCGTTTCCAAACGACTTGCTCCGATTCTCCCATCAATCGAGCTAATTTCTCAATCGCGACCGCTCAATTAGAATCTAATCGTCATCCAATAGGGTTTGTCCTCCGCATACATCGCAGAACACAGGTTGATTGTTCGGTAAAACCGTCGGACGCGGTCGTTCCACTGTTTATCAAGCGACTTCTAACTCCGCAGGGTCTATTTACTCTAGCTGCTAGAGAGGGAGAGGGGAGAGGGTCCAACCTGTTCCGCGTGGACTGCGAGGGTGAACTCTTCAACGTGGACACCCTTTCTGGATTATGTCCGTCGCGCGTGCTCATCGAGGCGCAAAGTTCCGCTCGGCGCAGGCCTGACAGGCTGTTCAGACCCACCGTGCCGCGAGGAACTCGTGCAAAAATAATCATCGATGAATTTCGTCGCTGAAAAATTGATCGCACGCGCCTGCTTTTTTTTTCTTTTGGCCCCTGGCCCTGTTTCCTCGCTGCTGATCATTCTGAAAATCCCCCCACCTCCCGTTGTCGATAGACTTTCCCCAGTTTTCGAAGAGTGTATAACCAGTATTAAATGGTTGTTCTCGCAGAAAATTGCCGAAGACAGAGAACGAAGGGAACGCGTTAACGACGAACCATCACGCGGCATAACAATATCACTATGTCATTCGAGTTCTAAGCTAATTGCGTCGTTAAAATGAAACGCGAGAACGATCTTTCGATAAAAAATATGTCAACCTTGTACACGATTATTTGATTAGAATTAATATATAGAACTTCCAGAGACGATGAAGATGATTATATAATGAGTAATCCTCGCTCTTGAGGAAAAGTTAATTAATTAATTCTCCGGCAGGTCGGTGCGAGTGAAATTCGTCTGCGTCATGGTGTTTAGTCTGTCTTCGATATGTATACCTTTCGCCGACGTTTATTATTACTTTATTATTACATACACCGCTTTCTACATCTCTGTTATATCGTGTACATAGCGAGTGTTTGGTTTGCGTTTAAAATTAGTATGACGGCCCTACTATTCCGATGTACAATTTCATTTGACCAATCCTAATTCTACCAATCTAATTGTCCACCCTGTTCGGTGTACATATCAGTAAACAATGTTGGAATTGGACCACCAACAATCCAGTTCAGATTTTTCTACTTAGTAAATTGAGGGGAACGGTGAGCGATTCGGCAATCGGATCGCATCGATATCAAGGGAATCCGTGGTCGACGGGTAAACAGAGGCGATCGGTACGGTCCTGCTTCGCTACATGGCACCGGCTGGCCCGCCTGAAATAGCGCGGCCACCTTCTAAGATGGTGGTCGGCTGCACGTGCAATCGTAATCGCGCTTGTGCTCGTGAGAATTGGCCGTGCGAGTGTATTTCGGTCCGCAGCCTCCATCAGATCGTCACCAACCACCCCACGGGCCTGTCGTTTTCTCTCGTCTGTTTGTTTCTCTCGGATAACTCCTCTCGATACCTCGACGGGGACCGCGTACCTGCCTCTTCTGCCACCTTGCCCCGCCATCAGGTCGGATTTCGTACCTGACCTCGCTCTTTTGTCCGCTCGGCAGCGGTTGTGTTTCGACACTGATGGAAGTCGGACGAGAAAGTCGAGCGTCGGGTTTCCCGACCGCGAAGGAGCCGTCGCTTGTTCCTGATAATACCCATTATACAGAGTGACCCAAAAATACCGGAAAACCTCGAAAGAGGTGGTTCCCGAGGTGAAAATTTCCACCTCGGCTTGCCACACCATCGTTCCCCGAATCTTCCAAATAAACCCAAAATTAACTGGTTCGAGTCCCGGTTATTTTCACGAGGCTCGTTATCGAGCTATCGTTTTATGGCTTTCAATGGAACGCTATTAATCGACGCGCGAGAAGCGTGTGCGGAGCAGACCGAGAGTAGGCAGAAAGGGACGAAGGATATACGTACAGATAAGGACAGGAGAGGAGAGAGAAAAAAAGATTGTTCGCGTGAAAAAAGGCGATTCTAAAACTGTAACGAACACGTTCTCTCTCTCTCTCGCTCTCTCTTTTTCTCCCTACCTTCGACCACGCGTCGAGCTGTGTGACGCAAGGCGCTCGAAAAACGGAAATGACGGCAGTCTGCAGAAGTAGGTGACGCTGGTTTAATCAACGGAAGGTCCGGGCGACTTCTGGCGAACGGAAAACGAGAAAAGAATCGAGAGGAAAAACTCGGCAAAAAGTTGATTGAACCTTTGTTACCCGTTCAGAACAGGTTGTGTATCGGTGTAACCGGCTCGACAACCCGGATTGACCTCAATGAATGGAGAAGAGAGGTCCTGCGTTGCAATGTTAACTGTGCAAAGTCGACTGGGTCCCTGGGCGGTTGTAGCTGCCACAGAGAGAATTGTTGGCCTCCTCATCGTCGCACTAACGCGTTGCAACGCCGGTCCTCGAGAGCACCTGCGCTCCAGGACGAACCTAACAGAATTACCCGCTCGCGCGCTGCTGGAATGCTTTTAACCGGAGTCTTTTGGGAACGGTTGATTGCGGCCGACCTGTTCGAGGACGTTCCGCGCCGAGTGCTGATCCGGCAAACATAATCACTGGACGCTCGGGGCTCGCGTATGCTAATTGAAAGTCATATTTCGGCCCTCCGCGTTCGTTTCCCTGGTAATTGCTCGCTGTACTCAAACGTGGAAACGCTTCGATTGTTTTATTTCGAGGAGTCTTTCCACTCGACCAGGTTATTTTATCGAGCGTTATTATTGTTTACGTTGCGGTTTCATTCCCCCCTGTATTTCTACGTTTGTCGTTTAATTTTAGCTCGTCCCGCGCGCTGTATGTTGAATATTGTTTTGAGTATTCTTCCGATTGGAGAACAGGTGGATTTTTACTTGCACCACTCGTAATCTTGTCGGCACGCGGGACGAAGCAACCTATACAAGGATCCGAGTCACTTTCGAAAAACCTCGACCTCGGGTGTCAAAGTTTCGTCATCGAAGAAAATGAAAGAACAACATTGAAAACACCCCCGGATCCGTTTTAAGCGTCTCGGTCGAGTTAAGGCACTCTCCAAACGCCATTCCATTTCTCCGTGGCACGTGGCCGACGTATTTATTTATAAATACCAATGCTGCCGCACACGCGCGCACATGGACATCCGATGCGTGTGTCTGCTCGTGTGCGTGGCGTTCGATGCGTAAGCTTGACCTCGTGCTGGGGTGGAGAACGCACCCGGTTGACCTCCTATCAAACTAGAGACCCCGCCCGATTAATAGAGCTCTTGAACCTTCCACGATCTCTCGATACTGAAATCGAGGAGTCGAGCCCTTGGGTCGCGATCCGCTCTCGAGCAACTTTGAGGCAGGTCGACCCGGTCCTGGAATCTCGAGTATTTTTCCACTTCAAAGGAAATTGTTTGCCTGGCCGGAGACCGCGGGATTAGCGATGACAGACTGCATCTAATTGGCCCCTCCCAATTATCTGATTCCATTCTATCGTGAAACTTCGATTCTATTGATAAATCGACAGGTCCTCTCGAATAAAGTGATCTAACAACTTTTTCAGAGTTAATATCCAGCCGGTAAACGATTGAGCTTCTCCGAGACGTGGCAGAGTTATTAAAAAAGTCTATGAATAGGCTTCCAAGTAGTGGGAGAGTTAATATTAAAAGAGGGAGTGTTCCCGGGCAAAGTGGAAAGTGAACAGAGCTCGCGTAGGTGTTAATACCGGTGCCGACAAATGGTTCTTCGATGTAAACACTTGTTGCGAATCGATTGTTCCCGTCGTGAACTCGTTAATCGCCGGCCGGTAACCAATTTACCGAATTCCTGGCGGTAGCGTCGTCGCGCGGTGTCCGAATTAGAATCTTCCACGGACTAATCGATAGAAACCGTAAATTTCACTTTCGTTCGGCTCCGACTTCGCGCCGCGTCGCGTCGGAAAGAAACCTGTTCCACGTTCTCTCAAAGTAAGATCCTTCACTTGGTATCGAAGTAGCAATCGACGCCCGGCGCTGACGCAGCGGCTATATTGTCTCTAATTTTAGAGCGGCGTTCGTTCATTGACGAAAGTTGTCCGGGTTTAAAATAAAAATGAACTTCGACTCGGAGAGAACCGGGATATGTACGTATCGCACGCGAACGCTGTTTACCCACGGCGATCCTCGTAGCTGACGATGATAGCGATCGTTTTCTGTAATGCTGATGCATACGTTAACGTCCGTCGATTGTTCTAACAAGATAGAGGCATTGTCACAACGATTTCCTATACTTGGGTAACTTGGAAATTCGCTCTTCACGCTTACCAAAGGTCTCGCAACTTTTTAAGGGATCTATCGGATGATTGCATAAGTTCGTGGCCGATTTGAAAATAAACTTCAATGGTTAAATTTTGCAAGAATACAGCTTTTTTAATCAATTATATAGTTACCAGTCTTTTATATAATTTCTTTTTTAAACTCCGCCGTGCAGTACAGTTTGCGACGTATGTGAAAATCGAGCACGAACTTATGCAATCATCTAATATCAATCATTTTCTTCAAAGGGTAGAGGTTTGTCGGTTTTCTAATACAGGCCTGATTAGGTCGCGTAGGTTCTCCCGATAATGCGGAGAACGCGAATATTTCCGTAACCCTCCGTCCCCGGTGACGCAGATTTATAACATTGTTGTACGAGAACGAGCCGGTATCATTCGCGCTGCCAAATGACGCGCGTGCGATCAGAATAACGTAGCCCGGTAACGAATGCGGAATGAGAGGGATACGCCGAACGGCGACGGGACGGGAATTTTTCATTCGGTTCGGAATCGTGGCCCCGACGCGCGACGTCACGCATGAAAAATAAATGGAGAACGTTAGGTGGTGCGAGTCTTTCTCGGGCTTCCTCCGAGCATCGGCAATTTTAGATCGCTCGTAACTCATCCTAGATCGCCCGTACTATTTGACGATATCCTACCCGGGGGGTGAGATTTTTCCTCGATGCCGTATCCGGGTGCTTCGTTTTGAAACAGGCACAGCTTTGCTGGATTTTTAACTTCCCGATTTATAGGGAAGTCATTGTAATTACCCCGAAAATCGAATTTTTAGCAGATCTTCACGTTTCATGGTCTTTGGAGGAGTCATTTTAGACTATTTTTATCAAAATGTCGGTATGTGTGTGTGTGTGTGCGTGCGTATGTCCGTTTCTATGGTATCAAATTTTTCGTTAATGTTTTCTGAAAAAGTAACAACGCGATCAAAATAATGAATGATGTAACTTAGAGCTGATTAGATTTTGGTCCATTTTTGTCAAGTAGTTTTTTAGTTTTTTAGTTTCTTTCGAAAGGGGTTGATTCAACATTGCAATTTATACGAGAGGCGTGTCCACCGAAGAAGCAAACGTAACTATATATACTTAGATATATTTAAAAAAAATCTCTATATGCCCAATACATTGTTATAATCACTTTCCCTGAAAACATATAATCTTCTTAAAACGTACACTAAATAATGATAATAATATACTGCAACTAACGAATCGGGAAGTTCTTTGTGTGGCTCGATGAGAGTCACACACAAAATAAAAAAAAGCATTAATAGCTGTAGGCCCCACTAGCAATGCGTACCACTAACCCTCTTGCAAGAACAGTCCCACCCGCGAGCTACAACAACCCTACTCGCGAAGCGAGCGAGCAACAACCCCCCTCTAGTTGAGAAATTAGATTAGATTCGATTAAATTAGATATAAGAAGACGTCTGAATCCATTTTAGAAGAAAGTCTTGTACGTGAAAGCTACGGCCTTAGTGTATAAGCGATTGGTCTGTGTCTTCTTATCATATTTTCATTATAATGTTTTTGTACTTTCAATTTTCTGTTTTGCAAAAATCTTCATCAGTTTGTAATTTTCGTATTATATTCTTTGGCATGTTGAAATAAATCTCATATGAAATTTTCTATAATAAAAACAAAAATCTTCTACGGTACAACTCTGCTGGGTCACTGGAGCCCTTTGGGCCATCAATTCGCATGTGCTCATCAATAGAGGAATTTCATTTGAACGTAGATGCAGTACGTTACCACGGACCGAAACGGAAATGCAAAGCGATACGTGTCGGTGATTCGGTAAACATCAGCGATCCATATTTCATGATCTATCTTTAAACGTCAATATAACCTCGTTAACTGTGTACCAGTCTAAATGTCGAGCTTGTATCTCGACTCATGCATTTTAAGGTACGTCTGAAAAATGTCTACCGTTCTCTCACTCTCTCTCACATTCTCACACTTTTTCGCTCTCTCTAGAGCCGCGCCCCTATGATCGCAATAGTAACATCTAACGTTAACACGAGAATGACACGTTCAGGTTTCTCACGTGCACCGAGATATCGATCCCTTTAAAAACCTAGCATGACACTACGAAATAATCAGCGACTATACAATGTTTCCGGAAGACTTTCATGAACGACCTCGCAAAGCAGCGTAATCCTATAACTTTCGCAATGAAACAAACCAAAGAACATCTTTAACTAAACTTAATAAAGCGAACGATTCACAATAACAGAATAATAAAAGATTTCATAAACCAGCAGAAAATCTAATGAAACCGCAATCTTACGGCAGCATAAACTTCTAAAGCACTCGAATGTCGCGGTGAAGTGGAAGGAAGGATGAACCTTGCTTAAGACAAGAAGTATAATAACAAAGCAACGATTAATTCCACGAAGTACCAAAGTCCGGCTAAACTTTGCGCGTTTTCTCGGTCGCGAAGAGGTGGTCTCGTCTTAATGAAGAAACGGAGATTCGGAGGAGCCCGATTAATTACTCGGCCAGCACGAAATCAGGAACGGCCGAATGTTTCGCGGTCGTTCCTTCGTTTCTCTAGGGATTCATAAATATTAAACGGCTGTTCTACGCCCTCGAACAAGAATGTCGTTCGTTTAAATAATGGATGCTCGCTCTGCGACACGCTCCTGCGAAAGAAAGAGTATACATAGTATACATATACCGTGCGCATATCTCGCGGGAGTTCGGCACGTGATGAATGCGAATTCCAGCGTGTAACGAATTACGCTCGGGCCTCGTCAGTGAAATCAATCTTTTTATCGGGAAACCATTTTAGTTATACATTTCCTACTCGCTTCCTCCCCCCGAACCGATTTCTTCCAGCGAATATTCCTTGCAGGCTGAAAACTGTGTTTTAAACGTAACAATTGCATGATTCTTCCAAAAGATCACTTCAAATTTCGATATGTTGTAATCTGTAATGATAGATAAACGTTTCGCAAAGAAATTCTCGAAATTTTAAAAATTGTTGTTTTTAGAGAGTGCATAATAAAGCGTCAACATTTTTTCCATGAAATTATAATAGCTGAACTAGCTAACCGAGGAAAACGAGTTTTTGGGAGCTCATAGTGAAAACATAAGAGTATCTAAGCAACATTTATTCTTCATATTATGAATACTTCAAGAAATACAGAGGAATCTATAACCAAAGACATCGGCGATTTAAATTATCTGAACAAAACACTGCGTCCATACGCGCAAAGGAGATCCCACCTTTAGAGTCCTTTAATCTTTTCAGAATCTTCACCTCCGGCTGCTTCGTTGACGTCATTTATAAAAATGCAAATTTCCAGAATGTTCCACAACCTAGTTGTCATGCCGAGATTTCGTGAAGAAGCGCGAGTTTTAATTCGCGATGAGTTTATTCTTATTCTGAAGATCGAGATCCGCGTTCAACCCCTCGAGAGCCCGACCTGTGGCAATCATAAGCTACGGCTAGCGTATTTCACATTTACGGTATGGTCCACGGCTTCTTGGGTCTTCTCAATTTTGCTTTTATATTGTTTCCAGTAAAAGAAGGGCTGTAGGTTCTTTTTACCTTGACCGAATTACTGAAATGTGTTGCAAAACGATGAAGCTTATTCCAAGAAACTGCAGTCTCGTCTGCCGTCGAATAGAACCGTAATACTCGTAAATGGTTCCCATAGTACATTTACCCACGAATTAGCGTGGCAATGTGAATTGCGCGAATTATAAGCCAGCTGAAGTAGAAAGCAGAATCACATGTGTTCCATAGGGTGATCTCACCCCCTTAGGGGGTTGATAAACGCCGCAGCGCACGTAAAACAGGATGGGACCGGGTCTAAAGATTTATCGTCACCCGAAACTGTCGCTCCAGCTTAATTATCGGCCGTAATTAAAGGTCGACGCAAGGAATTCGCAGAAGATGGAGCGCTGTTTGTTTCCCGGGGAAATTTATTCGTGATGTTTCGCTGCTTCTGGAACGATTATCATCCTTTTTTCGTTCGACCGAGTGGTCCAAAATGGGGGTGGATAGATTTAACGGCATTCCACATTAATTAAAATCGCAAATTCACGGGTGGCTCCTAATTCATTCTAGAATTATTTATTATCATTCCAAGAGCCAAGTCATCGGATACGGCTGCATCACAGTGATACAGTAACACGATTTCAACTTCTTTGACTATCCTCCCGAAACGAAGCAGCGACTCGAAGTAACAAAAAGAGGAACAGTGAGTAGCGAAAAAAGGAGCCAATACCGTCGTAGTATGTCAAAAGAAAGCAAGCACGAAGGCGCAGGAAAGCAGGAAGTATAATACAAAGGGACAATAACCGGGGAATAAAGAGAAATAGACGGGGTATCCACTACAAAGGAAATTTTGTTTGAACAGGGCGGAAAGGGGTCGATGAAGAGCAACATCGTACCAAGGAGTCGAGATAAAGTCAATTGAGACATAGAGGATGCGGGTGGTTTCATCGATAACTCGAAGCAATTATCTCGATCGCGAAAGGACGGCTAACGGATCAGGATAAAGAATAATAATAAAAAAAAAAAGGAAACAATCCTTCCGAACGGGACAGTCCAATTTGCATGATTATTCGCGTTAAAAATTAATTGCAGCCCCTTTACACCGGTCGTTACAAGCGGAGCAATGGTGGAACAGTGGTGCTCGGTAAAAGGCGATTATCTCGCCGAGATAGACCGACAGCGATTTATGCTAACTCTTTCACGGGAAAAAAGCAGCTCGAGATTAGCGGGATCGCTATCATGTAATTGTAAAAAATTTTCTACGCTTACGGGCCGTTTTGTTTCTTCTTGTCTCGTTCTGTTTCGCAATTTTTCTTTCCAGTACGAATTTCTTATTGCATCCGAGTCTTATGTTAATTTCGAATTTACTCGAGTCGTGCAGGAATTTTGAAAAGGGTTTTGCGAGTCATTGCGAAATAAATGGCGAGAGAGAGAGATCGTGCTGACGAAATGTCAAGGGACAAGTAAAATTTCGTTTGCGGAATTCCGTGGAACCCGGGGCGTCGATTACGGGGCCATTTCTGTTTTCTTTTTGCCGTCGGATTCTTATCGTTGCTCCTCGAGGACCATGAGTGCACTCGCGAAGCTTATCTCGCAATCAGCGACGTTAGGAGCTTGAGAACGGGGTTGAAGGCGGAGAGAGGGAGGGAGGGTGGTGGAAACGATTCTACAAGGCCCTTCACCAAAGAAAACAGGCTGATGCGCCGGGGGTTGATTTCACGCTGGAAAAACGGACTTGAATAAACCGACCGAATGGCAGGCGTTCCTTATTTTTTTTCCTCGCAGAATACCAGCGACCGGCTTTTCGAGATTAAAACGACCCGAACCGGCGCTCTCTTCTCTCTTCCTCTCTTACTGACTCTCCTTTTCTCTCGTCGTCTCATTCGTTTTGAACCGCGGCGCTTTTTTTCAAGCGTTGAGCTATTCGATCGTGTGCTCGTTTACAATTTTTAATTCTGAAAAGTGGACGAAAATGAGCTCGATCGTTGAATGCAGCATGCGTTGAAGAAATAGAGCTTCATCGAGGACTTAATCAACTGCACGGGAGTTATATAGTATGCTGTCAGGTGCTCTAGCTATTAAATCTTTCTTTGTGTTTATTTTAATTAACCCCTTGCCGTATTTTAACGAGTCATGCTCGTATATATATATATATATATATATATATATATATATATATATATATATATATATATATGGATGCTACGTCTTTCTCTTTAAATGAAATAAAATTTGATTCGCTTGTAATCAATATTTAAACATTAAAATAAATGTAGCCATACAAAAAGTATAAATTTTCATTTCTCTTCTATGACATTTTTCGGGATAAGGACGTTCTAATCGCTGTAACTGTAAAGAAAAGGGGTTAAGGCAGAAAATGTTAAAATTCATCACACAAGGATGTTCACGGTTCAGAATATGAAATGGCGCTATATGTAGATCGTTGTAAAGTCCCCGAGTGTAAAAAGGCAGACACCATCGTTGACCTTGACCAACAATCAAAGGGTTCAAGCAGGGTGCGCGATGAATCAACGAGCCCCACTCTCTCGCCGCTTTGAAGATGGACGCGTCCAACGGAAGCTGCGGTAAGTATAACCGTGATGGCTCTCGCATGGACTCGTCCTTCTCCACGCGGTGTGTACAGAAATGTGCTTGCACTTTGCACACCAATACCGATACCCTACGCTTCGCCGTGGGATTGTTCTCTTCACTCTAGTCACTTCACCGCGAGCCTTTGTAGTCGACGACCATGAGATTATAAACAGAAGGAAATTTCGCTTTTATCGACGCGCCGCGCCGCCGAGAACCTAACTCGTCGGAGGATTTTCTAAATTAGGCTCAGACGATCTTTCTATCTGCTTTATTTTTTTTTTACAGCATGGAGGAGCAACTTTAATTATCCGAACGAGGTTATTGAAGATTTGTGAATGCCTTTTGAGAGCGAGAAAGTTTCATTTTTCCTTTAACGAGAATGTTACTATCGATCATCGTGTTTTAGGAGGTTCTTAGTGGTTGCTCGGAAATTACCAAACGAATTTTATGTTTCACGGTTTTCGAGCGTGAAGCCAATTTTCTTCGCCAATCCCATTCTCCACGACTACAGTTGGTTATATTCGTAATCGTCGTGCGAATAATTGGGAGACGTTCATTAGAACGGCCAAGTGCTCGCGCTAGCAGCTCGCGAAACGTCACGAAGAGTTATTCCTTCGTTAATTTTATTACCAGCTTAAACGAGCTCTGAAACGCGGGAAATTAGTGTGGGGTGGATTCACACGTGTCTCGTTCCAATGGTTAGTTTCTTTCTTGCTTAAATAAGAAACTAAATGTCTTTTTGAATTCTCGTTTATGCGTGCGGAATATTTTCGTTCTCATTCAGGGTTCATCACGCGTGTTCATTAGGAGAACAAAATAGAACGAAAAATTTGAAGAACGACTACAAGTTCTAAACAGAATGAGTGTTTTTCACTTTTCTGGGTCTAGTTGTGTTTCGCATTTGAATAGCCCGCCCAGAATAGGAGTGGGGATAGCTGCGAGCGTGTATCGAGGTGATCGATCGCGATTCCTCGGAGAAATTCCAACAAAGGGAATTCGGAATGAACCGCGTCCCACGCGAATGGTTTCGTTGAGTGCTGCGATGACTAAATGCGGCACGTCGATCGCCAGTTTCGAGAATCTCGCCTACAAACCGATGCGACTGCGAATACGAAGAAGCATCCAGGCATGGTCACGTCATCGCGGACGTGCGTGCCCTGTATTCGCGCGAAAATAGCCTGATTATTCGGCCGGAATCGGTCGCACGACGGACGCACCCCGTTTCGCGAACTTCACGAGACGAGACCACGAGAGCACGCGCACGTGCTAATTAATGGGGTCCATTTTCGGAATTCCAAACCTTCTTTCTCTTGTTGAAAGAGCCTAGCCGATTAACGTGGTCAAAACTGCCCTTACAAGTTTTTCAATGACCATCGAACCATTCGAAAGTCGACCATTTTTTACGAGCACAGTTTGCCACAAAAAAATTTGAAAAATTTCTCTGAAATGCGCGTTGCAATCCAAAATATGTCACATTCCTTTCAGAATTTTAGAACGCATCAGAGACTGGAAAATGCACGGAAAAGCGCAAAATCTAATTTACCGTGTAACTATCCTCGCGGGAAAGCTAGATGTCTGAAATTGTACTCGGAGGAGTTTTTCTTGGTTAGCTTTCGAATGTTTCGATAATCATTGAAAAAACTCTAAGGGCAGTTTTGACTATCTTAATCGGCTAGGCCCTTTTAACCGGATTTCCGGAAGAAGGAAAAACGATAGAAAAAACGTGTGGCTCGTCAGGCATTCCTTACGGAACGATTTTACGGTCGACCATACATCATCGGCCACGTTTCTTCCTTGACACGGGGCGCCTCGAGATCAGAAAACGCGGGCAGCTGGCTCCAGCGGCTCTAAATAAAGCGCTCAAGTGCACCAGGCAAGATGAAACGCAATGAAACTTATCTGCACCGCACATTCCCTCCCCCCAACCACCCGTGACACACCGTGTCTCAGCCCTCGGCTTTCCTTTTGTGGCTCGTTGTCCTTTTTTACAACTACCTGCACTCTTCTATACTTATTTTTGCAACTGTATCTTCCTTTCAACTTTTTCTTTGCCATTTTCCACGCGATAAAATTCTTTCTAATACCACTCGGTTGTACCTTGCAATCTTATGGGAAAGGATCGAAAAAGGTTCTAATATCAATTTTTTATTTTCTACTTTTTCGATCTCATTTCCTTTTCATTTTTTTTTTTCACATTTCAAGATCTTCCCAGTCATTGACGAGTGGTCCAGTCTCCTGCAAATGGAATGAAATCCCACTATCTTCTTCAAATAATCATTCTGCAGCCCTCCTCTTTCCATTTACGTTTCTGAATTATTGGTTTCTCTTCTCCGAAGTTCGAACGAATTTTTCTTTCGGAAACCAATCGGAATCCATCACGTTGATGTCAGGAACAAAATGGCGTACATTTCTTCCATGTACTCTTACATCCATTCATTCTCTCAGTGATCCTGTCCTCATAAATTTCTAGATACTTTGGAGGTTTCTTCTTGAATTATGAAATGATTGGAATGTACCACCGGAAGAAACAAAATGGTGGTTATTTTGAAGAAACGTGAAGGGTCCGGTTGTCGGAATCAATAAATTGATTGGTCCAATTTGTCGCTGTCTATTTCGTTATTCTTTCTTCGGTTCTTTACCGAGTTTACCAAGGATGTACGCTCTCTATCACAATGATGACTTTTTCTCGGCTGTGGAAGTCGCTGTGGGAGTAGATGATCAGTCAATAGTCAGTCGCTGGCCAGTCACTTTGTTTAACTGTTACATCGTAGAGTGTAACGTTACGACAATCCACTGTGGAAAGTGGCTACCGATTGGTTGTGCTGTTAACGATCGATTGGGAAGCATTACGTCTCCGGCGTAATTACCGCAACAATTTCGTTTCTATTCCCACTTGCTTGTTGCGATGCTGGTTAGGGTTCCTGCCACTCTCACAACAGACTTGCTAATCAAATTGTGAGCAAGAATACAAAGATCAGACCTCACCCATCACCAAATGCAAATTTCTAGGGTACCAAAAACAGGGTCTACATGCTATTTTGCATACAGTATTCACCGAGGAAATCGTCAGATTTCTCGGCCTTCGTCCGATCTAGGAAAATTCCCGAGACGAAGGACATTGCAAGAAAGCACACGATCGCTGGCGTATCGGAACAGAAAATTCGATCACTTGCAATTTGCTCGTTCATTTCCCGCTGGCGTCCGAGGCCAGATGCTAGGGGTAGGTGGCAGCAGGGGTAACTGTTGCTCCATCGAACCAAGAAAACGCTGTCCACCTTCGGGACAAGAGATAGAAGGAAAAAGACACTGATTCGAACCACGAGGATTCCTAGGAGAGACAGATTTCGAGGGTCGGAGACATCGATCCGTCTTCCTGTCACGATCGGTACGAGTTCCCATTTGTCTGAAATGCGTTCCGAGACACTTTGCATCGAGATTGAAGACGCGCAGACTAACTTTGTTGAAACCATTTTCATTTCGAAAAAGATCACTCTATTTCCTGCTCGGTGATATCGTTATGTTTAGCAATTATTCCCGCCGTTGAGACGCTTCTTTAATTGTTTGCCGTGGACATCTTTGGAGGTAGTGCATGTACAGGGTGGTTCTTTTAAGTAGAATTCGAAGATTAAGGTCATATTATTATACATATCTGAATGTATTTTCCGATCGGTTACGAGATGGAATAAAAAGGAATGTAGTTACGAGTCAAAAAACACCGATGAAGGCTGAAGAAAATATTCTTGCCAGATATTTGGTCCATGGACACCATGCACATTACGTAACAAATATTTTTTGCATCGCAATAACTTCAAGAGATCTTTCTGGATTCCGAGAAATTGCTTCTTTTTTGGATCCCTTCGCATATTGGAATCTCACATAATGAATAGGTTGACGCACTAGCTAAAGAAGCATCTTTGCTGACTATTTCTACTAATAGCCTGGTCCCCTACTCCGACTTTCCCAATAGTTTTAGAAAGCAAGCTAAAGAGCTGACAAAAAATTATATTCTTAAAGAGGCAGGGTACAAGGGCATAAAATTTTTCGAATCCTTTTATCACTCTGGATCCAAACCTTGGTTTAACCACCTCAGGCTTCCTAGAGAGTTTATTTGCTGGGATAATAGACTTCGATCTGGACACTACCAACTGAGTGCCTCCCTTTTTATTAGGATTAAACTTGCTGATGATACCAGCTGTCCATGTGGTTGTCTGATACAGGATCCTAATCATGTATTATGGCAATGTCCGATTTATGATAATAACAGAAGTAATTTGATTCGCAAACTTTGCAGCAAGGGATACTTTCCACCCTATACAATAGATTCCTTTTTGTGCGTACCCACTCTTTGCCCCCTATTTTATATACATACATTCCTGAAGTCCCACTGCTTATATCTCTAATATTAATATTGTACTAAAAAATGTTCATTATATTGTTCAATTCTAGTTTATAAGATGTCCTTGTAAGGTTAGCATGCACAGCCATGTGCATGCTGCTAATAATCCCATGTGGGGTTTCATAGCTTAATAAAAAAAAAAGACTTAAAGAGATATTTAGATGGCCTTATTTAAAAGGGCCACCCTGAATAACGTGGAATTTTTCTCAAATATAGTTTCCTTTTATTTCGAAAGATAACACTATTTCCTGCCGTGTAAAGTTGTTTCGTTTAGGAATAATTCGTACAATTCAACTGCCCCGGTAATTGCTCGCCGAGTCCGCGGGCCGCGAGCAGCTTTCGAGGCAATGGAAAGCAAAAGGCAGCACCGCGCGCGGCGCCTGTGAGTTTTCTTGCATGTCAGAGACAACGTTTAACCTCATTCCGGTCCAAGATGAAGGACGACGCGGTGCGAAACAGAGGCCGCGGAGGAAGAAAGGGCGCGACGATTGAAACGCGACGGTCGCGTTCCCGTTCCGCCGCGCGGCGTTTATTTAATATTCATAATTCGTCCGGGGCTCTCGGGCGCGTTGCTTCGATCCATGAAAATGCAAAAAGGAACGTTGTACGCCGCGGACTCGGGGGCGCTGCGCGGCTCGTAAAGTAACTTTTAGACCGTCCACGATAAAATCGTGTGACTCACCCTCCAACTATTTTCCGAGCGCGGCGCTTGTAACGTTTCGAAAGTCCGCGGACACGACCTCGATTTCACGCGTAACACTGACACACGACTTCACGGGGAGGAAGAAGAAGGCTAGGAGGAAAGAAGAAAAATGAATTCAAGATACACAGTGGGACGATTGTATTGGAATGCTGGACAATCGCGTTTCGCACCCCTTTCATTTTTGGCATCGCCTTGGGATTTCAAATTTCCATGTTTTCAGTAGTATAGAACACGAATCTAAAGTAAAGAATTTTCTTCTTGAGAAATGACTAATTTATTTATAAAATTCGCTAAAAACAGTATGCACTTTTAATATCCTACAGTTTTTCAAAGTCAGTTATGCCAGTATTAAAATCAGTATCCTTTATTTGGAGATTCCCGCCACTTTTTCAAACCCAAATGACGGCAGGCAACGAACTTCTCTCGCAGCATACCAAAGGAAAAAGTCTACGAAGCCCGTTTTCCGGCAAAGCTCGGCAATCTTTTTAAAAATGAAAGAAAAATTCTTTATTGGCTTTATAGACGAAGAAAAGAATTCGTCCCAGTTTTTTTCCTTTCAATTCACGTTTATTGTGATATAAACGTGAATATAAATATAGGTTTGCGTGTTAATAAGATCACGATATTTTCGTTGTGCGAATTTATTTTTCACAATGTAATAAGGCTTGACAAATTTGCGACCGACTCTTGTAAGACAACTGAGCTCGAGTCCGAGTCGTCTCGTCTTTTAACCTAACTTCGTTTTTGGGGCGAAGGGAAAAATCCCTTCCAACTACGCTGGTTTCCTCCAGACCTTCCGCACGTGAGGTTCTTCCGGGCGCGGACGTCCGCTGTCCTTTCGTCGAAGGTCCTTCGGTCCTCCAGGATTTATGGTACCCGTATGCGCTATTGAGACTGTGACTAACGAAAGCTAAAACCCTGGCAAACTCTGGAACTAAACAGTTCTCTCAAAAATAGCTTTGTCTAGTCACGCACACCATAAATCGTGTTCAGCTGTTTTCTATGCTTACTTATTTCTAAGGACTTCGAGTTTCCTCGACTGGTCCCTACAATAAACATAGAATCATTTTTTTCTTCGTCTATAAATCCCATAAACAAAATTATTTGTTCACTTGCTAACTGTGAATCATACACGTCGAGGTTGCGATGGAGCAAGTACATACGCCATTAAATGTCTTATAACAAACTTTAGATTTTTGCCAATGTCGCGGGTTTTCGTATATTCGCCCCACTGTGCGCCGTGACAAGACGGTGTCATCGATTTTCTACGAGCTCTGCCGCGTGGACAATGCGAGAGTAGTCCAGCAAACAGAAAAAAAAATGAAACGGGAGGTGTCTCTGATTGGCAGCGAAGTCGAAATTCAAACTGCTTTGAACTTTGTGTTTGAACCCGTAACTTTCCTGAACTTGAAGAATACACAAGAATTGTTTAAGTGATTGTGGGAGATTCAGAAAGTCAGCCAGGCATTAATACAAAGTGGAAACTGACAAATGAACCAGGAAAGAAAAGAAATTAAGAAAAGGAACGGAACGAAAGATGGATGAGTTTTGAAACGATAAAAGAGCAACACAAGCAGAAAAGTTGCTTTCCTTTTGGAGCTATTATTCGGATTCGTAGCTTATTTACGACAGGCTGATTTCCAAACGTACGTGACCCGAAAACGTCGCCTACTCGGACGCCTGACGTTTGTGAAGGGGATGTTATCGAGGGTTGATATTACGAAGTTCGAGACGTGGCGCACGCTATCGGACCCGTCGACAAGACAGATTAATAAGATTGTATTTGTTTATTTATTTGCTACGCACGGAAGCTTCTGCTTTTGGCAGTCTACTTCTACAATACTTTCGAAGACGCGGCACCTTGGGGCGTGGGCTCTAAATAGATCTCATTAATCACTCGCCACTGCACGACGAATTGTTCTATTATTTAAACGACTGTGGAATTATTTTAGCTTATTACAGCTCTTACGATACCGTACATGTGAATTACAGTAGAACCGACTGAGTAATTGAATGATTTCCTGCTAAGTATAGACGGGATGAAACGCTATAATTATAATTTAAATGTGGCTCGTCGAGCGTATAACTGTTCCGTTTGGCTAATTCGATTGGGGTGTTGTTGACATTCAGAGGAAATAGTTATTTGTAACCCAATTGTAGCGCGCACTAAATGATAATGTAATGCTAAGCTTATGTAATTCTCTGACGTTTATTAACAAGGAATATAATTAAACGTAATAATTCTATTCGTTCGTGATATACGAGAGCCGAAGGGAAGCTCTGAATTGTTTAAACTATTTGAAAATACTTGCGATTCAGGATTATACCGTTGACACAATTTAGGAAGTGTTAAGTTCTCGTAATAAATTTATAAATTTGCGAAGATGCTGGGAGATTCGAGTTCTAGAAATTTGAATGGAGCCCGATGGTCCTGCTTATTAATTATTAATCCAACAGAACGTCGGGAAGACGATGGTCGGGTCAGATCGTCGGCCAAGTTGGCAGCGTTCCCAGTTTCGCGCGAAAAAGGGGAGCACGCCGCTCGCAGACGGGCTGGTAATTAAAACGCGTATTAATAACTACAAATTAAACGCAGAAAAAAAAGGAAACGGAATCCCGGGACCGTGTTGGATCAAAGATTGTCGTGGCGTCGTTAGAACCACTCGATTAATTTGCGTCGGAATCGAAATCCGAGCGGAAGCGTCAGGGACACGTGTCCTGTCACTTGGCGCTGGCACAGATTTCTGCGAGCAGCATCGGCGATCAGGATACACAGTATCCTTTGATCTAAGAGCGACAGCTTTGTTCGATACTTGCTCTATCGCGAGCCCCTGCACGCTCAAGTCTTTTATAAATATTTACTTTCTCTTTAATAAAACAAAACTAACTATGTTATCTAGATTCTAAAGTGGGTGAAAAATTGAAGAATCTTTAGCGTAATTACAATTGAAAAACGTGTGCGAGTTAAATAATGTATGGAATCCATCAGGCTGCAGTAGATTGTGCCCGTATGTGGTCAGACACAGACTGCGCAATTGCTTGGTTGAAAGAATTCAGTGATTTCTCTTTAAAATGGAACAACTTTCTTTCTGCCACTTGAACTAACCGCGATATTCTCGGAATTTCTTTCACGCGTCGTCTAGTAAACCAATCCCTCTATCATCCGAAGAAAGCTCAAGTCGTCTGGTCGTTTTTTAAATAAGTTATTCGACTTTGAAGAGCGTCAGGCAAAAATGCGGTTAAAAAATTGTTAAAAAAAAAGAACTATCGTAAAAATTAGACTCACCACTGTCGGCGTAGGTCTCCGAGCCATAACCATCCTGAAGACCACTCGCCCACGTGCCCTCGTACCTCGCCGTGGACGTGGTGGATTGTCTGACACCGTATCGACCCTTGAATCCTTGCGACCATTCACCGCGGTATATCCATCGGCCCCGGGTTTCCATGCCGAGCCCGTGCCGCTTCCCATTCTGCCACTGGCCCTCGTAAGCCGATCCACTGAAATCGAATATCCTCGGTAACAATCCGATCCATGGATTCCCGGTCGAATGAATCGCGGCCGGCGGACGAACGGGGTAATTATAGGACCGGCCCTATTCCTCCGCACTTGTTGCTTCCGTCGATACGATTTTTTTCAGTTTTTATGGATCGTACGTCACTTTTATGCTCGCTTTTCGCAATAATGGTTCTTGGTCTATCAGCGAATTTCATTGATCATTGTCTGTACGGGGCGGAAGTCGCAAACGTCGACTTAAGAGTCTCTAAAGTCTAGGTACTATTCTGTTCTTATACATGCAAGCCGTCTATGTTTAGCATCGAAGAAAATTCGTGTAGTTAAAGGATTTTTAAAGAGAACAGGATGCTTAGAGACGATGAAAACGCTTTTATAGCATATACATAGAACATCGAACTAAGGGCCTAGCCGATTAAGCTATCGAACCATTCGAAAGCTGACCAAGAAAACCCCTCCGAGTAAAACTTCAACCCTCTAGGTTCCCGCGAGGGTAGTTACAGGATAAATTAGATTTCGTGCTTTTCCGGGTACAGTGTGGAACAAAAATATCTGAAAAATTATCTGAATTGCGCCTTAGGAACCAACATATGTCAATTTTTTTCCAGAATTTTAGAACGTATCCGATATCGGAAGATTGACGGAAAAACACAAAATCTAATTTAGTAAGCTAGAGGGCTGAAATTTTACTCAGTGGGGTTTTTTGTAGTCAGCTTTCGAATGGTTCGATAGTCATTTAAAAACCTCTAAGAGCAGTTTTGACCATTTTCATCGACTAGGCCCTTTGCTAAGCTAATTGTAACACTAGAACGGGCGCAACTGAGGATGACAAGAAATTTTCAAGAAATGTTTCGTCCATTATCGAATCTGCCACAATAGTGAGCTAAGCGTAAGTAATCAGAGTTTCTCGGATGAGCCGGCTCCTCATACTCGGCTAGTACGAAAGCAACTCGTTATTAAAATGTCTCAGCCTTTCAGACGCTCTCTCTCTCTCTCTCTCTCTCTCTCTCTCTCTCTCTCTCTCTCTCTCTCTCTTTCTTATTTTTTTGGGGAAGCCGCGCGAAGCGAAGCCGTCTCGAAGCTCAAGCCGCCTCGCTGCTCGAATCCTTGAACCTGAAGAAGCCATTTTCCTTTCTACGTTAGGGGACGGTAATGGCCATCTTCTCGGACGGTTCGAAGAAATTGTTGGGATTGTTAGACAATCCCGCTATCTCTACGAAATTGAAGAGGCAGAAACTGAACCGGCTGCGGACAATTAATTGGAACATTCCGTTTTCGATCGACCGACCAACTGGGTCCATTTTATCCCAATATTCAGAGACTTCGTCTCATTTCTCTTTTGGCTTCTGGCTAACTGAAGTTGCCAGATACAGATAGAATTCGAGAAAGGGATCTTCGGGAAGTACGTGTGCAAATATTTTCTGAGAAGCTGCCTTTGAAATTGTAAAAATAGCCACTTTTTATAAGTTAACCGAAATGTTCATGTTAAAGTCATAAATATTTTTGTAAAGGTCTGAGTTAGAATTTGTTACCCAGGAGTATTATAAAATGGAGAAAAATCCAGCGTGGCAGTCAGTTAAAGAAACCCACTTTCGTTCTTCGCGACTATAATTGAATACGGAATACAGAAAAGGCGCTTTCAGCAAACGGAAAATCTTATTAAGCCCCGTATGCGAAATCCGAAGTCTACCACCGCGTCAGCGGCTCGGCCAACTAATCTTTTTATCGCTCAGCCCGGAGATCTTTATGCATTTTCAGTTCTTCATGATTCGGGACACTCGGGTGAAATTCAGATTCCAACTGTATTTACCGAGACAGTCAATCGAGCAGAATGCATAAACCCGTGTGTGTGTGTGAGAGAGAGAGAGAGAGAGAGAGAGAGAGAGAGAGAGAGATTGAGGCTTAGTAGATACAGCATTCGATCAATCGTCGCTTCCTTCCGCCATCTTTGTTATCGTTTCTTTTTATTTGTTCTCGGCGTGAACAGTTCGCCGGAGATTATTTCCCCGGGAATTACGCTTGGACAATCGCGACGATGTTCACGTGCCAATGCCGCTTGTAAACACCGCGCCCGGCAGCTCGTTTTAATTAACTAGGATCGGAATTGAAAGTTCCGTCGATATCGGGCCGACGGAAAACTCCAGACACCCTCGGGACGGATAGAGGATCGATCAAAATGGAGGCCGGCCTTCTACAAGGAAAGTTTCTACAATTTTTCTCGATATCGAACCGTGTGTCGTAAAACGCGTTATGGAGAAAGTCGGCGAAAATTGCACGAGTATACGAACGGTTCTCGACGAATGTAATCAACGTGAAAATCCTCGAAACACGAGAACAATCTTCGAAAATCGCGTGGAAAATACAGAAACGACTGCAGTCATTTTTCGTCGAAGCGTTGGATTGATTTAATATATTTTTTATGTACGGGAGAAAGTGAGTATAAAATTGCAGAATGATTTTAGAGACTACAATAATCGAATAAATAGCTTGTTTCCAATTTAATTTTTTAATTATCAGTGTACAGCGCCGAGAGGCATAATCGAAGCCGCACGAAATTAAATTTTCAAATATAGTTCGAGCTCATAATCCGCCAGCGACGGTACAAACAATTAACCACATCTGTTCACTGTTCATTGCAAGCGTATAGTACAGCATGGTTCGAATAATCATGGTCAAATGTCACTCTGGACAAGTAATTAATCTCTCGTAAATAAATTGAGCCCATTCAAGCCCTGTGTGTGTTTCGATACACAGATGCACCTCCGCCGGCGATTTTCGTTCGTGGGAACGATCATGAATACGAAATGATAATCCTCCTCCCAGTGTTCTTGTTTCAATTAGTTTTATTTGAAATGCCACTCGCGATGCTTCCATTTAATCCTTTATGTCCTGAAGGTACTTGCGAAGTGCATGTTTCGTTAGAAAGCGAACCGTGTGTGTTCGCTTGGATATATATATATATATATACATATATTGCTTTTTCACCTTGTTATACTTCGTTTGAGGCTCTGCTATGTCGTGCGTTAACGATTGCAAAAAATATTTATACTCAGCAAACGCGTTGCTTGAGCGGTCTTGACGTTTCTAGGATGAAGATGCCGGTGCGAAAATAAGAATGACATAATTCAGGATAATCCTCAAACGACCAGTTTTTTATTTAGCTTTAGCCTGACATCGGCAATTTTCTCGTCCGCAAATGAAGGACTATTAAAGACGATAAAAAAGTGCGCATTCATAAATACCCAACAGCGGTTGTACAGATAAATAAAATCAAGATATGGAGGTACAACAAAAAAAACTGTTGTACTATTTTTAACTTCGAATGTAATTCTGTGCGAACATTTGAATAATTTCGAAAGAGTAGATCGGACGGGCAAAGTTTTCCGCTCGTGTAACCGCGGAACCGCCGCGTTACTGCCATTGATCCTCATAATCTCAGAGATCACCGGCTCCCTTTTCACATCGCTGCCATCAGCGACAGTCGTAACGTCGCGATTTATCGGGGCGTCCCTTGTAAAACGTGACTTGACGAAGACCTTGCTCCAGTTTGGACGGAAACGAAACGACGGAATCTCTCGGCCCAGATACTTGCTCGCGAGGAACCCGAGTTCCCCATCTTCCTCTCTCTCTCTTTCCCCTTTCTATTTTCTTCCCACGGGTATTTCCACCCTTCCGGCCTCGCGAGCCACGGGCTCCGATCCGGGGGATCCGCCGAAAGAGAATATTAAAAGATTAGGGTGGTTGCTCGCCACGGGGCCATTCCGTGAACCAGTGAATTGCTAATGCTGGGACTACCCGAGTGACCTATTTCTGATTTTCCTTTTTACAATTACAAAGCTACACTCTGTAACATAATTGTTCGATCGAGAATTATTCAATAATATTGCAGTAAAGGTGTTAAATATACATTTTTTTTTAAAGATTGCCTATTTCGTTTACAGTAAAAAACGTGTATGTAATTCTAGGAGAAATACGACTACTCGATCTGGAAAAATGCATGACTCACCGCTCATAATCGCTCGAACCACGCGAAAAAATTTCGATCACCCTTGCCACGAGGATTTCCTTATCGTAAGGATTTTTCGAACTTTTTCAACATCAGATGAATTTTAATCAAATGGTTTGTTCAATGATTCATTTTTGCTGATGGTCACCAGATAGTGCTTGTAAAAATGGAAGATGCAAGGTGATGAACGCAGAATTAACGAAAACGTAATAATACGTCTGAATTAGAAAGTCGTCTGGTCTGCGTGACTTTCATTCGCGATACGATCGAGCCTCTATCCTCACAGCGACATTTTTCCTTATCACGAGCCACCACGGAATCCACCCTACGCTCGCGTAATTGTTACACGCCTGTTTAATGTCGCTGGTTAATCGATACGCATAGAACAAGCGAACACCTCGTACCTTCACACCAAATTGGTACGTTAGTGGCGGATGAAGGATCTGACTAGGTCATCTTGACACCTTCATGTAATTTCTGTTCAATGTCGTTTCGTAACAAACTTTATTTGATCTTCTTCTGCATCACTAAACAATCTATAGCCTCCGATCAAATTCAATGTTTATTTACAAATTCTGTGTCTGAACGAAGTTACCAATTTATCGAGGATTTATGGACTTGTCAAGTTCTGAGGAAATTGAATGAATCGTAAGAAAATCGTTAAACGCAATTGGGAATATAAATTTCCGAAGGTGAAAGCAATTTTTCGGTAAAAGATGGAACACGATCCCCATTGCATGGCCTACACGATTTGGCAGGCTTCCCTAACACCAGAAAGATGAGGAAATTATATCTCGAGCAAAAATATAGACTTCCAGAGATGAAAGCTTCTTGTTTATCAAACAAGTTCACGTTTCTCTATAAACACAGCATAATGTATGAATGTCGGAAAATCTATATCATGGAATCGGGTTGGATCGATTATTAAGCGTCGGAATTCTTGGATTGTTTAGATAGTCCAAGCATTCCAATAACTGACATTCAATAATCACTGGAGCACACTAAGAATTCCTGTCATCCGAGCTATTCGATCTTTGACTATTCGGTGTCACGCAAGAATTTTATTTATGGATTCCTAGTCCATCGTTAATGAAATAACTAGAGAATTTCAACTAGAATTAGTTTGTTAATTTATGAGTTTGTCGGATGTGAAACGAAGAAAGCGATTTCTAAGTAATCCCCGTTTCATTTGTATGTTCGAGGTTAGGCGAGGCTCCATTGATGAACCGCGACTAAAAATATGGAAAAATGTAGGTCAGTTCCCGTATCCGTCGGAACGTGTGTCAGCAGATGTTAATAACAATTATATTTACGAGCTCTGGTTGCACTGGACTATTTAAAGTCGCGTGACAAAATTTCTTCCGGAACGATCGACGCCTCAAATATAGTCGCCGCGACGCCGCGCCGCGGCGCCCAGTTTCGTATAAAGAAACCATGAACGTTTCACCGATGATTCCGACCGTGTTTAGAAGCTGATTCATTAAATCATACGAAGAGTCTAATGACGAATAACCAAAGAAATTTTCCATACAACAATCTCCCACGAGAAACTCTTCAGATTCTTTGTCTCCAGATAAATATAAAAAATTATAACCATCTCGGTGATTCTAAAGAATGTTTGTATATTCTGTTAAACGTCTTTTAACGAAGCCCCTTGAATATATGAAGTTGTTAATTAAGAATGGCGAGTTTAATTCCTATTCATTTTCGCCGAGCACTCTGGTAGCTTTTCTTGCGACGTTAATTGCATTAGCGATAATCACGCCAGCATCCGCGTTTACGGGGGCGGATGCTCGGAGCTCTCCTCGAGACTTTTAAAATGATTGTGTGATTATTTATAATCGAAGAATTATCCGCTCGCCGAGCGAGTCTACTTAATCCTCCATTTCTCGGTTATTCCCGTTGGACTGACCGCGAAACGTAAACGCGTTCGTAATCCATTAGAATTGCGCAATAAATCTTCAGTTCATTAACGCGTAATCATCCTGCTCGACGACGTCCGATTATATCACCTACTAAAATTATCGACAAGCCATCGCGTTCCCTGCGACCGTAATGGGGTGTAGTTGCTACCAGCAGTATCAACGTGAACTAATCATCGGGATTAAAAAGGAAACTAGTTCCATCTCATTTTCAGAACGGAATAGTCGAGACTTTCCACACTTCATCGGAGAAGGTATTCGGTATTTCCCTCGTTTAATACTGACAAAAGGGTTTAAAGGAATTTTAGTTAAAATTGACGGGATTTCGTCGGATCAGATTTTTCAGCACAATTACAGCACGAAGCATCTGTGATAAGTAGATTGCGGATCTTTATGTATTTATAGCAAAACTAAGTAGGTGAAATTTAAAATTATTAGAAAATTTTCAAAATTCAAGATGTCAATATATGATTTCTCCTCTATTAAAATGATTAAGGGAAGAAATAACGTTCAACTTGGTTTCAACTTCTTGCAATCGACGAAGAAAATTTTGATTTTGTATAGAGATCCGCAGTCTAGTGATCAGCAGTTCATTATAAGTGGCTAGGAGTTGCGAGCAGCATCGAAATACGGTCGAGGAGGAAGAGGAAAATTATTTTGCCAGTGGTAGAGGGGAGGGGAGGCTGCCTGAAAGCGGCCGGAATCCTGGAAACGGCTCTCGGATCCGGGAAGCGATTGTCTGCGGCGTCCGTGAACTAGGTCCTAAACGCTCGGATCCCAGTGACCCGGACTCGTTGTCCTTGCACTCGGTGACCCAGTTTCAGGATCGGGAGATTCCCGCCCGGCCCCAGGTATATACCAGGGATATATGTGTCAAGGTCCCTCTGCCCCTTTGCCACCTCCGCAACCCCTTTCGTTCATCTCGAATTGACGGCGTTAGAAACGGTTTTCGCGGCGTGACGATAGAACAAAATCGTCCGCTATTTCGAGACGTGGTCCAAGAAAGAAATTCTTTTCTCCTCCTGTCTCCATTTCCCCATCCCCTCGAAGCTTTTCCCTCAGATGTTCAGCTGTCTGACTACGTCCGTGTGACGCGACGTTGACGTCCACGGATTGTACACAATGCGACCGAAATAGGCAGCCGAACCGGAGAACTACCGATGCTTTTGTGTGCACGCTGGAACAGCTAGCAGTGGATTGCGGAATTTTGGGGTTTGAGAATTAATTTGGGAATGCCGCTGTCGATTGGAGAGCTGCTCCCATTGTCATCAGCTGTTAGCTTCGATAATAGTGCGGAGCGGTATCACGAGTTGGTTTAGCATCTTGTTGTGGTGCTCGGCGTGATTTTTGCCTGAATTTTTCTGCTGCAAACGCAGTTTAGACAAGAAAAGTATCCTCACAGAAGCTATTAAACGAATAAAAAGGAAAATACATATGCGAAGTTTGGCTCGGCTTTTAGTTTAATTCAAAAATTCTTTTCCCCGCATACTACAGCATACAAACATTTCCTGGTATAGATTGTTCGCTTTGTATTCCAAGAGCAGGATCTAAAAAAGCTTTTAACAACCGCGCAACAAGTGAACGCTGCTTATTATGTAACCGAGCACGGGTTAAAAAATCTTTCGTCCGCCATCCGCGGAATATGAATCGCAGAAATCCATCCAGAAACTTCAACACGCCTCTGCGAGTGTAATCCTGGTTTAATCCTGCCCCGTGGCTTCTTCGATAAAGTATGAACCGCGCAGATATTTCGATTAAACCGAGTCAAAGAATTGTTTCTCCCTCGACCCGATTTGTACAGTTAATAACGCGTCATGAAGACGGTATCCATCGTTGACTCGAATAAATAAAACGGCAATAATGAAAGTTGAATGGAACGTTCCAGATCCGAGAAAAGATGGTTTCAAGAGTTTTTAAAGACCGTCCGAGCGTTGAAACAACTGACGCGAATTTCTCATTGCGACAGAAAACTCGAGAGAAAGACGGTACGTCTTAACGAGGTAATAACGGGGAAGATACGATTACTTCTGAGCGAGATTCGAGGATGTGAATCGGTGGAAAAATCACTTTTGGTATTTGAAGAGACCGTGGGAATCCTCTTAAGCAGGAATCTCCTTTGCGCGACTGGACGCAGCGTTTTGTATATTCATACTCCATTCGGCGTAGCTCTCTACTATACCTCTGGACGCAGAAGTTTGCGTTCCTATTTGGTATGTCTTTCCTAAGGCGCTAAGGCTAAGGTGATTTGAATTATCTGAACAAAATGCTGCGTCCAGACGCGCAAAGGAGATTCCACCTTCAGCGAACAGTTTTCCATCGATTTTGCTTCGGGAGCACGAGCGTGCGTTTTATAAGTGAAAAATAAAAGCGAAACACTCGGAAGCAACGATCCCAATTTAACGCTTTAACAATCCAATATTTGGTAATTTTTTAAGAGGAGAACAGAAAGTATTATGATTTGAAGTTCTGTACGCTTATTAAGTAGTATTTGAGGAATGGACACAAATGTTCTCAAGCAATTTTAATGATTTTTTTCAGAGTTACAGCGGTAGAAGTAAAAGCGGCGAAACAAGTTTAGACTACAAAACCCTTAAATTTCATGTGAATACACCTAAATGGCGACCGGAGGCATTTAATCCGCCTTGACTGCTGTTCTTGGCGCATAATTGTGTTAATCCTCTTACGATCGGTTCACAAGGAGATTTAGTCCTTTACGTGGGAGCCTCGGAACGAATAGCTTACGAGCCCGACTGAGACAGCTAACCAATTATCCGTAAGACGTTCGCGATTAGCGTACTTTCGAATCGCTACCGATAAAGCGACGTTAACTTTCGCAATAAGAGCCCCGTCGTCGTCCGTTGGCAACAATAAAGCCTCGGATCCAGAAACGAGCCATGAGAAAAGACATGGTGAAACTTAATCAAGGATTAATCTAGCTTGATGAGGAGTGCTACCATGTTGTTGGTGGATGGACGAGAGATATTCTCTCTTAGAATTAACAATGGGTGCAGCAAACGTGGATTAAAACAGAGCCGACCTAATCCGGTCTGTAAATCGCAAGAATCCGCGGGTTCTACGGGATTTACGATCCGATGCGTTTAGCGCGTTGTAGGACTAGAACGATTCCTGAGCCTTAGAAAAATTGTGTTTTGCTGATCATTGTGGATTCGGGACTGCGGAGGTATATTTCAGCATTTTATGGTTGGAAGAAAATTTTTGCTACGGTGGTAGAAGTTTGTTTATACTTTTTATAGTTTAATCGTTGCGAGCTGACTTTCAATCTTGACTTCAGGTCAAAGACTATAGATTGCAAGTAGTAAAAGTGTTAACACGTTCGAAATAACAATTGAAAAGGGATCGTTTCGAGACCAAGAACCATTGCTATGGGTGCTTCATCCAGTAGGAGAAGCGTCGCGTAAATTGACCACATGCCAAAAATGAATATATAGACTGCGGATGTTTATGCGTCTATATCGAATTCTATATCGAATACGTCAGAGGCGGACATTAAAGATTGGAAATGCACCGAACGAGAAGCTACTGTAAAGAAAAATGGTCTCACCTAGGCCAGGTGTAGACGCCGGAGACCTCGAATCCGAAGTGCCAGCTCCCGGAGTACGCTCCCTGGCCCTTGGGCCCGGTGCAGACGCCGTGTCCATGGGCCTTGCCGTCTTCCCAACCGCCGCAGTAGGTGCCGCCATCGTCGAAATCGAATCTGCCGCCGTTAACCTGGGCACGATTTGACGTCGCGGTGGCGGTACCTGTCGCTCCAGGTTGGGCCGTGCCTATGCCACCTGTTTGCGGCAATTGGGCACCACCTGCCACCCCGTTCGGTGCCCCGGACTGTTGGCCAGACTGTGGCTGTTGCTGCATCTCTCTGCACCGGTGCTCCTCCACCGCCGCCTCCTCCTCCACCACCTCCTCTTCGTCTCCCCACTGTCGACGTTTTCCTCGTCCTTCTCTTCTTCCACCTCTTCCTCGTCTTCTTCTTCGTCGTCTTCGTCTTGGTCGTCTTCGTGATCGTCGTGGTGGTGGTCGTTGTGGTCGTCGTGTCGGCCCGTTAACAAAAACCGCACCAAAACCGCCCCCCTGGACGTTGCTCCATCCTTCCTGTCCGCCTCCACGTTTCTCGGCTTACGCGTTTCGACAACGGACCTCTGCAATATCACACCACCAACCTCTCTTCAACAATACTCTATCTTCACTTTGATCTTGATCACCACCGAGACACACGAGGCCCCCCCGCGATCGTTCTTCGCGTCCCGGGAGCCTGGGACCATTCGCTTCAGGGTCCCATTCAGGGACCCTTCACACTACCCTCTTTCTCTCGGTCGATCTACCCTCGTCGACGGGCGGACACGCGGGTGTCAAGGACACCCGGTTTTTCTGCTCGGCCCGCGATTCAGGCGCTATAAATACGAGCCCACCAGAGGCCAGAGAACCGAAGCTAGATGAAAATTTTCTAGGATTCGACACAGGTTAATTTTAGTCCCCCGTCGCTCTGCGCCGAGAGAGCGAGATCGACCAGAGAAAGAGCGAGCACGAGTAGACGATCGGGAGGCTCGTTGGTAAAGAGAGCCCCTCGTCGATCCTGGTCGGTTTTCTGGTTCGATCGTGCGAACACCAGGCTTCCCTGCGAATTGGACCGCGCGGTCTCGGCCTTGAAACACGCTTTCGAACACGCCGGGGGATCGATAACGGGCGGTCGCAACGATCTCTCTCCCTGGGAACACCTTGGTCTTGTGCACGCTCCCCTCTCTCCTTTCTCTTTCTCTCTCTCTTTCTCTTTCTCCCTCTCTTTCTTTCTGTATCGTCTCCTTCCTCAACGCCTTCCTAGAGCAAGAGTGAAAGAGAGAGTATACACCCCCCACAGAACACACACACTCTCACCCACTCTCGATTCGATTCGACCCGACCCGGACCGACCCGATCCGATCCGTGATCGGCGTTTCGCGCCACCTCGGGTTACGTACCCGCGGAACCAACACCACCGAGGCTCTAGCTATCGAGAAGCTCACGACGCGAGAGTCGGACCCTCCGCGTTTCAGCGTACCCGCCTCCAGGCGTTCGATACCCGCCACGACACCAGAAGAGGATGCGGCCGCTTCCCCGTCGTCGTCGAACTTGTCGAAACTCGACGGCCGAGCAGCCGCGGTTTCGCCGTCCGTCTGACGCCGTTACGCAACGCTTCTATAAGCATCCGTGATCCGCTCGGAATGTGGCCCTCTCTCTCTTTCTCTCCTGGTGCCCCGGTCTCTGTCTCTCTCCGACGGCGTGTCTCTCGCTCTAACCCGCGGTCCTCACGTCGTCGTCGTCGTCGTCGTTGTCGTCGTCGTCGTGTCGTGGTCGTGGTCGTCTTCGTGCGTTCTCTTTCTCTCTCTTATTCACCTCTCCGCCGTACTCGCGCGAATCGGACGAGGATCGAAGAGGCGCGAAACTGTTGAAGCTACCTGGGGTAGCTAGCTCGGCTGGCTGGCTAGCTAACTCGCTCGGTTCGTTAAACGGTGTCCGCGTAGCAGCCCGAGGAGGAGAGCAAGCAGCATTCTTACGAGCGTGTAGCAGAGATCTCCTCCTCCTACGTGTGCGGGAACGGTCACCAGTGAATCAGCCGCCTCGCGCCGCCGCGCCGCCTCTTCCTACATGCGGGCTCTCGTGTCAGGCTTAAAATATTCACTAGACTTCGCGAATCAGCTTCACGGGCGGCCGGTGGTGCTCCGCCGAGAATGTGGAACGATCTTCGCCAGATCTATGGACCTCTAGCCTCGTGATCCGGATAGAACGGATAGATCCCGAAGCTCTTATCCCGTTCTTCGAGCTTGGACAAGATCGAAGAAAAACTATCGGCGGATCACCGAGACGAAGAGGACCACGCACGACCACGCGCACAACTAAAGAAACGACCAGGAAAACCAACGTCACTGTCGTCTCTCGGTCGTCATGGTTTGTCGATGGTCACCAACGACAGAACCACAGGTCCGCGCACACCTCCGCACCTACGTCCGTCCGCTCTAGCGATGCTAGAGCGGTGCTCGCTCGCAAACCGCACGAGCTCTAGCCTCGAGGTTCGGCTAGCTGGCTAGGAGCTTCTATTTTTACCATGGGGTGGCGAATTGTTCCCCACGCCGGCGGCCCACGAGGCGGCAGCTCGAGAGCGGACAAGCCGAGGTTCGCCAATGCGACCGGGTTCAAACCATTTATAAATAGTTGATGTTCTCGCGCCGCGCGGAAAATCGGCGACCATCGCACCGGACCCGACCGAACCAGACGCGAAGCCTTCTCGCGGGGAGGGTTAGCGCGATTTATACGAGGAGAAAGTAGGTTGAGGTTCGAGAATGTTTGCTAAGGTTTGAAACACGCTCGAGCTGGACGGAGACTCAGTTGTGCGAGAATGGTGGCTGGGTTTTGGTCCAGCAATGTGCAGGAGCATCGTGGTGTTCGACGATGTTTGGACCGGTTTGGTGGAATCTGATGATTGTTGGAGAGGATTTATTGAGAATGTGTGTGGTATTGTATTAGGTTGTCCCAAAAGTTCGTTTCGTTCTCGATTGATGTGCTCAGTGCAAATTCAGAGTAGTTTTTAAGAAAATCAATGGCGTGGTTCAGAAAGGGAAAGATTCAGCAATGATAAAACATTAATGAACAGAAGCTTGTGTTGTTTGTGTATGCTGATGTTATTTAACAATATGGAATGTGCACGTAGTGAAAGAAACTTTTAGGACAACCTAATGTATGTTCGAGGTGGTTCTGTGGTGTCTGTCGTAAGACAGTGACATGTCTAGTGATGATCGATGTTTGTACATCGTAGTAATGATCATTTATGAATGTAATTGATAATGTAACGTATTTATTTGTACGAATGTATTCGATTTAATTTTTCGACGTTTAACGAATTGATTGGAAACGTTTGTAAACATTGGGACGGATTGGGGCTACGATGGATGCAGCAGATAGATGGATATTGATGTATGACTGATTTAGTATGCATATGGATCATGCAGGTGTTTCTGATTAACCAGGTGCCTCATAGAACATGTCTAATCTGACATGATGTACCATCCTATGTATTTGTTCATGGGAAATTGATATATTGGCCTAATGTACACTACGGTGACATATGACATTTCCGATTTGATTTACAAAATTATATCGAGAGATATAAAGAAAAATTGATAGTCTAACCGCTGGAAATCGATATCGCGGAATATATACATTTATAAAAATGGAAGGAGAAATCAATTTTCAATGTAATGGGAACGAGAAGAGAGATCAGAGTGCTGGTTCTTCTTTTACCCCACACTTAAATATTCTACAAAATGGAAGACCATTCCTTCAGGCGTTTTGTTGAAATAGAATATAGCTTCTTTAATACTTCAGAAAATCTGTCAAAGATAGAAGAAGAAATCGTAAAAATAGAGGAGAAGCTCGATTCGCTAATTAATACAACGAACATACAAAATTAGGTGCAGCAGTCTGTCTTGTCTCCAGTATTTAAGAAAATCTCTCCGAAAATGTATTAATTGACAAAAATTGAAAGAAAGGATTGATTGGTGGAATAATTCGACAGCGAATGAATAAAACTGTATACCTGACTGTCCCGGCTACTCTTTCGTATTTAATAAAAGCTATTAAAAGTCCTTTTAATTGAACAAAAATAGGGAGAGCATCCAACCTCAGCAGCGTTTGATAGATACTGGACAAAAAGCAGGACATATCAAATCTCTCTATTCCTTAATAGTTAAAAAGAGGTCTATCAAAAGCATATGAATTCGCCAAAAAGTAGAAGGAATGCAGCTTTCTTAAACGTGGAAGACAAGCTGAGTTCACGGAGCAGTTCGGCAGGAAACGGATAAAGGCGGGTGCATCAATTTTTTTTTTTGATATCGAAGACGAGATGTCAGAGTCAGAGGAGCGCGTATCGATTGGCGAAAATAGAGGGGAAGACTGTTCGGCCGAGCGATTGCGATTGCGAGAATAGAAAAGCGGGAGAATCTGTCGGTGCATGCTCGTTGAATTCTATTGAAACGTCGCGCGAGCGGCTAGTTCGATCGTCGATGGGGGGGAAAACACGAGCGTCTATAGACGGTGCACGCTGCGGCTGCATTTTTGATGCTGCACATGCGGGCCGGGGCGATGTCGGTCAGTTACATTTCTCTCTCTCCCTTTCTCTCTCTCTGGTCGAGGAACTAGGCTTCCTTCGGCTCGTCGGAGCACACATTCGACCAATGCTCGGTGTCAACGATCCAACGGGAACAAATATCTACGTATACGTCTATATAATGATCGTACATATGTTTTACACGTATATGCACCGTGGCATGTGTACATAAGAGGAGGCGGATTGAATCGCGTTCGCGGTACGAGTAGCCGGCCATCTGCGCGCGTCTTCTTTTTTATATAACAACAATCAATTAATCGATACCGTTGCACGCAAGAACGAGAAATAATCACGCGTACAACGATGATGCGACGATCCGGCGCGGCCAGGAGGAAAAGAAAGAGGCTATACAAAGCGCCGGTACACCCTCATTATTAAAATAACTCCTATGAGGATGTTCGGTCTTGAAACCCACTCGGTTTCGAGTGCCAGGTCTGGGTTAGCCACGCGGCTGTTCACGAGACTATTCGAATCTCGGGATCCAGTTTCCTTCTCTTCGATTCTATACAAATCGAATTTTTCCGCTGGGGATCGGTTTCGAATTCAATCGGAAATGAAACCTGACGAAATTAGCGCTCCAGATTTAAATCACTCGCCTGACCCCGTTCATTCATTTTTGTCACCACACTTACGGCAAATGCAAGTAGAAACGGCGAGCCATAGTCAGACAAGCTGCGCAAGCTCGAAACAGGACACCGTGTACATTGACGGCTGAGAAATGTTTGTATAAAGAAGGAAGAGTACCAATAAATTGACATTTAATGAAAATCTATTGATCATTCTGTGTTTTAAATAAAACCTAATGAAAACCTATTAATCATTCGGCACTTTACTGGGCGTTTAATTAAAATCTATCGATTACTCGATGTTTTAGTCGGCGTCCAACCGAAACTTATTGTTCGATCAGCGTTTTATTTGACATCTCGTATAAATGCATTAATCGCTGTGTTCTGAAGAATGTCTGATACATATGTATTAATTGTTCGATGTTCTAGTTAAAATGGACCAATGAAGATCTACCAAGCCGTCGCCCCATGAAAATATATTGATCATTCGGCGTTTCAGTCGAAGGAGTTACTTTTAAAAGCACGATATAGCACGGTGTCGTTCTGAAATACACTCCCGTCGCGATAATAATAAAAAGCTATCGATCAGGCTCTATATTTTCTAAGTGCTTATGGGCTAGGTGTTGTAGAGTAGTCTGGTGTATTTTCGTACGAGGGATAGATTAATTGGTGAAGATTCACAGCTCTGCTCTGCGTGGAACGCTAGAGGCTAGACCGAGCGTGCGACGCCCTCGTTTCACGCATGCCTCTTACACCTGCATCGTCCGGCTGCACCGTGGCCGCGAATCATGCACATCTGCGATGCATTGTGTGCGCCACCGGAGGCCGATTATGTCGATTGGCGTGATCACGCGGCCCGGCTCGAAGATCCGCGGACAAGCTTGTGCATCTGCGAGCTGTATCCGACACGCGTTTTCAATTTCAAAAGGAACACGAGAAAGAATAAAATAAAAGTGTTCGATTCGAAACCTTTCGGAATCATCCGTTCCGAGAAAGAATTAGATCCGAATTGATTTAGTGCTCTCACGAATCCACTGTCCGAGTAGTTACGACTTCGAAAAGCCAATTGCAGAAGAGGAATTCTATTCGAGAAAAGAAAAATTTTCCGAAATTACGTTCATCCTTTAGATCATTCCTTTAAACTGAATTTCAACTTCAATCGAACTTCTCTGAATCACGGGATAATCTCTAAACCGAAACTACGGTTTTCAATCTATCAAAAGAAGATACATTATCTGACAGACCACAAATTCTCTAAACTCCACGCTCCTCAAGGTGTAACACTATCCTCGGAATCTGTGTTTCGAAACGAGTTCGACCTCTCCACTTGTAAAGACTTCGGATTCCAGAACCCCGTAAAATTCAGTGGCGTAGCGTGACCCTAACTTCCCGGGCCATCAATCGCGAACCGAAATCACAACATCGCCTCGCGGCCAGACTAAACTTCAACACCGTCGAAAATACAATAGCGCGGTGCGCGTCACCTCGTACTCCGAGAACCATTCGTTACGATCCACCGCAACGGAGGCTCGTACCAAAAAATTCCTCGGGCTTCGCGAGAGCCTCGAACGAACGAAGGAACGATCGGACTCGCTTCTTTCCGGAGATCGGCCTCTGCGAAGGAACTCTTTCCAAAAATACACGCGAAAAATCAGGGCCCGCGTTGCGGCGGAGCCGTGGCCCGCAGCTGCAAGCATCACCAAAGAAAACACCCGGAAATAGAGCGAGGAACACTAGTAGAGCACGCGATTCGCTGGAGGCGTGGACCCGGTGTCATCCTGAGTGAACCAGGAAGTGGGCAAACAGAGGCAGAGACGGAGAAACGATGATTGCACGAGACCTAGACGAAAACATCGTGGAATCATTTTTCTTCTATCAAGTTCTCACAACAGCGAATGTTATCATTACTCGTACAGCACGCATACAATTTACTTCGGAAACAAACATGTCACGCCATTTACACAAAACTATTAACACATTACCGACCGGTAATTATTGCATAATTTTGAGACATCTATGACGTTCACGACTAAACACTTTTTAATGGAACCTTCAACAGCGACAGGAATTTTCATTCAGAACTAACAAGTCACCTTCGACAACTTCATCAAATATTTTAATTTCAGATTTTAAAGTAAAAGAAATTTTCTATGCTTTCAATTGGTGCAGCACAATTATTGAAAGTCTTATAAACCCCTTGCCGTATCATTTTCTTCACATTTACAGTGATTAGAACGTCTTTATCCCGAGAAACATTGCAGAAGAGAAAAGAGAAGTTATATTTCTTGTGTGGCTACATTTATTCGAATGCTTACATATTGGCTACGAACGAATCAAATTTCATTTCATCTAGATAGACGGGCATAACATTCGTATTTGTTAGATTTTGTTAAAATCTTCGTGACCAGTCTGACTCGTTGAAATACGGCAAGGGGGTTAATAGGCTTTCGGTAGGTAAGGTGTTAAGAAAAAAAAACGTGGTAAAAATACCGTCCAGGACTCTCGCAATCCCATTCAACCCTCCCAAGTACCTGTACCAATATCTAAAAACTCTACAGAGAAAGAGAGAGGGAGAGAGAGAGAGTCCAGGCTCCGGGCAAGCGGTCCGTGCAGCACAGACAGCACAGGTAGAGGATTCGTTGCGCCTAGAGCGGTTTTGCGAGTCCGCCGTTCACACTTCCGGCGGATCGATCGCTCGCGGCACGTGCGACTCGACTCTGGTCGGACGAACACACACAGGCGGTCCGCGTCGGATACGGTGCACTGTGCTCCTCGAGGAGGAAAGGAGAGAGGACACGCGTTTTTCCGCACACGTGCATCCAGGGGGCCGCGCGACACTTGTCGATGCACTTCACAGCTGCGTCGTCGCGACACGGTACGCGACACGGTACGCGACACGAGCGAAAGCAACCGCCTTATTCATTTCCCAGCGAAATCCCCCCGGCGCACCACGCACATTCAGTCCACATTCGTGTCGACAGTTAATCCGATTCGAGTGTGCCTGGCCGGCTAGAGGGCCTAGAAAAGAGCCTAGACGAAGTCTAGCTTGACTCAGGAGACGTTCTCGTTCACGGAATCGTCGATTCGACGATGACCACCGTACCGTTGTTTCGCACGACGTCGTCGTCTCGACGGTCCGGCATCGATGGGCCACCGTGGACGCCGTCGATCGCACTCGTTTCAACCAAATCCTCCAGCAATCGCTTCTCAATGAAACCACACTTTGATCTCGTTCACCCTGTTCCCGTTCTCCCGTATCTATTCGCACGATGCTCTCTCGCGCGAGTGTGCGTCTCTGTAGGTCGAAGACGTGGTTCTTTTATTTTTAGCGTACGCAGGTTGAAAATGGATCGTGATCGTTCCGATTGAATGGTTCGGTTCGTTGTTGTTCTCGTTTCACGAACCCACGAGGCGGTTTGTTATGCTGATCGGTTTTTTTCTTCTTCTAGTACTCGCGGACACGATCTAGTTCCCCTACACGCACACCGTCGCCAGAGAACGTGCGTCAGGGTGATGGCATGACTGCGACTATCCAGCTTGCCGTACGTCGGCGTCGGCGCTGCCCTCGACACCATGCGACGCCGGCGTCGTGGCGCCTCTTCGGCCACCGCTCAACCCTCACCTGACATGCGCTGTTCGATACCGATGCGATGGCCGCGGAATAAATGCGAACACGATGAAACGATCATCGCCGATCCTCAACGACTCGGGACATTAACGAATTACCTGCTTTATCGTCTCCGTCAGATACTGTACCTTTCCGGTGTCTACTGTGTGGAATTCAGGAGGTTTCCTTCGGGGTGTATGAATAGCAAGAGGCGTCTCGGGATCTGGATATTCAGGAATATTTGAAACTTCGTAGATATAGTCAGATGACTTTTTTTTAACCCCTTGCCCTACAATATCCTGTCGGACTCGTGATAAAGATTCAGGTAGACTCTAACAGATATACATGTATGTTATTAATTTCCTTTAAACCGAGATGAAATTCTATTCTGAAATTCTACTTCTATACAAAAAAAGTTCTATTCACTCAAGCTGTAACATAAATCGCAGGGCAAGGGACTAATGGCGATGTTTATAAGAAATTTTATAAGGTACAGAGAAAATGAATTTGGTTCAGGGAATAGGTAATTTTCGGCAATTTATTCTGCAATGTATTCAGGTATGTTTCACTGTTATCCGATCGTCGTATAATTGTCGAAAAAGTTGACGAACAACCGCAGGAAGATTTTCCGGAAAAGGGGCTCGAAATTTTCGAATTCTCACCGAGTATGCCAACGTGGAATATTTTTCAGCGTGACCCCGCCGGCTTTCCCGGTAATAAAGCAAGATTTCAGATTGAAGAAAGTTGCCTCCCCTAAGTAACGTATTGTGTATAAATAAGAATATAAAGTAGGGAGGACGGTGGAACGTGTTTACGTACACGTCGCGTAACCCATGTACCACATACATACATATTTCGAATGTAGGGTAGAACGTGTGCGCACCGGTCGGAAAATCGAGGCGCGGCGGCGTTTACCGGAAAATCGAAGGCAACCACTTCTCTAATGCGCTTCGTAAAATTCAATAGATTTTATTGTCGACCAGGGGAAACGGGTCACTCGTCATTCCATTCCCCTTTACATAACAATTTCTTCGATCAAATCCACTTAATCAAACGCAAACTAATCACAAAAGTTCCTTGCGTAACGCAAGAACATTCGTAACGACCAATTTTATCTCCGTCGATGTTGCATCTACTGCGACGAAAATTTCATTTTCGTAATGATGAGGAATTCTATGTTTATTGTACTCCAAACGATTCGATATTGATTACTACGTAAAAATCACACTGAGTAAAAAAAATGATAGATTCTTCGATAAATATGACGTTTCCCATGATGAAAGCAAAGTAAAAGTTGCGATTGGAACGAACGCATAAAGATGCGCAGTTGGTAGATAACGGAGATGTAGGATTTTATTTTCAGACAGAAAAATTCGACGATTAGCTAACACAGCGGAAGTTATGCTTGTTGCTGGGCTTTCGGATTTGCGACATTTACTTCTGGCGCCACGAGTTATCAATGTTAATCGTTCGCATTTCCTCGTCGCAGTTGCATGCTAATGGACATTGCAGCTTATGTTGCAAGAGAAAAGTGTAAGCTGGTTGCTCTCTTACGGTATCTCTTATTGGTCGATGTTAAACATTGCCGCCTGCTGGCAAGATGTCAGCACGAGGCGACGCATCCACTGTATCGACGGACAGTTAGGTATCGACGTTAACCATACTGCGTATCCATTGAAACCGGAATTCCGTGATATGGATATTTGCAAACTGTGCAACGAATTTGTATTTGCATAATCTATTAAATTAGTTCCGTTCTTTTGTTTATGAATACAATTACCACGTTGTCTATAGCACATTGATTACGTCGCTTCTGCCATGATGTAATTTATCACGATAGTCTGTAATCAATGTAGAATTTTCTGCATTATTAAAATATTTCCTCTCTTTTATTTATTGGTTACCGCAAATACAGTTGAGTATATGCTCATTAATGAACAGAAATCAGTCAGATTTAAAGAATTACCGTGGGAGTATTAGGTTTACCGGATGAAATGAACTTGTCAGAAATATGAAATGTCTGCTCACGGAATGACTATGTTACGTACGAAAGTAGTTATCGTCGTTCCACGAAGGTCGTGATCGAGCGAAACACAAATGCACAAATCACAGCAGATTCTCACGCAACGATTTACGCTTCCGCCGTAATTCGAAATTATTTGATAACCGATCCGCGGTTACGTCAGATCGGATACCGATGATGTGGTTCCCCTTGACCTCGACGCATCGTTAGGTTATTAAACTAGTTTCGAGAGGAAATCGGGAAACATTTCAAGGAGTGACCCGCCGTCTATTGCAAGAAACTTTCAGCAAACCGCGAGCGATAATGAAAGCGTAAACAAACAGCAAAACCGTCCGACGAGAGTGTCAGAGCGGTGAGTCGAAGATTCGCCACAGTATCGATCCAATCCTCTCCTATTAACAGTCGTCATCTAAAAAAGAATAATTACTCTAATTACCCGACAGCCAGTGAATTACTTCGTTAAATTCAAAGTGAATCTTTTTTATTCGCGAATTTCTAGCGAATAGTGAGAACAATTTGCATTCGCGTTGCATATGAGATACAATTATTGGAGAAGACTGTTTTGTCAGTAAAAAGGAGGCCAACTTTTCAATTTTTCAATTCGTTGTGCGAGAGTATACAGGTTAGTTATCAAGCAATTTGTTCAATACTTTTATGATTCGATGTTATGTGTTTAGTTTGATTCGTGAATCATTGTACTGGCAACAATGTTCGGCGTTCTCTATCTGACGCTATAGCACGGTAAAGATACGCGAGACAGTTGTTAGTTAGTCCGGCGGGTAATTACTTAAGTGCGTATAAGTGTAATTACGAAACGATTGCACAATGTAGAGCGTATGATACGTGCCGTCGTTGACCTAAATCCTAGATGAAAGAAGGCTGATTTTATATTGGTGTGACAGTGGGTTCAATTGACCGTGAGCTGCCTAATGTATGTACTATCAAGTATAAATTGTTCGATCTTAGGCATACTGCAAGGATAAAAGAAAAGAGAAAATTAACGTTGATAGAAGCATTTTTAAGGTTCACTTCATTTTTAAAAACACAAGTCTGCAAAATGCAGAACGTAGAACGCTGCAAATTGCAATTCACTGATAGCGTTGAGAAGAACACCTTGCGGAGACGCATCGGGTTACAACCGGTAATGGAATTATTTTCCGTTCCCCTACTAGAAATTGATTTCGTGTTACCTGTGCACGGCTGCTCGCTATGTCTGTTCAGTAAGATCGCGGTTAGGCGACTGTCGATTCGTAGGAAATGGAGGACAGCACCGGGAACGAACAAAAGTAATCATCCGTCGATTTCTTTCAATCTCCTGTTATTTTCTGGTGAACTTGATCCAGTGAGACACCGTGAAACCATCGATTCGACGGTGTTAATAACACAATCACAGAGTGGGACACAGACGGTTTAATTGCAATCAATTTACAGTAGTTACCTGCAAATTGCATGTGCTCTGCAACTTCGTGCATTCCGTATCGGAAAAGCTGTACTTATCGGTGGTTGATAACGTCTCTTATCGACTTTCCTCAATTTCGTGACTAATTATCCTGGAGTCAAGTGTCAAGTAAACGCCCGATCGGACGAGAAAGATATCCAGCATCGATTTAGTAATTAACTTCCCTGCAATTAGCCAGTTCCCGATTACACAGTTTTCGTAAACACGTTATGGACACACTCCCGATATGCACCTTGTGCAATTGTTGTTATTCTGAAAATAATACAACCACTGATCTTCACTTATTTGCACGATTCTTTTCTTCGACGATTAGGCACGAGCGTAAATATTGTGTTTCCTTCGACTTCTTCGAGAATAATAAGACGTTTCAACGTACGAAAACGTTGAAAAGAATTTATATCGCTGTTCCATATCGTTGCTGCTACTTTAGCTTTGTTTCAACATGTTTTTAATGCGTGTATTGTTTGAGAAACATAACTTGCATCAGTGAATAACCGTTCTATATAATTTTCTGCTTGCAGAGCCAGCGACAGCGATTCGAAAGATATGGATCTCTTAAGCTTAACGGGATGGATCGGAGGACCGATCGGTCTTTTGAACTCGACGCCATCGGAAAACAATTATCTGAATTTGAGCGAAGAGCAGACAGTCGAGAGGGTGCTGATGCAGATCAAAGAGGAAACTTCGAAAACCTCCACGGAAAAAGAGCAGAAGAACCTGAAGACGATCAATCTGAACGAGGTAGCCTGGCACGACACTGCCGACAGCTGCTGGATTGTGATCCACGACTTCGTCTACGACTGCACGGATTTCTTGAAAAATCATCCTGGTGGACCAGACGTGATTCTCGAATACGCTGGCAGAGATGCCACTCTAGCTTTCATCGGAACTGGTCACTCGAAAGCTGCTCGATTGAGCATGGAGAGGTATCTGATTGGCGAACTTCCGCCGGAAGAGAGGATCTTCCGCATTCCCAACGGTCTCAAGATCGCTGGATTTTAATTACTGCACCGATGCAGCAGTGAAAGACTGATTTCTTGGTTCACCGAGTGTCTCGTGACTGAACTTTGGACACCATTGGTATTATCCGTCCTTTGAGACTTTAATAATAATTTTAGTCCGGTAATTTTCAATCTACAACTTCGGAGCCACGTGTTTATTATTTAACTTCGATTTCCTCTCTTTCCGATTCGAGGAAGTTGAAATGTAGTTTTATTGCTTCGCCAGCTGTTCAGAAGTTAATGATTTGTTTGTTGCACTCTTTTCGCGTGCTGATTCGAATGCGTTATTCAAATGCTTCAGTGATATCGCACTGCGGCTTTATTTATGATTATATTATCTATTATGTAAATATATAAATGAATTCCATAGTTGATTTAAAAGTGAAATCCGGTCATTGAGTGGATGCGAACGTCGACCCAATTCAATTTACAGAATGTAAATGGAGTAATTGATGAACTAGTGTACAAGTTGCGTATTGATTTTCTCTCGGAGCGTACTCTACAAGAGATACGGGTCATTGTGGACATAGTAAATCTGTTTTCGGGAACATCGTCCTAATTGAACCGACCCGTGTATGTCGGAAACCGTCTGGGTTATCGCGAGAGGTCCGTCATTCTTTAATTAGACACCGTGAAATTAGATATATACGGTGTCTGCGGTCTCAAACTGAGGTATTTAAGTCACGCGTTCCGGATCGCTTTACATCATTCCGTTTGCGTGTACCTTTTTCCCGCGTTATGCACCGCGATCCCTTATTTTTAATCTCGTCAACATGAATCGAGCAAACCACACATGAAAGGTTGCAAAAGTGTGTGTTGCGACGGTTTTGAAATTCATATTTTAACTGCTGCAATTTTCCGAAACAAATTTTTCCTATAATCGTGGAACAGAAGATGTTGGAGAATTTTTACGGATTGAAGATCGCAAGGAAGCGGGATCAGACGAGGATTTTACACCGGTACAGTATATTTCTTGGTCCTCTAAACATTCATAATATACACAACATACAATATGACATAGCAATTCAGCTTTTAGTTTCTCGTTAATGCGTAACCGACAGAACGTTACAATTAGTTTCTCGCGAACGTGTTCACGCTCATCTCTCCCATCACTCTTTTTTTGCCGCTTCTTTATTCCCCCATCGTTTTCGCCATGGTACAGCTAGAACGTGTGTCATTGTGCTCGACAGCAGGAAATAGTTATCGACATCCACGGAAAAATAAATACGAGGTACACGACGACGACGATGAGAAAAATATTTCTATGTCCAGAGTAATGCATCTACAAGTACGATCGTAGGTTTCTCCGTTCATTCTCTCACGCATACATTTTTATTCTCGCTTTCTCCGTCACTTTCTCTCTCTCTCTCTCTCTCTCTCTCTCTCTCTCTTCCTCTCTGGCATTCTTTTGTTTTTTTTTTTAATTTTCTTTTTATTATTATTTTTACCAGCTACGTCATTCAATTAACCCCACACAAAATATGGAAAACACTTTTTCCACCGGTGACATTTCTGTTACACAATCGCGTCGGACACAATTATTAATACTCCATTGAACGCAGTCGCAATCAGTCGCTATTGCAATTAATTCCGAACTGAAACAACTCGTTTGAACGTTCGATAAATGGTCGATCGTGTCGAACGGAAAGATGTGTCTCGCAAACAACGCGTTTCATTATTCCGTTTTCTTTTTATTTGTTTTTCTTTTTTTTTTTCATTTTGTAAAAGCGAACACGGATACACGTATATTTGCGTCTTGCGACTCCCACGCGGAAAACACTCGTGGAAAGGATGCTACAGATTTTAGAAATTTCGCGCTCTTTGGCAGTCCGGGATACACCACACACACATCTATCACGCGATCGTTTACGATGGATCTCTCTCTCTCTCTCTCTCTCTCTCTCTCTCTCTCTCTCTCTCTCTCTCTCTCTCTCTCTCTCTCTCTCTCTCTCTCTCTCTCTCTCTCTCTCTCTCTCCCTTTCTTTCGATCTGATTCTTCTTGTAATGTACATGTTTCTTGTTAGATTTATTATCCGCGTCGTTTTAACGATCGACCGTGTGCGCTTAGACGTACGTCAGCTCGCAGACTGATTTTCCTGTCGCTGTCATTCCTCCTCTGCCACAGTGACAACTTAATCTGCTACCTCAAACGTTCCACAAAATTTAAACAACTTATTTCGTCCAAAGAAACTCAATTCTTACACTAGAACAATCATTATTTCTTTGACTCTTGAGAATTTCTTGCAATGATTGAAACTATACGAACGCTTCTTTATTCGAGTAAACGTCATCATGAAAACCGTACGAAGTTTGAATAAATTCAATTTTATTTTGATTGTAAAAGAATATTTATCGTTCAAGCTTAACGCTCGTTGGTCGTAGTGTCAAGATTTATAGCATCGATTGTTGCTTCGCTATGGACTTTATTCCGATTCGAATGTGTTACGTTCGCTGCAAAAATGAAGTAGATTAAAATTGATAAAAATGCTCTGGTTGATAGCGGACAGGAGAATCACGCGTGTGTCGCATCGGCGTGGAAACTCGGCATCGGATTCGCTAACATTAGATTGTTTAAACACAACGAGCATCGCGAATCCTAATCTACACGACTCATTTTCCTCGTAACATATACGTATATATATACTGTCTGATTTCGACTTGATCTTAACGCTTAGAAAACATAATAGTTTCGGTGGTTCATAATCAGTGTAGAGTGCATCGTTTAAATCGTGGTTCCTCGATCTACAATCATTTTAACGATCGATCAGAGTGCGTTAGATACTATTACATTCTCGCCTCTCGATCGAGGAACCGTTTCAATCATTTCACAGAGTTCAAAGTGTGTCGATACCACTGACAACAATGGAAAAACGACGAGCGTGATTGGTAATGACGTCACGAATTATTTTAGCGAGTCGCAATCAATGTTTCACTGTTTTCTGTTCAGAAATAAATAACAGCGATTCTATTGTTCGTGGAAGTGATGCATAGAGAATCATTTTCGGTAACATTTCTGCAATGTCACCGATGTCCATTCATTTCCCAAGGTTCCACAGCTTAGAAATACCATTGCGAATTATTCTAACCGCTGTGGAACACCGTTTCCCATCGTTACAGATAGGAGAAGCTTGATTCGGAGTTCGCAGATCAAGTGTACTTTATACTCTCCTCGAAATAATGATAACCGTTATATACAGCCACGAGTCCTTAACGGGTATCGTACATCCATCTCGTACAGTTAAACGATTGGAAGTGACATTTATGCAAGAGTCGAGAGCCTCGATTGGAATTTGCAGAATACTGTTCTGGAATTTCAGAGGAACAGGTGTCTCTTTGGACGAAGGGAATCGCTTGCGTTGCTCCTGCGCCGGAGATTTGAACGCGCGCGTAGGCGAGCGCTCGTGCTTCGGGTCGCTGATGCCGTTATTCTCGAATCGTCGTTCAGTGGACCAAAAATGCTTTGTTGTGTTCTCGAAGGCGAAGGATTTTCAAAGGGGAGATTCACTGTTTATTCAGTCAAACAAACAGTTATACGTGCAATCATTAACGATAATCAAATTTTCCTCCCGAATCTTGAAAATTCGCGAACAGCATTCCGCAAAAATGATCGAGCGCAATAATCGATTATTTACAGTGACGCGTATGCTCGGCGCACAACACCTGACAAACGGGGAAACTGTATAATCTCTAATCGACGAATTCTCTGCCATCTAATTACACTTAAATCGGAACAATTTGTAACTCTACATCTCTACACGCTTAACACGCTTCTGTTATTATTTTTTTGTATGTTGTTTTACATTTTTCTTTTATTCGTTTCTGCATTAAAACACCGACTTTACACGCTACTTTCTGTTTTGTATGTCGTTAGGACAGCCTATACGTAGTCGTTACTTAATTAAACGCATCCTCCTCCTCCTATCGTCTAATACGGTACGTCGAGTGGCTCGATAATTGTACACGGTTAATTGCTGCGGTGACCATTAAAATTTGGTTACTCCTAAAAAAGAGACGCGACGTTCTGGGAGAGAGGGAGGGCGTGTTTCGTAGTGTGTTGGGAACGAAACACGAAGCAACGATTCGTGTAGAAAAATTGATGACTCGATTCTTAATTGAATTGCCGGCGCATGGCTCGCTCGGCTCGCTCGGCTCGCGTCGGGATACTCGGATAATGAGTGTCTCGTTAATTCGCGAGTTGCGCCGGAACGCTAGTTGTCCGGACATCGATCGATTCTAGCTGTTTAATTAGAGGTTCTTACTCTTACTCCCGCGTGCGCCATTGGGAGACAATGTAATTATCGAATTGGAGATCATTGACTGAACCTGCACTGTTGACGATAGAATTCTACAGCCATTATAAACCACCGGAAAATCAGATGGAAAATGTAAATCAGAGGCGAAGGTAAAAATATTTATTAAACACGTTCGGATATGTTTGAAAATTCAAATTATGCTTGAATTATAATCCACGGGAAAATAAGATGGAAATTATAATGTCTAGACTGTGGATCTTTATGCAAAATAAAAATTGTCTGCATCGATTCTGCAAGATATAGAAACTAAATCGAATGTTATTTCTTCCCTTAACGATTTGAATAGAGGAGGAACCATATATTGATATCTAGAATTTAAAAAAATTTTCAACAATTGTGAATTTCACGTTCTTAATTCTGCAATAAATGCATAAAGATCCGCAGTTTAATAATGACAGAAAATTCATTCTCAGCCCCAGAAATGTCATTCGTTTCTTGTCTTTAACAAAATACACTAGACAGGATAAAATTATAGTGTGTAGAATCTGCCTGCAATTCACGTTCTGGAATTTGGGGACGAGGGCTGCTCACGACACCCACCCCCGCGTCTCTTCGTTTAGTTAATTATACTTATATACAGTAGGACAATGAAGAATATCTCGTACCCCTACTCGCTATAGGAATATCTATCTCCCTCCGTGTCTCCCGTAAAACACCCATGATTTTTTTGTTTTTAGATAGTACGATAGGCTAGAACAGACTATGACATTCGTTCGTATGAAACGTTACAGTGACAAAAATAAAAATTTCATACCTGCGCGTCTACAGAATGAAATCCGCTCATCTCGTTCCGATCGCTGGAAACAATAGGGTTTCGACAACGTCCAAACAAACTGAAAGGACACCTTCCTCTCTGAACAGGCCAGTAAACTCAAGGACGAAAATATTGGTCGCACTTGGTGCGAGGGGTAGATTCGATCTTGTTAAAAGAATTTTAATATATATATATATTTTAATATATATATATATATATATATATTATATATATATATATATATATATATACCAATATATATATATATATTGGTTTGTTTATCAAAATAATTAACGAAAGAAAGATATTTTTATCCGGCTCTTGTATCGTCGCCATTACTTGCAGAAACTTTTTCTTTTGCATAAAGATTCGCAGTCTATTACACGCTCATAATGAACACAGAGCACGCCTTAATTATTTTCCGTTCTTGATTTACTTCGATAACAAACTTTGAATACCTCTTCGAGACCCAGATGATCTCGAGAATTGTTTCTCTGTATTTGTATGGATTCTCCTGGGAACATTCCGTCGGAAAAATATTTCTTTGATTGTCATGTTAAAGAAACTTCGAATCTTCCACGGGAGTCGTTGTGATCTTGTGGAGCAATCGATCGATATATCAAAGAACGGGTTGGGATTGAAAATGTTGAGACCGGGGATCGTTCAGAGAAACGGAAAGAATATGAAAACGATACTGTGCAAGGAAATTGTACTTCTACGTACGATTCGATGCGATCACTAGCACTCGTCAGCGTAATATTATACATTTCGTGGTAAAAATGATAGAAGATCGAATGGTTCGAGACTAACGCTGTCGAGTTACTGCGCGAGTCGATTATACGGAACATTATAATTAATCGTTAATTAATTATAATTAATCATATGTACAGATCGATCGTACAAAAAACCGAGTATCTATCGAATCATGTTCGATTATCGGCGACGAGAAAGCTGGGACGCTTCGCGCCGAGAAATTAGGCCCAAACTATAGTCTGAAGCACAGTTAGGCTAAAACGTCTCCGTACACTCTTCAAAATACGGCGTACCCTTTTAAAAATACTACATACAATTTTCTATATTTATATCCGTAACTTTTCTTTCCCGTTTCTTACACATTTTCATTCAACATATGGAAAAGATGCTGAAGAACAGAAGTTTCAATATTTTCGACAAAATCGATTCGCCCCACAGTGAAATCGTTCTACATTCTTCAAAATATTGAAATCGTTACTTTTAAAAACGCTATCTTGTTTTAAACAGTGTGTGGAGACATTTTCAACGGACCGTGTATAGGAATAGTTGCATCTCTCGTCCAGCATCGCGAAAAGTAACCAGACTCGAGTAACTGATGTTAACAGACGCAATCCAAACGGGAAATTATCGTTCTACGGCGGCGGAATCATCATTCTCCATCTATTCGAATTAGGCGCGCAAAGACCTGGACCAGCCAGGGGCGGACGACCAAAAATCATCCTCGGACCGATTAAAATCCTCGCGATAGAATAACCCTAAACTTCGTTCGAAACGAGAACCTTGCTCGACCAATAGTAATCGTACGAGACAGCGTTCTTTTTCTTCATGTTTGTTAACTCGACGAAAGATTTGTGCGATGTATGATGATCATTCGAGAACCTACGCTACCGGAAACGGGCCCGGGCGTTTCCGGGACCGTGGGGAAAACGTCGAAAACGATTCGAGAATTAATATCGAAAGCCCCGCCGAATCGATTCCTCTCGGAAAACTGTGGTGAACGCATGAAAATGCCGCTCTCCTCTCGAACTTTGTCGATACTAGTCAATCCCCGACGATCTCTCGAATCGATTCATTTTTCTCGATGAGAATCGGTCGAACGAGGCTTTTATGCATTCATTATAATTAGCATTCGCGCTCGCAGTATCGGCCTGAATATTAATGCGGCGTTCTCGCCGGTGATTAATATTCATTTTCGAATTTGTGTCTCGTTTCGAAATATCGCCCAGTGAACGAATCATCGACAAATTTATTTCCATATTCTGTCTTTATCGTATCAATTACAAGAATTACGATGATTCTTAAGCGATTCGTCATTTTATGTGCAACCAGCGTTACTTCGAAAATCGAGAGCATCGGCGGCGGGATTTTTCAGCTGATTTTTCGGAAGAGGATCGTTCTTGTTAAAGTACAATTTGTCTCGGATCTGTTCCTCTCGTGTTTGTTCTCCTCGGAAAATGACGGTCTTACATCAAACTGCATAGCGAGATCCCGTTGTCGAACGCGGATTGCAACGCGGTCGTCTCCATGCAGAATGCGCCGTCGTCGTACATCGTCGCCAGTCTCTGCTGCTGCACTCGGCTCTCGCTCTGAGATCTGAAATGTTATAGATTTGTTGTAAACATGTGGTATTTTCTATTTGTAAGAATGTTTATACCTTGTAAGAATGTTTTAATTTTATAATATTATGTTTAGTTAAGTTTTTGAGGTTTAGTATCTTCTCTGTCGTATCTATACATTTAATCGAGAACGATTAATTTGTCATGATGACCGAATTGTAAGAATGTTTATACCACCATGTAGACGACGAAATGTATTACTTATATATTTACCTGTTATTGATTTATACTGTTATATATAATATTCTTGATTTATACGTTGCGTTAGCATTTTGTTAAGAAATCCACGTTACGAGCAAAGGATATTGACGTGTCAAACCTCCTTACATATTTGAACACTACACCTACCGAAAGGCTATTAATAGGATCATTCAATAATTCTGCTGTACCAAAAGAAACCATAGAAATTTTCTTTTACGTTACAATCTAAAATCAAAGTATTAGATGGCGATTAAGGGTGACTTGTTAGTTCAAGGTTCCATTAGAAAGTGTTTAGCCATGAATCCTAGATTGTTCAAAATTATTCAATAATCACCAGTCGGTAATGCGTTAATAAACAAGCTGCTGACGACTGTTCGATACATTTCAGAAATGTAGATTTTGGAGCAAGAGAGAAATGGAAGGAAGATAAGGGAGACAAGAATGATTTGTATCTGGAGAAGCAATTTGCCCAAGTCATCGGGGAGCAAGAGTATCCTCGAAATTCGCGGAGACCGATGTGTCTGGAACGATAGCACCTGAGACAGCACCGATGCTCGCGGAGAGTCCCAGAGGTGTCGTAGACACGTGGTCTCGGTGAACGACGACCTAAATTATTTCGCAGCTCGCCAGCTGTCCGTGCAGAACACTAGTTTTCCCACTTGGATAGTGTCGAGACTCACCTGGGAGGCATTGCCCTCGCGCGTTGTTGCGTCCTGACCGGCTGCTCCCTGGAGGCTTGCTGGTTCGATAGGTAGCTGCTATCCCTAAGCACCGCCCCCTGTTGTTGTTGGTGGTGTTGCTGATGGCGATGATGACCGGTGGTGGACCGATCGTTGCTCTGCGAAAGAGACAGCTGCTCCAGGTATTCCCTGAGCTCCGGTTGACTTGCGAGCAACTCGCGGCGTGTTTGAGCTGACAGTGTCGTCGTCGTCGAATCCGACCATGGCGGCGGGGGTGTATGAGATCGAGACAGCATGGCGTACTTGTGGTACAGGTATTCCTCGTAGGTAGGCGGCAGGCCCGACTGAAAGCACACGAACAATTTCCTGTAGGAGTCTCGTGCGGGTTTCGCCCAAAAGAGACCTTCGATTCGTTTCAATCAATCTCATGAAAGTCTACTAGAAAGTCTAGAACTACTATAATTACAGTTAGCGAACGCCAGAGCAGTTTGCAGTCGCAGACCGATTTGCAACAAATTTAATAACGGATTTAACCGAATCCGCTTAAATTTCCAGTCAAGAAGTGTCTATCGGTTCGGAACGATTCCAGACTAATCTACAGTTGCGATTCCCTACTGAGCAAGATTCGTGCGATTAAACGGAAGCGATCCGCGTACGAGTGCAAATTGGATATGATGCCATTAAGCACGATAAGTCTCGGGGCCGAAATTACGTAACGGAGAAACAGAAGTAATTTATCAGCTTAAGCCCCGGATAATCGTAGCTCAACTAGAAAGGGAGATAGAGAGAAAGCCAGAGAGAGAGAGAGAGAGAGAGAGAGAGAGAGAGAGAGAGAGAGAGGGGGGTGCAGGTTTTCGAGTAGAATCGAGGTTCTGCGGTGAGCTGCTCGCTGTTTACCGGGCGGCAAATTGCAGAAAAGTTTCCGAGGACGGGTTTGAATTCGAGCCAATTGTTTGGAGAGCAAAAACGGTGCTCGGCGTCGAGACGCCGACGCGTCTTCCTCTTTTCCTTTTCTGGCTGCGCACAGTCGCCGGAGAACTTCTGATTCATGGATGTTTCTCTCCTCTCCTCTCTCCACTCCCCTCAGCCGTTCTCGCATGAAAAATATCCCTGAACTTCGCGATCAAATTTCGTTCCGTGAACGGGTAATACATATTTCCATTTTAATCCAATATCCCGGATAAACTTGAATTCGCGCGAGCATCTGCAACCTATTCGTTACCCGTCGAAAATATTTCACTGAAACGTGATACCGCGCGATGGAAAACCGGGTCACAGTTAATAAAAATCATTTTATAATGTTTGGCTCTATCCCGATTATTTATTAAATGAATTTAACCGCTGCACGGCTCGGCTAATTTTTTTTACCGCGACGAGGTATATCGTTAGAATTTATGCATACATGACGAAATGGATTGGTACTACAAAATTCTAGAAATATTAAAGACATTCGAGAATGTTGATACGCAATATCTGTTGTAGTATAAACGATTCGTTACATCGTTTCTATCGTGAAATGTTTCATATCGAAGAGTTGTTGGGAATAATTACTTTCCCTGAAACGTGGAGCTTCTCTCTTAAGGTGGAATCAACATTTATTCTTCATATTATGAATATTTCAAGAAATACAGAGAAATTTATAACCTTAGACATCGGAAATTTAAATTATCTGGGAAACTACGAAGTAAGTAACGAATGAACAATTTTTAATATTATTTTAAGATAACAAAATTTAAAGAATTAATTGAAAAATGATTACAAAATATATATTCATTACGATAGTAGGTAGGAATAATTTTTTAATGAATTTTAGTAGAAAGTTCATTCCGTTCCATTCAGTTATAGTAAAATATTAAAGTTAAATGTCCGTCGGCCGTCCGAGATTGTATATCGCGGTACAGCGTTCACTTCAAATTATTTTAATTTCGTCAATTTTCGAATATCGGATACGCATGTGTCGGTTAATTGCAATATTTGGGAAGCCACGATTGACAAGAATATTCTACATTCTAGAATATTCCTCGAAAGGATAATGCGATATTATTTTTTAGCGTAAACGCAGTTCTCACGAAGTATGACGAATGGAGAATAAAAGACCACAAGTGAGATCCCACTTTTATTTAGCAAACATTAATAGCAAAAAACGCAGGATTGGTTTAATAACTGTTGTGAATTTTATAATTCCCAGTAATACACGAATTCATATTCTGTAACAAATTGTATTTATTTATCGAATTCGTTCAGTATTAATCGAAACAATTGTATAATAAATATTATTAAAACGCTTGATACATGTTAAGCCACAATATGTAACGTATTATTATTAATCTGCGATATTACAGCAATCCAGCTGGGAAGTAGAAAATATTTTTCCTTCAACAAGGTACTCCGGCCCCGTTTATTAAACGTTAATGAACAAACGTTACACGGCTCAGACAGAAATCATACGAAATACACAAGTGACTAACGAGTCGCCATAGGTTTAAACGTGCAAACAAATTGAATTTATCATTCGAAATATCTGTAAACATTATTAAACCGTTCCGAACACGCTGAGCAACACTCGATGCATTCCCCGGGGAGAATTAGTCTTGAAATGAATTTACACGCCACCGTCTTACGGGGTGAAAATGGTTTAACTGAAATTACACCTAGCATATACTAAAATAATTTTTAATTAAATATCGCAGCGCCAGCGTTCATGAAATGTGGATAAACAAGGTCGCAGGATGCGTAGAGCAACTTCCACGAAGTCTGCATAAATCATGAAAAACATTTAGGTGCTCTTGCGCCTTTGCACGGTATCGGGTGAGCAACGATAAATTGTAATTAATTAAAGACACGCGTTTCCGTGGTAAATCGATTGCCGTAATAATTTACAAGTCTCGCACTCAGCGAGGTGAGAGAGAGAGATACACAGAGAAATGTGGAACACTCGAGATAATGAAGTTTGATATCCGTTGGATGTCGAGCCGAAAAAGTCGATGATCGGATTCGATCAGCTCGAAAATCGGAAGCGCTCAAAGTCACGATGAGCGAGTAAAATTTTTCGGGGCGGGACGAGAGAGAGAGAGAGTGGGGAAATTTTCGTCCAACTAATAAATGAATTGCACGGTTTAATTAAAACCGCGCGAACGGCGACGTGCTGGGCCCCGGTAATTGATCCCGTTGCTCGGCAAAGTAGAACAGACGTTTACTCCCGCGTGACGTTTAATTTCGCGATGCGATTTAGCTGCAGCCAATTAAATGCGCCCGACAACTGTATCGAGTTCTACAATTTAGATAGACCGAGGGGAAGATGCTTGAAATGGGACGAGCCCGTGATTCCGCGAACGCCCGACGTTCTGCAGAAACGTAGCACACAATCTTGGATATTACCCGAGCATCATCGGACTACTAATTTCAGTTGATTGATGCACAGTAAGTCCTCGACATTACTTTAACCCTCATCCACACGACGTGGTACCCGGGTAGCTATTTCAAATTCATTTAGAATAGTACAAAAAATTACCCGAGTGGATGAGGGTTAAGGACTATGTCTAAAAGAATGATCTAATAGTAGTGAGGAAATTTATAAAATTTCGAAGCTGTCTGACTAATTCGACTGGATCGGCGTCGAGTATCGCGATTCCTGTTCTAAATCCTGGTGAATGGACTAGTCGGCGGTCGTTTTTCTCATTCGAGGGTCGGATTAGTGGCATTTTATGGCGCCAGACGGCGAAACGAGCCGCCGGGAACCGTCAAAGGAGGCAACGTTTCGCAAGCGGCAGCGAAAAGTCGACGCGAAAGTCCGCTCCGCTCTGCACCGCTCTGCGCCGCTCCATGCCGAGAGGGTAATGAGCGGCCGAGCCGACGTTTTGCGCTCATTCAGACCGTTTTATCCGATTACCGCGCGGCGAGCTCTTAATTAACGTGAAACGGTAACGTTACTTTCGAAAACGCGCACGCCCGCCGTCGGCTGGATGGCCTTCCTTTTTTTCATGCCAATTCGCCGACACGCGTCGGGGGATGAAAACCCCCAACTCTGATCCCTCGTCTGTCCTATCAAACGTTTCCGACGACGAATACGTCGGCGCGACGCGATACAACCTCGATGTCGTCGGTAAATTATTCGAACTTCTTTGAAAACAACCCTGTTCTTTTTCCAGAGGTACAGACCTGGTTATTTGTGACAGAAAACTGATTTTGGTGATGTGGAGGAATGGTTGACATCTACTGTTAACAGTGGACACCACTTTTAAACTCATACTATTTAGTATAAAATAACAAAAATTATTTTTAACTCAAACGGACGTTTGTCGAAATAGTGAATCGCGGAAAAGAAAGAAAAAAAGACAGATCCTTCCTCGAGCCGGCATGACAGGACTAGTAAATTGCTCGGAAGCCTTTTATCGATATTTCTATCGAAATCACTTGATAGTTGTGGGAGAAACTGAGGGCCCGCAGTTATTGCCTCATTTTTGTCGGTTTTGACGAAAACGGTGAAGGAGACGCGGAGAAATCGAGTTTCGAGATTATTATCCTGCGATTCGATTTTCCAGCGCGACACAGCTTCGGAGAAACTTTTCCCTCGGAGAGAGAGGGCTCTCTATTCTCTGTAATATTAATGAGATAGTAAAAATGTGGTTGCACGATCGCTGACCGTGGATTAAACGGGAATTTATTCGCCGAGCCACGATTCCTTTCTGCGAAAACGATTCCTTTCTGTGGAAACGAATTTCACGGGCTGCGCAGAAAGGAAACTGGTCTTGATCCGTGACCGTCGAATAAGGGATGTTCGAAGCCTCGATGATACTGTAATTTGTACTCTATGTTTTTTACTCGATGTAAGTCTTTTAAATAGAATAAAATTAAGGAAGGAATTCAGGAAACGATTGTGAATTAGTTCAGAAAGGGGTTTCTCGAAGAATTCCCTGACCCAACATATCAACGAATAAGATTAGAGGTATCGTTCTACATAGGGGTGGAATAATGCCAACACAAAATTGCTTCCGGTGAGCATCCCCAGCCGGTTAGGTCCGGCTTTAACACTATTCTCTCCTCCGATACCGTCATCCGGCAGTCTAACTATCGTAATTTCTCGTAGAATACGGCGAACTACTTCGAAAACATTGTAATAAAACCGGCTCCATTCCGAGCGCAATTTATCGTTTTCCTCCATTCGGATAGAAAAGTTTTTTCCTCTCTCCCTTTCTCCCTAGAAAAAAAAAAGGAAAATTACTGCGGCGTGTATGCATTTGCTTTACGATGACAGGGCTGCGGCGATATAATACACTCGCGCGAGGGAAAATTGTTATTTATTTCGCGGTGTTTCATGTTGCTGGTTGTTGCGTCACCTGGACGCATTATTCATTGCGAAAACCGAGGAGCGTTACACGAACTCCAATAACTTCTCATTCGAACTTGAATTATTTAATGATCGCATCTTTTGTCGGCGAACACGATTTTATGACGCGACTTTTATTCACAGCCGGTTAGATTGACGGGATGAGAAATTTATTCGCTGTTATGCCACTTTTGCATCTTTACGCGCAGTTGCATTTAAATAAAAATTAAATTGAAAATTGTGTGCGAGATTCTTGTTAGATTTTTAATTTCACGCGGAACGGCTGGTAAATGGAAATTATGTTTCACGTGGGGCGTATTAAAATTCTTTTTTGGCTGTTCATTTTTATATGAACGTGTCAGATATTTATTCTTGTATTAAGTGGCTAATAAATTAATTTGCAAGGCGTGTATAAGTGTCTTGGATCTATTTGGAAAATTCTGCGGAATCGCGGACTTTACGTAACAGAATTTCATTTTTCAACGATCCTCCTCTCAAAATTGATCGCAGCAAATGCAGGGAATGGCGAGGAACGAAATCACCGGCTGTTAAAAAGCAAGATGTTCAATCATTTCGACTTTTCCCGGAAATTAATGGTGCAGGTTCACCCCCACGGTTCCGCGAACATTGTCAGAGCGTCTCGCTCTCTCGAGAGGTTCCGTATCAATCCGAGGAAACTTTTCGACACGCGCAATTTATACTGTTTCATTCATGGGTCGGCCACATTAATCTCCCTCGGAGATTGTTTCCCGCCGCGAGTTCACGCGATATTAAGACAAGCGGTCGGAAAGTTGCGAACCTAAATTATAGAGCGGGTTGCTTGAACCTTGGCCAAGCCAGATTCTCACGTTGAAAATCTCTCCGCACGAACACGCTGATAAAAACACGAATTTCTTCCTGACATTTATTCACTTCTATCACCGATGATACGATTATTATCAAAGCAGAATCACAATTGCGAAGGATATCGAATTAAATTCTACATTTTATTGGACTCTTCACGCTCGGATTTGTTTCATCGGAGAATTATAATTTTTAAAGCTGCAAGCTTTTGTTGAAATGCGATGAAACAGATTTTCCGCATGCATTGGCGATTATAGATACTGTTTTATGTGCAATGTAAAATGTATTCAGCAAATCCTCACGATTCAGAAAAATGTGTCAAATGTATTTTACAAGTATTCTAAAGAATATATTTCTTTCCGTAATAATTTCAACGTGGTCGAAGCAATATGAAAACTCTGAACATCCTTCAGTTGGATTGAACAAGCACTTCTGCCCAGAAAGGGCAGACCTTGAGGCGAAGGGGGGAACATACATAATATTAGTAAAAAAAATCTGATATATCGATGGTGTAGTATAAAAGTTACGGCGTTTAGCTAAAAGGGCATTCTATAAAGGGGGAAAGTGGGTGAATATATTGTAGGAAAGCAAAAATATTCGTCGATCCTTGGGTGTTTAGGGTGGGGGCGTATACAACAGCAGGCAAATTGGAGGACCATCCCCCAGCTTCGAGGACCACTTTGCCTCTGGCTCGCCGTTTCGCATAGTTCTGCGGCGCCGAGCGACACATAAATTTCCGAGGCACATCGTGGTGGCCGTCCCCCACGAAAAACACTGTTACCCTCGGTGTCGACCCACTTCAAAGTCCCGGTAACGATGCCAGGACTCTTCGAATTTCGCTGAGCTCGTGCCCTCCCATTCTCACCTCGTCCCATCGACTGCCCCTCCCTTCGATTTGCTGTGCAATTTGGGCGGACAGCAGATTTTTCGCGAAAAGGACCTGCGAACGATTCACTCGGAAAATGTCGCTCACTGACATAGATCTAGAAAATACCCAGCCAGTTAAAAATGACTAATGGAACGACGATTGAAATTATAAGCGGCACAGAAGTTCCGACGATCGAAGCAGTGAAAGAACCCGTTTCGGCAAGGAGCTGGAATTTCTCTAAAAGCATTAGACATCGGTTGATCAAGGTTTTCATTCCCGACTCCACTATCATCGAAAAGCACTCCCGTTTCTGCGATTCCAATCGGCGGCGTTTTTTTTTCTCTGCTGTCGAATTTCCATCGAACAGAAATTTAGATTGACCTTTACCAAGGCCCGCGGAATGTTCAATTTTCATTGTGCCCGCTGATCACCGTTCCAATTTCCTCCTCGCGTTTAATGACCCAGTAGTAGTCTTTCCTTGCAGCGGTGAGAGGAGAGAGAAAGAGTGACTCTGCTCTCTTACAAAAATCCTTTTCCAATCTTTTTAATTCTTTAGAACCGTTATTGCACGTTCCACGGCAATCTATGCATATACATATAAAATTATCAAATTCATTAGTCCGGGGACACGTCAATTATTTTTACCTTCACCTTGAACCCTCGCCGAGGAATTTTGTACGAGAATAAAACGACGGTGATCGCGAACCTCGCGAAAGATCACCGAGGAGGAAAACGAATAGCGGGATTCTTATTGTGCGGGAGAAAAAGTTCGGCTCGCAATTATCGAAGAATTAGAACGGCCACGGGATTGCCGGATAACATCGATTTTCTGGATCCCGCTGCTCTCCGTGGTTATATTTGAGTTCGGAACAGCGAGTCCGCTTATCGTCTTGCTTTTTTTTTCTACGTCGCGATTAAACTTTCTCTTATTACCGCTTAAATTCTTCACTCCGATTATTGAGACTCTTTCATCGGGTTCCTTATCGGAGATCCCTCTGATCTCCCACTTATATTCGCATTAATTTTTACAATAGCCCGTCGTTTTTAGAACTCGACCGCTTGTTCTACGGAATTGCTAAAAATAATGATCGACGCTTCGAGTTCAACGTGAAAGATATGGACGGACAGCGCGATTTATCCATGAAATTTATTTGCCGCGAGACAGGAACGAATATTCATTGGACAAACAATTTTTATATCTGACACACTGGTCCGGGAATTAAATTGTCAGTAAATCACGAGGGTCCAGCCTGGTATGGAGCGAAGCTGACATTACATTTATCGGGAAAGGATTTTTTAAAAGCTCGTTCTATTTGCGAGGCTTTTTAGTAATTAAATAGTTTGCGGGGGTATAATAGCAATGGCTCGCTGTCAGAGGTAGAGAAATCATTTTTATGGGACGGCAGAGAAATAAAATATCTAATTTCAATGTTTACTTTAGAACCTTGAAACGGTTACTCGCAAATTATATTACATCTAAAGGATCTTTTGACACAGTTGGTGGTTGATGAAAAAGTACTTGTCACTCACCTGCCACGTTTTCGAAATCGCCACATCGTAGGTGGGCGGCGGCGACACCATCGAGGGAATTGCGTAAACAGCTTGCGCTCTACAGTGCGCGTTTAATTGACTATTTCCCATTTCGTTGACGCTAGAGTTCGGCGTGTCCGGGATCGTAGCGTACAGGGCCTCTGGTATAGTGTCCTCTCGAATTCCACCACCGAGTATGCTGGATCCTGAATCTAACGCAACATCAGAGAAACAAATCAGAATAAAAATGTTTGGAAAAGAAGACCTCGAGAAGTTGATGAATCGCGAAGAAGGAATCGAGAGAGCAGTATTATAAAAGGTTCGGGAAAGTATTTTTGGTTACGTACCGATGTAGGTGTAATGCGATTCCGCTCTGTCGGCACTTCGAGTCCTCCTCGAGTGATTCAAACGTTTCTCGTACTTGTTGGTCTTCGTGGTTTGCCTCGCTTGATCCACGACCGAGCTACTGCTTCCGGTTTCAGAGCTTCTATTCTTCGAGCGTGCTTCATCCTGTTGTTTCTTGCCGGATCGTCCTTCTTGCTTGCCGCTCTTCGATTTTGATATCCTGATCAACTTCTTCGTGGATAGAGAGGTATTCCGGGATTTTGGCTCGACCACCACCCCGCACTCGCAGGCTGGCGCGTTTTCGTTAGGCATTCTGAAAAAAGATCGAAAAGCATGTCAGCAACTTCAGCATTTAAGTACGTGACGAGCGGTTTGGCTAAGGTGCTTGTTTTAATCATGAGGACTGTAATGAAGCCACTGTAAATTATAACAGGTCGAATAATAAATTAACAGCTTACTGGACACATGATATTTGCCAGTTTGTGGTCGGTTATAACGGGAATAATGATTTTGATTGAAAGTAAACAGCGCGGATTAACTGTCAGTGGAATAGACCTGTACATAGTCGGACAAGTGAGCAATGTAAATGCAATGCTGCGTGTTATAGAAGGATTCGCAATTATTCAGCATGATTGCGCAGAGAGGGTCGAATATGATAGTGCCTGTATATAATCAGACAAGAAACGGAGGAATAATACGATGAACAACGTTATACGTAGGTAATTAACGTATCCGATAAGGTTTGTTAAAATTGATCATGTTCAGACCGGAATATAGTGAATTCTAACTGGACTATACCTGAATAATCTTGAATATACAGACGTAATAGCGTTGTGTACAGTCGAATAAATAGTCGTGGGTTATGTAAAGCAGTGGAACAGGATCATTTAGAGTACACATAACAGAAATGAATTTACACGCGAGGCAAATAGGCACGGATGATTCAGTATCGAAACAGTAGGAAGGTCCGTTCGTGGTAAGACACAGGTACAATCTCGTCTAAACCCCTAAACTCGTTGGGTTTACTGTAAAGTATTATTTGGATTGCACCAGAATAGGGTACACACACATCGAGAGCAAATAGCATTCCACCGGAATCACGAACGAATGCATGATATCGACACTCTCTCTCTCTCTCTTCGATGCTTTGTGTCCCTCTCTCTCGCCCTCTCCGTCTCTCTACTGGTCGGTAATGCCGGCGTATAATCTGGCAGAATAACGCAACGCGTTTCGTGCGATCGCGTTATGTAGCCCACGGGCCGAGAGCCATTAATAACTGTGCCATAATGGTCTCTAATTGGAGTCACTTCGAAACGTTTACCCTCGAATAGGGCCTGGAGCCAGCCATTTGATTCTGTGTGGGTGCGATTAAGGGCGTCGAAAATGAAGGGAACGGACTTTTTGCGAGAACGTGTCGCTGCTTCGCAATCTCCATTACAGAATAAAATCGTAGGAAATTCCCGATATCCAATGATTCACCGTAGCTTCTCCTTTCGATGTGTTGTTTCACGCTTTTTTCTCATTTTTCTCGTTCTAATGTACAGTGCGATCGCATTTTTCAAGCGACTATACTCGCACTGGTTACAATTTCTTTTCGAAAATACCTTGATTAAGAGAAATCGTGCGCTTGCGAAGCACAGAATCAGCTCGAGTAGTTATTAGCAGCGTCGTTCCACGCGAGCGCACAGCCAGAGGAGGACGATTGATCAAACATAAACATCTCCAGACCCCTCCGCTTTTGAAACTATCAACGGAAACAGCTATCCAGATGATAAACTCGTCTGAATGCCTCTCGGAGCATCTCAGACGTAGCAATAAATCGATAATCGCGGATGGAGATGCCAGAGGCGGGGAGATGCTGGGGGATGGAGACAGCAGAGCCGGTCCTGTTCGGTTAATTATTCGATTCTCGGGGAAAGCCTCTGGTCCTCTTTTCACCGAAGGAGACAGGCAAGCTCGAAATCAAAGGGAGTCGCTTTGATCCGAGATTTAAAGGCGTGATTTACTGGAATCTGGAAAGGAGTGGGTTTCTTTCGTTTCTGTTCCCCTTTGTAACGCGCTACTTTCCTGGAACAATGCTTTCAATCCTTTACACCGCTTCGGCAACCTCCATCCTTTCCGATAATTTTTCTTTCGACTATGCTATACACAACTAATGCTGCACGTTGTTCAATTGTTCTCCAATAGTTTCATTAAAACGAATTCTCAATCGATATTTTCACTCTTCAAAAATCTTGTACATTCTCAAAATGTGCATTAATAAGCACACAAAGCTTGGAATCAATAGTCGCGACGATCTTTCTGATAAAAATTTCCGAAAGTTTGCATGATCACCGTCCCGGCGGTGGAGAGCGCTTCTTCTTCGAGCAACCGATTTAATTAGCTGTCGTTGTTTAATGACGGTGTTCCGACAGCTCGATGGCAGTGGAGACGTACGTGGCACGCTTGTCAATCGTGCCTGGGTAATTTGTTAATGAAACAAATCGAACGCTCGCCCGATCCTTTCGTCGAGCGACGGGTGGCACCGTGAAACGTATCCGGGAAATTAAGCAACGCCCCGAAACGCGAGATAATTACGTGTTCACGCGTAACTAATTAACGGACGGAATTAATTAGGAAACGTTTCCAATGCTATGGTTATCCGCGCGCCGGTGTACGAGGATCTCTAAGCCGCTTTTCGCACTGCAACGTGCGAAAAAAAGCGATTTTTCGATTCCCGGCGAGAGAGAGAGAGAGGAGGTACATTACTCCGTGGGCTGAGATTTTGCATAAGTTAATTGCGAATGGGATTACACATGGGTATCGAGTGCAAAGAAGCACGTTGGCGTAGAGACTGCGGGAATAATAACGATGGATCGCGGCGCTAGTTTCGAGGCTGGCTGATCGACAGCTAAAAATTAAACGAAAAACAGATTATCGGTGCTGCGATTCGCGTACCCGCCGGCTGAGACGATGACAAGGTCGGAAATGAATTCGAAACTTTAAATTGAATTCCCCGGGGCACGGTGTTATAGATACTTTCATTTTAAGGCTCGTTTCTCCCGGAATTTATGATGCCGCGAATAGAAAAACCGACCTCTTTCTGGAAGATGCTGCGAGTAATTGGATGTGTGGACAGGGAAGGAGTGCAGGAGTATGATAAGTCGGCCGCAAAAGAAATTAAGTGTTCCAATAAGTAGGGAAGGCTCGTTACGGTCAGACGAGCGAAGAAACTCCAATATTTGTTCTATCATACATGAATATTTACTATAAATTCTTCATTATTAATGTTGCAATTTGCACCGTGTATTTTTTTAAAAAATTTTCATTTGTATTCCGAGTGGAATTGGTCGATATTGAACCGACACATCGATGAACGGCTGATGCTTCCTTTATCTATTCACAGTAGCCTTCATTTGGGTGTATCGAGTCATGTCACTCAGTCACTGACACAGGTACAGGTTCACTGATAAACTCATTGGATATCGGGTGCGTTCAAAATGTCGTGGTATGTCGTTATCCGTTCAATGCTAACTGGAAACCAATATCTCTGACCCTAGGTCATCCCTGTTCGATAACATTTTTCTATAAAACGTGCTTTCGTTCGAAATACATTTTGCTTGTCTGCTACGAATGAAAAATGTTCAACTTTAATTTTATTATTAGTTCCACGATTAACACTAATCCTACCGACCATCAAAAGTGACTGATGTGTATAGTATTATAAAAATGACAAGATTAAATTTATTTATATTTTGTAAGATTTTCACTGTAATGTATACTGGAGTCAAAAAATATATTCAATGAATTCGAACAATTGTCAAATAAAAAATCTAACATGGGTGATTTGACTCCTCGTGGTAGGTTTAGTGTTAAACTCCGACGTTCTACAGGGTTTCGGTGGCAACCAGCAAGAAATTCATGCACAAGGATATCTGTGAACGTTTTCGCTCCGCTTATCGCGCCGTTTGGCGCTGATGAGCGGCCCTGTTTGTCCTGCTCGACGACAACAATGATCGCGTCGGAGTTTTGGGAACGAGCGTCGACACGGCGCCGGTTCCTTCGTGATCATCAAGGACCCGGCAAATTCCGCTTCGGGAATATGCAAGCGACGTTGATTGCAAATTGGAGCGAGTCTCAAAGTAGCTCGGGATTCTGCGGTTAATCCTGAAAACGTTCGAGCTGTAATTCCAGACGCCTGACACACGAGACGATGTTCTGTCCCGCGATACTGCCAATTTCGGATTAATTGAAATTCAAGCGTGGCCACGTTGTCGAAAAACCACGGCGGCGCTCGGCTGACACGCGATCACCGTTGCCCGCCGCTTTCATTGCGTTTCGAGTAATCAGCTTTAAACACGGGAATTCCGCATCCGTTCTCCGGTTCGGATGTTTTGTTTTATCCACTTCATTTTCAACCGAACCCACACGTAACTGCGCTACTACGAAAGAATTTCGAATTTGCTCTCGCTCGAATTATATACAACGCTGAGTTGGTTCGTTGCGGCATTCACGTTTGTATTCGCTGTTTCGTTACCTCTTTTAATTTAGAGTTTTCCTATGCTTGAAGTGGCTTCTCATTCTACTGTAGTTCCATACATGAAATGACCTCAAGAACCTTGTTCCGTCCCGTCGGAACAGAAAACGTGAAATTCTTTCGGACATATTTATGGTGCGTTCGTGACTAAGAATCTTCCTCGAAGATTAAGTAAAGTAGGGTCATTCGACGACCATTCGAAAACATTGCCAGATGTTTGGTTTTTCGTAAAGGACAATGTACCATAAATTGGTCCCTTCGAACGACTAGCCGCGTCCGTCCAGGGTAGAGTCACCTTACATTGTTGCACCTCCTTCCCAAGGCTCCTTCAGAGCTACGAGAAGGAGGTCTAAACATTTTTGAGGTTGCTGATTGGTTCGTACAACTTTCGGCCAGAACCAATCAGTACATGTTTTTCTTCATCGCGTTTGGACAAGAAGTCGAACTCCAACAGTTCCTTCTTAGCTTTCGGACAAGCATCATTAAATCCGCGAATATACAAGTACAACGCATCGGTCGTTGTACTTGTCAATCATTGAGTGTACTTCCAAAGACTTCTAGTGCAGCAGTCAATTGTCCAGCGATCAGGACACGCGTCAAACCGGGATCACAACAGTCAAGATCCCTCGCGAGCGGAATAACATCCTACATTAGATCCGCGAGCGTCATTCTTTATTGTATCGATTATTCAAATCTGCGCGCGTATAAGGCAGGACCTGCTAGATCAGCCTTACTGATGTGTCCACTAGCAGGTCCGGGACGAAACGCTTCTTTTAACGTAATTCATTGTCACGCGTATCAATTATTGTCTTTTGCGTCTTTCACATCTTACCAAATCTCTTGAACTACTGGCCCAAGATTAATTTGGCGGGTCCAGATCCGGAACAGTCGCGAAACCCCACACACGCGACAAATCAAACCTGACTTTAATCATGTGTTATTATTTGAAATAAAAACAGCGAATGAATTACATTCTTAATTGCGAGACTACCACAGCCCGCAGCAAGCTCGAATGTGTTCCCAGAACTCAATTAAATAATCTAATACACCGTGCTCGGCACGATAACTATATCACAGCGGAACAAACGTCAGTAGCGAACATGTCAATAACGTCTGCCATAATTGGAACGTCTGATCTCCTTACAGTAGAATAATGTTTGAGAAATCGCGAGACGTCTCACGACCGAACGGAATTAATACCGGGAAGTAATCGATGAAATTAATTTTCCAACCGGGAACACGAAGCTTCCCGGGTATAATATCTCCGAGTGAATCTGCTTCGGTTGGAACGTCGAGATGCATACGCGCCTGGTGCATCGGCCGGTGCATCGCGGGTGCAACCGCGCCAGAGAGAAATCGGTGCGCGGAAATGAAATTACGCGACGCGCTGCGAAATGAGCTCCCCGAGACCTTAGTTAGTTTCGACGGCAAACTATTCGCCGCGGTCCCCTTTAGTATTCATTCCGGCTGCTGGCAGCCGCCTCCGGCAAACTTTCGGCTCCCGGTGTGTCAGCCCGTGGAACGCCTTCGGTCATTCCAAAGACTTTGACCGAGTGCTAGCGATCTATCAAACAAGCCCGACACCGTGCCGATCCTTTTGTTTGCTCGCCCGTTTGCTCGATCATTCTCCTTCAGCCTTCGTAACTTCCTTTTTCCAATGAATTACCATCCTCCCACGAGCACCCGGTTGCATCGCGGAGACAAATTGATACGCTGTAAGTAGAGCATGACTGCTTCGATCAGGCGAGTCGCTTGTAAAATGTTGACGACAGAAAATTGACGAAATTAAAATGATTTTAAGAGCGGAGTCTACGAGTTTTAGCAGACGACACTCGCGCTGCTAGTGTGCGTGCACACACCACTAACTACTATACGTATACGAGAATTGCAAGGGTCCGGGATTAAACTTCTGAGTTCGTAATAATGCAAAGACAGGGTTTCTTAGTTGTCAAAATCGCTAGATGAAAGATCAATCTAGGGTGCTATCTGGTTGAAAAGTCCTACTTTTACGTTTACTCTCGATATTTATGAAAATGTAATGCCCGTATCGGCGTCCATAGCCTCTCTGATCGCCATGCTTCCATATATCTCAAAACCATTGCTCGTAATGGGAAATTGCTCGTATGGGAAATGCTATAAATATGTCTCTTTTTCATACGCTCTCCTTCTTTGCGTCCCCAATTTTGATCGTTCATTATGTTTGAAGTGAAACTTTTTCTATGATTTTTTCTATGATTTTACTTTTTTTTTGGTTTTTTATTAGTTGTTCCTGATCTTGTTTTTTTATATAACATTTCCAATCTTAATTTGTTTCTAAACATTACTAGACTGCAAGAAGTATCACTTCTACCGCGCGTGGTTTTTTTTCTTTTTAATTGTAGATTACTTCGCAAAATATTCCATGTATAGGCTTTTTTACAGTCTTATATATTTTCGGATTCCACTTTCTCAAGGATTAAGTTCTTGTAAAGAGAACTACGTTTAAAAAGATCCTGTAAAATGAGCCGTTAAATAAATAGGAGCAAATACATGGTCTGAATCGGACGGGCGAGGCAAGCAATGCGATAAGGCGTTGTTTGCCGCGGCCCAGCGAGGCAACATGTATTGTTTGCCTCGCCCGTGCCCGAAAAAATTTCTCGGCAAGCTCCGACGTTGTTTGTGGGTAAAAACCCCGTCCCCGGTCCCTGGTAAGTTTCGTCCCCTCCAGGAAGTGACGCTACGTAAGGGGAGTGCTGTTTTCCTATGTTGAATGTATGTAGAAAAAACGTGAAAAGGTCGCGAAATATCGGTATATTTGGCAATAGCGAAATCAGCTGAAATTCACTCGCGACGGAACATTTTGACCGCCGCGCGAGGAACCGGAACGTGTCTCGCACCTGCCTCGGCCCAAGGCACAAGAGTGAGGAGACAGCGTCACGGAAGAGCAAGGGGGGAGATTTAATTTGGCATTTTACTATAACTTTTGAACCATAAAAGATATCGGGATGAAATTTCCACTAAAATTCATTAAAAAATTATGCAAATTTATAACAAAAAAAGAATAATGCAAATCACACCTCGTAAACGTAAAAGTAGGACTCTTAGATTGATCTTTTATCTAGCACTTTTGACTACTGATAAACCCCAACTTTGTATTATCGAGAAATGAGAACGAGCATTCCGCACCCTTACAATCCTCGAAAAACGAGTCTACCTCCTTAAAGAAGAAATGTTCTCGATTACAATAAACATTATTATATTGCTGGTATATACACGAACGGACAAAAGAGAAATCTACAGAAAGGAAACATTGCGTTTGAGATTGTAGGTTTTTAAAGGTAACAGGGTCCGCTTTTCTATGAAGAGGAGAAAATCGCGAGGCCGACAATAGCCAGTGCACTGGCGAGGGGGCAATTGAGTTTTAAACAGAGAATAGCGAGCGAAATTGGGAATAGGGGTTGAAAGGGTAGCAGAGATGTTCCGAATAACTTCTTTTTAATCTCTCGGGGGAGGGGGAAAAAAAGCTGGATGTACGAGAGAGGAATAGGTATCCCTTTCGAGTCGACGGCGATACGAAAATTGGATTGTGCCACCGGCGTACGATGTGCTCGATGTCACACGGCAACCGAAACGTTTTCTCGCGAAAAAGTTTTCTCCGTACTGCGCGTGCACTTGTACGTGTGTGTGTGTATTCAGGAAGGGAATGAAATTTACGCGTGAAAGAGAGAAAGGATCCTTCTACAGAAAATCTCGATATAGCATGGTACGCTGCCCTCGGGACTGTCACGGCTCCCGGCGCTTCCTTTCAGACATTTACCTTCGATTTAACGGGTTTGTTACACCGTGGAATTACGATCGATCGTGTTCGACCGTTCCCACGGAATGATCGTGATCTTACGCTAAAGTAATCTTCCGAGTCGAGCCTGTTACTTCGCCAAAGAAATACCGTGAAGGATCGCAGTAACTCAGAACTGGAAAACTGAACCTGATCTCCTGTGATAACAGGACTTCACCTGTGATCGAGTTAGTAGAACTAATAAAACGAACGAACACATACCGGGGAAATCGGTGAATTAGTAATCAGACAATATACGAGCGAACTGTGGCTATAAAGGAGGAAGTCGGTGGAACATGAAAATATACGATCGGGCGAAGTATGGCACGCGAAAGTGGTCTCCGGGAGGCAGTTACTGTTTCATGATGCGAAAAACTATGTTCCCAGGGATGTTGGAAATCTTGCGAGCTTCTGTCGCGCATCCATCGGCGTCTAGAACCACCTTGTGCAATAGGAACTATGAACCAGACAAGATTAATTTGAGAATTAATGTTATTGTGAAATGAGAAATTTTTTAACCTCGATGAAATGGTCTATAAAATTGAGTAAATATATTGATCGAAAGATATTGAACTCCGTGAATCTACGAGGATCTCCAAGCTTCGATGGCACTTGTGAAATTTCGAATACGCGAAGAATCGTTCGGAACCTCGTTCCGGGTTTTGAAAACACAGTCGACGATATTGGAAATTCGTTCAACGACCAAGCCATTAGAAAATTGTCCATAAGGACGAGGAAACCTCTGCGGGCTAGGGTGAGGCTTCTTGGACCCGGGTTCGAGAAGAAAATTCGAAGCCGGTTTGAAGAGGCGCCCCCATCCTCCTTTGGAACCGTTGAACCGCGTAACCTGCGTTATGCATGCTCCGACGGTCTCGTTATTAGTATATGGAAATCCGTGTGTAAAAGTGGGGCACCGGGTATCCGCCGGTGTGTACATGTATCCCACGCTTTGTTACCTGCTTTTCATTATGGATCGGGAACCCGGCCGTCGGAATAATGTGCGCATCGCGATCTAGCGCCGAGGCAACGTGTAATTGGTGTGGCGCGATCGGCCCTCGCAAAAATTGGGTCGATCCGATGAATACGGAACCAAAACGGTTTTATCAAACATCACACCGACTGCGGTTCGCGGATGGTTAAAAATTGCGGCTGACTCGCGTTCATATCTGAGCGCTGAATTTCGACGAATTCGAATATGGGTATAAAAAAAATTCGAATATTGGTAAGTAGAAGGAGGAAAAATTCTTATCGATCGAAATTTGAAATATAAATTGTAAATATGATATCGGCGCCAGGTTCGATCACTTTAGAAACAAACAACAATTGTGCAAATTAAATATTTGAATTTCTCAACGTTTCGATCCCTATGTGGATCATTATCAAGAGACTAAATTTTTGCGTCTGAAAAAGAAAAAGGAAATAAATATTTTCAATGCAGAAAACAACCGTAATCAAAATAACACAGCCGTGAAATTTAACGAAAAATTAGTATTCGGAAAAAACCATAAAAAAAAGGGTAAGTAGACTGCGAATGTTTATGGCATTTTCGATTTTTGTAGACAAACTTTACGAATATCATTTGTAGATTCAAACTAAATAAAAATCGTACGAAATTTGTATTGTTTAATATTTTAAAGTAATCAAATAATCGAATGCTTTTGTGGCGGGCTTGGTGCTGCCATACGCTTCTGTCAATTTTAGGAAACTCCTTACCCCGTCAACTTAATCCTTACTTAATGTTTCTCGTCTGCGTGGGTCGGACTGCCCAGGTACACATCTGGCGACCAGATCCACGCAGGCCTATTCCTTTCCTGTGTCCTTTCCAAGTTCCGTTTGGGCCTGCTTTACGAGCAGGCCCTGGCGAACTTTCCTTTTTTTATGACATCCTTTCCCGATTGCTTTTTACTGTCGTATCCTTCAGTTTTTACAGGACCCTTCCGCAATCGCTCCTTTCCGCGGGTCCTTGCCTGACTTTCCTCTCCGTACCTTTCTCCCACTATTCGGTCTCCCTCCACTCTTCCATTCTCCTGCTTTTTCCAGGGGAGTTTCCTAAAGATTGACGACGGAAGATCAGTCAGTTTTTTTTTCGAGTCGCAAGAGACACTCAGCTCTCCACCGATACCGACACAAGTACTAATAAAGAGTGTTGAGGAACATATCCAAGCATTCACTTATTTTCACGACTTCCTCCACACTTTGTTAAACCAGAAAACATGCCACCTATGAATAGAACAGTGGCAAGAACGTCGCATACATTCGAAACCTTCTGCACTCGAAAGGAGAGACAAAAGCACGACTCAAACGGTTTCATTTCCCCGAGTTAAGAAGCATCTCGATTACCCGATCGTGCATCCAATAAAACTAGCGACGAAAGCGCACTCGAAAGTGAAACCGAGTGCTATCCTCGTTTCCGGCGCGGAGATACGAAGAAGTAATTGTTGTCACAGTTGCCCGTGCGTCCGGCGAAGTTTCAATCCCGAGGCGTTCAATTGAAAGAAAATTAATTGGCCCAAACTTTTCCGGCGAGCCCGATAAATTTCGTCTTTGCTAGACGAATCTTTGGTAGCCAGCGATTACACACGCCAACAATTTCGATGGTGTCCATAGACGAGGGAACTCTGCGGTCGCACCGAGGCGTTCGCCCATGAAAAAGTTGCCTTGGAAGGTTCTACCTTTGAAACTACAAGTTTTCGGGTTCGTCTTGGTCCATTGCTCGACGTGATTAAAGGGATCGTCTGTTCTATAATCGGTACGTTGCTTCTGTGAAACGAATTTTTTTTTTGCTTTTATTTTCAACGAATTTTCTTGCACTTTTACCGTGTAATTGTTTACCGCATAACTGAACACGGCTGCAATACAATGCGCATCGATTGAACAATTAAATCTATTTGCAATAGACAAGATACAGGGACCGAGAGACGTCCCATTTTAGACGGATCGCTGCAGGAGGGAACGTGATGCGATTCCGGTGGCGCGGTGAGATTAATTTCTGGAAAGTCCTGAACGTGCTCCGAGGGTTTTCTTCGGTAAGCCCGCCGGCGCATGACTGGATTAATTATAGCAACTCCTCGGAGCCGTGCTGGGACGCAGCAGTATGGATGCTACTATTGATTAAATCGTCGATAATGTTGCTGACAGTCTGGCAATTGGAGCTAATTGGGAACAGTCGGATCGACGAAACTGTATGAACATCCCTTCACTTTGTCACCGAACGGAATCGACCATCTTCTGTTTCGTTTCACGAATACGGTAACGATCTCGATGCTCACCGTGAAATTAGAACAAAATTAAAGCGAACGTTCGATTCCCGTTTCGTTAAAATTTCCCGTTTAGTTAAAATTAATTAGACGAACTTTTCTGTTGTGTGTTTTAACGAGGCACTGGGCCCATTGTTGCAGGACCAGTTCAATTTTACTGTAGACGTCGTTTCTTTTTTCGAAAACGGGGAAAAGGCGAAAGCTTACGCGTACCAGGATTAATTAAAATACGAGTAATTAAAATTATTTCAGGCTCGCTTGCAATCGATTCTTTCGCATTCGGGAATATTCCGCCACGAGTTGTGTCGAGAATTAGACCGTAAAATTAGATCCGTACACGTCGGCCGAGCTGCTGGCTGCGTTCTCATATTTTCGACCTGTACCGCGAGTCATTTGTTCAAAACAATTCCCAAACTCTGTTAGGCTGGGTACACGGGCTAATACGATTAAATTGTTCGCTCGCAACAACGACAACGCGTAACTTGCTTTTTCGTACTGTTCCCACGGTGCTCATTGATTCCTTAGGTAGCGCGCGAGCCGGAATCCATTGATAGTCGAGAAACACGGATTACGTTTCATTAATTGCTAATTAAGCCCGACTTTCGACGAACTCTCTCCGGGAGTGTTTCAAGACTTCCTACTCAGACGAAGAATGCTCTGCTACCCTTCGTTTTAAGACGATATCTTAATTCAGGATTCGTTTGTGTTATAGTTAATCTTAAAATTTATTATTTTTATTCGAGACATACCGCGACATTTTGGATACTTTGAAAGAACCGAAATTTCAAGAATAGAATGATACAAAGAGCACAAAACAAGCATTGATTAGCATTGTTATCCGCGGAGAAAAAAAATGCCATTGTTCACCGAACAATCTCATATATTTTAAAACGGATACGTACACCATTGTAACGGGAAATATTCGACTCCGCGGAAAAGCGACAATAAAATTCCATTATCTATTGCCGGTAGGTACTCGCATCAACGATCAGACATGCAATGTAGCCGCAGTAAAAACACGAGCTTTTAGAAACATTCATCTAGCTACATTGAAAAGCACGAGCGGCCGAAAAACATTCGCAGCCGTTGTTCCTCGGAAAACGAATAATAAAATTTCATTTTCAGGTCGAGTCATGTACTGTAATCACGTTCGAGAGTATGATCGTGTAAAAACAATCCAATCAATGCTCCTAAGAAAAAGAACAATCAATTGCAATTTTCTGCAGGAAGTAGTGGCAGACTGTAATGGTCGGACACAGTAATGATGAACGGTTTCGTTGGAAAATCATTTTCAACGTTGCTTTTAAGGAGGAAATAATAAAACTTTCATATTCAATGGTTAGCAGAATCAGACGTGCTTCATCCACGTTAGTGAGTATGAGCTTTTCGTACAGTACTCCGACCTTTGCCATTTCACATTTTCATTACCTCTTACCATTTCCAGGCGGAATCACATTCTCGCACGATCGTGAATCACTGTCGATCGTTCCTCCGGGCCAAAAATCCACGAGGATGAAATAAAAACGATACCACGGGATGCATAATTTATAAGACGTACGATTATGGCGGCGAGAGGCGGAGTATCCGGGCGGATCCGAGGCTTCCAGCTGGCTCGGGATAACAAAGCCGGTTGTCTGAGTAAATCATCCCTTATCCCGTCCGTTTGCAATTTTCCGCGTTGCTTTTTCGGGTAGCCACGAAAAGGGAATCTCCGTTCGCGGAGAGGGAAAGGGAAACGGAAACCTGAAGAATTTCTGTTTCTTCCGTGTTGGGACGATCGGAAATGGTGGACGCGACCGAAGTAAGGGAATAAGGGTGAAAGGTGACCCAGTTCGTAAAGGGTGGCCGGGTGGTTGGGTTCGATGTGACTGCTTCCTGTCCCGGCGTGACCCGGATTCACCTGCTCCCGCGTCCTCCTACTTTGCGTTTCTCCCTTTTCTTGTCCTTCGACCAGCCCTCCCCTCTCCTCATCGAGTTATGCATCCACCCACTGCGAGATGGATCCGGTAACCTAATAAGCCCCGGTTAATAAAATGTGTCGAGTGCGAGCGCGTCGCGGAAGCCGCTGGTTTTTCTATTTCGCAAGGAAAATCTGCCAGGAGGAAACTTTCTTGAAATTGCCAAGCGGAATGCGCCCAGGTATTTACGTTAGCCAGTTTGTTCGAAATCGATGGAACGGAAGCAGGCGCTCTCGTTGCTTGTTATGAATATTTCAAACGAAAATAAGCTAACAACAAAAAAAAGTAGAATGTGTAAGCCATTGGCTAGATGAACGCGATCGTGTCACAATGTAAAATCTCAGCTACACAAGTGAAACAGGTCCTCGTATGGTCAAACACGTCGTACGTATTCCCAAATGGGGCTGAGACAGGAGGGATCATAATTCTCGCGTGAATATCGCCTGTCTCCCAGCGCGGAGCGTTCCGTGCAGCGAAATATAATCCAGAATAGGGAAGCCTTTGAACCACCGCGCCGCCGGTGCCTCGAATCAGATTCGTGGCCAGTTCGACCGACAAAAGGAACTTTCTCTGTGGCGATCACGTGTTCTCGTGGTAATTGCTCGGTCAACGCTGGAACGTCTCCTTGGCAAACACACGGTAAATACACGGCCCGAGGGAAGCCGAAGTTGCCCTGGTTGCTTTTCCACGAGAAACGACGTAATTGAATTTCTTACGGCCGTCTCCTATTATTGCGCCCGATCGTGGTGACACGCTCACGGCCAGAGCCCTTCCTACCGTTCGACGAAACAATAAACGTCGCCGAGCTGGACGCGTGATTGTCGTCGTTGGCAATCTGTGTTAGCGCGCGACTGTCAGCCTTTGCCTGTAAATCTCTGCGCCTGTCGCGATCCTAACGATAAACAAATAATTAGACACTCCCAGGAATCTCTCATACCGTAAACCGTCGCTTATCACGGCGCACAGTAGGACGATTGCATCGGATTGCTGGACATCACCTTTAGCACCCCTTTCGTTTTTTCAATAGTATAGAATACGTATGCGAAGTGAACAAATTTATTTGACCACCCAAAAATTTTTATATCCAAATGTCGGAAACAAAGCAAAAATGGCTCAATTAGTTAGAGAATTCGCTAAAAACATGAGGTATTTTTAATATCCTACAGTTTTTCGGAGTCAGTTATGCCAGTATTAAAAGCAGTATTTAGAGGTGCCCACCACTTTTTCAAACCCAAATGCCGGTCGCAGTCGGGTCCCGTCGGATGTGATCGCAACGAATTTCTCTTACAGAATACCAAAGGAAAAAGTCTATGAAGCCCGTTTTCACTGTCTGGTATGTCAAACAAATTGCCACCGCGTTCTATCAAATTCAACATTATACAACATTTACAATAAAAATATTTTCTGCACCAATTTGAAAAAACAGATCACAATTGCGATCATGCTGTACAGTTTTTCGCAAGCTAAGCTAAATTCCACGAATGCAAAATTAATTTAATTTTCAAATTTTTCGCAACTGCACTTTATTTTATACTCGGCAACGAAACCGACTATTTAAAAATGAAATAATCAAAATTTTATTCGGAAATGTCACGGTACCTTTCGTCGTACAATTTGCCGTTGGAATGCTTTTGATATTTAATATTTTTAATCGTGTCGCTGGAATGAACTGGCCGAAATATTTATGCGGTTTTTCGTCGAGCCATCGACGCCCGTTTCACGCAAATTTCGTCCGGAACGTAAACCGACGGACAAACAAAAAGCTTTCGCGGACATCGTTTGCTTAGCGGCGAGCATTCCTCTGCATAAACGGAGAACCATAGGAAGGGAGGGTGTGCACAGGGCGGCCGGGGAAAACAAAAACGGGCGAGGATAGAAACGTGGGCTCAAATATTTATGTTGTGGACGGTCGCGCGCACTCGTGAGATGCCGGACAAATTTATTTGATCATTCCCTTGGTTCGCTGACGGTTTTATTTCAATCCTCTTCGCCGAAAGGTTTGACCACAGAGCCTGGCTGATCGCGATGTCAATCGCGTCCAATGTAAACAAATGATTTTGCACCCCAAGTAATTCGCTCACTGTACGATCTGACAAGTAGAATATTTTCGTTACTACCGGCCAAAAGTTTGGAATCACTTGCAGATTTTTATAAAAATCGAATATATCGATAAATTTTGAAGCGATTCATCGTTATAATATCAAATATTAACCAATTGAATAATATTTCTTAACAGATTTCAGCATTTTCTTATGTCCACAATGCTCTTGCATACTTTATACACCCAGTGTAAGACAATGTTCGGAATGCACTTTTCTAAAGGGACATCTTTGGCAACTTCTACAAGAAGCATGGATAAATATCAAATTAAAAACATTCGAAAAACTAATTGACAGGATGCCCAGAATATGTCAGGTTGTTATTCACCCTTTGCGGTCGGAGCTATTTTAACTCGAAAATTAAACGTTTCTTCTGACCTACAATATTTCCATTCTCTATGATTTTTTAAATTTGATAAATATGAAATTGATATAATACCTCATACAATACTTAAATGTGTAGTAATTGGTTAGATACTGACATATCTGATAGTGTAAACAATTATTTAAATAACAGTACAGCAATTTTTAGTGGCGCCTCTGCGGCGCCACTCGACCGCTAAGGGTTAAAAATACAGGTGTTTTTTTTTTTTAAATGAAAGAGCAATTTGAAGAAAAATACGTATTCCTAGATAAAAGAAAATAATACGTAAAATAATAAGTTAATCTTCCTTGGTTGTTTAAAGGCATTTAGTTCTTCTTATGAACCTCCTGTTTCTCTGAATTCACACCGTGATTCCAAACTTTTGGCCGGCAGTTTACATAGATGAATCGGGTCACGGTGACCCAAAAAGTAGAATGACCCAGAACACGACCAAACAAGTAGAACATTCCGGTATGCGGTCGAACAAGTAAAACAATATGTAAATGGCAAATAGAACAGTCCGGTATGGGATGAGACGAGTAGAACAGAGATTGGCGTGGCGAAACCGAGAATGCAAGTTGCGAAGCGTCGATTCTGGCGACTTGACAATGACCGTCATCTGAAAATGGCCGAAGGAGTCGAATGAAACGGAAGCTAGTTTAATTTATCCTGCGGCTTGCATCTCCCCAAAGTAAACGTTCGTGCGAGGGAGTATTGCGCGGGGGCGGGGAAGGAAAGTTCCGCGGGAAACAGTTAGGGATTAGCAATTTCAGCCGACATTGAGTGCGCGCAGGTGGGAAGTTTCGTGGCAAAACACGCCGGGGGCTGGAATTCCACGCGTATCCGAGCGCGCGCTGCGAACGACTCGCGGGCAAGTTTTAATGACGTCCCAGCGCCGCCCTTCCCTTTGGGAGAGGTTTTTCGCCGGTCGCAAACGGAAGCTTTTGCGGCTGGTTCATCGGCAGCAGCGGCGGAAAGGAATTCGGGATTCAGGCTGGTGTTCGAGCAGTTAACGGCGTTGGACTCATTACGAGTCGAACGGCGTGTCACCGGAACGTTGTTATCATTGGCTCCCGCCTCGGCTGGCCTGGTTTCCCTTTGGCTCGATCACAGTGTCCGTCAATCGCTCGGTCGCAACTGTCCTTTGTCTGATCACCGGCTTGATAAACGACGACCGGCTATTCGAAACCTGGTGTACTCGTTGGGCGTGAAACGTCTGTACTCGAGTCTCAGCGGAATGGCGATGCACGATTTTCCACCAATTTAGATTTGTCCTTTGCTCGAATGCCACTTACTCCACCGTGGATCTTCATCCATTTAGAAAGCCCACGAACTTTCACCAAGTTACATATAACACCGCTTACGCGTTTACGTGACCACCTTTCGAGATAACGGAACACCATTAATTTTTTGTACGCCCAAGTTAGTCCCTCGAGGACAACGGCAATCGTCATTTTATTTTTCTATGATGATTCAGACTCTTTGATATCTTCCATAAACATGTTCAAACTCTAGCAAATAAATAATAAAGTATGAAAGCGTATCGTGTCTAATCATTTGACCGTGTATAATCAGTAAACAGCGGATCTTTATGCAAAATAAAATCTTTCTAGCTGAATTGCAACAATCTCGAGGTCTTTCTTAATATGCTTGATAGATTGAAAATGATATAACAGTATTATTAAATTCTTCTAATATCTTCCCTTTATTATATCACGCCTATTCATTTTAGTCATAAATGCATAAAATCCACTGTCGAATAATCAATGTTAAAATATTCTTCGAGTCAGTATGATGATCTATACAACCCCTCCCCGGAGGGGCCCTAAAACGTCCAATTGAAACTTTAAAACCCGAAAGAGTCCGACAGGCAGCAGGCAACATCATTTTCTCATCCACATTTCACGTTCATCTTGTAAGGATAGAAAGCAGAGATTTCGAGTGCACAGGGCTTTCTGGAGAATCACTTAAAAAGGAAGCTTCGCAAACGTTCGTGCGCTCCAACGATTAGAATTGCATTTAGCGTGAGATCCGTGCGTCCTTGGGTCCGAAGAATACCTGTACACGTTTGCATGTGTGTATATATGTGTAAACGTATAAGCGTGTTGAGAACGAGAAATCTTTTTTTGTCCAGGAGGAGCACCGTTCCGCGCTCGAAGAACAATTTTTGCATCTCGGTTTCACGGAGTATTGAAAATTTGTCGGGTTGTTAAATATTTCGGCGTCGAATTATTGCGCTCGACGGGCATTGCATTTATCATTTGACTGTTTCTACGAAACGCGAAGACGCGGCGTTTCGTCCCATTCCGTCGCGTTCTCCTGGCCAGAATAAAGAATTCATGGATCGAGAAAAACGGCGCGACGCGGAACGGGAACGGCAGGGAAAACGGGGCCGGTGAACAAAGTGAGCGTGAAACTAAAGGGGCGCACAGAGGAGAGCGGCAACTTCGGATTAACTTTTCCCGACGGCACGGAGCGCGACGCGCGACGCGCGGCGGTGGAGGCTCCGACGAGTATTTAACTTTGATGAGATTCGCCGCCGCGCGTCTGACGCGCATTAAGTGAGCACCGAAATTACAAATTCCGCGGATATGGATCCATCTGCGCCGCCCGACTTAATGCCAACGTAGACTTCGAATGCACCGTGTGTCCGCGTCGACCGTTTTCACAAATCTCCCCTCGTTCTCGCTCCATTCACAATCACACGTAAGCTGTCTTTATGTTTGTAAAACCTATCGCTATCGAATCATTGCGTACAAGTTCGTGTATATTCAAACAAATTCTAGATATTTTTGGAAGCAGAAAAAAACGAAGAGAAAGCAGATGAGAAATCTAACAGTCTAAACTCCCACAGCAGCTGGAAAATGTATGAAATTCGATCGATCCCAATGAAAGGGCATCGACTACGATCGACAACAATTTGTTACAAAAATGTTTGCTCAGAGCGCGTGTACATTCAGCCAACGATTATCCCATCGTTCCATTCCTATTTTTCCCGGAGCTTTCGCCGATTGCACCCGGTTCCCCTTTGTGAGCGGAGTTCCCGTATTCACAGGTTTATGGAGGATACATTTAGATGCAGTCCACTATGTTTCGTCCTTTGTGATCCTTATCATACCGAAAAAGATCGAGCTTATTACCCAGGGAGTCGCCCACGCTTGATTATTTCGGACTCGGCGGCGTAATGAAAAACAGGATGAAGTTCGAATGATTCCGCGCGATGAAACGCGAGCTTAAGATCGACGGTGTGGCTTGAGCCTCGAAGCGAGCTCCTAATAACCAACTGGAAAACGTAAACACTCGTTAAGCCCATTCCCGGCAGGCAGCTCTAAAATCTGCGATAATAGAGCGCCTAGCCACGGATTACCACCGAAAGCAACATAGTGGAACTGAAATTTGCGGCCAGGAAAGTTGCGTCAGGATTCTCTCCTGCTCCGTGCTGGAACGGATAAAGGTAGACCGAAACCACCCATGGATTATTGAATCTACAGCTTTGTCAGGAATTACCAGCACCCCTCGAGAGTTATTAACGCGAATGTAAATGAAATTCATCGAATACGCTGAAATAATACACCCCTGGAAACAATGGAGATGAAAAAAAAGAAACGGCTTATGAATTCCAGCTTACAAACAAAAGACTTTTTTCGTTATAGATGACCGCGACACTGCAGAACTTTTCCCCTTTTCTTTCTGTATATTCGCTGAAAATCAATAACATGCCGATCACTACAAAATCGAACGTGAAAAGGAAATTTTTAATTCGCTTAAATTCTGCAGAATTTGTACGGTAACACGTGTATAAATAAATAAATATTCATCGTGATATAAATAATTCTGTAACAAAGATCGTATCGTTTTTACAAAATTTATTCTTGTATTGGTCGTATGAAAATATTATTGATAAGGGATATAATATTTTATTGTGACCCAGACTCTACGCATATATTCAACTGTATGTAAATGTGCTATTGTAAATTGTTCTCTGAAACCGTAAATTTGTTTAACGATTTACAGCCGAGTCGGTTGTACATGCTTCCAGTTGTAGAACGTTATGCAGAAAGTCGATTAGTCACGAAAATGCAAAATGCATCGTGTCTGACCATGCACAGACCTAATTTACTGAAATCGCTTTTATAGTTTAACTGTACATCGAAAGATGGAATTAAAATCATGAGTAAGTAAGCAGCATTTAACGCGCTTTATGAGGCCGCGTAATAGGTGTCCTTTGTCCGACCATGCGCCAGTACACATTCTACTTTTCGTATTACACGCTACCCTACTGACCTACACCTGCCACTGAAAAGTTTCCAGCGATTTTAACGTTTCCAACGAATATGCGAATTAATCGCACGAGGAGGAAACTGAACGTGACTATGTAGAATGCAGAAACTTTTCCAGCCAAATAGATTTTTCATTATGGAATAACGAACGAACAGCGAAACGATATTACTCGGCCAACAGGGAAACAAAATTAAAAAATGCCAACACGAATTATCGTCAACTTATTCAAATTCCCATTTTTATGGACAACTGTGGAAACAAAGGAGTTTCGTATAATTTCATTTCCTGACGAAAAAGAAAAGAAAATCGCATGTAAACTCCATTAACCTTTTCGCGCGTTGAACGAAGGTAAATATATTAAACGTTTTGCTTCCTTTCAACTTTCCTCTCGGAATGTTGAGGAAATGTGTGCGTCACGCCTAACTATTCACTGGCCTTACCTACCGAGATAATCGCTTATTGTTTCATTTCGGTAGCCTGATTTCGTGCTGACGTTCTCCATTGCGTCTCCGTACAATTCTCTTTCAACTGTCTTTCAACGAGCTGTCCTCTTTCACTTCACCGACGACATACGCCATTCTTCCACTTGTCCGAGCACATACGTATCCCATTCGCCTGACCACTCGTACTTTGATCCTATTTCTCTGCTCGTATCTCCTCTCTTTCTGACCATACATGATCCCAATCGATCAGGGTCTGACCATACACCGTCTTATACCCCATATCTGGTTTTATTCGACTTCTCGCTGTATCGCTTCTCCGAGCAACGGTGTAATAGAAAGAACCATAACGACAGATACATGAATGGCCACTGTTAATAAAACGGGCAGCTTATGTACGCGGCGTCCATCGCGAACGACACCGCCATACCTCCTTTCATGGGCCACTCGCGCACGCAATGTCTCTGTCGGAAATCATCTCCGATTCCTGCTCGATGAAGTACTCTCTGTAACAAGAGTATCTCCGGCTTTGTCGCGGAACAACTGTAGTTTGTTTAAGAATGTTCTGGAGGTATATAAAAACGCAATAAAATCTTTGAAAATTTGACAAGATATAATTCTTACTAAATTAATGCAATTACCAAAGTTTGGGTTCGATTCACTACACCGTTTAATATTTATAGCAACTTAAAGTTTGCACATTTTAACACGTGTTCTTATGGAGAATTCATCAAATTCCACTTCAAACCCTATTTAAACCTTGAAAAAACGCAACTAGAAACTCCAGTTTTTTTATACATAGTAAAAATTATGTAATTAATTATGGACAAAATTTATTACGATTCACTGAACAGTTACAGAGCAAAAAGTTATAAACTGTTACAAAACTACAAATTTATCGTGTTGTCATCTGACTAGCATGAAAACGCGACAACAGTGTAGACCACTGAATATAGCTACTATATCATCTATAATGCAGACGATGATTGCGCGAGACGTTTGAATCTTTGTCTTCCGTAATATTCGAGGTTACCTTTAATTTTCTACTTTTTAAACCATTTTGCTGTTGAGCAAGCCGCCACAAATAAACTTTCTCTGACACTATTTTACCTTTGCAACGGTAAGTTTTCGCTTTTAAAGTATTATCAGAACATAATTATACGCAAATTTCACATGTCTATTTTCAATAATAACCATGAATATTGCTTTCTGAAGTATTTTTAATTTATTTAAATATTTATTTTCAACTTTTTATTGCGTAATTATATATATTGCATATCACAAATTTATTATCTTAAAGTTCAAATCAGGGGGTACAATCATCGCAAAAGTCACTTACAATTTTTTATAATATGAAGACAATTCGATTAAACAAATAAATATAACATGAAATTTACTAATTAAACGAAAGCTTTTAAATTAATCTATTTTTTCATGCAAAATATACTCATGAATGGCTTTCATTGCCAATATATTGATAGATTTCGAATTTCTTGTACTTTTGTCTCGCATTGTACCTCCAGAACATCCTTAAACCCAACCCTCGGTGTTATTAGTCTGCCAAAGTATTTTTTTTTTTTCTTAGAAACCTTAGCGTTTCATTCAATTCTCGTTCAGTTCGTGTTTCATGTCATTCAATCCATGAATTATTAAAATTGGTTAACAATATATTCAATACCGATGCGTGAATGAAATTGCTCGCTGCTGTTCCACCATCAGAAGCGTCGCGTCTGTTCAACACAAAGGAGCACGCGTCACAGCGACGCCGGCTTGTTTATCGATAATAAATCACACCCTTGAAGGTGTAAGAAAAGAAAGCTCGCGGAGAGCAGGTTCAATAAGTTGTATCGAGTCACAATTGATCGTGGAATGGGGCGAGTCGATCGAAAACCGGCCGAACAAACGGGCAGCTGCCAGGTGTCGGTGGATCCACGATGAAAAGGAGCCTTTTCACCGTGGCGGCTAATCAAAAGAGATCAGTCCGGATTAAGAATATTGGATGACAGAAAGAAAAAGAGGTGGAGAAAGAGAAGACGGAAGAAAGAAGACGAAGTCGGGAATAACTGCGGCGATACGCGACGCCCCGTTGCGACGGATCGGGGTCACGTTCCTTTTTCCGCGTTCACCTGAAAGGGAGAATTACAGAGACGGCGGATCGCGGCTATAATGAGGCTCCGCGCGGGGCGAAATGAAATTTTCACGGGGCCAGGCGTAAAAACGTCTTCATTATTCAACGGCCAGCCGCGGGATGTTCGGAGCGATAACCAAGCTGAATGACAAATCGTAACCCAGCCCCCCGATAAAAGCCGCTCATGATTAATGCAGCCTGGCACCGACAAACGCCCAAGCTCACCTGAACCGATTCTGCGCGTGACAAACCCTTTTTGCGTGGACCTTCGTGCACGGTGCAAAGAAGATGCTGAGATTATCGTTCTATGTGCACCTGCGATTTTCAAGATTTTTTGCCGGAACACGCGCGAGAAATTAATCACAATGTTCTACACCATACTGCTTGTAGATAATGTTTGATCTTTACGTGAGAAGTGAAACGAACATATTTTAATCGTATTCGTAAATCTTTTTACCGTCACATGTTAACACTTTATTTACCGAAAGCCTGTTAATAGGATTTTCAATAATTGCGATATACCAAAAGAAAGCATGGAAATTTTCTTTTACATTGTTTGTTAGTTGGGGGACTTAGTGAGTTCACAATGAAAATTGCTGTTGCTATTGAAGGTTCCATTGAAAAGTGTTTAGCTACGTACCATAGATTTTTCAAAATTATGCAATAATCACTGGTCGGTAATGTGTTAATAGGTAACGGAAGATATGGAATTGATAGGAAACACGAGATAATCTTTGTATTATTGGAGATCGGTGTTGCTGTTCTAATAAAACGGACAGAACAGATCGCCAGCTGGTGGAAGTAGCTTAGAAGCGCGTTTTCCGCTCGGCCGATCGCGCTGAACGAAGCAAACAGCCTTGAATTTCATTCGACGGAGGCTTTCTGCATCGGATTCAATGCCAGACTTATTGTGCGACCGCACAATGCACCGAGGAGCCGTGCATCCCGTCGGCTGCGTTTTTAATGAATGTTGCAGGGGTGCTTCCCTGCACCAAGGGACCAACCAAGTCCAAATCAGTAATACAGAGTCAACCAATCAATGTTCACGAAATGATCGAATTGATTAATTCGTAGAACCCGATGCTGCATCGATCATTTCAGTGGAATACGACGACGATGATCAGACCAGCTGAAATACTCGACATTGTAACATCCTGCATGAAATTTTGAGGCAGACAGTTTTGATGGCGGACGAACCGACACGAGTAGAATATTTACAAGGTCTGTTACGTAAAAGTAGAATGTAACATGCGATCGCTCTGCGTCACACAAAGTCAGAGTTCCTGTTCGGAAGGTGCGGGACGTGATTGCTTTTGTAACAGACAGGAAATATTTTTGTGAGCCGAGCAAGCGTGCGATGTTATGTTGTCGATTCACTGAACCGTAGTTTCAAGGAAATGTCAAAATGTATAGCAATTTTCAAGAGTGAAAGAATTGCAGAAAATAACGTCGAACGGCAAGAATATCATTTGAAATTATTTCTCGAAGACGTTATCAGGGAACACGGCGGATCACGCAAGGAAGAAACAACGCGTTCTCCCGTCTGGCAACAATAAATGCTTGATAGACGCGGCGAGGAGATTAGAACCATTGAAAGTCGAACGAGTAGAATCGACTCTTGGCTGAACGTCGGAACGGTGAAAAGCAAATAAAATGAAACACCACCGTCATGTTAGCGATGGATTTAGTTAGAAATTTCCGTGACCAAACGAACGAAAGACAATTAGTCGACGCTAATTTCTATTCATTGTATACTGCAATTAATCCCGAGCAGTATTTACCTACTTTCTTGTTAAAACAAACAGACCGCCGCGCCGGCAACAATAGACTATACGTTTCAATGCAATCCGACGCTAAAACGCGTTCGATCACTCGCCCGATCAACAATTAACTGGTGATTTTTTCCCGTCAATATAATCACGAATGGCCGCTTCGAATTTTATATTAGCTAGCATTTACATTTTACATCGCTGGGAATAAAACAGAAGCCATCGAAAAGATATTGGGTATAGAAATATTTTTTTTCCTGAAGGTTACTATATCCAGCTGGACCACCGATATTTACATAAAACCGTTTCATTGACATTGTCCGGGTTTTAGCACACCCGACCAACCACGTGCAGTTTATTTTTCTTTAATGTCGTTTCGCTGTAATATCTAAATCGTGCCTAAACTGAAGATTCTCAATTTGTCACGCACCACCATGATTTTTGGGACTTTCTCCACCATAAATCACTTCAAACTGTAACCCTAGCCTTCACACCATGGTTTTCCCCAACCCACCAAACCTTCAGGTCATCTTATCCTTGCACTTCCGCTCCTTCTCATCGTCTACCTTCCCTCTCTCTTGTAATTTTCCTTTCCTAAACACTGTTTTCCACCAATCATCTCCTTTTCCAAAAAATATCTTCTAGCCAACCTTCAAAGTATCTCAGACCAGTCAGATTTTTCTCAACCGCCAAACGAACATCATCCTTAAAGGCTATGCCGGACTTGTAAATACTACAGAAGTTTATAATATATTAAACGAGTGCTGTTTAGATTAAGTAAACCTTAATCATAAGTGTATTTAGTCAACTCACACCACTATCCACCAAAGAACAATAACTAGCCCTCACGAGATTAGTTTTTCGTCGAGCGCAGCGGGGTAACGATTAATTCAATAATCGATTCCTTCCCCGTACAGACATAAACGTAAAAATCTTATAGAAGAACTATCAGAATTTAATACTCTAAAAATGAGTGAAAATATTGTAGGCGTTATTAAATTTATCCCTAGACCGGCATTATGCTCGTTCCCCCTCTCGTCGCTACCATCAAAAGAATATAAATTTATTCAGCGTTCTCGCAGTTGCCCTTGGAAGCATTCGCGTGCTTTTTCCTGGTCCCTGCTAATAAAAAGCGCGCGCCTCTCTTTTTTATATTTCATCGTCTGTGCGACGCCTACACTAGGCATCCCGGCGCATGCGTCGCGAGCCTAAGGGGCCCCCGTGCTTTGACGGCCTCGCCAAATCGAATTTCCATCCTTTGCGTTCTCCTGCAGTTTTGTATCGCAACAAATGTAATCCCCGAGCATTATGGATTCGTCAAATCTGACGGTTTTTATATGGAAAAACTTCCGTTTGCTTTATAAGTAAAATGAATACCTCGGGAGACGTTTCTCAATTTCATTCCCGGCTTCAAGTTCCAAAGTAGAATTTTCAAAAGTATTATGAAACTCGCTAGACAAAAATAGCCACCACAGGTCGAATCTTATGAACGTTTAAACGAATCTCGCAGAGTGTACGGACTAATATACACCTTTCAAGATGTGCGTAATAATATTTCCAGGAAAAGTGCTTTCCCCACAGAAAAAGCCGTGAAAGTTCAGCGCTCGTTTCGCGGCGAACGTGTACGAGACCGTTTAATTCAGGCTCGACTGCCCGACAGAAAATTCGAAATCCATTTCCCTGAGGCCGGTTGCAAAGCTTCATTTCCCGAAGAAGTTCGCAGGAAGTTGGCGCGGGTACCTGGTCCTTTGGATATCAGTGTCCCGGAATTAAAATGTCGGCAAAGGTAATCCTTAATGGGCACGGTGACCCACGGGGATCCCGAGGCGATCGCTAATCCTGCAGAAGTTAATTCTGTCGGCTCTGATCCTCCGAACCGGGGCTGGTGGGCGGCTAACATTCGCCTTTCTCACCCTCTCGCACCCTCATCTTTTTTTTATACATATATTTATCTCCGAATCAAAGGTGAAACACAGGCTGCGCAAAGATTAGGCGAATTTCCACTCCTTCGGATGTTGCGATCCAACTTTGTTCATTAATCACTATGAATAATCGGTTGAAACAATCTTTAATTAATAAATTCGCCTTTACAAAATGATCGAAAAAAATGGAAAGGAGTTTTTATGTTTTCAACGAGCGTCGGAAAGTGCCTGTCTGTTAACAATGATAATCACGACGCGGAGCTTTGTTAAATTGCGTAGAATTCTTGGAGAAACTGCAAGACTCGAGAGAGTTCTCAGAACAATTTAATAATGATAATTAAACCCCGTGGAGCTGCGTACGTTTACGGCGAGCGAATGTCTTCGAGATGGTATAAAATTGCGGGATTGCGTAAAATTTAATACTGTATCGTGTTTATAATATATTCAGGAACGAAGAAAATGGAGTTTTATTTAATTCACGGTGCTCTTCGAGAGCGATATTATTTATTAAATAAATTGACATACCAGAAAGACGAGAAAAACGAGTGAAATTAATAAAGAATATTATGTACAGAGACGTAAATAGCATGTGACTTCATATGCAACAGTATCAAAGTATGTGGGTGTTATTACATCTAACCGGTGTAATTAATTAGTAATCATTCATTTGGGAGCGCTTAATTGGTTCTATTAAATTACCATTATCGTGTACGTAATTATTTCATTCCTGTTAATACGTGCCCTATTAATTTGTAATCACTACACGCTAAAATAACGTTCTAATAAACCTTCCTGGACTGATAAATAAACTTCTCCATTTTTCGTGATTGTGACCATGTCAAAGTATGTTCATCGCCGTCGTCTACGTATCGCGATTTGAAAAGCAAAGCAGTCCTCGGGGGGCACAAACCAACAATGGACGCACAAAAGATTCAATAATTCATAAAGAAGCACAGGGAGGGGGAGAGAGAGAGAGAGATAAACAGGCTTCACGAGTTGCCTTTCAATAAAAAGCAGATCCTATCGAAGATTCGTTACTTAGGAATTCAATAGAGACCGATCGACAGATCGGATCGAAACTTCTTCAAGGACAATTGGTTATGCAAACGCGAGTCAATTATTGAAGCGCGTCGCAAAGAACCGACGACGATTCATCTTCTTTGTGGCTCGAGTTAAACAACGATTTAATATTCATTTAGCGTACCCGTCGACGTCAGACGTCGGGCCAACGGAAGAAAATATTGCTTGATAGCCTCGACCCGAAACAAAGGAGTTGAGATGCAGCCCCATTTGCAAACGCAGACTTTTAACACCATTAACGACCTCCTTTTGATGCTTCTACACCGAAGGATCAGCCTAAACGTATACTTTCATCCTTGCCTATGTCTTTGAACAGAAATTATGTGTGTTTAACCCCTTGCACTCGATTGTCCCCTCTGAGGCACCACTGAAAATATTCTTTACATTATTCAATACTAGCTGACCCGACGTACGTTGTCCTGTCCAAATTTCTATATATTTGTTTGAGGTCGACAATGTAAATTCCTATTGAAATGTGTAAATTCCTATTGAAATATTGATTAAAACGTTCGTTTTTATCTTGTATTGAAATATGATTCAAAAAGCACTTTTAGTTTCTCCCGAATTTTCCATTTTACCGGGCAACTTTTCCAATTTGTCTATATGTAAAACCTTATTCGGACTATTACGAACATTTAAAAAAAAAATAAGCCAAATCGGTCCAGATTATATGAGGTATTGTACCAATTTCATGTCTATAAAATGTGATAAATCATTGGGAATGGAAATATTTTAGATCGGACGAAATTTTTAGTTTTCCAGTTAAAATAGCTCGGAGTGTAAATGGTTAATAGAAAAATGACGAAACGGAGCTACGCTCCGGAAAGTGTTGTTTGGAGAATTCGTGGAAACTCAATAGTTTGTGATTATTCATGTTTGTTGACTTAACAAGCACGTTCCCATCAATTCGCAGAGCGATTCGAAACTTCCGACTGGCAGTGTACTCGTATTTCTCGGGGACTAGCGGAGACTGCAGCTCCGAGAGGAGGAAGTAGAATAGCCATGCGACGTGTCAGACGGATTTACTAAAGTCGCGGAATGTTGATCGAGTAAAATGGGAACGCGTACTCGCGAAAGAATGTAGAACAGGTAGAATAGCGAGATAATAAATCGAGAGGTTCCGTACGTGAATGCAAGTGAAATGGCCGGGTACGTGACCGACCAAATGTAATGGAACCGAGGGAGGTCGCTGAACAAGTAAAGTAGAATCATAAATTCGACAGGAAGTAAAAGCACTGTGCACTGCTGGGAAACTGGCAGACCGATTCCGTAGGTTTACAGAAACGCACCTGACGGACAAACTTTTGTATAACTAATGTTTTACATCGCAAAAGATTGCTTCACATTTTTACAATTTCATCGACGCCTTTTGTGTAACCAAAATTAACCCAAGCTTTATTCAATAGCAAATTACTAATAAAACGCAATCTCGCGGATATTTAGCTGAATTCTGAATGTTCCAAACTTTGACAGTGTTTTCATAAAGCTCCGCAGTTCAGTAATGAATAGACCGGTTCCGCGTGTATGCGAATCGTTATCGCTATTAATTTCCAAATGCTAGTATCAAAGAGACATTTGTATAGCGCATTAAGAATATTTAGAATTTAACTGAACTCAAAGGGATACTGAAACTGATGATAAAACCAGCAATATTGCGAATGTAGTATAAACCTCGACAATCAAAAAACGATTCTACTTTATTTAACACGGATACAGTATCATTCGACCGCGACCCACGCGGATCGACGTCAGAAAAATTAAAATTAAAAATACCCATGGTCGGGCGAGCGAATAACGCGAGCGCCGGAGCATGCAAATAGTAGAGTGTTTGTCGGACGCATCGAAAATACCGCAGCGGTTGTTTTTTTCTGTTTTTCTTCCGAAAACCACCGGGAATTGGAAGAATGCATCGTAGCCAGGGAGAAAGAAAGAGAGAGCGAAAGAGAGAGAGAGAGAGAGAGAGAGAGAGAGAGAGAGCGAGAGAGTTACAGCTTCGAGAGCAAGGTCGTCGTCGGCGGCGGAAAACGAGTTTATTAAAAAGTACGCGAAGAGTATTACGGTTATTGCGCCGGGCCATTGTTTCGCCGAGGATTTTTTTGCGAAAGAAAAATCGGGCGACCGCATCCGGCCGTGTTTCCAATCGGGACGCCAGAGGCCTGCCGAGCCTCGATATCGAGCTGTCGATACATCGCGCATCGACTCGACAGAGAGACGGTGTTTTTTGGCCGGCGGATAAACGCCGACGGAAAATAGAAAGTGGCGCGGCCTAAATTCGCGGCGGCGCGGCGGCGGCGGTGCAGCGAAAACAAAAATTGAGGCGCACAGTCGGATGCTCCGTTCTCTTCCTCCCCTCTCTCCCTCTCCTGCTCCTTCCTTCCTGCGGAAATAATTCCCTATTTACATATCTCCGGGGATGATATCGAGCACGCGTCCAGGGGCACACAGGAGGAAACTGTAGTGAATTGACTTCACGATTTTCCTTACTAACTATGATTTGAAGTCCAGGAATTTCTAGGTCAGGAAAAAATCAAGATCTTCTAAAAGAGACTCGACTTTTTAAAACGGCACCGCTGGGAATCGTAGGTTCATTTAGAAATAATGGCACGGCAGCAGATATTTTTCAATTTGTACGTCGAGAGGAGCCGCGCGACATTGAGTCAAATCGATTTTGCACTCCGCCGAGGCATCATGCTCGCGCGGTCGTAATTTTCTGATTGATAACGCGCATCAACCTGAAAGGTAATCCGTGTCCGAGATTAAATTCTCCGTGGGATTTTATACCGTCGGACCGGGGCCATCTTCCGGAATAAGAAACGCGCTGGTAATCTTCGGAAAGCACGATAAATGACCAGCACTATCTTCCTGACAACGCCGGGGAAAAGTACAAGGATCCCCGGGTCCTTTATCCCGTCAGGGAATGGACACTCCTTTCTGCGTCGTGTTAGAAAGTTAACTCTTCCGGGTACAATTTCTTTGCCGCCCACGTATCGCGATTGTTGCGACGCGATACGGAAACTACACCTTTGTCTCTGTTCGTATAAACTTCTCTGGAGTATTATTAATATAAAGACTCCTTTTTTAAACCGAGATATTTATAAAATCCTGCAGAACATTTTATAACTTCGAACTGATTATTCAGGCAACTGGCCCAAGTTCAGTTAGGATCATTTTCCAGGTATAATCCCTTCTCCGAATGGACCACCGTCGTCGTCGATTTACGGCGCGTTTCTTACATCGTCGAAACTCGCGGAGAGGCCATAAAACATTCTCGTCAGAGCAAAAACCGCTTTTTAATCGTCCGAACATCATTCTCGTGTCTCCGAAAGTTCCTCCTCGCTCGGTACGGCCAAGCTAGAACGCTCGAGATCGCTTCACAGTGATTTGCATACGATAATGTGGAAAGTAGAAGACTATAGTTCTCGTGCGGTAGAGGAGGCTAGCAAAAAGATTGACGAAGAACTTCGGTGTATATTCCCGAACTTTTCTCATTTCTTCTCGAACCCGATACCTATTTAATTAATCATTTTTCGAAGGTCTTCGCAGCTTTCCGAGTCCAAGAGGCTGCGAGAGAGGCTTCCTATACATCGTGCTGAACCTACTGTCTATCATGGTACTGAAACCAGAAAATTCATGCTTCTAACTTATCGAATGCTTGAATCTGTTCATTGTGTGTGTCGTGTCGGAAAACGACTTCCGATCGTCCGTTCCTTGTTCCGTGGTCGTAGCCACATTGGTTCGTGGACCGGAGGACGAGTCTCCCAGAATTTCAAATTATAATGGGGCCAGGCGGGGGCGGGTATACGCGATCGATTCACGGTATCTCGCGGCCGGCGGGTCGTTCAGAGGGAGAGGGTACCCGGGAGGAAAAACCGGAGACCGAACTACTCGACTGGCTGTCGAGCGTCGCGAGCAACAATAACAGCGCGTGTCGCATCGGCGACGGGCAAAAAGGGGAACAGAGGGGAACAGGAGGGGAACAGGAGGGAACAAGAGTGAGCAGAGGGGAACAGAAAAGGGGGGAGGGGTGGCTAGGCGATGCACCGACCGGAGGAAATGACGAGAGAGAACGCCGGAAACCAGGAATTCGGTCTACTGGCAGGCAGCGAATTGGGTGTGCAGGTGGGTGGCAGGAAGGTCGATCCGGGGGTTCGAAAACCAGGTCACAGCCAGGTCACTGAGCCACCTACCCCTCCTCTCCCCGGCCCCTGAAATCCCCCTGTTCAACCCTCCACGACAAATAAAACGGAGCCGTCGTCGATCTGCTCGCTGCCGAATTAATTATAAATATTGCCGATCGGTCGAACCAACACCCGAGCAACCAGAAACGGGAAGGTTGGCGAGAGAAAGGGTTCTCCTGATCGAACTTTTCTACAACCACGTGTCTACGACACAGCTCTGTTCCCGTCATCCCTGTCTGACCTAGAATTCTCCTCTCGTCTGGTGCCTCCAGGATTCATCAGTTGATGCGTGCTTACGATACCGTGTTTCAATCGTATGTGTGTACCGTTAGTCGCAAATGGTAAGGGATCTAATTGATCGTAACCTTTTTGTAGAAGACTATAGTTCAACGCTTGGATCTAGACATTTTTCTTGGTCTCGACAGTGGATCGGATTCTATGTTCTGTTAGATGGAGATTTAGCGTTCTAATTTCGCAATCATTGTGCTAATGGTCCAACCATGTGGGAGTCGATTTTATAGGTTTTACGTAATCGAAATTTTCAATGATAGAGTTAACCTTTAGGCGGACCGTCGAAACTGGTTCATGCAATTTGAAACTATTAGTGTTAAGTAATTGTTTAATGGGTGCTCGCGCACCTGAGAATTTGTAAATATTTTATCTAAAAGTCTGGCTCGGTAATTCTTGTTTAGAAGCTTGCTGCCGTCGATCGTAAGTAAAAAATTAGTAAATCAAAGGAACAATACTTTTTAAAGATCAATTTTATCCTCACCAGAATAAATATCCCACAGTCGCAAAAATGATAAAGATTCCTCGGACGTCCGTGCAAGTAGTACAAGCTCGCACCGGGTCAGCCAAAGGAAATTCTTCGCAGTTCCCGGGCTAATAAAATAACTACGAGGTTCCAAATATTCATTCGATTTTGTCGATACCATGGTTCCACGAAACGTGACCAACAGCCGAGGAAAGTCAGTCCATTGATATTTTTACGAGCGCTCCAATTAACTGGAAATATCCTCGTTATTTTCTCACGGGCTGATTGAATCTCGTTTTCGTCACTACTCGCAGGAGCGGGAAACGGTTAGAAAATATATCCTGATGTTTGGTAATGAGAAATGGATATAGTTTTGTTCGAGATCAAGTTCGAAGATCTTGCACGCAGGAACCTTCGAAATGATTGTTCGCAGCGGTCGTCGTCCCGTTTCCTTTTTTCTCATCTTTTCTTTCGGTGACGAAGAGTTTATCGAAATATTGAAGTCCATGATCCAAGGCGCAGGTGAAACTCGGAAGCGTCGAACGCTTTGATTTCACGGCCGATTGGAGAACGGAGTGCGTCGACTGGGAGTACAAACTTGTTCATTTGAAATGTCTATGAAATCGCGGTTTCCTCCATCAAAGTTTTCTTAGCGGACACGTCCGCAACAAATTACCGGATTCCATCCTCCCACGGAAGCATTTTCCTTATTCGCCGACTGACATTGTCAATATTCACCAGATCATTATTACCATAAATCCACACGCTAAAAAAGTACTTGCAAAATAACATTGGAAGCTCCAATTAATCTAAAAGGGAGTATTAGAACAAATGTATAGAGATTTGTTGTCTAGTATTTGTGACTTGTTTATACGTTTCTGCAGTAAATTGTTTCGTTAAACGTGACTCTACAGCATTCGTAAATGAGAAACAGTTTGCGAAGTAATCTTCTGCGAAACAAGGCACGCGACCTTCTGTTACACATTCTTGGATATTAATCTAGCATAAATGGTAGTTGATTGTGATTAATTAGCCACTTGGAGGTACGCTCTGCGGAAATGTACAGCAGCAATATCCACCGGCGGGCAATGCAAGCGATTTTAATTATGCAGAGCAACAGCTGAACCGAATGGCCCACGCTTTGGTCATCGGTTGTAAACGGTGTCGAATTATCGCGTCGTTGATCAACAATTTCATACAGAATTTTAAGATTTCGTTACCGTCCCAAACAAAAGACCCCGCGATCGAGAATATTTATTTTTACATGTTGTTCGCTACTTGCGAAAAAAAAGTGCGATCTTTCACGTTGGATGAAAATTGTCGATTGAAGACACACTTCTTAATTGTTTCACAATTTATGTAACTTTGGAATATGCCGACATGTCTATTGAAAAAAATACTGTACACCCTGAAAGTATATCTTAACAATCTCTCAAAAGTTCAAACTCATATGTTTAACAGTTTCTCTAGAAAAAAAAAATGATCAAAGGTGACCTGTTTTCGGCGAATTAGCTTCGCAACGAATGCGCAATCGCTCAGACAGAAAAATTCGCGAAAGAAAGAGCATGTTTCCCGTCCGGGTGTCAAAGGTGAGAGGTTCGAAACAAGCTGGTATATACATTTCGCTGAATTCGCGGCCGACTGTATAATTATAATTAATCCGCGGTCGCTCGACGAAGCACTTTTCGTCCTCTGTGAGTGACAGACCGTAACTACTTGCGGCGAAGGCGCGCTCGGGTCGCGTCGGTGCGTTTGCGTGCGATTTGCGGATTTGACAGTGGCTGCGGCCGCGTGACGAATGCAACGATATTCGCGGGCCCCTACGAATTAGTCCAAAACTGACCCGCTAACTTGGCGTCCGTTAACAGTCTTTAATTCGACGGGGAAGCTTGACAACTGGCACACCACGCGATAATTAAATGTTGAACGACTGGTTTCGAGAAAATCGCTCGGCCGGTGAACGTTTCATTGCCGGAAATTCAGTTGTTCGCGTTTGAGCACTGGTCGACGCTCAGAAATCACGTTAGAGATTAATTGACTCTGTTACGAAAACGTCGTGTTATTTTTAGTATATTCAATAACTCGTAGTTCGGCGAATTTTCGCTGGAAAAGTCCCTCTCCGATAAATCGTTGAATAAAATTCTTGGTCAAAGAAAATTTCTCGTTCCCTAAAAACGAAGCCATTTTATTTCTATAAAACTAAACAACTATAAGTCAGATTAATAGGCTTCGCTCATAATTAAAGTATCTAATTAGATTGGTCGAACGTAAATTGACATTTCTAGGGCCTCCGGTCGAAGGCAGCTCAGTTTCACGAAAATCGAGAACGTTCATGTTCGAACAAATAGCCGCGCCGCATAAAAGAAGATTGAAGTGGGAACTTTCAAACGTCCAGAGCCAAGAAGGATCACTAGGACGAGTCTTAGGATCGAATAAAAAATTGTGTCGCAGAATGTGCTAGTCTTTGCTTTTGAGGAATCTGAGCAGTGAACGTGGCGCGTCGGATTATTTCTTGCTCGAAAGAAAAAGTTGTGCGATGGAAATTTCCGCGGTGAATAAATAACATAAATCTACCTTATATATTTTAATGAAGAACCCCCATCCGGGAATTCTGCGAGGGAAAGAATTCCGACGCGCTCCTTACTCCAGGCAGATAAGATTTCCTCGTTGGAGCTAGAGCAGTCGACGTTCCCTCTCTCATTTAGAATATCCACGGGGGAAAGTTTTTCGGAATGTGCTCGCCGGAAGACAGACTTTTATGGCCGCGGAATAAACGAGCAAATAAAACGCGCGTATCGAAGTTAATGTTCTGACGTAACGCGGGGTGCCAGTAAAATTGTCTGTGTACGCATAACCTGGTGAAATACAATTACCGTGAAAATAAAAGTCCCGTCGGTCTACCACAGTAAACAGCAACAATAGAAAGTTCCAGGCGGGAATTCGCGAGCGGAGCGCGGACTCTTTCGAGAAAGAACACAGCAACGAGTATCAACAATGTTCCGAAAATTGTTTTCCTTTCTTTTCGAGAAATGGGGAAACACTTGATCGAATTCTGGGACGAAAGCTCAGCGCAGTAAGCCTCTCGAACATCGCGAATCCGGGGCAAACATTTTTAGTGAGAATAGTTAACAATCGCACAATGTACAAATGGTGAATACGTATAATCCTGATTACCAGCTAGGTTGAGAAATGGTAACAACTGTGAACAATAAAATATTTTTTAAAATATATTCGACGAGGAAATGCGCAGAGAAGAGTTTTCTGGCGTCTCCAATGGAACAGATCGTGTCCTAGTTGCCGGTTAACGAATCCTCGCCGGTTTTTACGCAATAAGCCGAGGAGGAAGCTCCGAGTAAGACAATTAAAACGGAAGTTATTAAGAAAGTGTGCTCGGAACGATAGTGCAACTTGCTTTCGGATAAAGACGGCAGGTCGTGCGGATAATTAAAACGCCTTTGACAGGAAACTTTCGTGCCGGCAACTTTTATAATAATAAAATTCATTAAACAAGCAGCTCGCCTGCGCGCGCCGGCATGCGTCCCTCTAAAAAAAAAACCAGGACGCCGAGGTCCCGGAAACCCGAAATCAGATTTTCAGTAATAACGTTCCAAAGTCCGTAATGTTTCGGACACCATGTACACGCGGGTTTCACGATGAATTATTGCTTTGGAAATTCATTTAGCCAGGCCGAGAGAGCCGCACTCGCTGCTTCCCCCGTGGTCGCAGATAAGTGCATTATCGTTTCTCTTGCGATCCTTTCTAGCTTCGTTTACCGGACGTCGTGAGTGGGGCTGGAGCAGTTTCTAAGAAACGCATACCAAGACGATGATGGCAAAAGCCACCCCTGCTTCCTTTACATCCTTTTTTTTACGGGGGCAATACGTGCACGGACATCGGCGAGAGAACGGAAGAGGTCCCGACTTCTGAAGTCAGTGATGCGCTCGTTCAATTTCATTGTTGCAATCCCAGAATTTATTTTCACAGTTCCGAAACTTTCCTACGGTGCTTTAAAACCAAAGGGCCTAGTCACTTAAGATGGTCCAAACTGCCCTTAGAGGTTTTCCAATGGCTGTCGACCCATTCGAAAGCTGACTCAGAAAAACCCACTTTGAGTAAAATTTCAGTCCTCAAACTTTCCCGCGTATGTAGTGACAGGGTAAATTAGATCTCGCGCTTTTCCGTGCATTTTCCAGTCTCTCATGCGTTCTAAAATTCTGAAAAGAATGTGACATATTTTGGATCATAAGGCGTATTTTACAAAATTTTTTCAAGTTTTTTTTTGCATCAAACTATGCTCTTTGCGCCTTAAGATCCAAAATATGTTACATTTTTTCAAAATTTTGGAACGCTTCAGAGAGAGATTTGTAGGAAATGTTAGAGCATGTTTGTCCATTCAAAAATAATACCGTAGAATAATACTATCAATTCCTAAACCCAAAATGCGGACAGGGCAGCAAAATCGGCGACGTCAATGAATACTGTAAATGTTCCTGCGATCCCATATACTGATTTGTTCGAAAAGTTTAAAAAACAAGCTAAAGATCGTACTTTTGGAGTTATAAAAAATCAAGGTCTCTTTAAGGGAAAAAAATACTTTCAAAACTTCTTTAAAGAAAGCTCAGTACCCTGGTTCGCCCATTTAAAACTAGAGAGAAGTTTAATTGTCACAGTCAACAGAATGCGTTCCGATCACTACAACCTAGATGCTTCACTAGAGCGGGTAGGTATTATCAATGATGGCCAATGTAAATGCAATCAGGGTCGTGAAACCCTTGATCACATACTATGGAACTGCGAATTGTATAACTCACAAAGACGGAAACTAACAAATTCCCTACTCAGTATGGGCCTCCAACTGCCCCTTAGTAATAGACACAATCGTAGCAAAACCAAATATCAAAGCTTGTATTAGCATCCTCTCCTTTTTCCACAATTGTAAACAACGTATTTAGCTCCTGTACTCCACATTACTGTATGTACTTATATTATTCATGTAAAGCAAAATAAACCCAGTAGGGTTTCAAAATGCTCAAAATAAAAAAAAAATAAAAATTCCTAAACCCACAGCTGCAGAACGATGAATCCACATGCCCCGCTGATCAACAATGACAGCGGGCTAATTGCATGCGCGTTTCATAACGTTCATCAGCGACTACACGTGGACGTATCGGCGCAGATACTTTTCCGAGAGCATGTTCACCTAACACGTGGCCACTAGTTCTCATGTGAAGCGACGACAGTCCATCTGGCTAATCACAGGTCGTTATTTAGCTTCTAATGTAACGGTACACGATGAGGGCGACTCCTGTCCACGAGCGTTGAAACGATGACCGAGGATTTAATGAGGGCAATTAACAGCTACTGTGTAGCGCCGCGGATAACCGAACCAGTCCCGTCAGATTTATTTCAGCTGAAAGTCACGTCGTAATAATAAGGGAATGTTTATCATCGAATGGGCTGGAACTGGGCGGCCTCCGGTTTAATAAATTACCGAACCGGTAGGCTGTTTTAATTGCGCGTCACCGACAGCGCTGTAAACAATCGTCGCGTGTCACTGCGCGGACATCAACGCGTTGTTCTCGATGATCGACGTGATTCGACAATGAAAAATGAATTTCGAGGGACATTAGCCACGAATCCGTTCACCGATTCCATGATTCGATAACGTTTATTATGTTGTTCTCCATATTGTAGGTACACATTCGTGGACGCCAATAATGAAAATCATAATTCTTTTGTTAAGCTGTTGCACAATAAAATTCAATTGTTCATTTAATTCGTAAAAATTCGTAATTATAGTAGCAGACGGATATATTTGCTTGAGCAAATATTACACCTGCTGCACCCTCGAAATTCAATTTTGCCCCGCTAAATAGTGGAAACAGCAGCGCGCATGATGATTCAAAACGCCTGTTTCCGCTCGGCTGGCTCAGGTTTCGCGGTCTGCGGTCCGCGAAGCGGGTGTAGGAGAAGAAAGCGACGAGAAAATGGAAGAAAACTAAAGGAAGGAGAAGAGTCGCTGGTTCGAAAGAAGTAAGGGTAGCCGTCGAATCGAGCGGGCTATAAAGAAAATGACGCATTAGCCGGCGTAACAACGTCTCCGTGCGGAAAGTTCGTTATTTCGCGGGCCGAAAAGCTCGTAGCTCGCGAGCTCATTAAAAGTATACAAGCCCGGCTGGTTCGAAGAAGCGCAAGGACGCGAGACAGGCCTCGGAATAAATTATGCCGCGGAATGGAACGAAGACCTTAACGAACGAGAGAGAATTACCGTGGGGGCTGGGAATCATAATCGAGCCCAAGAGATACCCTATCTTAAATCCCCCACCCCATCTCCATATACATATACACTACCGGCCAAAAGTTTGGAATCACTCGGTGATTTTTGTAAAAATCGAATATATCGACCAATTCTGAAATGATCCATCGTTATAATATCAAATGTTAACTAATTGAATAATATTTCTTAACAGATTTATATCCACAATGCTCTTGTATATTTTATACACCCAGTGTAAGACAATGTTCGGAATGCATTTTTCTAAAATGACATCTCTGGCAACTTCTACAAGACGCATGGAAAAATATCAAATTAGAAACGTTCGAAAAACTAATTGCCAGGATGCCCTGAATATGTTAGGCTATTATTAGAAATAATGGCGGTTTTTTAATGAAAGAGCAATTTGAAGAAAGATACGTATTCCTTGATAAAAAAAGAAAATAATACAAAATGTAAAACATACTGCCTGTAAGTTTTTTGACAAATAATCTTCTTTGGTCGTTCTAAAGGCATTCAGTTTTTCTTATAAACCTTCTGTTTCTCGGAATTTACGCCGCGTTTCCAAAATTTTAGCCGGTATTGTATATTTCCGTACAATCTCCCCACCACGTCCGGTGTAATCACCATTAAACGACCGGGTTTAATTGCTCTGTTAGCCGATTTGCAATTTTGAACACGCAGCCTCTCGAACGTTGTTCCCTTTGGCAGCCCGTGGGGACCAGGGGGAGATGAATATCGTAGTGGGCTCGTTATCTCGCCTCGATTAAATTGAAGACATTTTTCCCCCATTCTTCCCCCCTCGCTTCGGGCTATACAACGCTTTTAATTGGTGGTTAAAGCTTCTGGCCAGTCTGAGTGGTTCCTTCGTCGTGGAACAACGCGGCTTTGTCCGCTGCTTTCATCACTGAAGAGCATCCCCTACTCTTCCTCGTCCTTGTTCTTCTTCTCGTCTTCCTATTCTGATTACAGAACTCCCCGTTTCTCTGGATACAGAATGCTGATATTAATTCCTCGAACTGTTGCCTAACGGCTCGTGTCTTTACCGATTCTCTACCGGATTCTGTGATTAACACTAGGTTTACGGACCTCTAGAAACAACTATTTCATATTATTTGATAGACATGTCAAGTACGTGTCTACCCAAATTTTTTGCGATTTTTCCAGTGATATATACCCAAAGAAATAAATTTGGTTAATTATTCCTCAGGGAAGCATCTTTACAATCTTAATGATTGCAAATTAAAAATATTAGAACCCGTCATTTTGACGGGCTCCGTAAACCTAGTGTTAATAATAATAATAATAAACTTGATCGGTTTATGATTTTCGGGGAAAGAGAACTGTGGCTGGAGTGTTTATGTAGTAAAATTTTAGTGAATCTTTTTTAAGAGAGGTTGTTGGAAATCGATAGGGAAATGTACTACCACTTTGAGGGAATAAATGCAGAAGCGTTGGAATACTTATGACTAGCAAAGTACACGCGCGACTGTCGGAATTTGTTTTTTAGTTCGTTTCGCGACGGGCCGTTCCTCGAATTTCAGTCGCACCGGCTCTCCGTTTCTCACGGCCGCTTTCTTTCTCCTCGGTTTCGCTCGATTTCGCCTTTCGCAGCGAGAAAAGGGCTGGCTCGCTCGCGCGCGGCTCCCACGAACGACAGAATTCACCGGAGCATCGCGTAAATGGCTCTGAGAGGAGACAACTGTGTGTCCTCGGTTACAGGCTGGTGCATGCTACGTACAAAAGAGCCAGCGGGGCTCAGAAAAACCGAAAACGCTCCTCCCAAGAGGAGAAAATGCGGATTCCGCGTACCCCGATCCACCGAACGATCAATACCACTCACTACCTCGATAATATTCCAGAGGAATTTTTGATCGAAATTCCACTTCTACCTTCTACAAATCCGCGGATTATTTTTCCAACGGGAATTCCGAAAATTATTTGCCACTTCGTTGGGATACCGACGCCACGTGCGGATAACGAATTTTTTTGGTGGTTCTTTACACAATTTTTCAACAAACGGTTTATCGACGAGTCTAGGAAAATGAGAACCAGATATTGAAGAATTAATCGTGCGTTATTTAAGGAATAATTTCGTCTCGACCGGTCCACTTTAAAAAAGAACGATCGATAAAACAAAAATCTCTACAGAGGCGAGGCTAACCAGAAGCGAAGTTCATCCGGAAAAAGGTCTGGAAAATGTTCGTTAATAAACCAGAAATGCCTACGTCGGACTGGATTTCAACTTGTTGTGTGGAACGTTAAAACGCAGAGTGGGCTGCGACCTCGAAAGCCCGTCGGCAAAAAGCTGCAACTTTTGAAGCCCAAGCGACAAGAAACTTGCGACCCTGATAGTTCACGGACAAAAAGCATAGCGGCATAGATAGGTCTGCGTGGCCGGTAGCAAAAAGCTCTGACCCTGAAAGCTCGGCGACAGAAATCTCCGGTTTGAAACAGGCGCCGCTTAAAAAGATCCAGCCTCAAGATCTAAAAAGCTACGTCGATTGGAGTCGTTCGTCGGGTACTTTGTTGTAAAAAGCTTGGGGAAACTTTCAGCGTCCCTTGGTTAGCGCTCGTTAGGCAAACAGCCGTGGTATTTAAAGGTGTAAGAACGTACGCTGTAAATGTTATCTTTTATCGGTCCGCAATTTCTCTTCTCTTTCGCGCAGCGTTTCGAAACTCGCCGTTCCGAAAGTAGCGGGCACACGTGACAAATAGTTCAGGGGTGTGAAGATAACGGGCAACGGCACATGGGAAATCACGACCATTGTCCCTGCAGAATAAAGACAACCCGGACGCGTCCCGGGGATGTCAAGTGCGTCAGATATCGGGGGGATGGAACCCAGAGGTGTGAAAGGCGAAAATGTTCCACCCTGACTAAAGTAACAGAATGCCTCGATTTTACGAGCGATTTAACCGCAGGGACTGTTGCGCCTAGGGCTGTGGGAATTTTCGAAAAGGGTTGCTCCACACCTATTTCCCTCACGTAATATGAAAATGATTTACGTTGGAGCTTTGATAAATTAGGAATATTTGGTTCACTGGGAATATTGTACCGATCGTACAAAATAATAGCCGGCCAATTCACGCTTCTAGAAAATTAGTTTGCCTTTAGAAATTGCTACGACCCCTTTGGAAAATGTCGAAACAATATGAAAATGAGTTTCGATAAATTGAAAATACTAATTAGGTTCATAGAAACGCGATGCTTCCAACGAAATTAATTTATTTTCGATAGGCGCTCCGCCCCCCCCCCCCCCCATTTGTTTTGCAAGATATTATGCAAGAACTAATGATTATAAAAAAACTTTAATTGTCGTCCAGACTAATCTAATTAGGTTTTTACTTCTTCGCTGCGTCTCCTGTTACATTTATCAAAGTTTTCTAAATGAATGAATAATTTATTCTCTTGCTTTAATAAAGCACAGTAACGTAGTATTGTAGAAGCATTTAATGTAGATTATTAATCCCGTGCAAAGTTTAACAAGGAAACAAAGGTTGTCTTCCGTGTCCTATTTCATTGAGACACGCACGCAGTGAGAAAATAATGACACTTACCCAGCTACGGTTCGTTTTTTTCGTACGCGAGGCTATTTCCGCCACGAGAATAATTAAAACATTTTTACGGCTGGCTAAGGCTTAATTAGAATCTGCATTATTGTGGAACGGCGTGCATATTTACATAAATTATGCGCGCGACTGCTTGCTTACGTCACATTACAACTTATGAATGATCCTCGCGCCAATATTACGACAAGATAAATTTTCTTTCATTAGTGCACAGAATGTGTGTCTCTCGTCGAGTTCATTTAATTATCTCGATTTAATCCCGTTGCTCTGAACGGATTTTTTTGTCTTTTAATCAACGTCCAATGTCGAGTTCGACATAGATTCAATTTATTTTAATGACGGGCATTTTTAATGACGTGGAAAATATTTGCTGCTGGTATTGGTACATCAGGAAGAGTGTAAATAACTAGTAGATGTTGAAATTGAAGTAAAAGATGCAAAATGTTTTGGATTGCGGTGGATTCGACATCTGGAGAGGCAAATTCGGTCCAGCCACGGATGTATCTGCATTAAATGCTTAAGTTAGAACTTTGTCAACGGATTTGCACAGTCTTCTGTGCGCAGCACCGGGGGCTTTATTCGCCGGGATTTATTCAGGAAGACGCACGCCCCTCCGTTATTTTCCTTGATTCTCTTTCTGAATGCATGAAGCGCGGTAATTAGTAACTACGACCGAGCCACTCCATCCCACGACCTACTTCGCGCACTACTCGAAAAGATAAATAAATAGGAGCCCTCTGTCCGTTCATTTTCCTGGTATCAGCCGCGAGAATAGAAATCGATGCGTCGATGAAAGAATTTCCCGGCTGAACACACCGATAATCCTCAAATTACACAGAATTTCGATAACTCGAAAATCTCGACTAAAAAGCCTGATAAAATCATAAGCAGCCTTGCTCCAACAAATTTTCTCCAGCACTTTAACATTTTCTGCGTCAAAATCACGCCTCAAAGTTAACCCTTTGAACTCGGAGCTATTTTAACTCGAAAATTAAACGTTTCTTCGGACCTACAATATTTCCATTCTGATATAATATCTCATACAATACTTAAATGTGTAGTAATTGGTTAGATACCGACATATCTGATAGTGTAAACAATTATTTAAATAATAGTACAGCAATTTTTAGTGGCGCCTCAGAGGCGCCACTCGAGTGCTAAGGGTTAAAACAGTGCTTCTCTATTCTATCAGCCCTTTCTTTTTCCACAGCGTTTTCATAACAGAAATCTCTCTTCGAATTAGAAAACTGGTTTTTTTTATTGTGTTGACAATTTTTGTCTGTCCGTCACGAAATTGAAAAAGCGTTTTTGTGTTCAACTGGCAATCTTTTCTGTTTTCCATGACGAAGACCACCTTTTTGGAATTAAAACGGTATATTCCCATTGTACTGCAAAATTCATTGTATTCGAAAAAGAATAACGAAGTCACGACCACCCCTTAAATAAATTACGAGAAAAAATTTTAAGTAGACGTTTCTATCGAGCTGCTAATTTCTTCTAGTTTGATAAAAGCGAAGCAGTGTTTCCCTATTGACATGGTAATACTTTGTACAATTTCTTTGCTTTCACAGTCAAAACACTTCAGAAATGAAACAGTATTTTTCTATTTATCTCGAGGTCCACGATCGATGCTAACAAAATTTTCGAAAATGTTATTAGACTATGTGCTACTGTACAATTTCCTAATGAAAGGGGATGAAAAGAGGAGTCACAGAATCTTGTGAAGCCTGTTTGCGTCGTGCGAGATAAAAACACATGTCAGCGCAGAGGGGTCACTAACATAATAAGAAACTATGATGAACCAGCTGGTTCTCCTTTCACGAGAATTAGATTCGGTCTCTGCGGGGTTTCGAAGACTCTGGCGTCGCGCGTCGCGTCGCTGAGAACGCTCCGCGCCGGGATGGATTATCGGGGGTGGAATTTTAATTAATGCTTCCACGTGGACAATGTCTTAGAGCTTGGCACTCGGTGTTCCGCATCTCCAGGACCGTTTCTATTCGGAATATTAAAGCGAGGCCGGCCTCGCTTAATTATTTATTCTTGCTCCTCTGCATCCCATGTCCATTTACTTTTCTGCTTGAATCCTCTGCTTGTACGCCGGTTTCAATGGGTGAGCGCAATGTGTTCAACGAAACACACTCGCCGTCATTATTTACCCAGGTTTCCGTCTGTTCCACAGTGATCTACTTCATTTCAGTGTTTACCGCTGGAATTTCTTTACACTGTCAACCCAAAACGCTTTTTTCTCAGTTGAAAAAATATTTAATTAGTAATTAAACAGAGCGCTGGAGACCCCGGATTTTTAAATATGTTTCTGCAGTTGGGGAAAGACAATTATCTAAATTCTCGCATGGCGGTGAATTATTTTTCTCTCTTGAATTTCAGAATATGTTCGAATGAACGGTGTAGAGGGGTAACGATAGAGTTTGGAAGACAGGTGACGTCTTTGGATACACGTGGAAGATGTCGCCGATGTTGAACGTCATCGAGATACATTGTCGCTTGCAGGGAACTGTTTCTAAGCAACTTCGAGGGATACGGGTCCAGCATGGCCTTTGGAAATGAAAACTGACGGCTGAATGAAGCTCAAATGGGAATTAATACACTCGTGTTGTGTGGTGGTGGGGCGCGAGTCGCGACACATTTCTGTCAGTGGAAATGAAGCCTAATGGTTACACCGAACAGTCGAGTTCACTTGTGCGTCGCGTCGATACTTTGCACCCACTTTTCTCTAAACAATGCTGTAGCTTCTACTTTAAAAACATTATACTGGATAGAACATTTTTTCTTCTCTACATTCGCTATGAATAAAATTTTAATGGTACAGCTCGTTTTAACAGCGAATGGTCGCGCAATAGTTTAAAGCACCACAAACTTAAATAAACATTGACATTTCTAGCTTGTGAGCTTTGCTTTAATGATGTAACGCAATACCACGCGGAATGTTATCCAAACCACACACTAGCTACGATAAATTAGATGAAATACGAATCTTCCTTCCTTCATTTCTACTGAAATCTAAAGTCAACCACGGCCACATGATCCGTTCTAAAATATCGAACTCGTAACTACCTGTTATTTAGAATGAAAACAAAATTCTGCTGTCTCGTAAAGTACTGTAGTTTTGCCGTCATCGGTTGGGGGCGTGTTAACGCACTATGTAAATTGGCTTAAGTGCTTAGTTGCACGGGAAATGTGAAAATATTACTGTGCCGAGCGACAAAAAAAAGGGAATTGCCAGTATTCACGTGAACAGTTAAAGATTGAAGCATTTAAACAATTTTTATCGTAGCAATCAAGTTGAGATTCGATCAAATTACACATAAAAATCTTTAATGGAAAATACAAGACTTAAATCTCGCTGCTTTGAGAAAGTTTTATTGTTGATAATGTTCGCAAGTAGGTTATATCAAAGAAGTTAAAAATATTACTGAAAGTTTGATAAACTTTTATTGGCTAGAAAAAATTCCGTAGGAAGACTAAAAGTTACTAATTAATGTCAAGTGCTAAAAAGAGAGAGAGTTGAAAATTTTCTGATGACGCGCATCTGGCTTTTGCAATCGTGTCACCTTTAACCTAACCAAACTTGTCAAGTTGAAAATATCCACAAGTGGATTAAATAAAAGAAAATAAAAATCTAAATACTGGTTTCATGAATATTACACTTTATTGAGCTAGAGAAAATTCTGAACGAAAATAGAAGTTGCTAATTAGTATCTACATTGGCTGCTTGCTCTTGCAACGTGCCACAAGACGATTGCTCACACAAAAAGTCTCAAACGAAGCTGGAAGTCGGTAATTAGCATCGACTGTCGAAAAAGAGTGTCTAAACATTCCAAGCAATTTAAATTCCACACCTTCCCTATCCAATCCTCTCGCCTGTAGCACTTGACGTTTATTCGGCGAAATGAATTTTTGGAATCGGCGGGAATAATAGCGTTAACTATATGTAGGTTAAAACAACGTAAACGGGAGCGGTATTCTTCAAGTTCGGGGATAGTCTGCGAATTTCTTGGGGCATTGTTAGGAGTAGCCGGCGGCAGACGGCGATTCGTGATTGAGCCGGAGATCGAATCGTGGGGATCCGCCCGTATTAGCAGAGTCGGCTCCCAGTCGTCGGCTACCTTTCTCGATTGTTAGTTCTTGAAATTTTCATCAGGCGAAGTCACGTATAAGTCGCGTCGAATTTAATTATCAAGGAAAGTTACATCTGGCGTCCGGCGCTGGTCTCGAGCAAAGTTCTGCGAGACTCGGTGACGGCGCGCACTCGTAATGGCCTAGTTCGATACACGTGTCAAAGTAAATGCAGGCCTTTCAGCTGCTTGTCTAATTAGGCGGGCTTTTTAGCCGGCGTTTGATTAAGCAGTAAACTGTCGCGCACGGCCGCGCGAAAGGAAATTAGGAAGCGGCACGGTGGCAGCCCGAGAAAACCGAGCTGCGAGATTATGAATATGTTTGGATCCGAACGCGAGAACCGGAAATTCCATGTTTCACTATTATTCAGGACATTGGAAGCATATTGTTCTATTAGGTCGTTCGGAATATCATTTTGTTTGCTCAAGGAGAAGTGAGAGCCAATTTTTCACTTGACCCGAAGAAAATCGTATAAATAGGATCGCTGGGAAATTAGAAATAACAGAGTAACAGTGACGAAGACGGTCATCAACCGAACGATGGCGTTCAATCAACTTCCGGTTAATGACGCGGCGTACAAACCGCGGGAACGGTCGTTCCCGTGGCGTCGGCTTCCGAACAATCGATACCGACGCGCGGTTCGATTAAAACGAGCTTTCACGTATGCCAGCTGAAAACGAGTTTTCCCCGTCGGGGAAAATCGGGCGTTCGCCAGGCTGCCGGGTCGAAAGCGGAGGATAGATCGAATTCTGTCGCTAACGACCGCCACAACGAAACAATGGATCGTGAAACGCTTTCGGTTTCCTGCGGGTTTTCGCCGCCGCGCTTTTTCTCGGACGATTTCCTCCGAATTTTCGGACCCAGCCCGTTCGGCGTGTCACGCGTCGCTCGTTCCACGCATTTTTCCCTTCGGAAACCAACCCTCTGATATCGCCATTGATACAGTCTAAATATATGTGGAATAAAAATTGATCCGTGAATTTGTTTTCATCGCACCCACAAAACGTGCCGAATGTAATATTCCGAACCAATCCGACTAAATAACCTGCCAAAAATAAAACGAATATATCGGAGCACGTATAAATGGGTCAGAGAAATTCGAAATTTGTTTTTTTTCCCCCGTACAGTGCGGTGAGCCCAATAAAAACCGTAATCCCGAAATTGATCCGCGCGATAGCCGTTGCGCATGTCCCGTCGCGAGGTAATCAAGTCTGTTTTCATTTAAATAAAGAAGGCGGGAGCGTTTCGATGAATACACTATCGGCGGGAATTTTCATGGACGGGCGTGCCGCTCGTGGAAACCGAAGGTAACGCTGCTATGCCCCGACGAACACGTTGCTCACTTTTTTCTCGCGATTTGTTCGTTTTCCTTTTAATGAATATGCAGGAAATCGATGCAGGCCGGACATCGTGTATTTTAATTCGTAAGTTAACAACGGAGGGCTTCATCAATGCGCCCGATACCTGTTCACGGAATATTGCCAAAAAGGAATTTAATTCGACCGTTCCGAGCATAGTTCCGCGATGGACTTTCATTTCCGGAATGTCTACTGTTCGCGAAGATCTTCGCGACGGTACTATCAGCTCGAGCCAGAACCATTCGCGACTTCCTTATTCGCCAAGACGATTCCTAATTAAACTTCCACCTCGGGGAGAAAAGTGCGTTTTTCCGCTGCGTCGCTCGCGGACGTTCTGTAACTTTGTAATCCGTGACGCGACCGAACATTTCAATTTTGCCGGCACTGAGAGAATCTAATTAACCGCCTAGTATTAATTTCTCTTCTATTTCCAATCTATGAGTGAGCTACACCCACGCGTTCGACTACAGTAAAATTTTCTCGCCCGACGCGGGGTTAATGTTTCGTTTCTTGGAAACGGGGATTGAATTTCTAATAACAGTTCGATAACGATCAGCGCAGACCGGAAAAACCATCGACCGTTAAAAGAAACCGAGCGGCAACGCTGACCATCGCAATGGAATTGAAATTGTTCGTGATGAAACCGTACCGATCCCCTCACCCCCAATCCTCCGTTCACCCCACACCCTCGCGATCCTGTCCAGAATCAAGCCTAACTAACTGGCAACGAAAACGTGAAAGGACGTCGAACGTACCGGAGCGACACGCGACACGGAGAAACGAAATGAAACTGCTGAGAGTCGAAAGGAGAAATTGCTCTTTTCAACCAATCAACCCTCTCTCGCCCATCCCCTCAAGCGGCCGCTCTTTTTCCCTCGTTTTCTCTCGTTTCTCCGCGAGCTCGAATCAACGTGATTAATTACAATATCGCTTTTTCATCTCTCTCTCTCTCTCTCTTTCCTCTGTTTATCCCTTTCCCTTCGATTGCCGTTTAACTTTTTGTTTACACCCACTCGCATCCCTTTTCCAAATTCTAACTCAGTTTCACTAAGCTTTAATTAAAAATTTGGTTGCTGTAGAATGTTTGACTATTGATCGCGTTAGTTTACAGTCAAGTAAAATTGAATATATGTTCCGTACGAAATGTAACCACAGGCATTGAGAGCATGTAAACGTTTACATTACTACAAGACAAACTTTCCATTCACTTTTATTCGGAGAAAAATACACCCACTGTTTCGCGCATGCTGTAAACACGCCCTTTATCAAGCACGTATGCTTTATTCTTGTGTAAATGATTGAGAAAGCAGTGGAATAGAACAACACGAAGAACCTCTTCCATTATCCAGCCCCAGAAAAGTAATAACCAAGCCAAAGGGAACTTGTTTATTTTCCCCAGCCTGAACAATCTAATCTAAATACAAAAGACCTTATTTATCCCAGCAGATTTCCCCCCCAGACATACTAAAAACTGCTATGAAAAATATTTTCATTTCGCCACTGATATATTTCCTCAGGCTAAAGATTGATCAAAGTGAAAGCACTATAAAACGGGCAGGCCAGACTCATCCTGTGGTCGTAAACCTCGAAGATTGTTCTTCCAGGTGAGCCAAAATGGCGGCGGCGAGTCCGTGTCATCGGCGGTGGATTAACAGTTTTATCTTGGGGGATACAGACGCCGATAAAGGTGAAGTGTGCGGGAAAGAAGGAAGCGACGGTGGTTTATCGGAGCCCTAAAAATATTTATCCATCGAAATATAGCCGGGGAACTCGAAGAATAGCGTCATTAAACCGACCGATCGACTGGCGAACGACCAACCATGGTTATTGCGCTTCTCCCATCCGTTTCGGCGAGGTAGGCGACCCGTAAAACCAACCGGCGAATTAATCATAAAATTGCTGAACAACGATTCCACCTTGTATTCGAAATGGACAACGCTCGCGACGGAATCTCACCGTTATGCCACTGTTACTATTATGGTCTCGTCAGAATTATACGTCGAAATTAAAATTACCATCCTGACGAACGCGGAATCTACTCGCGAATTCAATTCGCCGGACGATTATTCCACGCATCGATCGAACATTGCGCCGACCGTACTTTCCGCGAATCAGAAACGCAATTGTTTTCACGCGAGAAGTCCCTTACAGCTTCCCCCCGAATTAATTAGGATTTTCAATGACGCTCTCCACATTTCCATGATATGTTTTACAAAATCTGCAACAAGGTAGAAAGTTGCTCCACGTTGTTGCATCAATGCATTCTTGCAAATCGAAACTCTTATTATAATTTCAATTGAAAAGCTCTGTTGCAGCTCGGCCAAAATTAATTAGAATTTTAAATGGCAATCTCCCCGATTCCGCCGATGATATCCGGAATAAGAGAAAAAATTCGTTTCTCGCCGACAACGATTTTATGCTATAGCAAATTTAAAATCTGATCATCGATGCAAATATTTCCATGTATTTTACGAATTCGCGAATAAAATAAATGGATAAATGTGCGCAGTCCGATGTCGGTAATAACAATTGGTGTTTCCGGTACGTTTAACAAGGAGAATATTTTGTTTGTAAATTAATGAAATGGTCTGGGTTAGATGGAGCATTCAGCACGACAAGCTGAAAGAATTGTTACGGAATTCTTGAGAGACCGAGTAGAAACTCACTGTTCGCGGAATCGTTTAATTAATTGATTATTCTCGCCCGTGGCGACGCTTGTCCAACATCAGACATTTTCTGCTGATACTGGATCCACGTGTTCTACCATATCCCACGCGATAAAAAAGAGAATTGGAAATTTTTTGATTCGCCACAGTTTTATCGTTAACTGCGATTGGTAGTGGGGCAGATGGAGAGCGCGGAGGGGATGGTTTTCGATGCCCTTGAGCGTCCATTTCCTTTCGCTCTGCCTATAAACGTCAAATATTATTTCACCGACGTGCGCAAACCATTAATATCATCGTTAATTAAACTGCGAAGCCTCTGCATTTTCTGCGCGTGCAGAACGTTATCAGTAATCCATGCAATATCAAAAAACGATATATCTCTAATTTTGGAGCTTGATATGTAAAATATAATTAAATTGAAGGCAACGAAGAGCGAAAAGAATGGAGGAATAGAAACTACAGCGAGTACTATCTCATGGAACGTTCATTTCATTAACCCTGCTGCGTCCTTGGGATCTTCTTTGACCCATTTCCAGTATCCTCTCTTCAACACTATCATGATTGTATAGTATTTTTTGACCTAGTCTTCAACTGGGACTTCTTTGACCCATTTGCATTTTTCTTCCTTTAACGGTATCACGATTGCACAGTATGCATTTATCTAAGACTTCTTTGACCCATTTCTATTTTTCTTGCTCTCACACTGTCATTATCGTACATGTTTCTACCTAGGACTTTTTACATCATTTATATTTTCCTTTCTGTACCACTATCATGATTGTAATATTCAAAAATTCAATTGATAAAAGTGAAAACTATGCGGAAAAGTTGAATTCCGACTGAATAAAATGGATTTTCCATGTTACAGTTCGACCAAGGGGTGCGTCCGGATTAAAATCGAGTTCCGCGTATTTTTTACCTTTCGATCGTTCGCGGAAAGCGTAGAAATCGTCCATAAATCGCTTGAAAACGATCGATCGCTCGATTTCGTCCGCCGTAGTGTTCGGAGCGCCAGCGTAGCGGGCTTGAAGAGAGCACAATATGTCGTCCCGTGGAAAGTTCGTTTCTCCCGGGCAGATATTCGTTCAACTCCGATGGTATTGTTCCCCGTCGGGTGAAACTCATCTCTCACCCTCGGCCCATTCCCCGTTCCCCGTTGGTCGCAACTGCACCGTCAAATTGCACAATATTCATCGAAGTTTCTCTCTCTCTCTCTCTCACTCTTTCGCGAACGGATTAGCCGAAGTCGCTTAAATCGGCGAACTTTCGGCGACCGGGATTATTTAATCGCGGGGAACAGAGGCTGGGAAGAAATCTCAAATTTTAAAGCGGCTCTTTATCGAACCGGTCGGGAGGCGCGGCGAGCTTAAGGCTGGCTACGCGACGAAGATATCGAGTTTAATTACCCCCCTCCCCCGATACTATCGAACTTTCGCAAACTGAATCACCCCGAGCCGTTGGAAGTTTTCTATTGACTCGGCCCCCGGAGAAATATGAAAAGTGCAACCTTCGAACGCGTTATGGTCTCCACTGTTGCCTCGGTCGCGCGACGCTCGACACGCGTAATTGATTTCTTTGCTAGTCTGAACGAAGCGAGACACGGTGGCTACGCGAGAGCTTCAGAAATTGTAGAAAACGCGCTCACGGGAAAATTGGCGTAATTGGCACCTGGGACTGTCGAGCATCGAAATGACTGCAGCTTTTTCAGTTTCAAGTTCTTCAAATTATGATGGCACTTTTTCTGGAAACTTGTTGAGTACCATTCTCCTGTTAAGGTTTGCTTGATGTGATAAAAATAACGATTAAAATATATAATGAACGTACACACTCTGTTCAATGCTCTAAATATCTAGAATGAAATTTTTAATGCTGTGTACAGTGGCTCATGCATTTTTATCCACATACCTTTGAAACAAACGTCCAGTGTAAAAATTGTTACGCGACACCCGTACCCTTATTTCCGTCGCTATTTCGCTTTAGCACTGCTTTGCGATGCATTTATATTCATTCTAAAATCAAATCGTGACGTGAGATTTTATATGTAACGTGGAGAGGAACAAGTGTAGCGGACTTCTGTGAACAAATGTCTGAGTCACTGTGTATACAAGGTGTCTCTGAAATGCTGCACCTCCAACTGAAAAAATCTACAACAAAAATAAGTGGAAAATCTTCTATTTTTTTTATTGAATCAATGAAAAATTGTCTGTTGCTCGTAGATGCACATTTACAGTAAGTAGAACAGCTATGTAATGATCAGACACTTCAGTCAAGCTCCATTGAGCGTCTCTCGCGCCACAAAATCAAACAGTTGGAAAGCTAAGGAAGAGTTACAAAGAAAATTGCAGCATGTTTGAAATTTGGATTGTAAATCGAGCACTAATTTTTCGGAAGGATTCACCAATTTCGAACCACCAGAGACACCTTGTACTCGTCACGCATCCACCCTCGCTTCGAACTCACAGGAATCAGCGGTCGCGGCCGGTTTCAGGATGATCGGTTGTTCAGAATCGATTTCGAGATTCGATCTGGATGCTCGATCGAGAGGAAGAGTAGATCAGCACTGGCACGAGTCACGCGGCCCGTCAAAACAAACCGATCACCGTAAAACCGCGGAGAGCTTACGATCTATGGATCTACCTTGAGATCCTGGCAGGACACACCGATCGGGGACATCGAACGCGTACGATCCACCTGATTTCGTCCGCCCTCTGTCAGTAAACTGTTTTCCCTCGGTCGACGATGAAACGGAGGCTTGACGAGCTTGCAAGCTTGCGGTAGCACGTGAACACCACGGCCGAGTGGCGCGACTGAACTCGGCTGAACCGTGTCGGAGCTTGACTCCGGCGAAGCTTTCGGGCCGGCGCTCTCTCGACCGACGAGGCAGCGTCCGGGAGGGATGAGGCTTGGGGGTGGCTCGGAAGGGTTCGAACCAGAGAGGGGGTAGCAGTATAGGGAGAGGAAACGCAGAAAGGGTTGAGGAAAGAGGAAACACGACGGAAGACCTGGAACGCGGGAAAGGTTGAAGAATATTTCAGGAGCAGGGTGGCGAGGGGTACATGTCGCGGTGTATGAAGAAATGGGAACGGGATTGATACGGAGGAGGCGAGAGTTACGGAGAAAGTGAGGGATTGAAGGTTGGGATAGAGAAAAAGGAAAAGGTTCGTTTTTAGAGATAATGTTTCACGGGTTGGAACGTACAAGGGTTGAAATGGGAAATAATTACAGAGATATGAAGAAAGTATGGAAACTGTGTAAGGGCTTGAAAAATATTTTAGAAAGGCTGAAGTGGGGACTGAAGAAGTTGCCAGAGACACAGCAAACGCAGAGGAGAATCGACGTACTACAAGGAAAATGTAGAATCAGAGATTGGAGATTTTAGAATTTGTGGAGCCTGGAGGGTCGATAAAGTGAAAAGGTTAAGAACAAGTGAAAAGAGTGTGGGCGTAATGCATTTTTATGAAAGTTGCAAAGGGAACACCTAGAGGAAAACTGCGAGCATTGAAGTAGCAAGAGTTGAATATAACCTGAAGAAGATGTCGGATTGAAATATGCGAATAATTTAGAAATTTGAACACATCGAAAATTTTGGGGATTTGAAAGGTCTGAGAGGTCTGAAATAGGAATAATTTATTCGTAAGAAGGAAACCTGGAAAATCTGAATGTTTCAAGAATGTAAGGGGTGGATCGAGCGGCGTGAATGAGAGAATATTGCCAGTGGCGTGGGGAACTGCGTACTGGATTCATGTATAAGAGAAGACTTACAGAGAAAATAAAACAGATCGAGGACTAGGAAATTTGAAAGGATTGAAAATTTTTGAGACTTGGAAAGTTTGAAGGGGTTGAGATATTGGAAGGACTTCAGAATAGGAGAAAATAGTGGAGGAGTAATATATTCTTGCGAAAGTTGGGGAAGAATGCACGAAGTAAGACTTTGAAAGTTTAAAGAATACTTTGAGGAGAGAGGGATGGAAAGAGGAAAATACGGGATTGAGAAATTTCGAACGATTGGAAATTTTGAGGACTTGAGCAGCTCAAGAGGGTTGCAGTTAAAGTTGAGAGTAAGAGAAGAGATAAAAGATGATAAAGGGTGGTGTATTGGAAACCTCGAGGGGGGTTGGAAACGAGAAAAAATGAGAAAAGAATAATATTAAAATTCCTTATTGGGTTGCAAAGAGAGGATATCGTAAAAATGTCACGGGGAACATAAACAAGAGCGGACAAGATTGATGCAGCAGAAGATGGTGGAATTATGAAGAGCAGAAGCAGGGGTTGAAAAATCTAGTGGTGCTAGAAATAAGAGGATATAACGGAAAAGAAGTATGACAGACGAATGGAAACACGAAAAAGGTGCTAGAGCGGTTGAAAGATAAAGAAGGTAGGAATGAGAAGGGGTGAGCGAGGGACGAAAGAAATGCAAAAAATATTGATTGAAGAATTTGGAAAATTTTTTGGAGAAATTCGAAGAAGTACAGAATCAGAATACATAGCATGATCTTACGAGGGTTGTGAACAGAAAATACGGAAGGACGTGGGAAGGGTTCAAGAATATCTGAGACAGTTGTGTAGGTGGGGGATTGTCGCAGGAAGAAGTGCTGACAAGATTGATGCAGTAGAAACGAAAATGAAATTATAGGGCAGACAAATGGAGGGCTTGAAAATTTGCAGAGGATGAGGATAAAAGAACGTAGAGCACGTGTAACATATTTTTCCGTGGATCGCGAGGAGTGGATGTAACGGAAGTACGAAAACACGAATGAGGTGAACAACCGGACGACAAAGTAAAAAATTGGGGATGAGAGGTTGCCGCGTGAGGGATGAAAACATCAAAGTAACGGAGAAGAAAAATATCGAGAGGAAAATTTAAGGGAATAAGACAAAATAGTGGAGGAGTGGGATTTGAAGCATCGCGAAAATATGACGTTGAATTCGAGGGTGGTAGAAAAGGGTGGAATAAGAAATGGAGCTGAAATGGCGCGACACGGTAGCGAAAAGAAGTGCAGACAAGATTGATGCGATAGAAACGAAGATAGTATGGGTCGGTAGAATGCTGGTGAGTAAATATAGCAAAAGAATAACACGTTTCCAAGGGCCTGCTTAAGGGGTACGAGGTTCTAATATTTTCGGACGAAAATCTAAATATCGCGGATACCTTCGGAAAACAATTCTTATTCGACGGTGGAAACTTAATGAAAAGAGGAAGAAACAATATCGAGAGAGGAATGAAGAGCAGTAGGAGGTTCAAAGGCGGCAGGTTCCAGCTAGGTGGAAGTAATAAAATAGCAAGACGGTTGCCTTGTTGTCTACGAGAACATCAACAGAATTAAAATGTTTTTCCATGTTCCTTTCCCGAGCAATAGATGGCTGAAAATTTGTGTAATAGGAACTCTAGGGGAAAATCATTTGAGAAATGAGAAATCTGAGAAAACAGATCGGGAAACGTATAAAAATCCATTCGGTTGCTTCGACATGGCAATTGATAGAATTTTTACTGCCACGGTGGAGAACACGTTTCGAGGATTGGTACGACGGAACGTATCGGAGAGTCGACGAACGAGCACCAACATTTTTGCACGACCGAAGACATGGGAATTCGCCGGGAAACATTTATATCGGACTTGATTAATGATCCCGGCGTGAATCGCGATACGCGAACGGTACTCTGATACATAATCGCTTCCTTCGCAGAGTTGCTCTAATGTTACGGATTACATTCCAGATGCCGGCGATCCTACGCTCTCGGCAGCGTGAATAACGCAGGCAAAAGTTACTCACGTAAAAATAGTATTCCAAAGGTAAAACCTTTTTTAGCAGAGTGTGCTGAGGAAGTGCATTAAAACCGAGTGCAACCGCCCAGAAGAAATTAAATTATCTGTGGGATATTCTGGAAAGAAAATGATTTCACAAAATTCTTCCTAAATGAAATTCAATTGTACACATTACACCTTGTCTAACAATCTAATTTCAGTAATGTTTGTACGATAAAATATATATGGCGATTTGAAACACGAGAACAGACTTTCTGGCCAACGCAATACCTCCAGTGTCCAGTACGATTTATTGCAAAAGAGCAGTTAGGTAACAGGCAACCGATATAGCGTTGGATAAGGGCTGCGAGGTTTCGCACGTAGACGTAATATCCAAAGGGAAGTTTCCGAGTATCGTATCAGTTATTTTCCATCAAGGGAGAAGCGTTGCGACTTGTCGCATATACCAGATGGAATTTCGTTTAACGCCGGCCATGAAAATTTCTCCACGAAGAAGGTGTGTGTCGGGTGTACACATAAAGGCCTTGCTGAACTTCGGGCACGGAAACTTTCCCGTCTTTGTCCGTGTTCCATCAGCGAACGCCCTGCCGACGCGCGACGTTAGTGGAACACCGGTTCACGACGATGCTCGGTATGAGAAGTATCAAAATATTCGAGCCTTCATTCAGCCCGAAATTCCCCGACGGAACTTTGGAAATTCGCTGCTGCTTACGCTCTCCCACTTCCATAGAGACGATCACGTTTACAACCGTAATTTCCATGGCGAGCAATTAACTGCTTGTCTAACCACGGAATCTATTTACAACAAATTTGTTACTACTCCTGTGATATTACGGTTTTATCAGAAACAATTTTCCATCAACATGTTCGCGACCAGCGTCGTGATTTCGTAAACAAATCCATTTTCTGCATGTCGTCATTTCTAATTACAACGAGACAATTACTTACAAGAGAATGATTAAGTTAGTTTTAGACATCGCAGAGTCATGCAAGAAGCCTATTACATACCACGCTTCCGGTAGCTAAAGTGCTTACGTGGAGGTAACTTGGTTCTCCGATGCAACATGAATTTCTAATAGCCCCGATTTTGTTGAGTTAGGCTGCTTAAAAGCTTGCTTAGGCCTGGTTAGACCTTTCAGTGCTGGAATAATTGAAACTGCTATTGTAATACACTTCGTCTGAATCTAAATTATTTCCAAGGAACATCCCCTCTTTCGTCTTGCTTTAAACATTCTCTCGCCGAGTGAGATCAGAAATACTGAATTATAGTAATGACTAAGTTGGACGTGAGTGTACATAATATCTTTTAGTAGCGAAACAATTGAAACCAATGCTGCAATGAACTTGGTTTAACTAAGAGTTGTTCCTGAAGACGCATCTGCTCTACTTCTCTACATAAATCTGCACTAATCTCGAATTACATTTACATAAGCCTGAACGAGTTCTGAATGGAACTGGATCAGGATGTCTGGAGCGAAGACCAACCCCGCAACTATCTCAATCCTCCGTCTCCACCGAAACCGCTGCACATTAGTTGCACATTAATCAGCCCCGAAACCATAATCGGAACTCCGACAATCACTGGCAACGTCTCTGTCGCGTCCTCGGACGAGTTCCCAGGTAAAGTCCGAGGAAAATTCTCGCCCGCGTAATTAATTTCGGATCCGGTGGATCCGGTCTAGGCGTCAGCTTAGGCGAACGTTGCTGGTCGGTCTCTGCCACGGAAGCCAAGGCTGAGTCAAGTTTCGTGACGTGAGGATAATTCGAAGTTACAGAAACTTGTCCCTCGGTGGCGTTCGCCTGGTCCCGTGGATATTACGCGCACAGAACAAGGAGGAAACTCCGTGGGCGCTTGTAATTGAAGGAAGATTCACGGATCCGTAACCACAGGCCCGGGGTACCTGGTGCGCGCGTTCAAGGAGCGGAACCATTCATCGTGAACAAAGGGCCTCGAGCACCCCACTCGTGGTTTTTTCTGCTCTATCACTCTCTCTCTCTCTCTCTCTCTCTCTCGCTCTCTCTCTTTCTCTCTCTTCTCTCCCCCTACACTTTTCTCGAGGGGTCTATCCTGGTACAGCGGAAGGGGGAACGGGGAGGTGTCTCTTCGTGAAAGCCGATCGCGTAAACCCGAAGTTCGCCTACAGAGTTGGACTCTCATTAAAAATTCACGCGCGCCAAGCGGCGGGACCGGGCTTAATCAATCACGAACCGCTTAACCGTTCGGCCATCTTAACGTCTTCTCCGGAGGGTCCTCCTTTTTAGTCAAGGGGTTGGAAAGTCAGCCGAAGACCACGCCATTGTCGTCCCGTTGACGCTTCGGCGCGCAATCTACTGGTAACCTAACCCAAACCTTTCAGAAAGTCGGTTGTATTTATAATTACTAAAAATTCTAAAATTCAGTAGAAAACGCCCATGCAGTTTGCTCCTGCGATTAAGGGGGTAGACTCGTTTTTGCAGGATTGTAAGGGTGCAGGACTTCTCGTTTGTCCATAATACAAAGATCGGGTTTTTCAATAGTCAAAAGCGTAGTAGTAGAAACAGGACTTTGGGGGGCGATCGCGGCCTATACTGATCTTTTATCTAGCGCTCTTGACTACTGGAAAATCCCATCGTTCTATTATCGAGAAATAAGAAGGTGCATCCCGTACCCTTGCAATCCTGGAAACGAGACTATCCCCTTAAAAACCGAGGAAATCTGGAATTAGCAAATGCACAATGTACCTCGCATCGAATGCGATGCCTATTGGATTTCCCCGGTGCTGGAAGCAAGTATACATATTACCTTCGATCCCGTCGTTTTTCCTCTCGGACTAATTAGCCCCGAGACATCCGGGCGACCGACAAAACGAGTTCGCGTGCGAAAAAATCCGCGCGACGCGGCATGGTATTCGACGATTCATTGAGAAATCGCGTCGGACGGGTCACTCAGCAGATTACATGTTTAAATATGAATAAGCCAGAGCGCACGGCGGGTGGGTGACGCGCCGGGAACGTCGATAATTTAGCGCAATCGTGATAATTCGGCTGAAATGCAATTCCGCCGCTGACAACAGGGCATCTTCTCTATGACGTTATAAATTTCCGTTCGTCGACCGGTGAAAAACACCGGGAGTAGTCGGGAACTTCTTCAGTCCGATAAATCTCGCAAGGAATATCGACTTGCACGTCGAAAACAACGGATATGTAGATCGTTATGTACAGAATCGGCGTTCTCCACGAATTTCGTCAAACCAAGTACGAAATTGAGTCGGTACTATTCGATCATTCGTCTTTCCAGCTGTCGAGAAAATGGTTAAGTAAAATAGGCCACGATTCAAATCAAGTGAAGGACATATCTGCTTGAAATTCCACTTGGTCTTATATAGATAATAACAATACCGTTGTTGTGTTACGAAAAATCCGGTTAATATTTAGCTAAGCCTCGTACATTTCCAGGCCCGCCCTTCGTCAAATATCGGAAGTTTATTTTTCCAGCGCAACTCGGCCCGCTCGTTCATTCTCTATTGTTTTAATCATCCGGCGGCAGCGGAGAATTCAACAATTTATCCGACGGTGCTGTTTCGCTCATGATTTTCGCACGGTCCGTCGAAAAATTCGGTTTTGTGTCACACGATCAGGTCACCCTCGGTTTATGAACAATTTTTATAGCTCGGGACGCATGTTTTAATAATGGAGTCGCATTGTTCGACTGGCGTCAAAGCTGCGAGAAGAATAACGTTGAACAATGTCAGACGCGTTTGATATGTGCGAGGTCAATTAAATTGAGTATGCTGCATATATCAGCACAATTGCAAACCTACAGGTGTCGGTGAGCTACGCAAAAATTCCAAAATGATACTCGCAAGCCACACAGTCCCCGGACAAGGATGGTATTGCTGCAACCTTCGTCGAGTCCATTACCTACCCCAAAATCCGACCGCACGTGGCGAATACTAAAACCCTCGCCGGTTGATACTTATGTATAATTAATCCCGGCGTGCAGCACGTACACGCCACTCAGAAAAAAGTGGTGATAGCGAGACGGTGAGGTAGTTAGGGCTGCGGGAAGAGAGGAAAAGGGGGATGGTTGCGCGCGACACTCGGCTACTCGTTCCGGGTGCAACGAGTAGCAAGTCCGTTGCGGAAGACTTTTCGGCGGATTCTTATCCGTTCTAGGATGGGGGTTGAAAGGGGTGGTCGAGTGGCCGGATGTGGTTGCTCTCGAGTGCCCTTCCGGGGTTGTTATAATTAATACGACCCCATCGATCTCGGGGCCGTGGCTTTATCGCGGCCCCGGAGAGCTACTTTTCGCTCTCGTGCGAAACCGAGCGCTGTTTCCGCGTGGTCCGCGAATTCCCGGCGATCGTTCGCGCCCCCGTAAAGGTCAATGGGCCGGTGTTCGAGGGTCTCGGGAATCTGGGCCAACGCGGACACAGACGGCCCGACGTGTGTACCTAATTCATACATTAATTCCGAGGGTAATCGAGCCGATAGCCCCTGAAACGCGTCGAGTCAGGCCTCGCTCGTTACCGAGCCCCAGTGTCTCGCCGATGTCTCTTTTTGTAGTAGATTTCAGGAAATCTGCTTACTTGTCAAAACTGTTTTAAACTATTTTGACCGAGAACATCCAAGTTATCATTTAACCCTTTGGTTACCCTGGACGAGATATCTCGCGCCCCGATACTTCCCGATAAACGTTCTTGACGAGATATCTCGCCGCCCCACCTAGACACTATAGACAAATATATTTTATAAGTAACTATATCCTGATTTGTAAAAGGGAGAAATGAATGAAATCTTTATTAATTTGTTGAAATATTTAAAAAATATTGAAATATTTTATTTACTTTCTACATGATAAACTTCAAAACATGGTGTTACACATAGAGGTACGTCACACTTCTGACAAAAATACCTTGTTTCTTTGCGTACTCCGTTGTCTTGGGTACAAAATGACCGAACAGAACAGAAAATATTTCGTCTATAATGTCAAACCACTGGTGCTAGGTGGCGAGATATCTCGTCAAAAGCGTTTATCGGGAAGTATCGGGGCGCGAGATATCTCGCAAAAGGCGTTTATCGGGAAGTATCGGGGCGCGAGATATCTCGTCCAGGGTAACCAAAGGGTTAAGTACTCAATTTGTGGCAATTAAACTAACCGAATAGCTGTTTCTTTGAGAACATCAGAAAGACTAATGTGTCTACACGAGATATCATCAAAAGTTAATTTTTAAAAATTATTAATTAGAGTTGTGAACGGTCCTAAGCATTGCCAATTATATAACCATAAAAATCGTCCGTTGTCTGAGGGTTATTATCGTAAATGGTCCAAAACGATTTCCTCTTTCTAGAACGAGCAGAACAGAATAGTCTCCGTTTCTCGCGGGAAAATTTGTTTCCCCTCGAGAGTTGCATTCAGTGTCGTGTTTCCGGTGATCTAATGCACCACTCAGATGCAAGAAGAGAACGTCTGCAGGTTTCCTTATGGTTCGTGTCGCGACGCCACCGAGGTCATTCGCGAACCTTGAAAGACGTCGCGTCGAGACCAAGGAACAACCCTCGGTGTGTTCGTGTATTAATTCATTTCGAAATAAGCGACGGAGTTTCATCTTTTTTCTTCTCTCTTGCTCGCTCTCGTTCTCATCTTTTTAATTAAAACGCGCAAGACTTTAATTGAAAGCACGTATTCATCGGAACGTCCAGAGGAGAGCGGATGTCTTGCGATTTTCCATCCGCAACGCCCGAAGAAAACTCGCCGGGGAAAACAAGAAGGAAAACGACGGGGCGTCCTTTGAAAGCGCATAATTTAAACGCTGCTGAATATTCCGGAAGTTACAGGTTCAATATATAATGCAGATCCGCGGACAGTCTCTACAACACCTCTTAAATATTCCATCCTTCGCGTTAGATCATCTGCATAAAGATATAATCCCCGATTTCATAGAATAACGTTGTCTCGATTGATGTTATTTTACACTCGCATCTAAACCTAGAAATCTAAAATCGTTGCCGGACAAATTCGTTGTCGATCAAAGTCGTTGTCGATCAAAATCGTTTTCGGTTAAAGGCGTTGTCGGCCATCGTTATTGTCGGTCAAATCTGGAGGCGGTAAAATGTTGGCGGTGAAAACCGTGTCGAGGAAATTTGTGTCTGCGATTGACATGGGACTTTGCTTAATCTTTGCATAAACGTTTTATCATTCGACCGTAATAGAATTTTGGTTCGTCAAATTTCTCGAACATCTATATTGAATTTTTCGACTTTTGACCATTCTGGGATTGTCCACCTCCACCTCCGCTTTGTCGAGCACACAGGGCGAAAGTTTCGGCAAAAAGCCGGATATAAATCGCTCGTCGCCATCCATTTTTCATGAAGGTGTTTCGTCAAGGAGGAACCGAAGACGTTTCTGCGACTCTGCCGTAGAATGAGTTGAAACTATGGGGAAAGTTTTGAGGGTCACTCCCGTGGGACGTTGTCGGGCACAGTCATCAGAACTGTCCGAAAGCTTCACCGACGGAGCTGACTCGTGGCTGAGCTCAAACCAATTTTTCTTTCGTAACTAACAGCCGAAGAAAACGGCTGCTATCTCTGGAAATTACAAGGGTACACCCATCGGGCTGGGCGAATATTTTTTCAAAATACTCTCTAGGTTGGGAAATGAACTTTTACCGTGACCTAATATTTGCTCGCAAAAAGCTTTTAAACTCAGAAGAGAAGATCGCCGACATTCGGAAAACTATGAAACTTCGGGAATATGTAGAACACGCGTTGGTATTTATTTCGGAACTTTTTATTCTCGCAGAAATTCGAAGTGGATCAATCCTTGTAAAATCAAAAAAGAAGAGGAAATTCTTTTCAGTTCACCACAGCTGGAACGGTATATTTTTTCGAAAAAGAATAGTTCTTCATTAACGTTTCAAATACTACGCAAGCGACATGCGCGTCCCATTAGTAGCCTGTGTTTTTGCATGTTTGTTAAAATGTGTGTGTGTGTGTGTGGGAACCGTAGTATTTCTCTTAGTAATTCTTTAAAACTGCATGGGATGTATGTGTCCCATTAGTGGCGGAAAGGTTAAACACATGTACATATATTAACATAAACCCTAGCATGTACAAAGGGTGGACAGTCCGGCTGAAATTGTTGCAAAGTACCCTGCAATGAATACATTCACACAAAACACATAATAAATTACTGGGTTTATTGAAAGAACAGCACTTTACACGGTAAAATGTTTAATTAAAATCAAAGATAATAAAGCACCTCTTTCTACGTTCTGTCTGGAATAAGAGTTAAAAAGTAATCAATATAAAATCACAATAAATCATCGTGTTAAAATGCCATAGCCAGCGAAGACGACGCGTAATCATGATTTTACAGTGAGTAAACCCTAGAATACCCTTTGTTACGTTTCCCCAGGGTGAAAGGGCACGCGGCAAGGCGACGGATTCTTGAACTCGCGAAAGTGTGACAGGTCGGAACGCCGCGCCGGTCGAAAGGGGTGGTAAGCGAAGGGGTGAAGAGCAGACCAGCAGGAGGGTAGGGATCAGGACGTTCGTGGAGCATGGGCCAGAGGGCGCTGGTTATCCAACAACATGGCCGTCTAACACCGACACCCCGTGCAAGTCTTCGCGAAGCTGACCAGCCGGATTTCAAGGAAGCAAGAACACCGCGTCGACCGCTCGACCAGAAACTTCGAATTTCGTGAGTAACCACAGAATTCGCACTAAAATTTTCATCTCCGTCCCTTCGGCTACCTACTGGGCACCATTTAAAAAAATCTGTCTGCGATCTGCGTGCTTTGTCCGGCGAAGGAAACGCACCCTTCTCGCGTGTGTCTACGTCACCCATCGCGCTGGTGTGCGTTGACATTGCCGATCAATAGAGCCGATGGCTCGCGATAGCCTCGATCAGGATCCTCCGTTCCGAAACTCTTGATCGATCGATCACCTCCCCATTCATAAAAGAATTTTTGCCGAAGTTCTACGACGCGACTGCAAACTGGCCGTCTCCAACAGATTTCACTTGTTCGCGGTATAAATAGCACGTAATTTCACGCAACAGTGTCAGTGACTTGCTAGTCACCCCTCGAGCCTGTGTTTACCGTTCCAGTGACGTTATAGCTAACTCGGGACAACGTTCGTCGAATATTATTTTTCAATCGTACCCCGAACGCGGCGGATGAATATTTAATTTCTCTGTGTTTAGTTTTCATTATTTCTCTCGTTCTAGCTCACCTTACCCACGAAGGAGACCGGTCAGAGCTTTACGAAAACTCGTTTTCACCCCGCGAACGCAGTTCTCGATCGTGCTTCAATTTTTAATGGGGATTTTACTGCCAGCGATTTTTCTGTTGTGCTTTTGTTAGTGTGCTTGTTTATAAAAACATGAAAGTTATTAAGCTTCTCTTGTAGATACGGGAACGCTCCGTCCTAACCCTTCGTGTGGATGAGGATTTCTTAAAATATTAGAAACATCTTTTAATAAATACAGATGTTTCGTCCTGAAATATAGTCGAGCGTCACTAAACTGTGACAGTACAGTACGTTATATCTGAAAATGCATTGTAATGAACATATTTCAAGCTCCAATCTCCTCCACAAATTAACAACGAAACTGCATTAAATTCTGTTGCAACCCACTGCAATTGTTAACTATTTTTGGACATCATGTGCAACGTTGCGCAGTCTGTTATCATTCGGACCAGCTGACTCCGCAATTTTCCGGATTGATTATCGATCAGCCCCAATCGCGTTTTTCACGATACTCTGTGTAGAATAAACAATTTAACAATCCATCACGCGTAGAGACGGAACTTGGGTTTTGGTGACACGTGCGAGTGTTCTGTCCGTCATCGAGACCCTCGTTTCGGTCTGGTAACCCTCTCCGGCACCCGTACCCGCGTCTCCAGCAAACGTTTCTGCGTCGTTGACTCCTTTTCCCCCGTGTCGAACGAAGGAAAAAGTAAAAGGTTCGATAATTTCTCTCGGAAAGCGACACCCGCCATTTTTCACCGGTGCTCGGCTCGCATTCTTGCGAGTCCGATTATTTTCCTCTCGATAAACTATTGACAAATTATCGGGCGCTGATCGAATTCCGTTGTCGAGCAACAGTAGATTCTTCTTCCGAAGGGAGCCGCGATAGATACATAATTTATGCTCGCAATTAGCCCGAGAAACGGGCGACGCTTGAGGTTTGACGCGGCATTAATTTCCCAGCTAATTTGAAGGTACTGTGCGTTCAATTAGAAGGACTAAACTGATTGCCCCTCGTGACCCACTTCCGCTGCTTACATATATTGCGTGTGTAAACGAGCATCTCCTTATTTTCCACTTATGTGAATGCTGTGGTTAAGATTCAATTATTTAGGACACGCCTCGTTTGTTGAGCGCAGACTGATCGCGTACTTTCGCGTTTGTTTGCCAAGTCTCCAGGAAATGCGCGAAAATTCCAAGAGAATTTCGATTCCGACGAACCCGGAGCAATTTCTAAGTAGTACAGCTCGATATTAAATCGATCGGGAGCGGTGTCGTCTCACTCAAAGGAATGCGTTTTGCGTGTTTGCCAGTCACGTTTGACATTTCACGCGATTGTTCGGAGGTTGCTTCGATACGGTACGTGCTTTGACAAAGCTACTACGATCCTGAATCGCTTTACTCCCGGCGTGCCAGTTCATATATCAACAGGTGCATTAAAAAGTTTGCACGCGGCTCAATAAACGCCTCCGAGAAATTACGATCTGATCTTTTACACCGTGAAACGGGGCTAATACTTGCTTTGCACTTTGCATTCGTCTAATCCGAGAATTACATTGTTTCTAGCGAAACAGCCGCGTCTGATCAGTGGCAGATACATTCTAGTTCGCTGTAATGTATTTCTGATTTCTAATTCGATAATAAAAGAATTACTAGGAATCGTACTGCTCTGATTAAAGTTAGGTATTTTCCACTTTGCTTGCAATTCAATATTAATAGGATTACTAGGTCGAAGGCAGACGTATTGGATCCGGATTTATTTCCCATTCGATATCCTATTCATTAGAAAAACTCCACATCCTATTCGACAATAATGCAATTACCATTGAAATAGTACTCGCCTAATCGATGGCAGGAATACTCTACTTGCGATACAGTTCCTATTAAACATAAAATTAATTACAGAAAATTAAGGGAGTCTCAGGATTCCTTCGATTTCGAAGGTCGAGGAAATTCGATCAGAAGAAGCCACCATCCGGTGATTTTACCCTGAAATGCGCGAACACGAAAGGGAGTGGCTGGCATCCGAGATGGGTCAGAAGTTTGTTTGGCGGTTTAGGATTACTCATCGACGCGAACCCGAGCCGAATACTATCATGATTGATGCCAAAGCCTCGAACTTGCTCGATTCTCGTCCATCGAAATTTTTGGGGTCTTGGCTAACGTTCTGTCAGCGAAATATCGGATATCAACGGACGTATTCCGTTTGTTGGTCGACGACAACGGCGACGTCGGCGACGAACACATTTTCCGCGGGACGTCGCGCTATTTTTCATGCGGTGAAACAAGACCGCGCGACCTAAATCGTTTTTCAAGTGGCTCGTCCATTCGCGGAACACTTTTTTTCCAGTCCGATATTTATAGACTGCCCTTCCGATGATTCGCGCGACTCGTTCCGCAGAGAAATGTGTGCCGCACTTTCCCGCAGTAACTATCCCACTGTGTTTCCAACGAAAACCGCAAACATTAACGAAAAATTGCGGTGTAATTTCGCCGTTCTCTTTTCGAGAACAATTATTTCGCACCGACCCGACAGGTTGTTACACACAAAACATATATTCTCGTCGATGAATTTTTAAAGAGATACTTGGACCATCTTCCTTCTCGGAAAATTATTTTTCGTCTATCCACGTTGTTGAAGAAGAAAACGCGGTTGCCGAAACCTAAATATTTCTATGCGGCACGCCTGTACCAGATTTCAGCCGGAGTTCTCGAATTTTCGGGAAAAACTCGTCCAAAATTTCAAACTCTGCCCCGCAGATACCACTGGAGTACGTGTCCATTAAAAGTGCACAGCTTCGTTAACTCCACGGATTTTTAAAAAAAGAACTTCCCGAGAATCCAGTCCGAATGTAGTTCCGTTGAGCTAAAACATTTTTGGAGAACTTGGCTTTCTCGGTGAATCACACGAGATCTAGAAAAAGAAAAAGAGATACGAACGAACCTGCTTGTCCGAAATTAATTTCCAATGGCAACAGGGTCCCCGCCGATCAATTTCACGAGAGAACGGAGAAGTGAAATCGCGGGAAGCTATTTTTCATGCGGCAGCAGTCGTCGCCGAGATTGTAGATAGCAACAGGGGGGAGACGTAAGTAATACAAGTCACGGATAAATCGGACGCCGGCCAAACTACCGGGACAGGACTTCCATCTGGCCAATTTCCTGGTAACAGAGTTAATTACGTGTACCCAGAAAGTTTTCCCGTGCTGCCGGAGATCTCCGCTAACGATCATTTTTCTTGATCGCCCCGCTATCAGCAGGCATCAGCTTCAAAAACAGGACGATTGCTCTCGGCTCTCTCCGGCTGACAGAAATTCCCTCGCCTTCCATAAAACTTGCCATCGCCGGTTTCCCGTCGAGGCGTTCGATCCTCTTTATCGCTCGTTCGACGTCGCTCGTATTTATTACGGACCTCCGCACCCTCTCGCCGACCCTCTTCAACCCTTCTAAGAAAATCACGGCCATTTCTCAGCCGTTTCTGACCATATCCAGTCTCGTTTTTGCGCAGATTCGGCCTGAGGCGCGCACGCGAACGCTGACAACCTGCTTTTACTCCCTTAGGCCTGATTATGTTTCTTTTTTACAACCCCGTTTGGGGATGAAAGGGTACAGAGGTGAGCATGAACGGAAAAAGGGCGAAGAGAAACTGGCAAACTGAGTGGCAACATTTTTTCTTAGTGGATCTGTTTGTGTTAATATAGACAAAAAGCGGATTTTTTAAAGAGAAATGTTTGAAAAATGTTCCCGACGTCGAGAGTAGCGATTCAAACAAATGGGGCGCGTTTTATCAACACCGTTCGAACAAACGAATCCGCGTCCTAAGTGCTTTGGTGTGGTACACGCGATGGAACGTGTTCCTCGTGCGCAGACCCAGCCGCATCGAAATCGTTTCGAACATTCCAGGCCCGCGAATTGAGAACGATGTAAACTCAACGAGGCTTATTGTTCGCCGGCTGAATGCGATCCTTTTCTGTAACATTGAAAATTCCGTTTGAAAGGACTGGTTAAAATTTTCGCTGGCTTCGTAGCGCATTCGCTGCTGCGCCGAAGTGCAGCCCGTGTCTTTTATTAGCGCGGCCGTCAGTCGCATATATCGGGTGGCTAGAATATTCTAACACAATGAATCCCATGTGAAAGGTCCTTTTATTAAAGAGACTCGAAACCTCTTAAGATGCTCAATGTCGACCCTCACTTGTGAACGTCTTTCTAGGCGCCAGTGCATACTTTACAATTCCTTTCTCGAAATTTTTTATTCGGCGTTCCCTCTGGATTAACAATTTCCATCCCAAAATTTTTTAAGTAGAGAGGAAACTTTGAAAAGTAGATTAGAAATGAATAACATTTTTATTCTAATTTCCAGCGAAGAACTTCAGTTCAACTTATTAACTTCCCGATTTATAGGGAAGTTACTGTAATTTTTATAGAGATTAATGTTTCGCGTATTTTTACGATTCAGCGCGGACCATTTTTGAATTTCGTGAACGATGATCGATAGAGAGACATTTTCAGGGACGCGGAGAATGATTTGTGGGGCGGAATCGAGCGGTTCGAATTACCGAAGGGTCACGGGAAATTTTCAAGCGAACCCGTCAGCGAAATTTATTCTGGCTCCTTTACCGCACCGGTTTCTATTTGATATTTGACAGTGCAAACTTTCCACGGAAGTCGGTAGATTACCTCGTCACCCCGGGGTTAGGATTGCGGCTGATGCAACCACCCTTGTTCCCGAAACTCCCGCGAAAAGTCACCTCAGCGCCGGATGAAGTTCTTGCATAAAAGGATATGAAGCCGAGGGTGTTTGTCGTCTTCGAAACAATACGACCCCTTCGGGCACAAGAAACTCCTCGGAGATTGTAGTGCTTAAGCGGAAAAATCGAATGAAAGGAGACGACGACTGCGATCTTTGCTATGAAATCCCCGAACAGTATGGAACTCGAAAGAAAATTACAACAATTCTTTATTGTTGCTGCCAAAAAAAAAAAATTCTAAAGTTTTTATCATTTTATCGTCATCGCATAAAATTGCAATTACGAAGCTTCTTCCGCTACGTTCGAACATTTCAAATTCATAATCTCATCGTACACGCGTAAGAGCATTTTCTAAAAATTTTCGAAAACCTTTTATCCATTTCACCCGCGGTAAAACGGCGATCGCAAAGTACAGAGGCGTGCAAATCGTTTAGCACCATGCGTCGCTCGAACGAAAGAGCGTTCTGAAGCAGCCAGATGATTTCACATGCAACGAACTCGTCGATCGGCAGCTAGTTGAGCCGAGGGAATGGTTGAATCGACGTCGGTAGCAAAGTATCTACAGTGGTTCTGGGTTCCCTGATAAGCGCTGTATCGCGTCCCCAAATGGGTAACAAGGTGCTCCAAGCAATTTGGCCTGGAGGCTGGTGTGCAAATTAGCCCCTTATTTCGTCATTGGTTCGAGAGAGGCGTCGGCCGAGCAACCGGGATTGTATTCGGTTGCGATTTTAAATCGCTGCTCGATTCGAGAGCACTGTCGGATACAGGTTGTCGAAATAAGACGACCACTTCTCGACAGGGCTGTGCTGGAGGGTGGGAAGGTAGGCGAACGAAGTAGGTGGCAAAGTAGGTTGCACCGAGGAAGAGAGGAGAGCTGCTGCGGGGGTGGCTCGGGGTGAAAATCCAGCGGATTCAATGGCCGTACACCCCTCGATAGAAGTGGACGGTCTCATGTCAGTGGCCCCAGCTAGTGCACCGTCATCCTGGGCTCGCACCTTTCGTCCTAGTTTCTCCGTTCTTACCCCCGTTCCAGCCACCCTTTCCATCCCTTCCATCACTACATACCACCCCCGCTTTCCAACCCCTCCTTCTCTCTCTCTCTCTCTCTCTCTTTCTCTCGCTCTCTCGCTCAGCTGTGATCTTTATCCAGTACGCTCCTTTTTCTTCTTTCATTACGCGCCCATGCATTCGACTCTGTTTGAAGCCTGACCATGCACGTCTGTTTCCACTCCGGCTCCCGGCAAATGAGAAGAAAGAAATCTTTTTTCCCCTTACTCTCAGCAGGCCGGCGAAAAACTTTTATGTAAGCCTGAGCAGCAGAAAGTAGAAATTGATATTTCAACCCCGCAAAATTGCTTCACGCCCATTTGCGGCGTGGTAAATCCTTGTGAAACCCTTTCGAAGTACAAATAATTTAGACAAAGTATTTCGGGAATCTCTTCGCCCTCTCTCCATCCCCGATAAATAACTCGGACGTTTTCAACCGGAAATACTAATTCCAGCCTTCCTTCGCGCGGCCGCAAATCTGGTCAGACCTTCGGGGACCGGAAGTGAAACTGCAACCGCGGTGAATCGCGGACTCTTTACTTTTTTCTTTCAGTTTCTCTTTTCTCGTTTCTCGACCGGCACGGCGTTCACTTTTGAACATATTCAGAAATCCGCGCGTCCTTGCTCCAGTTCTAACGCGATGGAGGCTTCGCCGCGCCGGTTTGTAAACCTCCGAGAGGGTGTGTGTGTGTGTGAGAGAGAGAGAGAGAGAGAGAGAGATCCTTCCACGGGATTAACGAGTAAGGTTACCCAGTCTTGTTTGCCCTTTTAATTCTTGGACAAATTCTGTGGAAATTCCATGCGAGAACTTCTGACGAAGATTTTAATTGCTTCTCGTGGGCATTGGCGACGATCTCGACCGGAATTTCCATGGTCGTCGAATGGAAATCGGTCGTGCGCTGTTTTGTAGCCGGACGTGGCTCGAATCCAAATCTTTTGAACTTGTATACCATTCTACGCGATCACGTTACGTGGAAACTTCGCGCGCTTACTTGAGAAAGAAAATTCTAGTTTCCAATTGTAAAAGCAGATTAATTAAAAATGTTCTGAAATTTATTTAATGTTTGACCTTGCAGCATCTTATGCAACTGCACAATTTATATTGAAAGACGTATTGCACGTGTCTGATCGCATACAACGCCATTCTACGTCCCGCGTTCATAGATATCACCTTGCCTGACTAATGGTTGACTTGTTCTACTAGCTCGTTAGTATACCCGTACAGGGACACATTGTGCTCAGTTAATCATGTATGATGCCCACGAGAGGGCTTGCTAATGTTATGATTAAACCCTTCTGGTTTAGTTAGAAATTGTGATCGCAAAACATATTACCCTTATAATTACTATTGCGTTTTCAGCATATATGCTTGCTCTACGTAGTTGCAAACGTTAATACATTACAGTACAATGCACGACTAACATTTGTCCATCAATACAGGTCATACGTCAGGCCATGGTCATGTGCCTGCATGGGATTGTGCATATTCTACTTGATTGCAGGTAGTTAATCACGATGTCTTAAATAGATTCCCTGAATTCTGGTTGCGCGTGAACCTGAACTTTAATAAACGTTTGCTCCCGTGTTTGTACTTATATTCTTCAGAATCATTGTATTTGGATTTATAAACAAGTCCAGTGCACCGTAACAATTCGCAAACCGCAGACAAAGCTGTTCTGCTTGTCGACCTGGATAGAGAGACCAGTATTCTACGCGTCTGTGTAACAGAGTCACGTTCTACTTGCCTAATGACGTGTAATTTCGTTATCTGAGTCTGGTCGTGCACATTCATCTGTTTCTGGTCCGACTGAAACTGTTTAACCTCCACTTCTTTGCCGCTGAAACGATTCCGATTACGTTTCGAAAAGTTCGATCTAATCAGTATCGTTCGACGGTAATCTCCTAAATGAATAGAACTTCCGTGCTTCTCCGATAACACATTTTACCGTTCGTAGAATCTACGCCAGGAAATCTCTGCGCTTCGCAGATTTAAATTGCAGCGACGCTCTTCAGATTCTGATCACACACAGGACAGTTGAACTTCGTGAAATTTTACCCCAGCATTTACTTCGTCTCTTACAAACGTTGGAAACTGTGCAATCCAAACACCACCGACAGTAGCAATACTAAGAATAGTCTTTAGATAACTGATCACACGCAGGAATATTCTACATAACGAAATTCTCGTTTTGCAACCCACGCCGATCCTGATCACTGTTTTAACACCCACGCAATTTAAAAGTAACTGAAGCTCAATTCCATGAGCGATTAAATTGCTAACGACACTCTTTGAATGTTTGATCACTGCAGGAAAATGTTACTTAGCGAAATCTCGGATTACACGATCATTCCGCAAACCTTCCAACAACTGTATTCACCCGTCTGGTCACGCACAGAAACATTCTAACTCATGAGAATCTATTTGAACGTATACTTTGGCGTTTACAGAAGTTGGACCGAGTCTAATCCTAATCTTATCGCCGGAGGAAGTTCTAAGAACTGTCTTTACACGTCTGGCTGCATACACGCCTATTCTACTTAACGAAATTCCAAACTATTTTGCCATCCGTACAATTTAAACGCACGGAAATCGCAATCCTACGGACGATCGAAGTTGCAACAACTTTCTGGAGTCGTCAGATTGCATGCAGGACAGTCTACTTAACGGAATTCCACAACTATTTCAACATCCACTCAGTCTAAAAGCAACGAAATCCATGTCGCATGTACGATTGAGGTTCAAACAGAACTGTAGCTGTCCGATCACATACAGATTAATACTACTTAACGAAAACCTCGACTATTTGGTCATCCACTCGGTCTAAAAGCAAGCAAATCTCTTTCCTGTGTACACTCGAGATCTTAGCAGGAGTGAAACTGCCGGATTACGTATAGAATAATTCTACTTAATCAAAATTTCAACTATTTTCCCATCCACTTACTCTAAGAGCAACTCAAGCAAAATCCTATGCACAACTGTGGTTCAACAGTAGCTACCTGATTACATACAGAATAATTCTAGTTCACTAAAATTTCAACCATTTTGCCATCCATATAATTTCAACGTCAATCCTCCGGACGATCAATATTTTAACAACTTCCTCCCATCATCGGATTACGTTCAGAACAACTCTACTTAACGAAACTATTATTTCTCGAATTCGATACGCCATCGAATCCAAATTCTACGATCATCCAAAGTTCCGGCAATGCTATTTGATTGTCCGATCATGCACGGATCAATACCACAGCGCAAAATATCCGTCTACTTTATCATTCAGTGGGTTTAACCGAGCCGAACCTGGATTCTATAAACGATCGAAGTTCTAACAATGCTGGTTGGCTGTCTGATCACAAACGGAACATCTCCAGTTTGTGAAATCCCTATTCGTTTAACGACTCGGCGAATGTCAAAGCAAAATATGAAGTTCGAACGGCGCTCCTCCCGTTTAAACTAGCAATGGCGTAAGCCGAGGACGCTGAAACACAATTTCCCGTCGCCTAAACTCCAGACCTGAGGATTTTAAAGCCTAACGACGCCCACGCTCTGCCACGCCGGTCACAATTTCCTCGTTCCGTGTTACGTGTCTGTAGCGAGCTCGGTTTCGCCGCGCCCACGCCAAGTATTCTACCTAATTGCGCTATTGTCGATAACAGCGAGGACTTCCTCCCCTTGTATCCCCGCTTGCTTTCTATGATTGCATTCCCGTTCCCATTAAAAACGATGACGCGTGCGGTCGCTACATCGTCGGCGCAACATGGTCCAACAGGGAAAAACCCTGAGGCGTGCAAATGTAAACAATGCTTCGAAATACTTTTCCACAGTCAATTACTACATTACAAATATCCTATTTTTCTGCGGTAGAAAGATGTAACTTGCAGTTTCGCTTCTTCTCGAAACCTCAATTCTCCAAATACCGATCAAAATAAATCATTACGTTCTACATGCTCCAGGAAGATTATGTTCAACAATTCGGGAAAATTATAACTCGCAGCGTCGGTTCGTTTCGAAACGTCAATTCTTAGAATACCAATGAAAATAAATAATTACGTTCTACATGCTGGAGGAAGATTATGTTCGAAAATCCGGGCTCCCCTAAGCGAAAGAATGCGAGCCACAGAATTAATCCTGCCGCTTTCAGCGACGCAACGATTCTACCTCGACATTCTCCAGCGAAGAATTTTCATTTCGCCGAGCGCGAAAAATTCCGTGTTCGTTTTCGCAACGACAAAAATGATTTCGGGGGTCACGAACAGGTTGTCGCAAGGGGTAGAGATCGTTACGCGGTGTTTGCGAGCGGAACGCATTGCTAATGTTATTTCGAGCTCTCGCGAACAAATGTTTGTCTGGCGTGCATGCCGAAAGCCTCGCTAACGACTGTATTCTACGGCGTTGCTTGACTTCCGCTTGATTTCTGCCCCGCGAAATATCTTCCGGTCCTCCGAGGCGGGTCGTGTTTGTCTCCTGTGCGAGTTTTCGTGTTGACACTAACTCCTGGCCACTGTTAGTCCGGTCCACCCACCGAGATTGTGTGTCAAAAACTGTCGACGAAATTCAGCAGCTACAACATCCTGCCCGTTCTCGGCTGCGCTGTTGCAACTTGTTCACGTGTTCCGACCGGAAAATATATGTTTCTGTTCGAATTTGGTAACTTCGCTTGTAAGTTATGGTCGTCGTTTTAATAATAAAATTATTATATAAATAGTATATCAAATAGTATAGGGCGCGCAGTGGGTCAGTGGATAGATCCCGCGATTGCGACTAGGCGGTCGCAATTTTGAATCCCGCGCCCGGCACCTCTGGAAATATTCAATGTGCTATTTTAAAAAACTGTGGTGCCCAAGGTGGTTCGGAACCCACCATAAAAAGTAGGACGTGGAATGGGATTGAAACCCTGAGGGGACCAAATATCCATTACATATATATAATAGTATTGTATAAATACTATTCCATCTGCTGGCGATCCAAATGTTAATTGCAAGTCACGGAAATTGCATCGCTTTTCTTGGATATTCCAAGAGTTGTAACGTGGTAATTAATAATTGGAAATAGTTTTCAGCCTTTCCGCTTCATTTCGAGTAAATTAGCAACTTCGATGAAATTCGAAGTGTTAACTGGAAGGACTTCGTCTACGTACAAAAGAACATAATTCGCGACAGCATGTTCTTGCTAAATTCGTCAGACTCGGTTTCCTTTCGCAGCACTGACTCCAGTAAACTTTGATTTTCTCAGAGGCGGCAGACAGGTGCCAGGTCGATTTTCATTCATACTGCCAGCAGCAGAGCAAAATTTCAAAATATAAAACGGTTAATGCTAAGCATGGGCGAATGGAAAACCTGTCAATCTTTTCCAATTCCTTTAAGATCGTTCTTTACATTCGGAAGAGGGTAAAATACTGCTTCGTTTATATTGGTTGTTAGAAACATGCAATTTAGAGAGAATCCGATTGCGGTTGACCGTAGAGATCGCGGCTAGAAGCAGAATTTTTCTACCGTTGAACGGGGCTATCGCTTTAAATATGGTGTCCGTCGTCCCAGTTTCCCAATAATCGCTCCAGCGACCGAAAATGTAGTTCAAACGCCCCTTTCCAACCCCTGGCCGAGCGAGCCACCCCATCGAGCGAACCCGCCGTCTCGATTTTACATTCCGCGTCCCGCATCGACGTGTCCGGTGTACCGAAACTCGCCGAAATCGGGGGATTCACCGACAGATATCCAAAATAATTAAGACATGGGGTCGGACAGGAGGTAGGAGAGGGTTGGAAAAGGAGCGAGTAGAGGGCGAACGGGAGAGTACACGCAGATCGAGATAGGTCGCGTCCCCGGCTACGTGTCCGGTATATGTATATCGGCGGTGAGACACGTCGATATCGATCGTCGACGATGAACTCCGGATTACCGGAGACGCTAATTCCAGTTTCGAGATCGACGAACGCGGGGGTGGATCGCGCTCGCCGGCCAGCTAAGACCTGCTGGAGGAGTCGGCGGGCTTTAAAGTCAGCCGCAGCTGCGCCAGGTCGACCGATAACACGGAACTCGGCCACTGGGTCAACGACAGATGCAGCCCGGTGCAAGCGCACCCGGGGACACACCTTTTCGTGGGAATGAACTACTTTCCTCGTCCCCTACCCTCGCGCTTCCCCATCCCCCTCACCCGGGTCTCGCTTTTCGATTCGGATCCGGAGGAATTTCGCAACAAGCGAATTTTTCTGGGGCTGTTTTGGGCTCGAATTGGCGCTGGAACCCTCAAATATTGATAGAAGATCAATTTTACAGAACAGTTAATTCCTTTGGTCCGTATCACCTCAGCTCAGCTTCTGTTTACGTTCTTCTTGAGCGGCTTGCCAGAGAATTGTTTGTACCAACTAAACGTCCGGATAAAAGAATTTGTACAGTGTTGTTTTGCAACGAAAAAGTTGTTCGATTGAAGTTGACGTTCTCTTAGCTTCAAACCTATACCCGAATACCCTAAAGCACTACGAAACACATCTGCTTCCAACGAAAGCGAATTACCACTTTCATCCCCTATTACTTCAGCTCAACCTCCCCAACGTCTTCTTTCCTCCTTCGCTAGGAGATGTCGTAACAAGAAAATTTCCTATTATTACTATAAACCTCTCAGCATTGAATGACACATCTGCTTCCCTCGGAAACGAATTACTTCTTTCATCCCTCATTACCTTCTCCGGGCTTAACTCTTTATTTCTTTTCCCTTTTTTGCGGGGAGAAGCTTTGTAACCAGGCATTTCGTATTATTACGCGGTGCACAGGGTGGTTCTTGTAGCCGCAATTAAGCCCGATAAACCTGTAAACATTGATGGATAACCGTTCTTTCCCTGGAAACGAACCGCATCCTTCATTCCCTTTCAACGTTCCTCCTTTTTCTCTTCCGTTTCTTGCTTCTATTGAAAGATTTTCTTAACAAATAACTTTCGTACTCGACAGTGAGCATAACGATTTAGCAAGAAACTCAATCTGTTCGAATGGGATAAACATCGAAATTAAATGAAAGCCTGAAATTGATGAACGATAAACCATTGCTCTTGTTTCGAACTTCTCAACGTATATACAAGAGTTCGAACAAGCTCGAAACAGGCCAGAACGATGCTCGGCCCGACCCCCCACATTAAAGGGGTAGACTCGTTTCATTCAGCTTTGCAAGGGTGCTTATTTCTCGATAATACAAAAAGATGGGTGTTTTCAGTAGTCTACGCTAGATAAAAGATCGATCTAGGCCGCGAACTCGCCCTCAAAAGTACTATTTTTTCGTTTACATTATTCGTTTGCATTATTCGGCAGCGTAAAGCAGCACATGTAGCTATTTTCATAAAGCTGCGACAACTACATGCTTCCCAATAATTGCCAATAATGAAAATAGGATTTTTGAGGGCAATCACGACCTAGATTGATCTTTTATCTAGCGCTTTTGGCAAATGAACAAGCCCATGTTTGCATTATCGAGAAACAAGAAGGCGCATCCCGCACCCTTGCAATCCTGGAAACAAGTCTACCTCTTTAACAAGATGGTATCACGTTAATTGCAGGCGAACGAGGCAAACAGAAGCTGATCAAACTGGCGCCGTTCAAGTTCCCGTTCTCGAAGATGTCGAAGTCGCGCAGCAGCGACGAAAAAGACCGCGAGAAGGACAAGGAGAAAGAGCCGGACAGCGAAACGGAGAAGGACAAGGACAACGAGAAGGATATCGATGAAGAGGCCGAGAACGAGCGAGACGCGACGAAGGACAACCACAAAGAGAGAAACGACCTGGAGGACAACGCCAAGGGGGAGAACGTTCAACTATCCATGAACCAATTGCAATTGGCTACCGATCCGGAATCCAATTTAAAGTCACCGGTGTTTGATTCGAACAACCTGATGGTGAGGAATGAGCCGGCCATTCCGAGCTCACCGCCTCCCTCGTACGAGCACGTTATCGAACAGGTGAGGATCTGGGTTATCGTCACGGAATAAAGAATTATCCTTTCCACGGCACAGCGGCGCACAGTGGGACGAAACAAGCGATTCCCTGGACATGGCTTTTTCACCCAGTTATTCCTTTATAAAATTTTAAATGTAGGTCATACTCTAAGTATTTTTTCGTGCTGAATCGAATGGTGAAGTCCGTTTGGAGATAGGAATGATACGAAAGAAGCTACAGCACATTTATAGAACAATGATCTTGGATTTTTTATTTTTACGTAAAACATTTAATATTTACTTAAATATGTACTTAAGAATTAATAAAATTTATTTTTTGTTTGATTTTTTGAAGGTATGATTTGTTTAATTTTATAAACCAATTTAAAATAGAAAACGAAAGCGCAAATAGGAACGTATTATTATTATATATTATAGACGGACTGAGTCCCTTTTGCATAAGTGTTTACAATATCAAAGAAAAGAAAAAAAGAGAAAGATACAATACTGCTCGTGTAATAACAAAGAAGGGACATAGACAAAAGAAAAATTTAATAATGGTACAACCGATATGGTATCATATAATCCTGCGTAGCTGCATTTTAAAATTTTGTAAAGAATCACTGAAAAAATCAATACGATTAGTAATAGTGCATGATTTTGAGATATAAACATATAAACAAAAAGTAAAATAAAATTTCAACTTAGCAACTGAAAAACTTAAGAAATGAACAGACGCAATACAGAAAATTTACATTCTTGAAAATGGTCTAAATTCAGACTGAAACGTTGAATTAAATTTCATGTGATATTTTGCAAATTTGCTTCTGTCTCCAATTGATCGAACCAGTGCGCCAACAACATTAAGTGTAGATAAGAGCAGAATTAAGAATACATAGTCAAAAAACACTGCGTTTTACTGGACTTTCAAATATGATTTCCGGGAAAAATCGGACGAAGTGGGGTATGATTTCTGCGGATTTCTCTCGCTAAATACCAACAGTAAACATCTGTAGAGTCCGTTTTTCGGAACAAATCGGAACATTTTTGTAAAGCGACAAAATGTACGCAAAATGCCCACAACGTTACTAAAGTCAGGTATTAAACATTAATACAGCCATTTTTTATTTCATTCATATTTTTCTCAGCTCAAATACACCTCATAAGTAGGAAAAAATTATACAACAACATTACCAAAAGATGGAAACTATTAGGAACAATTAAATAGAAAGATACGGTTTCATCAAAATTCAAGTCTCGAGCTGTCGATTTTAGATACATATGCCGAAAATATGGCGTTATCACCGACATGTCCTGGATTGTCACCACATTTTCTTGTTCCTAAAAGCCTAGAAAACGATCCTATGAGCTCTCTTACTGCGAAAAAAAAGTTTGAATTTTTCATCCATGTCGAAGATTTTACATTAGTCGTCCCACTGTGCGGCGTGGCCCGGCCCGGCTACAATAACCCGCGCGCGAGCCCCGCTCGCTTTGATCACTTTCCGAGAAACGAGCAATCCGATTCCATTTGCAATCCCTTTCCAGCTCGATCAAATGTTATACTCGCAGGCAGCTGGAAATTAGCCGATTTTTCAAATCAACTCCAACCTTCAATTACACCGTGGAAACGTTTCATTTCGTGTGATCGTTTGATGAGTAATATGAAAATTCAGAATTGTATAATTCACTTTGTGTTTCTGGTGCGTTGTGGGCGTGGCGAGGTTGAGTGGGGCGGTGCCACTGGACGTGGCCGTGCGTGGTGGGACGCGACCTTGAGCAGAGTACTCTCTCTGCAACAGACACAGCTTTATAAAAATGATTTTTCTTTAATCCGAATTCTATTTAATGAATTAGATAATCTCGCTTATAAAAGAGACGCACGGATAAGAGAAATAAAAGGGGAAGAAAGGTATCTTTGATCGACCTGAGTCAAATCGGTTAAGTTTGAAATAACTTAGCTGCACGCGGCGAGATAAGAATGTTTTGAACCCGCGTCACGTACCGTTACAATTTTAGACGCGATTGGAGCACGCGGCCGGGGCGCAGAAGCTCGACAGCGACAAAAACAACGGCACCGATGTGTCCGAGAAAGATAACAAAACGAAAGGGCCGAAGATCCTGCACAAATCGAGCAAGGAGTTCTACAGAGCGGTGGCCAAGCAATGGGGCATCACTTGCAAGATGAGCGACCAGTGCAGGTGTTTAGATTGCCAGGTATGTTTCTCTTTAGTAACAATCTATATTTTTTAAAATTATTTTACGAAATCCAACGGAGAAAAAAAATTGTAGAACATTTTAAACAACAGGCAGATCTCAATTATACTATCCAGAGAACACTTTTCTACTGTAATACGAATTCCTGTCGTCCCGGTGCGATCTGATCACCATTATCCGACACATCGAACGTTTCGCTCTCTGATCATGCATAAAACGCCGATACAATTTTGATCGGCGTTCACAAAATTGCATATAAAATTCAGTTGATAGGACTATCAATCTCTGTGTCCTTTGAAACAGAAACAGGCACATTCGAATTCATAAAAATTGGTGCACTAGTTAACGTAGGTATGTACTTTTCGAATGAGAATTTTATCGAGAAACGTATTGTGAAACGAATATTGCAGAGCCGTTACTTCGACTGCGAATACGATAAGAACGAGAACCAGAAGACTGACGGCGGCCTCGGCGCCGGGACGCCGATGTTCATCTCCGAGGTGATGCACGGCTCCGGCTGCATCCTCTTCTAAGTCGCTGGAAGAACGGGCTTCTTACTATAATTGGAGGATGATTTTTGCGGCTGGTGCCGGCGCTTCCGCAAAAGGACGAGACGTTCACGTGATCGCGCACAAACCAGACCGTTTGCTGTTTCCTAATGGACCGCAGAAAAGAATCGCAGGACCCCCAGGACACCTCTCTACCCATAGTCCTGATTTCAACACGGAACGAACGGACAGCTGGATTTTCCTTAACGACTATCGAAACCTTCGTGGTCGTTTTATTGTTCAGAGTACGTCACGGGAAACCGTCTTCGTGAACTTTTCTTTGGGAGCTCGTCGATTCACTTCAAAAAACCAAACAAATAGCATACACTCCGACAGATAATTATATTGTACTTCTTTGTTTAATCCTGTGAGAATTTGTCCGAATTTTTCAACCTGAACGTCCTGGAAAATGATTATAGTTGATTAGACATGCTATTATGTAGTATATAATAATAGTATGTACCTTGATAACATTTTTATATAATCACGCTAAATATTATATGCACAATTGTTGTGAATGACCAATCAGTTTAAAAATCACCACATTTTCGTACGTCATTGTTATCAGTTCTCGACTTTTAGTAAGAATTTTTTGAACCTCGAACATCCAAAATAATATTGTTCGCCGTGGAAAGGCCAGAAACGAACGCCGTTGGAAAATTGTTGATACACAGAATCAAAGTAGACCCAAAGTAAAACATCACGAAGAATTTTGCATTAGCGGAATGAGATTGACAAACGTAAGTGTGAGTCTCTGTTTCCAACAACCGAATAGTACATGGACAACTGTCGACGAGTGGTTTTTACGGAGATTGACCATCCACAGTGACTCGTTAACGAACATTTTCAATAAACAAGCGTCGACGCAGCAACGCAGATAAAGATTTCAAGATTTGTCAATTTGCAATACACACCCACACCCGAGGAACGATTTCTGATAGTTCACACTAGACCAAACTTGTTCAACAAGTACAACTCAAACGGATTTTGTGATTGTACAAAGATTCGTTGTCCCGTGAATCCAGTTCAAATTCAACCAGATTCGACTGTGTCTTAGTGTCCAGTCGACTGTCAACTGAACCACGTTTTTTCATAGATGATATAGTTACCCTGGGACGTTCGAGTAATTAGTTTGTATTAACGAGTCGATTGTAACGTTGATTTGCAGACTCGATAGAATAACAATGTAACAGTTACGTTAGAGTTCTCACGATTTTTGATAAGGTTTTGCTTACGGACACGTTCATTTGAATTGTAGAATCGATTGATATCGTAGAAAAATGAGAGAAAATGAAAAAGATATGATTTCGAGTTTGTTGACGTGGATCGCAAAGTCTGTGTTGTGAACATTTAATTAAGCGTTAATTGCGAGCCTTCGTTTCGACCAGGGGAAGAGGAAGACTAGCATAAATATTAGTGATGTTGTAAAACAGTGTATAAAATAATCGGCATATTCGTCTCAAAATTTCCCTACTATAGTGAGTCACCGTTTTCCGACCTGTTTGATCGATTTACACAAAACTTTCTACGTCGAGGAATGAAACTACTTTGTTTAATAGCTCGTGCAACTTGAAGAAAGTTGGTCAATAATCTGTTGATACTGTTACAAAGCATAATGTGCTTCGTAAACTATGTTCGAAGTTCATTCAGAACATTCTTACCGTGTAACACGATTGAACGTGCATTTCGACGCGAATTTCTCGACAACGATCCAATGGCCTATCATCTAACAATTTCATCTTCGACTACTACCAATTTGGTTAGAGAAGTGGGGTTTTTTTAAAAGTTTTTAACACTTAATTGTTCTGTGTCTATTGCATGAAGTAACTCAAGAATCACATAACTAATATTTAATGTAACGTAATGAATGTCTTTATCTTCTAATGAAACGTGTAAACATTATTCTAGACTACAAATGAATGTTTAGAATGCAAAAAATATTACAAACTGCACAATCTTTACGTTCACTGGTGTCAGCTATTTTTTAGTTAGAACTGAGATGTTTCCCTTGATAGTAAATTTTTCTACGGATTAGTGATCGATGTTAGACTATGACACATTAGTTAAAATATAAACATTTAGGTAGATCTTCTCCTACTGAAAAAATTAAATAAAGTTTACTTTGATATGGCAGTAAGTTTCCTTCGAGCAAAAATTTATTATACATTTGTAATGGAAATTTCATTTCAGTATGAAATCTTTAATGCTCAATTCAGCCGAGCACCCAATTAAAGTTAAGAAGTATTATTAAACGATCTCAAAATGTTCTACAGATTACTAATAGACTGTGACACATTAAAATACAAATATTACCGATTTATTCGAAGAAAAGCTCGTCCATCAATTTTAACCCTGCAAAGGGTGCCGTAAAATATTGCCGAAAATTATTTAAACAATTTTCGAAAACACAATTGCTCAAGAGAAGTCAATCAAGCAAATCAATGAAAATCAACATACAGAAAATATCACCATTGCAGGTTTAATTAAAATGTCGAGATTTTACTTGAGTACAAAATTTCCAATGCTCAATTTTTCCGAACATTCTGAGCGAAAGTATCGAAGCAGTTTAAGGGTATTTTCATGGATCACGTATCGCATTCCTCGAGGTAGAAAATCACGATCGATCGATCGGTCCTTATGATTTCTCCGTGCGGCCGAAGCACGTAGGTAGATCTGTGTAATTAACGATTGTAAACTACTGATTTCCGGCGGAACGCGGTCCGAGGAAATCGAAACTCGAAACACATGAAAGTATTATAGATCGAGCGTCGAGTACGCGTTTAGCGATACTGCGGCGTGCTTATCTGCAACTATGCTCGTTTACGAGACGGCCGTAAATACTCGACTTCCGGAATCACTGAACGATCACTCCAATCGACACAGTTCTCTTTCTGTCGGCCAATTGGTCTCGATAACGCTTCGTTAACCCTTTCGAGACACATCAAACAATAATGTTTCTATCTGACAATCGGCTGCAATTATTTACAGTCCTTACAATTGCAACATTACAAGAGAACAATCGAGAACCATAATTCGTTTGTCCAGGTGAATATACACATTCTCTTGTATTCTACAAATTTTTGTCAAACGAATATCTTAAAAGGGTTAATCAAGCAGAGACGAACAGAATTTTCTTAAAGCGAACTTCAATCACACTGCCGCTCACAAATAACGAATAGTTCGTTTAACAGTGACGTTTATCAAGATTTACGAATAAAACGACAATAGACGATTCAATAATAATATTTTCTGGATACGTAAAGAACGTGATTAATTGACACTGGTCTGTCTCGTTACGTGCTTCTTGCGTCAAAAATTGTGAAGATTGTAAATGAATAAACATTTTCGAGCAGCAGTGTGGATTTTGATAATCGACGATGCGATTAATAAGTTTCGACATGCTTCTCCCAACTTCGTCGAGTCTAAACGAAATTCCTGCTACAAGGAGGTGGTCCCCTGAACAAACATAAACGCGCCCGAAGTGAGCATAATAACTTCGTTCCCTGAAAGTCCCAGAATTCGCAGTCGTCGCGACGACGAGCGATTCGGCGACCAAGACGTTAGATAGAAGATGGAAGACACGAGTCAAATTCTCGACGCGATTCGATCGTCCGTGTCTGTGACGGCTCGGATCAGTGCAACGAAGTTCACGATCTGACGGAGACTAAACTGAGGAGTACAGAATCTCGGAAAACAACAAAATAAGTACAGCTTATAATTCTTGCTCGTTTTGTAACAGAAAATATTTTTATTCGGATCTCCAGGGGGAAGTTGGAGCATGAAATTGAATTATTGTATTTTCATGTAATTTTTATTCATTCTCTGCACCTATCCGAGTCTCGTTAGAGAACGGACGACGATCGTCTAAATGCGAAACATAATACAGTACCTGTCTATACTTGTCTTTTCAAGATACTGTTCTTTTGTACCTCGCGCCGAAGAAAGAAAGAAAGAGTCACGAACAATATAACTATATTCGCGTGCGTATAAAATAGTCAACCCTGTGAACGACCCTCGACGCTCCCCACCGTTGCCAAATATCAGTTATTTTTTTCCTATCGGTGAGAAGAGCATCCGTTTTCAACAACGCTGAGATTCTTTCTTATCTATGGGACGAGTCGTTCTTGCAGCTTAAAGTCACAGTTTTTACTGAAATCTTGCTAATTTTAGTTGACAAATTCGATGATCCTGGGCTGGGATGACCATAAAAATTAATTTAGAAAATTAACTGCGAGAGAATTACGTTATTAGCAAGAATAACTCGTTTCACGACCACAAACCATAATTTTATTACGGTCACAGTCATTTCAACGTTTACAATTACAATACATGATGCACGCGTTTCATTTACGATTAACGAAGTCCTTGGAAGCTTGCGTATGTGTGTGCGTGGAGAGAGACGCTATTAGAAAATAGAGAGAGGAGTAGAGAGAACGAGAACGAACGAACCTGTGTGTGAACGAAAGAGAGAGAGAGAGAGAGAGAGAAAGAGATTGCGTGCGTAGTTAGAGAAAGAGAGAACAAAAAAGAGAAGAGGTGTGTATAGTATTTTTTTGGGCCACGGATTTTTTATTAACGTTGTCGTCGGACTTCCGGTTGAACGAGCAAAATTCTAATTGTAACGTTATCGTTAATATAATCACGCGCGCATAATGCGCGTGGTAATACGTGTAGCGTATTATATTCATTGTAACAATTATATCTGTGTGAACGCCGATAGCGATTGCACGTTCCAGAAATGAAAAACGACGAACGATGAAGAACGAATGAACGCTCGCCGTTACAATTCCAATTACAGACACCAAAATGAAAGTCAACTCGGACCTAATATCCTTACACGCGATCACGTTTGATCTGACGATGGAATTAATCAAGAATCCGGCTGTAATAGAAGCAAAGAATTAACGATTAAGATTAACGGAGGCCGGGATAGTGATCGATGGTAGATACAGCCTCCCGAGAACCCGGGAAATTCAAATAAACAACACGTGAGAAGAGAAAAAAGTGGAAAAAAAGGAACAAAAACACATTGCTGTCTTTCGCTGTTTGTAAAATGTCAATTCCTTCGCGAGTAGACACGATCATGTGAGCGGAGAGCTAATTAAATCTACGTATACATACGACTAGCGCGTAAGCCGCAACCTCTGAGCCTAGACGAACACTGTCTAGATGTATTTGTTAAGATTTTTCTATTCGAGTCGGGACGCGTTCGATCATCCACGATTCCGTTTCTTTTTCTTCCTTTTTTTTCTGGAACAAACAATCAGTTTTCTCCGGCTTTCTCTGTTGTTCGGTGGATAGACGACGTGCACATAATTTGGCACGTTCGCAAGATTGTACGCGTGTGTCGTAACACATTTATTCTGCGTGCATGTACGCTCTCGTATAGAGGTCGAACGTCGTTCGGCGAACGTCGTTCCATAGAAACATATTGACTGTAAAACTCGATGTATTCTGGTAAGTCCGCACCAATAAAAACAGGCCTAAAGGACTGCGGAGCTATCTCTGCAAAGTTTCCCGCCGCTCCACTCTTATTGTTTAATTAATTTGAAACAGTTCCGTTCGTTTCTGACAGATAGAAGCCCCTTCGCACCTCCATACGTGCAACATGTCCCGAGTACAACCTTCTGGTTGCCTAAATTTAGGAGCTTCGTTCATATTCTATGGTACATATCTTCCATACCATAAAATTAATTAGATAAACAGAATAATGTGGTGAACTTTCGAAAATTGTATTGGCTAAACATTTACTTTAAAAAACGGGAAAATTTAATGTTTTGTTAAATTTTTTGTAAAATTAGATTTTCTGTAAAATGGAGGAGCATTTTGCAATGACATTATTTGCATTTCTAGTGAAAATGTGGATAGCTGTGAATTCGCTTCGTATATTGTTAACCCGGGAGTACGCGCGCCCCCAGCACTTGCGTTAGTAGGCGCGCGTCGGTCATTTCGACCGATGCTATTATAATGAGAAATAATTGAATAAAATGACTAATATAGTATAAATAATGTGTAATATTGTATTTTAATTGTTTTACATAAACAGTAACAATTTTTTATTATAAAATAAATGGTCACCTGGTAACGAAATAACTAAAATATAAAATAGATAAATTAAATAAAATATTAAGTAACAATATAATATAAAATTTAAAGTAAATGAATAAAATTAAATGTTGAAATAAAAAAGTAATAATTATTCGTCGCTTGATAATTTAGATTCGCTCGCATTACTAGGACACTCGCGACAAAAGTAAACTTTTATCAATTTGAATTTATAACTTGATTTTTATTTTTTCATAACAACAATAATTTAACATATGTTGTATCTATTTTTCACAAAATGTACTCGTAAATTTTCTTCTTTTATATTTTCTTCAGATTAGAAATGTATCTTGAAAATAACGAATAAGTACTTATGTTTTCTTCATTGGAAACATATGTCACCTCTGAATCAGATATTTCTATATCTGAACAATTAGTTTCTGAATCAGTATTATGATCGGATTCTATTATATAATCGGTATCTTCTGCTGAATCGCTGACCTCGTCTTCAATGTCTTCAAAATATCCGAAATTGGCCATCATTGCCACACAGTATGGGTCAAACTCGATGGACGAAATCAGACTGACGTTAGTAGGCGCGCTATGGTCGAATGAACCGACGCGTGGCGATGGTATGTTTTAAAACCAACACGAAAGCACTAAATATCGCCACATAATATAAACAAGTCGAGACACCCTTCAAACGTGAATAGCTCGACGGAAAAAATCAACAGTCGAAGACTTCGTATCGTATTTCAATATATACGAAATCGTCGGTCCAAAAGACATACAGTGCGCGTACTCCCGGGTTAAGGAAGACGTAAATTTTACCGTGGCAGGAGTGGAAGGCTTTGTCTAATCCAACGCGTTCTAAAATAAAGCCGTGCCGCTTAACGTGCTGGTTTTACAACTGGAAGAAACGAGCGCGAGCAGCGTGAACGCTGAATGATCGTACAATTATAGCCGCAACCTTGCTCCTTTCCAACAATTTGTACCGTTGTGTCTGACGTAAGCCGACTGCAACAATTCCTGGCACGTTTTATTTACGGTGTGGACTAGAATCGATTTGAGCCTCGACCTAGTCAACGTAAAACATCGCTCGGCATGAATCGGAAAAAGGAAAAAGTTCGAAAGAGCTAATATTTTTGTTCTGTTTCTGGGATTGAATGATTCAGCCAAGTCAGTTTACCGAGAACACCGGAAATCGGGGTCGCGGTTCACGATTTCACTAGCGCAACACAATTATCGCAACAGAGCTGTCTTCGGTGCAACGCCGAGACATTCTCGCGTTGAATTCCGGTTTTTTCTCGGCTCATAAATAAACGAATAACGCGTCGGACAGGCCGAGACGCTTAGCTGGAAGTTGTCCGGGTTCTAGATGACGACATGGTTTTCTTCTGAACCTTTGGACGCGCGTGCGAAACACTTGTCGCTCTTGTGCTTCTCGTCCGGCTCTCAATTAGTGAGTTTTTGCTGTTGTTCATCAAATGAATTTGCTTTTGAATTCTGTTACGATTCGGAGACTTCGGTAGCAGCCACGAACATCGGGAGCAGTAAATTCTGTTCTCTGTAAAGAGTTTTATCGATATAGCTTATTAAACACTTGTCTCTGACGCCTCTTTTATCTCTCCGCTCATCCTTGTCTCTATTCCGTTGTAGTGTTTGCATCTGTCTCCTTTTAGACCCGCACCAGTGGCGCGCCACATGTATAATCGTGGATCTATCTTCCACCTCCATTTCCCCACACTTTACATTTCTCCCCTCTCGCCCTTTGTACACTTAACATACTAGACACGTGTGCAAAAGACGGATAAGTCTGTTGGAAAAAAGCTTCTTGTCATCACGATTTCTTCATAAAAATTCCTATCTTAATTTTTAGTCCTTTCACAACCCCTAATTTGTAGAAGAACGGTGCCGTTTCTTTTTGACCTAGTTAAAATTCTTAAGAGAAGCGAAATAAAATTCTTGGCATAATTTTTAGCTCATTCTCAACCCCAAAAACATTTATACATGGAACACAGTCATTTTTCATTCACTTGACCTCGTTAAAATTCTTAAGGAAACTAAGATGAGATTCTTCTCTTAATTTTTCGCTCTTTTTCAACCCGTAAAACATAAGAGAACGCTGTCATTTTATTTTTTGACCTCAATAATATTCTAAAGTATGTTCTACAAGTTAAATAAAATTTAGGACAACATTTCGTAGAATTACCAATTGCAATCCAAGCGGTAAATCGTGGGTTATGATCTGGAATATGCAGTCACGCGTAAAAACCTTTCTTCACGCTACATCAGGAACTATGATCGTCAAAAATGATGACAGCGAACGTGTTAATTATGTAAGCCTCGTCGCCGGACACGGTCTCTCGTAACATAGTGCTCGGTTTGTGAACGAGTTGTGTAAACGCGACTCGTTCATTTCTATAGTTTGTCGATTACATTATAATTCGAATGAACATGGAAGAATAAATAAAAACCTGAGAGAAAATACCAGCCCTGTGTATTTTAATAATTTGTACGATTTCCTAGAGATGTTATCGATTCAATTATGGAATTTTTTCCCAAATTTTCATCCTCGATTCTAATCGAATGAAGTGATGTTACAATCAGAACTATTTTTAGAACCGCTTATCTCTCGCCACCCCTCCGATCAGATTCACCCTCTTAACTCCTGTAATCAGTGCTTTCAATTGAATTTATCTCTACCACCCTTCTTGGTCGGTAACCCTTTATCTCCCCCTTCTTATCGTCTATTTCGTGACGAAGTGAAATTCTGCTTATACCTTCTCATTAAAACGCTCATTCCTCCCCCCGTTCGGTCATCCACCCTTGTTAATTACTTTAGCCTAAGGGAGTAGTGCTCGAAGCTCGTTGATTAAAATCCTTTCCTTCCTTTAAACTCCTTTTCTTCGATCCACGGTATCTGATGCAGCACGAGGATCGATTAATCAAAGCAAACATAAACTATAAGAAAATCTTAAGAGAAATTGAAATTAATTGACCGTTAATTGCCAGGTCTGCGCGAGGCAGGCGAAATTTATCTAAGAAAAATATAAGCTTTCCTTCGTCTTACAAAGCAAACGTCTTACAATATTTTTCTTTTGTGCTAAACAGTTCATTAATAATATACTACAATGATCTGGCAAGTCTTAAAATTTAAAATTCATTTTTATATCTCGGTCTAAAAATCACAGAAAATTCCACTCACATCAGTCGACTGTTTGGCACCCTCTGATCAGCCTGCACCCCGTCGTCAATTACTTAATGCCATCTCCGCGTATCTGTCTCGGCCTCGGCAATTACTCCTCGCCGAAACCCGCGTTTCATTTTCGTTCATTAAAATCCTCCTCCCGGCTTCCCTCTCTCCCTCCTTCCCTCCCTCCCTCTCTCTCTTTCTTTGGTGGCCGTCAAGGATCCATCCTCTATCCGCACACGTGTTCTCTCCCTCTCTGGCTGCGATCGGGTCTCGTTCCTCCAGCTCTCGGTTGGCTGCCACTCGGTTGTCCATCGGTCTCGTCCCTTCGCTACTCTGCTCGTTCGTTTTTGCGGCCAGTCAGCTCGGTATCGCATTATGCTACGGTCGCGCCAGTGCATGCTGCTGCATCCCTCTCGCTGTCTTTCCCGTCGGTGCAGCCTCGTGCGTATACCTGGAACCGGTGCAACGTGACCCGCGCTGCCTGGCATGCGTCCGCCAGGAAAATGGGAAAAACCGCCAGCAAACTGAAATCGAAACGGAGCCAGAGTCAGTGTTCCTTTTCTACATTTTTCTCGATATTTAAACACAATGTGCTCATCGTTGTTGAAGTTCTATAAGTCATATATTTCTTGTTTCGTGATATTTACATTGAATTCATTTAGTTTAAAGTAATGTGATGTGAAATTTTGTTTTACAATAGACCACTTCCACAATTATGAGCTCATTTTCTTCCGCACTGCAATCTCCTTGTCTGAGATCCACCGATTTATCGTCTGCTAGACCACGATCGCTCTTTCTAATATTGCCGATTTGATGCTCAACGAACTTTTAAATGCTTTCCTGTAGCTAATTTTTATCCTAAATAGTACTTACAGTGAACATTTTCAATGTTCTGATGGTCTGAAGCAGCACAGAAATTTCATGACAGAAATCGTGCTGATTTTCAGTGAAACTTTTGGAATTTCGGAAGAAGTTCCCTTCCTAATGGAGTTTTAATGTGTTTATGGAACTTTTCGGTGTTTAACTAAGTGCGTTGTTGGATACGTGATGTGTATCTCTTTAATGGTTCTTTTTATTGTGGATGTTTGGTGATCGATTACCGTGACAGTTATTAATTTCATGTGTCACGTTCAAGACGAGGTGATTCAATTTCATGGTGAAAGGATAGTGATGATTCGATGGGGCTCGACGAACACGTGCTGGATGATATGAAATGCTCTTCGATGAACAACGTTCGATCACGTATTTCTTCTCATGAGTTAATAATAAATGATTGTTGCAAGGATACTCTTATATTGATACCTGACTTTTATCGTAGGGATAGACGTTTTCTTTTCTTTGATCTATCTTTTAAAGAATTTTTTCTTAATTTAACGTAACATTAGGTTTATGGAGCTCTAGAAATAACTATTTCACATTATTTTATCAATTAACATAACAAGAATGTGTCTATGTATCCAAATTTTTGGCCATTTTTCCAATAATACAAGAAATAATTTCTCAGGTGAGCATCTTTACAATCTTAGTAATCGCAAATTAAGAATATTAGAACCCGTTATTTCGGCGGGTCTCGTAAATCTAGCGTTAAAGGCGACGTTTTTAATCTTCCACATAAAAGCGAAATTCTCGGTGCGCGTTTCGAAAGCGAATAACAAATTTGAGAAGTGAACGAGGCACGGTTTCGGTTTGAGCGAATGTCGCAACGGGTGACGCAAAATTATTGCAAACACGGTGTTTGTCAAACAGTCGGCGCAAGATAATGGGGAAATTCGCGAAGCCGAGGAACGTTTATCGTCGACGACGCCCACGAGGTCGATCGGCTCCCGGATCAGTCTGCAAAACATGTGTAGAATCGCGTCAGAGTATGTTTTATTTCAAAATCGAAACTGGCGCGGAGTATGCTAAACGTAGGATGTAGGTCGCGAGTTGGTTCCCTTTTACGTGGCCTCGCAGCTTATAAATCCGACTGCGCCGACTCCCGAGATAATAAACGATTCGAGAATAAATAAACAATCTCCGACTGTCTGAAACACTTTTACGAACGGATGACCGGAGGATAACCGCGAAAAAATATTTCGATAAACTTCAAAGGAAAAGGAGAAACAAGAATTTGTTTTCTTGTTTCGGACATTTTTTAAATGAAAAACGGCAGCTAAAAAAGCCTATGACCACCTAAGAAAAGAATTCAGTGACTCCGATATCTATCGGCGAATAAATTTGCATAAAATTTCGTCGGCAGACGGGGAAGATTCCATTAGCGTATATTTTACGCAAATGATAACTTTCGAGGAAAATATTTTACCGTGTAACATACATAGATAAACGCTTAAGTTATTCCGAACTTAGTGTAATTTAGTTGTTTCTCTAGATAGACTCGCTGTTCTTGAAATCAATGTTTACGCTCACTATCGAGTTGATAAAGATCGATGTATCACGAAGTTTCTAAGTACACTATCTCTCGTGAATTGGCTTTCGATTTACTTCCGTTTCTGTTCTTGATTTCTGTGATTTGTCGACAGCCATGTAAAATAACCGACTCTGTCAGCTGTGCGTAAAAACTGGATCCAATTGAAATTCCAGTCGCAAGGTAAACGCGCATATAATTACGTGTCCGCGGAGGAAACGGGAGAATCACAGCGCACGTTTCGCTCACGTGAATAAAACTTTTCGAGGAACGTTCACGTAGGACGGCTTTCCTGTAGTAGCTGGAGAGAAGATTGTTTCGTTTGTTCAATCATCTGCTTACTAATTCTTCATCATCCAGCTAATTATCCACATCTGCAGATAATAAGAACGCTCGATATTAATATCTTTAAGTTGATTGAGCATGAAACATAAGAAGAATAAATCCGTGGCTTCAGAAATAAATTGGAAATATATGTCCTTCGATTCTCCGTCAGCCAAATGAGAGAATAATTATCGCAGCGCCTAATCGCCGCCATTAATCATAGGAGTTACAGTCGAAGCCCCTTCCACGTGGAATAGTATTGGTCCAAGACACAATATGAGTTTCTTAGCGAATGGAGAACCGTTCGGATTGATTGAACGGCGAAAAAGAAAAAGAAAATACAATATTATGAACACGGCCTCGTGTGCCGCCGGGCTCGACCTCGGTAACGACACCTATCGCGGCTTTTTCAGTCGATAGTGCCTCTCCAAACGTTGCATAGTTATCTCGGTAAACCGGCGACCTTATCAGTCGCCAGGTATTATGTCGGCGAGAGAGTAAGAGGCCGGCGTGCGACGCAAAACACACCTGCATTCCACGATTCTGCTTTTCGAGTCGGCCTGCCACCACACACGGAGCCGTTCTTCTCTTCTTGTGTCCTGGGCCTGTCCTTCCCAGGTCCTCGAGAGGCTTCTTTTTCTACCGACGCCGCGGCGTGTCCTTTCTCCCTTTATCTCCCTTTCCACCATTCTTTCACCGCTCCTCCGAGGGTACACCGTGAAATTTCTCGTCCGGTGACCGTGCGAACGACGTTTAGCTTTTCGAGAGCTCTGACTCTGACACCGGAGCCACTCGGGTAGTCTAATTCATCCATTTATAGGGTTTTATGGGTATTGTTAAAAATTCTTTGTCAGGATTTCAAAGATTTTCTGACGCTTTGTGATAGATAAAGACTCCTCGAGCAGCCATTTTGTCGGCGTTATCTTTGCTAGAGAATTTTTTAATTTGTTGTATGCACAATTTATGGTTTACTTGACATATGACTGAATAGGATTAGAGATTGAGAAACAGAAAAGGTATGGAGGGATTTTTTAATTATATACATTTCTTCTTCCTTTTCGAGAATTAATTTATTTAATGTCACGTCACGGTAGCTTGTTAGATATTGGCAACACGCACGATTAGTATACGCAGTTATGCACATTGTTCGATCAATTACATGATTTGAGATTGCATCTACACAGCCAGGCAACATTACATAACTAGAAAACTGGTTATCACGCTAGCATTTACAATTCATGCGGTCATAATGATTAATATAAACCAGTTGAATAGATGCACAATTCGGCAAGGAAATAATGTTACCTAAATCACAAGATTCCAATAGCTCCTCTAAAATCCAAAAAGCGGGCCAGGCTTCCGCTCATTCTTCTCGAAAAACGAACATAAGTTACGTTCTATTTTCGCGACTCCCACCGATTCGCAGGCTAGCCCGCGCCAGTTTCGCGGAACTTAAGCGAAAGGGTTAAGGGGCAACGTTCGAATCCCGGCGACTGGAAAGGAGGCTGTCGAGAACAGGTTTATATCTGCTCGGCGCTAGAAGGCGAGCGAAGATAAACGGATCGAAGCGAAAGTGAGCCCCCGGTGACTTCAGTTTCTGGCGAACCGAACGGCCCGAACGATCCGTTCTCGCACGTGTCCCGTACAATAGAGAGACTCTCTTACTCTCTCGATTCTCTCGTGTGACACATACACACGGGGGCACGTATATATACGGATTCCGGAAACCCCATTGAATCAGAGGTGCCACGAAGGGGGGCCCCACTGCGAGAACAATCTCGTGGGCGGCTCGAATGGGACCGGGAACGATTGTCCGGGACCAGTTCGCAATGAGCGTGGTCGTTTCGCTGCACCTGTGATCGCGTTCCGAACCACCCGTGGAATTTCAATGGAAGATATATGGTGTCGTTCTGTGGTATTTGCACCGTGCACGGCGAATCGATCGTTACCCGCCTGGAAATGCCACTATTTATTATTCGCGAGTCGTTTCTGCAACGATTTTTCTAGCTGTCCGGTGGTCCTCAGTGAAAAAGAAGACGTTGATCTTATCGTACGTACGGTGATTATTTATTTAGTTACAAAACGTATAGGTAGGCAGAATTGGGAGAGAAATAAAATAAAATAAATTTCGTTAATATACGCGATTCCGAGGTTTTAACGCAAAACAGTGTGTCAGTATAATTTATGCCGAAAGTGAATCTGAACGAACCTCGAGTTACTCTGTCTAGATTGGCATAGAGCGAAACAGGTGAACGGTGAACGTTAGACAGCGAAGAAGGGGAATGAACGGATGGGGGAAGCAATTTTTCTCATTGAGAAGATTACTGACATAGCTAGTTAATTTTGTTAATGGGCAATAAGAGAATTGGGGTCACTGGGATCGAATAAGGAAGAATCTAATTTGTTGCTAGTTTGAAGAACGTGAAATTCCAAGAGTATTTGCAGTGAGCCTTGAGAGTATGTGGTGCATTGTCCTGGGGAATAATGTTCCCTTCTGTTCGAACAAGATCCTCGTTCTGGTGACTGGCTTTTTCTTGAATAATGCCTTGTTACGTATCGTAACAGGAGTCTTTATTATAATGAGGATTGTAGGTGATTGAGACGAGTGTTTGCAATTCTAATCAACTGTCTTCGGTGTTCTTGAACGTTTCACTCCAATGTAACAATCAGTTAAAATGAAAAGAAGAAGGAAGACTCGTCGAGATCGCAGGATCGCGGTCAACGCGAGGAACCCACGCTCGAAAAAGTGATCCACGGATGAAACTCGATCGAGAGTCCGCCGCAAAGATCGAGAAGACAGTCTGGCTCATACTAATGGCATTCGCTAACCGTTTATGCGTAGCTCCGATAAACATTTCGCGATGCTGTTGAGGCAACACGACAGGGAGACGTGATACTCAATCGCCATAGTTAATATAAACGCGATCGAATATCTTTCTTTGTTTGTCGTCGGGAATTCGCTTCGTGGAAGCAGACTGAGTTGTGTCGGTACCGGTAACAATTGTTCGAAGATTGGATACGCGTTTCTGTGACGCAATCAGCGCATTGTCACGATTTAACTCACGAGTGATCGCTCTTGGATTGAGATGATCTCGAATGACAGATTCAATCATAGATATTCTTCTTTGAAGAACTTTTACTTGATTCTCATCCGACCAAATGATTTTGCTGAGCCGAATCGTCGACGTCTTAATTGTATTCCGATCGTGTTTATAAGTTTTAATGGTTGCACGTGCAAGTGAAGTTTGAAATGAGGAAAATAATTAATGGTTTCGTATTCCTCAGGCATAGCATGGAGCTTCCGGTTTCCATCTATGGGCGCCCTGCAAAATCTAGGCGCCAGTGGCCGTCGTCGAAAGAGGAACGGCCTATCCTCTTCAGCTTCTTGTAAGGACCTCTATCAGAAACGACACACGATCCACCTACAACCGGAAATAATTATTCAGAAGGAGCACTCTCTCATCGTCACTCCTCTGTCGCCGGATGATCTCAACGACGAAGCCAGCCGAAGGTACCTCCACCGCAAACTAACTATTAACACGTGTACATCAATCTTCTTCATCCTTTTCAATCCTCCTGTAATATTTCTTCTTCGAGAAATTAGAAACATAATATTTTTTCCAGCGAGTTAAAAACATTTGCATTTACGTAAATGGAAATTTCAAAGAAAAATTCAAGAAGATCTGTTCAGTGATCCATGGTCCCACAATGTTTCGCTAGTTCCCGGAATCCCCGAGGCTCGAAGACTCCACAATTTTCGAGATATCGATCTACAACACCTTCCCTTTGAGCCCCGTACAAAGCGCCATGGTAAAAAGAGAATGAAACAGAGCCGAGACCTCAGGCGTCGAGACCTTGAAAGGACTTTTCCTACGGAGTCGAGATTCTTCTTTCTCTCATAAGTTATGAATTAGCCTGTCGGAGGGTATACGCGATGGTACCGGTCCAGGAAAATAATAGTGCCGGCAGGTCTCGAACCGGTTTTCCTCGGTCTTTGCCTTCGAAATACACGTCCTGAGATCAGAGAGCACGGGAATCCTATAACTGAACAAGACGGAATGGGGGGAAACTGTAAACCTTGTACCTCTTTCGTAATCCCTTCGGGAATCTGTCGGACACATTGTGTACGCCCTTGTCTCTGATCTCGTCGCCAGTCAGAATGATAGTTACCTCAATATCTACAATGATTTTCTGATAGTTAAATTATTTCATTGTCTAGAATGAAATAAGAAGTTTAAACAGTTAGTAAAATATCTGACACACGTTTGTAAAACGTGACGTAAGAAGATCGGTGGAGTATTAAGTCAGCGATGCAAACATTTGCGAAGTATGATTTATGTAATTGTTGAATGAATAATTTTATCGATATCGATACACGCTGACGCGATTCCTGTTCGATGCATCTGCGTCGATCGAACGAACATCGTGCAAAGCAAACAGGCGCATCTGCACATTTGCAACACGCTTTAATCTTATCATCCTTCAGTTCCGAAAGGACAGTCCTATCATTGATCGCGTGAATCGAATTATGTCAATAATTCCCGTCTCGACAACGTGTGCCACTATTTCGGAGTCACGAGAAGTTTGGAAATAAAATTTCAGCATTGATTGAAAATGCTACAGCAAGATGAGAGTATTACTCAGCCCCACTAACTTTAATATTTCACGGACTCCCCGTGTTTGAATTCGAGGGGAGCAGAGGCGTTATTTACGCGACGCGATTAGGGCAGCTCGGGGTACAGTCATCGCGCAGTCGTTGATGCAGATACAGTCTGCAATCTGCAAGTCAGCACACGACATCCAGTTACAGTGACATTAGAGACAGCAGGATGATAAGACGTGCGGTTTACTTCTACGAATTCTCTGCTATCCGCTTGCATCTGTACCCTTACTGTTCCTATTTATAACATCGGCTTCCAGAAAATTGCTTCCTACTGCATCTCGCGGAGCTGCAGCTTCCTATCGCGTTTGTTGCATTCTTGGTGCAGTCCGAACTATTTTCCTATAATTATTAATCAGTTTTTTCTCCAACAGAAATATCTTTAATATTTAAAAAAAATCCTCACGTAAAAAGGAACTCGTCAATCCGAGGACTACCCCTTCTCGCGGTGCTGATTAGACTAAACCCTCGCTGAAGGATCATTTCCTGGCCTTTGATCAGTCGTACGTTCCAGGTTGTTCAACTTCCTGAAACAACAGGAACAAAACAAAAGCACAGATGCGCTTTATGGGTTCCTAGACCCTTATCGAACGCTTTTGTCCGACGCAGGCGCGTCGGCACCCTTCGCGACCCCCTCTTTTCTCAAACAGATCAATAACCCCCGTTCGGCCCCCTGGCTACTATCGACTAAACCTAACCGCCGGCTGATAAGAAACCTAGCCCTGGCAGGCTGTCGCCGTTCGGGAAAAAATCGGAATAATCTTTTGCCGCGCGATCGAATGCACGGTGTCAACTCGACGCCACTCGAGAACGGAGAGAACGCAGGCGTGGGTGAGAGACGGGTGCGTTGCAGTGACGTACGAAGTGCATCTGAAGTTCGATGCACTTTGTTGTTCACCGTTCGTCAAAAAAGAAAATTTTTCCAGCCTGCATAAATTCGTGCAAACAATACAATATTTGTACAAATTGTTGAATAATCGACGGCTATCACAGAGCAAATTCATCTTGACCATCTTCAATTGAAGAGCCAATATTCTTTTACCGAACGCACTCGTCAACTGCAGACACGCCAAACATTGTTTCCATAATCATTTCAACAAAGGACAAAAGGCTATTTCCATTTCAATAGGCTGACAATTGGGAGCTTCGAATATAATCGTGTATGCAATACACACGCAAAGTGCGCATGATGTTTCGAGGAAATATGCAATACAAAAGAATCCTTCACTGCTACGGTACCATGCATTCAAACCTTCGAACGGTAAAGAGGTTAAATGCATACTTATTCACTTTTGTCTCGTACTGAAAACTCGACTGGAAATTCTCATACATTATTCAGAATTTCTGATACTGTTTTCCGGAGTGTGATCTTTAAAAATGGGCGCCTGATGCACTTTTCTATTGCAAAACAGGCAAATGATTTATTCAGGAGCATTTCGGTAAAGAGTTTCATTAATTTCTCAACCCCTGAAAATTATTAAGAAGAGAACATGTATTCTCTCTGCATACAAATTCGCAGTCCAGTAACAATCGTTGAAAAATAGATGAGGGAATGAAAGCAATTAATGCAGGACCGTCTCGAATTAGAAAATGTGCACGAAACGTGAAGGGAAAATATTTTACTTGGCTCGGGGATCAAACCAATGGCCCCTGTGCTATTAATACCCTGCGGGGGGCGCCTCCGAGGTCCTCCAAAAATACGGCCCTGGCCATGTCGTGAGTTTCCATGCACATAGTTCAGTGGGGTGCGCGCGCTCGGCCCGAGAGCCGGTGTGGCCAAACCCTATCCGATTTCCCGTGTGTCCAACACGATTTTCTATAGTGCTAACGAAAATCGTTGGATCAGGAGACGAGATGTGAAGGTGGCATAGTGAAAACTCACTTTTACGGCGCAGGTCGTCGGAGGTGAAAGCCGAGGAAGACACCGAAGTGGCTAGAAGCGAGGACCAGGATTCCGGCTCCGGCGAGCTTGCTGGGAAAAGGGTTGACAGCGACGACTACTCGAATTTACCGATGGTGAGTACACGTTTTTTCATTTTTAAAGATCTCTTCTTCATTACTGCCCTGTCCCAGACTTCGATCTTCATTTGAAATGTACAATACATAGTAGTCCGGTAGTTAGTGGCCTAGAGTGGCGACCTGTATGCAGACAACACCCCTTCGAAAAGGTTGAAAAGATGTGCGCGTATGGATCTCTGGAGGCTGAATAATTTTTATGAGATTGTTAATCTTAATAGAATCTTAGTCTTTTGATTTGACTGCAAAGATCTTGGAAATATCTTCTTGAGAGTGACTTAAAAATGTGGTAATGATAACTCGAGCGTTTTCGAGACACCGCGTAAAGAAATCGTAGTATTAATGAACCTATCGGCAAAATTGGCCGATTGAATACTTTACTGTTATCATGATTGGATCGTTCATACGCATACGCAGTCATCGTCTCGGCGAGCCAACTTTCACGCGTGACAAGCTAAGTCAGTGATAAGTCGCGCACACGAGAGCGTGCCGATGATCTCTTTATGGGCGAACCACTCAAGGCTGTTCTTGTTAAGCCAATTTCGTGGTCTCGCTGGGTCGAGACACTTCTTCATTGATCCGCATAACTGTCTCCGAGGCCTACGAAACATTCGCGAGACGTTCAATTAAAATCGTGGTTCGGATCGATCGAGATCAAATGCACGTACGACACGATTTACGTATGTCATGTTCAAACCGTTCAACCAAAGACTTCAAAATTAATTGATAGAATTTCGATATATTTAATCTTGCATACTTCACAATTCTTTATGAAGACTTCACTGAATTAAGGACTGATTATTAAAAAATGGAGATAGATCCAGACAATGTTAATGGAGTGTTCGCGTTTCGACCCGTTAATTTCTAGCGTGCATCGTGGTTCCGTAATTTAAGATTGCCGTTCTCGGATGTCTAATTTAGGAGCCGCCCGAAGAGACGACGCGCAAACTCTTGGAGCGGGAACTTCGTCTTCTAGATCCTAGAGATCTGAGATCGCACGCTTGGTACCATGGGAGCACGTTACGGGGTGGTCGGAAGGGTGCGGAAACGGAAGTGCCGAACGATGGTGACTTTTTGGTGCGAGACTGTGCCTCGCAACCTGGGAACTATGTCCTCACTGTCCGGTGGAAGGGTCAGCCTCTTCATTTCGTCATTAACAGGGTAGGTAACACTCTATTGTCACAATAGCTTCGTACTGAAATCTTATACTGGCTGAAAGAAAAATAAATTCTTCAGTAGCAACGATGAACGTGTAAGAATGAATTCTAACGATCCCCTAATTGAACAGGTGGTCATCCAGCCGGAGACAGTGTACGAAAGAGCCCAGTACCAGTTCGAGGACGAGGCATTTGACACGGTGGCCGACTTGATAACTTTCTACGTGGGTAGCGGAAGGCCCATCAGCCAGGCAAGTGGTGCTCGGATAATCACACCAAAGCCGCGATCAGTACCCTTGACCTGCGTCGCAGCTCCAACAAACAGTCAGCACTGCTCCAGTCCCTCGTCATCATCCCTATCAACCGGCTCTCCACCCCGTCTGCCTCGGAAACAGCAGCGAAGTCATTCTCTAACAGCTCCACATCACCCTTCAGACCAACATGATGGTCGCCAAACAGCGAATCAGCAACCAGCGCCTCATGTTCCAGTTCAATCGAGCACCTTACCTCGAGTCCCGCCTATCCAGAGTCAACCACCATCTTGTTCCTTATCCCTGGGTCGTCAGAAAATCACCAGGGTGATCTCTGACCCAGCTTTGCAACAGCAACAGCAACCCCCTCTTCAGCCACCGAGTTTGAATCACCAGAACTCGCTGGGAACAGCTCCACCAAAGCCTCCCAGGATACCTTACGTTCCGAATCACCAGCATCATGGTCACCATCATCACCATCACCATCATCATCATCATCAAGGATACCAAGCGTCAGGCAGCGACAGTGGCAACGGTTCTGGGGACAGCGAGTTCGAAACCAATAATTCTGGAGGCACCAGCAATCCTTCTGCTTCGGTTCCTATCAAAGGAGTGGTGATCAGGAGCCATTATCATAGCAGCGACGGAATGAATGGCAGTAATGGGAACGAGTATGAATTATCTGCGGAGGAGCAGTTGGTCGTCGCTGCGCCTTCTTTAGAGATCACCACGGCATTGGACATTGAAGGATTCTCTACTTTGCTCTTACCTACTGGGGATCATAGACCTCTAGATCCTACAGCTCTCAGAGGAGTCTCGGGAATGCTGCACGATTCCGCTCCCAGGATCTTAGCCTCTCATTTAACCAAGATCGATCTGGAATTGGCGTTGCAACCTGGGTCTGGTAATAGGAATGGATTAAGTGGCATCGAGTTGGCTACCTTACCGCATGGTAGACAGGCGAGGGTGGATCTGATAGAGAGGTCCGAGTGCTTGAAGCTGCTTGTTGCAGTCACCGTGCTAGCTGGAGCCACGGCGATCGAAAGAGCTGCTACCATCAGCAAGTGGATCAAGGTGGCCATCGACACCAAAACTGCCCTGGGAAATTTGTATGGGTTCTGCGGCGTGATGCTGGGTTTATGTCTACCACAGATCCAGAGGCTCGCGAATACTTGGCACCTGCTCAGGCAGAAACACACGGACGAAGCCTTCAGCTTCGAGGCGAAGCTGAGGCCCACTTTAAGAGCGATGAACGAGTGCACAAATCCTCAGGCTCCTAACACTACTCTGCCCCATTTGCTGCCTATTGCGTTGCTGGGAGAACGTGGACCCGAGGATGTGCTGGGTATGCTCTTAATATTTTTTTAAAGTACAGATTTAATATTTGATAGAAGTATTAACGTGATTAAATAATTTCTGCAGGAACAGCTGCACCCTCAAGCTTAACAGCGGCTATCTTGTCCCCATGGGAGAATTCAGCGCCGGATTGCGGACTGTCGATAGTCTGGTCGCACTTGGAAACAGCCAGAAAAATGGCAGAAAATCTACCACTGTTCCGTAGAAACGCGGAAATCGCTTTAGAAGGATCCAGGAGCGACGAGTTGCTTTCAGACGCGTTTCGCACCGAATTCCATATAAAATTCCTATGGGGAAGTCGCGGAGCCGCCGTAGCACCCGAAGAAAGACACCTGAAGTTCACCCAGGTCCTCGACGCGATGTTCGACAAGTGTTCGTCCAGCGAGGTGACGGCCTAAAACGACCAAAGGACAAATTATTTTATAGAAATCTGCGATCAAGAGATTGTTCAATGTGGACATCGAAAAATAGGATTTATTTGAGAGTTTGACTTCAATTGTAAGAAAGAGGAATCAAGAAGAAATTCCTTTCTTTCTTTGATATTCTTCGTTTCTTTCGAAGTTTTCTCGTGTCTGCATTGCACAGATCTCGAAGATCGCCATTGATTTTTAAGGACTTCTTTCGAGACTAACGAGGGACCCGAACGAGTTTCTGTTTCTCTTGGTTTGCGTGTAAATTATGATTATGTAATTATGTAATTAAACAACTGTAATTAATTGTAATTTCGATACGTATAGGTATATTTTGTTTAGCGTGGTTCGACCGTGAATCTTTGTACTTTAGTATTCGATTTTGAAATCGCGTGTTGATCAGCCATTTTACACAACTTTCGTACGATCACCGAAACATTTGTATCAAATTATAGTTCGTAAGGGGAACCGTGTGATCATGATTTATCTACTGCGACGAACGATCGACGATTCAAATAAGCAATGGGAACAACGAAAAAATGAAGAATCGTTGTTTAATTTCGATCACGTTCCTGGCGATAGATCGGTCGCGTTCACAGGCGAGAAACAATGAAACAAACAATCAAAAGTGTAGCATTAACACGACAGGAAATATAATCACAAGCATAACGATGAAACGTGTCGTATTTAGTAAAGTAACTATTATCGAGTGTATCGGGTATAGATTCCTCCATTTACGATCCGCATCTACGAACCAACCATCTCGCAACAAACCGCGACGATATAATAATCAAACCCAGTTCTCAGCTATCATGTACTTACATCTAACTAATCTTATATTCGGCCAATACTACATTGTAAATGTTGTTCACGTTTGTTCACACTTAATATAATATACGAGATGAAAATCAACAAATACTAATCATATTCTTCGTAATCCTAACTCCCTAAAAATTGACATTCTTTCAGTCAATTTCAATAAGACCGTGTCATTATCGACGAGAACCATTTGCTTAAAAATGATAAAATACAACGCTATTCTATGTAGCGGCAAAACGGTAAAACTGGTAGCCAAATGTTACCGACAGGACCATAATATGCTAAAGAAGATCATTTACAAAAATCAAATGGAAAGGAATAGGTTTGGAATGATCATGGATATCAACTTACAAGATTTTTATTGAAAATCTTTCGATACATTTGTACTCAATGTACGACGTTTTATATACGTTTTCTATTTTCTACAAGCACAGTTTGCATCAAAAAATTCTGTGAAATGCGCCTTGGGATCCAAAATATGTCACATTTTTCAGAATTTTAAAACGCATCAGACACCGAATAATTTATCCTGTAACTACCCTCGAGTGAAAGCTAGGGGGTATGGTTCGATAATCAATGAAAAACCTCTAAGGGCAATTATGACCGTTTACGAACTTACTGAAGATAGAGGATGTAACTTTGAATATACCATTTTCATCGTTCAAATATACCCGCCATACGAACTTATTGTCCCTGATTGCCCCGCGATTATATACGTGCGAATGTGTGATCGAAAAATACATTGAGTGATTCACTCATATGTATACCTTACGTGTGCTTTTAGTAATTTGGACTTTGCAATTCAACTAGCACACAGTGTATACATGAATTTCTAACCTGACATCAGTGTTGTTCGTGTTATTCAACGTTCATGCAGCACATATTCTCAAACATTTCCCCAATAACATATGATTCATTAGTGAAATTATCTATTAAAATGAAGTTACGTAGTATCTCGTGTGTCAAATGACAGCATCCGAACGTAGAGCACACTTGTTTGTTATCATGTAACATTCAAATTAAACGTTTCGATGAAGTAACAGAGGAGTCAATGGATATCCACGATACGTATTTAGATTGACATACATCGGTGCGGCAGAATAAGTTTCTCTCGTAATCTATACAAAGACAGATTCCTCTGAAAAGGTATTTTATGAAGTACAAAGCAATTTGACAAAGTACAGATCTGAATTGAACACAGATGATCTCTCTGATCATCACTATGTGCGAAGACGTTCACATTAGAGAGCAACGACAACTTTTACAAATTTTACGGACCACTGTCGAAGGATTGTTAGTCGACGGTGTTTTAAACGTATGGAATGTTTACGGTGGTTTGAATCGACTACATCACATAATGGAGCAGATATTTAAACATGGCTGTCGAATATTTAATCGAAATGTAAGATTATGTCTTCGTTTGTTTATTTCGATATATTGTCGCAGGTATTGAATCGTTTACTTTGGTTCTATTTATATTAATTATGTTCTTCATTTCTTTTTGCGTTCTGAAAAAGTTTTATATCACAGTACACATTGTAAGTATCCAATGCTGTTATCAGTAGCATTGTTTTCTTTTATTTCTTTTCATTCAAGATATGCTGTTTTTTCTGCTTTGTAAAACTAATATTAACGTCACTGCTGTGCGATAACTGTTAGAATGATAATAACAAGGCATTCTATTGTGCAATGCTGACATTGAGCAAAGTCAAATAAGAATGAAAAAAGTTTTTTCCTTTTTTAAGGGAGAACCGGACTGCTGGATTTTTATTCAGGGATTAAATTGGCTACAACCTTCTTTAGCAGTCTCACCTGTTTTATCAGAAGTCAAGGATTATCTTTCGAATTTACCGGCGAGAATAACATCGCAAAAAGATATGTTATGGCTGTATAAAAGGTATACATAACAATGAATGAATATGTTAAGAAGTAAGAAATATTGTATGTCATAACTAAACTGCAGATTTTATGCATTTACAACAAAAATGGGTATGTACGCTTTAAAGTATTGAACAAGTTCCAGCTCAATAAGATAATGTGAAGAGAAATGGGGTTTTTATTTGGCTCCTGTGGCTTACAATCGATACAAACATTTTTTATTTTGCATAAAGATCCGCAGTCTAGTCATAACTCATAGGATTTTACATATAAATATATGCAATGCGATCTTAAAATTATGATAACACAGCTTGGAGAGTCACACTTTGTCACACAAGCTGTCTTGGCTTTTATCTGACAAGGAACATTTACTCTCTTGTTTCGAATCATGGGCATTTTTGTGTCAAGAGAATTTGGCTGAAGCCACACTGTTATGTTTGAGAGCAGTCGAACGAAATCAACCGATGTTGCTGATAGATATCGACCCATTTTTAGTAAGTCTCTCGAACAGTATTACATATTTAAAATACAATATTACCAAAATTCTTTATTTACATATAATTGGTTTTAGTTCCTACCTTCTTGGATTTCTCCTAAAGCAAGTCCTAAGAGGCATCGGCGTTCCTCTTCGTATCCAATTAACTTTTCTACTACAAATTTCAGTGTGGCAAGAGACAGAAACATTCACCTTGACAATTGTCAGTTAGATTCACTGAGAATATCAGAAAGTCCGATAGCGCAACAAGGTGATATTAAGCCTGATGAAAACTACTATAAGACAGATCTGAAAGAAGTTAATGATATACCTTTAAAAAGTTGGAATAGTCTCTCTGCCCTAACTAAAGGCTATACAATTTCAGGTACAAATTCTGTCTCTTCGTTAACTGTTACAGATGCTAGTTCTCATAAAAGTATTGAATCTCAGACATGTAAAGTCGAATTGTCGAAGCTAATTAACGTGAATTATGCTGAATTAAAGCAATCTACCTCTACTATCGCAGAAGACAAACTATCTGTAAGACCTAGAACTCCTTTAAGAAAAATGAAAAATAGGAATAAGATGAAACATAGTCAAACAGCTAAAAAATCCAGCGAGGATTCTGACACAACGAACGACGAATCGTTGACAAACACTGTGACAGAATATCGTATTCCATCTCCTACGTCGAACGAGATTGACATAGAAAATTCTACAAGAAATTCCACAGGAACCGAAGTCCTTCATAAACCGAGAAGGAAGAATTCCTTTTTGCCTGGATCGGCGCCTGAGTTTACCAGTCCGTGGAGTTTAGAGATCGAAGGTCTGAAGGACATTAGAACACCGAAGAAAAGCTTTATGGAAGACGGTGGTAGTAGCGTTCAACCGATGGCCATTGGATATTTTCCACGTCCAGCAGAAGGACAGAGTTTAACCAGCTTTTTAGCATCCGCACAATTTTCTAGAGCCAACGCCGAATTGGATAGAGAAAATGCGCATTTCAGCGTATCCGAAGCTGTAATAGCCGCTATCGAACAAGTGAAATGCAACAGACAATGGTGTCTCGTGGAAGAAGCTGTTGACGAAAGCGATGAGGAAATAAACAGTTTAAAGCAAAGAATACGATTAAGGCGTCGTCAACGACAAGAGGAACGGAGTAAAGGGAGAACATGGACTCGCGAATTACTGAGCGACGGAAAGACGGATACAACGACAACCGATCAAAGCGTCAGCCCTTTGTCGACCTCGTTCGATACTTCGTCTGAAGATATTTTTACAGACGAAATAGAGGATGTGGAGATGAACGACGAACGGAATGCGTCGAAATTGAAAAACGCTGGGATTTCGATCTCCATGGCATCGCTATACTCTGATGCAGATTTGTACCAATCATCTCCTTCGCATGGAACAGAGTCAACGTTAACTGAAAGTACTATGTCAGCAGAAGGCGTAGCTTTGTCGCTAATTAGTAAATTTAGTGAGAAACAATTGCCTAGGGCAAGCGAATTACAGTGGTTGGTCTCCGAGGAAGAAGCACCACAGAGATTGTTACCGTTGCCTAAAAGTTGGCCTGTTAGTCCAGAGGAAACGGAGAATTCAGAAAAGATTTCGTTACGTGGTACCACAGAATGGGCTCCCCCGAGGCCACAAATTATTTTCACACCGCATCCTCCGCCAGTGTAAGTTTAAAAAGATAATTTTCTTTTTGCATAAAAATCTGTAGTCTAATCGTCACACTGAATTGAGTAATATGTAGAATGAATTTTAATATGTAGGTGGCGAACTCTCATTGCCAAACAGAATTACAGGTGTGCAGGCTGTGGAATGAAAGTTGCAGTGAAATATGCAAACAAATTTCGTTATTGCGAATATTTAGGGAGATATTTCTGTACCGGTTGTCATACGAATCAAGTGGCACTAATACCAGGAAAGATTTTATCGAAATGGGATTTCAATAGGTGCAATCAGTTTTTATTAAAATACGCGATCTATATAATCGCATAACATCTTTCTGATCGTAATATGTTCCCTTAGATATCCTGTATCGAATTTTTCATACAGACTATTAGACCAGATGGCCTTAGATCCATTGTTTCAAGTAAACGATTTAAGTCCGTCACTTTACAGACGCATCAAACAATTAGACAAAATGAGATTATTCCGTACGCAATTATTTTTCTTTAAAGATTTCTTATTTACCTGTCGTTTTGCAACAAGGTATGAATTTGTTAAAGTATTATTTCGGTGATCTTTCAATGTTTCTGTACTTGCTTTTTGTTTTCGTTTTAGTATTCAAGAAGTATTGAAGAAAGAACCAAATTATATAATAAGCGATCCCCATGTATATTCCATCCAGGATCTGGTGCATGTTAAATATGGCTCTTTGCCTATGAGATTAAACGGATTAGTTCAGGTTTGCAATATGCACATTCTAGAGTGCGAGGTAAATAGTCAATATCAGGAATAATCTTGGTGTTGCGATATGTTTAATACAAACAAAGTATCATTTCAGTTGTGCCAAGCTAGAGGATTCGTGTGCGAACTATGCTGCTCCAAAGATGTTATATTTCCATGGGAGTTATCGAAAGTTTTTAGGTGCGAAATGTGTGGTGCATGTTTTCATAATGAGTGCAAGCAGAACTTTAAGAAAGCAGATTGTCCACGTTGCATTCGTTTGCACTACAGACGAATATCCAGGGATGAGAAATTTTGACACACGGTCATGTTGTCTTATATCGTGCGTTTACATATAGGAATTGAATTGATTCTTTGAGGAATGGTAAGTTGTGCCGCAGATTCCAAAAGGCTATATTTTTTAAAGCTACAGGCATATATCTAAGTTTTTATTTGTTATATTATTATCTGAGATTTGTTAGTACAGATTCTATATGCTTTCAATTTTTTTTGGAAAATTTAATATATTTCTATTTATGAAGTCTTCGAATCTGTAATCGTTCAAACTATTTAAATTTTTGAGACACAGTATTCTCTGGAAGTGAAAGCTTATTTACTGCATAGATGATTTTCGAACGTAGCAAAGACTGAACAAATGTGATATTTAAATGAAATTAGAACTTACTCAAGTATTTCAATACTGCGTGTTCTATTATTGTTACGTATTTATTCGTTTAAAATGTTACGTAATATATGGTTATAAAAGAAAAAATAAAGCATAAAAATTACATTGTTATTTGTTTATTGAATTTTGACATTTAAACATATTTTAATCGAATAGTAGAAAGTATAATAAACTGTTATTCTCGTCTTGCATTTAACTTTTATTTGTTCAGTCATGAATTTTAATCTGGTAATCCTTCCTAAATGTAAATAACGTTGTAAGTAAAATAAGTCAGAAGAGTATTACCTTTATATTTAACAAAAGGCTAAGTAGTCATGGATGCGATGTCTGTTTCCTCCATAAATTAAATACGTGTATTGTTTATTTATAAACATTGTTAATATGAACGAAATTTATAATAAAATGTTCTTGAAAACGATTATACATTCCGAAATTATTTTTTTATTTTAAAAACTAGAGTTGTATTTTAGAGTAATGATTTCGCAAAGAAATTTGTAGACAGTATATTAAAAATCATCGTTTGATTTTTATTAAATTACATTTTGTTTACAATGGTTCACATACACACGTCTTACAAAATAGTAGGTATTAATACATTGACTGACAGTAGAAAAAATATATTATTACATTATATGTACACCACCTAATTCGAATAAGTCTTAGAGCTGCATAATATGCTTAATGGTATGGCTTTCATTCAAAAGAAATTACTTAAAATTTTTCCTAATCGGTTTCGAAAATATGTACACTTTAATAATTGTGATTAAGTATGTACAAATTACTCTCTCGATGTGAAAATAATACATCTATAATTTTCTCGAATCAATAGTAGTCCTAGTCTTTCTAAAATAACTATCTCGTTAGTGTTACAAATACGTGTGAGAATTTAATTGTGTTTGATTGCATCCAGGATTTGAATACATTCGTATCACAGGTGGTACTTTTATTAAAGAAAGAACTATATCTTGTAAATTAATCAGTACGATGATGTATTAAAAACTATGGCCTGAGTCAGAGGTTTTAAAAAATAGATCTAGTTTCACATTCGATTAATACGTGTGCTGAATTTGATTTATGGCAATAAATAGAATCTCGGAAATGAAGAGTAAATGGCGAGAAATTGACTTCTTCTGCTAAATTATATATATATATGTACTTACATTAATTAATTTCATGAAACTCGTAAAGATAAATTAATCGTTTTCGATTCCCTTAATAAGTAGCAAAGGAAGCCGTTTCTCTTTTCTTCGTTTCTTCCTTCCTCCTCTCTTCCATACCGCTAATTTTCACCCGCACAATGATTTGAAAGAAACTGAGTGACAGTACCTTATGTAATTAACTTACAATTAGAAGCATACAGTATCTTTCATCAGTCTATAAAGTGCAACAACAATGCATAACAATACGCCACACCCTCTCCTCACGGCTTCGTTAAAAACTGAAACGCCGTATAAATTTCATTGTATTCATTCGTATTGTGTATACATGTACCAATTTAATTTAAGGCAATGAAATTGTCTCAAAAAAAAATACTTAGCAGTATAATATAGGGAGAAAAAAATTAAAAGATTAAAATTACTTAATCCTTTTCATGCATATAAAATAACGCTTTAGAAATACCAATTTCTTTATCAGAATGCAGAGTATAAAAGCGTGGCGCTAAAATAAATTTCTCAACAAAAAAAATTAATATAACTTACAAATACTGGTATTGTAGACTAATATACAGATTACGAAAGTTGTATAAATAACTAAAAAAAAAGTAAAATAGAAAAAAGGGGAAAAAATGGAAACAAAATTCTATTACTCATCTGTCCTTTTGGGTGTCGTATAAAGTTCAAACTGAGCTTCACAGTCACTTGAATTTATATGGTTTATAGACAATCGGAAATTTAAATTTTTTCATGTTGATTTCATTTTTAAACAAACTGCGGTCATGGTGGTTTTGCATATTTATGCTTGGCGACCATCTTAATTCTTTATAAATTTCATTGTCAACCATATTTGTTCCTTAAACTACTTATATATTTAGAGTATCTTTTAATGGCAGCTTTGCTACTTCGAAGAATATCCTAAAACGTAAGGAGCGGAAAAAAGAGGTCAGAAATGTTTGAAGCTAATTTAATTCCTGATACCATAAGTCCAATAAATAACAGTAAGGTAATATTTTTCAACTTACTTATGACTATACTTGTTGCGCACTGTTGTCAGAGCTTCTTTATGTTTCCTATGTAATCCTTCGTTTAAGAGATTTACTATATCTCTTATGTCGTCAACCTTATAACTACTGTAATATTCTAAGGTTGGAGTCCATCCTCCTAGGTCTTTCATTTGTAACGCGAGTAGAAGTGAGGCAGCAGCCATTTTACTATCACTGAACATTATCGTCGAATAATCCATTAACGAGTACTCCAAAATATATCTTGCTAGAGTTAACGTTGGCATCGAAACTTTTGCGCACTGTAAAAACAATATTAAAATTACAATCTTCGAATATAGAAGAAACCATATAAGAGCAAATAGCAAAAAAATAACATACCCTAGCATATCGTCTAAGGAATCTATAAGAAAGAGGTATACCAAGATCGAAATCTATTATCTTTAGCACGCTCATTTCCATCCTAATTAATTCTCTTTGTGTGTAAGCACCATCACATATGTACAGGAAGTCCTCAATCATTGGTGGTATCCTTTCCTAAAAAATTAATCCGAAAAATCACGTGGTGATTAGAACAAGAAACTAGAAATATTACATATATGTTGGTGATACTTACATCATATTTACTCGCTATGAAAAGACTTGCTGCTCCTAACAATTGCAATGTTTCTTTTCCAACTGTTACTTTTGTCAGGTAGAGATCAACCAGTTTCACAGCCAGATACAAGGTTTCGTGATTTAGTTCAAAAGACTCTTGAACCTCTACCATCCAATCTACTAATAAGGCTCTCATCCACCGTGAAAGACACACTTGTTTGTCCATGTAATCTTTAATAGGGAATAAATGCTCTCTCCTTCGTAAGTACTCGAAAATATCCAAAGCATAGTGAGAAACTTGAAACGGATCCAGCCAATTCTCCCCATCGAAATCCCATTGTACACCTTCGGGCAGAACTCTCTTAGGCACAGCATCTAAACGAGCAGCTATTGATACCACTTCGGACTTCGCAGGTACTGAAGATTCACTTTCTTTCTCTTTCTCAGTTTCAGTAGTCTGTGAAAAACATTGATTAATATATTTTAAACATTATACATTTTTACCTTCACCTCAACCATCACCTTAATCAAGGAATAATATTAGAGATTACTCACCTGCACATTACTTCTGCGCGCCTTCTTCTCAGAGTCTTCTCCAACATCCTCTAACGCGCTTACATACAAAGAACTATCCTCTGAATCTAAACTATGTCTCACAGTAATAATTTTACTAGGTATTTCAACTTTCTCAACGTCTTTCTTCACTGACTTTATGCGTGGTACTATCTTTGGCTTCAGAGGTACTACCTCGGGTTTAGCAACTGTCTTTTCAAGTGTTCGAATCGAACTTGTCTGAGTAAAAGTCTTTGTTTGAGTGATAACTGCTGCTGCCACTTTCTTAACAGCTTTCTTTGGGTCTTGCTGATGCGTTCCCAATGTTTTTCCAATGGCCTATTAAGGAAGTAAAAGGGTGTGATAATATATATATATTAAAACTTACAATTAGAAGCATATAATCTATTATTATTATATAATAATAATAAATTCTATGATAACATACATTTGTAATGTTTCCTAATGCAGATCTTTTTGCAGTTTTTTCTTTTTGTGGGGATGATTCGGCTTTCCTTTTAATACGAGATTCTTTACCAATGATTGGTTGCTTGGGTAAAATATTGTTTAAAACGGAATTTTGACTCCTGGTTGTTATTCCTTTCCTCGTTGCCATATTGGTGTTGGTTTGGGTATTTAATACTTTCGACGGTGCCATTCTCAGTAACGATTAATAATATAAAATTATGGGTTTCCCCTATGCAAAGAAAACTAGATTAATCATGGGGATTATTGTGGTTTTCAAAGAAACGCACCTCAAATTAATTAAACAGAATATTCCACAGAAATAATATTAGAAACAACAATCCAGCAAAAACAATTTATAATAAAATATACAGAAAGTGACAAAAGAAAAACGATGCTCACGAGAAGGATTTTTCACTTGTACAGAAATTTTCAAAATTACAGAATGTTGGGACTGAAATCCTTCTTGCAAACCTTGTTTTTGTATAAAATGATGTTCAAAGTTTCAGCCAAATCGGGCGCAACCGATTTTCGGAGGTACAGCCCAATAGGCAATGTACACAAACTTCTTCAATTAATAAAAGATTCACAGATTTCACATGGGGAATAGCGAGTAAACAGTGAACGAACGTTATGGCTGAACGATGTACCTTCCCGAGATAAATGAAAATTTCCTTAAAGACGTTCAGCACTTCTAATAATATTATATCAAAGCTCTACGATATTCGAAATCGAAAGTCGAGTGTGAAGGAGCACAAACTCGATACAGAATAAACGATTACAAGTTCGGGATGTTTCGTATACGTGGCCAACTACTATTTAGTTACGAGGACTACGCGAGTTTCAAACGAATTCTCTATCGAATTTCTTCACTCCCGCGCCCGCCAACTTAATTTTATCGTACACCGTTAATCCGCCGATCGTTTGAGAGGAAAATCGAGATCACGTTCGTTGATAAATCGCGAGAATTTCGTTAATTTCTTTGTACACGAGCGCGACTGTAAACTGGATTCATGGCGCAGTGTGTTCACAGGAGGGAAAAACGCGGGAACATAAGTCAAGGACACACCGTTAGAAAACATACGAAAATACAATTTCTTCGTTCAAATAGAAATTACACGTACGGTCGAAATTCGTGGTGTCGAGTGCAAGGGATGCAGATAAAACGGGCGGAGAAGTAAAAAATTTTCCACGGCATCCATTGAAGCGAGCAAGCAATCACGAAAAACAAACTATGTATTTATTCACTGGTTTACAGATGAGATATTTCTACAAAATCTACAAGAATCAGCGACAAATAAGAGATTCTGATTTACCTGTTACCGTTGAAATTATTCAGCGTGCTCTAGTACGTTAACTCATTTATGAAATGCTTGTGTCACTAGGTCGTTAATACTACGTCCGTTCGCTTCACCAGAGCAACTGAAGTTGATGCTTGTTCAAAATATCACAGTTACCATTAGCCTCCTCTCCGATTGGCCCACCACTATTCGGACGGACCAATGGCAAGCCTTGAAACTGTTAGTGTGTCACCTATCGGTCAGACGTGGAATCAGACGTTTTACTTCGTTTATTCGAAGCATGTTGTTGTCTCTTTCATATCCCGGTTTTAAACAATGTTTTAAGAGTATGTAAACATTTACAAATTCAAGTATATTTAACAATATACTGATATATATATATATGTACAGAAATTATATTGTTCGTTATTATTATTCAATCTTGAGAATTTAGTTGCACATCAATTGATTTAACCTAAAATTTTGTTTATCGAATATCTCTCTATTTGAACATTCGAATCGTATAAACATTTATAAATAGCTTGATCAAAGAAAATCAGATGACTGTCCGGGTACTGATGCGACAAAGATAGTTTGAATGTTCAAATAAAATGTAAAAATATTCAATATTTGTAAGAAATATTCAGGTTTTCCTAATTGTACGTAATTTCTAATTGTATACAAGTAAATGCTCCCGTAACGATTATCTACGTAATATAATTGTTTCCGAGAAATTGTCCGTTACTCTCGATCCGTTAGATCACGGTATCATACGCAAATGGGCTACGACAATGCTTATGTTTCAATAAACAATTAACCTTTGCCCCGTATTTAATCGTTTCTCCAAAAGTAAAAGAGTAGTATGCTCCAAAGCCGAGGCGGAAGCTTGTATAGAATTGAAGAAGTCTGTGCAACAACGAAAAATTCTATCGTTTCTATCCGTTAGTGACTCATTAAACACAGTAAATATGATTCTCGTTAACATATTGTAAAGGTTTATTAGTTATCACATACCTAATAGTTACTGTATGCTCGCTTCGTACGTGTGTGTCGATGTGTCCCGCATTTTAGGGTTTCCGTCGGAATCGTTCGTGATTTTCACACAAACAATCGAAAATGCAAAGTGAACGTCTAGTAGTCAAGTACATAAAAGTGAATAACTGTTTCGCCTATTTGCCGGACACCTGGTTACGGAGACTGGAGACAAAGGTTGGTTGTTATACGTCTCGAAATATTTCGTTCGGCTATACACGTATGATATACATATGTACACATACATTTCTATATAGAACCATGTATTATAACGAAACGGTAGATAGAAAAACTGATATGCTAGAGGGGACAGAAAACAGGTTACAGCTGACAGAATTTTTCGATATACGAGTAGCCGTGCTTTCTGAAAGGTGGCGCGATTTATTCCTTGCGGTGGGCGATAGATTTCTGCTAGATTTCTACTTTACCAACATATGTTCTTCTAGAGTCCTATATAATTATGCAAGTTGCAAAGTTTTTTTAATTTTTAAAAAAATATTAAATTATATATTCCGTGAAGTTTCCTTTTGAAAAGGACGCGTGCACAAAAGTGTACCAGCAGATCGTATACGACTATACGACTCTATTTATACCTCGAGAACAATATTAGTACTCATTCTAGGTCAACACTTTTTTATTTAAATCTTGAACACCCTGAAACCTTCACTGGTATGAAGGAAATAAAATCATAAATCTCGTTGGGTTCTATTTGTCATGGCAGAAATTTCGATATTACTAAAAACGACAGTAAAAGCATCAGTAGGTCAAAAGTGGTTGATAATATTGTTCTCGAGGTATAAATAAGGTCATTTAGTCGTACACGGCCTGCTGATATTCTTTTGGAACCAACAGTATAAATAACTCTGACCGTAATAGCGGTGTACTTGACCGCCTCTACCTGTCACGGGGGTGCACCGCGAGGCCACCAATAAAAATTTAAATTACCCTGGCCCCTTATCGACATAATCGTAAAGAAAGAATTTGTGTATTTTACACTAGCCCAATCCTCTCCGAATAAAACAAAGAAAATGTCGCTCAACCGAACGAACAGTTCCTGAGATAAAAATTCCTAAGCGAGACTCGTTTTCGGCTGGACTACAACATATTTCATTTAGAGCAAAATGTAATAAAATAAAATGTTGCAGGAGAATGTAATCGAGATAGAGCACAAGGGTAAAATATACTACGCGTCTTGCAACATGAGCGCAAGTCCAAACGAAGTGTTATGTCTTGGCACAAGTTTTGCACGAAGTTTGGGGATCGATGAAGGGGATGAAGTATTTATTTCCTCTTTGAAAAATGTGCCACACTTGACGAGAGTCGATGTCGTACCTCGTACTTTGGATGACAGAGAGATCTTGGTAGAGTACACAAATACCATATGCGATTTCCTGATGCGCTGAATAAGAATTTGATTGTATTCAGAATTAATTTGCAGGAATTACAAATAGAGAAGGTGCAGTCTATATTGCTCAGTCAGATCAGAGTGGTGGGCAAGGGTCAACCAATTGTTGCATGGGTATCAAAGTTCTCTTCGGTATCGTTCGTCGTAGGCAAGTCGAAAATCCGTTTTCTCATAAATTGAAGTAGATTATTTTTCGATGAAAATTTTACAACGTTGTTAATTCCTGACTTCGTAGACATGTTAGAGCCAAATGCCAGGTACGGGAAACTCGAGCAGCTAACAGAAATCCACGTGGCAGACGTTGCGGCGAGTAAACCTGCAGAGGCTGTGACCAAAGAGGATAAACAGCCAAGCAGTATAGCAAACGATCTACTGACCACCCTCAGAAGATTCGTACCGTCTGCAAATAGATCCGCTGATAAGACATCACAAGAAGCAGCTAGAGCCTCCGAGCTGCTCCAAAGTTTTCGTAAAAGAAAGAAACCGACCATATACCGCGTACTTCCCATACCAAAAAAGGTGATCGAAGGGAACTCTATCGAAACTGGCAGTGCTCCTTACCACGTATTCGTTTCGCGAAAGTCCGCACCGAAATTCGATGGTCCCTTTGCGATTTGCCGCGCGAAGAAGCTACCAGAAAAGAAACAGCACGCGAACGTGACCAACACCAGTTTTCTTACCAAAGACGAGTCTGCTGTACCTGAACTGACTCAAGAACTGATCGTTAGATTATTTATTCTCGAAGATTCGCTTTGTTTCGATGTTAACATTCATCATAATAGTTTATACGTGTCGGACTGCGTGAGGCTTACTTTGGGTTTGAGGATAGGAGCTAAAGTGAGCTTGTGCCAAGTGGAGTCTCTTCAGCAAGTGTCCCCATCCTCTATTGAACTGTTTTCCTGGAGGGACTCGGTGACCAGCGAGAATTTCGAAAGTTATGTTAAGACTCGTTCCACTGGACAAGGGTTGTTAGTTAATTCTTGTGCTGTGGTGGTCCTCGATAACGGCGACCGATGTATCGTGAAAGTATCGCCGAAGAATTGCGCTTTTGCTATAATCGACGAGACTGTTTTGAATAGCCTGCATGTACATTCGAGATCGGTGGCTGAGAAAAGCCACCTTCGAGTTTCGGAAAAGTTGGACCAGGAGAATCACAGGCTGAGCCAAATTTCTACTGGGTAATTGTTTGCTTCTCTTTATTGGAAATGAGTTTCGAAGTTGTAAAAGCCTTAGAAAATTTACCGACCAAGAAATTATGTTTCAGACACACAAGGAACATTTTGTCGGAATGTCAACTCGCGCTCGATTTTAGTCTCGGTTTGCGTACGCGACTACATTTCGATTATGATCGGGAGAACATTTTGATTTCTGGCGATGTTGGTTCTGGCAAAACGACTATTTGCAAACTGCTTCGCGAATATTTGGAGAACGAGCCGTACTACGTGCATACTCAGATGATAGACTGTAGATCCTTGAAAGGTGAGCGAAAGGGATATGTATCGTCATATCTAATTGATTTCGCTTCATCGTCTAATGAATGCAAATTTTCTTAGGAAAAAAGGCTGAGATGTTGCAAAAGATTTTAATAACAGCACTGAACGAGAGTGTCTACTATCAGCCTTCAGTGATATTTCTGGATGATCTAGAATGCATCACGAACGCTTCCATGAACGATGAGGAGAACACTCCGGACGCCATTAACGCGGCCAGGTATTTCTGCTCTATTTTCAGGATGAATCACGCAAGGAAATGAGAAACTAAAGAAACTGTTTATTATCAGGATTTCAGACATGTTAATCAGCACGGTGTCACAGTATCAGGAAACGTGTTACGTGGCAATCGTCGCGACGTGCGCTGGAGTGAATAGGATTGGCCAAAAATTAAGACCAGCCAAGGGATCTCACTTTTTCAGAACAGTTTTGTCGATACCGAATCTCGAAAAGGTAATATTTACATTTATTCGACGCTTCACGCCATCTTTATTGGAAGGAGATAAACGATCAAATGAATATTTGTGAAAATCGCTAAAGATACGATTGAGATCTAGTCTCGGTTGAATGATAGTTTAGCGAAGGGTAATCCGTTAGGACGCTGCGAGGACAAACTCGTATCAGATAGATTAGCGGAATTGCGAACAGTCTGCTGCGTTATTATACGATTCTTGTTCAGCGGCGTAACCCGTGCTCTCTAATCAGGTGGATAGAATCGATATTTTGCAAGTAATGCTCGGAGACAAGTTGTACGTGCCTGGAGACGTGAATTGGGATTACTATGGAAACAAGACGGAGGGATGGATGGCTCAAGATCTGATTGATCTTGCGGAGAAAGCTGTGTTCGCTGCTTGGAAGCGCCACGGTAGGAAAGCCCCTAATTGCTTTCGTTTGCATCCGCTGCTAATCACCAGCGGAACTCAATTCTTAAATCAAATGTCAGTAGCGACTAATTGCGTTTATTAGGAATGTACTCGAAAGCGTTCGGATGTTTGCAACATTCGGCATGTGTAGTACGTATACTAAACTAAAAGATTCTATCCATTTATGATAGTGCCATAAATGCCATAAACGTATAGTGGTAATCCGCCTAACAACGAACGGTTTCGTGTATGTATAGAAATGTAAAATAGAATTTCCGACTATTTCGAAGCTCACAGTAGTCAATTGACACTTTATCATGGCAATATTGCGTGGGTCTGTGTGCCTGCTCGACTGCTGACAATCGTATCATTGTTGATTCGCCGGGAATAAAAAGGATCCTCGAAGCCGCCCGTCGTTATCACGGAAGAGGACGTGTCAATTGCCCTGCAGAATTGTACGCCGATGTCTTTGCAAGGCATACAATTGTACAAAGGCGAGGGCCACGTTTGGTCGGATATCGGGGGCCTCTCGGAAGTGAAAAAGTCCCTCACAGAGATTCTACAGTGGCCATTGAAGTATCCAGAGGTATTCAAAAATGCTCCCGTCAAGCTCCAAAATGGCGTGCTGCTCTACGGAATGCCCGGTACCGGGAAAACCATGCTGGCCAAAGCGATCGCCAACGAATGCGGCGTGAATTTAATCAGCGTCAAGGTATGATTACAAATTACCATTTCTTGATGTTCCATTCAGTACAACATTAATGGTGATTTCAGGGTCCAGAGCTGCTCTCGAAATACATCGGCGTGAGTGAGGAATCGGTGAGAAACGTATTCGAAAGGTATTAATGAAATTAACTAACGTATTCAATGGTTTAAAAAAAATTAGAAAAATTGACGTATGTTTTTAATGCTTAGAGCTCTTCGGGCGAAACCTTGCGTTCTATTTTTCGACGAGTTCGACAGTCTTGCTCCCAGGTGAGTCTACTGTATAAAATAGCCAGTACATCTTTTTACTTACTTGGCTTTTAATTGTAGACGAGGTCACGATAGCACCGGTGTGACAGACAGAGTGGTGAATCAATTGTTAACTCAAATGGACGGAGTGGAGGATAGAGAAGGTGTAGCGGTCGTGGCAGCATCATCGAGGCCAGATTTATTAGATCCGGCTCTACTGAGACCTGGACGTCTTGACAAGGCTTTATACTGTCCCCTGCCAGATGAGGTAGATTTGAATCCAAAAAAGAAAATTCTATCCAAAATGAATGACGTAACATCGATGACAATAATGATTTAACTATGCAAATATCGATACAGGTTGAAAGAGAAGAGATTTTAACAGCATTGTGCAAAACGCAGAATGTAAATACAGTTGGACTAGATTTGAAGGAGCTGTCGGCGATAACTTCCGGTTTCACGGGCGCAGATTTAAACGCAGTGGTCACTCAAGCAAGATTCTCAGCTTTCGAAGACGCAGTTGCCGATGCTCCCGTAAGTGAAATCATTTATTCTAAGTAAATGTAAAATAAAAAAATAATAGTAAAAAAAAACGGACTTCCGCGTTCACCGGTACAGTAGAAACGAGTACTAAATACATTAATAAAGGTGCACTTTCGAAGCCTGCTTTGAAGGCTCACTTTGGGTGAAACAGTGTGTTTGTCTCGTCGAGAATAAATTCACCGAAAAAATGACGGCCTAACGAGGAAGCCCTGCTCCAGTTTAGCATCTCGACAAAAGCGAAGGAATCCGAATGGCTGGTCTATGCTCGGGTTCCGGCGGTTGATCAAGATACCAGGTCAGAAGAAAAAAAGGAAAGGAACGAATCAGCCGGTGAATACTCCTAGAAAACCTCTCCCCCGTTGCTAACGATCGTTTCGTTTTGTTGGCGGCCCCGTCGTATCTCTCCCCGGCGCAATAATGAAAAGCATTTTAGCGCGACTCCGGCCGAGAATCATTTGTAGGGAGCTTCCGAAGTAAGATAGTGCGTAATGATGATAATATCGTTAGGTGTATACCCCCCGTCTCCTATGTATATAGAGTGGCTGGGGCTAGGTGGAGAGAGGCGGGTAGGTGGCGCGATATAACTGAGGAAACGTAGACCAGGTTTATTAGCGCACGCTGCCGAGAGCGCCAGCCATCCCCCATCTCGCTCCACTTCATCCTGGCCTACGCCTCGCTGAACGTCGAGGGGGTTATTATCTTATGCGTTATAATGATACACGGTTTAAGGCCTGCAGCGGTCCTGCAAAATCGAAAGGCTCACACCGTTGCCGCCTTGTAACATTCTACCGACTCGAAGACGTCTCCTGATCAAGAAACGATCAGAGAAACGTTCACCACATGCTAGAATTTACAGCAGAAGACAATACGGTAATGCCTCGATATATGTAACAAAATTAACAGGCCAGTTCAACAGGCCAGAAGAATTTTTGTAAATTTCTCAATTTTCTTACTACACGAAGTATTTGCCCTCGTTAAACCAGAACAAACTAAATGAAGTTGAATTTAAGTTAATTACGGATCGTTTCGCGATAAAACAAAGTTTCTCATTGTGATCGATCCGACGCGTACAACGACCGATTGCACAGCGTATACGGGGGGTGAGTAGAGGTTCAGGGACTATTAATTAACTTCCTACTGAGAAAACGAAGTTACGCCGGCACTTACCTACCGGAAGAACACGAATATCCAAACTGTGCGTCTAATTAGCGAGCGAGCTTCCTGAGCGCGTCGCATTTGGAGAGGAACGCGTCCCCGCGTTGATAAGCGATAATACCTATATAGGATGGGTCGACTTGCTGGAGTGTTTCTCGCTTAGAGTGACGATTAATGTCTTCGCCTTTTCAATTTGATCGTAGGATGGAAAAATCGAGGCTGAGGATATCAAGGTTTCTCAAGAGCATCTCGCCGAGTCTGTTCGATCGACTCATCCGTCGTTGTCCAGCGCTGAAAAAAAGAAGTATGCGAGAATGTGAGCGTCTCTTATTTATCATTACTGGACTGCGGATTTTTATGCAAAATAAACTATTTTTGTTACTTCTGTTGCAGTTACGCCAGGTTCGCGAAGAAGGACAATTTCATCGAAGATATGGTGAAGAATCAAAGAGCTACTTTGGCGTGAAAAAATTTTGTACATTTGTTCGGCTGGATTTCAGAATAACACGTTATAATTTTCATGAAATTATCTTCATTGTTATAATTTTTCATTTTTCGACAAAATGTCGCTCGATGTTCGAATCCGGGCCGCTGTGCGCCGTCAAGAAAGAAGAACACGAGCCCAGTCTTATTCTAATTTTCATTTTATCACGGATGCATGTAGCTGCAGATCCTGCGAGCAGTAAAGTTCGAAGGAAGAGGGGTTGGCGGGTGGTAAAAGGTAGTCGGGGGTAAAAGGGGGCGGCACTTTTCCTCGTTTAGCCGAGTATAAGCGTAATCCGGATGCCTGCGTCTCTCAAGAAACTCATGGTAGACGGGGGCCAGAGGGCGGCGCGGCGTTCCACGCCAGGCGAAGCTTAACAGCACGGGCACAGCGGCACAGAACTTTTCGTATTAATAATCGGTATAATAATTAGTATTTTCATGCGCGACTTAGCAGGAAGGACGCGAGGTTCTCGCGAGGTTTCGCGAGGTTTCGCATTGGCGCGTCCGCGCGCGCGCAAAACCCACACCGCAGGGTGAGAGGAGAGCCGAGAGCAGCGAAGCTCTGAACTTCGGTGGATCTTGATTTTAAGTTCGGGCGAAGGAGGCGCATATTTCACCCCGCTAATGTCCCGCCAGATAAACTACAATATTAGCTGCCTTCGCCCGTGATTTAATTTAACTTTGCCCCGGCGCGACATCCGCCTCTAGCTTTCGGCTGCCTCAGCCTGGTTTAACCGGCGCTGCAACCACCCCCCGACCGCCCACTGCTGTCGACATGTGTTTCTGGTTTACAGTTTTGAGGGTTGGATAAGCAGATCCAACCCCGGCTGCCCGAATTATTAGGTTATTGAGAGATAAGAGTCCCAGCCGTCACACACCCCTTTTCTAAGTAACATTTAAAGCCCGAAGAATCTTCCCTTCGAACCTGTTTACCTTTGATTGCTTAACTACTCCGTTAAGCAAGCTTTTATTGTATGCTTATACACAAGTTCATTTTTAATGACAACAGCCTGGATGCTGCACGAACTTTCTTGGCTACCTGATCTCGCTTCTCACTAAAAATAAATTCCGTCTAGCAATCGTAAATCTTAAGGTAATGTAACTCGCGGGAACTTTATTAATTAAAACAAGAGCCATTAGATTCTATGTATTTCGGAGAACGGGAGACAAGTTAATCTATTCCGTCATCGTGAACGTCCAGAATCCTGCTCTGATGAATCCCTCGAGGAGCATCAGAAACAGAAACATTGAAAAATTACATTATTCTCATTCATTTCTTTAGTTATTCGAGCAATTTGTGCTTCGATCACACAGTGGACACGAAGTAGCCACGGCAGCACGAGGGTTAAGCGCGTCGCTGGAAACAATCGCGGTCAGGTCAGAATGCCTCGGAAACCGTCGACAATCAATCGTAGAACAAGAGCTGGCCGTAAGAAAAGCGGAAGCGAAAATGGCGAGCCGCCGTAACAGCCCTGGGTCTGCTTAGCATAAAAATGGCCAATTATCCGGCTAACAAGCCGGCCGAGGCGACGAAAACCCCGGAGAAACCTGAGGGGGTGTGCCGGCTGGTCCTAACTCCGTTACCGCCTCGCCTCCTGAAGAAGATTAGTTAGCGTAAATGCCGTCGGTTGTAGCATTTTTATTCCTGATTACCGTTTCTCGTCCTGCTAATCTCGTTACCTTGACATTTGAAAACTTGACTGCGACGTCTCACCGGCGCGCTCTCGTTCCGCCACTTTTCTCCGACGATGAAGAACGAGAACCTGGAGGAAAAGAGGCTGAAGAGACGGTAGAGGAGAGGAACGAGGACGACCAAGGGAGAAAAGCATCACTCTCCCGCGTTCGAAGGATACACGACAATGCGGCCATGATTTCCGCCGGACTGAATGCCAGCCTAATTCTTCTGGGAATAATCGCGAGTGCAAGTTTGTTTGCCTCGACGCGTTTACCTCTGTTGTCGTTCCTCAACGCTCCGGCGACGTCTTCAGCTTCGATCCGATAATGGCGGACGAAGACAGAGACTATTTCATTTGAATCATTTAAAATTCGTCCTCTTAATCGATGTTATAATCGTTTATAATTATTTCAGCGGCCTCGCTAACCTCTTCCTTAGGTTTTGAAACTGTACATATTTCAATCGGCGCGCTCTTCCTCCCCATTTTCTACGTTTCCTTTCTCTGTACATCGCGGTCCGTACAAGATAAGGCAGTAACGGTGGTCGGTGCCACGGTAATGCGATTACCGAATCACGGAAATGCATTTCTCTGGTCAAAGTGTGAGGCTGCCTTTGTGGCGGAAGCCCTATAGAAGAAGAGGACCTGATCGAGCACCTTCCTGCTCCACAAAAATCTGCTAAAAAGGTTCCTTATTAAAGACTTTTACTGCAATATATTGTGGAAAATGCTATTTTATTAGGTCTACGGAAAGATTAAAGGAACAATTGCTGTGATGAATTTTGTCTTCCCAGTTTTAGTTTCAATAATTACATTATTTTGCTTTTTCTGAACTTTCGGGTAATTGTGATTCGTCAACGCGTTAATTGACGGCAGCGTCCGTCGAGAAGGTTATTTCTCCGCGCTACTCCCGAGCGTCGAAATTAGAAACACAACCAGCGGGAAAATTGAAAATGGTTGCACAGCGGCGAATCACATCCGCGGCTTCTGATGCGAAACAATTTCGCGACGGTGGCTGCAATTCGATCGTGGGGATTACGCGGCTCGAGGCGTGGGAGTGGGCTGTCGGTTGGGCCCCGGTTGCAAAAATACAGGATGGGAATGCAGAACAAGGAGGCAAAATCTATCTGGCGATTTCACAGGCAATTATGCCATGGCTGCTCGTTCGCCGGGTTACTCTTATTTAACGCCAATGTGCGCCGGGATCACGCCTCAACGCCCTTGCACCGCGATCCCATTTGCGCGAAATTGTCAATGATAGAATGGCAGATTGAAAACTTGACATTCAGCGCCTCCCCGGCATTCTGCTTTTACCTTTTTCTCCGGACCACCCACTCTTCCACACGACGTTCTCGATTCTTTCGTTACCAGCTTGAATTATTTTACAAGACAGATCGACATTGCTTTCACTCGTAAATTTTGTGTTCCTTTCAAACTGGAAACCTCTTTTCGAACGATCGTTCGATCTGTCGGATCGAGTGATTTTTTTCGAACGGAAAGAGACGGATAAATACAAACGAAATGTTGTCACAAAGATGGACCGTCTATCACAGAAGAGGAATCGCGCAGTCTAAAGTCTTGCTTGGAGACCAAACGTTCTCCGTAAACATAGGAGATTCCGGACAGGGTGAGTGGCCCGATGTTCCCCGCGAGTTTCTCTAATAAATTGCACTCGAAATAGTCGATCTCTCGGAAGTGTCAGACGATAGCTACCGCTGTCGGTTGAATCGAATGAAAAGAAAGCACCGATAACTCGATTATCAGCCACCCAGATAAATAGACGGCGGCCACCAATACGGCGCGGCCGAGAATGAGTGCTTTCGCCGACCGATCAAATCGAAGGTCCCGGAACCTGCGCTACAGAAGTATCTTTCGACTGTTGTTTCTATTGTCACGATCGTTCGGTCGCATTGTAACTTCGCTCCCCGGTGGAATTGCACTCTGGTCTCTTGATCGCCATCTGTGGTCTTTAGACCGGATCTTTGTGCGAAATAAAAATCATCCGAACCCTGTCTTATTTAAGATATAAACCCAGAGATTACAAAGGGGTGGCATCTTCGCAAGGAATTTTAATCAGGTTCAGCACCTTCCATCCCAATTTCTGGCGGATGAAATTATCAGAATGATCCAAACAAGTCAGCCGTGCGATCGGCCACGTTGTCCGAAGGGATGATGGGTGTCCTCGAGCACCCCGGAACCACCGGGCGTAAAGTTCGCGATGTAGACGTCGCACGGTGGTTGCCACCCTTGCATCGGCCGAGCAGTCGCCCCCGGGAGGCCAGCCGATTCGGAGGATCCTTTGACAAGGACAGAGGATGAACGGGGGTGAGCGGTTTCGACGGTGCTACCTCCATCTCTCTCTCCCTCCCTCTCTCTCTCTCTCTCTCTCTCTCTCTCTCTCTCGCTCTCGCTTTCTCACCCTACCTCTCTCTTGGTCGCGATATTTACGGGGCGTCGAGGCGTGGGTAACGCTGTTTGCCGCAATTTCTTGTTTCCATTAGGTTGGCCGGCCTGCGGGGTAAATTCCACCCTCTCACTGGCCCACCTACCCTTCCTGCGGGCTGGGTTGCGTAACTTCGATGGCGACGCAAGGGGGGTGCGGGCGGTCGAAACGTCGAGGAAAGGGGGCATGGGGGTGGATCGGGCGACAAGCCTGGCAGGAGGGAAATGGTGCACACACAGGCCTCGGCTTCCACTGTGCTCGATCAAATGACGCGCGCCAGCGCCCACAATAACTGCCTCTTCACGCTCCGGTCCTATCCTATTCCGGCCTCGAACCCCTTCGCAAGTGTTCGACGATCGAGGATCGAGGATCGGACGTCGCGTCGAGCTTCGTCGTCGTGGATCGTTCCACCTGCACCGACTCGCTTGGAATTGTTCGCTGGGACCACCGATGGGGATCACTGCAATTTTATAATGAAGGGCTGGAACACCTTCATCATCCCCAGAAATCGAGACATGCTCCAAACTGTTTTTCCAACATGCTTTCCTCAAAACAATTTGATATCTTCAAGGATATTATACCCACCTCTGAAAATTAAAAAAAAAAAATGGAAAATGAAGAGAAAAAAGGAGGATACCGTCCGCATAACTAATACGTCGGGCATAATTTCTGTTTTTAAATTTTGCTCCTCGCTTACCGCAAGTAATTGAATTCTCGTCCGAGATTACTTTAGCTCTCGCCATTTACTTCCGGCAGAGCATCTTGCAGCTCGTGCTCCGGCTCGATGAAGGCTCGTTCAGCGTCCGCTTGAACCCCCTGCGGGTTATTTAAGATAGATTATTATTCTCTCGTAGAGGGTAGAGGAGGCACGGCGGATAGGCGGCGAAAATGAAAACGCTATCATTTACAGGGTAGATTAATTGCCGCGAATCACTTTATCCGTGCGGCTCCTACCTTTTCCCCCACACCCCGGCCCCTTTCTCCGCTTTTCTCGCTCGAACGTTTTAATGGGTGCCCCGTTGTTGCTCGACGTTGCTGTTGTTTGGATTATACGCCGTTCAGCTGAATGCGATATTCCCCGGCGCCGCTGTTCACCGGATTGTTACGATCCGAACGAGTACCATCCCCTTTTGTATCGTTGTCATCGATACAATATTAATTATACATGTATCGGCTCGGGAAAACGCGATCGCGCGACCCGTTCCTCCGTGAAAGAAATTGTTACGGACATTTGTTATGGAAAATTGCGATGTCAACGGCGAAATTCCCGCACAATGTTCCACGCCCGGCGAATTCGCTGTTGAACAATTTTATCGTTTCAACTTTTATGCGAATCTCTACCAGACAATTTGATTTTCTGCTGTCCGGAAATTTTCTGGGTCTTTATTGATTGCTCTTCGACGGTGTATCATCGACTGCATTAAAAGTCAATTATTTACAGCCGACGTATAACTTGAAATATAATTTGTCCGCTCGCAGTAACGTTGACGAGTATCTGGTAGAAAATCAAATCTACGATGTTTCCGTCAACAGATTTTCCTTCAATGGTGTAAGAGAATTACAGCGAGTGCCAGTTCGGACTAAAAAATTGTAAAGATTCAGCGGCGTTTACAGGAGAAAAAATATCGGTGCGAAAAGGTATTGTGTAATGTGCAATCGGTCAAATATGAGAGACACGTGTGAACGTCCTAGCATAAATATGCCCGCGGGCAAGAATAGCATTACACCAATCGACGAGCCGAACGCATACGCTTTCGTAATGGGCTAAAAGCTTTACAAAGCGTACGAATAGGCAGGTGAAGGGTGTGGGAGGGTAAGGTTTTGTCGGCGGCGGAGCTTCGCTTCGCGACAAATCCCTCCTTTGTTGGCACCCGCACGCGAAATAGAAGAGCGGAGAGAAGAGGAGCGAACGTTGCATTATATTTTACCTCGGATGCATATCCATTGGTGCATAGATTCCTGAGCTTGTATCGGGGACGGTTGTCACGTGAAAAATAATTTGCACTCGGGACGCGTCGCCTCTCATCGCAAGACGTACCCTTATTCCGTGCTCCCCTTCCACGAATTTTCTAAATATAGAAATTCTTCAACTTATAAGTGCATCGTGTACGTTTCCGCAAATATTAATTATTGCGCTTTACTTGAAACAGATGAAATCGCAGTACACGAATTTCGCTGATTACCCGACATATCAAGAATTTGCAAATAAAAGTGAAAGGTCCCCATAATGCGAAATAGAAATCGCGTAGGGATGCGAGGGTTAAATTATAAGCAATAAGATGCCAGTTCATAAGCAGTTAAGTTTTACGAGGACCTCCGTGGCTCGCCACAGATTCATATAAAAATATCCATCGTTTCGACAAAATTGTCAGTGATAGACTCCGTGAGATTTCGTTGGCATTCGCGACCGTTTGCATATTTATAGTCGTGTTACCAAAAGTGGATCGTCAGATGAACGATAATGATCACGAGTCTGCCCTCGGTTTATATGTTTGTCAATCGATTTACTTTCGACTATTAGCACTTTCCAAGCGTTGCGCGATGTTAGGTTACTTACGGAATCGATCCGAGTGGTGTCTGGAACGTTTGCAGAGCTCAATCTACAACCGCGACGAACCTCGATCTACAATCGCAGAAATGATCCTGCTGACCAAAAATCAAATACGGTAGAAATAGCGAGGCGACTCGGATCGAATCTGGAAGCAAAATGGAATCGGGTGTGCTCGCAGGGGTTTATCCGCGGGGGCCAAGAGAAACCGGAAGTGTCGTGCAGAACAGTGGCCCGATTTTTCGGTCGGTCGGAAGGTGAAATTGTGGGTGCGGGGCCCGAGGTGTCTCGATAAGCCGAGTCTGCTGAGAATCGCCGAAAGGAAATAAAATCAATTCGGTCGCTCGGCCACGGTTCTCGAAGAAGAAGAAGAAGAAGAAGAAGAAGAGGGAGAGGGAGGACTAGAATTTCGCGGAGAGAAAAGGGAAGAAAAGAGAAAGAGGGTTGTCGCGGTTAGAGGGCGGAGGGTATATCTGACGTCGTGGAACCGGAAAGCGTGGGCGGAGGGTGGTAAATAGGGGATGGACCGAGGGAAACGGGGGGAGGGGGTGGCGAAAACCCGGTCGAGAAAGAATGTGTGTACGGCGGCTGCATCGGTGGCACTTTCGAAATATCAATTTGAAACAGCCGCGGGTATAGGTATGCGTCATACTTTCCACCGGCCATTATGGCCGGCTTTCCATTTTTATTTATATTTACTGGCTGCCAGCCCCTACCAGCCGCGATTATATATCCGTCGCTCTCGGGTCACCGGGTACAACCGGTGGGAACGAGAGGGAAACGACTCGAAAATCTGCGAGAGAAGAGGGTGGCCGGGTACAGGCTGATTGCTACGACAGAAAAGAACGGCAATTCTGTCTCTCTCTCTCTCTCTCTCTCTCTCTTTCGCTTCTAGCCCCCGATATTTTACGACATTTTGTTTCCAATCCGCGGGAGAAAGTGTCGGGGCATCACCCGACGCCCCGGGCCTTATTCGACTTTTATGGCGTTAAATCGTGATGAAGTGTCCCCGGAATGGCTCTTCCTGCACACCTTCTTTTTCCTCTTTCCGGGGACCGGCTGCCAAACCTAACCGCGATTCTTCTTCGTGTCTGGAACATCGCAGGCTTACTAGAATCGGTTTTGCTTGGTCGATCTGTTTTCGGTGTCGGTATCAGTCTTGGGTTCGATACTAGTTAATTGCACAATGTTACAGATCGCTGTTTTAAGTGGAAAAAAATCAGAAACCGTACCGTAGCTCTGTTTTACATTTCGGGAGGCTGCGTTTCGCAGTGAACGTGGTAATGGAATGTACAGTTATCATCCGAACCCCTATCAATCCACCGATTTCGATCGGACAAGCAGAGAGACAGCCTCGAGGAGGCCGCTCATCTCGACCGGAAGTTGGTTGGGGTGCGGCGACCGCTGACCGCTTTCGGTTTTTCAATTTCGCATAATGTCTGGGCATGGTCTATCGGCTCCTTGGAAAAGCGTAGCCGTGATAAGATAGCCGCGGCCAATACCAGGGAATTTACGCTCGGCATAAGTTTGCCTTATATATGAGCGTCCACGGGAAATGCGACGATGGTATCGGTCGCGGTCGGGTCATGGAGATCCGTCCGTGAAATGTTGCCCCGCCTAGTATTTTACTAGTTCCCGGGTTCCTGACGTACCCGAAAAGCGGTCGCCGTTGGTCTGCAAAACTGCCGGGAACGAATGGAGATAAACTGCCCGGGCGCGTCCTGAAGGAGACTCTTTTAAAACGTAATTTGTTACCAGGAACATCGCTGGCGACTTTACCACTTCATCCCTCGGCCCATCTTTATTTAACTTTCTACGTTTCATTTGAAATTTTAACGCTATCGAATTTGATCACCGCGTAGTTTTCACCTTTTCACGACGTAAGACAAAATCACCTAGCGCATCCCTCTGATTTTCCACCGGTGAGCGGAATTTATAGCGTTTCCGGCAGAAAGTAACGCGATTGCCAGCTACCTCGAAGTCGACATACCTCCGCATTAAACTGCGAGTTGGGTGGGATCATGAAAACCCTTGGATTGCCTGCGCCGCGGCCTGAAACAACAATAACCCCATTCAACGCGGTGGCATTTGACAGTGGGGTCGGAAACAATGAAACAATCAACCCGCGCCGACTAGCGCCCGGTTCGGAGGCGGTGAGAAGAGGCCGGAAGTCAACAGTACCGGACAATGCCCGGGCGGCGTCTGACTGCCGTTCCTAATTAACCAAGTTCACCAACTTCAGCCGGACTTGACGACCCTTAATGCATAATTATACCCGGCATTCGAGCCACGCGGGTTCATAGCTATGGTCCACGGCCTCGTTTCCGCCGTTCTCGACCAATGATCGCCCTTGTTACCCAGTTTCCAGACGAATACTTGCGCCGACCCACTTTTCCCAAATTGATTCGCCTAACACCGTGTAATCCGGAAGAGCATCCGGCGGCTAATTAGAATCACTTCTCGGCGGACAACCTGAAATTTATTTTTCTCAAACGAATCGCTCGACTACGGATTTTGTGTCACGACAGAATAAAATAACAGAATCCACAGGGAGGAAATGTATGTACATTTTCCATTACCAAAATTTTAATAATTTCAAAATGAAAACCCTCGTGCACTCTCTAAAAGCAGAAAATTCGTGGTCTATTTATCAGCTTACAAATAAAAGTGCGAACCACACCAAACTTTGCTATGCTATATTATCGATGAACGTCGTCGAAAGACACCGAGGTCCAACACCTCCATCGTTTGGTGGCCGTCCATTTAAAGATGGTTTCGCGGAAGAAAGGCGAGCAAGTGTAACGAGCGTTAAAAACGAAGAATACGACAGCCGATCACGCGACACTATTAACAACCTTCTCGTCCACCCTCTTTCGTCCTTCTCCGATGCAACCCCCGTTTCACTGCATTTTATTATTTGCATAATCGGATCTGGGACGGCGATAGCGCCGGTGATTTCGGGTTTGTCTACGGTAACGCAGTTGTCGGCCTGACAATGCCACCCCTGAATGCCTCATTGTCTGCCAGGACCGACGCCCACTCAAAACTTCCACTCGCGCCATCGTCGCCCGTCATTTTCCGCAATCAAACGATTCGTGCGACGCGCTCGGCCCTCTCCCGGCTACAAAAGCGCTTATATAATTACGCACCGACGCAATTAACATGTCTAGCTACGCGCCGCCTTCTTTTCGAACTACCCCACGCCACCTCGCTCTTCAATCTCCGAGTGTCCTAGGGGAGGACAATGGATATCGTTGCTGAGGTACGACGAGGTCCTCCTGGTTGCCTTAAAAAATTTGACGTTCATAATATCCGAGCTACTGTTGCTTTATTTACAAACAATTTAGTAGATTTTCTCAATGTGCTCTGGAACTGTATTTGTAACTGTGCCCATCATTATGAAAGTGATCTTCGTGAAAATGAAAAAAAAAATATGAATTTATACATATTATTACACATCATATTATTGAAAACTAAATTAATTCAATGTAATTTTTACGATACTGATACGATTCGTAGAGAAAAATGGGAGATAACACCGTTTCTCCGCAAGCGCCACGCTTAGCCCCATTTGCACGATGAGCCTCGCCGTTTTCACGCGTTCTCCCTGAACGGTCGCGGTCGAGTTTTGACGGGAAAGAGTCTTCGCGTCCCTCGGAAAAATCCATCGGGTTATAGTGATTCTGTCCTAGAAAGGACGTCTTCTCGTGGTGCGAGAAGTTTTCCACGGGGCGCGCACAAAGAGCGGTGGAAGGGCGGAATCGGGGGTTGGCGTCGACTACTGGCTGGCCAAAAGGAGTCTAGGCGCCTCTCCATTAGTATGCGCGGAAGTGCTGCTCGCTCGATTGTGGCAGGTATTGTCGGGGAAGAATGTCCTCGTTGCTGAGCTCTGTACCAGCGGAGACTGCCTTTGGTAAGGAGGCACGAATCCAAGTCAAATGTAATCACTTTCGAATCGGAACACCCACCGCGAGGAACGCGTCTACCACGGTTCTTCTTCGTCGCTTCCGGTCGTTCCCCGGGCTCTTCAAGATTTTAAACGCTGAAGATGCGTACGGCATTAGACCGCCTCGCCCGTCCAAAATATAACAGCGATCTTTTACCATTCCTTTCTTGAAAGTAGAGGAAAATCTGGATTGCAAACTCTGTTCCAGACGCTTAATTGCCACGTACTATTCAAGCCGAGTATATTTTCCGAAGTTCCACTTTCTCCGTCGATATTTCTGTTAGATCAAGAGGAACAGCGATGAAAAATGCTTCGACCGTGTTGAAAGGATCGCGGCGGGTTCGCGGCGGTCGAGAAGAATTATAGAATCGTCCTGAAATTCGCTCGTGTGCACGGAGACGTTTCTGGCTCTCCATTCTGCTGTTATCTCGCCACGAAGAAAGCGTGATTGCCTTTATGGGGGAAGAAAGGGTCCTTCGCGGTGGCGATAATGTCCTCGCCGTGGCGACGGAGGCGTCGCTATCAGAAATAAAACACGACGCAACGGAGGGATGGTTCGAGGGTCGAAGGGGAGGGTTTTCTCTCCTCCACGTTTCTCGAGATTTTACTCGTAGACGATTTCTTCACATACCGATTAGACCTGCGAACTCGTAGGTGACTCGAAACCTCCCTCCATCGACTTCTTTTGGGATTGTGTATCAAATATCCGGCCCAGAGAAACCGTAGAACGCGTCGCGAATTGATTCGTAAATCATGAATAATTCAGGTTGTTTTAGCGGTTACGCTAGAACATTGCGTTATGCTCAATTCTAGACATTCGTCATAACATATAGCTACCATAGGTTGCACGACGATGATCAATATTGTTTTCATTCGATTATGGATTGGTGAATTCTGGAGGAAATGAAGTACCTTGCGGATAATTTAAAGAGTTCATTGTTGGACAACATACAAATTTTCCGAATCGATTGTAGGAAAGAAAAATTAGAAAGCTACTTAAAGGAGAATATTCATTTTGCTTTCTAATGTTCATCGAGTATTTCAGTAAGGGTTTCGCATGAAATGAAGACAGTGGATTCGGTTAAGTTTCAATTTATTTACAAACGTCGCGTTATATTACAGCAATAATTAACAATAATTACGTGCGTGACGTCTCGGTGGTGGGAGTGTTTTCGGAACGCAGAGCGGCGTTTCCAGGTAAAATGTGAAACTCGACGGATTATACGGTCTCTACTTCGTTTTCGTTCACGGCAACACGAATGGCCGAGGAACTTACGTGAATAACTGTAACGATATGTTTTCCTATCCTTTATAGAGATACGCTTTACATTATATTTAACGCGTTGGCGTTCCCGTTGGCATGATCGCGCAACGTGTCACGGGACGCTCACCGATTTCCTACGATCGTTACGATTTAGTATACATTTTTCTTCTCGCTTTCACACGCAAACACACACTCTTTCTCTCTCTCTCTCTCTCTTTCTCTATGGGCGAAAGTGTCCGCGGGAAATTAGTCTCCATTCTGGTCTGCTGACAGCACGCGTTGGTCTTTGTGTTGTCGGTGTCGAAATTTCGGTGAAAATACGGTGGAACGGTCCGCTCGCGAAACATTTTCGCAAAACACGGACAGGTGTGTGCACGTCGATCGCGGAAAAATCGACTCCGATAAAACTGCGACAATGCCCGGCCGGTTCATAACGAATTCAACAATTCGCTGGTAGAATGCAAACAATTTGCGCGAGATTGAACGGTTTTATTCCTATTGGCCGATTATTCGACGACACGGCAATCCGAAGCCGTATACCCGAGACCTGCCTCGACCGTGATTATAGACTGTCGCTATAATTGCAAACTTCTCGATTAATTATGGTACATATTCGCCTGGAGATTCGCAAACGAGAAGCAGCTTTGCAAGCCTTGTCGCTTTTCTTTCATTCGCTTTAACAAAAAGAAAAGAAGAAAATAGCTTCTGTCGTTTGTTGGGGGTGGGATTAAACAAATATTGTATTCTTGTAAAAAAACCTCCCCGAGCCTCGACAACCAGTAACAACTTAACATCGAACGATTCACATTTCTAAAATGAGAAAACAATTAATAACGAGATTACACAACATCGAGATATCACAAGACCGTTCCTCCTCAATTTCAACGGATTCGAACAAGAGATAACGTTGGCGCAAGCAATTACAAGCAGAGGAAGACGAGTGCGCGAAGGGAAAGGGAGAACACCGTCGACTTTCGCGTGGGTTTGGCCAAAGAAACAGGAAAATATTGGATAGTTGCAGTATCGATGCGCAACGCCGCGCCGGCCGCCGGCAATGAAATCATCTCGCGAGAGGGATGGCGACGCGGGGGTGGCGGTTTTGGAACGCGTACACAGGTCCGCTGTCGCATCTACGTTAGCATTCAGAATGTTTGGCTTATTTCGCATGGCCGGCTCCCAAAGAAGAGATTTGCCTCCGCTCTCTCTCCCGAAGAGATTTTTTTTTCTCCTGCCCGCGTTACGAGAGCCCGCTCTTTCTATCCCCGTGTATGTATGCATGTAGGCATGTATGTACGCGTGTGTACGTGTATGTGCGAGAGACCGTCCTCTCTCTCTCCACGCTTTGGCTCGCGTGTGCGGTAATATGTGCCACGAGAGGGTTGGTTATCTCATCAAAATTGGACTCTTCTGGCATCCTGCGCCGCCTCTGTGTACACGCTTTACCAGAAAAGACCCTTTCGCCTCTCTTTGTGGGATTTCGGCCGTGGCGAGTTATCGATTCGGCTTTGCTATCCCACCGACAGGCTCGCATAACGAATTCTTTGCGAATGCACACAGACCCCCCCCCCCCTCTACCTCACAGACCCCTTCCCAGGAACCCTCTTTTCCTCGGTCTACGAAAGGGGTAGCACGACTCTCCCGAAAATCGTGACTTCCTGCAAACTTCAACGTCTTCATATTTTATAGACAACTGTAGAAAAGATGTCAACCGGCGTTCAAATTATCACACAACGCAACAGGCTTATTTTCTGGAAGGTTCTTAGAAGATTCTCGAGGTGACCAAACCTTGGCACTCCCACATATCTACTTCTTAGTCTGTCTTCCTAATACCTAGCTGGATCATCCAGTGCCTTCAACCAAACCTCCATTATTGCACCTTCAAGTCCAAAGCACGATAGAGATGATGGTCACCACGCAATCACAAAACACATTCTCTCAGGTCTCTCCAGGATTTACGTTACCCACATCCATTGCACATTCTTCATCCCCTCTGTCCGTGTCCCTAGTTTCTTCGATTCATCAGGAATCACTGTACATTGGCAATGTGGATGCTCCTCGACCTGGCCATGACGGAGTTTCTCTGCTGGTCCTCCTGGAACTGAACCTCGTCCTCTTTCGGCGCAGTGAGGTTGGTGACGGTAGCTTGGGGTATGGGTGATAGCATAGGCGGGACCCTCCACCAGTCCGTGGTCGGCCATCCAGGTGGTACCAGGTTCCCCCGGAAGTTGAAGTCCGGGAGAACCGGAAGCGGCCTTCATATGACGTGTCCTCTATGTGCGCCCAAGTTTGAACTTGAAGACGTCAGGTTCTGAACGGAAAAAGCGTTCTCCACCTTGGTAGACGTTGACAGGGTTGTTGGCGGGGCAGTGTGGCCGATCTTCTCGGTTTGTTCTGTCGGTGATGACGATGACGAAGAGGAGAAACGGTCTTGGGACCTGTCTTCCTGATGCCTGTCCACCGATGGCGAGAAACTGTCCTCTTCCAGCTTCCTGTAGCGAGACTCCTCCCTGCTGGAATCTCTATCCGAAGGAAAACCATCGTCTTCAGGTTTTCCTGGGCTAGGGAAAGATCTCTCTTCAAGTTTGGTTGGCAGGTACGTTCTCTTAGGGTCCTTCGGAGGACTTGGACAGCCACAGTTAGGCTGAAGACACGCTGCCGTTGATAGACTAGGCCAGGACATCGTCTGATGACTCGAGTAGAACGTGCTACCCCCGTATAAAGCCTGGAACGCTAAATCCGCCGCTAATTTGCCACCGTTGAATTCCTCGCCCAGCTTGTGCTGGATCGGGTACAGGGGATACGGAAAGGGCGGGAAAAACCGAGGGATCTTCAAGTCCTCGTGGCTCATCAGCGTGTGATGCGAAGGGGGTGCTAGCGGTGGCAATAAACCCCTCGATATGTTGCCCAGGGTTTCACCTGAGGACATCAACGGCGATATCGAGAACCCAAACTTGTTCTCCTTCTTCACCAGAGACTTCGGCTTCCGGCGGGGACGGTACTTGTAGTCGGGGTGCTCCTTCATGTGGAGTGCTCTGAAACCAAAACGTTGGTACTGTTGATAACAATCGAATTGTTTGGGGCTTCGTCTTGTCGGTGGTTTTTAAAATTTTTTCAGTTGCATGATCATATTCCTTTTCTGTTTAAGATGATGTGAACTCAACAGAAAAGTTGGAACTGTTTGAAGAAATATTATTTGAATTTTTCCACGGACAATTTCATCCCCTGCTGCCGCAAATCGCCCGTAGAATCTGCAATCGTCAGGTCGTAGGGGTAGTTTGCTCTCAAACGTTCCAAGGGTGGGTTAATCGAATAGTCTCGGGATGGGGAACGGCAATAGTTTTCCGAGGGGTTGTAATCATAATCCAAGCACCGTTTAATCGCCGACAATGAACTGCACTGTGTATAATTCATGAAGTGCATTCTAAACAACAATTAATTTCGAATTATTCGTTCCGCGCGAACAGGTGAAATTCTAGCGAGACCTCGATGACGAGAACGAAATGGTGGTTTCAGGAGTCTTATTTTTTGGTTAGACAATGCATGCAATGGTATCTACCTTCGATAATCCAGGGGCGAGCGTTATCACGGGAAGAATCGCGCGACAAGACACTTCAGAATTCAGTAAACTTTGCTCTCGACACCGTTATCCGTACAAAGGGACGTATTATCATGGTGCTAGAACACGATACGGGGCCACCCTGGGTATTTGTAGTAAATATCTTGTACACACACCCCAGGCTCGGGGCTTCGCAGGGCTGCTGAAAGAGTGGGGCCACGGCGAGGGAAGAGTCAGAGCCGCGTGGTATCTCCGTCGCATAATACTCCATTATGTATCCAAGAGGCGCACAAACGCAGTCCTTATTTATGCTTCGCCTCGTGTAGATAAAAGAAAGCGAGAGAGACGACGCGACCGAGGGAACTCTTCTTTTCCCTTCGCGAGACTCGCCTAGCGGCGAATCCTCCCGGAAACGACTGCACAATGCGCCACACTCGAATTATTTCGAGCACTCCCGCGAAGGGATTTTGATGCAGTTCGATGGCTAATATTGGACATGTGTTAGCACGTTGTTTAAATCTGTACGCTATAATGATTCCTCCCACCGCGAAAAATTCTATAAAATTCGTATGTACATCTACATCTACATTTCGTGACAAATGTAAAGAAAAATACAATAAATACCTCACAACGAACGGATTAAATGAATATCAGACACTGTCCCGAAGTATCGATAGAAAAATCAATCGAATCTGACGAACGTTCGCGATCAGTGGTTTCGCTAGATCAAAATGCGAATAGTGCGGTGGCGGAAGAGATGAATGCAGGAAGAGGGGGTGGAGTCAAAATTTTCCGACTCGCGAACGAAATCCGAAATTTGGGTTCCTCGCGGCGAGAGTGACGCAGCGGAATAATAATTCCGGGACAATGTGTCCCGGCAGATAGCACAAAGCGTAAATCAGCATAAACATCGGTAAAGTCCCGCCGACAATAATTCAGCATAAATGCATAAACATCGGGCGTAATCTTTACAATTCGCTGGGAGCCCCCCGACTCTCTCTCTCTCTCTCTCACACACACACACACACACACACACATACACACACACCCACCCACCCCGTCACCACCAACGGCAGCAACCACCGTTCCCAGCATCCACCACTTCCAACCGCGCGATAAACAACGCGTTATATCATATCGGTGGACATAAGCCGCGCGGTAGCTGCGCTCGCGGCCCCCGCAACAAGAAACAATAACAATTAGTCACGATTGTCCGCCGGTGCTCCGCGAATGTCATTAGTGTAACGATTCGTCATAAATGTCATTGTGCCGCAACGACCGGCGGACTTTCGCGATCCCACCGCACGGTGAACTTTCGCGCATTCGACTAACTCCGGACCACACGGCAACGAGACGTTCCGCGGACACCATTATGGTGTCGGCATGTCCAAATCTGCGATAGAATTGTCCATTGTGCAAAAATAATACTGTTTGATAACGCGTTGACGTTAATGTAATCGAGGTGCACGATTTCCATGATTTCAGTCTTGGTTTGTGCCATTCAAGTTTTTATGTGTCAATCTTTAGTTACGTATTTTTTCAATCTATTCCTTCGAGAACAACGCGGATTTTTTTTTTATTGGACTTTCTTTCCAGACATCCAATAAATTTTAGCACTTATTGTCGGGGGCGTGAGACACATCAACCCTCTCGTAGTTCCTCCATTTCCGCGACACCGTTTTAATTCTCCCTGTTTGCCTTCTCGCTTGCCAGCGAGTTCTCCGCGAACGAAAACGAGAATGAGAATGAGAACGAGAACGAGAGACAACGGCGTAGAATCTGGCGAAAAGAGGGTCGGAGGAGGGAATCATCGGACAGGCAGCAGCAGTGGCATCGGCACAGCCAACGAGCAGCCGTGAGGGTGAAAACGAGAGGGTGCGAGGGGGGTGAGGTGGTTCCAAGGGGTAGGGGCCAGCAGAGGAGCGCGCAAATCCTTTTAAATCCACACAATTGCGACAATGGGGCTTTATTTGTTATCTCGGGGGCCACATTGTGAGTCGCCGTGAACGAACGGACAGATTACGTCGGGCCAGTGACGGCTCGGCTCCAGGGGAACCCGTTCCTACCGGGGACAAGGCTCCGAGGGAACGACTTTTATCGGGGCCCCTCTCCTCTCTTTATTTTACGACTGTCCACCCCTCCGATTCCCAACCGGCTTCCAACGCTTTTCCCGCCGTTACCGAAGTCGTCACCGACGTCGCCATCCGCCAGAAAAGCGGATTCGCTGTTACACATCTCTCTCTCCGCCCGAAATTTTCCTCCTGCTGCTGATATAACCCTCCTCTCCCTTTCTAACCTCTAGCAGACCCCCGTTGCAACCACCCCTGCGACGATTTTCCTGAGAAACGTCATTCGTTGTTGAAATATTTCGAAATCTTTGCATGATTTCCTCGACTGGAGAGCAGCTGGTTTTTATTTTGATTCTCAACGGGATGGTGGAGAAAATGGTGGAGGTCTTTGAGCGATTACGATTTGATGGTGTCTGAAGCTGTAATTCTCTGTCGTGTTTAGAAGATGGGTATTTCTCTTTGTTCGTTTTACGACAGCGATTTTTTATTGTTGTAGAATTTTTATTATTTCATCTCCAGGAGTAAATTTACGTACAGTAACGCAAGAATTAATTTTGGTAAAAGAAGGACTATTTCCACTAAAGGGCTGGTCTTGCAAATGGTTATATCGAAAGGATTTATTTCGCGCGCTTCGATTTCCCCGTAACAATACTGTCCATGCAACAACAGTAAAGAAGTTATGGTTCAAAGGTGCGCAAGGATTTAGGCACAGAATGTGGATAGTTGGAAACTGAAAAAAGGAAGAAAGAATAGTGGAGCGGCACGTAGCGCAACACTATCGACAGGCAATTTTCTTTTCTTTTTTTGTTTTACAGATCGTTCACGATCATCGAGGGAAAAGCGGATTCGACGTTACACCGAACCGATAGAAACCGGCAGAGCCAAATCGATTCATTTTTTTTTTTCACTTTTCGATGTGTGTGGAAGTGGGTTGAAAAAAACGTATCCGCCCCCGGTGAAACGCGCACTTGGCAATTGAGAGCGAATCGACGGTGACGCGTTTCCGAAGAAACGACTTTATTATTCCATTATTTATTTTACGAGCGGCCATCGTCGCGGCGGCTGATTCCGCGAGAGTTTATATCCGACCACGGCTGCTTCCTATCAATTGCCTATAACCGGCAGTTTTTTGCTTTGGGAAACTGTGATAAAGCTCGACTCAGTCATTCCCGCGTCGTACTTTTCAATTAAAGCTTATTCCCCTTCTACCGCCCCCGTCCTTTTCCGTTTCCATTTTACCAGTCGGTTTTGACGAACCTCTAATTTGAAGCGTTTCGGTTTTCATTGGTTCCTTAATCCATAATTGCACGTTGCATTAGTGCATTCGAGACAATATAAATGTGCGGCCATCAATTCTTCATTCCTCATTTTAATTTCGAAAATGTTTGCCGGGCAACTAACATGAAACACACTACGACTCATTTGTGGATTATATAAATACATATTTTTTGGATTAACGCGTCATCATGAATAATATTTATCCAGTACAAATCGAATCGATAAAAACCGGTGCAAATTGATGCGAATAGATTCATATGAATTTAAAAACGCAAGTTGGTCATCATAAAACAAATCGTAATTTTAGTAAACATTATAACTGAAAGGAAATTCAGAAATCCTTTATAAATTACACGAGGGGAATAAATACTCGATGGATTAACACTCGATCATAAATAATACTTATCCAGTACAAATTGAATCGATAAAAATAAAAACCGATTGGTACTTGGCCCTGAATACTTTATGATAAAATTAACAATTCCAACATCTATTCTTTTTATGCAATTTAGACGAAAACGTTCTTAATAAATGCAACTGATAAAATTTGGTGGGCAAGGTGCAATTCTCGCCGACAAAATTCGCTCGGATTTTAATCTGGCCGAACGAACCCGGTAATTAAACTGGAGTAGACGATAAAAATATTGAAATCTCTTGAACCTGTTCTACGTTCGCCGGACTAAATAAACTCATAACAATGATTAAATATTCAGGGCCGTAATAAAGAGCTTGTCCCCTCTACCTCCATAAATACCACTTACTTCACCCCTATTCCACCCCTTAGCTTAGCGCAGCACGGCCCTTAGCTTTAGTAACAATGTACCGTATTATGAACTACGGGGGCCCCCTCCTTTTCTCGTTTCGGATTCACCCCCCATCATCGGTTATTGCAGATACGCCTCGATGCGATAATTTCGTGCGGACGGCCGCCGCGACTAAAGAGCAATTAGCGTGCAAAGGAAAAATCGCCGAGTCGATTGCAAACGATACGGACCGCTTTGACGAATGAATTCAGGGCCCGTGAAGATTACAATCGATGAATGCGCCGATAATTGGAACTTACGATCAATACTCTTTTCCCTATACTTCAATCTTCCGTCACACCATCCCCCTTCATCTTCTCTTTAACATACAATCATACGTTTATACTGAATTTAATATAATTAATACATCGAATAAATGAAGATTTTAGCATGCTCCTTGCTTGATTGGGCAAATGCATTGATTTAGCAGTTCAAATGCCGAATATTTTATTCGCACCTTCTGAGAAAGAGAATATGATCACTCGTGGCCCGTCCGCTTTCATTCATTTTCAACGGCCAACAAAAAAAAGGTTAATTATAATTATAGATGATCGATTCTCACCGTAACCGTTTCGCCTCGTCGATAAAAGGCCGCTTCTCGCTCTCGCTGAGCAGCTTCCACTCAGCTCCTAGCCTCTTCGAGATCTCCGAATTATGCATCTTCGGGTTCTCTTGTGCCATTTTCCGTCGCTGTCCGCGAGACCACACCATGAACGCGTTCATCGGCCTCTTGATGTGCTCGTTGTGCAGCGTTTTCGACGACATGTCTGCTGTGTGCCTTCAACCGGTGTCAAAAGACTTCCTTATCGTATAATCTGTATTTCTCAATTGTTCCCTCCCACAAGTCTTCTAGCTTCGTACCGATCCACTGGCAGAAGTGCTATTGTCCTCTCACCGACCTCGTGCATCATTGTCCGAGTACTCAGCTGTTTGCAAGGGTTCAAAAGTCGAAACACAGCACCTCGTGGTGGGTGCAATCACGTGGCCGTCGAAACCACCAAATCTCAGCACCACACGATCCAAATACTCAACTACTACAACCACCGATCCAGAAAACTTAACTTCAAAGGACCATCTACGCTCTTCGTAGACTCTTCAAAATCCTCCAAATCAGTTCACTCCTCACCGTCTTGAGAATTTTCCTTTTTGTTCCTCCTCGAACTCTATCCACTCACAGGATCCTTTTCCAGGGTCATTTGTGAGGTATCCTCTAAGTGTCCTGCAGCATCCTGTCGGATGACGATGCTTGCAATACCGAGTTTCGGTTAGTTGTGGGTTAGTTGTTGGTCCCACGTGTTGAAGAACGGGAAACACCAGAGAGTAGAGGAGTTGTGTGATTGATGCTGTGTCGAGGACTGGCAAGGATCCAGCCAGGACCTCTCCGGTGTCGAGTCTGGGATGAGCCAGGGAGGAATCGAGACCCGTGTAGTAGCTGGAGCCCCGTGGGACGCGGTGGAAACAAGGATCGGCCAACCAGGAATGTTCCTCTTCTCCCACTATGGTCTGCGGCTGACGGGCATCCACGATTGGCTCCTCCGCAGACATGGCGGACCGAGGACACAGCCGCGATCAACAGGTGGAGATGCCTCCTCTCTGTTTCTTCCGTTTCTCTCTTTCCTCCTACACTACTCTTCGCCGGCGCGACAAGCAGCCACGAGTATGTTTCTCTGTTACGCAGATTATCGTATACCACCCCACTTTTTCTGACCTTTTTACGCGACGCCGATGGTCAGCCCGTTTCCGGGACATTGATGGCTCGAGACAATGACATTCGGCCCGAGATCCCGCGGATTTAAGTGGAATAGGTCGGCTAGTGGACGGACCTGATCTAACTGCGAGACCTGTTTTTTTTCGACATTCGATACTTGCGGATTTGGTTGGGGGGCAGTCCGTTAAGAGGTTCCTCGGGGGCTGTGTTGCATGTTACATTACAAATCACTATGCATGTAGTATAAGTACATGTATTAAATCCTATAATAGGATAATAAACATCGCTTTTTATAAGGGATATAAATATGATTAAATATTTTTGAGAAAGTAACAGTTTAGCACCTACGATCAGTTTTTTTTTCTACGAACCACCGTGTTCTCTCTGTCCACATGGAACACAGATATTTTTTCCCCCACTTTGTTCGTCCAGCGAACGAGAAGAACGTGCTACGGCACTTCTCGAAATAAATGTTATCAGTCCTGGCAATGTCTTGCTGGAAGAAGAAGCCGAGGAAAGGGGGTGTAAAGGGGGAGGTGGGGCTGAAGACGTCTCCAGTGATAAGACGATAAAGCGAGGAGGTGTAAAACGAGACAAGAAGGCTGTGTGTTTGTGGTAACATCTCCACGAATTCCAGCTTTCATAAAGCAGCGGCTGTATAGTCCTGCGATTGAATTTCCGGACGGTTTCGGAATATCCATTTGTCAAACAATGAACGGAAAATATGATTTTCAAACTTTTAGTGAAAATGGTCCATTTTTTAAATTATCATTATTATTTATTATAGACGGACTGAAGCCCTTTTACATAAGTGTTTACAATAAAAAAAATTTACAATATAAAAGACTACTCGTCTAATAACAAAGAAGGGACATGCACAAAAACTAATGGTACAAACGATATGGTATTATCCTGTAATCCTACGTAGTTGCTTTTTAAAATTTTGTAGACTCAATAAAAAAAATCAACAAATAATTAATACGTTTGTTCGAAATTTTTTAAAAACTTGAAGAACACGTGGACGACGAAGAATGACAAGTAAAGATTTTTAACAATGAAGATTGATAAAATACAATATTGAAAAAGGAATTGCTAACCATTTTAAAAAGAAATTCTATTCTTCATTTTCAAATAACGTTCATGTACCGTCGCGAAATAATTCTCATAAAAGAAATCAATAAGCGACGTCAAATAAGATAAAAAAAAAAACGTTCGTGTACGTTTTGTTTTTTAATTTTTCATTAATCGCGTAACTAAATAATAAACGAGGCTTGAATGTCGTTTATTCTACAATGATTGAACAACAACAGCTTTATGCTGTATACCAAACTGTCGGCAACGAACGAAACATTTGTTTCGCCGCATTTTTGTCAGTAAGATGAGCCAGAGATTAGAAAGGGGCGGCTGCGAGGAAAATTGACCGTGCGACAGACGGAAGCGAATCAATGGCAGAAAGAAAGAAGGGTAGGTACGAGGGGTTCGTCGCTCGGAGATTATCGAAGGCAATCAGCTATTTGTTCTGTTATTAACTCAATCATAAATTCGGTGCACGACGACGGTGCACGAGTAGCTGTGGTTCGACTGTCATTCTGCCGGCGTGCCTTTATCACCCCCTCGTTACACAGTCCCCGTTATTCATGGGGCGTGAACACGATTTTTATCAGTCATCGGCGAGAAGAAAAGGGGACTCGCTTCTCTTTTCAAGGTCTGGGTTAGGTCGGCCAGTCGGGACCCTTATCTGTACGCCGATACTTTCAATTAGTCAATATCAGCTGCAAACATCGCGCCCTCTTTCGCGAAATGTTCCTTTATCGAATTATCGCTGGCCGAACTTCGTCGTCACTGTGTTTCATTCGGTTGAATTTTCAATTTACGCGCGACACAGTTTCTGTGACATTAGGTATCCTAGTATTTCAAGGCAATGAACAGATCTTGCATATAATTATTTAAAAAAAATAATTTCTGTTCCAAGAATGTTTTCGCTAGAAAGGGACTAGGACAAAATCCTGCACCCTCGCACCAGATTGCAGCCTGAGAAACAGAGAGAAGTGCGAAACTAAAGAAGAAACGCAAAGGAAGATCCGTTAAGTGTCTTTTCCACGTTCGCGTTTCTGGCGATAGCAATGGCACGACCGGGTGGGGAATTTCTCTATCGGCTGGTCGTCTCTCTTCATCGTTGCTCACCTTCCGTTATCGTCTTGGTCTCTCTTCAGGACGGTGGGGTGCCACGCGACCGCTGATTATACCATTCATCGCGCAGCGTGGGCCAAAAGAGGGTTGCAAGCGGACTCGTAAACGTCGTAGCATCCCCTCGAACCTCTCTGTACCCCATCGCTGTGTACCCACTTTGGTCTTGGTGCCTACTACTGGCCTTGAATGCTCCCTCATCAATGAAACAATTCGGCTTTCCGCCGGCTCATCGCCGACGGCTCCTTAATTTCAGCGGCGCGGATGCTGCTTTCCCGGGTCCTTCTTCTTCGATCAATTACCTCTGTTTGTATTTGTTTGCCGATTGATCTCGCACGGTTTCGACGCCGGTCAAGGTTCTGGCTTAAACATTGGAAAATAGAAAACAAGAAAATGTCTAATTTGAACAGCTGGATCCGAAGCAATCCATAAGCAAGACTATTTAATATACAAATCAATAAAGACTCGGCAAGTCAAAAGTTAAAAAAATAAGTCACAAAAATAAAAAAATTAGGAAATATAAATATAGGATATTTTGGTCCGATTTGATTTACGAGTTCTCTGCGTTAGAAGAAATTAGTAAGTACCATTTTTATTCTATAATGTAGGTCCTTTAATATCAAAAAAAGTTTGCATCAAAGTTGAATGCGTGTCCGCCGACTTATGGATGGGAGCGTAAATTAATAACGTAAAGCAAAGACAACGGGGTGGGTGTGAATCGCAGGGGTGGTTTCAGCAGATCAAATTTTCACGGCCACCGAACGGGTCCTCAAGAATATCAAAGAACACTTTAAGGGATCGTTGGTGGTCAAATGGCAAGATAAGTGTACGTGCGTGGCGTGGCGGTAGGGAGTTGAAAGGGGTGGTTCGAGGGGGTGGTTCACCGTGTAGCCGGGTTTATGATACATTCAAGTCACATACGACGGTCCCCGAGCCCCTCTGCCGTTCGATGTATTCATCGTATGTAACCCGAACGGGACTCCATAAAATACTACCCTTCCACGCGATTTTGTTCGGCCGAATAAGTTATTGTAGCGTGCTCTATTTTGATACGGCGACGCCTGGCCGACCGGCCGCACGCTGAATACCGAATACGCGGTACATATATGTATATACATATAATACATACATAGATCTATATGTATATAGTATATACATGTATATACAATATATATATATATATTCGGCCAAACAAAGTGGAATTCGATTTTGCCGGGCCTCGAGGAACGTTCGTTCGCGCGATACGGACAATCGAGTCTCGTTTACGGGGAACGCCCTCACGCCGGGTCCTCTTCTTTTATCTTTCGACTCGCGACACCCCCGGTCACCTGTGCCGAGCTCGCTCTCCTCTGGATTAGGGGTGCGAATGATAGCCTCCTTTGTGGCCACCGTACAAAGTGCTCCCGTGTCTTTCTCCTGGAATTTGTTAACCATTTGCGGTGGAAGCGGTTATTTCGAACCGTCCACATTTTCTCCCTATTTTCGCACCACCATTTCCTGCCACCGATATCATTTTAGTATACTGATCGCTCCGACACCCCGGAATTAACATACGTCACACTGAACTGTTTAGAAAGCTTGTTTGAACGATTCGTTATTTTAACGTAAACATTAGTAACGTAAGATCGAGTCACCGGGAACCACGACGAGATTCATCCCTGAAACACACACACCCTTCCGAGGACCGGTGTTCCATTTACCTGTCCCCGGTAAATTGTCCTCCAGGCCCAGCTGCACATCGGCGAAAACAATGTCGCGAGGCATCATCGTCGCGATTGCTGAAGCGACAACAACGGTGGCCCGCGATGCCGAATGGTAAGAGGGACGCGCCAAGGGGGTGGGAATGGGTGCGTCGAAAAGCTCGCTGATTACTCCATTGTCGGGCCGGTTGTTTCAGTTAATCGCAACGCCCCGTCGCGTTTTGTTGTCCTTTTATCGCGCCGTTCTGCCGACCGGTCTCTGCCAACTGCATCCACCCGGATGCAGGCCAGGGTGCACCCTGAAATTCAAGGTAACGACGACCACGTCCAGGAATTCTTTAACCACGGACACTTCGCATCGATGACTAATCGAATCGTGAGACACAGCAAAATTGATATTGCGACTACAGTAGACTCCCTCGCAACGCGATCAAAAGTTACAGTGATTCCCACTAATATTCGGACACTATAAAATACGATATTTTTTTTAACCCTTCACTGTACGATTTTTTTTAATTGAGATTAAAAAATTGAAAGAAGGTCAGTTTTTGTGTTTTATTTAAGGGAAAAATATTTTTAAAAATTGAAACTACATTTTCAGAAAAATAAACATAATGTAGAATAGTGAGAAAATACATTCTTAGTTTACTATATACCAGACTTGTTAACTATATCAGATATGATGCACTATGCAGCGAAGGGTTAACAATGGATTATACGATTTGAACATATTTGAGAAGTTAAAACAATTGGTTTGCTGCACCACGTGATAGTAAACGACATTAAGTGAATTCAATCGGTAGTAACGCGTTTGACGTTCTTTCTAAAAATTTATTCAGGAATTGCGAGTCATTAATAAATAGTATGTACGACAGAGTCGTCCGACAAACGTTTATTAGAATCGTCATTTCTCATTGAACGAACAATGCTCACTGACGCAACAACTTTTACGTTCCCGTAACGCTATTACGTCAAAGACCCGGATCGATCCTCGGAAGACCTTATTCGCCTTATCATCGAGCAACCGTATCCCATACGATTCCGAGTGGCACAGAGGATTCTATAGAAAACGCGAGGCCGGTTCAATGACTAACATTCTGCTGACAACGTTCCACGGTGATAGATAACCGGGGGAGAGGCGCGGTATCGCGCCGTCGCGTCGGATTATCAATCATAATCGGAAAATAATTATCCACGGCCGACGAGTTCCGTGGAGGACGGTCGAGAATGGGGTATAGGCCGGCTCTCGTCTCGCCGGTAAAACGGCACCTGAATCGCCGCTAATTGTGAGGAATGGTCCGGCGTCGATCGCTGATTCGACAGACGATATATGCTCCGCACTGCCCTCGCTCGATATTAGACTTCGTGAAGATGTGTGCTATCGAAACTGTTCACTGTCGAATAAAAACGCTTCCAGGTGCAAGACGATCTACAAGACGTCCACGGGGAAACTGTTCGTTCGGAAAGCTGATCCTCTAATTGTACTATTCCATTCCCCAACTAATAGAAAGCACGTAAAAGCGTCCAAGAAGAAAACAAAATTTTATAGTTCAGGACTGAAAAATATATGTGACTACAATGATGAAAGTGGTTCAAATCTTTAATAGAAATGAAAATTGTAATGCAATTTTTATATTACTTGTTATTTCAACATTATATGGAATTCATTTAGTGTTAATAGCCATGTCGTTTAAATATCTCGAAACAAGAAACAGATACGTATACATATCACTTAGACCACTTTCATAATTATGGGCGCGTATACTGGCATCAGAAGAAAGAGGATTAAGCATAAAAGTATGAGACCACCAAGTGAGGTGACAGTAAATTTAAATGAAGGAAGTATTTTGTGCGAATAAACAGAGGGAACATCCACCCCCGCAACTCTATTATGATCACCGAGAGTAATCGAACAGGTATATATTGAAAGGAGAGGACCCCGCATCATCAGAGACGTCACGAATTACAATGACATCTCGTTACCATCGCTTGGTGTCCGAGGAATCCCAAAAGACGGCGATTCCTCCTTGGTAGAGCGTCTCGGAGGTGTCCGGGGCTGCGATAGCCGGCGGCGGCTACGGGGTCTATGGGGTTTCATGGGGGTGAGGGCAGCGACCATTGTAATTTTGACGGTGCGCGACACAACAACGGGGTCCGGCTTGGAAAATAAACGACACGTGAGGAAGAACGGACCGTGGCGAACGATTAAACGTCCGTCCGATGTCCATCAATATCGACTCTTAAGACGTTCTCCCGAAGGACGAGATTGCCGAAGGTTTTGCACGCGACCGGCAAAGATATCCAATAGCGGACAATGCCGGACTGTCGGCATTATGGGGGACATTGTCGCCGGCATGATATGAGCCCTGTTGCCTCGGGTATACAAGCAGCAATATCGTGGTCCACCTCCTTCGCCCTTTGTGGCCTCTTTTCGACGGATAGATGGACCTCTCGGTTGGATGAAGTGGACGGTTTGTCTTTGTTGTAGCTGCGAGAGAGTTTGAAAATCGGATGCTGATGGAGGAATCACGACATGGAAGCACCTTTATTTTATTTACCCCGATCGTCCAACCGCCGTTTTGTGAATCTCAATTTTTATATTGAATATTGTCTGCTTAAAAATGGCTCATTAACTTTAACTTACAAAGCAATCTTTATTTTGTTTACCCCGATCCTCCAACCCCCGTTTTGGGAATCTCAATTTTTATATTGAATATGTTCTGCTTAAAAATGGCTCATTAACTTTAACTTACAAAGCAATCTTTATTTTGTTTACCCCGATCCTCCAACCCCCGTTTTGGGAATCTCAATTTTTATATTGAATATGTTCTGCTTAAAAATGGCTCATTAACTTTAACTTACAAAGCAATCTTTATTTTGTTTACCCCGATCCTCCAACCCCCGTTTTGGGAATCTCAATTTTTATATTGAATATGTTCTGCTTAAAAATGGCTCATTAACTTTAACTCACAAGTATGATTACAAGTACGATATGTTGAAATAAATATGTTCTGCTAAAATGGCACATTAATTTTAACTTAATTTTAATACATCATACTTGTGCGACGCAAATCTTTCGACAAGGGTGCGAATAAGCCTTTTATCGGAGCAACCCTGTACATTTTAAACGTACACCGTAAGCGAGAGTCTGTGGTTGGTTTGTCGTGACAACGGTCCTCTTTTCCAATTATCGATTCGATCAGCCCTTTCCGCCGTCGAGCATAAAAAAAGGATTCACAATGGATGAAAACATACATTACAGTGTAATCTACATTCACACGTAGCTCTCCACCAGCGTTCCTCCCGCCGCGCGACAATAAAATCGAAATTAAATTCGCGGTATACGTCATCGTTTATTGGGAAAAATCGCGAACGCGTTTTCTGCGATCGGAGGATTCAATGGGGCCGCGGTTGAATGGCCAATTAAAATAGATATAGAACAAGCTACATACATTATATGTAGAAAACCTCTGAATGACCGGAATGGAAACAATGCACTTTGTTGGTCATTTATGATTTCAGCATTCACGGTTTTTCTATCGCATTAGCCGGCAAATTTGAATTCTCGCCGAATGCATCAATTATTTTTATTTCTCGAGAACGTGTCGCGAATAGTCACGCTGTTTCGACGTGCGAAGATATGTTAGCTATCTAAATTGTTTTCATTCGAATTAAAATACTCTCTTTACGATTTAAATATCTTTTTGTGATATTGTTACGATGTGATATTTCGAATGCATGTTTAAGGGAATTTCTTAGAAGTCTTCCGTCCGTGTATTCTGTCTCGTAATCGTCAACCCCGGGATCGCCCTTCTTCCTTCCACCTTCGTCTGGTTTTGTGTAATCGATTTGCGGAAGTGCCGATAAGTAAAGCGTTATCGTGAGTCCTTCTGTGGGAAAGATAAACGGCCGGGCAGCTTGTCTTTCTTTCTTACAAAAAAAAAAAGAACCGTAGCAAAAGACGATTACTGTGAATCGAGCCGTTATTTCCATGTTCACACATTCCTTTTCTGTCATATCAGCTGCCGCGCATCTCTAAAAAGAATATGTAGGGCCTAGAAAACAATTTTGATACGCCACGTGAAAACTTTTCTACTAAATATATTTTATAAATCCTTTTCTAGCTCGTAGGTATTGATTTTTTTCATTGTACTTTGTATTCGGTCGGTTTATCGATTACGCGATTCAATCACTGCCACCGTCGATTATTATAGTTTCATTAAATCAGACGCGAGCATTTCGTTCATTAGCGCTAACAGTTTCAAATGATCCGTAAAGGGCCGCGTTTTTTGATTCGTCAGCCTAAGGCATTGTCGAATGGGGTTGGATTCTGAATGCACGCAAACGAGGACGATCTTTAATATTAGTTAGCAGAAACGGAAGGTAAACAATCGATCTAACAACCGTGGCCCGACTGCCAATCATGCGATCGAGTTACACTGTATCGGGCGAAGGTGAATAAGCACTGACGATTTTACTTTTATTCATTTGTATAAATATCTATGAATGAATTCTAAGAAATTGTACAAAATTATTCGGTTCTATATGTTCCAGATAATTTTTAGCATTTTTAGAAAGTGTAGCTGTTTTGAAGAATCCGTTAATTGGACAATTTTCGACCAGAATGAAAATCTCCGGTGAAGATAAGATATTAATTCAGGGCATAAAAGTGTGAAATCTTTCTGATTCGTTACGATAGTTTTTCCCCGGTATTTTTCCTTTCTCTTCGTTCCCCATCGATTCGTGGCCGCGTCTCCGGTTTTCCACGTCAATTCGGCAAATCTTTCGGCAAATCTTCTTACTCGATTCTCATTGGAACCCGTGCCGTTCATTCTTCCCTGGGGAATAACGCGTTCCTTCTTCGCGCTGCAGTAAGCCGCCGGCGTTATCCCGGCCGAGTTCCTTTTTCCCGGATACTGGAAGACAATTTTATATTATTGCATTATATTCCGCGGACGGGAAGACGGCGAAGCCTCGTGAAAATTGGCTCTTCCGAAGATTATCGTATTATCTGCCGTACAAGTGACTGTACTGAATGAAACTACTAAAGTTCATTTACAGGATCGCGTTTTCGTTGGAACAGCGAGCCGACCTCCTTTAACCTGCTCGTTTATCGTCGACAGTCATTATTAGACTGCGGAACTTCACGCAACATAAAAATTTCATCTATATCTTGCATTATTTATTTTCAAATTTAAAAATTTTTTTTTATTTTATGCAACTTATGATGCATATAGTATGCAACTCATACTATAGTTCGCAATTTATCTACTCAATTTTTCTATAAATACATACAGATCCGCAATCCAGACATTATTTTTTTAATCCGCAACTTTTAATCCAGCGATGTAGAAGATGGGTTCCGTATGAAAATCCAGAAAACGAAAATTAAAGATTGTCTGGAAAAATGGAGATGTACTACCGAGACAGAAATGTATTCATGAGCTCAGGAAATCGTTCAACAATCTGCGGAATAAGACGGTCCGCAATTAAACTCGAGGAACGCGCGAAAGCGAACGTCTACGACAGTTCCATTTCCGTTATCCTCGTGAGACCTTAACTTACGATAATGCCGTACGAGCTTAAATATAAGAATCAGTCTTATTACAATCTATGGTTGGAATAATTGCACTCGAAATTTCCTGGGGCTCCATTAAAAAAAGATCCATTATCATATTCTCCCAGACTGGCGAGTCGCAGTATGCAATTAAATCTACTGCTGGATTATTCTCCTTAATTCAACAATATTATATATCATTTTGGGCATCCTTACATAGTTTATAATTTGCTTTAATCGATATGCGTAAACTAGATTGTTGATATAATGCAGGTGATAAATGGTACGACCAGTGTCAATAAGTTGATATTCTATTTTCCACGACCAGAATGAAAGATACACACGGGCAGATAATCATTGGGAAAAGAACGGAACCGCTTCTCCTTTTCCATATCTTGTTTTGCTGAATTACCGGGGTTGGTAGCAGCGGAGAAAAAAAGGGAGGAAGGCGAGAAGAAAAGAGACGAGGGTTGCTGGCACCGTAGCAGATAAAGTCGGCACATCGAACAGGAGAAACTGGCTGCGCATAAATGCCTCGGTAGAACGTGCTACGACGGTGACTGCGGAAATGAAGCAAATCGGTAGATACCATGCAGGAACATTAGAGTCACTATCATGCTGGCAGGCGTTTAGAAATTACCAGACAGTCATTTACGGCTGGGAGCTTTCCGCCGAGGAATGCTGCTGCTTCAAAACATTAGCGGACTTTTTGCTGTTAATTTTTTCGGCTGTATTAAAACATGTGGATGCTTCGAATCCAAGATCAAGATGTTGGAAACAGTATTAGAGGATAAAGAAAATTCGATTTTTTAATGTCACGAAGCCCGTACAATTTGTGTCGAGGATATGGAGTAACAATAGGAAAACCGATAAAAGGAAGTCGGTTCAAGAAGGGATGATAAGATGATAAAATGGCTGATCTCTTCCACCATTGTGGTAATACGATCCAGTTTACCTTTTCTAAGCTGTATACAATATCCTCCCTGGATCCTGAAATCCTGTTTGCATGTATTGTCCAGCCAATGGTCAACTCGACGACCATTCGAAAAGGGCTGAACAACCCTCTTTTCAGTCTACAACCTTTCGAACTTGTCTGCGCTAGTCAGTACAGGTTCCTGTCAGGGATTTGTGTTATCTATTGGGAACTGTAATATCCACTAGCACACACGAGGCATCGAATGCATTATAACCCGAAACGTATTGTCATGTGAGGGTCGATTGGGTGGTTAGCAACCCCTATATACCATTTTGGTGACGTGCTCGACGTTACCGATGGATATTATAAAATGATATTGTATTTCACTTTCAATGATTGAGAACTTTTCAAGGCATCGAAGCTTTATTTTAGTGCTAATTAATTTTTGGAATGTTTAAATTTAAATATGGTTTGGAAATCACACGATACGCCACCTATGGCAAAGGATCTCAGGCCTTAATTGATGACTACACTTTCTTACCGTTTTATGGCACTACTAAGGGGCACAGGTGGACGCGACACCGCCGGGATGACAGTAACGCGTCGGTGATACGATCTCCGATAAGGCTGGCAGTCTTTAACAGTATCTTATCGGTGGTACCATTCTCGACGGCGGATACACCACCGACCGTTGGTGATGTTAGTTCCAACCGATACGGTAGGATTTGACTCAGAAATGGTTAGGTCTCTACCCTTATACTTCGTCTGTGCTTTCAGGCGTTCATTATCATTTTTAGATCACACCCTACTGTGTCCATAACTGGTATCATTCGAATATGGTTACCTATGTGGTTTTTGGTTTATTTAGAAAACCTCGTGCGTTCGAAGATTTTCAAAATACATTACACTAAAAATGTCACAAAATGTATAAGCTTGTATGAATCGCATATTTGTACATATATATATTTTTTTAATACAACTTTGACAGTATCCTATAGGAAACGTCTTTATTAACTGACACCCAACTTTACCAAGAAATTAATTGTAACTACAATAGATAACGATTTAAAAAATAAATATATACATAAGAACACGCTTTGTTGAGTTCAAAATGGGAAAATTTTGAAAAATGTATCCTGACAAATGTGTTACACCCCTTAATGATAGAATATGAAAATAGTAAAATAATTGAAAAAATGTATTTTGCATCCGGGTGGTGTCAAAATATAATTTCCAATAAACGGCAATTCGCTGGTTACCACGGTAGAGAGTTAAAGAAACTCCCGCTTTTCATTTTCCATCGGGTCGACAAAAATGGTTTATCATTCCGCGGCGAATCGTCGGCGTTAATTGTAATACCACAATCGAGTTAACGCGGGCTATAACGAGTTCGATTGCGTTTACAAATCGTGAGGTTGCAAATGACGTGCGCCGCCCTCCGCCTTCGCGCCGCGCCGATGAAAATCGAATCAACGTTTTTGTCCTTCTATTTTTCATTTTGAAAACGGACCGGACCACCGTGTCAGTGTGTCGACGTGCTTAATTGGCTCGTTATATTAATTGAATTTCATTACACGCCGGCAGACAATGGCGGCTCGTTCGCCGCGCGGAATTAAACGAACGGATAGAGGCGCGCTCGAACGGCGAAAAATGTTTCACAGTCGGTTGTCGACGCAGTGGCTCAAAAAACGCAGATAATTCAACCGGCACAAAATTCCGACCGCTTCGAAAATATTTTTTCGCTGAATGTTTCCGGAATTTCCGACAAGCTCTCTCGCGCCGCCATTCGATCGCTAATTAAGAAAAAACAGAAAACCACGATCCGATAATCATTTTTCGCTCGAAATTTTCATTATTCGCATTGATACTTTCACTTTTCAGGCGTTTTCCAAACGAGCCTGCTCCTGAGAACCGTTGGACTTGATAATTACTCTTCTATCGGCAATCAATTGATACAAAAACGTGTGAGAAACACATTTTTAGTGTCTCTGAAATAATCTCCTCCATTTTCTATGCGTTTACTCCATCTTGGAACGCATATTTCTGCAATAAAATTCTGTTTAAAACCAAAGCGACAGGAGTCGCGCAGAAACTGGAGACTGTCTGCGAATGAGAATGCGACTAACATATTCTTGAAGAAGACGGATAAGAAATCCAAGACTCGGGAACACGTATCGCTGGCATCCGCATAAAACGGGGCTTCCTGCGTTCCCCGATTAAACGTCTTTCCCGTAGAAAAGCGCAGTCGATTCTCGACGGAAAGCACAAACGGTATACGCGTCGCAAGCGCGTCGAAGTGTGAACCGTATTTTTCCCGGGTTTTCCAGCCGGTGTGTGTCGACATAGGGGTTGGTTAGGTGTGTCGGGGGATGAAGGGGGGTTGTACATGGTGGGAAAACGTGGAGAGGGGGGAGAGTGCGACAGGATCGACAGGCGAAGGGTGTCGGAGCTTGCACGTGAACTGCGAAAACCGCGGTCGGGTCGGCGTTCTCAATGCAACGTGCCACCTTCGAGCGTTTTCTCGAAATTGATTTATGCCCCCCTGACAGCCAACGCGGCCATTGTGCCCGCCGGTCTGTCATTGTCCATTCAAACAAATTGACCACCGGCCGGTCCGGCCGCGCATTGTCGCTCCATTGAACAATCTGCGTAGAGAAAAGAGAGAAAAATGGCGATGCGCGCCGGACAGATGCTGGGGAAAAACTCGCTACGTTCGACACGCACAATGTCGACCCACTGGTATGCTACTGTGTATAGCCGGAATATAGCCTCTGTCTTACACATTGACTTCGCTGTCCAACGAGATCTCGATAAATCTACGTCTGGAATCGCGTGTCCGGTATCTGGCTCGCTTCTCTTACACTCCAGTGGCTGAGAAATGACGTCGATGCGAATCGCCGATCGAAGCACTCGCAGTCATCTTCGATATCAAACATCCGATGTCTCTTTAACCGCGCTGTTCCGGAAATTCGACATTTATCATCTTCGAATTGAATCGGTGCATACTTGTGTATTTTAGAAGAAATCTAGTTCTTTACTATTTATATAAAAAAGTTGGAATTGCTTCGATTGTCAGTTTCTACGAGAACAACGAAAATACGACTTCGAAGAACATTAATGGACATCTTTTTATTAACACTTCTCGTCAGCGAAAAAGTAAGTTTTTCTTACTTCCCGAACAATGGTCAACTTCATACCGCAAGGAACACTGTACAGACGTGGCAGAAGAACTGGAAGAAGTCGAAATAATTAAGATGAAGTCGATTTAGTTATCCGTAGCAGCGGATGATTTATTAAGCGGGGATATTAAGTCACTCCGTCGTTCCATCGGCCACAAAGGCCAGTTCTCGACCCAGTTAATGGCAGAGAAACGATCCGAAACAAGAATCGAACGCGTCCCATTCAGGCTGACCCGTAAAGTTGCAAGAAACGTGTCCAATTGTTGGTCTTAATTAGCAGAATTAAAACCGACGTGACGTGGCAGCATGCTTCCTCTTTTTTCCACCCTCTCGTTCTCTCTCTCTCTCTCTTTCTTCATCTTCGGGATTGGTTCCGGGACCGGTGTCCACCATTCTGTTCCAAACGAGCGCCTCTGGAAGGGCAGTTTTTGTCTCTCGGTCGAGAGGAACGCGATTCAAGGGGCCAGTTTCACTCGAGCCTCCGATTGGACGGCGGAGTTGCCGGAAACAAAAAGAAAAGTAGCTGGTACCGACCGCCCAGCATGACCAAAGAACTCACGGCAAGTGATTCTCCTTGTACGGTGCCCGGCGACCACCATATTGGTGTTACAATGCCAACAACAATGAGCGGAAGGCAGACTCGCTCGACCATGAAACCACGGATCATACATGTCGCAATATACATCTCCTATTTTTGCCATTTAGCCACCAAAATGACGCTCTTTTCGAATTAACATTCTTTCCCACCGTGAAACCCAAGTTCCATTTTTGGACACCTTTTTGTGACTTAGGAATCATCGGATGGACGAAAGATTTCGTCGAACCTTGCACTAGACTTCTAAGTTTTGGAAAATTAACAGATTGTGACATTGTACAAGAGATAATCAATCTCGTGGTTAATGTCTGACTAAGAAAGAAGGTATTGTAAAAGAAAAGCTCTTCCGGAGGTGCACAGGTAATTTGAAAATAATACAGAATATCTAATGCTCCTTTTTTCCCAGGATCCCGAAATTCCCTGGCCCTCTAGACGCGAGTTGTCCCTATTTCTCCCAGTTGGTTCCCTGTTCCTAATTTCGACTCCTCGTTCCTGCGTCGGTGCTCGCTTCTTGAACTTTTCCTCTCGTCTCTTCTTCGCTCGGTAGTTCCTCTGTGCCCGGTTTTCCACTCCACTCGTTTCTCTTTCTGCCTGGTGGTATACATCCACCTTCGAATCGGCCCGCCCTCGTCCACCCCCCGCGACTTCCACCCTTTTCCCAGTCGCGAAGCCGCCGTCTTTTTCTTCCCTGGGGCTGCTTTAGAAGTCGACAAAAGAACATCGCGGCGGAGTCAAGATGGCGGAGGGATCCCGAGGTAGCAGAGAACCACCGCGCGCCTCTGTCCCCTTTTATCCCCTCTTGTCCCCCCTAACCCTCCCCCCGTTTGCTTCTCCACCTCTTGCACCCCCTCATCCACATCATCTCCTACACCCCTCGTCTCCTCGTCCTCCCCGCCCTCCTACGCCACCCCTTCCCCTCTTTTCCAGTAACCTTCACCTCCTCCGCCCAGGCCCGAGCATTGTTGCCACGAGCAGGAGAGACAAAATGAACTCGATTGTTAGTCCGGGAGGCATCATAATGAACGCCCATTCACCAGGAGACACCAAATGAGCTCCCGCGTCTTGTCCCGCGGCTTTGTCCACGATACTTTTAATTCTCTGCTCTCCCTTTGTCTTCTTTCTGGAGGCTCCTGCTCCTCGCTCGACCTGCTATTTTCTTTCCTGCTTCAGCCCGGCAAGGCGTCCCTGTTAATATATCCATCTCCGCGCGAGAGACTTTCTTCAACTCTCCTTCTCCTTTTCTGTTTCTCTGTCTCTCCTCCCGTTTTTCCATCTGGGATTGAGTTCCGACTGCCCGGACCAATACGCCGCGGCGTTGTTCCGTCGTTCTTCCACCTCGCATCGATGATGGAACACCAGAATGCCTCGGTTTATTGCTCCTTCCGACGGGACTTTGATTCCAGCTTCGATTTCTGCTCATTTGTTCCTTTGAATTTTCATCATCGACCCGGTACGCTCGCTTTCTCTGCTCGCTTCTACGGAACATCGATCCGCACCAACCCCCGGCCACCCCCATTCAACCCGTTCGTTCTTTTAAACGCTCGTTGTGGAACGATCGAAATGTGACTTCACCTGTCACAGCAGCTCCTTTAATTAGTCCATCGTTCGACGTCTTGACTCGTGCTAAGCTTCCACCGCCACCTTTCTCCAGGTTGCCGAACGAATTTCGATTCTGAGTGACACTATGTTCTACTTGATGTTTTGTGAAAATGTTGTCGTGTGTTCTAGTCTATTTGCGGTTTTAACGTGCTCGGTAGGGGTTGATTCCATCGTCAATAAATACCATCGGCAGATGACGATTAGGTTGCTCTTTATTCGGGGATGATCCGCGGCGGCGTATGTGCGCGCGAAGATTACCGACGGTCCTCGATCGCGAGGCGTTCAAACGGGCGTCCGTGCAAAACGCCAGCGAAAGAAGACAGGCGCTCGCCGGTTTCCGCGAGACAGGGCGCACGGTTACTAATCCGTTGCTTGTAACTCGAACATTATGGATATCGTTGTTTGTACAGCCGCCTGCTGGCTGTCACGGCAGGCGACAAGGAGGAGAGCGGAAGCCTCGATCGATGCATTTATGCATGACGCGCGCGCGGATCGACGCAATAATATTTTCATTCTCCTTTCGCCTTCCGCGGCCGCGCACACACTCGTGCCAAACCGCGTCGCGCCGTCAAGGAGCAGGAACCGCGGACACAATGGCCCGTGTACAAATAGAAAGTAAACCGAAGGGAAACTGGCTGTTTTTTGGGCTTCGCCCGGGATCCCAGACGCCGATTTTTCGGGGATCGAGTGCGCTCGATCGCGCGATCCGCCGGCCTTCCTCCACAAGCCCACCGAAATCCGCGAAATCACTCTCGTTTCACACAAATCAATTTCAACTTTTTATTGGCTAAAAATGTTCCCATTGATTGCAGGACACAGGAGCCATTTAAAAATTGTATTCTTTTTTTAATTATTCTACTAAGCTGAGACTAACGCATCGATGCCCTTAAATATTTTTTACATGCCCACTGTTTTAAATTGTACGGGTCCATAATTGTATTCTTTTTTCAATTATTCTATTAAGCTGAAACTAACGCATCGATGCCATTAAATATTTTTTACATGCCCACTGTTTTAAATTGTACGGATCCATAATTGTATTCTTTTTTCAATTATTCTATTAAGCTGAAACTAACGCATCGATGCCCTTAAATATTTTTTACATGCCCACTGTTTTAAATTGTACGGGTCCATAATTGTATTCTTTTTTCAATTATTCTATTAAGCTGAAACTAACGCATCGATGCCATTAAATATTTTTTACATGCACACTGTTTTAAATTGTACGGATCCATTTTTGACAAAAATCAAAAAAAAATGTTTACGCTTCATACTGAACCTTTTACTGAATCTTCTTGATACATTACTAAACGGCGGATCTTCTCGAAAAACTAAAAATCTTGCGCATCGACAACAACAAACGGGTGTCGAGCTATCTGAATAGAAAGTTAACGCCGCAACAGGCAAGCACAGGTAAACACCGAGCCCTCGATTACGCTTCATTCTTCCGTGTCCCCAAATTAGGCCCTATCTTCTATCCTAAAAAAAAATGAAGAAAAGACTTGGGGCACCCCTGAAGCGTTTTTTTCCATCAGACCCGTGTTGTGCAGCGATTGACGCTGGAAACGAAAGGAAAGTGTCATGAATCCCAAAGTTTGATGGCACCGGTAAAAAGGGACAAAACCCCCGTTGCCATCGTGCCTCGCCACGTCGATGCACGGCACCGTGTCTAATCGCATAAAATCGAGCCGAAAGTGATCGATACCGGGTCAATGCAGTCAGGAATGACCGTGAATTACCTTCTCACCCTCGAAGAGGCTTCCCTCATCTCTGTTCGTCGTCGTTCCAGCACCGGTGGAACGACAGCCGCGTTTTGTGAAGAGGCAGGGACGGAGACAGTGGGACCTTAACAAATTGACATTGTTCCCACAATAGCTAATAAATTGTTTTTCACGGTGCGACTTTTATAGGTTCGCGCGAGAGGTGTCCCGTTTACGGATCATCGGCTTCCTTTTCTAACCTTTCACCGGGCCACGACTTTCAAAAATGTTGTCCAAAATACGCGAACATATTTTCCGAAACGCCCGTTTTGTTGGCTGACGGGGTCCGATAATGCTCCTTTATGGCGATCATTCTAATCGCCCTTCATTGTTGGTTCTTCAGCTAGAGATTTAACTGATTCAATTTAGGTAGCTATTTCCTGAACAATTTTATATGTTCTAGCCATAAATTGATTCTTCCCTTAATGATTTTAATAAAGGAGAAATCAAATATTGACATCTTCAATTTTCAAAATTTTTCAACAATTTTCAGCTTGATCTTCTGAATTTTCCTATAAGTGTATAAGGATCGAGTGGAAAGAAGAGCAAGACGTGAACCGAAGTCTCTGCGACGTCAGGAATCGAAATAATTGGGAAGGGGGTTAAAGAATTGGCAATCTTTGATCAAAGCACCGATCGCAGACCGCTGATGGATCCAAAGCGGAGACGAATCGAAAGGAGACAGTCGATCCTCTCTCTCTCTCTGGAAAGAGAAAAGGGGTGCGAGAGGGGGGTCGACCGGTGGTGTCTTGAGCCTTTGGACAACGGCAGCCGTAATAAGAATAGATGGCTTCCCTCGATTCCTGAATGGTTGACTATTAGCAACGAGCCGTACCGGCGACAATGAGCCCCGACAAACTGATAAATTATACCACGGGTGTATCCGCCGGTGCACCGGCCGCAGGTAAATAGAATTAATCACGCTATAGAAGACGCGACGCGGCCCACAAGGCCGTGCTCGCAACAGCTACCAGCCAATATAACAACGTGACTACACATTTTCGCGGACCGACTGTCTCGATCTTTTCTTGATCCCCTTCTCGTCCATCCTGGCCACCTTTTCTCCCACGAACACCTAAACGAGGAACTGCAGAGACCGATGGCTGTTGGAGTTGCGTCATTTGGTCATTGAATATTAGACATTTTCCAATTTTAGTTTACTACTCAGTTCAATGTACTTTCTTTCAAATTTCTTGAACGAAGCTAATTGACGTGTTGAGATTAGTTTAGAATAGTGGTAACGACTAGACACCGCATCTTTCACGCTACGTAACTTTTGGTCTCGCGGAATATTTTGCCAATATCTGATCAATACCATCGTTACGCCGACTCGGGAGATCGCAAATGGCGATCGTAAGGGCTCGCAAGAGTGGCAAGCGGCGAACAAAACGGCACTTACAATTGGAAGCAATCACTATGAAAGCGTGATAATGCCGCGCGGCGATTCTGTCGCAATTTCCTAATTACGCGTGCTAATAAACGCGCATTATTCGCCCCCGCCGTTAATCGGTTCGGCCGCGGCGGACGACGATGATTAGATCGATTCAGGGATAAATCGATTCAGTGATTCTTTGATCAGCACCTGCCTGCGCCGGGACCCCGCGTAATTCTTTATTAAGTCGGTTTCCCATCTCGTCATCGTCTCTTCATCCTCGTCCGAGCGAGATCGTTCCTGCAAGATCATCGTGCGCGTCCACGTAGCTCGCTTTCTGTCTGCTACGGCCGAGTCACGTATTAAATCATATTCTTGTACCGGGCGACACGCTTCGTTGCCTCCGGTTATCGAATCTGTGAGAAAGAACGTCGAATTCGAGCGGCCCGGAATCCCCGAATATCGACTCCATATTGTCGGAACTTGGCGAACAAAGGGGAAAACGAAAATGGATGAAAACTATGCGAGTTTTGTGAACGTGCGTCTAGTATTTCAGACGCATTTCATTTATTTGTGAATGCGTTTGTTCGAACTAGTCGGCGAGGTATTTCTCCCAGCAGAAAATTGGGATCGACGTTCGCCGCGCGTCTCTTCCATCGCCGAAACTCGGCGCATTAATTCGCCAGGGATTCTTGCCGCCTGATTATTCCGGCGACACCGGTTTCGGTTCACGATTGGATGGCCTCTGACCTCGGGAATTCCCTGCGGATAGAAGCCGGAAAAAATCGCGGGAACGATTGAATGGCTGAGTCTCCCCGCACCGAGAGGCTCAATGCATCCTGTCGGAGCCAGTACGTGAAAACGAGGCTGCGGATCATAATGGAAAAGTAGCGGGATCGCATACTGGAAGCGACGAAGATGATGCGAGAAACAAAGACTGTTTCGTTCCGTATATACATATATCTATGTATGCATACATATATTTCGCTTTTTTCTCTCCAGCTCAATACGGTGGATTCAAGCGGAAACACAATCGCGGCTATAGCGTGATTGAAACTCGCGTTAATACAGAATCATTACTCGGAAAAGGCTTAATCTGGTCCCGGGTCTCTAAATAAACATTCTAGTCGTAATCACAATGGTTCGTTACTTGTTCTTCGCACTATAATCTACTCAATTTCAGCATTGACAAAACGATATTCAGTGGCACTGGTTTTATAACAATTTATTTTTAAATAAATCCATAGATCATCATAGTCCATTAAATTAAGTGTGTTTTATAGTATATTGTAGAACGTGCAGGAGTCAGTTTCAACCCTTCCGATGGCGTTTCGACCGGAAACGGGAAGCGGACGCGCGCAGCCTCGAGAGGGGACGATTGCAACTCCCATTCGCGGCACTTACCCCATAAACAGAAGCCCATAATCGATTAGGACGTGCGCGTATGACCATGGGAAGATTTAGTGGCTGAAACAGATGGGGAGTTTTGGACGATGTCACCCCTTGTCTCCGGTAGTCATTAGCCCGGACTATTGTTAATACCTGGCTAGACGTGGGGAGGGTTGATGGATATCGATACAAATCGATACTCATGGCTGATCGGCTCCTGCTTCGGGTTCAGGGGACACTTATCGTGCATTCGTTTTGTTCTCACCCATAGAAGACGCTGTATTCAAAAATATGAAAAATGTGAATATTAAAGACAACCTCCCCAAAGCGACTTTTCAATCCAGTGAATCTCCCGCATGATAATCGAACTTTTTTATACGAGGTTTCCTCGATCTGCATAAAATCAGCAGTATGTGGGTCGTCCCAAAGCCAAGCATTGTCAGTGAAAAATTACCGAAACACGCGACACAGTCCATTCTTCTTCCCCGGAACCGCTATAACCGCGTACTTATAATGGAACCATTCTCCGCCCACCCCTCTCGTTTCCCATCTTTTTCTCGGTGTTCCCAGTGTCTCCTCTCTCTCTTCTTCACATTCTCTATCCTTGCTCTTTCAACCGAACTCGCGTCTTGGTTTCTTCGTTCAGTGTTCTGTCCCTCCAGCACAGTAATTTATCACCGCTCATAACAAGGAGCCGCAAGTTTCTACATATTTCAGTCTCGCGTGCACCCCCTACACCCCCATTCTGTCCAATCCCTCCCTCTCTCTCTCTCTCTCTCTCTCTCGCTCTCCCTCTCCGTGTGCTCTACATCGTAGAGAGAAAGAGAGAAACGGGGGTGGAAATCTGGAACGAGGGATGCGAAGACGTTATTATTTATACGCGGCATTATATATCAGACGGAGTCGCTGGAATATTGTTCAAGACGTCCCGCGCATACATTACGAGCAGCAAGGGCGAACAAGACCATCCACCCTCGAGCTTTTATTACCGCGACCACTTATTTGTTAACATAATATACACATTACGGGGCGGCGGCTACGAGACAGCACGCGCCACCCCCGATCACGATATTTGCGCCGCGGGGGTGGCTTTTAGACACGGTGGACGATCTTCCACGGGGCCCCGTGGATCCGGTCGAGCAACCGCCCCTGTGGAGCTCGCTATAGCTGAAAATGGTGACGTGATGCATGACTGATATTTCGATTTTTCCTTCGACTTTCGATTTTTCAACCCTTCGATGTACCAAAGATTATGTATTAAAACATTAGTCTGGATGGATGGCGTCGTTGTGTCTATGCATGTATCTTACTACAAACTGTTTAAAATTCTGAAGGCAAGAAGCAAATGTTTAATGTATTTGTAACGTTTGCTCAGCACGTGTAAGGTTCGCATTAATCCAGAATGAAGAGTAGCTCGGCAAGGTTCCAAATTATAAATTCTCATTACCCCGTTCCCAGCGTTCTCGCGATCGCCTTAAGCCAGTGAGCTTCTCAGCGACAATTGCGGCAATCACCCTCTCTTATATCACCATCTTCCCCCTTTTCCTACCAAGAACATCGTTCTCTTCACCTCCTGTCGCCCCTCGAACAATATTTCTCTGGTAATCACATCCGCGATTCACTCATCACCGCATTTACGTCCTCATGATCAGCCGTCAGACCAACCGCAGTCGAACTCACCCTCTCCTCTCCCTCGTTGCCACCATCCTACGTACTTCTTCTCCAACTCGGTGACCCTTTCATTCATTTTTTTTCGTTGCAGCTACAGTAAATTGGAAGCTTAGCCGAATACTTCCTGGGGGTTAAAGAAATTGCTGGCAAATGAAGTGTTAAAAAATATCAAAAATAGTTGTTCGGTTTCTTACAGCGGGTAATGTTCATCGTGATCTTCCAGCTCGGTTCTGATCCATTTTATTCATTCTGGGAACGTAGTGACCGCAGGAAGGGACATTAGAAACACGCCGGCGAGACTCGCGTAACGAGATTATCGCCCGAAGTGGCTGTTTCTCGCACTGGCCAGCATTCATCCGTAATATTGCTCATAATATACTTCCACCCTCTTAAGCGGCCACGGTTAAGGCTACAAAGCGGCTTAACCCGCGGCTTTGCCTTTCAGCCTGGAATCTCGAGAGCGCCTACATTCCGGGGATACGTGCACACCGGCGCGGCGCGGCGTTCCCGAGCCTGAAAGGGTCCACTCGCGTGCTCGGGTCACTCTTTTGGCGAGCACGGAACGCTAATCGAGAGGGACGCCTTTCAACTTGCTCGCGTTACCGATACGCAACGACATCGGGGGAGAAAAAGCCAGGGAAGATGCGTGGTTCTGCGAACGGAAATCAGCTGATAGAAATATCACAATACCTACATAATATTCGGTGCAGAAATCTGTGGTTGCAAGGACAAATGCAGTGTTTAATTTTTTCTTTTTTGTATTTATTTAACGTCGCTTTCAACTCTAAGGTTATTTCGCGATGGGACCAACAGTTTATTAACCTAGTTAAGAGCTATTTTAACTCGAAAATTAAACGTTTCTTCTGACCTACAATATTTCCATTCTCTATGATTTTTTAAATTTGATAAATATGAAATTGATATAATACCTCATACAATACTTAAATGTGTAGTAATTGGTTAGATACTGACATACCTGATAGTGTAAACAATTATTTAAATAATAGTACAGCAATTTTTAGTGGCGCCGCAGAGGCACCACTTGGAACCCACCTTGGACACCACAGTATTAGATGGCACATGGAATATTTCCAGAGCTGTCGGCGGCGATTGTATAACTTCATTTGTTCCCCTCAGGATTACAATTTTCTTACATATTCTCCTTTTTTCTGCTTATCCTCCTCGCTCTGCTCTTAACCTAACCAATTTGAGTCTATGCATTAATTTTCAAATTACTCGCACATGTTTCGAGCATAAATAAAACTGTCGACTACACTAGCAAATATTCATTTTGCATTAAAGATTTGCTGGCGAAACAACGATGGCAATAACTCCGAAGCAGATGCTCGCACCCCGGATTTCCGAGCACGCGCGCTCGCCTAACGCTTTAATGCGATGCAATAATATGGTAATAAAGCGTGTATACGATTCTCGTTAGATCCTCGAACCCCTTTTCCGCTCGTCGGATCCCGGCGACCTATATAAATCGGCCGTGACGTTCGGGGCGGTTCTATCGGCAATAATCGAACCAGATCGAACCGGGTACACCATGAACGCCTCTCGATAGGGTGAGAGCCCCGTATCGGTTATAAATTTCAGATCGTAAAGATGTCCGTAGTCTTGTAACCAGAAGGAAACGGGGTGAAAATGGGCTAGAAAGGCCCGAGACAACGCGGCCGGTGCAGCGACACGTTCGATCTCATTGTCTGTCCTCGATTTACGAGCCTCTGGATTCGTTTCTCGGTAAGAAGAATCGGCCGACTGAGGTCTCTATTCGTCTCAGTCGTAAATATATGGCACGGCATTGTGGACCACCGGGGCAAAGTTCCGGCATAGATTTTGTAATAACGCGAAGGGAAAGGAATTTTTGTACGTTGCCTGTAGGTAAAACGGTGGATTAATGTTTCCTTTTTTCGAAACCCCGAGCCGAACCACCAATCCAACCGGAACGTTGCTTGCTCGTTCTTTCTCGTTTCACTCAACGGGAACAGCTCGAGTTTTTTCCTTCTACGCGACAAATTCGGCGAGGGTAAAATGATCTCATTAGCGAACCCACCCCCTTTGCCGAGGGGCGCTTGTTGTTTCATTCTTAAATGGAAACGAAATGCAGTTTGCGTGTTGGCTTGATCTCGGTTCTTTAATTCGCCATTCTAACGAACAAATTCGAGAAGAAAAAACCGAATGATGTGGGCATAAGCTAAACAAAGATGGAAGCGAACATGCAACTCCATTTACCCCTCTGTGAGACCCTTCCGAGTTTCAATCTATCGATCGCCAAACATCAGGGCAAACAAGAAGAACAACGAAAGAAACGTGTACATTTCTATTTAGCGATTTCTCATGGGAAGGATCGAGCGGCTCGGATTCTTAAATCACGAGGTTCGCGGTTCGACAGAATCAACCCTGAAGGTGCACCCTATCCGACGGTGTCCCCGAATCTTCGCCGACACAATGCGCGCCTCGTATGACGCCAGGGGACGACACTTTAAATTTAATTTGAAGGCGGTATTGTGCCACCAACACCGTCGGCCCTCCACGCAGCAGAAACGGGAGCAGAAACGCACTAGTTTCAGGCCCCCCTCGCCCTTTTGTCGGTTTTCATAATACGCATCCCTTTGCCACCCCTTCTCTCTTGCTTTCTCATGCTGCGAAAGATTTTTACAATTTATGTGGGACACTTTTGCGAATATTATAAGAGCAGAGACTTTGTTCTTAGAATTTTTGACTCGAAGTTGTTCTGTTGAAGAAGAAATGTTTCGGGAGCAGAAATCCGCTCGTTTCAACCCCCTCCCTTGCTCTTCAGTAGGTTTTCATAATAGCCATCCCCTTGTCACCCCTTCTCTCTTGCTTTCTCATGCTGCGAAAGATTTTTACAATTTATGTGGGACACTTTTGCGAATATTATAAGAGCAGAGACTTTGTTCTTAGAATTTTTGACTCGAAGTTGTTCTGTTGAAGAAGAAATGTTTCGGGAGCAGAAATCCGCTCGTTTCAACCCCCTCCCTTGCTCTTCAGTAGGTTTTCATAATAGCCATCCCCTTGTCACCCCTTCTCTCTTGCTTTCTCATGCTGCGAAAGATTTTTACAATTTATGTGGGACACTTTTGCACATATTATAAGAGCAGAGACTTTGTTCTTAGAATTTTTGACTCGAAGTTGTTCTGTTGAAGAAGAAATGTTTCGGGAGCAGAAATGCGCTCGTTTCAACCCCCTCCCTTGCCCTTCAGTCGGTTTTCATAATACCTATCCCTTTGCCACCCGTTCTCTCCTGCTTTTTCCACCCTGTGTCTCGCTTTTCCACCCCTGTATCTCTCTCGTCGCTTTCGGGTAGAATCAGAGAGGAGGCAACCGACGCAAAATCCTTCGTTGTTTACTTTTCGAGACGAAGAGGTTCCTCCGTCGCGGGGCGACATGATTCTGTTACATAAATATTGGCTCGATTTCGGTGTACACACCTTTCGCCGCGTCTCCTTCCGGTAGAATGGCGGCGGGAGACGCCTGCGAATCGGGGCCGGTGTATCTCGGATCGGTTAAGAGCCGTTTAATGTCGACGGAGTAATTCGAAATCGACCAGGGTTCGAGGGCCCGGCGGAAATTGATTTTTATTTTAACAGACCGCTCGAGAGAATCGACGCCACCCCTGGAGAACGATCTGACAGGGTGTCGCGATCATTGATGATCCAACTTTTGGGTTTTATAGGAAGTGGGAACACTATTTCATCAGAAATCTCAAAAAATCGTCTTTCTACTTTCAGGATTGTCGTCGCCCCTCAATAAGGAAAAATATGGCGCCTCTGAGTGATATTTTTGCACAATGAACGTGAAATTTGGCGCCGAAGGAAACGAGTATGCGCATCAGCACAGTACCGTCAAAACGGCCTGATGCGCGCGTGATGAAACAATGGCCATTGCATGGTGCACAACGGGACAATGCGTCCCCGGTCAATATGGCGAGTAATCTCGCGCAAGAAAGCGATCAAGAAAAAGGACTGGGGGCTAAAAGGTGAGTCCTGAAAAACAGCGGAGAAAAGCGCTGGAAAAAAGAATCGGAAGAAGACGAAGAAGAAGAAGAAGAAGAAGGAGGAGAATGGCGGAAACGGTTGGACAGAGAGCTTGGAAAGAGAAAGGGCGTGCAAGAAAAGCGCCCCACGAAGAAGAATCTCGGGGGAGGGACGAGACATTGAGTTCCGAGTTTTTTAACGACATTCTTACTTCTGCGAGTTTTCGCGACAAAGGCTCGCGTGAAAAGCGGGCACCGGAAGTGCACAGGGGGCTCCAGGTTTCCGGGTTCTGGAGACGGTGGAGCTGAACGCTCGTCGGAGTGAAACGTTACGAGATTAACGTCCGACGTTCTTTGATCTCGGCCGACGCGATTTCACAGAGCGTTTTCTGTCAGTCTGTTCCGTCGACGGAGTTTCTTCCGCGACAGAGGAAAGGGCGTGCGGATTGTTTCTCATCCATCCGACACCCCACTCTCCCTCTCCTTCTATCTTTCAACCGATGGCGCGAGAGATTCCAGAAAAAAAAGAGGAAAAAGTGATTCAATTTGGCGTTATTGCTCGTGCACGGAAACTCTCCTCCTGCTCGTTCATTCGACGCGCCGACTCTCATTTAATCTTCCGTTGTAAATTGAAGAACTTCGGGGAGATGCGTTTTAAAGAAATGGAAAACTGACGGTGGCGGGACGGGGCCCGGAGACGCATATTAATTCGTTCCCGGCGATTCTCCCCGGGAGCCGGATGCAATCGATGCAATCGCTGTCGTAATGAGTAGACTGCGGATTTTTATGCGGAGCAGCGTGTTCTTCTTGAATCGAAGCAGCGAGACACGAACCTTTTCGATTTTCACAAAATAAAATCAAGTCGAATTAATCTGTAACGAAACTGTGGTAAATACATCATTAGCAAATGTTGTCTCGAATATTTTTTCCCTATTTTACCAACCACAATCTAGCCACAAAGTGATCCTTTCACGAGACTATGTACAAGGACACAGGCGTCTCTCACACAAGGAAGCAAATGAAGACAGAACACCCTCGAGCCAGCAGGCTCGAACTCGTCTAAATTCGGCTTAACATACGCATTTCCATAGATGCCAACGACACACTTCCCGCAATGTACGTCGTATTCGAGCCTCCCTAGAAGCGTTTCTGTAACTTGTAGAACACGGAAGCGCTTGCGACGGGACCTCTAGACACTGCGATCCTCTAAGAAGACTAGGAGACAGTCGAGAAACATCGCGACATCGCTGAAAGCCTGGATAGATGGAAGCTTTGGGAGCAGAACAGCCAGGTGGACTAGAAGAAGAGACTTTTTCGTGTTTGCAGTGCAAACCAGGATCCCTTTAGCGAGACGTCGATCGTTGATCTAGCCTTGAGCTTCGATGGAATCTCGATTCGGAAGCAATGGACCGTCCCTTGTTTCGCTAGACAGAAGACGTTGGTCTTCGCACGATAGTCTTCAGTTCCCTTTGGGTCTCTTGTTCAAGGTATTATCCAAATTGTAAATTGTGTGATCTGTAGAGACAGTTAGGGTGACTTGTTTGCGTAGAACCTCGAGTCGGTGTGGCAGAGCAGGCCTTCAGGAAGATCTTCAGTCGAGGAACGGGAGAAGAGTCAAAACTCGAAGGTTGGAATAAAACGGACCATTTGTTCAAAGAGCAGAGGGTCCTCGAGTCCTTCAGTTGGTACACTGAGGCTAGGTACCGCGATTAAATATCAATTATCCGAGGAACAATCTCAAGAACCAAGGGAGAAGATCGACGGGTGGAGAACGAGGCATCGCGAGCGCGGAAGAAAAGTCTCTCATGCAGGATGAAGCACTTTCGTGGCAGTAGCGTGCTCCACCGGAAGTCCTTCACTCCATCAGCGTTCCCTAAAAAAGAAAGGAAAAGAAAGACAATCGGCACTCGCGTCTTTGCGATTATCGTATGACAGGGATGAACGGGGGTTTCGCGAATGCGGGCGCAGCATCGCGGAAACCGTTCTCCATGGCTCGTTACATCGTTACCACGGTTCGGGGGACAAAGGACGCAACGATATTTACACTCGAGCAACAACGCACGGGAGAGGAGAGGAGAGAGAGAAGAGGACACGCGTTGCCCTCTCCCGTAATTCATTCTCTCCGTGCTCGCTCCTTTTCTTCTCCTCGCTCGGTGATTTCGCATCGCCGGAGAGGAGAGTGCAACCGCTGCTACTGCTGCAAAGTGAACCGTTTCGTTGCATCGATGTCGGCTCGGAGGTCGGTGGAGAAGAGAGGGAGGGGCAGGCGATGAGGGGGACACACGCTTTCTGTTCAGTGAAATTAGAAGTGCGCCCGTCCTCATCTGAAAGCAAATAGCACTCGACCCACGCTCCTTTCCGCGGAACAATGGAAATGTTAAGCTAACAGCGACCGGCAATTGACACAAGTGCCGCCCGCGAGTCTCGCTCTCTTTATCCGGTGGAAAACTTTTTCCAGTGGCTGTTTTTTTTCCACCCACTCTTCCCATTTTTCTCCCCACCCTCTCCTCTCCCTCCTCCCCTCCTGTACCCCCGCCGCCGCCGTCGTCGTCGTCATCGTCGTCGTCGTCGTCGTCGTCGTCTACTCACCATTCTCGACTCACAGAGAGAGAGTCGGATCTTGCGTTTCGCCTCTCCTGTTCGTCCCGTGTTTCACTGCTGCCTGAATTCTTCTTGCCTTTTGTCCCTCCATTTTTTCTCTCTCTATTCACCCCTTTTGTCTGTCCGCCTTTCCAGCTCTGTTTCCACCGACTGTACGCCTATTTCCTACCCCACCTCGCTCTTCGCCGTCCCTCATCCACCACCCGCCACTGCTTCACTGTTCTATGCGTTTCCCTTGTATTTGCCCCCCTCCCCTTCTACCCCTCTTTCTCCTGCAAATGCTTTTTTTCGTCTGCGCGCACGAGTTCGATGCACTTTGCGCGAACCACTCCTGCCGCGTTATTAGCGCAGGTGTGTACCCCCACGATGAACTCCTTTGCTACTCGGTGCTACCGAGCCTTTGCCTGGTCGACGGGTCTGTTATGCGAGTCTTTGACCCGTTCATGGTGGATCCGAGCTGTTTTTCTTGGCACAGACTCCGTCCTGTGACTCGGTTGCTTCGGAAATGTGGTGCTGCGTTTGTTTCTCGTGTTGACGACGATGGTTGTTTGTTTTTCTTTTATTTTCCTGCTACATCGCTATATCAGTTTCCCCAGTCGTCAATGGAATCTTTACAGTAACAGCGCGATAGTTATTAAGTTGTCCCAGATGTTTCTTTCACAATCCGTACATTTAACCCTTAGCGGTCGAGTGGCGCCACTAAAAATTGCTGTACTATTATTTAAATAATTGTTTACACTATCAGATATGTCAGTATCTAACCAATTACTACACATTTAAGTATTGTATGAGGTATTATATCAATTTCATATTTATCAAATTTAAAAAATCATAGAGAATGGAAATATTGTAGGTCAGAAGAAACGTTTAATTTTCGAGTTAAAATAACTCCGACCGCAAAGGGTTAATATTGTTACATCACACAAGTATTAGGTTGGATTAACCCAGACCTAACTCAGTCCGTTTTATTACCAAGTAATAAAGTTGTTTGTAGAAGAATTGAAGAATTTGTTTTATTTCAGTCTTACAGCTAAGAAATGTGACTTGGTTTACATGAACCTATCTGTACAAATCTAACTTATTTCACGCATTCGGTCCACACTTTCTCTCATTCTTTTCCTTGTCTCACTCATTCCTACCCTGTCCTACTCTTTTAGTATCCTAATTATATACAGTTGTTTGTATATATGTACATATACATATATACTTGAGTGAATTAACAATTTTAAATGTACACATTGCGAAGGAAACTTTTGGGACAATCTAATACTTTCGCACCCCACAGCACAAATACTCGAACCGCATCGGTCGTAATAGGGACATTCCGTTTTGAAAAGGGAGTGCGGTAAGATGCTTGAAAAGTTTCGCGGGTCTTTTGTGCGTCGTCCGGAGCCCCTTTAATTCGATTGATAATAAATGTTTACATTTTGCATGTACACGAGACCGTGCGCCGGATGCGTGGCATGTGGCAAGGCCAGTATTTGTTCAGGTACGAACGGCAAATAGTATATTCCGGCCACCCCCGGTTTTTGTCGTGCGTCTACCGCCATATTGTATTTCCCTACGTCGCCCGTCCGTGTCCCATAGATCCGCAAATGACGCAAAGAACGTCGTCGCCTATTTCAAAAGGGACACACTGGAGGGGAACAACACCGTGGCATATTTCCGCTGCCTCGAGTGATGTTACCCAAAGACTATCGGCCGCGTTTCGAGTGGAGGGTGCGAAGGATACTTTGATTACGTTTATTTTTCGATGGGGTGAATCGCCGCGGCTCCACACAATGGCCCATCGATTTTTGGACGAGCACCCAGAATGCCTCGTGATTTCTTCTAAACGAATTTACAACTTCTCTGTAATCATCCGAACGTGTTTCGGTTGGAAGCGCCGGTTCGTTACAAACCCTTCGACGATGTTCAGCGAAAAAATTCTCGGAAATGGATTTTTAATAATTTTTATAATTTTCCTCCAAGTGCAGCGTCGAACTTGATATTAAATTGCGGGACGTTAAATACGAGCGATTTCATCCGGCCATTTTTGGTGGAACAGACACAAGTTCGTTGACAAGTCGGATCATATTGTCGGTCCACCCTTCCGGTCCCCTATAGCGATCCATTAGGACGCGTTGCAGGGCTCACCCTCGCCGCAAGAAGGTTAACAGCGATCGAACGTTTCACGGATGACGGCTCGTTGTCGTGCATACGCGGCTCATTGCAAGACGATTGCACTAATGGGGCCAGAAGTCACTCGTCGCCACGTGGCCGAGTAGTTTCGCGTTGATTTCATTATGAAAAGAAAAATGTCCCTTCGGGGGATTCGTGGTTTACTCGACGAGCACGGCTCGCGTGATTTATTGAGACTGTGCATTCAGAACTGTAAAGGGTAAATCGGCAGAATCTTGACTGAATCGCGCGCAGTTTCCTCCTCGTTCGTATTCACGTACAAACTAATACCAGCCACTGTAGCAAATCATTAGAAACCGTTCGCAACTCGGTTCAATTAAACGATGTTTGAAATCACGGGTGATACTTGCGGATGTACTTAACACATTACCGACCGGTGATTATTGCATATTTTTGAAAAATGTATGGTACATGGCACGTCGTCTAATAGTTTCATTTAAGATTGCAACGTCAAAGAAAATTTCTATGCTTTTTTTTGGTACAGCAGAATTATTGAAAATCCTATTAATAGACTTCCGGTCGGTAAAGTGTTAAGGATAAACCATTACAAACTATCATCAACTACTAGTCAGTCGATTCGCTTGATGCTAATTTAGTTACATAAACTCGGGTTGCGAATTTTTACGATATTGTGAAAAATGTATCGTTGGATATAGTCCAGGATCCACCGACCATTTTTACAAGTTATTACTATCAAGCTAATATTCCGTGAGTAGCTTCATTTTGATGAGACGCCCAACTTTTTCTCTTGTGGTAGCTCGATTGTTATAACAGGGGTAGCAGGGATAAAATATGTCGATTTGACGATTCTCCAAAATTTATTACTAACTGGGAAAAAAACGTTCTTTTACTAACAGTAAAAAAATCAGCTGGTTGGAAATCATTTTTGATGACCACGTTATCGATACATGTTGGAAGGAGGGGACTCGTTGATCAAACCATACATTTTGTAGGACAAATATTTTTTCCAATAATTTAGGTAATTATCTTGAGATTTAACAAAAGAAATTCAGTTAGTAATAAATTTTGGAGAATCGTCAAATCGACATATTTTATCCCTGCTACCCCTGTTAGCTACCACAATCGAGGTACCACAAGAGAAAAAGTTGGACGTCTCATCAAAATGAAGCTACTCACGGAATATTAGCTTGATAGTAATAACTTGTAAAAATGGTCGGTGGATCCTGGACTAATAGTGCTTGTTGTTTCAACATTTATATGGAATTCATCCTTTTCCTTGAGATATCTCGCAACAAGAAATATGTGACACAAACCACTTTCATAATTATGGGCATATATTCTGCGAAGGTGTACGACGAAAATAAAAGTAAGGGAAGCGGCAGAAGGTGAATAAGAGAACCGGCGAAGATTCTCCGAAAGGTATCGAGTTTCCGAGACGCATTTAGGAAGGCAATTTAAGTCGTGTTGAACCGGGCCAGAATCATCCGGCGCAATGAATAATCCAGATTGGGAATGATGAATCGCGCGGCCTGCCTCCCCTAAAGGGGTATAGAGTGGGGGCCTATAAAGATGTTGCATCCGCATTCTTCACGGTTGCTCTGTGTAATTCATATCGCGATTGTGCGACAGACAACGGCCAGATTTCTATTCGGTGCACCGGCCCCGGCGTGCACGTGTCTAATGTCCCTATTCCGGACCATATGTATAATGTCCGTATCCCGATTAGTGTGCACGTGTAATATGGGCGCAGCGTGTCGCTGCGTGGGTGTGGATTGTAATCACCTGAATACCTGTTCTATCGGAGGATCTCGGTTCGGTAGGCGCATCTGGATCACGATATACGTACCTGACCACCTCCCTCCCTCCCTCCCTCCCTCCCTCTCCGGCCCTTTTGTTGCCTTAAGATGTCTCGAAAACGTTCCTCTTATTCTGTTCCTCTTCGTACACAGTGTACGATCGAGTAACACTGGAAGCGGCTAAGAAATAATATTTCTTCACGATCGTCCATTTCGGTGCTGTGTAAATATTTGCTTTATGAAAGTGTACGGCCTGTTCAATGGCCAACCACCTTTTCAAACATTCAGAGAAACAGTAGCACCGCGTCACTCCCACTAATATTCGGACACTGTTAGAAAGACGATCATTTTTTTAAATATTGGACCATACGATTTGAACTGTTATCAGAAGTTCGCCGCACAACGTGACAGATCTGTCAGAATTCCAGAGAAAATATTAAAAGTTGTATGCGTTTCGCAACTTTTTTGTGCGAGCTTATATTGAAAATTTAGAGAACTATTTTCTATACAGCTCCGACCAATTGCAGATTTTGGAAAGACTAATTGCTTTAACTTCCCAAGAAAATTGAAATTGTATAGTCCAGTATTAGAAAAGTTGGGAGTCACTGTATTTGAATCTCGCGGACGCGTCATTAAAATAATGTTCGATTCGGCTTTCTCCCAAGTGCAATTTCGAGCATACCGAAGGCATCGACGCGTAAACGGCGATCTCTATGGAACAGACGGCATTAGCGTGTGTATCTTCTTTCTTTTTCTGCGGAAACCACGCGAGATTAACAAACGTTAATCCCATGAAACCCGTGACAACGGCATTGTCGAGAAAGCCGATTCGTCGTTTACTGTATCGTTGTCGAAAAGGGGTTCTCTCGACGTGCACTTTTGTCGGCGATCAGTGAGCAGGAAACCGTGCTGTTACCTTGACGATGCCTCGGCGCGGCGAAAAGGAACGAGGGGAATACATATTCCCGGGCTCGAAAATCGCGTCGACTGCGCGACCGGGAAATGGAAACGGAAGATTTAATGCAGTAATACACCGTACACTGCGCCGTGTCAATAACGATCATGCAGCGCCACTGTCTCCAACAATCGTTATTAATTGCCGCGCGAAAATCGATCATTCCTAGCTGTCTATTACACGAACGAACTGATTCACTATTTTCTGGAAACTGTGCTCGAGTTTTTATCAACTCTGTTGACTACTGGGTCTACCAAGTGTTACGTTAACATTTTACCGAGTTAAATGTATTCTTTTACTAAACTTTCTCTGACACAAGATCTTGCAGTGGTTTAATGGAAAGATAGAGGAAAACGGCTTCGGACGAATCTAAAGTAAAAGCACTCGCTGTAACAGTAGAATAATGAAGTTTTATGTTGATGACTAAATGTTTAGCGACACTTCCATTTGCACAAAACGAAATCAACAATCAACGGCGAAATACACAGCGACAAAGGTCGAAGAAACTCGATAAAAAAACAAACGGAGTTCGCGAGCGTTTCCTTTTCGCCGATCGATTAAACAAACCTGATAAATTATGCGGAAGCTCTCCGGACAGCTTCGAACCCTCTCTTCGCTTCCTATCTCTCTTTGTGTACAGGATGATCCAAATGAAACGATCGAATTGAACCGGTATAATCCGCGAGTACTTCCACTAAAATATAATAACCAAAACATTAAATATGAAGCAGCGTACTAAAAAGTAAAAATTATTTTTATATCCTATACGATTTCTTTAAAAATCTTAGTAGGTACAATTTCTTTTCTCAGTTGTTGCAAATTTCTGAATAAAATAGTGGATATGCGATAAAATCGATAGATTGATTATCGTTAAGGAATAGTTGTTCTGTGTGTTTCGTCCCAGTTTTTGTAGGAGCATTGCGCTGCCATAACTCGATCATATAACTTTGACACGGCCTGTACAGATATGCGATGGACGACAATCGACAAAAACTGACGGCGGAACGACCAGGCATTGTAGGTCGCGGAGTGGAGACAGTAAACAGCCATTGTACCGACTACAATGTGTTACTCCGTCGATTCGATTCCTTTTTGCACCAGAAAACTGTATATCTATCCTTTCCCTTCGCAGAACCAACCCCCCCGAGCTTCCTGCTCCCTCGCCAGGCGATTTTGTAGTCGAACAAAACGGTCCCTTTTGATAACGCGTTTGACTCCTTCCCGAATGGTCCAGCGACAGAATTATTTCGGGAACCGGGAAGCTGTGCTAATGGAGTCCACTCAATCTCTTAGGTCGATGTAATTAGAGCGCCCAGGAATTTACCGGCCATTGTGGTGTCTTCGATTAATCGTGGAATGCGTGCTAGTTTAATTAACGTGCGCGAATTTCGTGAAACGTGTGCCCGAAAATGTTTGAAATAATTCCTACAAGTTGAAAAACGTTTCGTAAAATATTTAATCTTCGTGTTATTTAAATTCGTCCGAAATGTAAATGAAGATAACGATCCAAGAAAATTTCAATCTCCGCGCAGGATCCATGAAAATCGCGGGATCAAAACAGAGGGGGGTCGAGAAGAACGTTGACAGTGACTCGCAAGGATCACAGCCACCATTCGTTATCCTTGCACAATAACTTGGCACAATGGGGACTGGTTTTCGCGCACGCTTATGACGTATTACCGTCGAGAAGCGGAAACGTATGTATTTTACCCCAGTTTCCCCCGTTTAGTGGCATTTAGTTCGCTCCACTGGCTCGTATTTATTTTTTTCTTCCCTGCCATCGACTCACCCTTGTCTCTGTCGTCCTTCATTCCCCTGCCAACCCCCTTTTCACTGTGATTCCGTTCCTCGCCGCTGACATTTATCATTCGAGGCTACACCGGCACCGTCGTCGCGTCGTTGTCGCTCGATATTATGGCTGTTAACGTGGACGTAATGGCATTATCTGGTCATTGTTCGTCGCACGGCATAATGGCGGGGAAAGAGGGTGGCGGGGGTGTGTGTATCAGGGGTGGGAAACAGGGGGAGGGGCACGGTGCTAATTTGCGAAAACCAGACCGCCGACGATCGACGGCTGGCTTCAGTTACTTTAGTAATGACTTTCCGCCGGCATTTTCGCGGGTTTTGTGCTACCCGTTGCGTAAAAATAATGGAACTGCAGCGGCCGAGCGTTCTCCCGTCGATCATCGCGGTCCGTCCCGAATAATTATTCGAGCCTTGTTAATTATCGGCCGACTGCGGTTCTTTATGCATTCACGGCCGGTCCTCATTTGCAAAACATTGCCAACATGCGCGTTTCGAAAGATTGATGGCTTTTTAGCGGGATTTTTCGGCTCGATGGGAATCGATTTTGTTGAAATAATTTCTTTTCTTTCGGATCTCGCTTAGGTTCATATGTTTCAAACATTTATGTGCACGACAGTTGCTATTAGAAAGTAAACAGAAGAATTTCTCCGACTAATTCTTTGAAACGTTACATCGGTGCGAGGTGGGCAAATATTGGAAGAGATACGATTGATTGAAACGGTAACAGTTACTTGCGAAATTTCTGATTGAAGGGAAATATAATGACAAAAGTCCGAGATGAATAAAATACGTACTCTTATGAACGCTCGTGTTTGTATGCGCCGGGAGAGTCGTGAAAATTTCCCAGCGACTATTTAACGATCGGTTTTCAATAAAAATACCGAAATATAGACAAAGGAAACGGATAGGAGGATGGAAAAATTCAGGCGCGCTCGAAACCTTTAAAACTGTGGAAGAAAGGGTCCATTGAAAATACTTTCTCACCTCGATCATACGTTCCACGACAATGCTTAGGTACAAAAAAATCTCTGTGCCCGCAGAGATAAACTTTATCGTTCTACCACTTGAAATGCGGTTTCCTGACAAAAGTATAGTTTCACGCTATCATTTTATTGCAACACTGTTATGGAGAAATAATTTTTTGGACATCTTGCGGGTAAGAACATAATATATTTTGCCACTTCAGATCAAATAATTAAATGTTATCATCTACGATAGTATGCCGTAATTTTTACCACTGAAAGTGTTAAAGTTCAACAAAAGGTGGCTCTGAAACTAAAAGCGGAGGGCAGCCGCCAAATTCTCAATTATCTCGCGAAGAAGCTAAAGCTCGGCGGCTCGCGTTTCTCATTTAGTCGTCGCAGACACGGTGTTTAGAAAACCTCATCAATTTTTCACGGGACGGCCTGTACAAACGAATCACGAAGAGAACAACGCTCGACGGAGCAACGTTCTCCATAACAAAAGAAAAGTATCCCCGTTCGATAAGCTCGGATGGGGGGTCACGAAAGAAGGGGGAGGAGGAGGTTCTCGGGCCGCTTTTCTATAAAGAAAGGATGAAGACGATGGGATAGAGAAAAGACAAAGACGGCTTGTTACGCGAGCCAGGACCTTTGTGGATCCGCTTTGTCTTCGCGCTTTATCGTGCGACAATGTCGCGACAATGCCCAGACAATGCCGGCATTACGACGGCTACCAGCGACGGCAGAGAGAATGGCTGCTGCTGCTCTCTCTCCCTCCCTCTCTCTCTCTTTCTCTTTTGCTCTGGCTGGCAGGAAGGAAGCTCGGCGAAAAAATGGGCGTAACAATGGATTTATAATTAGTGGCTTGTACCGCCGCGCTCGTTGCCATTGTTCCGCGCCGTCTTTTCTGGCCGGTCTGCGGAAGCCTCGACGTCGAAGTTCGCTGAAAACCAGCCCTGAAACTCTTTCGCGCTGCGCGTTTCGTCGTCGCTGCGTTAATTGACACCGGCCGAAGTCTCCTCCCGTTATTGTCCGACGGTTATTAGATTGTAACTAGACGTACCGAGCTTCCGACCGGCAAATTTTCATCGTTCCGCGCGGTTTTTCCTAGGTATTGCGCGCCGCCAGCCAATTTCTCCACATCTCTTTGTTACATGTTTGTTAGAGTTCGCTTCAAACAATAAATATATGGTGATATTAAAAGACTGAAACTCGCAATTTCTATTCGCGGAACCATCGTCACCTGCTAATTTACTTGCGAAACAAATTCTTGTCCCGCGATAGGACAAAGTAGTCCCGTTGTGTCTGGTAGCCAGCAATCGATCACTCCGATAGAAAAGATAAGTTTACGGGACAGGCTGCTGGTGGAGCGAGGAGTATCGGTAATGGTAGACATCGGCTGACTGAAGAGAGAAGGAGCGAGATCATGGGAGATGAAGGGAGGGATTGGAAGAGCGAGAGAGCGCAACTCCGCCTCCCTATCAGCCCGATAACGAGTTAGCGTTCGCAGTGTTGTATGGTTGGCTTCAATGTGCCACGACAATGTAGCCAACGTTCAGGCATTCAGCGGTAGACAATGCCGGGAACATAATGTCATAATGGAGCGGGGCGCCCGGCAGGACCCACCAAGAACAGAGGAGAGAAAAGGAGCGAGAGAGTAGCGAGAGACAGAGAGAGAGAGAGAGAGAGAGAGAGAGAGAGAGAGAGAGAGAGAGAGAGAGAGTGAGAGAGAGGGACGTCGAAAGGAGTCGGCGGGGGTGGTGAACGTCGAAGAGGGTTCGTTCAAGCAGAAATAACTGAAATAGAGAAAAAGGGTTGCTGGGAGAAAGGATGGGGAGGGAGAAGTCCTTCGGGGCTGGAAAAATTGAGTTTCGTTAACTATCCATGATCGAAAACTCTCATCCTCGCCTCGGGTCTCGGCGAGGGAGGAACTTCCAGCGATGACGACGAACGACCCTTCTAGTCGCCAGATTCTCCGCTCCCTGGCTTTCGTCGGCCACGAAGTGACTCTGTTTCTTCCATTCATTTTTCTTTGCTCTTGCTGTCTTTCTTTATTTACTGTTGGTATTCTTCGAAATTCTATGGACTCGGTAAAACGTTGCGGCATAAGACAATTTTATAAGCGAGAGTTAGTTAAGAGTTTTTTTTTCGGCGACTATTCAATTCAAAGGTTGTTATAAAGACATTCTGAAAGAGACAGGTTAAGAAAAAAAAATGTTTCGCAATTGTCGGTGTCGCAAATGAGAAGGAAAGAATGCGTGACATAATTCTCCAACAAACTCTGCTTGGAATGATTGGCCGCAAGAATCCACTGTCCACATTACCTCGACGTCAGAGTCTCTCGAGTCTCCCCTAATTGTCATTGTCAGCCGTTAGGTAAACCGCCCCCTGTCGAAGCCCGATAAGAGGGGTGCCGTTCGACTGGTATCGGCCATTAACGATCGTTGGCCGATCGTCGACGGAATCGGGGCAACTAAAGCGGCTGGAATCGCGACGTCGACGACGACGCTGTGTCTGCGGATCCGTTTTGTAGCTGGGGGTTCAGGGGTGGTTGCCGTACAGTCCGCGTGTTACGGGTTTAAAATGGGGGATGATTAAAATAACGAGGCTGTGCGAGGAGAGTGTCCTCCAGAGATCTCCTGCTAGTCAGGGGGCTGGCGACTGGCTAGAGGGGTGAACGGGGGTTGGTTACGTTGCGAATCGTGGCGGTGATGGGTAAGGGTGGTTTGGGGGTGGGGGGTTTGATATTGTCCTGAAACAATGTGGCGCCCGACGCCCCTGTCGGTGGTACCTCGTACTGGCGAGCACATCAATTGACGCCCTTGCACCGACTCTAAACCTTCAACCCTCCTACTCTGCCAGATAGACTCTGGCTTCCTCTCGCTTGCTCAGCTGGAGCGTCTGGATAAGGAGGATGACGGTGCGTCAATGGTCTCCTTAGAGAAGACCTGCAACAGATGAACGTGGACCTGGGGGTGGTTCCAGGTGCCAAATGGATTGGCATCGTGATATAAGAAATTCTCGGGTAATTACAGGCTCTGTTTTTCGAAAATAAAGATAGCTGTCTTGCAAATTTAGGAAAGTGTACTTTGATTACGTTGAATTTGCTCGAATAGAACGCAATACGAATTAATTTATAAAACTAAAGAATCGACGTGCCAGTAGAAGTATTTCATTCTCTCTTTTTTTTTTTTTGGAGTGCATTTTTGGCAGATTTTTTTAGTACATTTCTCGTTAACAATCGCGGAATGTTATTGTACGGCTGGCAGGTGTCATATAGTTACTCGCCGGGACAGAAATATATTGTCGTTACAAAAATATGAAAGTAACACAGAATATGTAATACAATGGGTATTCAAGCTCTGTTGGAGAATGGTTAATTGGGGTGCACGAGTTGATCCCCATTTCTGTGGGTTTAGATCGTTACAATGTATCTGTTATTCATTAAAATCTGCAATCAGGTGTTGTTTTGTGAGTTTCAATGGAGGCTCGCCTGAAAGCGTTTCGTTTTAATAATACAACTTTATTGCAACGGGATTGTATGAAAAGCATTAAGAGAATCAAACGAACCGTCGATACGCTTGTCGGAGCTCCAGCCGGTAACAAGAATGACGTTATAACAAATAATAAGAATATTGTTTTATCGAATGAAAGAAAAGATTTATATAAAAAGTTTGCGTGCTGTTCGCTGATAGTAAAGTTTCGAAATTACCGGACGAACACTGTCAAGAATTTCAGCTTGTGTCGCTCGAAGAATAGTTTTGTCTGTAATTAATGTAATCTTCTTAACAAGCCAACCTGCTCTCCCGGATTATACTTCGAAAATTCAGATTGTCGAATTTAATCTATTTACGGCCTTCCGGTTAGATGGTTTTCGCAGTCATAACGAGATTCATCCATCTCACCGAACGTAATGAGACTTTCCACGAGAGAAATGGCTCGGGAATACCTACTCGACGTGTACACTCGAGGGGACGACGAAAATGCAGGATCGTACCTAGAGATTCGTTAGCGAAACTTGTGGAAATCTTTAATTACGCCGTTACAACGCGAAACTTTCGAATTGTTCACCCGAAATTCTCTCTGTGTTCCATTCTGTCAACCACTCGTGGCCATTTCGCGTTGGAATTTTAAAAAAGCATCTTTCCTTCACTACCCAAGTGCTCTAAAGTGTAATTAAACCTGGAATTAATTAAAACCGTCACAAATTATACTTTAAAATAATCTATTAGCCTACACAGTTAAATATTAAACGTCTGGAACATCATACAACCTTGCCATACAATATTTAACCGGCAGTCATCTCCAAAGGGTTAATCGTTTCGAATAGGGCATGCTAGCCGAGTCAGATCTTCTCGAATCTGTTTATCCTCCGAAACCAGGGAGAGCAACCCAGGGCAGGTCCAGTTGGATGTTTTGAAAGCGTCCCGGCGCGGTGCGGCGCGGCGTCGGTCTCGCGTCAAGCATCCGGGGTGGCATTCCTCTCCGGGGAACGTCTCATTACGGGCGTCGAGACGAATGGATCTCGTTACGATTACGGGGGCGAAATCGTCGTCGGTCGCCGCGCCGCCAACAGAATGGACGACGAGCGACGTAACCGACGTTATTTTTTTGCCTTCTCTGGATAGAGGCTGCCGGGGTTTCAGCGGGGAAGCAGAAGAGATCGGCTCTGGGTGGAGGGAGCTAGTGCCTGGGCAGGGGATGAGGAGGAAAAAGCGTGAGAGATAGAAAGAGTGAAAGAGAGAAAGAGAGAAAGAGAGAGAGAGAGAGAGAGAACGAGCAAAAGAGAGAGGGGCAGGAGGAGAAATAATTTAAAAGCTGAATTGAATTTTTCGTCCTCGGAGTCTTTCGTTCGGGCATTGGGAGGCGGACAATGGCTCAATGGCGATGTATCAAGGAAAGTCGACTCGCGGGAGAGGCCAGCATTGTATCGGCCTTTCCTCGTGCCTCCCTGCCTCTATCCGACCGGCACACATTCACCCAAACATCGACGCTTTCACTCACACCGAGCCGTTCTTCCTTCGTTCCTCGATGCAGGTCCACTGCACGTGTCCCCTCTTCCCTCCTTCCTCATCCTGGTCCTCATCCTCTACGTCCTCCTCCGCCTCCGACATCCCTCACCTTGATCCCGTGGCGGCTGTGCTACATCCAGATATATCCTGTCGTGATATTCGAACGTGGTATACCGGGAGGGTTTGTGTGCCGGTGATCCGGGCTGGTACAGGCGATTCCGTTGTACCGGTGACTGTATAATATCCAGATAACGACGGCCATTGGTTTGATTTCCTCCAGGCTCTCCGGCTAGCCGAACGCGTTTCCACCGTGCACGGATTGTACGCTGGTGCCCTGCCTAACAGAGACCCCCTCTCTCCTCACCCCCCCCCCCTCTTCTTCCTTCGTTGTGCATGTCCGACGGAGCTCGAGAATGTCGAACGGACTTGTATTTTGGTTATGTATTAGGGCCGGTTTTCCGGGACACGGTAAGATTGTTTCGTTGGTAAATAGAGAGCCGGGAAAGTCCCGTCGGACGAGGTCGTTGCTGATCACTGGGTCGGGATGCTTTTGTGAATCCTATGATTTGGCCGGTCAGTGGATTATCTTGCACGATTCTCTGATTATCACGAAGAACGCCGCATGTCACATAATTTCACTTTCGAGATATTACTATCGAATTTATTTTCATGACTTTCTTCTGGTAGATACGTCAATCCTGTACTCTGAAGCTCAATTAATGCATAAACTCGTCGGGAATGTAGAGGATGTGTTTAGACGAACCACCCGAAAAATAAATCACGTTTCTAGCAGTTTAATTATTCGTTCGCCGATCGACCAGTCGTAGACAACGACGCGCGGCAAGCAAAAAAGTTTGGAAGCCCGGTCCCCTAAGCGGAACCAGGGAAGAGATAGCTAGCGTCGGAGCCCCGGCGAGCGCTGTTAAAATTCAGTCCTCGACGCGATTCAAGGATCCGAATAAATACTGCCAGTACATCCTGCGATTCTTCTTCGGACTGGCTGACGGAACTCGGGGTTCTCCGGATAGGTATGGTAAGCACAGTAGCATTCCGTGGCATGAAGCTAGAGCCCCTGGGTTCCGCCCTTTGGAGCAAGGGGGATGAGGGAGGAACAGGCGGAGACCCGGCTATTCGTCTTCGTAGAACAAAGTGCGGCGATCTACTTTCCTGACCGAATGTGAATCCAATGCAAATCCTACGGCGGATCTCGACAATAGGCGACCTAGCGATATGGTAATGTCCTCCTACGTCGATTCCAAAGATCGGCCGTGTACGTGCGCTCACATTTCTCTCTCTCTCTCTCTCTCTCTCTCTCTCTCCCTCTCTCTGTCTGTATGTCTGTGTATGTATATGTACGTATAAACACGAGAGTCGAATGTATCAACTCGACGCACACTGAGCCCTTCTTGTTACGTATTCGCCCCGCTCGTGAGAAGGGTTTGTGGAAGAGATTGCGAACGCGATACTGGTGGGCGTACGTGGATATTGCGTTGCATTGATAATGCACCGCTCCTGTACGGCTATGCAGATACCCCCGAGTCGAAGATTGCCGATGCGTTCGACCGTTTCGTGGCATCGGTGTATAAGGGGATATTGACAGAGAGCGAACTACTGATTTGTTTGAGTAGCTATTGTTGCGTCTTGAACACAGGCAATCCCATTCATTTTTGGTCGAACAGATCGAACAGTTTCATCGACTCACGTATCCTCGTCGTTTTATTGCACTTCCTTGACCACGAATGTTCAATCTAATCCCCAGTTTCATCAGCAAATTCGTCAAATTTATTTTATTTATTATTGACCGATCACGAGTTAATTCGTGTTTGCACTTGCATTATATTATATTAAAAGTTATATAAACGATATGTTCAAAGTTTCATCTTAATTCAGTATGTGTAAATAGAGTTTATTAAAGTTTATTTAGATTGTTTCACTTGCACATTTAATTACGAAATAATAGCCGGTGACACGAGATAGTAAAATTGCCTCTGTGTAAAATTTACGGCCAACAATGTGTTAATAATACGATTACTTCTCACATTTGATGTACGATATATGAACGTCTGTGAATGTGCTCGCTAATAAGCGCGAGACGGACTTTTAATAGCAAATGGAAAAAGCGATTCTCATTCTTCGGGATTGAAAGACGGGACGGAATGGAAAGCCACAATGGGAGCAAGGAGTACGAAAAAATTCGAGCAATTCAATTAACAGTTTCTGGGGAGTAATACCGTCCCGAGACTCGCGCGTGAACAAAAGGTAGGAAGAATTACAGGAGCATAACTTTTCATTCGATTTCTCACCCTCCTCGCGCACCCTTCCGTCCCGTTTATCACTTTCTCTCCCTCTCCGTCGCTCTTTCTCTCTCGATCTCTCTGTTCTGTCGTGGTCGTCTCGCGCCCGCGCGAAGAGGCGAGAGATCCGGCCGCCGAAAGGTACAAAGGGTGGAGACAAAGGGAAGCGCCGCCCTCGAGATACTAGGACAATGGAGGCCGAACAATGAGCCGATGCTGGAAATTTAACTGGTGATCGAAAGTGTCCCCTTGAACCAACTATTTTCCATCGAGCTTGTCCCCGGGCTCGATAATGCTCTTTCTTAGGGGCAACCCTTGCGTCGCCCTTCTTTTTTTCCACCCCTCGAATTAATTAGTCCACGGGGCTAACAAGGCCTGTGAACGGGGGTGGTTTGCGCACGGCCATTCGAAAGGACGAATCGACGGTGGTCTGGCAATTATTCCGAAAGTGGGTGTTAGTTAAATCCACTGAGTAATACAATTCTAATCGTTATCGTCTACCAAGTTTTATTTGGATGTTTAGTTTACGTCACGTAATTTCGCCACTTTTGCGGAGAAACAGAAGAATCAACAGAGAGTCGAGACGGATATTACGATACTCGAGTATCGGTAGTCGGTCACTCCCTTGAAACCAGTCGGTTTAATGGAGATCAAGTGTTTATGAGAGGACTCGCGCGAGAGGGTCCAGAGAGAGGAAGAGAGAGAGAGAGAGAGAGAGAGAGAGAGAGAGAGAGAGAGAGAGAGCAAGAAAAGAGATGAAGGAAGGAGGATACGCGTGGCAAAGTTGCTCGGCGAACCAGAACTCGAGAGCACACGCCGTTGCTCGTGTTACAGGCTGGTCCGAGCCAGTCTGATAAAAACTGTCAAACCACCATGAACTAAATGAAACACATACATAGCCGTGCGAACGGCCATCCTGAAGCTCTACACTTTATTATTCTTTTTACGAGGACTTTTTATGATGTTCGGTTCAGTTTAACGGTGGCTCGCTCCTCTTCTTACGCTCGCCTCGATCTTCGTATAAATTAATACTTAACTGTTCGCTAATCAGCAGATCCTATTAGTGTTTTAAAAACTGGAGATTAGCAGTTTTTATTTGCGCGGTAAAGAATTTTGATGTATTCAATAGAATATAACAAGCCATAAGTAGAATGAGTCAGCCGTGACCAGACAGCCCAGCAGTTTCAGTCCCATTATCAAATTCCCTTTGATTTTCTAGGACTCTTCAGGCTAACGACATCAGCTAAATCTGCTGAAACCATGTCAAGCTTAATCGCTACACCACGCACAAAAGGTGAGGGTGCAAACAGGTTCGAGTATCCTCAGAACTGTCGCTGCAGTGGAAAAATCACGGAACACCTAATCCAGCCAACTTTCACCCCAAGTCGGCTCGCGAAACTTCGCCATTATGATTTCCTGCGTCAGAACAGGCCGCGTTAAAATGATCAGTCCCGGGCCATCAAACGAACATAAGCTGGAACCCCTTCGGCGGAGGTTGCCAGGTCTGGGAGCGGTAACAGGGATCCCGGGGGAGTCGTGCGGAAGAAAAGCGGCTCCGAAATCAACCGCGGTCTCGTTACTGGGAACACGGTGGGTTCTGTAGGTGTGGTAGACTGCGGTTGTAGACTCTGAAGCCGCGAGAGGGGGTGTCGCCCCTCGCGATTCCTAATCAGAGATCAGTCCAAGGCGTCTAGCGTCGACTCGTCGGCGTCGACAAGGTTCGCGACAAAAGCGGCGACAATGCGGTCGGAGAGACGACCAACGACGCTTCGCCGTTTTCCAGCGAGGCTGCATTCGTCGTTGAAGAAGAAGAAGCAGAAGAAGCAGAAGAAGCAGAAGAAGGAGAAGAAAAAGGAGACGACCGGGCCACCCCGTGACATTGCACAAAGCGGTCGGTGTGTTCGTTGTATGGGCGCGTTTGTACAAATGCAAAGGCGAGCAGGCGAACACGTGAAATCGATTTCAAGCAAATAATCGGATACTCGGTTCAGGGGCGGCTACGACACTGCTTGTCCCCCTGTGTGTATATGTGTGCTGGTGCACGCGAAGGAGGTGGAGAAAGTGTGGCGTGGGTAGGCTTGCGGAGAAGGTTGGAGGAAGAAGAGAAGTCGTTTGGAGGGAGAGAAACGGCGGTGGAAAAGGAGGAGGAGGAAGAGGAGGAGGAAGAAGAAGAAGAAGTAGGAGGAGGAGGAGGAGCGTAGTCGCATAATTCAGAATCGACAAAGCGGCAGATTATGGAAATAGAGTCCCTGAGTCGGAGCCAGAGTTCTACCTTTCTCTTTCTCTCTCCCACCACGCGCAACGTCCTCTTCTCTGTCTCTTTCCTGCTTCTTCACCTACACCTACGGACACCTTTTCTCTTCCTCTCTGCGCGCTCGTCTCTCTGTTCCTCTTTCTAGCCCGCGTTTCGAAACCGTACGGTGTTGCCATGACGACCATTGTGCCACTCTCTCTTCCACCTCCACCTTCACTCCTCCTTCTTGCACCCCTCCCCCGCCCGTTACCTCCACCCACTCGGTCGGGCTCCCGCAGCGCCTCCACCGAAGAACCCTCCTCCTCCTCCCCCACTCCCCCGCCCGCCAACTACAGCGTACCGCCCTCCCCGCCCTCCCCCTCTCGGCCGCCCAACAACCGATGCTGCAACCCCACCGAGTGTACCTCATCTCTCTAACGACTTGTTGTTAATGTTGTATCAACTCACCCTGCAAACAGACCCTCCTTTTCTCTTTCTCCGTCCCGCTCGCTCCACCCTCTTTCTCTCTCTCCTCTTCCTTCGATCGTTGCGTCTCTCGCTGATGAACGGTGTCTTCCCTTCTCCGTCCTCCTTCATCCCACCCAACCACCCCCGAATCATGTCTGCAGCCCCCGATGTGCTGCTGCACGGTTGTACGCCCGTTTCCACCGTGTTACAACAGTGAACGCGGGGGCGGAGGGTGGCCCCTGGCCCCGCGTTCTTTCGAAGGCGTAACTGGTGTTCGAATTTTTCAGGCGTCTGCCTCTCGCACGATTTTCGGCACACCGGCTAGCTCTTTGTTCCTCCGATATTAGCAAGATATTATTAAATAAACGCCAATAGTTAAACTATTAATTTGAAGAATGAGTTATTTCGTTTCCTGTAATAACAATTTGGTCACAGAGAAATTGTGAGAGTGTGCATCTGTGGAAATACGAGGGCCAGCGATGGGAAGTTAGGCAATACAATGAACGACGTAGTTATCGATAGGATATTGTCCCGTCCTTTCGACAAGGTCTAAATATTGGGGAAGATTGGAAAGACTTGTCATCGTCGCTTACGTCATTCAGTCCACCATAATTTGTCAAGTCGTTGAGGAGATAGGAAGCATCGTGTCGGAATGAATCTGCGGAGAGAGAAAAAAGGTTCACAGCATGTCAATATAATTAATGACCAATCCGGTTGTTTCAATCCCCACCAGAGGAAGACGGTGCTTCGGTTCTCGCAACCGGTCCTCCGGAAAAACATCGTTTACCGGCGTGACGTAGCCAAAGAAATTTCGACTGATGATCCCGCACGTGCTCGTTAACGATCAAGTTTAGGGTAGGGGCTGACATTTTTGAATCGATAGAAATTATGAGACACAAATGGAGCTCTCGAGCTGTGCAATTTTGCTACGTAATAGATGTTATTATCAGTGCTTGAATTGTTGTAAATTTTTCAATTGTTAATTTAAAAACGATATTCATACGTAGAAGTTAGTACACATTTGTCCGAGTATCGAAGATTTGGATACAGAAAAACACGAGCTCTGTAGAAGAATTAGGTTTCAGCCAGTGGATTAAACTCTTCTTTTAGTGGACTAAATATCTTTATATATATTGAACGATACACTGAATTGATACGACTGTTTGCACGTGCGGTTGTACACAGAGTGAGTTTATTTTCCTCACGTACGCCTTATTACATGCCATGGTTACTTTGTGTTATTAGAGATGTCGCGATCTATATGTAGATCGGTAACGCAGTTTCTCTTATTTCCAACAAGCTCCGTCACGAAATAAAGAAATCAAAGCCGCGGAAATCAGCCCGAAATGACCACAGACAAGACTACAAATACCGGAGATAGACTATACATATAGACACCGATCGGCTCGCCGATCGCCACCCCCGCCGTGTGCCGGAAATCGAAACAAAAGGTCTCGAAAACGGAGTCAGCCCGGTGTATATTTGTTACAAAAGGGGGAAGAAAGAAAGGAGGAAAGAAAGAGGCGAAAGAAAAGGGGAAAAGAACGGTGGGGGTGGTAGGGGGAGCGGGGACCAGGGAAGGAAACAAACTCAGAGAGCTATTCAGTCCCGGTATATTCTCGTTCGTCTCGGCGGGCGGCATAATGCTCCGTGTTCCGCGTTTTCTTGCGAGGCGCGGCCATTATGAGCTGACGAAACAAAGAAAGAGCATATCTATTATGCTGGCCGAGCTGCCGCCGCGACGCCGCGGCTAGGATTAATCCGTTCTCTGTCGTTATAGAATGCGAAACGCGACGGCGACGCCCGCCGCGGCATCACGCGTCCCGACATGTACCCTGCCATCCTGATACACCTTGCACGCTAACTGTGCACATTGTCGCCGGATACTACCGCGATTACGTTCATCCGGACGCGACTCGATTCGCCAACAAGCTTCTTCAGCGAAGAATCTCGGACGAATTGTACAATTTGATTCGATTTATAAATACATGATGAAAAAATTTATCCAGTCGCACAGAAACCGTGAATCCAGAAAATTGAGCAATGCGAACGCGTCTCGCAAACCAACCCCCGCAAAGTCTTACCGCGAAACCCTCGTCTGGCTCGAATGTGCCGCACTTTTCCACAGTTCTCCGAGCGTGGTTTCGAGGCTCCTATAGCGAGTGGCCGGTCAGTCGGAAAATTCGTTGAATAGAATTATTCTCTATCCAGCACGCGACAAACTTCGTCCCTTGCACGCGACGCTCGCATGATTGCGTCGGAGCAAAAGGACAGAAACCCGCCGCGTTATGCGAATCGGCCTCGGTATTGCCGGCATCCGAGGGAGACGTGGTTTTGGCATGCAGATTCGATCCGGGGTCTGTCTATCGCCCCCTTGCTGTCTCTTTTCCATTCGACAGTTTCACCCCATCGCCACCGGCGCAAGGTGTTCCATCGAGTTTTAAGGGACAACGACTGATTTCGCGTTTGTGCGCCCCATTCGCCCGCGCCAGGTCCGCATAGAGCGGACAATACGATTCTGGTTTGCGTTAATGGCTCGGTTTCCACTGTTCCGATTCGCTGATAGAATGATTCAATGACTGCCGTTCGAACCTTCGACAAGTGTCGCGCTTGTTTCCGCGGTAAGCGTGACACTTTATAAACATTTCTCACTTTGTCTGGAAAATAATGTGTTGTGGAAAAAATTTGCTGTGCAATTATTCTCTAAATGAAAGAAAACGTTATTCCATCCCTCTATAAATGTTTCAAACGAATACGCCCATTAAACGAGCCTCGAATTAAAACGTAATTAAACGGTACACGAAGTCACTCCAAAAATGGCAGACATCCCTCGACGAGTCTCCCTTATCCAAAAACGAAGAAACTAAGATCAACTTGTCGGAACGATCCCACCCTTTTCACCGGCGCCACCACACAGCGAACAATCTCTTGGTGGAGAAAAATTGAGGAAACAGACTAAAACAGAACAGCGAACGGATAATTAGGGGCCGCCGAAATTCTCGAGAGAACTATATTCACGGGACAAAGAGCGTGTCACGATGGAAACGCGAGAGGGCTGGTGTGGGCGGTCGAAAAGGCGTCGGACGAGCTTAGAGGCAGAGATTTCCCTCCTAGGAACAAGTGCCAGGAACGATGGTCGTGGAGGCCAGGATAATGGGTAATTACACGTCTCCCTGGTTGCTCCTGCAGGTCGGAAACGAGGAAAAGGGTCTCCTTCTCTCTCCCTCCCCCCCTCTCTCTCTCTCTCTCTCTCTCGTCCTTTCTCGCTGCACGTGCCAGTTTTTGTCGGTACCGACGGCGGCGCCATTTAAATCCAGAAAATATGTAAATCCGTCGTTTATTAAGCCATACCCAAACCTCGCCGTTTGCTGCCGTGGAAAAAGGTTCCGAGGGAGCAGGACAACCTGGTGCACGCAGGACTACGTATATTTTTCTAGAGGATGTACAGGTGAGTTCAAAAGTACGTTCGTAAGAGACAAAATAAGGGATGTTTGAAAATTTCTAGCTGTGCGACTTGTTTTACATGCTTTCTGGAATTTAAACTATTCTCTCATTGTTCTGTTTTATAGTGTACGCCTGTGGCACGGGGAAAAGGCGGCAAGCATAATTCTTGTCGCGAGACGATTGTTCCGCGATTCATGTTGGCGAGTGTGCGCCTTGCAACGTTTCGTTGTTCGTCGAAACGGGTTAGTTTGCGTAAACGTCGGTCCCTGACAAGGCGATTGTCGTACCTCCGATTCCGTCGACGTTAAATGGATCTTAGGGGCGCGGATGCATGAACGCGGTAAGACGGAAGGGTAGTTTTGCTCGCCTAACAGCGGGTTCACCGGTGAATATGGTTGCGTGTCGCGACAAACGCGTCATAATGGGTACAATAGCCATTTTGTTGAGGGAATTGTTCGTTCGATACGAGCGACATACATTTTATGTTATTTTATACAATCGCGCTGCACGTCGACAGGGGCGTTGAAGAAGGGGCAGCGACGCGGGAGGGGGATGAAACAATGTGTCACCGCGGGACAATGCCATTGAAATAATAAGAATGCGAAACGCGATTCTGTTACACTGAAAAATTACATTGCCTGAATATACATATACACGCAGATTGTACGCGACTTGTTCGTTATGCTCGCGCGTACACAACGTTTTGTGAAAACTGCGCGCTTTATTTTCTTCTTTCTTTTGATCGCGAGCCGTGCGCTCGCTCGCTCGCTAGTGCCACAGCGTCGCTTATGTTCGCGCAACAATGTCTTCGTGTTACATTGTCGCGGAGAAACGCCGGAATTATTCGCGGGGAAACTACCATTTACGTTTTCAATGCGTTCGATTCGAGCTCCCTTGCCTCCAAGAAATTGTAACCGGAGGAAAGAAAACGTTCGCGCTGTTTCTGATGTGACATTTTTATGATCACGCGGGGAAAAGGTGAATATGTTGACTCTGGTTCAATACGGAAACTGACTCTGTTGTTCTGTTTTCAGTTAAAATTGTTTTACGACGTACTAGAACACGACGTTTTATTCAGACGCTTATGTGAACGTAAGTGCGCAGAATGCGAAGGGGGTATATCTCGGCAACCATAAATTACATTTATTCCGCGTTTCAAGTACTGTTTCTTGCTTGTTGGCGGAAGTAGGCTCGTCCACAATGCGATCTGCCGAAACTGTTTCGCCGGTTCCTCCACTTTCTCATTATTTCACCACGGTTCGACGAATGTTCTTCGCGGCGACCGGAAAGTAGGAAAAGTTTCTGTGCGGCCGAGTGTCGTAACAATCGGGGATTGTGGTTTGCCGGGCCAGGAAGCAGGTATTTCGAGTACACTTCCAGCCCCCGAATCCAGCCCGTAGTCACTCGATTAGCCTGTTTACGAGGCATTCGAAGCCAAGGAGAGGTGGGCACGGCCCGACCCGTCCCACCGCGACTACCGATTTTTGTTGCAGAAAACGTTTCCGTTTCGCTCGAGAAAACGGAAAGTTCGGACGGTTCTTTCCGCGTAACGACCGGGCAGAAGCAGCCCGTGTGCACCAGCCAGCTACTCTCCGATCTTCCGGATCATTTCCGTGAGTTAACAGCGAGAACGGGTCTACTCTCTACTCCTCGGCTTCGTTCCCCGGTTCCAAGTTGGCTCGCTTTCAGCCTTCTGCATACCTTTCAGCCGGACAAACGGGCTGAAACTATTTCTTCGACTTATACGCGCATCCTCGCCCGGCGAACTTCCCGAAAAATTCGGTCCCCCCATTGTGCCACGGAAGTTCTCCACGGTGCTCTTTTTTTGCTCGAGAGCCGGAATAACGGGCCGGCGCGGCGTGGCAGCTAGGTGATTCGGTTTGCCGGTGGTTCGTCCGAATAAAATCGGTCAAGAGGTTCTGTTGTCGAATTATTCGATCCTCTTCGCCCTCTTTCTTCCGCATTTTTTTTTATTATAGGAAATCTCATATGAGATTTATTACAACATAATTACAAAATAGAAATACACTACATATAATACAGAGTATGAAGATTACAAAACAGAATAGGTTTCTTGTAGAAATACAGATATTATAATATTAACATATGATTAAAAGGAACAGTATATGAACAGTATAACAACATTATACTTTAAGGCCACAGTTTTTAAAAAATGATAACATGTAATGACAGGCCCTAATATTAGGTTTGGCTATCATTACTGAGACATCCATTGGAAGCTGGAAGTCTATTTTACTGAGTTTATTAATCAATGAGAGTCTCTCATCATTGTATAAATTACATTGCCTTTCTTCCGCATTTCAGCCGGTTTTTTTTGGCTCACTCGATCGGGATGAGCGTGCCCGTTGACCTATTCGCTTGGTCACTTGGTTCCTTCGAGCAATACGCGCTTTTCATCATTCTTACTGGTATCGAATCGTAGAGGGTTAGAAACGCGGTGAATCAGTATAAAATGAAATTCCCAAGCTCCTGCAGCAGGTGAGGACACCAATTACCGTCTTTATTAATCGATATCGGCAAACTCTCATTGCGAAGTTCGCTAACACGATATCAGAATGCGATTCCGTGGTCGCGAAGGTCCTGGCGAGCAAGTCGACACGCTCGACGATTTATGTCGTCCGTCGAGGATACAGCGCAGGAGCGAGCATAAAAGTCCACCCGCAGGACTCATACTCTCTCTCTCTCTCTCTCCCTCTCTCTCTCTCTCTCTCTGTCTCTGTCTCTCTCTTTCTCTTGACAGAAGCCCGGGGTCTGCCACACGTATCCCACTGCGGCGAGGATTAGGAGGCCCGTGAATGGGAGAAAATGCGAATTGATACGGTCGTTAAGGAGACCCTCCTTTGAAACGTAGATCCGCATGAACGTACGCGTGCAAAGGAACAGCCGTTTCGATCCTTTATTTTTCGGTCCCTTACCCTCTCTGCGTTCTTAAAACCGCGCCGAGATATATTTCTCGCTGCCCTGGATCCCGCGGTTAGTTTATCGGTACTCGGAACAGGTGAATTATCTATGGAAAAAGAAATTACATTTTTCCTTTTTCGTCCAACGTTCTCACGGGTTCCGTGCAAGATAATGTGAAAGTCGATGTTAAACTTTGCCGACTTTCGATGTGAAAATCTGGATAACCAACAATTCGATTCTGACAAGAGAAAGTTGTGAATGTTAGCTTTACTCCAGATTTTATTTAAGAAATGCTTAAACAATTTTCTACCGAGGACAATGTGAAACTTTCTGCAGGAAAATGTCTCCAAGGGTACGTATGTGAAACGTGGCGTGATTGCACGTGCATACACAGTTACCCTTAAAATATATAATATTCGTCCGCCGGCCGAATCGTTGTTCTCCATTGTCGTCGGCCGTGTATCGCGGACAATGGGGCATCTCGGGGGCCGAATAATAATTCACCGCGCAATAATGACGCATTATGTCGAACGGAAAAGAAAACGCTGGCATAGAATGCAATTAGGGAGCACAAACCCGTTTGTTTCACTGGCGTTCCCGGTGTTTGTTCAAGGAAAGGCTCAGCCGGTGGAAGGAAACCGGCATTAAAATGCAGCGCGAAACGAGAAAAGTATTTTTCGTCGGATATAATAATTAAAATGCGACGCGGGGACCGGACAATGGGGGCGCCGGGGCCGCGCGAATGTTATGCCCTTCGACGGTTATTGTATCGGGCCGGCATTGTCCACCGGCCGGGATTTATGATTTATAACGCGGTAATTTGTACGGTATTCGATGTAAAGTTTATGATCATAATGCCTCGGGTGTTGGAACGAGCGCAAAAATTGGAAGAAACCGTCTGACAATGTCTCTGTGTGGGTGCCCTGCCCGGTGATGTGCAAGCTGCATTCATCGCATTCGCTCTCCCGTCAATCTGGATAAATTCTTTCAAAGAACTCTTCCAAAAATTTGCGGTTTAAACGCTAAAACAAAAAAAAAATCATTTAATATTCGCCACTTCGAATTACTAAACAGCGATTTTTATGACAAAAGTGTGCCGATGAAAGGGCATAGCCGATTAAGATGATCGAAACTGCGGTTAGAGGTTTTTCCATGGCTATTGAACCATTCGAAAGCTGACCAAGAACCACCCCGAGTAAATTTTCTATACAATCGAATAAACACTGCTCTAGATTTCTTGATAAAACGATTCTCAACGACTTCAAAAGTCGCGGCCACCAGAACGGCTCGGGCCAAACAGAATAAATAACAAATTAGAAATTCATATAAACATCATTCCACCGATTGTCTGCAATTCATCCAGTAATCGTCAGGATTCTAGCAACAAAAAGCGGCAGCCGCGGCCGATCACAATGTCGATCAAGCCGTCCATCGTTCAATTTTGCTGTGAATCGCCATTCAACGAGCATAACAAAAATCGAACGGCGGTGTTCGAAAGCATCGGTCGAACGAGTTAATATTGGATCGCATTGTTCGAACGTAATTTCGTCTAACGAATGAAGCATCCGCGGTTCGCGCGCTCGCGCTCGGCAACTGAAAGAAAAAGCGAATCAGATTTGATAGCAAGGGGTGTAGTTGTGTCTCGTTGCAAATACATTGCTCGCCACTTATTAGTTTTATTAGTTATACGGTTAAAGAAGACGAGTTAATATATCGGACCGCGTTGTTCATGGACGTAGTTTCATCTAACGAGCGAAGCAACTGGAAAAGAAGAGAAAGCAAGGAAATCGAGCAACGGTGAACCAGGTTGGCGCGAAAGAAAGCGGAAGGAAGAGGACAGAGAAAGGAAACAACAGGGAGGAAAAATTGGGCGAAGAGGAGAGGGAATTTTCCCCGGTGACTTGGAGGTCCCGGGGACAAGGGGGTGGTTTCGGAGGGTGGAGGCTGACGGAGGGTGGAATTCTCGACGTCCCGGAAAAATGTGCATTACGTGCACGCACCGTTGCAGCCTCGCCTGCACCCTCCCCCGGCCCGATGCGACGACGACTTGGAGAGCTGGCGAAATTCCGAATTTTCGCCAGCGCTTTTTTCACAAAGCCTCGCCCCGCACACTCGAGAGAGCCCGCGCGCGGCCAACAAACGAGAAACGACCGTGACGGGGCGCATGTCGCGCAAACAATAGAGCTGCGCTCGTTTTCGACGGACGAAGGAATGATTAAGAGTGAATTAAAATAGTCGCGAGAATGGGACTTTTCCAATCGTCCGCGAAGAATGCGCATTTTCACTCTTCAAACGTGTGAAAGACAAACCGAGACCTAGCCAGACAAATTCACCTTCGAAACAGTCATTCATTTTTATATCGTTCACGGAGGAATATTACGGCAGCAATAGCAGCGATATCGTCCAGTATCCAGAATGCAAAGACGCTGGACCATTTGGAGGTCGAAATTTTCGCCGCAAAAAGCAAACACAGGGAACAAGAGGAGCATCCGTGGCGGGGCAAGGCCGACACCTCCCGGCAAAGAAAGAGAACCCAGGGGCTGATCAACTGTAAAAGTCGCAATCCACCCCCAGGCCAGCCCGTCGGGGCTGAAGTCTCCGGGTTGGTCGTCTTATCGCTGCTTCGCTTTCAATTTATTACCTCTCGGCAAATAATTACCGACAAGAGCGGCGACGGTTCTTCCCTCTCTGTCTCTGTCTCTTCTCGTGCCTCTCTCTCCACCGTTTGAATAACGGTGCGCCTTATTGAGGCGGAGAATGTATTCAGACAGCGTCTGAATCGTCGTAGAGAAAGGGACAAGGAGAACGGAAGAGAGGAAAGTCATTCAGGTGCGAGTTAATAAAAAAGCATTTCGAGCGACGCGAACGGATGCCAAGTGGCTGACTGCGCCGCGTTCGGATCTCTCTCCTCTCTGTATAGAGACGTTCGTTCCTTGCTCACCGATGCGACCGCGACCGATATTTTTCCCTCTAGCTGGTCGCTGGAACGTGAATCTCAGGGAAGAGGACAGCGAATCTCGTTCCTTTCGTTCGGGGGAACGAAGAAACGGGGGTGCGTTCCTGGCTTCGGGGTTGCACCGAATATCGCATCCGATGGAGCAGTCAATCCGTTTAAGCAGTTTCACCCAATTAACAATCTCGAAGACTATGTTAGAGTTTTGCTCATTTTCGAGTAATACTTTTTTCCTCCCTGTATAATATTGGGTTGGCAAGAAATTAATTTCGGTATTTTAAGGTGAAACACAGCCGAATTTTTTTATGCAAGGAATGAATTTTAATGAATAAGATATCTTCTTTTTGTTCGATGATCTTTTGCCAAAGAATATAAATAAGAAAATATTTTATTGATTAAAGTTCATCGTTTGAATAGAGAAATTCGGTTTTATTTCATCGTAAAATACCGAAATTACTTTCTTGCCAACCCAATAATTCATTAAACTGTAGTTTGACTTGTTTATTCCAGGAAAAATTTATTCGAGGGCGGGCAACCTCCTGCTCGAGACACAAGCATTCCCGATGGCAATCTCGTTCATGTGCAACATTCAACGGGCAAACGTGATCGTGCTCGCACGGAACACCTGTAAACGCGATTAAGTATGCGCAAAACTGAGCCGACCACCCTGTATACGTCGTCGCGAAAACGCGTCGTCGCGTCGCGTTAGGACGCTGCACTGCGAGACACCTGCGGCAGATAATGGCCATTACCGGAGAATTATATAGAGGTGTGTATTTATACGTCACGGCGAGTTAATTCCCGACAGCGCAGCGACGCGCCTCGGAGCGTGCGCAGGTAACGTTACGTGGCGGGTAAACGTTCGATAGATTCGGGGATTCCTGGAAGGCGTTCCCGGGCCGCGGGACACGCGATAAATTAGCGTTATTTCAATAAATTAGGTGGCCGGTCGGCCCGCTATACGAACTCCTGGGACCGGGGACGAGCGCACGAACACGCTCGGCGATCTTTTGCTCGCCTTTTTATCCCGATGCAATGTTATTAGGCGACTATACCGGGTGTCCCACCTGAAATTACCGCCTTAATCTATCTGTAAAGAATTAGATTGCTGATTTTATACGTTCGTGACAGCAACGAGTTACCAAAACATTTCCTCTGCCGCCCTTCGGGTAATTCTCGTGAATCTTGAATATTTCAAAACGTCAAGTAAAAATGATTCTAACGCTGCACACTTCTTCGGTGGAGGCAACAGCCGACAGTCGAACACGAAGGAGCAGCAGTAAAATCGAAAAGCTTCGCCGTTTACGGGAAAATCGAGTGGACCCCGAAAATCGTGGCGACCGTTTCAGGATTTCGTAAGCCAAGTATAATTAAAAATCAAGCAATCAACGGAAGTTCGGGGTCCGCGGAGGAGAGCGAAAAATCACTGGGAACAAACGGTCGGCGCTGTTAACCCCCGGAACAACGCGCGCGCGTCCGGAACGCAGACGTGGCATATTAAAAATCGAATAAAAAAGAAGAGTGAGAGAGAGAGAAGAAGGGGAACGCGGACGAGAGAGGGAGAGGGAAGAGGGAAAACAAGAAAGAAAAAAAAATAGTAGGAGAAAGGGACAAAGCAAGGAAAAAGTCGAGAGAATGGAGGGAACGTGGCACGGGCGGAAGATTAAAAATCAAGCAGACCGAGGACGCAGCGAGTGAAATTAAAGCCCACGGGAGCTGGGAAAAGGGCACGTTGCGACACCGTGCACAAGGGAACAGAAACTGTGAAAAAGAGGAAATTAAAAATCGAGTCCCCGCCGGACGGGGGAGGGGATAGAGAATCAAAGATGGAGTAAAACGGGAGGGGTGGACGCGCGTGAACCCGGCTGTGAGAAAGGAGAAGGTGCGAAACGTTCGATGAAGAGAGAGAGAGAGAGAGAGAGAGAGAGAGAGAGAGAGAGAGAGAGAAGGAGGTAGAAAGGGCGAGAAAGAGAGGTTTAATTTAGTGTCCGAGTGCACGCGGCCTCGGTATAAATATTTTTATTTATCCGAACGGACGTCGGGGGCCGTGCTGCATACACCCGGCGTGTCCAGCGATGGCGGTGGTGGTAGTGTATCCGCGGAAATAAGCCGGTAATTTACGTCCACGATGTGGCCACGGATGCCCCGGTGGGAATTTTCGGGCGATTTATGGGATTCCAGCGTCGGCCACGAAAGTGGAGAATTAAAGAACACATTGTGCCCTGGCGTGTCGCCGCCACCTATATGCATATACGCGACCAACGCAGCCTGGCCTCGATAAAAACGCGGATTAGAGAGAGCCTGCGATCCCCGTTCCGACCGCTTTCTTCTTTCTTCTTTCTTCGACGTTGAATCGGCGAACGGCCGGCGGCCAATGACGTTTATGATCGTCCGGCCTCTGTATGAAAATTTCGCCTAACTATGTATACTACGATACCTGTTATAATAAATATTACGGATATTTCTAAACATTTTTCTATCTAGTTTCGGGGAAAGCACCTGCAGCCCGAGAAGGTAAGATATTAATTACGATCGAGAGGGACGTTTCACCGCCGGCAAAGATCTCCAATTACTCCTGGATCGTGCTACCACGCAATCGAGAAGCCGATCGATCGTCCAGGGCCGGTCCTTTGAACTGTAGCGGTTCGGTTTTCGGATTCCGCGTCTCCCAGGGCGGAATGAAAGCCCGAATAACACCGGTGGCCTTCGCTAGACACCCACTGGGAGTTATTAAACGATCTACAATGCTTGTTGCCTCGTCACCCATCTCTACCGGGACCCGTACCGAGCCGCCACGGCACCTTCAGAAGCCGTAATCAAATTCGTCGGGGATCCGGCTCTCTCGCCTTGGATCCGATGATCGAAGAAACACGCCCGCAACGATCATTCTGTTTCTCGCCGGTCACTCTTCGCTGTTGCCTTTTGTTGCACCGCGAAAGTCGGCTTCTGTTTCTGGTCCGGGGCCACATTGTGCTCCAACAAGCCGGTGGATAACCGATGGCATCATGCTCCGTCAATTAACATTGTTCGTTTCGAATCGATGGAATCCGGTCCAAAACATTCATTGCAATTTTCTGCGATTTAAATTAACCTCTGGATGTGTAGAAAGTCGCCACGGGTGCATCGTGTTGCTTGCGAGTAGACTGCGGATTTCCTGCCAAAAAGGGTGTGAATAGAATCACACTTTTAGAATTACACTTTTTGACACCAACATTTCTTGGGCTGAACCTTCCCTTACATTTCAAAAATTAGCCCATGCTGCAAGTGCGTAAGAATCGACAGTGTAATTATGAATATTGTACTCCTAATCTCCGTTCACAAAAGACACAGGCCCGAGTCCGGTTTCATTAGTTCGATACATCGAACCAGCCTATTCTCCGTCGACCTACACAGCCCCTTACAATGTTCTCGCTCAATCAGAGCGGCGATCGGCGGGAAGAGAAAGAGCAAGAGAAAACAAGAAAAGAGAAAGAAAGAGCGAATGGTAGGGAAAGAGAGGGGTGGAAAGAAGAAATTAGTTTCGCGCAGGGGTTCCGATCGAGCCACATGACGGTCCCGTTGTTTGTCCACGGCTGCCTTCTCGGTAGCTTCGTTCATTACGCGGTGGAAAAGGTAATCGAAAGGTCAGAACAACAGGAAGAAAGAGAGCTGCACGAGAAACTTTCTCCCTCGGTGTCTTTCTTCGAGGCGTGCTGGGGTGCAATCGCGTAAACGTGTATCGTTTGTAGTCGTCGGCCACCTGGAAGCGATCGAACCTCGAACAATCGTAACGCAGAGTCACGATTGCTTCGAAGAGTGGAGAAAATGAACGAGAAGGAAACCGGCGAGAAAAAGACTGGGGCCCCGGGTTAGCTGTCATTATGTGCGCGGGAGAGCACGGAACGCGTGGATGAAGAAACTCGCAGGATGACGATCGCATTCATCGCGGATCCGAAATTACTCGGTGGACCTGTTTATAACGAGCCCTGACAGGGACCTATTTAAAAAGAATTTACATTTTTTTTTATTATTAAATTCGCGTCTATGCGAGAAACTATCGAATAAATTCATATAAAGCGTCGTTTCGCGTCCCTTTCGCTCGACGAAGGGCTATTAGCCCTGCAGCTCGTAAAAAAAAAAACATCGAACGACTCGCTCGAAGGAATTCCACAGGATTGATCGTGTTCGAACGATTCGAGTCCGCCTCGTTCGATCGGATTCCCGGTTAATTTTCCTCCGTCGTCCGTCTGGCTTCAACCCTTTCGCATCAGCCCCGGGCGAATTTTCCGCGCCGGGATCGCGAGATCGCGTATTCCTTCTCGTGCAGCTTGACGAGTGTTAATGACGTTTATTGGAAATCCGGCGCTTCGCCGACGCGCGTTCCGAACGGTTCTCGGCGAGCTAAGTAGCTGTATACAGCCCGTTGAACCGAGCCAATCGATATCTCTATGGCGAATGCAAAAGGGGGCTTTCCTGATTAATGAACGCAGCCCGGCGAACCTATTCGCGCGCTATATCCATCTTCGATTCGCTCGTTCTTCACGTCCCGCTAAACAATCTTTCGATCGGTTCACCCTTCTCCTCCACTCCCTCGTCAACCCCCTCTTTCTAACATCCCTATGCAATTCTACATCTTTTTACGCTTGTTCCTTTCGAACGGGTGCGCCAAACAATGCCGATGCCGCGTTCACTTGGGATTACTGACGAGCACGTGGAAATTCTCGAATTTGTCTAACCCTTAACCCTTTGCGGTCGGAGCTATTTTAACTCGAAAATTAAACGTTTCTTCTGACCTACAATATTTCCATTCTCTATGACTTTTTAAATTTGATAAATATGAAATTGATGTAATACCTCATACAATACTTAAATGTGTAGTAATTGGTTAGATACTGACATATCTGATAGTGTAAACAATTATTTAAATAATAGTACAGCAATTTTTAGTGGCGTCACTCGACTGCTAAGGGTTAAGTCAATAATATTAGGTTGTCCCAAAAGTTTCTTTCGCAATGCGTACATTTAATATCGTTACATCGCACAAGTATATACAAACAACGTGATCGTCTGTTTAGTAACTTCTCATTACTTGGTAATTGGTAAAGAAATAGTAGGTTCGTGGAAGGAGGAGTAGAATAACGGCACTAGCACTTCAAGTTTAATTACAAACGGCAATAGTCATTTGTCCACTTTATTAAACAACCCAAATCGAAGGAACCCGTCACCACTTAAATAATCACAAATAATATAAATGAATAGAAAGGCTAGAATCCAGTGTAGGATGGAAACTAGAAGGCCTGAGAAGCGCAGAGACCTTTTAAGCGAGATTTAGCTCGAGCAAAGCTATAGATCGGCAAGAACTTATTAACAACCCAAGCGAAGCTGCTGTTTTAAGTAACTCTTTTAGCAAAGATCCAGAAAAGAAAAGATAGACGGCCAAAGAAGCGCAATGGCCGATTTAACCGCTCAAGTAAAGCGGGAGTGCGTATAATAAAGTCCAGAGAGCAACTGCCTCTTCGGCAATCGGTTGTGTCCTATGAGACAGACCAGCGGGGGGAGAGGTGAAGAGGTGCCTTTCCTATAGCAAGTCGTTATTATGGTTTTGGCAACCCCGTCACCTCTCTTTCCCCGGTCCAACAAAACTAACTCGCGTGCTGTAGCGCGGTTTGCGCGCGCGATCCGCAACACCTACAATATTTCCATTCTCTATGATTTTTAAATTTGATAAATATGAAATTGATATAATACCTCATACAATACTTAAATGTGTAGTAATTGGTTAGATACCGACATATCTGATAGTGTAAACAATTATTTAAATAATAGTACAGCAATTTTTAGTGGCGTCGCAGAGGCGCCACTCGACCGCTAAGGGTTAAGTCAATAATATTAGGTTGTCCCAAAAGTTTCTTTCGCAATGCGTACATTTAATATCGTTACATCGCACAAGTATATACAAACAACGTGATCGTTTGTTTAGTAACTTCTCATTACTTGGTAATAAAACCGACTGGATTAGGTCTGGGTTAACCCAACCTAATACTTGTGTGATGTAACAATATTAAATGTGCGCATCGCGAAAGAAACTTTTGGGAAAACCTAATATACAATCTAAGGAAGTTATAAAAAGTCTGTGTTTGCTAAAGGAGTTAGGAGGCAATGCCGATTCAAGGCGAGCGTCCATCGATCGCGAAACACCCAGGACAATTTTCTCGGACGTTCTCTACGAATCGCGTGGATGTCCCCCACACCACCCCCAGCTCTATCCTTGCTGGTTCGTAGTTTTGCATTATCCCCATTACTGCTGATTCACACGTCCTCCTTTGTGGGCTTTGTGAGCCGCGACAATGCAGGACCGGGGCTCCTCTTCCTCTCTTTTTCTCGCGCTTAGAAAATACGAATGGCCCGTAAGAGCGAGTCGGATGACAAACGACGGCCCGTCGTACCCCATCGACCTGATATAATATGCGACTTCGTCCTCGTCCTACGATCCTCTCTCTCCTCTCCACTCTTCATCCCGCTAGCTATCCTCTTTTTAATCCTCCGCCCCGACTGTCTCAGCCTTGAATTAATTATAATTAACGGCGATTGTGCGTGGACATCGGACAGAATCGTCGACGGCTAGCCGATATTTTTAGACCTGCACCATCTCGCACGACTTCGATCGCGTTCTCATGACTTAAGCCAGATCTGTTTAACTATACTTCCACTTCAAAAACCGCTTTAACTATATTTATTATTGGAATCTAATTCAATTTTTGATCTCTCCCAGGCTGTGATCAAAAGCGGAAGGAAAACATTAAACGAACCTTGAAATTCACGCGTGTCCGCCATTATCGAAACGATTATGCGATCGTTGCAACGCCCGGAAAAGGATTACCGAAAGGAGTCCGATCACGCGTGTCGAACGTTCAAGAAACCCTTTTCCGTACAAAAGGGAAATAAATCCTGACGCAACACGCACACACACACAGAGAGAGAGAAAGAGAGCAAGATTGTTTATCTCGAGAACCAGGGACCCTTCGTAACGAAGAAAAAAAGGGTTCGATCGGGGAGAGAGAGAAAAAAGGAAATAATATTCTGCCCTGTAACCCTTCTTCCTATCCCCCTCTTGTTCTCGATACCATATCGAGGGCAATGAATGAGAAAGATAAAAAGGAAACTCAATCGATCGCGATTGGGGGGAGGGGGCACAACCGATGTGTCACTGATCGGAATGGCATCATCGAACGTTTTTCCAATGTGGCAACAATGGGTTTCGACCGACAAAAGGGGCGTCGGGCAGGTAGTGCCACGTTCTGCTTCCTTGTTCCGCGGAACCGGAAGGATTCGCTACTCCATTTTAGCAACGGGAACAGTCAATTTTATTTACCCTTTCTGGGCCAGGACTTGCGAAGCAAAAGAGCCAAATTTCAGTGAATCGAATTGATTTTTTAAAAAAGTTGATCACTCGTTCGCTATTCCGCAATATACCTATTACTATAAACTCTTCACAGAGTGAATACATTTCCTCGATTCGTTGCAATCGACGCCGCTTCACCCTTCGGCTTCTTCGCACGACTTCCAGCGGTTGTTATTAATTCAACGCCTCATCGGCAGCATCATTCACGCTGAGACAATTTTCAATTTACTATCATCGCCTCGAGTTTCTCTCGGAACACGCCTTTCAAGACGGTCGCGCTCCGAATGGCCGTAATAAATAAAACATTTCATCGGAATCAATACCCAGTCAAAGCAATCGCTCTCTGTCTGCGAGCAAGAATTATTATGATCGTTATTCTCACCTGCTGGTTGGCTGTCCCCCCTCGTGCCCCCCCCCCCCCACCTTGCCCCTTGTCGTCGTCGGTTCGTCGGTTCAACAGGGTTTCACCAGAATTTCCAGCTAATAACGCGCCTCGCGCTCGTTATCGCGCGTCACACGTGAATTAGCACCGAGCTAAGGGAACTCGTGCACGCTCCACTCGGCGTGTTTCCTTTGAATGTTCGTCGTTTCACTGCTGCAAAATTGTTTATAAGTGAGAAACGGAGAAAGGGAACGACTACGATAGGGGAGACGGGGAGTAGAGGAGGAGGAGGGATCGTGGGAGTGCGGGGGCGGAACACGGGGCGGGAGGGAGAGAAATATAATCCAGCGTTTTCTGTCGGCAAACGTGTCAACGCGTTCTGCGGTCATTCGCTCCGCTGAAAGGGGGAAAATTGACGGCGCCGGGGCTGCCTGGCGAGTTTCAAAGTGTAAATTAGGTCATTGTTGATCGGTATGCGAGGCGCAATTACACTGTATCAAGTCTTTGACTGCGGTTATCGCACTCGGGGCCGCGTACCGCGTTTCCAACCCCTCCGACGAATCGAAATATGCCGAATGAAAGTCGCCCGCGAAGAGGCTTTGACTTTCATCCCGTTCTCGCTTGATCCTGTGCTTTCGAAATTAATTTTACTCCTTCACTGGAACATAACACTGCACGGATTTTGCTCCAGTCGATTAAGAACGACGCCCCCAATTGTTCGAAAACACATAAATTTCGGAGGGACCGGTCCCATGGGATAATTTGTTAATAAGATGTCTGCGGTCCGCGTCGAACACGCGTCACCTCGCGATAAACACGAGCCCCGATTGGCACCCTTCGAAATTCGTTTTCTACGAGCCACCCCCGGAGCAGATATCGGTGTATACGAGCCGATTGAAAGGAGGGTGTCATTGTTGCCAGCTTTTAAATCGCGAAAGGGCCCGCCGCCGCTCGCGGATTCAATAAAGTAACGATTCACACCGTTATCTGGATCCCGCAGATTGGGGTTCCGCGCGTTGATCAGGCCCGATACGTGCGGCCGGATATAACGAGGGCCATCGTACACTTACGCCCCCCCTTGTTGCGTCGCGAAACAATACGGGGAACTTTCAATGAAAAGAAGGGATGCCGCTTGCGGGTGGAAGATAGCGGCCCGGTGAAATTGAGAGAGATGATCATTCGGGTTGTTTTACCCTGTAGGTTTAACGCGATTATTCACCAAGAGCACGCAAAACTTATGATTAAAGTCTAGTGAATGGTGAATGTGTCAAGTTCATTTCAGATTCTTGTTTTTATAGTCATTTTTTCGGTAAACGTCACCGAACTTTTAGAAATCGGAACAAGACTAATAGTTTTTTCGAAAGGTCACGTGCAGAGCTTTGATCCGTCCTTCATCCCCCAGCAACAACTTCAAGGATGAGTCACTGCGTCGCGCGATGTCGAATCGTCGTTCCCGTCGGTATAATCGACTCGACAATCGATCGTTTAACGCGACGGAACTGCAATCAATAATCTACCCGACAGCCTAAGAAATTAAGAATAGCAGATTTTTGCGAATCCTATCACGCGGATACCATTGTCCAGTCTTCTGGACGCGAGAAAAAAAGTTAACGAAGTCCCAAAATAAAAAAAAACGCTGTTTCGCAAAAAACTCGACGTCGATGCAGGTTTTCAACATTGAATTTATGTGGACATTCCAAGTGGCCAATTTTTTGTAATATTTCACAAACACGTGCCTCGAAAGAGAATAAACTGCTTCGCACACAATTACTATGAAATACGTACGAAAAAGGAGGTGTAATCAATCATCCAACATAAACGACATATTTATTTTTTGGCAATTCGAGACACTCGGAATAGGTGAGACGGCTATAACGATTTTTGCATCAAATGGCAAAGGTAAACGAATGTTTTAAAGTGAATTGTCATATATGTGTATATACTTGAAAATTAATGAAAGATGTTCGGACGTGCCACAGGATGAAATTAGCGACAGCATTGTAAAAATTGTTTATGAAGACAGTTCGTTAGGGATCGCGATTACGAAATGGAGGCGAGGGGACATATATCTACCTGGATTAACCGCAAACGATCTGGAAAATCGTCTGGAACAGCTAAGAGGAGCGACAAAATGGGACGAGGCTCACCTCCGAATCGCGGTGGGACGTCCTGGATGGCATCCACGTATGAGCATCCGTGCAGCGGGAGGCCGCAACCAGGTGTACGGGTGTGAATAGACCATCGGCTAATTTACATACACCGAAAACCGGCGTGCCAGCTCCTCAATGGCCCGGAATTCCCGGCAACAAAAGCTGCTACGTTTTATCCGGCGGGTGTATCTCGACCGGCTGGAAACCAACAAATTCACTACCTGTTAGTTTCGATGAAAAAGCGACCGCGGATGAAGAACACCAACATCTTTCATCCAGAGGAAGCTACCTTGTTCGCGGCACTGTTTCAAGCTTGCCCTCCAACACCTAGACTGACCAGTTTTCACACCGAATTCAACCACAAATCAATAAATCAATAATTCAGGACCACCGAATATCAAAGAACTCTTCTTAAAAATCATGTTTTGTGGCAATGTAATTTATACAAGGATGAGAAACTCTCATTGGTTAATAAACTCAGTAAAATAGATTTCCAGCTTCCAATGGATGGCTCAGTAATGATAGCCAAACCTAATATTAGGGCCTGTCATTACATGTTATCATTTTTTAAAAGCTGTGGCCTTAAAGTATAAGTTTCTTTTTTCTCTTCTCTCTCTGTTCATATACTGTTCCTATTAATCATATGTTCGTATTATAATATCTGTATTTCTACAAGAAACCTATTCTATTTTGTAATCTTCATACTTTGTATTGTATGTAGTGTATTTCTGTTTTGTAATTATGTTGTAATAAATCTCATATGAGATTTTCTATAATAAAAAAAAGAAACTCTTCTTAAATTGGTCCTTAAAAGTGACTATGAAAAAAGGATTATTAATATTGCAGGTTTTGTCTGATTTGAATGGAAAGATTTAATTATGCAACCGGTCACGAACTCTCTACGGTCGGTTTTTGCCGATGCTTTCAGACACTGCAGAAATTGGCAATGTTCCGCGTTTTGTTGTCGAGAACTGAAGTAAGATGAAGTGGGAAAAGAAATTCTGGACCACACGAGCGATCGAAATTCGCAAGCTATTGGCGCTTTTTTTTTACGGATCGCTCACGGTCCTTCCTTAATCCGAATTATCACGCACGTATCGAGGACCCGTCGTTATAAACGGTAATTTCAAAATTTTGGTGAATTGTGCGTAAATCTGTAATATAACTGTTAACGGGCAAAAACTTGATTGTCGCGAGTGTCGTGCCGAAAAATCTGTGCTCAATAAAGTAATTATTTGGAACGCACAAAAAAAAATATGTCCAGTTTTATAACGCTGAAGTTGAAGACTTTTAAGATCCGCCATTTTGATGAAATTAAATAATTCATAATTCCATCTGAATCGTTCAGGAGAAATATGCGCGAGAACCCGACCTACTCCAACCTATTTACCGCGACCCTCGAACCTATAATACCGTCGATGTAATTCCTTCCGGTGCGTGGCAGCCGCCCCAGGTCTCTGAAAGAAATCAGGGAAAAAGACGGTCGATGGAGTCGATTCTCGAGAGCAGGGTTCAATCTGGGTTCAACCGACGAGGTTCCCTGGCAGCCTCCCCTGAACAATGATCAACGATTAATTATACCGTTCGCAGCCTCGTGTCGAGACTGCGCGTGTAAAACGCGTTCGAGTGAACAGGGGCACGTGATTAAGCTTTGCCGAAGGTGCTGCGTGCGAATCGCCGGGAAATCGAAATGTCCTATTCAAATTATTTAACGCTTTGCAATCCCGTCAACCTGCTGGCGATACATTCCATATAATCCAAAGTTATACAGTAATACATTCACACATTCAGCTTACCCAAAGAGGTAAGAATAATTAAATATATATATCAGGAAATATACTCCAAAAATATAAATTATCTAGAATGATTTTTAAAGCTGCAGTAAGCGCAGCCGATGATCGAATTAACAAGCTCATTACAGCCAAGTACCATTCGAATTTCAATCTGTAAGCCGGAAAGATGATTTTATTTTCAAGCCCAGTCTCGAACCTTTCGAATCGTTCCAATAATTACGATCGATGCGACAAAGAAACGAGCAAAAAGTTCGAGAAATCAGATAATTTCAGGTAGTACGTTGAACCACGATGTTCGCTAAGAATCATGATTGCTATCACGTGACCCCGCTTCCTATCTAAAGTGTGTACTCCAATAAACGTGAATCCGTTCGCAACCGCGAAGTTAATCCTCGCGTTTTCGCATCGGAAACGAGCATAGGTAACCAGCGGGGGAGCCTAACGCGATTATTATAATTTTTCTGATGGCTCTCGAGATGTGGTCCGGATGGTTACCGTATAGAAACTCCGCGACGTCGAAAGTAATTAATCCTTCAGAGCGGTTCAAGTTCGTTCCGGGAACAGTTTATAAAAATCAGAAAAATTGTCGACCGGAAGTAGTAGATGGCTCGGTGGTTGGAAGGCTCGAAATGCCAATGGCGAATCTCCACGCTAATGAAGCCGCGAGGTGGTGGACGAGCGACTGATTTACATTCCGGTTAAGTGATTTCAGGTACATAACTGGCGAAAGGCACTCGTCCAACTCGTTGCTCGTCGTTCTATAATGAATTTAATGAGAAAACCGTCCGCAGCGTCTTTTGAACGGCAACAGTTGAGAGAGAGAGAGAGAGAGAGAGAGAGAGAGAGAGAGAGATGCAGAGAGGATAGAGAAAGGATAGCAGAAAAAGAGGACTGGTGTCGACCAGCTTCGATCGTACGGGTCGTCACGGGACTGACGGGACATATAATTAGTAATTAAATTGTCCGTCGTTCACCGTCGAAGCACCGGTAGCCAAATTCTAGACAATCACTGGCCGATTTGCGGCGATTTCTAACGAGATGAAAAGTGAACGGCGCGGCCGAACAGTTTGAAGAAACCTGTTCCTCGGATGATGACGTTGACGCAATCCTCCACTAACTTTGTCTCTCTCTCTCTCTCCCTCTCTCTCTGTCTCTCGGAATCCTCGACGGCCTTCGTCACGGATGTCTTATCGGATGTTGTAACTCGCTTCGATCACCTGGGAAAGTGGCTCGAATTCTTTGAATACTGCGTGGAACCGTTCTTCTTTTTTTTTGCTGGGTCGAAGATAGAAAGATTGGTTCTGCGCTGGCAGTTATGTCATGTCCTTTCGGGCGATTGGTATGATAGATGTTACGAGATTAATTAGCGGATTTTTATGCGACATAAAAACTGTAATGGAAAAATAATATAATATTTTACACTTACCCAATTTTCAATTAACGAGCTACTCGGAAAAATATTATCCCGAAGGAATGACATCGGGCAGAGTCGTATTTTACCGGGTACAGGATCAGTCGACAGGAAACCAGGATTAAAATCTGTCCAAAAAGAGGCTCACAGTTTCACCTGAAACCGGGGCATTCAACGCCATCTTAAATCATTCCGCCTCCCGCGGAGCGTATCCTCTCGGCGGAACCTCTTCATCGCACGGGTCTGGGGTCTGGGTCCCGCGGTAACAGGACCTTTACATGGACCACTTAAAACCCCATCGGCAACAAAAGGCGACCGTGATCCCCACGATCAAATCCCTATCAGCTCTTCCCGGGCCCCCGGGTTCTTTCCGAGCTGGAGAATCAGGAAACCCACAAAAAACCGAATCCGAATCTGACCATCAGAAGAAGGAGAAGACAACGACGGAGAAGGAGAAGGATGAGGAGGAAGGAGAAGAAGAAGAAGAGGATGAGGTTGGAGAGCGCGTCGAGTTCTCTAAGCGGAGCATTCCAAAGTCAACAGGTACTAATGAAGTCGTGAGTGGTTACCGGGAACGGTGCATCGGGGTTGAACGTCCTCGGGAAGGCTCGGCCGTGGTCGAAGGACGGGGAAGGATGATTTAGATTCCACCTAAACGATCTGTCTAACCGGTGGAGAGGAAAGGTCCGCGGTTGACGGGCGTTCGGCTCGAGTTCATCGCTGTTCACTCGGTATAATGGATTTAATGAGAAGGTAGCCACATCTCGGCTTGCTTGTGCTTGTCCTTGCTTCGTTCGGGTCCAGGAGAACCTACAGGGAACCCGTAGAACCTGAAGGAGAGAGAGCTGGCTACGGGGGAGCGTGTCCCTAAGCGGCGCGCGAACGCGTATACACGCGGCCGTCTCGACAACATAATGGCTCTCGAGAGATCAGAAACAATGGCGCAGGCCCTCGAGAGGATAATGATGGTGAAAATTGTCAGTTTGTCGCGGCAAGAGGCGTGCATAAGTCGGTAATCACCGTTCTCACGAGCGCCGCCTCATTATTGCTGGGCGGAGGAGGCTGTGCTACCGTGGCCGTTGCTCTTTTTTATCCAGTTACCAGCCGCAAACAAACGAGCTGTTGCTGCCGTTGCCCCTGCCCCGCCAACAGACCCCTGCCAAGCCGTCTAACTGCTCGTTACCTTTTCTTTAATGCCCCCGAGGACCTTGGCTGCCGGTTTCTGCCAATGGCCAACTTTCGACACTCCCGGCCCAGAACCAATGACTCTCGGCCCTTTGATGGCCCGTTGATTAAGATGACAGCGATGAGGAACAGAGTAATAGACGAACTCCGCATGCTTACGTAACGTTACAGAAAATATCGATTTATTTGTTTAGAGATTTTTCACATGCGATGAAAAAGAACGAATTGAAAATTGTGGTCTGGTGAAAATCGATTAAAAATGAACTGTATTTTTTAATTTCTGTGTCTAAACCGTCCTCCAGCCGGCGTTTCATAGAAAAGAGGCTTCCTCGAAGCGGCCCCTTTCACGCACTGACGGAACCAGGAACGAAGACAAGATTCGGCGGCGAGGAAGGTGTCGCAGAGGTGCGAACGAATGAATGGATCCAGGGATGACGAGACAGGCAGCCGCGATCGCAGCTGTCGCTTTTCGAGATCCTACAATGCGTCGCAACCCGGCGAACCTTCCTGCCACTTTTTCACCTTCACGCTTCGACCGCGTGTCAGATTTCGATAGATATTGTGCACAGTTAACTTGGCCGGGCGGCTTTGTTTCCGGGGATTTTCGAGGTCCTGTCGATCTTGGATTTCGTGATCCTTCGACTACGACCATTGTTCGCGTCCTTTGGATCGGGAACTAGACGTGTCTCACTGTTCGTTCCTTCCTATTTGTTTTTTTATTTATCCCCAGAACTTGATATTCCAATACCTCTTCGGTAAAATATTGCACCACTATTTCATTTTTCAACTGTTTACGTTCCGACGCACATCTAGAGAAATATTACTCTATTAATAGATCGAGGAGTATCGGATAGAATCTAGCAGATCTGTAAAGGAACAGAAAACAGGAACAGGCTAAAGAGAAAGTGATTTTTGTACCAGTTTCGAAGGATAATACTTAACGTTTATTTTGCTTTCTCACTTACAGTACAATATTTATAGGTTACGTCTGCCACTTTAAATTGTAATACTCGAATAGTCGGTACACTGTGTAAGATTTATCGTAACGATACAAATACAAAGGTTACACATCGTACAACGGGAGGTGGTGAGGGGGTTCGTGAACGTTTTCGCAGTAATCGAAAAAGTATCTCTCTTTCACTCTTCCATCTATTCCTCCCTCTCTTACGTTCTCTCATTCGTGAAACATCTATAAAAGCTCTCTTCGTCACTTTCACGAAGTCGTTCGACAACGAACAACACCAACCAGAAAAACTAAACAAAAAAGAAAAACGAAACAACGAAGATTGGCCGATGGGAGAGCACTAGGTGTTCTCTTCGGGGTGAACAAATAGAAAATAACTCGCGAGGAAGAAGAGGACAGGTATGGGAAAACGATATTTTACAAACGCGTTTGTCTAACGACACAGTCCGGATGATTCTCGCTTATTAACGCCTATCGATGCAGCCTAACACTTAGGTTATTCATTTCTTTTGACATGAAATAGAATATAAACCTTCTTGTACGAAGTACTGATCGTGATTGGAGCAAGAATCATCCGAAGAAGGGACCGATATCACCGATTTGCAACACTCCCCAAATTCGGACTTTCGAGCCCGGGGAGACCCAATAACCAACATGGGAAAACAAGAACAAAGGAAACTTGATAATAAATAAGCCGAGGTGGGGTGACTCGTCGACCGAAACCAAGACACACGCACAATGTCGTATCTAGGGGGACAGGGTCTAGACGAATCGATAATCACGTTCGATCACCGATAAACCGAGGGACGCGATAGAATTTCCTCAACGATCCGGGCCGTCTATGTACACCGATCACAATTCGAAAACGCAATCTCCTTCCAGTTCCAGCCGATCGTCCTGCGAGCACATCGTCGAAACACCTGTCGCAATTATGTCACACCTTTCTCTTTCTCTGAATCGATTCGATCTTAGTATCTCAAGGTAACTCTCCGGCTACCGACAGAAAGGACAAGACTTACTCGGACAGTTCCGACGACCGAAACTGGAGGAGGTCCTGGATCGAGGAAAGATATCCTGGACGAGTCGGGGGTGTACAGAGAGTCTGAAGGGAAACTATTTGCGAGCGACGTGCGCGATAATAATCCTTGCTACACTATTTACACGGGGACTATGTACAATTTCTCTGTATCGCCTCGTCTGCCGCTGCGAGATCTATGCCTGATAAATAATCGTTGCGTCGTGCTCCGCGCCTACGGGTGGTTTAGGGGTACGAGTACGTCGGAGTTGCAGTTCCGTTTTACTCGTATCCTTAGAACGGAGTGATTCGATTTCGTTGTCGATGTCAAAACGATTGGGCACCGTTGGCGGCCCTGGGATTCAACTCGCGGGCTAGCTAACGTGGTCCTCTTCTGGTCTGAGAGTCGCCTCGGGTGTCCGCCATTTTCTATCCGACTGGCTCGATGCTTAGGCGAACAATGTTCAGGGATTTCAGAAGGTAAAGCCCTGTTCAGACTGCCGACAGTCAGCGGAGGATTGTCTATCAGTCTGGACAGGACTTTATAGTACGCTTACTTGCGGCTTGGTGCCTGGGAGGTTCGGGCTAGGCTACCTTCTGGCGGAATCTTCTGCGTTAAAGAACAGTTTCCGGATGAAGAGGACCGAGGTTCTCGCAAACTTGACGGATCTTCGAAGCGAGAGAGTCAATGTTCTTTGAACATTAGGACTCTTCAGAGTTAGATTTCGGAGCGATTGGTCATTCTCGTGAGGAATCGTGGATGTGTATCGAACACGAAGAGGAGCCTACCTGAAGCCCCCACACCCAAAGTCCACTTTCCACATCGGTAGCTTCTTACATCGGTATAGCAAAGCCCGCGGCCGTCACCGATCCGACGCATTCCAACCGAGCGGGCCCTCCACCCGACGGTAATCACATTTCACAGGTTCGCATCCGAACACCTCCGGACCAGTCCTTCCGACCAGATTCTAGGGAAACTGTTCCTCGAAGAAGGATCAGAGCTACGTTCTATCGGGTCAGAAGATGACAGTGAGGGGTCGTCGGAACGACTCGTTCCCAGGTGCGGGGGCGGTTTGATAGCCACCGTACTGGCTCATCTGAGGACCCAGCAGGCCGCTACTCTGAACTGGACCGGGGTAATAGGCTGGAAGACTCGCTCCAGGACTCGCTGCTGATGATGTCGACGTGGAACTCGCGCTGGACGAACCTTGCTCGGTCCTCTCGTGCTGTTTGCTCATGTCCGGCGATTCCGCAGCTGGTGACCTCGTCGATCCACCACCGCCCACCACGCTGCCAGGACTGGACTCCTCGTAGAGCTTGTTGTGCTCGTAACTAGGTCGATTGTAGTCGGTTATCGAAGGCTTCTGGTCCATGTACAGCTTCGATTGCTCGAAGTACGCCTTCGCCGAGTCCAGGTAGCTCCGGTCCAGGTACGACTTCGGACTGGAGTCCAGGTACTTCGGATCCGAGTACATGCTCATGGCTAGAGTACTCGGTGGCATGTATGCGGCTCGGTACTTGTCAGCTTCCATCGAGTACTTCATCGCGTCCATCGAGCTCACCACCTGGAACGTTAAAAATTACCCGAGGTTCTTTAGTGGTTCTTGGGAGTTGAATATCTTTTATCATATAGTACATAAGAATGTGTTCGCACGACACATTTGTCCTTAACCCTAAATTCGCCATCCCGACAATAGGATTTGAATATACCAAAGGGCGGTCAGCTAGCATTCCTCAGCCCTCGGGCCGCCTTTAAAGGTCCTAACCGGACGCGTATCTAATGGATCCCGTGTCGCCGATCAATTTTAATAAATCCAGAAGAGCGGGAGGTAGAATATCGCGCGTGGGTGGAGGGAAGAAGCTATTTCGAGCGAGGAGAAGAAGCGATCGAGTCGGATTCGCCTCGGTGCGGCTCGCAAATCGCGAATTCGCCGGATCCACCGCTCGGAGATTTGTTCTATGCGGAGGACAAAGCTGCCAATGGCTATAAATTTCGTAACGGTGGCCACGAGCCATCCCAGAAGGAGGTAGGAGGAGGTGTATAGTCCGCCGCGCGAACCCCGCGAGGATACTTAAAAAGGCGAGAAAGAGGTCCCGGGAGGAGCTTGTATTCCCGATTCTATAATTCGTGGACGAGGACCGAGAGCCGGACCCTTTGTCGGATCGTTAAGCGGCTTTGTCCGGATGATTTACATCCAGTCTTAGCTGCCTCGCTCGTCTCACCTCCCTGCTACGTCCAATTGATTACCGCTCGGTTCCTCTCGCCTCAAAAATCCTCCTCGCGAATCGGGCCTGAAGCCCTGGGCTACGATGGATCCGGAAATTAAGTGCTCCTCGCATTCCTCGACCCTTTGTGCCATGCTGGGAACAGTCTCAGACGTTCCGATGATCGTTTCGCGAATTTATGGAATCAACTTTGCTACCTGTTCGTCGCGACGCGTGAGAAAGGCTGCCGATGTCGCGATTTAAATAAAAATTCCAGAACGATAATTTCACGTAACAATAGAGACTCTAATGACGAGCAGAGTTTGCGATGGTTGAGCGGCAGTGTACATTTAATTTCATAAGGCAGCGGGTCCGAGATGGCCAGGAAATATTCGAGAGTCCTCGCTCGTACAGTTTCTCTAGCTCTCGTTTAGAGTCCGGACACTCCAGAACGTGCCCGGCAAGACTTAATTATCCTCCACATCGCGATGTCACAATTCAGCCGTACAATAACGTCGAAACGTTTCTCTTCTGTTTTCATTCACAAAAGCGTCTATTCTCCTCGCTGCCATGTGTCGTCAGAGAACGAAGGGACGTGCAGAAAGGAGACGCACCGCGCCAGCAACTCGGCGAGACGAAGACAGAGCGAGGAGGAGAGACTGGTCGGAGAATGGAATGTCTTTTGCTAGCTCACTTTATTTTCCAAATGGCCCCTCTCTTCGTTCCGGGGACCAGAAAAGTCGACTAGACCGAGAAAGTCAACCGTGGTGCCATTGTTGCGCACCCGGGTTCGCCGATATTTCACCCACATTGCGCCCATATGGATCGACCTGGACTAATGTCGATGGAGGTCGGAGCCAGTCGATCGAAGCGCGAATTTTCGTCTTCGAATTTATGTGCATCCTGCTGCTCTTCTGAATGAGCTCATTGTGAACCTCAGACCCGACGATGGTTTATGCTCTTCTTCTTCGGAAACTCCTGATTCGATCTTCTATTCAGGTCTACGGTTCTTTTTCATCCAGTTGAAATTCTCTTATTATTGGTTCTTCAATTTTTCCATAGATTCGGATTGATTTTCATGACAAAAACGTGTAAAACATAACAGCGCAGATTCATCCAGTTATACCTCGCTTCTGGGTACACAGTGCATCATCTTGACGTTGTTGGTTGGCTGCCAACCCTTTTCTCAAAAAATCGTTCGTCGGCGCCGTCGGTTGCGCTTTCAGCTGATCCGTGGAAAAGGTAATCGCGAATGATGGTCGATCGGAAGATGCTGGGTCCGGATGGGCAATGACGGTGTCCGGTGACGGCGATGACGCCGATGACGCCGCCGTTTCGTCCTCGGGACGATAACAGGCACCGCATGTTGGAATTCTTCGCTCGTGCTCGCCGGTTCGCCAATAATAGTCGGCTGTATCGCGTCGGTGCGTCGTTCCAGACGCGTCGGCCATTCAGCCGTTGAATGCAGAAATAACTAGCTATCTGTTTGTCTCCCGTACCCAGCTGCGGAAATTCATACACAGACCACGGTCTCCGGTTTCTGTTTGCGAAGCCACCCGGGGGCCCCTTTGTTGCGACAACGAATGAAACGTACCTACGCTCGTCCTCCGCATCGTTCTCCTCTTCTTTCTCCTCTTCCTATATCCTCTCTCGCTGCTCCTGCTGCTTCTCATCAGCGATCTATCTCCCTCTTTCATTCTCTCTTTTTTCCTCTAACTTTCTCTCTCTCTCTCTCTCTCTCTCTCTCTCTGTCTCTTTCTCCCTCTCGTTTCTACTCGCTGCAGTTCTATCTCTGCTCCATTCGGACCAGGCGATCTAGGCAGACTCTGTTTCGAGACCGGAGGAGAGACTCGATCGACATCCGATCGACGAACAATTTTGCTCGGCTGTCTTTTAGCTTGGCGACTGTCCGCGATTCGGTGACGTAACGCCGCGCCGGATCGAGAGCTTCTTTCGCTTTTTGTTCCACGATTCGTTGTTTTGGAGGCGAGCCCATTCGCTGGGGAGAGAGACTTTCTTAATCTTTTTTTCCTTAATTCTTAATCTTTCGGACCACGGTCCTGATAACGGCAATTAAAATGTACAAGTTCTTTCTTGCTTTAATAATTTCAGTCAGTTGACAATAATATTAAAGTATTTGGTTAAATCATGTTGGAATTCGTTGAAGACTATCGAAGAGCCAACGCATCTCGATAAATCTTGAGATTCCCCGATCGGGTCTCCGTCGACGTCAAAATCCGCTGAATAGGGACAACGGAGAAATAACCGCGTGGGTGGCTCTTTTTCGCTTGCATCTCGATAACGCTGCTCCCCATACGAGCGTGTCTCACGCATTTTTCGTGTCTGACAAATCGTGATCGTCGATCCCTCCCCATACTTCTTGGTAGATCGACTGTGTTTGCTGATTGAATCGTGCATTGTCGTCCGAAGAATTGTTTTGTCTCCTTTGTAGACGGAGTTACTCCTCGCGAGTGGGACTAATGTTTCCTTGTTCATTGAATCATCCAAATTAATAAACTCTTTAATCCGTATAATAATAGTATAGAATTTTGAACGGACTCCTATTCGCGAATATCAAAGCTTATTTCATTTGGAACGAATTAACATAAGAATGCACGAATAATCCTTCGATTAAACAGTAGATGCAATGGAACTATTGTGCAGTCATTCTATCGTATTATTCTCTCTTGAATATACACCAAATGGTAGATCTTTCTAATTTAAGTTTTCAATTTCACGACATTCGTTCACCCGTATCGTAATTACGAGCATAATTTTGATTTCCCGAGGTACTAGGTGAAAAAATCACCCCGTGGTTAGAAACGTGACGAACCGGCGGAACACCGCGTTTCCTAATTTTCCGCACGCCTCCGTGTGTTCAAACGAGCGTGCCAACTGCAGCGAGCGAAAACGCAACGTGCGTTGAATTCGGCCGCGGAATAAACGAAACCAGCCGTTCCCCGTAACAATGCGCAATTAAAATTCCCCGCAACTCCGTCCGCTTTGTCGCAATCTTCTAAACCACTATGGGGCCCGGTCTCGGAACGTATGCTACACTATACCGCACCGGCATTTGTTCAAGGAGAAGAACGGGAGCCCATCGCAGCGTGTCCTGCGGAAACTCTTGTCACGATTCGTTTCACTTCGCGATCGGAAATCGTAGCATGACCGTTTCAAGATGGAATATCATCATAACACTGGGAAATGTTCGATAAAACATTCAATTAAATTGTATGTAAGTGGATTACGCTAAATCCATAAGTGGGGCTTATAGCTGATCGAATATGGTGTTTATTTGCAAGAGAGGTCGACTCACCTGAGCAGGTGCCGCGAGACCCGCGGACATCGCCGCCGCAGACTGTTGTGCAGCAGCCGCAGCCGCCGCGGCCATGCTAGCCGCCGATAGCGAACCATAAGCTGCCGCAGGACCATAGTACGAGCCCATTCCAGCTTGTCCCATACTGCCAGCCATTCCTGCTAGAACAGAATTTTTAATCCATTAGACAACTGCACCGTTCGTCACACAACTTTTAAAATACTATTCGCCGAGACACAAAAATCATTCAAGTACCATTTATTGATAAATCCACAATACAAGCGGTACCAGTAACATTCGGACGATTTCCCAAAACACACGTTGCGCCGACAATAACCTAATCGAGCGATCCGTGCGTTCCTTCATCTTCGATCCGAGGCTCTCGTGGACCGACAATGCCAATGATTAACCGAACAAGCGTGCATTTTCGTCGAGATTAATATCGAGGGGCCGACGTGTACCACGACGTGTAAGAGCAGCGCCAGCTTATCGATCATCGTCGTCGAACGACGGAAACGCGGCGAAAGAATACCTATAGCAACGAAGGCCCCATTGTCGGGCCGACGTGAATCTCTACGGTGACGAAGAAACGTCGCTTGATGCCTCGTGCTATGGTCCTTCGGATGAAGAAGAAGGCCGGGGATGATTGGCGGCGAGATTTATGATCGGCAACGAAGAATTCACGCGCATATTAGTCGCGATTTTGTAACCGCGCATTCCATCCGTCCCCGCGGGATTAATAAAATTGGTAAAAGGGAAAGAATGAACGGACCATTAATTTCTTATTCTCCCGAGTTTTCGTTTCAACGAATTATATTATTACCTTTCCAGGAAATCTATTAAATAAAGTACAAACTAGCAATTTTTCATGTTTGAACATGATCGCGTAAAATGGGCATGCGAACGTATATCCAGCCGCAATGAATTTGAATAATTCGGGTCGATGTATCGCGATCGCACGCAGAAAAGAAGCGGATCGGTCGGAAAAGCGAAGTTCGATGAACTAAATGAAATTCACCGCGAATCTTGATAAATTCGTGGAAATCGAGGTATTCTAGTCGCGGCATCGATTTCGCGCGAACTATTTGTTCCCATGTGACAGCCAAATGGAAATTTCATGCATCGAATATTCGCCGGTCGCCATCCCTTTCACACCCCCTCGCGTCCTCCCACGCACCCCCAACGGGCATCGGCCATTCACGATCATAATTTCGCGCGATTGTTCCTAACCCTCTCTCGTTTTTCTTTGACTCGCCGCCGCGCCGCGGAGAAATTCAAAATTACGTAATCCAGTATGAGGAGGGCAACAATGAAGACAATGGAGAGGCCGGAACGTCAAACAAATCTGTGTAAACTGACGAGGGGCGAAGAGAGAGAGAGAGAGAGAGAGAGAGAGAGAGAGCCCGCGTGTGTGTTCGCGATTCATCGAACATCTGTTACCCCGTGATTCCGCGGGGAAACTTTACGAATTCGAGATAAGGATCGATAAAATTAGACGGACACACGCTGCGATCGTCTAATCAAAGATGTGCTTAAATTATTTCGATTAGCTTCAGCTGGTAATCTTTTCTTCTGTATTACATTTTTTAAATTCAATCAGGTACATACACTACTGTGCAAAAAAAAAATAAGCACCCAGCCATATTTAACCCTTCGCTGCATAGTGTATCATATCTGATACAGTTAACAAATCTGGTATATAATAAACTAAGAATGAGTTTTCCTACTATGTTTATTTTTCTGAAAATGTTGTTTTCATTTTTCAAAGTATTTTTTCCTTAAATAAAACACAAAAACTGATCTCCTTTCAATTTTTTCATCCCAATTTAAAAAATCATGCAGTGAAGGCTTAATAGAAAATCGTAAAAAATCAAATAAAAACACAGGAAGTTTTTAAAAAGGATTCCGCTGTTTAAATGAATAGTTCTGAGAATATGTGTTATTGCGGATCATCTGATACTTTAAATACAATAAATCAATCATTGCACAATACAATTTCTACACAAAGATATTGTTTTTCATTATATATTATAATTATACTGGCTGCTTCTTACATTTCCACAGTAGTGTACGTTGATTCGTATATTTTGTTTCGCTTAAACGTTCAACCACTATTGGCAATTAATAATCGTGCTCGTGGAGTCACGTGCTTCCGTCAAAGTACCCAGGGCGCAATTATAGACGGTCTTGAGGGTAACAGCGTCGGCCACTAAAACAATTCGATAAATAATGAGCCAGCGACATGTTTATACTCTCGCGTGCATAGGACCAATGAATCGTCCGCACGAAGCGCTGCCCTTCCGCGCCAAAGGGAATTATTCGACGATTTATTCCGAGCCCTTCGAGGCCCCCGATCGTCGTGATAACTTTTGACCCGTGTTTTTGAAAATAAACGCGGGGGCCGTCGCGTGATCGCTTCATTCGCCTTCCACCATGAAATTTATCAGTTCATGCTGTGTACATAACCTCTTGATGCATGACTTACTGTTTCATCGATAACATTACGGTTTTTTAATTAGCTGAGAATTTTTAAGCTCACCGAGGCCACACAAAACGTGAATACTCTCCTTCTTCTGACCGGTAGACAACCGTGTAGGATGTCGGAGAATTATTACGAGTGTTCGGGTATTTCCTTGGAGGCAAATTCCGAATTCTCGAATAATCGTGAACGAACCGTTTCGATAATAAATAGGAGACAAGTCAATAATCGGCGAGTTATGGCGGTAATTCCCCGATGTACGGAGCAGGACAGTAGAAGTTGAATCGATTGTGCTAGATCAAGGGGAATCGCTAGGCAGAGTCGCAGTTTATCGCGAATAAGGGAGGATCGAGAGTGGAGAACACGACCGAAAGTAGAAACGGCGTGTTCCCCCTTAACTTACGTGCTTAAGTCGCTATCTGCACGAGCGGAAACCGCGGTCAGAAATTCCAGTCTAAGCCGATAATTTATCCCAGCCACCCACGCACTTGTCTTATGCGCGTGCCACTGTGCGGGGACGTGTCCGCCAACGTCTGACCGACGAACGAAACGGGAAAGAAAGGGGTTTATGTAGCACGGCGGATAGAGAACGAGAATGGAGGTGCGGAATCGGTAGCAGATTCCCTTATCGCGAATCTAAACGGCGGCTACTATGAAAATCTTCAGGGTTTAGAGACAATAATTCACTTTACATGTTGAACAGAGTCGTTCCATGAAACGTAACACCCGATCCTCGTTCCAAAAATATCTTATCACCTTATTCGAGATTTAAATCTAACAAAAGATATACTTATTCGGGTGAGAAAGAAAATATTATAATTAAATAAAAGTGTTCTGCATTGATTGTTGGAAGCAGGAGTAAAATAAAATTTGATTTATATTTGTATTACAATATTCTTCAATTGTTCTATTCGTTTACTGTCTAATCATAATGTAACATTTTCGCAATTCTAGCAACTCGATTGCAAATCGCGCGAGCGAGACGCAGATCGGACTCTAGGAAAGAATAAAAATTTTCCACGGCTCGATTTCGTTATTTCCCGTACGAGAAAATGATGGGACAAAGTGCGGAACCCTGCGAGAGAGATAAAAGGAGAAAGGGAGTAGAGAATGAAATAAATGGAGGGAGCGAAAAAGAGGTAAGAAGGGGCGCCGAGGAATACGACCGATAAATCGTGGATTACCGATCACTTTTCGCGGTGTCGCGTGGGCGACGAGATAAATTCCAGCTTTAATCGGGTCGTTGCCGGAATTAATAATTTTGTCTGGTTATACTACGGATCGGCAGGGTTAGGTTTATGAATGAACCGTGTGGATATACCCGTGAACGCGTTCACGCGGATACAGCTGAAGTTACGAGCTGCTCGGAGACACTCGTTTCCACAGGTTTCACGGAATTATAATAAAATGATCGGCTGGTACCTGTTTATTCGGATACGATCGGACGATATTTCAGATTTATGCTGATTCTTTTCATACCGGGTCGTTCCACTACGAAAAAAATACTCCCGTCGAAATCGGAGCAGAACGCATAACCATAATACTGCTGTGATTATCGCGCGACTTTATCGTTGCGAACAATATATAATTTTAGATGATCGGGGAGGAATGACACTCGGAACACTGACCGGAGATGACGTCACCAGTGCAAACGCAAGTGTTCGTCTGGCCGGTGTGTTTGTGCAAGTGCGTATATACCCGATAATAAGACCGCGTAACAGCAGTCGCAAAAGGGACGGTGTACCGTGTCTTTGACGCGAAAACGGGCAAACGCGTGAACCATTAACGAGACGCCGGAGAAAATGGCAGAGGAAACGAGAGTCGGGCGAACCTCGAAGAAATCGCTATTATAAGACTTCCGACCAGGGATCCCGGAGGCATCGCCGGCAACAATGCGGCTGAAACGCGAGCCGAAAAGATAAGAATATCAGAGCCCTACCAGACGAACTGTTCTTCTTTCCCCCCATTGTACTCCCCCGCAACTGGCGCAACACATCTACAACTCGGTGCCGTTCCTCTGGATCATCCGTGAGGATCGATCCCGCCTTGTCCTTTCGTACCGTGATCGCATTGTTTCACCGACGCAGTAAGAAAACGGGACTGTTTCAATGGAGTCTTCTAAGAAAAGCGATTATGGCTTTTAACCCCTTAACCTACGATTTAGATTCGAAAATTTCGGGCCGAAATCGTATACAAGCTCGCGCAACCTTCGAGACATTCGCACGACTTGTTCCGTACGATGATCGGTCCGTACTTGCATCTACCACAATCATTACATATTACTATGCCCGTAATATTCACGTTTGACCCGATCATCTACTACGGGCATACCTGGTAGTTGTAGGTTAAGGGGTTAAAACTGCTGCTTCCGTCAGAATTGATTTGAACATCGAAATCGCACCACGCTCCCTTAAAATAGTAACCCAGACCCAGAAGTTTGTCCAATATGTGGATGCATGAAATGATTTTTGCAACTGAGAAACATATACATACGCATCCACATTATGTTGATTATGGTCTCGGTGTGGAACTGGAAAGCTTCCCGATGCTTCCATACTTTTTCGATTTATTAAAAGTACCGATAGTTGCGGTACAGATCGTAAGTAGATGGTAAAAGAGTTTCGAAGTTACGGTAATAATGTTGCTCGATAGAACGAACGACTTACCGGCTCGGATCGCATCCATGGGTACGCTGGGGTAAGGGATGCTGTACGGGTAGCCTTCCTTCCTCAAAGTTTTCGGCTTTCTTCTCGGCCTGTATTTGTAATCGGGATGTTCCTTCATGTGCTGGGCTCGTAACCTCTTCGCCTGATCGATGAACGGCCGTTTTTCGTCTTCGGTGAGCAGCTTCCATTCTGCACCTGGAACAATCAATTAGTTTTGTCTATTAGACCAAGCACATCACGTTTGTTACACAAGCATATTCGAAAACGATTGATAACGAAAATTATCCGGAGACGTTCGCAAGAATCTAAATTCTAGTTTACTAACAGCGAGTTTAAATAATTTCCATTATCACGTGCATCACGTGCAAGAAAACTATCAAAGGAACGAGGGGTGTATTATTAGCAAACAGATCTTTGATAACAATCTGCAAATGTGCTAATAGAAGCAGCGACAGCTTCGACATCAAACTATCTCTTTCTCCCTCGCTCTGAATTGCGTATTTGCGGCCCGTATAAAGCAGTTTGTAAACGAACGATAGGCACTTGGATCACGCGTTCGATCAATGACTATAAAAGGCATTTGGACGCTGTGTTTACTCGGCGAAACGGCCGTGTTGTGTGCAGCCGACGCCGCCGGCAGTGCCAGCCGTTATGGCTGAATTATCGACGAGGCCGTAATCACGCCTCATTTAAATCCGCCTCGTTGACAATTGTCTCCGCGGAAAATTGTAGTTTCACTCTCAACGATGTCACTCCGTCTATCGTGTCGCTGTATCGTCCAAGACAACTATTTATTTCTGTCCGTTATATTATATTTAAATGAACGTGACTGTCCACGTTTTAACGCTCAGAAAATCTCTGAATTTGCTATACGAATTTTTGTAATAAATACAAGTATTTATTTCTGTCTATTATATCATATTTATGGGAACGTGCAACTGTCTACATTTTTTGCATAACAATTTTTGCGGTAATTTCTAGACAAACTGAAAGCGTTACTTTCGTCCCCCGTCTCTGACATAATCATAATCGTCATCCAATCAGAACGTTCTTCGCCCACGCGAAGAGATCAAAGATCGTCGACGAAAAGACGCCAGGCGTCTCGACATCGGACCAGCATTGTTGCAAACGAGTTGGGCGCGACCTCGATGCCCTTTGTTTCAGCGGTTGCAAACCGCGGCGTCGGCGTCTGCGTCTGCGTCGTTTCTCGTTTGATCCGGGGCTCCATTTCCAGGATGCAAGCGCTTCGCGCTTTGTTCGCGCAGCTACAGCTAGCGCCCCGAGAACAAGTGGTAATTAATTCTCGGCGAAACAATCGACCCGTTACCGCTGAAGGAACAACAACGTCAAAGTGGAAAGAGGAGAGTGAGAGAGAGAGAGAGAGAGAGAGAGACACGCGGAAGCATTTTGCCGCGAAAACATTGCTTGTTTCGGGTAAACGACTCCCCTTTCGACGCTCGACGCGCTCCTGTAAAACAGTTTGAACATCGTTTGTTCTGAACACGAGCCGCCATGTTTGTCGCCAGCGGCTTTCTTTGTTCTACTCTGCAAATTGCTGATCTGTTTCGCGTTTCGCAACTCGCAACGGAACTGCGAATCAAAACTTCGTGTTTCCGGATGTTGTTGATATTTATCTGGGAGACGAAGAAGAAACTAGCTAGACATTTCTACATCCGAGCCGATTCATGCAAAAATGATGGGAGTCTGAATGATTGGATAACGATGAGAATTAAGTAAAACGAAAGTTTTCAGTTGAAATGAAAACTCCCGAGAGAAAACTGGGTGGGGCAAAACGTGGGATGACGGTGAATAAAAGAGAAAATCGGGGCCAAGGAGTAATATCAAGAACGAGCACGTTCCAGCGGACACAGAACCGGGTCTGTCGAGGAATCGCTCAAGGGGGATGGAAGTTCCTCGATACAGAGAGGAGATACACTACCGGAAATTCGAGGCGCACCGGAGCAGATACGAGAGAGTGAGAGAGAAAGAGAGGAAGCAGAGGATGGGATTCAACGTTGCCCGATGGATCTTTTACTCTCCTCGTTATTGTTGCTGACAGCAGCCAACAACAATGGAAAGAGTTGCTCGGCATAGTGGAGCACACACAGCGAAAGAGAGGGAAGAAAGGAGAGACCCGGCTAAACAATACGTACACGTGGTGGTGTACAATGCACGCTCGAGAGGAACGATGCGAGAAAAAGAGAGAGGACACATCCGAGATTTTTGTCTTCCGGGACAATGTCGAGCGCTGATAACGCATTCGACGACCGGCGAGTGGTGTCGGACCATTCTTAATCCCTGTTCCGAGAATTTCCGATACGCGACGACAAATACGCTTCTGCTATTATTTTCAGGATCTCTCTTAAAATAATCACACTTCCTTCTTTCAGTTTCATTTTCCAACGAAACAATACGTTCTCGTGTTTGTTCGTGCAGAATGAGTCGCGAAAGCGCTCGTACAGATTCACGAGGTCTATTCTATTTAGTTTTATTAGTTTTTGATGATCTTGAAATCTGTTAAAATAAAAGAAACGATGCAATTTTTCTTTTCTCAGTCCCGCAGCACCTTTGATCCTCCGTCTTCCGCGCCAAGTCCCCAAATCGTGAGGAATTCGCGTAACAAGCCAGCGGCGGATCGATTCGCGAGTACGTTCGCACGTGCACCGGTGCCGAAAGGGGTTTCCTTCCACGCTATTTACACTATAGGCAATCCAATCGATACACGCTTTCCCGTGTGCAAAGGCAGGTACCACGACCGAACAAGGGGCTGTGCTCGTTGGCATGGGGAGGTCCGGAAGGTAGCTGGGGGTTGACGGCGCGAAAGGGGGGTGGTCGAGGGTGGGTCGGCGTATTTGTTTAGAACAAAGCCTCCTCGGCACCGACGGTATTAGTAGGTTGGTATTCTCGACCAGTACTCCTTCCTCCTCTTTTCGCGGTTTCGGAGAGCGACAGAGAATCTGGAGAGAGAGAGAGAGAACCAGAGGCCAGGACGGCGACGACGTCGACGACGACGACGTCGACGATGAGGACCGGGCTTAAAGCACAATGCCGCCTGCTTTTCAGTCCTTTCGCTGGCGGACAATGCCGTTTATTTAACATCGTTTAAAAGTACAAAGCCTGTTAATTAATGGACGGGGTCGAAGGAGAGAAACGAAGCCCGGTGTCGAGAGGGGGTGGGAAAACTGGTGGTGGAAGAGAACCTGAGGATAGTCATGGCGACGGAGCCATTGCCACAGACCCCGGACCTCTCTCAGGCTTTTACCACACCATCGCACCGCGACGCGCTATTGCTCCGGCATTACTATTTCTGAAGGCTGCCGCTATTAGTCCACCGCTACCCAGCCACTGGATGCTATTCTTCTTTCGGTCCTCTCTCCTTTTTACTCGTCTTCATTGTCACCCCGGCGAAACTAGGCTACTACCGCTGCTACTACCCCGCTACTGTTCTTCTTTTCTCCATTCCCCCACCTATCCGCCAGACCAGACCTCGCTTTTCTTCGCCGTGTCTTCGGGGCCAGCTCAACAAAACCGCCAGCTAGTATTTGCGATTGCAAGGAAAAACTCCCCTTGTGGCAATTTCCAAAAATTCGAGTTCATGCATTAATTCGTAGTTTTCTCGTAAACTAACGTCGATGAAAAACTGTAAGCTTGGTGTGGGAGCGAAGAAACGTAGAATAGAAGAAGCACAATGACCGCGTCGAACTAAGACCTGTACATTCGAGCGACGCACGCAGGAAATCCGCGTGTCACGAGAAAAGACCGTAGCAGCCAATAAATCAGAAGAGCGCTTCGACTCGAACAAAGCACGCAAAAAATAAGGGACTAAGCTCGACTTCTGGCTACCAAATATGGCAACTACAATAGGTCTATAAAATACTAAAATTCTGAAGAAACGGCTTTTCGAAAGGATTTTCACTACGGGTAGTTCAGTGTTATTGCATCCCTTAGTCGGAGAAAACGTGCGAGGTAGATGGGGTCGTCGTCGTCTGAAGAACCCAACTCTAAATCAATTTTATGCGACAATTCCGAAATCTTTCTGAAAATAACGGAACGGTCAGGTTGTAACATAAATTCGTTCAGTTATTGTCAAGTCTTTGTGTTAGTTTTATGAACGTTATCGCAGCTTAATTTCTCACTCGCAGAACATTGAACGACGCTCGTGTGTGATCCGGTTAATGCGACGCATTCGTTCAGGGATAACGAGGCAATTTGTTCGAATTAGATTCTTTATGCTAGGAGAAAAACTACTTTGTTACACGGATAATAACGCGGCTTATTAATCCGCAACGTGCACGACTCGTTAATACTGGCAACAGCCTTTCGTGTTGAATAACAGATCGTTAAGGTCGATAAGCATGGCATTGTTTCCCACCGGCGGCAACCGGGAACCACATGAACCTATCATTGAGAGAACGTACCACGGATCTGCTAATTTATACGTTGCAACTTGTTACATTTCTGTCCAACCATAATTTCTTCCACGGTTTGGAGAAAGAAAACCAAGCAAAAAGATCCGATCGAAAAATTTACGACAGGATACCTCTGTTTATCTGTAGGAGTTTCTTTTTCACGTCGTTCATGCAGCTCAATTAGACGCTAATTGAGCTGCAAGAAAAATGTGTACATTTCGTAAGTTGTTCTGAACTGTAGCAGCGCCGTGAATTCAGTTATCTTAATCGATATAACAATTTTTCTAATCTACTCAATTACAAGCCAGTACGCCTGTAATAATAATAAACACGTTAACAGTACCCGTTCCCTCTCGAAACCATTAATAAACTCTTCTCACGAACGATGCTTAACGATGTTTACCGTAATTACTTATTTATATGCTAATTCATAAAAGAAGAAGTGGAGTGCAAGAAAAGAGATACAGGATTCTAATTATATTGTAAAAAGACAACTGTTGGATATATTGGAAGTGCAACTTCCACTCGTTTAAACGAACACGTGTTCTTGTCGTATAATGTTACTTAAGCATTTAAATAAATTTTCTTTCGAAATTTTTCTATCCTGAAAACGAGTTTCGAAAATTTATCTCAAATGAGATTTGTCGATCTAAAACGAGCAACTAGAAAGTCCTTATAGTCGAGGAGGAGAGAATTAACGAGAGCAGTTTAATACACTCACCAATTAATCTAAACACCCCTTAAGAACACTTTCTCGCCACTTTGTCGAGATTGTTCCCGTTGGTCCGCGATCCCCGGCAAGTCTCTCGCGGAATAACGTATCCAGCTTATGCAGGAGGAGAGAGCTTTCAGGTTGAAGAGCTTAAAGCTTGCTCGGGGACGATCATTTTTAATCACGCGGAGACAGATAGAGCGAGACCGAGAGATAGGGAGAGGAACAGAGATATAGGGTAGAGAAAACGGGGGTGGAGGCCGTGTACCTGTGTGCAGGCGTTTTGTGTTCCCGCCTTTGTCGCAACGGCGCCATTGTCCTCGCGATTCTATAGGATCGCAGTGTCGGGGTCCTCCGCGAATTGTTTTCTTCGCGAATCTTGCGCGAGCTCCCTCTACCTCTATCTCTCTCTCTCGCGCTCTCTCTCTCTCTCTCTCTCTCTCTCTCTCTCTCTCTCTCTCTCCTCGCCAAACCGGTGTCCTAGACACGATTACATCCACTTTCCTCGGGATTACGGAAACCTCCACGAAAATTCTAGCATCGTTTTCCACCCCTTTCTATCTCGTTGCAGGTTCACCAACGGTTTGAGGGAATTTTCGAACGAGAGGGTGAAACTTCGAACTGTATCGCTCGCGACGGAAACAATCGCGAACTTCCGCGAGAAACGGAAGTCAGGTGTGAATGGAATTAACGCGCGCGCGGATGCTGATAACAGGGATGCGAATTGAACGTTTCTTGCTCCTCCGAGCGACGCACTGCATCAAACAATAGTCCACCCCGCGCTCCGACGATACGAATTTTTGCTGTATGCTAATTGAAAGTTTTATATAATATCCGCTGTTAATTCGTGTGTCATTCTTCATTTTTTGAACGCAAAAATATCCCGAAATTTGAATCATTCTAAAACGACGTATAAGACTTATTCTTCGGATTATTCGGACTCGATTACTTTCGTTGCGAGCACAGCCAGACGAAACGACGATACAGTTGTCATCCCGACATCGATCCAAGTAATTCCCCTTCGCGTGCTCGTCCTTGCTTTCCTTCTTCTCGCCCATCGTCTAAAATACCCGGGCTCATTGTTGTCCAGTAAAAACGCACGGAGAACGTGCCACACGCACTATTACAATGCAAGACAGAGAGAGAGAGAGAATGAGAGTGAGAAAGCGCACACAGACGCGAACGGATGGACGAAGAAAAAAGGAAGAAAGAGGTAGAGGCGGTTGGGGGTGGGAAAGAAAGTCGACAAAGAGGGAAAGGTGGTGTGTGGATGCAGCGTGGATAGAAAACGCGCGGTGTGTACAAACACGGGGACAAGGATGGCGCGAGAGGATAGAGAAAGAGAGAGAGAGAGAGAGAGCGAGAGAGAGAGAGAGAGAGAGTGAGAAAAAGATAGAGAGGAAGTGAAAAGGTGGGAGGAGATAGGAGGGAAGAGGAGACTCGAGAAGGTTGGAGGCAAAGCTTTCATCGTAATGAAGTATTTCTGTCGGTTCCCGTAGCCTCTCTCTTCGTCCTCCGAGTTCTTTCGCGTGCGTTAAAGAAACGACTTGTCGGTTTTGCGCGCTCATCGACGTTGAAGCGAATAGAGGGCCACCGGGCTGCGAGCGACAGAAAAAGAGAGGATTCAGAGAAAGTGAGAGAGAGAGAGAGAGAGAATATTCATCCACCCGCACGCCGAAGGACAACCCTATTTAACCCTTCGAGCCTGAGTCGAGCTGCGTTTTCTACGCTTACCCAGAACGACTCGATTTCCCTTCTTCCTCGAGCAACTTTCTGACTGGTTTAAAATTGCTTCGACCTTTTCCCTCTTGTCCCGTACACCTTGAATCCTCCAATGGGATTCCGCGAATCTTGTACTCCCTTTCTACTTTATATGTCCACTCGACCAATTTTGTTTCACAATCTGAAATTTCATAAAATTCTCTATCTGTTGATAGTACATCTTCAATCCTACCGATCATCCCCTAAATCGCTGATCAAAGAGACCAAGTAACCAGGATCTCCTTCATCGAATCAAAGTCGAAGAAGGAGGATCTCCGGGGCAAGTGGAGAAAGGATAGGGAGTAGTGCGAGAATCTGAAAGTTTCGTGGCAGGAACACGATCACGAGAGAGTCCAATAACCAGATTAGCTTCAGCCATTTCCCAATGGAGCACTCCTTCGCTCGACGAACCGTTCCGTCGCACCCTCAATCTCGGTTCCGGCATAGTTTTGCACTGGCCGGATCGTGAAACGTGTCGAACTGCCCGACCGAAAGATAAACGGGGATGGTCATCTGCTAATTGACGTCGTAAAACTGCCGGTGGACACGCGGCTATCATTCACGATATCGAAACGATGTGACAGTGGCTCTTATCCACCCTACACTATATGAGTTTCGCCATATTTTATATTGATTTTTTTTTCAAGAAGGACCAACTTCGATAAATACTCTCGAGATTATAATTTATTCGTCATTGTTTCTGTAATGGTTTACTTTCCATCTCGATGCTGTAAAAAGTAGTACGACTTTGTTAAAGTAGCGACTCCCACAGCTAGCCGCTCGACTCGGCTACCCGAGGAATTGTTTGCACGCTGACGAGGAACGCGTTTGCTTATTGTTAGCGAGATACCGGCTCCGGGCTGTTTGCACTGTTAATTACAGCGCCACGAGCGGCTAATTGCGCGGAACATTTGTTCGACCGATCTTCGCCTAAATTTAAGAGCTGCTCGATGCAAATACCCCCCGTTACTTGTTACCGGTGTTATCGCTTCATCGAGTAATCGATAATGATAACATCTTTTATAGCGAGTGCATATTTGCCGTGAGAATGTCAATAGACAGACCGAAAGTCTCTGGAATTTGAGAATTCTGAAGATTCGCAGAAAACCTTGAATTCAGTAGATATATATAGTTTGTAATATTTAACAATTATTTGTCTACCGCCTCCAGTTTCATTTTAGTTTTATTCGAACAAAATTTCAGCAGTTTGAACGGTTTCGGGCGGCAGGGACGTAACAATGGCTTGCTATCCCAATTAGCAACGCGCAGCGACCGGTACACAGAAACCATAGACAGCGAAATAGGCAAGCTACTCAATTATTTACCGCTTAGGCGTGCACGACCGTGGTTGACCAGCCGATTATATAGTTTAGTCGAGCACGGTTTGCAACAGAGTGCAAACTTTTCAGTCAGCCAACTACCTAACACGCGAAACCGCGTGTCCAACTGAACAGTCCGCCAACTAAAAGTCGATGGTGTTTGTAGAGTCTGAGCAAACGAACCCGGCGAGAGAGCCGGCTCCGAAACCGTTTCTGAATGGAAATATCAGCACGGAGGAAAGCTTGACCAGTTTTCTTGCCCACTAAGATTTTACCCGTGGAAACGTTATTGTTATTAGAACACTATAAGCTTCCCACTTGCCATAAACTAACCGATTTATGGCTTGTGGAAGCGATTTCTGTAGCAAAATAGCCTCCGCAATGTGCTGGGAAAAATGTTTACCAGAGATCTACATAGTTTCATTCAAATTCGACTTGGACATTCGATTGGACGATAGGTGAACTGATATTTTCATGTTGTTAGCTTAATTATGGAAACTGTGCATCTATATTTTGAATTTTATGCACAGGGAAATATTCACTACTGCAACAGATATTTTTTTTGTTGGCCACGCAAGTAATATTCACCGGTTCAAGAACCTCCCCAAACGAGCCTTCAACTCCTCCTCCCATTCAGTCCATCTAACAACCTCCAAACCCCACTCAACCACATGAAACCGCAACGTAAAACCACCTCGACCTCGAAGAACAACGCGAAACCCCGAAAACGTTGATCGAGTGTCCCATTTGCAGGACAATGTGCCGCACCCCTGAACCCTCCCATCACCGGAAGCTGTCAAACGAGTTAACATTTTCACCGGAAACTGCGAATAGGATAGAGATAGTTAATATTCCCAAATTCTCAGTTGAGATACTGTTTCGAGTAAAGCGCGTCGGATCTTCCTCGGATCTTCTGTGGCGTTTGTGGCATTTTTTGGGGGGGAGGGGGGTGGTTTGAGAATGTTTCAAGATGTTGGAGGCCGGGGGTTGAAGGGGTTGTAGGATGAAAATTTCAAATACTCCGACAAATTTTTGCACGTCACAGAGAGCACATCGTTTTCTCGGACCTTTTGTAGCGTTCGTGGCGGTTTGTCGAGGTTGCAGCGGGTGGATCGCGTAAACCGGGGGTTGGAGGAAGGGGTGGGGGGTACCGTAGAGGCGTGGGAGATGGGGAGGATGCGGGATGAAATTTGCAAATGCTCCGACAAGCCATCGCGCGTCGCAGAGAGAGAACTTGGACACGGGGTTTGTGGGGATGGTTTAGGGAAACGCGGGGGTGGTTCGGGTGGGGTTGTATATCAAGCAGAAATGTACGGTGCGCCGGGAATACGGCGGTAAAAGAGCGACGAAAAAGTGTCGCTTCGACAAAGGGTGCAAGCTGGAGAAGAGAAAGGGGCGAGGAGAGGTAGGAGAGGGTAGTTCGGAGGAGGTAGAAGAGGATCGGAGGGGCAAACGTGGAGGAACAGGGGGTGGAATCCCGCAAAGGGAGGTGGTTCGAGCGTGCGCGCATCATTTTTGCCGAGGAGCAGGCACTTCCCTTATTCGCCGTCGCCGGGGGAACGAAAAATGGGGGTAGAAGAACCGAGGCGAGGAAGAAAACGACGGATAAAGAAGCTTCGAGGGGAGCCGCGGGAACTGGGCTTTGTCGATTCCCGGGTATTTAACGGAAATACCAACCGGAATACCTTCGTCCCCGTTCGTCTTTATCTCTCCCTTTCTTTTCCCCCACGATTTCCACCCCGTCTCTACCTCGCTCTCTCTCTCTCTCTCTCTTTTTCTGGCTCTGTATATTCCTGTTTCTGTCTGTCTGTGTTGCCCGTGTATATCTCACTGTTTTCGTGTGTGTCGCCGGAATAATTCGAGCGTGTGTCGGTGAACCAAGCCACACCGGACCGTCGACGCGCAAAGCAAGGAATTCTGAAAGGGATGAATCGCGGGGAGGAACTGCCGCGTTCGAATAGACTGCCGCGCGCGTTCGAACCAAACCATCGTGTTTGATTCTCGAAAATGCGATTAACGCTGTGTTCGCCGCGACTCGCGTTCCTTCCTACCCCTTTCTTTTTCGCTTTGCTGTACTCTCTCTCTCTCTCATTCCCTCTCGCTATCTCTTTTTTTTTCTCTCGATCTCTCGCTCACTTACTCGCTGGCTCGATGTTTCCACGGATGAGCTTTGAACGATTGTTTCGGGGGAAGATTTTTTTGAACCGCGCTCCGTTTGCCGCGCCCGTTTGGATTCGCTAATTGCTTTCGGCGATGGAAGAGCGAACGCTCTGTCACTAGTTCTCTTTCGCTTGTTTCCGTTTTTTCATGAATGTTGTGCGCGATGCTGACATAGATGTTTTCCGACGGAATTGTTTGCTGCGCGTGATTTATGATGTGTGATGCTTCGCGATTTTGAGGACGCGTGTGAGTTGTAAATTCGACTGTAAGACGATTTTCTCGTAAACGCATAAAGTCCGTAGTCTAGTATATGTATTGCTGATACTTATTTGACGGGTGACGAGGACGTAAAGAACATGTTGGGAGGTACTCACCTAGCCTCTTGGAGATCTCGCTGTTGTGCATCTTCGGGTTCTCCTGCGCGATCTTCCGTCGCTGAAGCCGTGACCAGACCATAAACGCATTCATCGGCCTCTTGATGTGCTCCACCTGCGCCTTCTTCGCGGTCGGGCCTAGAGGGCTGCCGAGGCCAACCCCCATGGGGCCGACACCCGCGCCACCGGGTGGCGACGTACCCGACATGCCCTGCATACCACGCAGGGTCTCCGTGAAGGAGCCGTCGCACATGTTGCCGCCGGCTCTGTAATTAAACGCAGCCACCAATTAGTAACCCCAACGGGCACGTTAATGGGACACGCCTACGTGAAAACAGCCACCGACGACCTCGAGTCCGAGTGACCGAGGAAGGAGAAGGAAGGAGAGAGAGGTAGAGAGAGAGGTAGAGAGAGAGGGAGAGAGAGAGAGAGAGTCCCGAGGGCATCGTCCATTGTTTCAACACGGGGTCCGAACGCACACCGTCGGAGACAAACGTCGTTCCCATCTGATTTACGATCTCCACGACGTTATCTCGGATAGTTAACCTCTAGACGAGTCTTAGACACTGATACACAAGAGATTTTAGACGAGATAGGGGTTGAAGATTAGGTTTGACGATAGGGCTGATTTTAAGAGGCTGGGAGGCAGCAATCTGATCGACCTGACCATTCTTGTTGGCCATTTTCGGGTATATTAGTGAAGTTTGATGGTTCGACGGTGAAGATGTATATTTAGGTGATTCATTTTTAGAAAAATGGAGGTGCAGCATGATCAAAAACAAAAACACAGTCATAAGAATGTGGGTGGATTAAACAAGACCCAAACACAGCTAGCAGGAGTAAATGCGTACATACAGCTATCAGAACACAACTAAAGTAAGAGGTAAAAATATATTTCTACTTGGAAAAGAATTTTTTCGAAGGTCGAAAAGTCTCGCCTAGAAATGTTATTTAAATCAATCTGTTTTATCAGCTCAATTAGCTTCTGCAAAGCTTAGAACGTCGGTAGAATAACTAATCCGTAGCGGACGTGCCGCGTAAAAGCGAATTTGAGCAGATTTCCCTGAAAACCCAGGCATTCCAGCCTGGTGGCTTTTAATTGTGCGCCACCGACACGCAGAAGAACCGAGCGAGGGCACTCGTGCAGCCACTCCTCACGGTCCTGGTAATTGCTTATTCGTTTGCTCTTTGATTCACAAGCAAATTAATCTTATCCTTTCCTCGTATCAAAGCCATTAACCAATCTCGCCACGTTGCCTCTCTACCGCCGTCTTTTTACCCTAAATGTCACCCTTCGTTCTCGGGGGCTCTGCCTCTCTCCAACCATCCCCCTTTTCCGTCGTCTTCCACGATCCTCTCTCTCTCTCTCTCTCTCTCTCTTTCTCTCCTCTCGAACTAATACAATTACACGCGGATCTCCTTGAGCATTCATTAAGAAAAAAAACCTGTAGTGGTTGAGGGAGTTAACCCGGGGGCGGTAGTTACGATTTTGTAGGGTTAGAACCACCCTCGGCCGAGGCCAACCCTCGAGTGTCATTCAGCTCGGATTAATAGATACGTTGGTTAGCGAGTTTGCAGGGGGTGCGATAGAAGGAAAGAGAGAGAGAGAAAGGGGGTGGATAGGGGGTGGAAGCACCAGCGGTTGCTTACGAGAGAGCCCAAGGGTGCTCGGGGGTGGCTCAACGGGGAGAGAGAAGATGCTGGAAGTAATGGCTGTTGACAACGAGCGACGGGGGATTAGGAAGTGCTAATTGAATGTTTAGGTCCCGGTTCGAACGACCCACGAGCCCGCACGCAGCAATTTATTGCTCTCTATGAGGGAATCTCTATTTGCAACGGCAATCGACCGACAGGGATCTGATTTTTAAGGGACCCGAGGAGTGGATCCGCGCGATTTGAAGGCGGCGATGCGAACACGGACGCGGGGATGATTTACGTTTAATTGAATTGGTCGTAGCATTATCTACTGCTTTCTGATCGTAACAAGTGAAAGATAATTTTTAGGTGTATGAGAAATTATGATGCATTTATTATAAAATTGAGTATCTACAAGTTAAAACAACAAGGAGATTACAAAACTCACAGAGCGATGGAAAGTCACTTTAGATATTTAAATTTGACTAAACACCAAAATTTCTACGAGACTCCTGTTTCTTACAGGAGATGTAACAAACAAAAATCCGCAGTCTAACCAGGAAGAATGACGAGAACATTGTAACAACATGTATGTAACAGTTTACTATACATATTTGATCGGACCGTGAGCAAATCGACGACCTGTAACGCGAGTCTTAGTTTCCGTCGGAAGTTTTGAAAGAGACATGCTAAAGTTATTCGAAATATGCATACAAAATAAAATTTGTCAAACAAATTCGTGTATTATTGAAACCACGTTGTTTGGAGGAGCAATGTACATACAATAAAAGGGACAGCCGGTTGTACTTTGGCGAGCAGTAACTCTTTCGACTTAAATTGTACTCTATTGCATCTGCAACAAGTATAATAACACCCAACAGTCTGAAGGGTATCATTCTACAATTTCCAATATCTTTTCAGGATCAAAAAATCAAGATAGTAAGTCTTAAAAGGTACGCTTTCATGACGAAACAAATTTCTGCGAAGACCACAGTTGTTTGAATGCAATTTAATCCTCGTTCGATAATTATAACGCAGTTTCTGACGAAAGAAACCATGTTTGTATTCTCACTGACAAATTTGGCGACTGACATTCCGCAGAAAGTTCATCCCCGAAGCAATAAATGCATGACTAAATTTTTGTCGCGTCTATGAAGAAAATTCTGAAGAAGTTTTTACTTTTGTGTATAAAACTGACGAGTTTCATTAAACATCCGTTCATTCGAATCGAACACGGTCGACATTGCAAACAAGGGGTAGTTCCGAACTCTAGAGTCCATTCAGAGGCAATTTCCACACACTACAAGTTGTAACCAGCTTCGAGTCAGTTTGTCAAATTAATGTAAACCTTCTCGTTAAAAGAAACACCGGCTCGCGAGAAATTCGCAAACGTTCTCCAGATGAGAGGGGGCAAGTTTCCACTGACAATCGTCAAAACCACTGAGAACTCACCTCATGAAGTGGCCGGCGGCCCGTTGGTGCAAGTCCAGCTCAATTGTGGTGCCGTGGTTGAGACTCTGGGCCTCACCGATTCGTCCCCAACGATCGGCAACGAGCCCCGTGAATTGAAACGCGTCCGTCGAAACGTGTGTAATGAACAACCAATAACAAAATAGCAGGTCACTGCACTGTCATATCAGACGATCCACTTCGTGGTCCAGAAAATCAGTATCACTGTTACGTTCTACCACGGGCCACTGTATTTGTTTTCCGATTTGGTCGATGTGTCGCGGCGCGGTTTGTTACGTCGGCATCTTGTTCGTTTCCGGTTTCGTGACGACAGTCGGTGACGGGAGACTAGCAAACTCGTATTTGCAAACTCGCAGGCATAGACTCGCAATCGGCGACGGACGAGGACGAAACACAGAATACGCGACGCTCAATGTGCTTCCCCGGACGATAGTTTTGGGAGTGTGCACGCACAACCCGACGCTCGGAGCCGATCCACAGTGTCCCTTCAACTTCAACTCGTCGGGGTCCCCCACCATCGGGCAGTGAGCGGGAAAAGGTCGCGCGAACCAATCACAGCCACCGGTGGGCTGGGCCTCCGAACTGAACGCCGTATCGCTCGTGAACGCGATTGGCTGCGGCGACGAGGCCGTCGATAACGAACCCGACCTGCGTTTCCTGCGCACCCCACAGCCCCTCTTATCGTGGATTACGAAGAGATACCCTCCCGGACCCGAAGCCCGGTCCACCCTCTCCCGACGTTCCCTTGTTTCGACGTTCTTTCGCGAATTCGCGAACGCCGCAACTGCTTGCCGCGATTGGCACACGCTCGCTGCCTCCTTTCCCCAATTTTTCCACTGCTACCCCCGACTCGAAATTCTCCAGCAGAATCACAAATTTCTTTCGAATGTGTCTGCTCGTTTCAAGCGCGTCCGTTTTGTTTGCAATTATTCCACCCAATGCGAAATTGGAATCTCTGAAAATACGAGAAATTTTCTAGCCTGAATTGAAACATCAGTAAACAGTTCTGTGGAAGCGGGTGTTTTCGAAATGGAGAAAAATGTGAATTTCTCTTTGTCCGGGGAGGCAATCGATAGGATTTCACCGGTCAGTTTAATGCTTCGACTTTCACTTCTAATGAAGACCGATCTGTTCGCATCGATTTAACACTTCGCGTCGATGCACAATCCCTGAAAGCGATATGGCGTGTCCACGCTCAAGTGTCCCGAAACTTGATACCGTTGTTTCGGCTACCGAAAACGGTAGTGAGTGTCGAATTACACGAAGAAAGACAGGACAAGGTGTTGATGTTCCCCTAATCGCTTCGATGAATTATTATTTACACGTCGATGAATCTACTACCCCATTCTATCTCTCCGAAGATAAGAAACGAATTCTGCTATCCGACTGTTTCACGTATCTTCGCATTCGTAAGCTAACAGATTCGGTTTAGGAAGAAATTGAAGAAGTACGAATGTCTCTCGACCGGCGTCAGGTGTTAAAAATGTCAGAATAGAAGTTTATGGATACCCGGTCGTGGAATCGGGTACAACCGTCGAGAATCAATAAAAGAAGGTGAGATTCAACCCCGAAGAGGCGGCGAGGTAGGAATTTCGCAGCGATAATTTCTGCTTGCCGCCGATAATGGAGATCTGTTTGCGTTCACGTAATACAGCATCGTGTTTTCTGCGGGGGGTGGGTCTCCCGAAGGAAGGAGTCGGGAAACAACCGACCCGAACGAAATAAAGAGGAGAAACGCGGGGGTGGGCGATAGCTACAGCCAGGTAGAGAGCTGCTACCACCACCATCACCACCTGGCTACCAACTGTTCCAGCCCATACGTGGTGGGGGCCACGACGTCGAAGAAAGGTGGGACGCTGCGAGATGGTGGCCGATGCTATTGCCGAGTCGAATTCGAAAAAAACGCTGCCGAGAATGGGAATAAGAAAGTGACTTCTCTCTTCGATACTTTCTCCTTTCCGCTAGAAGATAATGCAAGGTGAATCAAGAAGCTAATTTTTCCCAACAAACACGAGACATCAAATGGCCAATAACAGATGGATTAAACGATTCCGCGGTTTTCAAAAGGTCCAATCGTTATTGCCGAGTGACGTGGATCACAAAAGAATTCATAGACCGTCAGTTTTCTCTGTAGACACTCGATTCCACCCTCTGGTCCATCGATTCCCTCTTGTTTATTCTCAAGTGGCGATGAAGGGTGGTCGAAAAAGGGGGTCGAACCAACCAACCCCGTTCTCTCTAACCGTTGATCTGATAATTTCCCGCGAGTCCGGTCGTTTTCCGTGCCGTTTCCACTGTCCCGTTGAAATCCGCGCGCAATTTGCACGGTCACGCGAATCGAGCACGCTTTTATTTCGTACGAATCACCGCGGCGACGGATTTTCACGCATTAAACGCGATGAGTTGCGGATCTCTGCGACGCACTGAGTTAGCCAATATGCTCTTTGTACGGGCGACGATGCTTGTTCGTCGTTCATTGTACACCCTGTCCCGTGCAAACACGGATTTCTGTGTATAATTCTCGTGGAAAATTGTCGCGTGTACTGCTCTGTTGGGACGACGGCATTAGCGACGGTCATTGAATCGTTTGCTCCGGTCAGGAATAATTGCGCAGCGTGCGCGCGCGCGTTCGACGTGTTTACATTCTTACTCTATTGTCGAGTATGTGGGACAGGTGCGCGATTGCGGCGTTAATTTCTGAAGATGCTCTCGCATTTTAAAACATGATTGCAAAGTCGCTTGGTCAGCTTCGTTTAACCCTCATCCACACGGGTAATTTTTTGTACTATTCTAAATGAATTTGAAATAGGTACCCGGGTACCATGAGCCTGCTAGAAGTTAGCTCCCCACTTGTTAAATTAAACAATTTCAACAGTTGTGCTGAATTGTGCTAGCCTAGCACAACTCAGATATGCAGTATTACTATGTTCGGATGACCAGAAAAACCAAAAATGATAGAGTACCTTAGCGCGAAGGGCAGCGCACAAGAGTAAAGTGCCCTTTATATCGTTGTGCTGGCGAAATTAAAAGTTGTGCTGACTTGTGCTAGGCTAGCACAACTCAGATATACGATTATATGCTGTTTGGATAACTTTTTCTTACTTTAACGTTAATTACATGTCGAAATCGATTTTTCACTATAACTTCTTTATTTATAATTTTTTTAAAATAATACTTTAGCACAATCTTAGCATAACCTAACACAGATTAGCACAATTGAGAAAATTGAAAAAAATGAAAAGTGGGGGGCTACTCAAAAAATCGATTTTTTCAATTTTAACAAGTGGGGGGCTAACTTCTAGCAGGCGTACCACGTCGTGTGGATCAGGGTTAACAACGCATCTCAAGAAATAATGATAATATAATTTTAGTGTGGCAGAAATGTGGCATAGGATTTTCAAGCAGGGATATTAAAATGTTACCCCCAATTTATAGCGACAACTGAAGGGAGCAAGAGAGTTCCATAGATTCCTCGTTCGTCTTTTAACCATCGTCTGAACCCTCGCAAATCATCGCCAAGAAGATTCCGTATCATCTCCGAAGAGAATGTTTATGCGAAATAAAAATTGTGTGAATTAATTGTAAGACACAGAGGCTGCACAGACTCCTCTTAACAATTTCAATGGGTCCACCGTGTTACGTTTAATTCACCCGTTTTGAAAGTCTGGTAACGATAGACGCGAAACTCGCCAGGATGACTATGCGATTCAGTGGCAGTGTTTATCGTCCAGGAGATTTATTTCCCCTCAGCGGTGTGTCGCACGTGCTGACTCCCCGAGCACAGCGCCGGGTGCGTCGATATTGTTGTACGCGTCGTGGAACATGTAACGTATGAATATCTAATGCACCCCATCCACAATTAAATTCGGACAATATGTTTTGTTTCCACCACCCTCGAGGAGAGCCTAGAAAGAGGGGTTTGAGAGAGAGAGAGAGAGAGAGAGAGAGAGCGAGAGAGAGAGAGAGAGAGAGAGAGAGAGAGAGAGAGAGAGAGAGGAGCCAATGGTGGTGGCTCTCGCCTGCGAACCAGACCCGGGACTCTCCCTTCGGGATATCCTCGACGTTGAATAACCGCCCTAAGTGTAAATCTCACGCTGTACACGCCGATATGATGAGAGGCGATAATAACTTTCGGGCAAATCAGGCCAGACCGCAGAGCCTCTCCAGCTTGTCGGCCCGTCGAGTGAAATTGAACATGTCGACGGATCGTTGGAGGAGATGATCCCTCTTATTAATGGCCCGCGATAGAAGTCGAAGAATGTAATTTATGGCCCTGTAGATTCTTCGGCAACGCCCGGGAAAGAATTGCTCCGGAATTGACGCGTTCTCGTTTACTGCGCGATTAATGGTACCTGTTTTATTGATTGTCAGCTGATTTACGAATAATTGGACTGCAGGTGGTAAGTAAAAGACCACATTTTAATCTTAGTCGAATACAATACCGAATGGTGTCTAAACTGAATAAGATACCTGCCGTTAGCAACCACCAATTAGTCTCGCTAAGATTGTCAATAAGAGGTGCGCAAGATTTAACGACAAATCCGTAAGCATGATTGACTTAAGCCACTTACAACGCGTGCAAGGCGGCAGGTCGAGAACCATCGAAATTGCCCATCGCCCGGCGACTCGTCTTGTCTCTCCGAGAGGGGAACAACCGTGTCATTTCGATTGTCTCGATTGGATCCCGTAGTTTTGTGGTGATGAGTCGGATGGTAAATGCGAGCCTGCTGGGTGACAAAAGACGGCCACCAGCTTTTGCAGCAGGCCGGTTGATCTGTTTAAACAAGCCGCGGGGACAGACAGGCCCGTCCTTTTCGGGCCGAGGACACCGGACAGAGGGCGTTGTTTAAGGAAAATGAAAGAAATTTTATTAGTCCCTCCAGGTGGTCGATTTCGAGGACCGAGGAGGGACGAAGGGTAGTCGAACCACCCGCGGAACGTTGACCAGACTCTGTTCGCCATCCTCCTAGGGTCTCGTTGCAGCTGATCTCCTTGGAATCGGCGATCTTCCAGCAACGTGCCAGCCCCCTGTCCTTGCCTTTCAACATGATCTTCCTGTTTTCCGGAGGAGCAGGTGTCGCGAAAGATAAGCACAATGGCGACAATAGCTGGCCACCGGTAAAACTTAGCTCTCAGTGAGAAGGCTGGTGGGAATTGTCGGCGCGCAGCGGGCTGTCCCTTTTCGCCCGATTGCCGACTGGTGGCTTGCTTGTTTCCTCCTTTTATGAGGCCCCGAGCGAGTAACTCGGCCCTAACAGTTTAATAAAAATGAGCGGTTTTCCGACGAGCTGTGCGTAACCGCCGGACCTTGTCCTGGACCTGTTCCCTTCGTTCTGAATTTCTGGTGGCAATTCTCGAGAGGCAAACAACAATCGAGATTAGTTTTGCAGTACATCCGCTGCGAACCAACGAAACAAACAAATAACGTTCACTCGATCCTCTCGAACCTAAACGACATTCCCAGACAATGGTTCAGTTCTGAAATCTGGTGTCTCCTTTCGATCACCGGCTCAATACAGCCCTCGCGGTGGTCCATAACCCTGCACAAGCCTCTCCTCCCACCCCTTTCACCACGATCTTTGCAGCCAGCAAGGTACTTCGAGAACCGTCAGCTATTATGTATAGTTCTCGTTGCAGAATTAATTGGGATGCGGTTCGGGACCTATGACAGCTCTCTTCCGGCAGATTGACCTCTTTAACGACACCGGTGTACTCGAGAAAAACACAACAGGAGTGAAGTTTGCCCAGGGGCCGAACGGGAGCCGCTTTTGTCGGGGCAGATTCGCATGTAAGTAGGTGGCGGGAACGATTCAACGGGAATCCTGAGGGCTCGGATGCTTTTAAAGGGCTTAGCGCCGAGCATTAGCCCGGCATTAGCCTTCCCGCTCGGTTTTGTTCCAGCGTGATGCCTACACGCCGCTTCGCTCCCGGATTTGTCGCTCGACTGTTATTAATTATTTGCGGCTTGCCCGGACCGGGGCCACGGGTCTCGAACACCTGTAGGCCACGAGGAGCCCGATTGTTGTCACTATGCTGAACAACGGCTCAACCAGTTCCGCGGACAATGAGGTGATTTTGTGCAAACACCGTGCCACTGGCCTGGTCTTTCAATTTGGTTACATTGCGCTGATCGAGCGGCCGTCAATGAGGAATTATCGCTGGATATACTGCTCCCAGATTTTCGGCGCACGGTGGAAGATCTCACATGTTTCTGTCCTCTCCACGACACGACAAATATTTCGTTATTCAATTAATTTAACCAAAATTGTGGAAATTCGAAGTGCAACAAAAAAAATAAAAAAGAGTTGCCGTCCGCAGGATTAGCCGAGAGGAATCGGTTCTTTCCGGGTCTACGTCGATAAAAAGCATCTCGCATTAACGAGCAGGGTCGAGGCTGGCAAAGAAATTCCCGTTTCCCCTCATCGGTTCCATTTTTACCGAACATCGGCTGGCGACGCGTCGGGGTAAAGGGGTTGCTCTGCGAGGAGAGCAGAGGGGTTGAAACGGTGGGGGGAAGTTCACCTATTTTCGCGGTACGGCGCGCGAAGAAAAGGGCCGTGCTTGCATCGCAGGAAACACAATGCCGCCGCGAATAAACCAGACGAATGTCGACGACGACGACAACAACGACGGGCTACAATGCTCCGAAAAAAAAAATCTTCGACTACCCTCCCACACGCACCCTCTACTCCCCTCCACCCTTTCCCACTCTCGCCCCTTGTCGCATCCTTTCCGCGATACGTGGAATTGATGGATGAGAATACGACGACACGAATACAGAATACACCGCAGCTTGGTATTCCCAGCGCGGAATACACGACGGCTCTCAAGCTTTTAGCCCGGGCAAATAAATCGCGGGTTCCAAGGAGGCGACATTCGTGGATAAATTCCCGTCTCTCTTCTCTTCGGCTCCGACACCCCCCGCACACATCTCACCCCCTGTAACCACCCCTCACACCACACCGACGAGTCCTGACACCTTACGGGCCTGACGTGTGCCGCCTACTCGAGAAGAATTCCACATTTGTGTACGCTGAGGCGACGGGATCCATCGGTCCGACGAATTTTCCACGGGAAAATGCTGTCGCGTTTTATATCCAACCTTTCCAGCCCTCTGCCCCACGGTTTTTACTCTTCAACAAAGTTTCCACTGGTTGACGATTGTCTAGGGATCTTCGTTCAGTGCGCGAACGAATTTCTAAGTAGAATTATCGCTGACAACCAACGAATTTGCTTTTGCTAACCACAGTAGCACCGTTACAGAAGGCACGCTCTCACAATTATAATCTAGTTTACCAGGTAAACAGGTGGGAGGGCGGACACTGAATGGCAGAATAAAACGGCAATAGTAAAAATGAAGGAAGCTTCGGAATCATCTCTCCGCGCCCGAATAGTAAGGACAGAGATTTCGTTTCGTATAACGGGGCAACAATAAATTCGTCGTGCTGTTAATAAATCCCATTGCCGGCGAGAAGAGAGATTCTGAGCCAGTGGCACAAAGGCGCGGATGAACGAGGATATAGAGGGCGGCCCCTTTGCAGCATTTATTGTAGGAAGCAAGCTTAAGTATTGTTACCTGCTGCTACCGGCATTGTCACTCCTTCTGTTGCTCGCCGTTTCCCTCTTCCTTCTCTCGCAGAATCTCTCTCCTCTCCGTTCTTTTCGTCCATTTTACCACGTTTCTTTTTTTCAGCTGGAAAACTTTCTTTCACAAGCAAGCCGCGAAACTTGGTCCCAAATCGTTGCCCGTTCTATTTTAAGGACAGTATTCTGGTTTCACATTTTCGAAAGATCAGTTTCATCGTATTTTCTTCGAGCACATCGTAGACTGTGTGTCCAAAAGAATTTGTCTGAAAAAAATCTGGTGTCTCGTGGGATCGGAGGGGATCGAACCGAAAACAGTGGTGGAATTAATCGGTGGATCGTGTCCAGGCCGGGTTTCCAGGTCCTGTAGGAAGGCGTCGAAACGCTGACTAACACCTGCCCTCTCGACGTGTCACGGAACGCCTTTTCATTGTGTCAGACTCTTTCGATCTACCTGCCACGAAATCTTCTCTCTCGTCCCTCGGTCGCACGTTCGAGCGTGTGTTCCATGATTTCAGGAAGAGAGCGAGGGAGAAAAAACGAAAAAAGAGAAAGAGAGTGGAAGATAAAGGTAGAAGGCGTCAAGTTTCATTGAGGGTGGCTGGTCCATCGAGACCAGTCCGTGGGTAGAAACGGCCTAATGGCCTGAAAATCCAAACCCACGCGCATTCCGGATTCCATCGGCTGGCTCGGCCAGACCGCTGGGCGCCTTCGGGGTCGCCCCCTTCTTCCTCGTCGTTCCCTCTTCTTCTTTTCTTACTCGTTTCTTTCCTTTTCTTTTCTTTCGGTTCGCTTTTGGCGGGAACGCGGCCCGGCATTCTGTCGGCCATTCAGCCAGCGCGGCCGATTGTTAACGCCTCGATGGAACAGGTATTTCTATCGGATCGCCGCGGACGATTCTACGAACGTCCCCCGTGATCGCTGATGGAATTTTCGAGCGTCTGACTCCGACCGATCGATTCCACGTTTTCTCCATGTCCGACTTGGTCCACTTCCACGTATCGTCCGAACTGTCACTCGACATCGAGACTGCGGATTTTATGTATTTATGACGGGGAGAAACAATATTATCTCGTTTTAAATTAGTCTATTAGCCTGCGGATGCATTAAGCTGTTCGAATATTTGAAAGAACCAATGATGAATCGTTTTCTGGAGCCAGGAAGAGCTCGAAGAATTCTCAGAACGATGAATCGATCGAGAGCAAAGAAAATCGTATTTCCCTGCGAGGAGAAGCCGGAATCGATGGCTACGTAATCCGGGCAAATAAAATTAGAGAACTCAAGTGGAGGGTCGAAGGATCCAGTAAACGACGCCACAAAGGGCCGCCGCAAAAGAGAAGACTTTGCCGGGTCGTTGCACGCTTTTCCGCGAGGATCGGGCCAGATAAGAGATCTAGAGAATAACTTCCCCTTTGTGGTGTGCCCGGGGGCTGCTTATGCCCCCGTGTTCACGATTGAAAGTTACACGTACGAGCAAAACGTATGTACAAGCCCAGGATAATCCGATCGCGACGCCATTGTCGAGGATCCGCCGGACGTTCTACACGTAAACTTTACTGGACGATTCTACCCTCTCCTCTCTCTCTCTCTCTCTCTCTCTCCCTGCCATGGGTTCCCACTTTTTAATCGGTAGCCCTAACGTGTCCACGGGTTAACGTTCAAGATCCGATCGTAATCCCCTTACTTCCGCGGATTTGAACCGCGGCCGATTCACGATACGCCGTTTCGCGAACGCTCTATTCGCGTTTAACTAACCGTGACTATCTGCGAATAGTTTTTTGCCTCTCCGATTTATACAGCGAACGTACAGATCGAACCTTGCGATCTGTGCACAAGTTTCTAGCCGTTTAGCTGCGCGTTTTTGTTCACCGAAGAGGAGTCTCTCTCCTTTCAACTCTCGGACAGGGTGTTTTTATGTTCTGATATATTTTTTATTACAACCAATTTTTACGTTCATTTCTTACTTCCTGAATTTTACTATTTTATCTGATAATTTGATTTATGGTATTTTATATTAATTTTAGCTCTACATACCCAGAAATCTTTTTAGCAGAATATTAGTAAAAATCATTTACCGTTATATCTGTTACAGAAAAGTCTTGCCATAAAATTCAAGAGCCCCAGTCCCAGCAGAAACTGATACAACATTGCCACAATCGTTCAGCGAACGTTCTCACAAGACAATCTCGTGTTCCGATCGCAGCTGCATCGAGAGTCCCGTCGGTAATCGCATCTCGCTAAATACCTCTAAGAAACCTCCACTCGATCGATCCTCGAATTACGGATAGGGGGGGGGGGGGGTAAGAAGAAGCAATACCCCCGATTTCCCCGAATAAAGCCAAGACACGGTGTCTATCCGGGCCGGTCTCTAAGCAATCTTCCTAATCTGGAAGATGGGCCGATAACGTCAGTCAATTGGCGATCGACTGACTCGGCTTGACTCCCCCTTTTCTCGACGGCGTGCACGGGGCACCCTCGTCTCCTTTTGTGGGAAAAAAGCCAGGGTGCACGGGAGGAGGAGGAAGAGAATGCAGCAAACAATCGGATAGCAGACGGGCCGAGCATTGTGTCGAACCAAATGACAGTGGGAGATCCTTCGGCTACCGCGATGCGGATCTCTCCGCGGCTTCGACTTCCTTTCTTCGGGCTTAATGAGATGTCCCGTGATTTTTTTCGCAACGAAAACACAAATAGAGAATACAGGATGAAAACGAAACGGCTCTCCCTCGTTTTCGCCGGGTTTTACGCCGAGGATTCGCGAATATCTGCGCGAAAAGTCGCGTCCGAGCCCCGGGCTACAATTCCCGTCTCCTCGCTCCAGGATATTTTCGGATCGACATTGTGAACACGGAAAATTTAGGTTTGTAATTCGAGGCCCCGACCTGTGGACTCTATTTATCGACGGTTCCGCCGCTGCCGGTTTGTTTCCCGCAATTATTCAGATGGTGTTGGTGCACGTCGATGTTTAAACATTGCCGAAATCGTCCCTCGTGAATGCAGCCACTATGCTTCTGTTTTTTCGTCCATTCAGGGACCTTGCGGCTTCTGGATGTTCTGGGTAAACTAACAAATAGATACAAATTGTTCGGGTTCGTGGGAGAATGATGGATCGAGTGTACCGGGAACGCTGTGTTAATGAAAAGAGTTCTGAGCTTTCGTGGTCATTGATTTTTACGGTCGCGTTAGAACGTTGTTCGTAATCATGCTGGTCTTGGCAATTTTTAATAACGAAGGACTTTTGTTGGGTTCGGTAGGTTTTCTCTGTAGTTTAATATTCATTTAGACTGCTTCTCTGCGTTCCCAACCGAATGACAGCGGCCACAACGGAGCTCCGTTAACAAACGAGATAACGATCGCAGCGCGCGCTTTTCCACGATTCCATGATTCGATGCCACGCATCGTCGAGTACGTCCGAGGGTGCAAACCGTCGATTTCCCTACCATGAGCAGGTGTATGCTAGTCCAGACACGAGCTGAGAAATCCCGGATAAGCCGAGTCTGAGAATCTTCTTCGGGTATCGGTCAGTACACGCGCGCGAACCGTCCCTTCTTAACCCCGGAATCCCACGTGTGTCCGTCTTTTTGTGTCGCGACGGTTTTTCGAGGGTTCACCGACGAAATTAAGCTGATATCCGACGGGATCCTCTTACGCCATTATCGAGTCCGCGACGCTGGATTCGACGCCTTGTTCGCGCCGAATCTCTTTGCCACCGCACACACTCCGCCAGCTTCTTTGTTAAGGTGACTGGATTCGAGGAGGACTCTTTCTTTGGATCGAGACTTTTGTGACCACCAGCCGCTCACTTTGTGGGAGTGCGATTCGATTTGTCGTTCTTTTCCCTGCAGCCTAATTGCTGGAAGGAGTTAGTTGAAAGTAACATTCAGGTCCATTTTGCAAATTCTTATATTTATTCAATTAGCACTTTACCTACCGGAAGCCTATGAATAGGATTTTCAATAATTTTGCTGTACCAAAGATCATTTTTCTTTTACATTGCAATCTTAAATGAAACTATTAGGATACGTGTCCATCTGAGAGTTTCTGTCAATAGTTACTCTCGAGGGTACTCTCAATTTATGTTTATTGAAAATGGGTGTTAATAAATGCATACTGGTATCTGTAAAATAAAACTTTTCTTTATTTCACGACACGAGAGGAAGCTCTTTACTAGACGAAGTCTCAGCTTCGACTGACTCTTATTGTTAGAAGAAAACCGTTGGAACCCGAAAAGGAAACCAGGGTCGCCTCATACTTCGGGAATGTTTAGATTAGGTTTTCATCAAGATTTTCATCTATACTTCTTAATCTCTGTTTATTAAACCGATACGGAGATCGTTGATTCATTTTTGACAACGAACAATAAGTTAATTAAGCTGGTAATTTATTGATAATCCAACAATATGACCATCTTTTTTCGTCTTTCTGCTTGCTCTCCGAGAGTTTTCCATGGAGCTCTCCGATAGCCGTCTCAATACCGTGAACATTGTCAAATTTGAGTCTCGAGAGTAACTCGCGATAGTTTTGCTCTCAGATGGACACATACCTTTCGATGACGTTATTGAGAGTGACTTTATTAGTTCGCAATGAAAATGGCTGTTGCTATTATATATATATATATTTTTTTGTATATAGATTAATTTATTTGATCCCCTCGGGGTTACAAATTCTTTACACCTCCCTTCTTCTTCGTCTCCTCCGCCTCTATCTGCTCTTACACCATATCCTTAATTCTATACTTATATAATACTTAAATCTAAACTTATCCTACTTACTAAATCCTATATATATAGAGAGAGAGAGATCGAAACCTATTTACAAAAGACTTACTTACTAACTTACTTACTAAACTAAAATTAAATTATTATTTACAAACTACAACTACCCCTTTTAACCCTTCTCTTTTATTCCCTCTCGCCATTCATCCAGCTTCCTTAACCAATCATGCCCTCCTCCGCCATCGTCTAAAACTTCCAACATCCATTCACGCCATCCTTTTTCCTCATTCACCCTCAAACATATCTCCCACACATGCTCCAGGTGGCTGTTGCTATTGAAGGTTCCATTAAAAAGTGTTTACCCATGTACCATACACAGATCTTTCAAAATTATACAATAATCACCGGTCGGTAATGTGTTAAGTATTCATTCACCGAACAGGTTGCCCTGTAAAAATCGCAATCGCCAGTTTGTAAACACCGTGCAGAAAATGCAACGACTGTATTCTCCGCACGAAAATCGTTTGATCACCGGGATAAAGCGTGGAACAACGACAACCGGTTCGGAATCCGTTCACCAGGTTTATCTTTCACGCAGCGCCATGGTCCCGTAATTATAGGAAGCTAATCGTCCTTCGGATCCTGGGATCCGCGCGATGGCCGAACAATGCTAAAGCTGTGAGTGTAAAATCGGCGTGAAATTGGCGCGGTTCGAGCGATTTGACATCGTCTATTCTGTCGATTGGCGGTGCGTGTCGCATTTCGGGCCACTGTCATGCAAAACCGCGACACAAATCTCGAATCACGATTCGATCGGCGTTCGGGGCTGGCATTGCGGAATCGAATCGGGGCGAATCGATGTTTCCGCGCCGTGTTTCGCCAATGCATATGCATCGATCTTTCTTAACCCCCTTCCCACAACCTCCCTTCAGGTTTTAATCTATTTTCCCCCGCCCCTTCGGCTTTCTCCGCGCACACGCATCGAACACGACTTTCTTCTGTAACGAAAATACCCCCAGGCTCCATATGGCACTTGCCCTCGCAGCCACAATAGGGCCCCATACGCGAGGAAAAAGGGGCCATCCCGCGATATTTGAATTCACGCATGCGGAAGCAGGCAACGCGCACGCTTACGACAGACGATCGGAATAATCGAGACACCGTATGAATAATTTTCTAATCGGCCGTTAGGCTTTCTTGATAGAACGGTTACATACAGGCAAGTTACCGGGGCTCCGCGTGCGCCATTGTACGCCCCTTCTTCTTGCTCTTTTCGCGACGATTCGGAATTCGTGTCACTCCGACGGAGAGGAAAAGTTGCAGACTTTTATTCATGAACTGATTTTTAACGCTGCTCTCGAGTGTTGTCGATGCCCTTTTCATACGCAGCACAAGTTTCGCCATTGAACGGCCATTTTTTGGCATTTGGGTAGAAGAATTTGCACTTTGAGTGCTTTAATTTGCGATGCAATGGAAAATGCATTTGGTGAGTAGTACCAAAGTTCGAATTTTTAATTGGAGAATTTTATTGAAATAATGTTTATGTGCAAATTCTGATGCGTCTTTCACCAGCTCTGCAGTATTCACATTTCCAGAAACATTGTGTACATGGTTCATAAGATGCGCAGGTAACACCGGCAACTCGGTTTCAACAGCGAACGCAACATTAACACTGCACTATACAGCACGGACGGATAATACACCGTACCTAATTGTAAAATACCTTCATTACACGCGCGTATCGTGCAGCAAATCCGGTGCCACGTTCGGCTTAACATAAATCTGACAATAATCCTGTAGCCTGGCCAGGACAAAGAGCGAAACTGATACAGAGATCGAATCAATGGAACGCGTCAGGATATAATTCATGCACCGATCATTTTGCTTTCTTCTTCGGCTCCTCGAATTCTTTTCACGGATCAAGCTACTTGCAGAAGGATCTTTGCGTTCAGCTTGCAACCGCAAAATCGAATAAACAAATTTTTCTATATATTACAATCTATTTTCTAGAATAGGCAACATATTTTTAATATTGGCTTTTCATTTCCGATAAAATTACTATAATAAAATGTTATATATTCGTATGAAGGAACGGTGCAAAAATTTCGAAATCCAAAAGTTGCATAAATTCACGTGCAAAGAATACGCGAATAAAAACATAGCTTCCTCAAAATTCTCTCAAGAATAGCAACGCGGCGGTGGCTCGTTCAACACGGTCCCCGCTCAGAATGCGAGCCAGCAAACAGTGTATCACGCATGCACATAATATCGCATGCTACTCGACCGAATTTTACGTTACATTTCTCCCGAAACGGTTCCAGGACATCGGATGCATGCGATGCACAATAGCAACCGACTGCTCTCGCTCGCGAGAAAAATTGCTTTCATTGAAATTCAAAGTCGTCGGCGACTTATTATTTGCGCGAGCATGCTAGGGATCCGAGGAAATAGAGAAATAAATAAATTAACATCCGAATCCGTTGCTGCGACGATGATGCCACGATGGGCGGTGATCCACTGCGATTTATTGGCCGACAGTGAATGCGTGCATCGATCCCGTTGGATCATACCAACCATATTTTTGTGAATCGCGATCGAGGCGTGGCCCCGAGGGTAGATCTCGAGTCGGCGACGAGCTAATAAACGATTATTTATCGGTAGGCGTGTTTCGCAGCTCGCCGAGATCGATTGAGTCGTGAAAATGTCGCCCCTTTCAACCCTATCTACACCTTAATACTCGATAAATGCCCAATCGGTTATGAATTTTTGATATCCAGAGTCGCATACCGATCTCCGTGTCAAACAGATGTTACCAGCTGGGGTTCGATACGTGACTATGAATTTCTACGATTATTAATGCATGTATTAATATCACAGGGTGGCGAACTGATCCTGATTCGCATTGGCGATGCTGTCGAATTAATTCAGTCGCGATTCAATCCTCCAATATGACTGTTGCGCTTCACGATACGTAGAATTGATTTAATATCGGTTCTCATACGGTGCCTGTTACATATGTACACCATTGACTTCGCACAGCGGAATTAATCTTGGTCTATTTTCATTTTAATGGAGGTTTCAGGGGTGGCTCCGGCTTGACAGCATCCGAAAATTGAATTTCTTTCGAACTGTCTTATTGCAACATTCGGGAAGTCATTTCGTTTTTCGTCGACAAATCTAAACCGAAATCAGTATTCCCAGCACTTCACGTTTCCCAAGATCCCACGAGAAGCATGTACAACTACAAAAACCATCGTGAATCCCCATAAACACATTAATCCCAGGAACACGGTAATCTCCGACAGCTTCGTTTACGCTCCCCAGAAGTTGAAAAGCTTGTAGACCTCGCCACCCATATTCCGTCGGGATCTCGCACAATAGCAGGTCGTCGTTATTCGAGATTTCGGTTGTTCATAAATTCGCAGATAAAGGCGAAGTTCTCGAACGTCGAACAGAAAGTCATCCCTCGATGTCGGGTGCGGGAGAGTAACCCGCTAAGAAGGCAATCTCGCTGCGCCGGAAAAAAGGATATTACGAGAGCGAGAGGCCAGAAAAGACCAACAGCTTCAACAGCGGGAGAGTCAGAAACGCGAAATTATTACTCGTCCCGTTCCCATTCTGCCGTTCCCATTCACCGTTTCCCGTCCGTGCTTCCATGAATGGAGGATCACGTCCCGAGCCAGGACGATTTCGTCACCGATGGTCGGGGCGCATCCTTCTCGTGCTAGCTCTCTTCCACTGCTACTGGCTGTGCTGTTCTCGTCCTCTTCAGGGTGCGGAATCGTCTCGATCCTGTTCAGAGTCTGCCGGCCTCCTTCTTCCGGCATTGTCGGCTTCCTCGTAACAAGACCCGCAACAATGTCGCCCGGTTCTCCACCCACAAGCCGACGTTTTCAGGAATTCGTCGCGCAGCCCGCAACAACGATCCCCCAGCACAATGAGCTGAATAAGGCCCGGGTAGAAAACAGCTTTTTGTCACGCGTGCACCTAGTTATCGGCCACCAGACGAGTCCCCGGGATCCTCGAGACAAAAACCGAGCCGAGGACACCGGATTTTCGAAAGTCATCGGACGGAGTCAAGTGGTGGGCGGTGCGGTGTCCGGCTCTCTCGACAGGAAACGAACACTGTGGGAACGCTCTTGCTTGGAACTTAGGGTTGCGATAGCTGGATCGTTTTTCGAAATTAGGTAGGAAAATATTTGAGAACGCTGAGCTTGAGACACTGATGGGGGATGCTCGGCCAATATTTTCTTTTCACGGCTACGTTTCCTTGAATTCTCATTCTCTTCGCCAGGTGTTCGTTTGTTTCCTCGGGGTCTGATACTCTCGCGAATGTTTGCACAGGCTTCTGGCTCGGTTCGACACTGTTTTTAAATGGAACAGAACTCGAGTTCTCATTTCGCATGAAGATCCATGGTGTGCTATAAGTTAAATGAACGGATCACCGAAGACAGCTAACAACGCGCAACAACCTGACAGCCTATGCAAATCGGTATCCCCACGAACGTATTAAACATTCACGCGGGTCAGGTGCACAAGGGTGTATGCGAAAAGTGCAGGTGCAAGATAATCGTGGCCGCGGGGCCGGTCTCCCTTTTTCTTTTCTTCAAGAAGGAAAATCCGTCAATGGATTTACGGTGCTAATGGTCCGTGACGCACACCACACGAGCGTCAATGAAAATTGAAAAAGGGAGAAGGTCGGGGATGAATGGCGGACAGCTTATTAAAGGACACGTCCCTAAGGGAGAGGCCAGCTTTCCATCCCTTTGGGGATGACCCAGCACGGTTCCGTACACGTTCAGAACCGTGAACACGCACCTCCTTCGAACACATGCAAATTTTCCTGCAAACATTTTCCTGAAATCGTCAATAGAGACGAACCTGGATCTGCTGGCCTGCTTTTAGGGGGACACCGTTTGCAAACATGTTTGACGGATTGTCATTGGGAACGGGACTGTTGCGGATAGGTTGCGGAAGAACAGGTTGTGAATAAATTGATAGACAATTCGAATTCGATCACAATTTTAATCTATTCAAAATCTACTAATTACTCATTCCGTCGGACTTGATTTTGCAACGAACCGCGTGTTCCTTCTATTGTTGTCGGCTGGCGATTTGCCTTAACCCGTGAAATCGGACGGTCGCCATCAGGCCTCCAATTTTCAAAATGCAATTGCACATGGTCGCGACGGCATTGTGTCGTGTATCGGGCCGCGACCGGGTGCGATGTTGTTTTTGTTGTTCGCCATTAAATTCCTCCGAAAAGCTGGCAGCCTCGTGAAACGAGGCAAACAAACGTTTCAATTAGCGCTCGCAACGCGCGCACTTTTGCGAGAGCGAATCTCTCTGCTCGGTTTTATGCACGCGGAACACACCGGTCCGAACGAGTTTTATGATAAATTTCACGTACGCCTCTCGTTTGTCAACCTCTTCCGCGTTTATTACACGCGACGTGTCGCTATCCGGCTTTGTTAACGCACGGAACCGCCAACAATATAACGCTGGACCATTAAAAACAATATTTTTAAATTACTTTCTGTCTTCCTGTTTCTGAAATCTAATCGAGATTCTTCAAATATAAATACGACACAAAACGCGACAGAATAAGAGCCATTAAACCGATGCGATTTCACAACTCCAGCATCTCCAATAGCCAAACAGCGTTCACCCGACTCCACAGCGTCGGATCGTCAATCAATCGGCACAAAGAAACACGATTCCCCGTTCCCATAAACAAATTCTTGTTTCCATCATCCGGGGCGCCGATCAGCGTCATAGATCGCGGGATCGTGCCCCGGAGATCTCGTCCCTGATCTTAGAGATCGTTCAATTGTTCACTGGATGGGAGATGTCGAGGAATCACTTCTCGTCCCTCGAGTAGCATCGGGTCTCTCAGCGTCGGTAATCGGTGTCGCGCTCGACGATACCATCGAGGGTAAATTAAACGTCGAATTTAGGCGATTTATATCTCCGGGGGGAACCACCCTCATCGTCTTCGAAGAAGAAGGATCTGTTTGGCGGAGACGATCACGGGGCCCAGCCCCTAATCTCTTCTTCGAGTTCTTTCGCTCGGCGGGTTCAATCAATCCGGAATGCAAATTCGCGGCGACGATGCCACGAGGACAATCAAGGAAGATGGCGGTTAGAAGAGAGGGAGAAGGAATGGGAAATAAACTGGCATAAACGGGGACAGTGAGAGAGGGTGGCTTCCGACGAATATCTTAATCAACGGGGACCGATCCAATCCACTGATAAAAGTGATCGGCGACGGTTTCGGGGGTGGTTCCACGAGTGGCTGACAAACAAATCGTGGCTCTGGAAAAACGGATAATTATCCGGATCTCTCGCAGCCGCTATTTACATATCCGGCCCTGGACCACACTGATGGATAGCCGAGCGACGCAGTCCGGCTACCGGTTTAATTTAAACCGTTGTTTGCGCCGATACTTAAATCGCGAGCGCACTTTGTCTTTTCTGCGAATTTCCACCGTGATCGTTGTCATCCTCGGTCGAACAGGATTCCGCAAGGAAAATCTTCCGGCAAGATTTCGGGAACGATGTTTGGGGGAAGAAATGGGGATGGAGATTTTATCCGAATTTTTATCTGGCCTCGTGGTTTTATAGTTTCATTTGCTCTTTTTTAACAGCGATTTAAAAATTGCTTTTCCGATATACCCTTATTTCGAAAATTAATTATCAAGTTATTAATATTGGGGATGCGTTCGTTCCCAAAAGATTAAATTTTTCTCATGACTCTGGTTCAGACTACGGGTGATCGTTGATACTTAAATCGCGAGCGCACTTTGTCTTCTCTGCGAATTTCCACCGTGATCGTTGTCATCCTCGGTCGAACAGGATTCCGCAAGGAAAATCTTCCGGCAAGATTTCGGGAACGATGTTTGGGGGAAGAAATGGAGATGGAAATTTTATCCGAATTTTTATCTGGCCTCGTGGTTTTATAGTTTCATCTGCTCTTTTTTAATAGGGATTTAAAAATTGCTTTCCCGATGTACCCTTATTTCGAAAATTAATTATCAAGTTATTAATATTGGGGGTGCGTTCGTTCCCAAAAGATTCAATTTTTCTCATGACTCTGGTTCAGACTACGGGTGATCGTTGTTTGCAGAGTTGAAACGAAGAATGTTCTTGGTGCGATTAGCGAACGGATAGGAGGAATAGAGGACGCGCGTATCCGGACCAATTTCGGCGCGGTGACATCTTTAAAGTAGCGCTCGAGTACGGGAGCAGCACGTTGACACGTGTTCTTGACACTTGTAAACTGGCAGCCGCGTTGTGTACCCATATAGTATACTTGGGCGTCTAGGGGCGGCCGGCTCTGCCTCGAGACTTTCGACACCCTTATTTCACCTCGGCTTTTTCCCCGGCTTTCTTCCCGGAATGATGGCTCTGACAGACGTTCCTCTTTCTCTCGTTTCTTCGCCGCGGAATCGGCCCCGAATTCTGTACACCACTGGAAACGTTACTAGACGATTGAGACGCTCTTACCGTGCACAGAGGGGTGGCTCTTTCAGGGATGCTCGCTGGAGACTCGATTTCGTTCGCGATCATGGTCACCGAAACTCCTTGAAAAATGTCCCAATCCATTCTACAACTATTTCGCCGTGTAATATTCACCCTGAAAAATTATCCTGTTCCCACGAACAATCTCCAAACGATGAATATCAATTAGCGATCAATTTTTCTCACGATTGTCGGGTATCGTAACAGTAACACGACACCATCGATCCAAAACCAATCTTCCTTCCGCCATTGTCACCATTGCTCCGCCGGAAATCGACATCTGCCTGGTCGCGACCGATCGTCGCGGCGATCGATTATGCAAAAATAATATTTTCTAATAATCAAGCCAATCAACCGCGGGTCCGTTCACCTGCTTGTATCCGTTACGAGATCTCCGATGGCACAATGCTCGACGAAGAAGTCGCATTGTCGCCGTAAGAATGAGCTTTCGTGAGTCTGTCGGACGAAGAGACGAGAAAGGAGCCCCATAGAGAAACGAAGCAACCGGGACGCGCCCCGTAAACGCTCTCATTGTGACCCACGTGTGTTACAAATTCCCTTTCGTGCCCTTTCGCTGGGAATAAACCCTTTCCTTAATTAGCATTGTATGGAATTCCTATTGCAGCATCCGTGGCCGGGTCCTGTGCCTACGGGACTCGTGCCTCGGGTCTAGATGTTATTTCAATCTCATCGGCACCGTAAGAAAAGGACATCGACGGGTACGCCGAGGGTACAGCAAACGTTTCTCGAAGAGGATCGTAAAAAAAAGGAAAACTCCGGCCAATGGCGGATCGGAGAGCAACTATGGCGGCACTCGAGGTCGCCATACAGCTCGACAATGACGGAAATCATATCTGTGCTTGTCAGAAAAACGCCGTATGAGACAATTCCAAAAAATTTGAGTTCATCCATTAATCGAGTACAGGATTTACGTATTTACCTGGAAAAAAGTCATGAAATTGAATTCGAAAGGCTGAAAAAAATAATGCAATTTAACCGACGCCCTATGCCAGAGCATTGTGCGATCTGTAAGGATATTAATTTGTAAGGATATTCGGAGGTTCGACACGACACGTTGTGATCCGTTGCTTGCTTACAGGGAACTGTTTTATTTAACAAAAACTGAACGTAACATACATTTGTTAACAAAAGCCTTAACGTGACATATAAATCAACGAAACTATATATAACAACATAAATCAATAAAATTATATACAACAGATAAACAGAAACATTCAGTCATCCACACGGTGCTTACACAATTAACATTCTTACAGATCCAAACTTTAAACGGCAATATCTCGAATGTGAAATATATGCGAGAGGAATGATGAGAGGAATCGAAACGAATGGGAAATTCGTATGATTTCGTTCCGACGAGGAAATTATAGTTGTAAATATGTGTATGCGACACTTTGAAGAGAATTGTAATTATTGGGTGGCTGTTGAGAAAGTTTGAGACAATCTTTGGTAATAAATAGGTGACAAGACTCGACCGCACCACCTGTGTTTAGACTGAACACAATGCAAACACGAGTACCGTATTGCTCCCCGGACACGCTGTATCGGGCTAATCATCGTGATTACAGGAGAGGAGTCGTTCGCATCGCGCGTCGATGGACGGACAGCTCGACAGAAATCACCGTGTCGAGTACCTTTAACTAGATAGACGTGATGTTCCACGGTGATCATCGTGGAACGGTCCACGCACTGGCCGGATCAAAGACGTTTCCTATCGGGCGCGTTGGGTGGCTCCTCTTGTTCACCGCAACGTACATTAGCAACTATCGTTTCCCCGCGGCCAGATCGGATCGGCTGCTATCCTGACGTATCTGACAGCTGGAGGAACCATCAAACTGACCCTGAACACACACGTTCGGGATCTTATAGTGGGGCCAGCCGTGCCACAGGATTTTGTCCTGGAACGAAATTCTCTATGCTCTTTGAAACAGAAAAGAAAAAGGTCCTTCTCACCCTCGTTCGTTTTATTAGCCACTCCTATGAAGGTTTTAAATCTATATATTTAAATATATATATATATTTTTTTAACTAGCTGATCCGACAGACGTTGTCCTGTCCAAATTTCTATACATTTGTTAACTGGCGGATGTTGATAATGTCGATAATGCAAACAGACGTCGATAATGTAAATTCCTATTGAAATATTAATTAAAAGCTGCGACATTCGTTTTTATATTGTATTCAAATATAATTCAAAAAGCAATTTTAATTTCTCCCGAATTTTCCATTTTTCCGGGCAACTTTTCCAATTTTTCTTTTCTTAAAACCTCATTCGGATTATTACGAACATTAAAAAAAATTAGCCAAATCGGTCCAGCTATTCTCAAGTGATGCGTTTACCAACGAACAGCATTTGATTTTTATTTAAATAGATTATATAATTATATATATAATTGTATAATTGCAAGCTCCTCTGTCCTTTGAAACACAGAGGACATAGAAAGAAATTTGGTACACAGGTAGCCGTTATCCCAAAGGGTGCACGAATATGCTTTTATCGCGGAAATTCTACTTGATTAAGAGATAAAAATAAATGAACGGGAATTATGCCAGCACCAACAGAAAAGTTGATTTTCTGATTTCTGACGTTCCGAACGTCGTGTCACTTTGCTGGTCCCAAAAAGAAGAAACTAAGACAATACAGTGGGGATGAGGGTATGGTGTCGAGTATGGCGGCAGCGAACAATTTCCAATCACCGGGCAAATCGTCCCGTCATTCATAAATTACCCGTTCGTTATCGATAACCCGATCCACGGGCAATCGTGATTCCTTCAGCAGTGATTACCACGTCGAAGAATCGGCTGGCTGCGATGACGTGGAGGCAAAGGGGCCACACAGAGTCTCCCGAAGGTGTCGGCTCGACACGTTTCGGAACTGTTGCCACGCTAACGAACGCCTATAAATAATAACGTTCTCCGCAGGGCCGCGTACCCACGTGGAAAGGTGCCGGTTGATTTATTACGCCGGTATCTCGCGCCGCGCCGGACGACCAAGCTGATTGGTGCTCTCGCAGGTGTTGCTGCTCCGCGAACGATGACCACGGCACCGTCACGTCAACGTGTTCCTGTCATCCGAATCATCGGATGACCCCCCGCGATATTTTCTCGCCGAGGACTCCGTGTACGTCGACTCTGATTTTCGTAAGTAGTCCAACAGCTAAAAAAATCAAATTTACAATTTTTAGAACCATACAGTGAATGAACAGTCTCGTACAAAACGGGAAAATAACATTTATATCACATGAAATGAATGAAAAAGCCTTCCAAATAGCATCTCACCAAACCACAGGACAGAAGTTTCACTTTGCAGAAGAAAGCGTGCAGAGCCCCAACATAATTTTCGAAGAGAGATCAGTAAAACCTGAAATCGGCATGCAGGCAAGGCTCTGAATCCGTCCCTGAGCGGGAGTCGCGAAAAAGCAGGCGTGAAAACCGTCGGCGAAAGAGATTGTTCCTAATTACGATGAAACCCGTGGTGAAACCGTCAGACAGCGCCCCGAAAGGGCTCGTTTATTATAAATAATCGCGAATCGTCAATGAGGGAGCGCGTCTGTCGAGAAAAAGCAGAAGAGAGTGGCAGGCGGGGGTATAGAGTCGGAGCGAGGGCGAGTAGAGACAAGAAATTAGCGTGGGATCGGGTACAAAACCGGGTGGTCGCGAAAAGGAACGGCATTCGATGAGGAAGCCGTTGGTGGCGGGCGAGCGAATGGGCGACAGTGGGGACAAAGCGAATATTGAAGCGAATCTAACGTTTTCTATTGGTCTGTCAGCGGGGCGAGCGACGTTGCCCTTTCTCTCGGCGCGCGGCGTTGCCCATTCTCCGTCGGGTCTCTCGTTAGTCGCTCGTCCGCGGTACGCGCGCTGCTCTGCGAGCACTGACTGAGAGGAGCTGGGCGATGTCGCAGCTCGGCTGCAGCTTTGTCTCGATTCGGCGTGTCAGAGACGCGGCGAAAGCGTATCGTCGGGTGAACCAGGCGCAAAAAAAGAAGCGAACAAACGGGCTCGGAAAACAGCGAAGAAAAGGCGAAGGGAGAGAGAAAAGAGAGAGAGAGAGAGAGAGAGAGAGAGAGAGAGAGAGAGAGAGAAAGAAAGGGTCGAAGGGAGGGAGACGGCGCGACCCGAGGGGGTGGCGAAAAGAAACGGGGTTGGCATTCGTATCACTGAACGGCCTATAGCTGGCGGAGACTTCGCTATAATTACGATATATACGGGCATTACCGGCATTATCGCATTAACGCCGGCGACGTATATACGCGTCGTATTATCCGCGCACCCATGGAGCCGCGCCGCTGATGAATATTACGAATAACATTTGGGTTTTGTCGCGCGAGCTTCCTTTCTTTCCTAGCCACCCCCCGGCCGCGATAGAGAGGCGCACGCCTAACCGTTCATATGTGCCGGTACAATAGCCGCGTATATATTCGCCGCCTCTTCCTAACCATCCATCCGACCGTGCCGCCGTCGCCTATCCATTCGTCCATGCGGATGGATACGCAGAAATTCCAAGTCTCTCTGGTTTCTATGCTGCTGCACCAGGCAAAAGCTTCCTCTTCTCCACGCTTCTCTTTCCACCGTGCTCTCTTTAGAACGTTTTCTCGCTTACTCTTCCTACCCCGCGATCCCGTTCAACCCGGCGAATGCCCGATGCACGAGCGCGCTCGTATAATGACAGCTTTATCCCGCGAACTCATAATTAGACCGCGCGCATCCCTGAATATCTTTCCTATTCCTCCTCAAAGTTTATACCCGTTTCTACCACCACCCACCACGGCTGGACCCATTCCTCTGTCTTTTCCTAGGTCTTTCGGGGGCGGTTCAATCCCCTTTTCCTGTCCCTCCGCAGATTTTCATATCACCTACAAAAATGATTTTCCAAAATCACATAAAGCTCCACCACTCAAGCCCTCCAACACGATCCATTGATGATAGCAATGCCTAACACCCTCCGATTTCCTGAAAAACTTCCCATCGAGAACAAGCACCATCACGATCAACCGAAATCGCCGATGGAAATCACCATGCAGCCCCGATCGTCCATTCCGCGTTGAAAACGAGAAGAAAAAACCAGCTCTCAGCTGGTCCATATCCATTTCGACCGCAAACGTTATTTTTCCACGCGCGCTTTCCGAATCGTAGTTGGGGCTGGCTGGAGAGGATAGGAGGGAGGAGGGGGTTGAAAACGTGAGAAAGAAGGCGACCAGGGATGACTATTAATTTCTCCGCTGGCACTTGGCCGTCGATGGTATGCATTAACGGTTGATTCGTGCCTTCGGACATCGAACATCCGACGAATACCCAATGGCTATAGATAGCCCGGAGAGAAAAGGAGGAGGATAGGGGTGGTACTATTGGGCAGACAGAGACCGAGGAGGGGTAGGAAGGGTGAAACGTGGCGTTTGCAAAGATTGATAGGACTGAATTCTGCCGGTGGATTCGTAATGGATAGCCCGTGTCCGAATTCACCGATACTCAGCCTCTCTCTCCCTCTCTCTCTCTTTCTCTCTCATTCTCTCTCTCTCTCTCTCTCTCACTCTGTCGTTCCTCCCCCACCCTCCCTTTCCCCGCTATCTTTTTCCCGTGTACCCAATACCTTCTAATGGAATCCCCGATTGTGCTCCTTATCAAAGGGCTCGAGTAGTGCGCCGGCCGAGGGCGTCGATCCATTATTCCGCGGAGAGCTTTCCAACGAGATAACTTATTTCCTTCCGGTTACACCCACGCGATTTTCGTGCGGGAATTGCCAGCAATTCCGGTGCCTCGTGCTAATTCTTCGTCGAGCTCGCGCCGCTACGAATCGCCAATTTCGCTGGGCAATTGTTATCTTCATCGCCATCGTAAAAATCGAATATTCACTGCTGCTTCTTTTCACCGATTCATTTTTCACATAAATGACAAATATCTTCTTATTTCGTTCGTAGAAGATTTTCAGGAATCACGTTGATTGTATAGATATTGTTAATTTATAAACTCGTAAAACGTGCACTCCACTCGGGTAATTCAATTTAAAATCGCCACGTATAATTTACGCACGCGTTTCTGCTGTTGGCTGGTCTTTACAATGATTCATAGAGCGGTAAATTATGTAGATCGCACAATTTATGTACGCCACCGATACGCGCGTTCGAAACACGAAGAAAGTAACAGGATTGATAATTGACAGAATAAATCAATCTCGATTGTGATGTTTATAGAACGCTTTGTTGAAAATCGGTCGAGGAAAAGTAATTTAATAAACTCCGATCGGTGTAATCTAGTTTTCGATTCACCGACCGTCTCGGACGTAGGGGTGCAAAAATAAATAGTCACGTTCCGGCTATATGTATCCACCGTACTTCCCTCGACCCGGGGACAATATAACTAGCCCCGAGTGTTCGTGAATTAATGGGAAAGTATCATCCGAATGGAGATTCCGTGAAATCCGAGGAAAATAGAGATGAGATCGCACAATACGTTCTTCGGCTGGGTATTGAGCTTGGTCGACCAACGGACATGATTCTGCAGATGAAACTACGTGGGTAGGAATGGTACCTACATGTTCGAACAAGGAATACTACCGAACCCGGAAATTCAAAAAATTTCCTTGCGTTTAATCAAATTTTGAGAGAGGCTGTACCATTATTCAAACTATTCTTTACATTACTAAATATGTTGTTATCTAATCAATCACTAAACATTTAGGTATTGTACGAGGTATTATACCAATTTCAATTCCACAAAATTTAAAAAATCCTAGGGAATGGAAATATTCTAGATCGAAAGAAATATTTAATTTTTATGTAAAATTGCTCCGAGTGCAAAGGGTTAAGGGTCGATTTCACCCCGTCACAATTTTTCGCAACTAATTTCAGCATTTTATAGAATACCTCCAACTTTGAATGAAACCCACATCTGTCGCGGAACGCGTCAGAATCAGACAGCTGGACCCTCGGGTCCTTCGATCAGGAGGTCCAGCATCAGGAAACCGCCTCGGCTTTTTCCCCTCATTACACGATGGCGCACCAATCATCCTCGGTGACTGTTGGGTTTTTGCGTCGGTTCACCCTCCGCCGTGGGCCGTAAACCCTTTAACGCCTCGAAAGTTGAAAGTGAAATAGTTTAGTGGCGCGCGAGCAAAGGGCCCCCCTGACAAAGGAGCGTTCCGTTCTATCGGGTGTCCGGGTTTGAAATAAAAAAAGCTAAAAGGTGGCGGAGAAGCAGAAGAAGAAGAAGAAGAAGAAGAAGCGAGAGAACGCGTCGACGTCGCTGCTCGTAAACTATGAACCCGGGTCTCCCCATTGAAAGCAGTCCAGCCGTGATATTTCAGGCCGCGGACGTTCCGCGGCGCGCGTGTACGCACGTACTAACTCTCTCTCTCTCTCTCTCTCTCTCTCGCTCGCCTCTCTTATAGGATTCATATTATGCAAAACAGCGCGGAACGCATCGTCTGTTGCGAATCGCGCTCCTCCATACGCCCGGGCTATTTATCCTTTCGGTCAAAGGACATATATCCCAGCCTAATTGCCGTGACGCTGGGACACGAGATACCTTTTCTGTTCGAGTGCGACTCGGTTCACGGAGAAAATGGATCGGCGCGCAGGTAGAAATTGTTTACAATGTTTACGGCCGTTGTAGCTGGAATTTTATTTATATCGGACGGGGGGGGGGGAGGCTGGCTGATAGAATTGATGTTATTGATGGAGAACGCGGAAGGGTGGGAGAGGTCTCCACAGAGGTTGGAATGTTAGAAAGTCTTGTTATTAGTGAAATTTTTTTCAAGTTTATTCTGAGAGGCTGTTAGGGTAGTTTTTTTTAAGTCCGCAAGATTTTTTATACAATATAAACAGTGAATATAAACAACATCAAGTTTGGAGAAGGTAGCTGCCCGACATTTCCGCTGGCGGACCAAGTTCCGTTACAACAAAGTAATTCAATTCCGCAATATTTTCTCAACGACAACGACAACTCGAATCCCGTAACCGCCAGCAAGCAAGCGCGAGTAAGCAAGCAAGCAAGCAATCTGAGAGCCCACTTCAGCCTCTAACGTGATCAAATACAGCGTCGCGTCGTGTGTCCGTCACGGAAACTGGCGCCGCGCGTCCTCGAATCGACGCTCTCGTTTCTCAAAAATTCGATATCCGTTGGCCGCTTTTCAACAATAATCCTCGTTCCATCTGTCGGGGGCAACAGTGCCACGGCTTTTCCCGAATTTCCTTATAAACGGCACGCAAGCGACTGTCGTCGAACGTTCCGCGCGTTTCCTCGCGAAGGGTTGAAAGGGTTCGAAACGTCGTCGTCTGAGCCCTCGGAAATCGCGCGGCTCTCACGTATGACCCCCTATTTTACGAGAGAAAAAAAAAATAGAAGCGGAATAAATCCCTCGACAACGGTCACTGCGCGATCACCTGCGTGAAAATCGTTACCCCTTTTTTTTATTTCCCGATCCGTGTGAAACGCCAGGTAACCCTTCGCCGGATCGTTTTATTTTTCCACCCTTTCGTTAGAATCCGTGAGAAATCAGGTTAAGGGGTTACGACCGTTTTGGAAATTTGGGAGAGATCGAATTTTTCTTGGCTGAATCGTAATTTATTTTAACCCTTCGACAGTTGTCCGAGGGCCCAAAGATCGATACTTCCGTGGAAGAAAAGGAATTCGCACTGAAAACGAGCCGCAGCAGGCGAATTCTGTAAAGGTAAGCAGCGACACGCGCGATAATGTATTCTATTCGTCGGTTCCCGGCCGTTTCGCCCGAAAAACGAACGGCGACCGAGAAACGAACCGTTCGCGACCTATTCACCGCGAGAAAAGGCAGAGATTGAGAGGGGTTTGGAACTCGGGGCCCGTATAAATATTCGTGCGCGCCTGGTTCGAGGGAAAGAAGGTGTCCGTGGAAAAGGAGATCGAGAAGAGAAAGACAAATAAAAAGTGAAAGAATGGCGAATCGGCGGGGACCGTGTCGACGAGATGGCCGTCGCGACGTGAATCGCGGCGATTTTATTCGCGGGAGGCCCCGCGGCGGCTACGGGCCGTTTTCGAGCGATTAATTCGGTTTTATGGTCCGCCACGAGTTACGACGAAAAACGTGTAAATCACCCGAGTCCGCAAAGCAGAACTGCAACGCGAGCCAGTATCTAACACGCCCACGTGTGTGCGTGCAGTCCCGCGCTTGCAATCCATACCTGCCTGCTCGGCCCGACTCGGCCCGATGCACGTACATGCACGTGTCCACTTTGCCGGGCCAGCACAATACTGGCAGCGTGCCAGCCTGTCGAGAACGCAATAAATTCCACTTAGCCGTTTTTACCCGCGTTACCGTGTTTCGACGTGTGCACGCGTGCGCCTGACAACGCGGCGCCGGTTACGGAGAATCTGACCGGGCCGATTCCAAAAGAAAATCGCGAATTGACGACACGAGATTGACCCTAATTCAAAGGGGAAGATTTCATTGTTTTTAAATAGCAGTCCTGTTCGCGAGGGTTTGCATACACGCAGAATAGAGACTTTTTGCTCAAATTAACACGTACAAACCGAAAGCGTCGCGCCGCCAGGTGCTTGTCTCCCCAAATTTTACTCGCTTCTTCTAAACCTGCGGCAGTTCATCGAACGTACAGAGTCTGGACCCTTGGCTGACCAGTGGAATCCTCTTGCCAGTCCTATCTCCTCGGGGTTGAATCTTCGACCTTGCACCCCTTAAAAACAGCAACCTTTAACAAAGTATACCGAGTCGTCTCGAGACGCGGTCCAACGTCGTTCGATTTTCCGCGGCGGGAGAGCTAATGTATGCCAGGTCGAAGGGGGCGCAAATACGAGTGACAATGAGGTCGGTGAAATGGGGGTCGATCCATTGACGACTGAAGCAGAGAGAGCGAGAGAGGGAGAGAAGGGCCTCCGGAATAATCGAACGTGGCAACCGTGTGGCGCGCTCGGTGCCACACTAGATTAATGTTATTTCAATGGGGGGCTCCGGGGTATCGCCATAACTGACCCCGATTTGCATTAGAATCGCGGACGAAATCGCGAAGGGACCGAGGACTGGCAGGACGCGACCGGCTTTGGGAACGCGCCAAACCGTGTGCTTGTTGTCCGAAACACATCCCCGTGTCCGGTTTTTCACCCCCTCCCCTTCTTTTTCTACCCCCGAGCACCCCCCTGTTCACGAATCCCGCGGCCAGTTTCCTTTTCTCCAGTCTATCTCTTGGACGCCTTTGAGTCAGGATTAAGATCCACCTCGTGCTACCGCATACAGAATGCTTACTCGCTCGGAAGAGGTTCGCGCAACCCCCCCTGCCCCATAGACCGTCGCCGTTATAATCGACGTTGAAGCACATTGTTTCCCTGTAACTGCTATTCAACGCAGCTCGCGGAGAACCAACAAAGAATTCGACATCGATACGCCGACGGGGAGAGAGAACGGCCAACCGATCCACAGCCAGCACGGACGAGGGCTGTTCTTCTTCTTGTTCTTCTGGCCTCTCGTTTTTCGGGGGCAACGATTGGAAGTGACTGCTGAGGGAGATTGCCGAGGGACGATCGAATGCAGATGGAATTTCGAATGGCAGGTTCGGTTTGATTCACTTGGCTTAGTGGGTTGTTATAATCGTAATTACAAACGAACAATATTTTATGATTTCCACTTTTTGAAAGAATTATCGATGACGATAGAAGCGAACAAACAGTTTCCAATTGTTCATATACTGTTCCTTTTAATCATACGTTAATATTATAATATCTGTATTTCTACAAGAAACCTATTCTGTTTTGTAATCTTTATACTCTGTAATATATGTAATGTATTTCTGTTTTGTAATTATGTTGTAATAAGTCTCATATGAGATTTTCTATAATAAAAAAAAAAACAGTTTCCAATCGAAAGGGGAAAGTGTAAGAGTCGTTAACGCGCAGGAATCTCTCCTCAATTAATCCCCAAAAGGATTTTTATCGTCCCGACGCACTCAAACAGGCTTCAATCCTCCACAGGCCGACGGAAACGACTAATCTCGAATCTGATTCGTCCATAAAGTCCTAAAAACATACCATAAACTTCCAGCTACCGGAAGATAAGGGTTACAACTCTACTGCATTAGTACCGCGGGCTATCTGCTGAATGTATGAGAAAAAGCGGCGCCTTTCTAGTCTTGTCTAACAAACCAATTCTCATGAAAATGAGAAGTAGATAACGGAGTCAATCCGACAAAGCGTATCTCTATTTGTTGAGTAGCAGGGACGTGATAATCGGCTGAAAGTGCTGCGGAATAAGGGATCCGTACGGTGAGTGATAGACAGTGGATTTTTATGCAAAATGAAAAAGTTCTGCCTGAATTTCAGCAAACTGGAGCGAAGTAGAAATTGATTTTCTTTCTTGATATGTTTAGTGGGTTGAATTCATTTTTTTCCCATAAATGCGTAAAATCCGCTGTTAAAATGTTCGCCGCAATTTCTCGTAGAAAAGTATTCGAAAAATCCACGAGTGCCTTGTAAAGCAGAAGGACCATCTCGCAACCATTATTTTCCATTTTCATTTAACCTGAATGTTGCACGACGTCGGAAAAAAACCGATCACAAAGAGGGTTTTGTGGTGGGTATAGAGCGGGGAGGAACAACGGCGGAAGTGACTGGTCGAAAAGCCTGGCATTATCCGGGCATAAGTTCCAGTAAATTGGAAACAGCAGGAGCGTAGAAAGAGGAGGGGGGTTTTGCAGAAGCGGCGCCGGTGGTCGATGGCCCGGAACCTCGGATCGTTAATATCCGGAAAATCATGTCCGGCGGCCTGCGACGCCCGGCGTCGAGAGTGGAAAGACGCCCATTCATTTTTCATCGCCGTGGAAGAATGCTGGCAGCGACGCGACAACGATGCCTCGTTAATTCACGTTGCAGTCTCAAAGGAATAATGCATGTCGACAACGGCCCCGACCCGGGATCTCATTACCGATAAAGCCGCCCATTACGTGCCACTGAACACTTTTCACCGCGAAATCGCGCCACCCACCCCCCGGAAATTGTTCCGATTTCTCGATCCACCCACTGTTCCTCCGCGTCGCTCCTATTCGTCCCTCGGGATAAAAACGCGGCTGTCTTTAGCAACACGATTGGCTGATCACGCGTGAACACCGTTTCGAGGATATCCGCTTGCTGGAACTGGGTCAGTAGTCTCGCAATTCGAGAGATTCCTGTTGTAATCGGGGAAAACACTTTGCGAACAAATTGGAAAGTTATTTTAACTTTTGACTGCGAGGCGCCAGTAAAGATTGCTATGCCATCATTCAAAACAGTTTTAACACTATTAAATTCGTCTGTATTCTATAAGTTTGAAGAAGCTCAACTGTTCTATGAGAAAACACGTTGATTTTGGAATTAAAATTGATCCGAGTTCAGGGGGTGAAGTCGGCTGATTTTGATTTTCAGCGTTGGTGAATTTTTCCCGAGTCTAGCTGGACCCGCAGCGATTTTGCGAGCCCGAGCGGAGACACGGTACAAGTATAATTCGTGGCGTTAGGGCAAAGGGGCCAGCACACGTAACGGCGACTACTTACTATATCGGCCCCTTTATTTCTCTTTGGTGGCTTCTTTTACGTGTCTGTGTATCTGTGTCCGGAGAGTTTAACGCTCGGCGCACGGGTCGCACAATGCCGTGTATGGACACTATGGGCATTGTGCGAAGCGAGACCGAATGAATATGCGCACGATGCATCAAAGAGTTAAGACTCAATGGCGGACCACACAGACCCCGGAATTGAGAGGACTGTCGGCTTAACGGTTAACGTATTATTATATGTATACGGGATGCACGTTATGTCCGGCCATCGGAACGGTTATCATTGTCTATGATCCTTTCCACGGAACGAGTAGACCAGACACGTCCCTGACCTTTGCCCCGTTCAGAAAAACAGGGGAAAGAAAACGTGCTCCAAGACACCGCGGTTCGATAATTAACCCGTGGATACATCTGTTTGAAACGCTGTCCAACTTTTTAGCATCTCTTTCGACCCCCTTCTTTTCGAAGGGCCGCACGGTTCAATTCCAAAGAAGGTGCAACGCATTTGGACTTTAATAGCGATTCATAGTCTCCGCTACACTTTTTCCATTGTGCAAACTTTGTCCTCGTTCTACCCCCTCCCCCCTCCGCAATGTTGATCTACCGGCGCAATTGCGTGTTTCGAGATGGAAATTTGGCACGATTCTATTTTGAATGTCCGGCTCATTTTTTGTTGCTGCAAACTGACGTCTCCATTCAGCAATCTCGTTTTAAATTGTAATTTCAACATTGAAAGTGTGAATTGGTTTTAAACTGTTGATGCAGTTTCAATTTTGATTTTCGCTAGCCAGCTCGCAGGCTATTTCGAAGTTTCGATTGGTTCGAACTGCATATTTTATTTCCGATAAAACTTTAAAATTTATGTGTTTTATTGTCTCGAACAGATTTTTTTTTTTAAATTCAACACTGTGTCGTTCAATTTCATAATTCTGTACATCGTTTTTAGAGTGCGTTTAGTTCGAAACATATTCGTGCATGTCGCACGGAGTTCTCGCAGCGTCGGGAGGACAGAAAATATTATTCTACGTTCTACTCGATCCCCCTAAACGCTCACGTTCAAGACTTCCGTTTGATCGTTTCGATGATCTTGCTTGTTACATTCTTATGCGCGTCAGTATCGTCGACGAACGTTTTTTTCCCAGTGGGCTTTGGTACACATCCGATTGCGGAACAGAGATGTTTATATAGTCCGGTGCAGGACATCGAGTTTCCTTTCATCGTTTTCCTTCCCCCCGTGCACTCACCGAGGGTGGAGGACACTGTTATCCTAATGGCGTCAAGAGGATCGAGCAACAACAATGACCGGTAGCTCGACGATTCGTGTCTCAAACTGTTGGAATTATAAGTCTGTGACGTCGATGGGCATTGGCAAGCTGTTTCGCAGACAGAAGGAGGACGTGAATCCGCACAATGAATTTAGCATTCACCGATGGCAACGTCAATTTTTTAACACTAAACCTACCACCTTCGGTCAAAATGTCCGGTTCCAGACTTTTTATTTTACAATTATTGAAATAATAAAAATGATTTCATAAGAAATGGTTGTATAGATATCTTTAATTGAGCAGGTAATTTACTCAAGATGTCTCCTTTAAAAGATGCTTTATATCCACAGTTAATCGCATCAGGGCCAATCATTATAACCTAGCTGCCTCTCTCCATCGTGTAAATATTATCGATGATCCCAGTTGTAAGTGTAACTCAGCCTCTGAGGACTTGGATCATGTATTATGGCAGTGCTGTTTATATGATTCCCAAAGAATTAAACTTGTAAATAATTTACGTGAAATTAAGTTTTTCTTACCACTAAAAGCGGACCTCTTCTTTGCAGAACCAAATGTCCAAAGCCTGTGAATTTATCTTTCAGTTTTTAAACGATTGTGATCTGCATCTCTAGTGGTTAGTCATATTGTAAATGTAATTAAACTGTAAACTAGTGTATCTTTGTTAAAGCCGAAATAAACCTATAATAGGTTTCAGTGGCTCAATAAAAAAAAAAAAAATTGAGCAGGTAGGTATTACTAATAGGGCTGCACAATGTCTAAATAAAATCACTCTTGTTACTTTTATAAGAGACCATGTACCAGTTACGTCTATTAACAAATAAGGGGGTGTTGGCCTTTCTAGGATTGCAAAGTTAGGGTGACCCTTGGGACCTTTCATATCAGGTCGTTAAGTATGAAACTTGACAAATAAAACACAAATTTCAAACACTGTCAAGTATCATACTTAACAATCTGATAGAACATTAATGTAATTGTTGGAACATACTTTTCATGCACGCAGAAGTAAAATCGATTTTTCGGACCTGTTGCGGAAGAACGGCTGCTGAAAGGAGACCGGAGGCTTATCGCAGCATTTATCGAGGATTTCCTAAATTGAGTTTTCCAAGTCGTTTAACAATCTCAATATCAACTCGACTCGGTGTACGGCTTCGTACGAGCCTGCTGTGAAGAGGGGCGCAAGAGTATCGGCGTGGATGTCGAAAACAGGGGGGGGGTTGGAAGGGGGACCATGAGTTTGTGAGTGAGTGTTGCGGCTGTGGCCCAGCAGGGGGATGCTGTCTCAATGTACCGGCACCAGGCTGTCTGCCGGTGCAGCCTCGAAAAAACCAGCCTGGCCATCATCCGGGGCGTTCTCGTGTCCGTAGTCCATGGACACATCGATGCACACATATGGGAGCCGTAGATAGACACAGAGGAACAAGATCGGAGTTCTTGAAGAAACAGAGAACGAAGATGCGCCTACCTCCGCGGGTGCGGACGCTCCGTTGCGATGCTGCGCCGGTGTAAAAATAGAAAAGCCAACCCGGGAACCCGTCCAACTGCATATTACTTCGGACATCGGAATGCACAGCCCTGTGACCGGCAGACACGATGGAACGCACGTGTGTCTTACGCCCTCTTCTCTTGTCCTACACGATGTCCTTCCTTCTGCAGTCTTACTTCTGTCTCGATTCGGTGTCCCCCGGATGGGGCTGTAGATTAGGCTGCGATTATCAGAAAGCGGAGAAGTTGACTAGATAAAGTAGCCTGCTTGTCTTGAATAGTCCATTACAGGGTCACCCAAACTGTGCTCCGCGAAAAAATATTAATAACAAAACTTTTTCTCTACATTTTAACTGTAATAACAAAACGTCACGTAACAAGAAACAAGAATTTTTTATTTTTCCAAGATTTATTGATTCTGCGTCATTACCTATCCTTCCAATTACACAAGGAGCTCTGTCAAAATTCAAAGACCCTTAAAGTGCTCCGTCGGAGAAAAATTTTGGGAAACCCTGGTCTATTGGGTCTCGTACCAACTGTACCTTTCACGATACTGGAAGGGGTAACTTGGCAAACGTAACACTGGATCCAGGTCCGCGCGACCAAGACAAAATCATTAATTTCTCGTCCCGGCGGCGGTCACATTTCGCGTTCATTGTGACCAGCGACCCGTTAATCCCTCGAAGCGTCCTAGATGGATCGTTTCGCCTAGCAACGACCGATTCACGGTCGGCCCGCCGCCAAGTGGACCGTTGCAGGCCGAAAAACATCATCTAGATTCTACCGGAGGCGTCGAGAGGATGTATCCACGATGTAACAATCTGTATATGAATACTGCGACGATATTTTTTTTTGCGGCCGATACATGATACTTTCTCGAATCGAGGAGGGGTCCATCGAACGGGCGAAAGAGGATAGAGGAGAAAGAGATCGGGGCCAGTGGACCATGGGAAGAGGACCACGAAAGGAGCGGAAAAGACCGAAGGGCCCCGGCGATGCCTCTCCTTTTGAAACTGATCGGAACGGAAAAGAAGTGGATGAAGGGTTGCACGCCGCGTTACCAGACTCGAGGAAGATGAAGGGGTTGCGTTGTACCCTTCCTACGATCAAAGAAAGATAACATCTACGCGGCTTGATACATTGTACCGGCTCATCGTTCGTCGGGCTACCTCGGGCCAACAGCATCTACGCGGTGCTTTCTGTTTGCCGATGAAACTGGTCCTCCGCGAACGTATTAAATTCCTTGCCCCCCCCCAAAAAAATACACCGTGGCGCCTTTTGTGCACGCGTATCTGCGAACGACGATGTCTTTGTTCTGACCACCGTGAGAATTCGGACACTCCACGCCGGCGTTAATAACGGTCGCTAATTTCGTACACCTTGCTAGATTTCTAGACTAGACTTTAGGTCGGAGTAAAACTGTGTCAAAGGACCATTTACATCACTCGAGAATAAATGATTCTATTCATTCACTAGATTATGGTTCTTAGTCGCGAAGGATTTGCATCAGAATCGACGAAGACAGTGTTAAGGGTTGATCCTACTCTCCAGTGTCTAAATTACGGATTCAATAACCATTTTTTCACCGAACCTCGAATATTTTTGTTCGAAGAAAAATTGTGTCATAGGATTATTTTTATCACTCGAGAGTAAATGATTCTATTCATTCACTAGATTATGGTTCTTAGTCGCAAAGGATTTGCATCAGAATCGACGAAGACAGTGTTAAGGGTTGATCCTACTCTCCAGTGTCTAAATTACGGATTCAGTAACCATTTTGTCACCGAACCTCGAATATTTTTGTTCAAAGAAAAATTGTGTCATAGGATTATTTTCATCACTCGAGAGTAAATGATTCTATTCATTCACTAGATTATGGTTCTTAGTCGCGAAGGATTTGCATCAGAATCGACGAAGACAGTGTTAAGGGTTGATCCTACTCTCCAGTGTCTAAATTACGGATTCAATAACCATTGTTTCACCGAACCTCGAATATTTTTGTTCGAAGAAAAATTGTGTCATAGGATTATTTTTATCACTCGAGAGTAAATGATTCTATTCATTCACTAGATTATGGTTCTTAGTCGCGAAGGATTTGCATCAGAATCGACGAAGACAGTGTTAAGGGTTGATCCTACTCTCCAGTGTCTAAATTACGGATTCAATAACCATTTTTTCACCGAACCTCGAAAATTTCTTTAGTAATCTGTGGACCCATCGGAGCATGGTTCCTTTGCGGCCGGACCAGATGGTTCCTGGCTCACTTAAATCTCCGTTCACGCGTACAGTTTCGGATCTAGTCCTTCTCATTCATCCCTGTCCGAGTCGCCTAGACGACTGCCGGATGATCCACTAGCAACAACGTCCCGCTCTCTCACCCTTCCACGTTATGTTTCCAAAACATCTAATATCTCGCGCTCGAGCGGGCTGGCTGAATGCCCGTTCTTTCCGGGGCCATAATCGCGACCCCCGTGGCAATACTGTTTTCTTCCCTCGGCTCGTGGGATTACGTGCTCCCGTGGAGCTGAGAGCCTGCGAAGAGGATCCCAAAGCTCGCGTCTCACGCGACGATTGGCAGGCGTGAAGAATTTCGCACAATGCTGCGCGAAAATACTGTCGATCGCGCGTATAATGCACGACGAACACGCTGAATCAGCCATTAGGCGGCTCCTCTGGTCTAGAAGTTTTCAAGGATTTCTTCTCTCCTTTTAAAACGATAGCTGTTCCGATAACTAGACATTGCAAATAAAAACTAATAATGATTTATTTCAAAATTTCCAGAGTAAATCATCACAAGCGGAACGCCCAATTTTTATTGCATCGTTTGTGGGCACGGTGGGCAATTTTTGAAACGCCTGGCCGAACGAAGATGAAAATAAAGTCCCCTGCGACCATCTCCTTCCTATTCCCTCCTTGCTTCATCGTTATTCGACTGGGTCCCCGACTAGACGGATAAAGATCTCCGCTCTTGGTGCGCTCGGGGGATGCAAACTGACAATCGGAATTGCTTGAAAGATCGAGTATTGGTAATCGGAGTTTTCGCGACCGGGGAACGAGGATTGATGGGATGGTTAACGGCCATGGCTATTATTGCTACGGAGATTTCCGTGAACTAACGCGTGTCTGTGATTGAAATAGAAGTAACTTTCGTTCGTCGTACGCTCCAACTGTAGAATTATATTTCGGGCAGTGGTCCATTGTCTGTTAAATAATTCGAATTACAAAGGATTCAGAATGCCAAGACGAAGTAATTGAAAGAAATGTATAAAAGTGCGTTCGCAAAAATTACAGCTGTTTGTACGACGGTGAGAGTCCGCGTGTGTCAGAAACAAGTTGATCCGAAAAAAATAAGAGGACCGGGTCGTAGGAATGTTTTTTTCACGGCGCTCCGATCGGATCGAGATGAGATAGGTCGATAGTGTCTTCCTTAGACGAGAAACCGTGCGCCATTGTCTGGCTTATCTCACGAAGGTGTCCCACACGAGGTGAAATCATCGGCGAAACAAAAGGGGCGACAGGGTGTCAGGAATGGCGGAGACCGTCTCCGTGAGGGCACAATGCCAGGTATATCCACGGGACGTGGCATAAATATATAATACGTTTATGCGGCGGCGGCGGCGGTGTTCCTTTTCAAGGTGTTCCGCGCCGGTGCGACAGTCTTTTATTTTCGACCTTTGAGCTGCGCTAGGAGGCCCCCATTGAGAGAATGGAGAAAGAAGGACAGATCACGAACCGGCAGGCCCCCGGGCATCGATGTATCTTTCATCCCGGGGCCGATCGATTTGTGCGTAGATCGCATTGTTTGCTCCGACAGGCTCCACACGGGGCTTAGGAATGATCCTCCTTCTATTTCCGTCCCGTGTCGCTGGCTACCAAGATTACCGATTCAATGGCGTTTATGCGATAAAGGGACAGGGATAAAGCCGGACTTAGCGGCCAATGAAGGAATCCGATATAAATGACGTTTCATTTGCATCTGTTGCGACAGCAACGCCACGGAAGCTAGATCGCGCGGATTATAATCGCACAAAGAGGACCTCGGTTAGACGAAAAATTCATCGAGACACTTTCTGATCGATCCTCCGCAGCCACCTCTCTTGCGGGTTAAACAAAAAAAAACAAACAAACTTGCACGAATCCTTTCAATTTTCATTTCTGCATCTCTATGTGTCAAAAAAAAAATGCAGAATTCACCAGGGGAGGAGCGAGCAATTAGGGATAATTAGTGTCTTCAATGAAGTCTCAACCACGAAATAAAGCCACCGCGTAAAGAGTTATTACATCCGGATCGTAGAACGAGAAGCTTGTGTGGACGCGGGGCTGCGGTTCTCGAGAAAATCGCGGATAAAAGGACCGCTTTGATGTGAAGCGGCACTTCAACTGGCTTCCTTTCAGAAATACCAACGCTGAACCGTTCCGCCAATTACTTCATAATGTCGGCTACCGGAAGAGGAAGGATCTTGTGAAAAAGAGGCGCGTTCGCTTGCCGTGCACGAAATACTACCCCTATTTTCTCTGGACGGGAATTCTTTTTAATACATACAATGATCTGTTTGTATTCGATCCTACAGGAAGAAGAAACTATGGAAAATTCGATTGAAATCTAATTTTTTATCGTTCGATTCTCTATCCAGAAAACTGTACGGATACGTTCCTGATCCACCGTGGTTGTTGGTCGTCGGGTTCGGGTTCGGGTTCACCCGTTGCGGTTCCTTCTCACCCCGACGTCCTTGGGGGACTCCCCGCTGGCAGCATACTTGCGTGAACCGATGCACGGTGGAAACGAGAATGAAAGCGAGATGGAACGAGAGCGAAAAGGGTGTTTGTCGAAACTAGCTTTCGAGGAGAGGCGTTGCGGTGGGCTCGGGCACGACCGTACCTCCCACGAGGGATGCCCGGGCGAATTGTTTATCGGCAATTGCCATGAAAATCCTTGACCCTCCCGACCTTCTGTCCCTCTCAGGCCCAGACTACGGCCGTGTCCTCCTGCCTGCTTAAGCCCTTCACGAATATTTAACCGGTGAATGCGAGGAACCCCGGGAACCGACACGGCATTATGGACGCAATTGACTTTCGCGCCGCAACAAAAGGGAACGTGTTGAATATCGCTGTTTGTAGAACGATAATCGATCTACAAGGAAATCCTCCAACCCAGTGGCCAATGGACGTGTCTCGGGCACAGGTAGATAGCTGGTGTTGTATTTCAGATTACTATTCGATCCTCGGGCAACCGCCGCGCCGTTTGTTGATTGAATTAGCAGAACAGCTTAAGACGGCATTGGAAGGGTTGCTTTACCTGATGGTGTCTCTCTCATCAACCTGACAACCCACACCTGGGACACTGGTGGCTCGTCAATGGTCAATTGTGGATTATTAGACTCGGTGACTAAGCAGTCGTTAATTGAATTTAATGACAAGGGGGCTTAGGGGCGGATTCAGACGATGTTTCTTTCTCGAAGAGGTAAGGTGTTGAAGGGAGACAATTAGTGTTTAGGGCCTGTATTATGCTATTCAGTAGCTGAATATTTTCCTCGTTGAATGAGTGAACGAGGAACTGTAAAATGTGGTGATGAAGCTATCCAGAGGGTTTTCTTTGTGATGCGGTTGCTGATTGTTAGAGGACGATTGATGATGGATCGATCTGTTCAATTTTATTTTCCTGAAGGTACGTAAGGAAAATTGAAGAATGTAGAAAATGTTGCAACAGAATAATATTTTGCGTGCACGTCCCAGAATGAGTCAGCCCACTTCAGGGCAAAGCCGCAATCAATATTTTATCAATTCCAGAATGTCAGGAGTCGTCGGGCCTGGGTTTGACGCGGTGAATCGAGTCCCGTGTGATCGTCGCTGGTCGAACGATCACAAACCGATGTCACTTATCGCGGTTCGCCCAGAGACCCCGTTCTCTCCGCCCTCAATTGGCTTTCGAGCCCTAACCAACAATTTGCGGACCCTTCGAAAACTGGCCGACTGCGAATCGCCAGGCCACCGTGAATAAGAACGTATGCTACCGCGCACTTACCCCCTTGACTTTATGGGGACACATATGCGTTGGCGCTCGAGTGCTCTCGCTCGGGGGTAAACCAACGCGAAAAATCGACGGACGTATCTTCTGCAATTAAACCGACATTAACCCCTCGCCTTATAATTTATAATATCGTGTCTGACTCCTGATGAAGATTCCCAACAGATTCTAATAAAAATGTATGTCAATAATACTCCATAACAGGAATAAAATTCTATTTTGGTTTTGTTAATGTACAGCTATCGGAGAACAAGTTTCCTCTTTTTCTAGATAATCACGATCTACAAAAAAATTCTAAACATTGTAACCGTGAAATAAGTCGGCGAGCAAAGGGTTAATTGTCAAACAATTACAAGACGTAATTCAATCTCTACTGTCAAGTAAACAATCTGCATTGCAAATTTATGAAATACAAGAATACAAATAATGTCCATCTACGAACATTTTCGAACGGCGTGTTTAAATCAAAGACAATAACACAATACACAGGATACGTGCAGCATTAGAAACACTGTGAAGCATGAATCCGGCAATGTACGACCGAATAAATTCTGTGTAATCGGTTTCCATTGAAACCGGATCAGAGTCAGTTGTTTTTGAGCTGAGCTTAAGGAAGTTTCTTGCCGTACCCAGCGCACGTTGATCTGTCCATATTGAACAATGGCCGATTCAACGTTACGAATGCTGAAAATGTTGGTCCATTGTCCACACGGACGTCCACAAAGAGGAAAACCTACGAATGCCAGGAAGAAGTGCGATCGCCGGTGCCGCCGCTAGCCGTGCCGGTGTGTTTCTCACAAACGAAAGTTTGCCGCCGCTTGTGGGAAACTTACCAACTTCCTGATTTTTCCGCGCACGATTTCACCCGAGCTCCTTCTTTCATTCGCGAGTCCACGAATTTTCCGAGCTTGCTTTTCCCTTTGAAAAGAAACGTTCTCGCGAATGTAGGAATGTCATTAATTAAACTGACAAAGAGAACGGGCAAGTTGAACTTTCCTGGTGAAACGGTTTGAAAGTTCGGAATGGTCATTTTTCCAATGAGCTTTTTAAAGAATATTTAAATAATGAAGATTTCTCGACAAAAGTAGTTCATTGATAATTCAGATGGAGCCCCAGCTCCGTGAAAATAAGTAGGACTAAAAGGGTCTCGGGGACGTGTTGGGGGTGGAGTCGTTCTCACCGGGGTGCCAGGAATTTTAAAGATGGCCTTCGTTACGTTTCCTTTGCTTCGTTCGGAAAGCGTTTTCGAGGGGAACAGGGGGGAGAGCTGTCTTGGCCAGACAGACTGGCACCAACAACTGCATAGGCGTAGACTGTTCAACTTGTTCACCCCGAGTATCCTCTTTCAGACCTTTCTTCATTCTAACCGCGCAACAAAGTGTAAACGCTGATTCTTCTTTAATTCCCCTAAATCTTCGAATTTAAGGGTTGAATGGTGAAACAGTATTCGAACACAATGAGCCACTATGAATTTTACGACGTGACATTAAACCTGACCAGGAGTGTACACAATTTTTAACGACCTACCCGTGCGAGCCCTTAAGTAACCGAACTCGAATAATAGAGCGTCAGGGGTAGAAGCAATAGCAATTATAGCCATATTCTCGAGCCAGCGATCATTATGGCACTTTTATTCCTTAACCAAGAGCCGAGTCAACAAGTAGCACAACAAGGACAAGGTTCCGCAATTAAAGGCTGAAAGACAGTGTCGCGACACCTGCTGAAAAGGTAGCCCCGAACCTAAATGAGTATAGCGATGCGAAAAAGGGTGTCCTCAAAGTATAGGTGTATCCCGAACCGTTTATCGATTGAACTGACGAAGACACGGATCGAAACTGGCGGCACACCCATGAACACATCCGCGGCAACAATGGGTTCACACACAGGGGGCAGTGGCGCAACTCGCGTAATGTAATTATGGTACACGAAGCGCGGAAGGTAGTCACCGCCATAATGGGCAATTGTCCCTGGCGAACGGTGCCACAATGGCGGATTTCATTGCCGTTAACAACTGACTGTCCAAATACATCGTGCAGCCCGCGCCAGGACAATGAACGACCGCTGTCCGGATCAGGTTCTCTTTATAGCTTGGACGTTGTTTATCTGCATCGCCTGGAAGAACGTCCACTATCTCTTCTCTCTCTCTCTATCTCTCTCATTATCTACAACCCCTCTTCATCTTGTTCTAGCCCTCTGTCTCTTCTCTTACCGTCCCCTTCCTCTGGTTCTAGTTTTTTCATCCTGTTACCCTCTCCGTGTCTTCCACTGCCCAAGAAACAACCCCCTGACAAGCCTTCAGATTTGTTCGAGGATTATGTTGACCTTCTGCTCGAATCTATCGCCACCGACAGGGGACGACAGGTTCTGCCGTCGAGTGGGAAGTAGCCATTTGGGAATTATTCGAGACACCAGCAAGCGTTCGATGATACTTGACGCTATCTCGCTATATTTTATATCCGTACGTCTTTCAACCTTTGTGTAATTCTCGGAAAATGTTTGTTCACTTTCGAATTCAAAAGTGAAATAAGAAATTTATACGATACCTACGCACAGAACCATCAAACAGGAACCACGCGCACTGACCCCGAATACAAGACTCAATCATCCCAAAATTCCGCAAACTACCCTGATTCCCTACAAAATCTAAAAATCAAAGAAAGGGATTTGCTAGTCTGACAATGCTCGAGAAATGACCTAGACACAGTCGCAGTCTCCGGAAAACAGGGTCGATCGGCGAGCATCCATAACATCGTTGAACATCCTGTTTACAGTGTACCGTCTGGAATCCGGGATCCTTTTGTGCGAAATAAATGATTATTTACCGTGAATATTGCACAGTGGCTAAACAGCGATATTTGCGAGGATCCTTAACGCTCAATTGAGCCCGTGGGATGAGTGCTCGAGAGTTCAGACCGCCGCGCCGCTGAAAAAAAAAAAAAGGATGTGCTTAGTGCCGGTGTCTTCCAACATCTGTCGGTGCTCGCAAATCATTTCCCGCGCTTTATAGACGGCAAAGGAGGCACGAGGATGGGGTGACCACCGATTTATTTCCGTCGTAGCATGAGCTGGTCCGATCGGTCAGCCATGGAGAGAGCCGGTCTCTCTTTTCGTCCGTGTGTCTATCGCGTGTGACTGGGTAGGCAAGCCTCGTTAAAATTCGCCGAGCACCCCATGCATCCCCGTCCCCATTCTCTCGAACGAGTATCGTAATAAACAGGGATTCTTTTAATAGGAGTATAAGTGTCGGACTCGCGGGCCTGGGGGCGCGAACGAGTTCTGGAACGAGTGGACCGACGTGCCACACGACGGAGCCCGACAATGGACCCCATGGAAATCCGGTAGCAATGAATTTCTTCCGACCGGCTAACACCGTGCAACACCAGCCTCGTCCACTTTAAAACGGCTCCATGATCATCGAGCCCATTCAATTTTTCCCAGCCGCGGAAACAACCTGAGTAAACAGACCGACGCCAGATTCGCTTATGGGAATGCCCATGGTTCTCTGTGTATCCAGAGTTTCAAGAGGTATCGCTACCTGCCGGGGGTGTGGGAACCTGCTACCGATGGTCCACATCTTAACGTTTCCACTGCAGTTGGTAGTGGGAGACAGAGAAGTATCGATGTATTGCAAATACTGATAAATTTGTGTGCGAAATACCAATGCGGGTGCAACAAACTAGAACCTAGATCCCTTAAGAAAGTTAGCGTCTCGTTTCTAGGATTGTAATGGTGCGGGCTGCGTCTTCTCATTTCTCGGTAATGCAAAGATGGTGTTTTTTAATAGTAAAAAAACGCTAGATAAAAGATCAATCTAGGCCGCGAACGCCGTGAAAAGTCCTATTTTTATGTTTACAAGGCGTAATTTGCATTATTCGGAAGCATGTAGCTCTCGCAGCTGTATGACGCAAATTACGCTTTTTAATAATTCTGCTGTATTAAATAGGAGCTTAACAATCTTTGTTTACACAATAAACTCGGAAGGAATTATAGGATTTTGTTACAAAGGGTGAGTTGTTGGTTTATGATTGAAATTTCTATTGCTATAAGGATTCTTTTAAAAATCCTCAGCCATTGACCATATACTTTCAACAATTATGGAATAAACACGGGTAGATAACGTGTTATCATTCTTGTAGAGCTTTTTAGAAAAGTTGTTTACAGTTCGGCCATAGATTATAAACTATTACATTCTGGAAAGTACGCAGAGGTTAGAAACAACATAGAAACCAGGAGGAAACCTGTCTCGGAGAAAAGCGCTCGTAACGGGAACATTTCACAGGGTAAACTCGCCTTGTTGATTCTCGAGAAGTAAATCGCCTCTCTCTGTTTCTCAGCGTCTTCCAGTTAGTTTCCGCGGCGTGATCTACGCGTCGCTCGATTTTTAATCAAGTTCTTTCCAGCGAGCGGCTGCCGACCGCCCCCTCGTCGCTCTCTAATAATGAAAGGAATAAAAGGCTTCTCGTTTCGAAGACCGAGTCTTATCGGGAATCGAAGCGATCGAACCGAGGATAATTCGCACGGCGGAACAAAACCCCGCGATATTCGAGCGTGGCATAGGTGAGCGTAATTATATCCTTTGAAATCGGGCACAATGGCCCCGGGGGCAGTCATTGAAAGTCGAGTACCTGTGCCTCTTGTGAAGTTCCACCGGTGCGGCCGCTCTCTGTGTTAAGGCGGCTTCAAACCCAGTCGCGAGGAGACAGAGACGGAAAGCGAGATGCAAGACCCCCGAGGACCAGTGGGGATGAAGGGGTTGAAACCGGCAGCAGGGGAAAAGGACGACGACGACGACGCGTTTAATGCGTAATTAAATTCTGCTCGGCTACCTAGAACACACCCGGCTCTTCTTTTTGTTTCCTTCGCGCCTCGACGAGAACCGATCGTCCGACGCGACGCCACCCACGCATCCGTGAATCCCGGATTGCCCGCGTTTTTTGGATGCTACGTAGCCGATCTTTCGGAAAAATCGCTCGCTGGAATTCTCTCTTCGACTCGTAGAACGTAGTTTTCGAGAAATGCTTTTTAAAACGCGAAGTCCGTGAAGTTTTCACGCGCTGGTGCACGCTGGAACGCGCTCGCCGAAGACGAGCGTTGTTCTCGATTAATTAGATATGCGACTTCGGCACCTTAATTAGTCGCCGGAAGTAGAAGCAACGATTCTACGCGGAGATCGTATTCTGCTTGTCGAGCGAAGTGTACGCTCTGCTCTCGAACACAATTAATCCTTTTGCTTCTTCTTCAATAAGTCTCTTCAAGTGTTGCACTTTCTATCGATGAATTGATTCAGCTAAATTATCCAAAATTGTCTGCACAGGTGCACAAGCCTCGTCTCGCCGAATCGCCAACACTTTGCAAAGGCACGCATCTGAATCGAAGCAAGCCACGAAACAAGAGAAGAATTCGAGCTCGCCACTACTGGCCGTACGAAAAATTAATTAACGAAGGGACCGACGAGGATCCACTCGACGCGTATACGGGATCGAATGGGAGCCATGGGTCCGTGGGTCCCCCAAGGTGTCAAGCCAGTACAATGACCGTTTCGATGGCACTTACATCGCGGAATAACTCGATCTCTGGCCTCGAATCGGGAGAATCGACTGGAACACAGGCCCGACAATAGCATTATCGCTCGGCTCTATCCGTGACGCGGCTCCTACGAATAAACTCGAGAACGTACTCGCTGGTAAAAGGGAGAAAAAGGAGGAACGGGATCGAGGCCGGCCCATTTTTCATCGGTGGTCCGTCACGGGAGGAAAGAAAGAAGCGGATAAAGGAACTCCACGAAGGAGATCAGTATCGAATGGAACTGTTTTTCATCGGTCCATTCTGTTTCACCCTATACCGTCCCGATTGCGAATGCAAACGAGTACGCGGACCTCCATTGTCCGCGCAAATAAGACCATTGTGATATCATTTAAATAGGGGGGAGCCCCCTTCCTCCCGATCACCCCTTCCAACGAATACGTTAATGACTCGTGAGACGGTCCTGTGAAGTCGAGCGTATTGCGCGCGTTATTTTATTATTTCCTGCGCGGGGTGCAGAAAGAGACAGAGAGAAAAGATCGAAAAGTCGAGTGCTTGGCGGGCCCGAGAGAGGTCGGTTAATAGAAATCCAGAATAGCTTTGTCCATTTGTACGGACCTCGATCGGATTGGAGAACGAGCATTGTACCGCGAGCCCAGTTTGTTCCGCGTTGTTCCCGCACGTCTCGGATAAAGGTCCTTGGCGATGGTTTTTGATAGGCTCGAATATTTGTGTTATTAGCTAGCAGACATTGTGTTATCAACCGCGCGAGTAGCAGAAGTAATGGTTTCGCGATTGGATCAGCGAAAACGCCGCAGAGGGACTAGCCGATTAAGATGGTCAACACAGCCCTTAGAGGTTTTTCGATGGCTATCGAAATATTCGAAAGATGACCAAGAAAAACCCCTCCGAGTAAAATTTCAGCCCTCCAGCTTGCTCGCGAGGGTAGTTACAGAGTAAATTAGATTTTCCGCTTTGCTGGCCTCTAATGTGTTCTAAAATTCTACAAAATTATATTTTTTGTGGGGTTTTTATTTTGTCCGAGCACAGTTTGCAAAGGAAGAATCTGGAAAAATTCTCTAAGATACTCCTTAAGATCCAAAATATGTCACATATTTTTTACAGAATTTTAGAAAAACCTCTAAGGGCAGTTTTGACCATGTTAATCGTCTAGGCTCTTACAAGGGGAAGACACGGTTGATGGATCACGGATTTTTCTGAAACTTTCAGTATTTGAAGATGTCTTCTCGAAATGTAATTTGGCAAAGCAGTAGCGCGCGCTTCTCAATATTTTTCGAGAAAATTGCATTTGAAAATCGGTTTACCCGTTCATAAGGAGTTCGCATTAAGAGGTCAATAAGAAAATGAATAACCGAGGGCGTAGCGAGGATTACTGGTAATCGGTAGGTTGCTGGTTCGAGTCTCCTTGTGGACTTTTTTTTCTAGAAATTTATACCCCTCCCTCAATTTTAAGCCTAAATCTATTAAATCTATTATTTATAACTTATTTTTATTTTTTGAGTAGAAAATGCATGTTTTTTATTTGTGGGCAATGGGAAATAATTTACAAATAATAAAACATGCATTTTCTACTCAAAAAATAAAAATAAGTTATAAATAATAGATTTAATAGATTTAGGCTTAAAATTGAGGGAGGGATATAAATTTCTAGAAAAAAAAGTCCACAAGGAGACTCGAACCAGCAACCTACCGATTACCAGTAATCCTCGCTACGCCCTCGGTTATTCATTTTCTTATTGACCTCTTAATGCGAACTCCTTATGAACGGGTAAACCGATTTTCAAATGCAATTTTCTCGAAAAATATTGAGAAGCGCGCGTTACTGCTTTGCCAAATTACATTTCGAGAAGACATCTTCAAATACTGAAAGTTTCAGAAAAATCCGTGACCCATCAACCGTGGCTTCCCCTTGTTAGTGTCCGATCGTTGTAGAAGTTATACTTGCGTGAAGTTCTGGACGGTATTGTGGAACAGTTATCCGCATCGTTCCAAAACGAGCACCAGGTTGATCTTGCCAATCTCGCGGACCTAATCCAGATCAGCTCCGCTATAGCTAGCGCACGTGCATCCTCGAAGAGGCTCTCTGTTTCTCCGGGATTGCTCCTTGAATGTATGGCGCACGTGTCGGTAACGATACCGTGAATCACGTGTCGTTTCTAGTCAACGTTGACTCGAGCTGATTCGCCGTAGACCGAGGTCCGAGCCGACAATGCTCACCGTGTTGTATACCGTTGCTCACTTCGGGGAACGCTAATATAATGCTAATATATAGTCTGCTTTGTCGCCGCGGTTCATCTTCGACTGCTAACCGTGATCCTTGCGGTATCACCTTTTCTTCTTCTTCTTCTTCTTCTTCTTTCTCTTCTTCTTCTGCGGACGCGTCCGCGCGTTAACTTACTGCGTTTGGGACACTGGGACTTCGGGGTGGTCGTAAATTTCTATGGAAACACGAATGAACGGGCGGGGGAGGCTTCCAAGAAGTGCAATTTCATATAAACACCTCGTTATTTACGAGCAATCCTTTTCTACCTTTCTCGCAGGCATATTCGCTGAGAGAACGGCTAATTTGCGTCTAGCCGGACACTACGGGGCTTGCCTGCGATCATGCTCGCCTTCGAACCCTCTGTTTCACTGCTACTTCGAGACAATGTTTGCCGGGAGACTTTATTAGCAGCATAAATTAACTGTCGTCCACTTTTATGAGAACTAGTACAATTCATCCTGTGTAGTCCTTTTCTCTACCTGCTTAACTGCATCTCGACGCTACGATAAAAAAGAATGTTTCTACGAATTAATCCGTAACAGAATTGATAAATCACGATCCCGAGCAAGCTCGCAAGAAGAAATAAATTTTCGGTGGCACGGAAAAAGAATTTAGTTATCAGGCTCGACCGAGCAGTTCCAGAACGATATTTTTCCACGGGAACAATTACAGAGAATTCGGCCGTTTAATCTCCATAAATAACCAGATAATGCGTTCAATCGGAATCCTGGAAACAGTGAAATCATTCACCTGGGCCCGAGGAAGAAAGGTTGCTCATGAATCTGCTGGTGGGTGAACTGAACACGGCGGCGCGAGTCCGCTCGACCAGACTGTTTGGCACCATCGAACAATGGTAGCGCCCCACGTCGTCCACCATGGGGTCCCATAAAGATCGTACAAGGCCCGGGACGGGGCTCGAAATTCTTCGGGTTTCCCAGAATAGTAGGCGCGCGGCGATCCTTCATTTCATTCGATAGTGGCCGGTTAGTAAAAGCGTAGCCTGTTCTTGACAAACGTTATTTTGACTATGACAGAGATTATGTACCATTTTAAGGGAGGAATTGTGTCGAGATCGGACACACCTTTTCCGGGTCGCGGCTGATGTATGAATTACTCCGTTCATGCTCTTTAAGACTGTTTCAAACCCCATTCCGTGTAAATTGAACTTTCAAATTGAACGCCACTTTAAAACATGAAAATAAATGTCCAGAAACATCTATTTTGGATCTTACATATTTATGAAACACTT